>CM024761.1:67314800-68714800 GCA_014218235.1 Colocasia esculenta | reverse complement strand
ACCCCTCACTAGTGGAGCACCGACTGGTACTGAAAGAAGGGGCAAAGGCCATCAAGCGAAAGAGAAATCGAAGGTTCGACCCACTCATGGCCCTAAGATGAAGGACGAAGTAGACAAACTCCATAAGGCTAGGTTCATCAGGGTAGTGCTTATCCGAATGGGTGGCCAATATCGTCCCTGTATGAAGAAAGACGGCAAAGAAGTCGAATCTGCATCGACTTCAGGGATTTGAATAAGGCATGTCCGAAGGACGACTTCCCGCTTCCTCATCTTGATGTGCTGATCGACAATACTGCTGGGTATGAGACCTCTCATTCATGGATGGGTATTCAGGATATAACCAAATCCGTCTATCTCTGAAGATCAAGAGAAAACATCCTTCACCACGCCCTGGGGAATGTACTGCTATGTAGTCATGCCGTTTGGGTTAAAGAATGCCGGCGCTACTTATCAGAGGGCGATGATGGGCCATTTCCACGATATGATGCACGTCTATGTAGAGGTATATGTGGATGACATCTTGGTGAAGTCAAGAACCAGGAGAGAACACCCCGAAATCCTAGCCAAGGTGTTGCAGAGGTCGAGAGAATATCAGCTGAGAATGAATCCGAAAAAATGCGTGTTCGGGGTCTCATCAGGAAAGCTGTTAGGTTTCATAGTCAGCAAGCGAGGCATTGAGATCGATCCTAACAAGGCCAAGGCATAGCAGAAATGCCTCCTCCAAAGAACACTCACAATAAGAGGGCTAATCGGGTGTTTGCAATTCATCAGAAGATTTATCTCCCAGCATTCGCAAAGATGTCGCCCATTTTATGATCTCTTGAAAGGAGGGGCAAAATTCGAATGGAATGACAAATGCCAAGCGCCTTCGATGAGATGGAAAAGTTATCTCATGAATCCCTCAGTCTTACAGCCTCCTGTACCCAGAAAGCCGCTAATCCTGTATCTATTAGTCATGAGGACTCCCTAGGAGCTGCCTAGCACAACATGATGAGTCTGGGAAGAAAGGGCAGCATACTACCTCTCTAGGCTCTTCAACACTGCCGAATCCAAGTTCACCACCGCGGACAAAACTTGTGCCGCACTCGTGTGGGTAGTCCAAAAGCTCAAGCACTACTTCCTAGCCCACGAGGTCCAGCTGATCCGAGGATGGATCCACTCCGATATCTTCTTGAAAAGCCCGTCCTTTCTGATCAGCTGGCACGCTGGCGAGCTTCCTCTCTCAGTTGACATATCCTTTGTGGTCCAAAAGGCCGTCAAGGGGTATGCCATCGCCGAGCATCTGGCCCATCTCCCACTCCCTCACAGTGACTCCCTCCGAGAGGAATTCCCCGATGAGGAACTCTCAGTCATAATCAAAGACCCTTCTGGTCCCTTCATTTCGATGGTGTGCACTCAACTCTCAGGGACGGGGGCATTGGAGCCGTGCTGCTTACCAGGAAGGTATTACCATCCCTTTTGCATATCAACTCACCTACCCCGCTACCAACAATATGTCAGAGTATGAGGCTCTCCTTGCTGGTCTCAAGCATGCTTATCTGCTGGGGGCATCGCACCTCGAATTATAGGAGACTCTCAGCTCGTCCTGCGGCAGGTGCTCTCAACTTACCGCACTCATGACCTGAAGCTCAAGCCATATCAAGACTTGGTCACGTTATTGGCAAGGTAGTTCCGTAAGCTCATCTACATCCATACTCCTCGTTCCCAAAACATCCTGGCCGACGCTCTAGCATCGCTAGACTCATTCCTATCCTTCCCTCTGAGTCGCCGGACTGAGACAATCGTTGTCCAGCGTCTCGATGTTCCATCTACCCAGGACCCTTGGTTTAGCGACCTTAGGGCAACCTTAGAAGAGAAGCTAGGAAAAGAGCAGCGCAGCAAGTCATGATAACTGAGCTCGAGGAGATTCTGAATGAAGAGGAACTGCCATGGTACTTTTTGAGATAGAGCAATACGCAGGGATGGGAACATATCTTGAAGGGGCAAGGCAGAAGACCGTAGGGCCATCAGAAGAGAGCCGCCTTAAGGTACACAGTGTCGGAGAGAAGTTCTGTACAGGCGAGCCCTTAATGGAGTCCTTTTAAGGTGCCTTACCGATGACGAAGCTTGGGAAAGTGGTGAAGGGGGCCCATGCTAGCGAATGCGGAGGGCACGTTACAGTCAAAATGCTCGTGAAGAAGATTATTAGGCAGGGCTATTACTGGCCAACCCTAGAGGAAGACTGTACCATCTATGTCCGTAGGTGTATCAGTGTCAACTGCATGCTGATAAAATCCATGCCCCTTCCTCCTCACTACACCCACTCTCCACACCATGGCCATCTCCAAGTGGGCTTTTGACATTGTCGGCCTCTTGGTGACTCTAATGCTCAAACCAAACAAAAGTCATTTATCCTAACTGCGACTGAGTATTACACCAAGTGGGCAGAAGTGAAGCCTTCACAGAAATCAAAGCATCCACGGTGTGCCGCTTCATCATGAGAAATATCGTCTCGCGGTTCGGAGTGCCAAGCAGCATCGTCACGGACAATGGGGCGCAATTCATCGCACAAGAGCTCCAGGACCTCTGTAAGAAACAACATCATGCTGCATCATTCATCGCCGTATTACCCACAGGCAATGGCCAAGCTGAAGTAACTAACAAAAACCCTTCTAAAAATCTTAAGAAAACCTGTGAGTCGAATAATTCGCCGACTGGCTGGAAAAGCTAATAGAGGCTCTATGGGCCTACCGTACCTCCGTCCGCACTCCCCACGGGGCAAACCCCGTACGCTCTCACTGATGGAATGGAGGCGGTAGTTCCATATGAGATCCTACTTCCTTCACTAAGAGTCCAACTAGACAAGAACTTAATCTTGATGAACGTCGAGAGGCGTTACTAGTCCAATTGGAACTCTTAGATGAAAGGCGGCTTATGGCAGCCGACCATGTGCTTTCCTAGCAAAGGCGATCTCAAGGTCTTTCCAAAAGAAGGTAATTGAACGAAAATTCCAAGAGGGTGATATGGTCTTGAAAACACATTTTCAGCAAACCCGGAGGTCCTAGGTCCAAACTACAACCTAATTGGGAGGGTCCGTACGTTGTGAGGGAAGTCTACCCTGGGAACGCTTACCGCTTAATCAATGCTAAGGGCGTCGAATTATCACATCCGTGGAATGGGTTGTACCTCAAACTTTTCTATACTTAGGCCTATAGGTGTGAGGCCACAACACCTAGATTGGGGAGTGCCCCGTGTTGGGAGTCCAAGATACCTCTCTAATCGCCAAGGGTCGCTCTAAGTTAGGATTAAACACACACGCACACAGCAAGCCCGGATAACTACACTTGGTAGATACTGCGACTACGAGGGCCCTACTCTAGTGATGCGTCGGTCATTCTCTCCTAATCGGTCGAAGTATAGGGGCAAAGGATTTGTAAAGGTAAGGTCACTAACCTACAGCATACCCCGACGAGAGGAAAGTCTCAAACAGGGACGGTCAAAATAACAAAGGGGCAAAGAAGCAAAGAAACAAAAAGAAAAGAAAATCCATAATACAACAGGGGCATGGCAAAGAGTGGCAAGTCCCCGCGGGACACTAATGAGCCCGTCGTACGCATGCCCCAAAGCAAGGCAAGTCATAGCAAAAGACCATAAAGTCCCTCCACAACAGACCCAATCTCCAAGGGTATGCTGTGGGAAGTAGCGCGAACCCAACATCGCTATACTACACAAGACTTTCCTAAAAGATCTTCTATTTCCCCCTATAAGATCAAATCACTCTTGGGTAGGGCTTAATTAGTCGCGGACCTTCGACTAAGGGTAGTTTTCCGAGGCGTTGCACCCTTACGCACGTCCTAACATAGAAAGCCCTGTGGCGAGAACCGGAGGTGATCGAGAGATTCCTACCAGCGGCTCGAATCGGTTAAGTGTTGTGGCCCGAAGATGCGAGTACCTTCCGTCTCGCGTGTCTTATTTTAGGACGGGCTAACGCCAGCTTTAGGCGCTAACAAAATCCAAAAAAATCAGATATTCACAAAAAACTCCAAAAAATCAGATATCACAAAAAACTCCAAAAAAAATTAGATATTCACAAAACTCCAAAAAATCAGATATTCACAAAAACTCCAAAAAAATCAGATATTCACAAAACTCAAAAAAAATCAGATATTCACAAAAACTCCAAAAAAAAATCAGATATTCACAAACTCAAAAAATCAATCTCACAAAATAAAAATCCAAATATCCCAAAACTCCAAAAGAATCAAAATATTCCAAAACCCTAAAAATCAAATATTCAAAAATTTCAAAACATTAAATGATGTTTTCAAAATTCCAAGCCGTTTGCATACATGCATTTCATTTGATTATTCGCATCTTTCGCCTATTTAATAAGGCTTAGCCCCTTGACTAATCATCAAGGCCGGTCGCTTGTCGCATTTTAAAGCAAGGGGCTAAGCCTAAGAACATATCTAACTTGTCTTGTGGTTTGTCTAAGTGTGCAGGACGGAAAAGAAAGCGGCACTCATATCTCACTCGTCACTCCCACTCAGTCGCAATCCATAAAACATAAAAGGTTCCATTCCATTTATATCATGTACACCATCATGACAAAAAGAAAGGAGCAAAAGTTACAAACCCTCAACCACTCTCCCCCGTACCCTCAGGCGGGCAGGGAGATGGAGGGGCCATCAGCCTCGGCCCGGTCTCGCTCCCCTCTGGTGCTCTCTCGTCGCGTCGTCGCTCCTCCTCCTCGTTCCTCGCCGTCGTAGGAGAACCTGTCTGGTAATGTCCAGCGGATCGGCTCCGGATACCGCTCCTGCTGGTCGCCGATCGACTGCGCCGGACCAAGGCAGGCCCTCTCCAGACCCTCATCTCGGATCGCAGCATGTCGCCGCGATGCCTCTCCTCCCAAAGCTGGGTGCGGAGGTCCCCAGCCTCGGCGCGCAGTCGTGCCGCCTCCTCCGCCTCCTGGCGCCAGCGCGTTGCCTCCGCCGCCTCCTGCTGGCAGCGGACTGCCGCCTCTGCCCCTCTGGCGCCACGCGCCACCTCTGCAGCCTCGGGGCATAGGCATAGCTCCGCCATCTCCGCCTCTAGCGTGGTCGTCCGTGCCAGGGCGGGTCCTCAGCTCCTGCTCCTGCAATACCAAACATCTTGTCAGAACTCACAAAAGAAGCCAAAAACCAGGGGCATCTAAGTAAGTAACTTACCCGCTCCCGCAGCTGGGCGAGGGGTCCTCTGCTCGGGCCGCCGTTGACGCTAGCTAGCCCTCCAAGACGGAGCGGCCGGGATCCTTTCGGGAAAAGGAGGCACCTCCCACCATCTGCTGGGCCCTGTCCAACTCTGCCCGCTGCAAAAGAAACGTCAGGGTTAGTCAACCACAATTAGAAACAGAAGGGTAGGTGTTAGAGTACTTAGCAGCTGGTCCACCACTGCCTGAAGATCATTCGTTGCTGGATGGTGGAATGGAGGATACCCTCGAGTGAGGAGATCCGCCCTCAGGGTCAAGCTGCAAACACAAGCCAAGTCAGTCACATAATTAACTTTTGACTCCAAAAAGGACTAAAAGCAGTAGAAACTCACTGGTCGCCGGGTCCCCTTGTACACCTGGGCCCCGTACCTCCGGGCATAAGCCCGAAAGTAGTCCTCATCGCTGGTAGCCTCGGAGACACCTCCTTCCCTCGCCGCTCCCAGTCATCCAGCTGCTCCCGGACCTGAACCGTCGAGTCTGTGACCTGCTGATTCCCGGAAGCTGCGGCCTGGCCTCTCCCATGACCTTTGCCGGGTCAGGAACTCCACCACCGCCTGGTGGAGTCCCAGTGTCCGCGCCACTAGCGGTGGTGGAACGGGACCACTGTGTTGAAACAGTGGAGCCAAAGTCCCCCCCGACCGAAGTAAGGACGGCCCAGCTCCCCCAAGGCTGGGTGGCGTCGTCCTCTCCGACATAGGGAGTCCACCGTACCTGCGCACCACAAGCAATGACCCGTCAGTCAATTGTCAAAGTAAAGGAAGGGTTAAGGCTAGAAGTACTCACATGTCCAAATGGGACGGTGTCCAATGTGTCGTGGATCAGGGTCACCTGGCGCCGCAGGGACCGCTCCTCCCGACAAAACCGCCAGCGCTATAAGAGTGGTACCGCACCGCGTCGCCTCACCACTCCGCGGCCCAGGGAGGGGAGGTGGTAGTATGCCCACACCTGCAAAAGCAACGAAAGTCAGTGCCACATTTAATAAGCAGAAAGCAGCAAGGGTAAGGGTAGAAACATACCTGTAGGAGTGGGAAGAAACCTGCGACACCTGTCTCCCTGCTGGAGGTGCCCAAACTGTCAAAGAGGTTCGTACCACGTCCTCTAACGTAGGGACCATATGTCCCCACGGAAAGAGGAATGCATGGAACTCCGGGTCCCACCTCTCCTTCAGCGCTGGATGAGTGCCACATCCGGCGCCAACTCCTCCAATCGCAAAATGGCCCGAATCCTATACCCTCCAGTTAGCGTATCTAGAAGTCCGGTAAGCCGTCGTATATTGCCGGATCACAACCCATCCTAGCCGGGATCGCAACTCCACTCTGCAAAGCAAACAGCAAAAGGGTCGAAGTTGGAAGAAAAATGCCCAAAATCACTCTCTGTCCTGATAAGACGACAAGGGGTCTGTCGCCTTCTGAAGGCGACAGAACCCCCGTCGTATTCAGTGAATCATCGCGACAGGCACCCTGCCGCCTTCTATAAGGCGACAGGGAGGGTGTCGCCTCCCCTCTGGTAATGCGACAGGGGGCCTGTCGCATTATCAGGCTTGACTCGAAACGGAACTTTCCCGTTTTTCGGCCGTTCCCATCGGGCGAACCGCCCTACACCCGGGTGCTCCGCACCCCCCATGCCCTGCATTCAAGGTTTAAAGTTCGAAAACCTACCTTCTTGGGCCCGACGAGCTCGTCCTCATCCCCCACTACCGGCGTGATTTCCTCCTCCATCGGCACGACTGGGGGAGGATCCGGGGTCGCCGTCGACGTTCCCTCGCCCGGTTGTCGTCGACGGATGGACTTCTTTCGCCGTCTACCACCGCTATCTCCTCCTTGTCCTCCACCATCACCTTCCATCGCCGGTTGTCAAGAGGGAAAGAAAAGGAAGAAGAAGAAAGGAAAGGAAGAAGGATAAGGGGAGGAGAAAGAGGAAGGCTTGCCGGAGAGAAGAGAGAGGGTGAAGGAAAGGGAGAAGAGGGGTCAGTTTTCGCCGGAGAGAAAGGGAAGGAGAAAAGAGGGAAGAGGTTTTGAAGGAGGAAGAAGAAGAAAAGAGGTGCTGGGCCAGAATTCGAATTCCACGGGAGCTGTGAAGGTGACCACACCCCTGTCGCTTCTTGTATAAGGGTTGCGACAAGCCCTATGTCGCATTTACTTTAGTGAATGCGGCAATGGGCTGTCGCCTTAAAGATTGCGACATACCCATGTCGCTTCTTAAGCCAGTGTACAAAACCCTAAAAAATCAATATCATTGCAACAAATCAAATGAATACATCAATAAAAGCTATGAAGATGGAAAGAACAACATGTCTCACTTCTGTTACATCAAGCACACTCTCAGCACATCAAGTCCCACCAAAGCCCAAAAGTACAATCAAGTCTCTCCCTCTGGCTCACGGTCCGCGAGCGGCCGAAGCTTCTCATGCTCCCGAAGGTACGCTTGGTACGTCTCCCGGTCCTCCTCAAGGCTCGACGGAAGTGCGTGCGTAGTGCACGCCCTCCACAAGGCCAACGCACTCCGCACCGCCTGCTCATCTTCCGTGGTACCCAGGCGCCGTCTCTTCGCAGGAGGCAAATGTGACGGCGGAAGTAATCTCGTCCTCGGTTTCCCGATCTGCAAGTAGCACTGCTGCGGGTTGTAGAGCACGGTCACCATGTTCCCTATCAGTTGTAAGTCCAAGCCGCGTCCGAGTGGTAGTCGGATCTCCGCTCCGCAAAGCGCCGCTACGCCCAAAGAGAAGTGCTCCACCGGCAAGGTACTGAAGTAAAGCCGCCACGCACTCCTGGTCTTCTTGTCCGCCATCTTGCATAAAACCCTGTTGGGAAACTTGGCCGCGCCGCCAATAAAATTCAATGGATGGCACCCGAAGATCCGACTGTCGGTGGTAGGATTGTCTACCGGCTTAAATTTTATCCTCACACCTAACCAACACTCTAGAAGGATCATGGAACCATAAAGGAAATCCCCCGTGGAAGCCGAAGTGAGACCTGAGTAATGATACGCCAAGACGGCGTGAGAGAGTGAAAGTCCCCGCCATACCCAACTTATGGCACTCAAGCTAGCATAGTCTATGAGGTGATCCCCGGACGGGAAAAGCACCACCCCGCACAAGCATATGGCCACGGCCTTTGCAATCTCACGGTGGTCTACGCTCTTGTCCTTACACTTGAATATGACCCATTTAGACAAAGGCACTAGATGGATGAATTGTGTGCTAACCATGGTAAATACATCCCCCGGATCGGTCATGAACTCCCCTAGAATAAACTTCGGGTTAATGGGCTCGACGGTATAGCTTATTCTTTGCTCGTCCCCCGGCTTGGTTTTAGGGAGAGCAAGAAAGGCCTCGACCTCTTCTAGAATGACGGTCGCCTCAAATTGGGGAAAATGAAAGTATGGGTTTGTGGGTGCCACAATTCTATGAGGGCCGTGATACTATGCCAATCAATGAGATCTTGTGGTAGTTATGGGCCGCTATCAACACCCCACCTAAACCCCACTCTCTCAAGAACCTAATGACAAACATGGGTAGAGATTTGATCATCGGGGCAATCCAATTGAGCTTTGAGTAGCGGCGGGATCCCGGGAAGAGCTAGAAGAGAAGGAAAAGAGAAAAGAGAAGGGATGAAGGAGAAGAACAAGAATTAAAGAACAAATTCGTAGCTCAAAATGCATGAAAATTGAAAACACCAAACTCACCTCCCTCACTTCCTCGCTTCAGCTCAAGTTGTTGGGGACGTCCGTCACCCTCATAAGCGCTTCATACGTCGTCCGAGCATGCTTCGGACCTTCATAAGCCGTCTCCCCATCCATGAAGCAAGAGGAGCTCTCCTCATGGCCATAGAAGCTTGCAAAGCTTGAAGAAAGGAAGAGAGAGAGAGAGCTACGAATTTGGCCTCTCATCCCCTTCATTATAGAGCCTAGCACTCCTATTCCTGCTTGGAAGGGGAAGGGAAGACCCATTAGAAGTGGGACTTGGAGTGTGAGAACAATAGGAATCCAAATAGGAGTCAAACAAAGCCTCATGCTTAAAGGTTTGAGCTCGGGTTGAGAAACCTGTGAAAGCGACGTATCGCTATGTCGCCTTCTGGGTGGCGAACCGTACATGTCGCCTTCTTATGTCTAGGGTCGCGACATAACTTGTGTCGCCTTCTGATCAGTCTGTGCTGCTTATTCATTCCTTTGTGATTGTTCAGAATATTTGCACATATGCTTTGATATTCATTGTTTAGTGCAGGTGCCTGGTATCATGTCTATCTTTATTGCTTTGATTATTGAAAATCTATAAAAATCAGAAAATGCAGGAAAATCCATAAAAATCCAGAAAATTCAGAAAGTCAAAAAAAGACGTCCGTCAGGTAAGTCAGGTAAGTATCTCCAACCCTAATCTCTTCGCATTACTATATGGTATCTACGCTACTATATTAGCTCAAGGACCGGCTGGTTCCCAGTGTGTTCTAGGATCTGAGTTCCCCTTCATAAAAACAAGGATGATCTAGGTGCGCACTGCTAATCGCTGGATAGGTCGTTCGGTGATATGACTCGGGGACGATGGATTCTATTGCACGTCAGGGATGCGAAGTGTCTTGACCCTTGCTTATATTGTCTAGCAATATTATCCTTGAATACTGTTATTTTCTCTCTTTCTTTGCATTCGCTTTTATGATTTCCTTTTTATTTAGCCCAGCATGCATCATGTAGGAACTTTGAGCTTCATGAATCATGATTTGTCAAAGTCAACTTACCAATGATGTTCCAACACAGATCCTCATTTTCAGACAAGAATTCCACTCCGAACTTGAAAGTTTTCCTCGAGTCTGTGCTCGGTCCAGTCTGCCAGTATGGTTCCTATGAAGGATTCCTCTCATCCCCATTCATTATAACAGTCATTCCTTTATCCCCGATCCGCTCATTAGTCGTGACCCGCTCGAAGGCCAGAGTCGAATCGACCCGCCGGGCAGCACCTATCCCCTAATGAACGAAACCTGCACGCTAAAGATAGCCAGGGTACCTCTTGAATCAGGAGGTTGATCATTCTTTTCTTTTGATTTTTATTCGTCCCAAATAGGAACCATCCGCGCACTCTGTTCCCAGCCATGATCGAGGTTAGCCAAATAATTCTCGCTACTTATTCGTCCAAAATGGGTGTCTCTTTACCTTGATGCCCGCTTTTCAGCTCATTCGGCTTCATTCCGCTACATCGCCATTTCATGCCACTTTTGCTCCATCACCGCCCCACTCCCTTGCAAAGCAGGCATCAAGGAGGGGCAATCTGTAGACACCCATTTCTAACCCATAAGTCGGGCAAAATCCCTTGTAGTATCATTGAGCCCCACGTTGGCTCATCATCGTCAAGCTGGCTTTCTCCGATCATGACATTATTTCCATTAGTTCATCGCCCTGGAGGACCCTTCCTGGTTAAATCAATCCCTTTCACTATAAGCTCTCTGAGTATAAGATCCGATATTTCATCCCGAAGGCTGTGCATGGCTGATTGGACACATTACATGCCAAAATGCAGAAAGGACCAGAAGGCGACAAGCCCTAGGTCGCCTTCCTGAAAACGACAGCCCCTATGTCGCCATCATAATTCTACATTTTAAATTCTCAAGAAAATCGCAAAATGACTTAAGTCACCTTCCATATGAGGAAGGCGACGTATCGAGCCGTCGCATTCAGGAAGGCGACACTTAGGCCGTCGCATTATGGACCTTAAACAGGAAACTCAATCCGAAGCCAACTTGGACCCATGCTATTGATGGAAATTGCGAGTTTTGGACGTCCAAATCACGTCCAAATCCTCTCAAATTCGGAGCAGACCTTCCTAACATGTCCATTTCCAAGTTCCAATAGCCCTTGCACAGCCATACTTACCCAAAGTCGGACTCTTGCCCATTATTCCTCTCAGACCCGAATTGGGAATAATCACCCATAAGTACCTCGTCTCTGCATCTTTTCGAAAAAAAGGCCGGATTCATTAGTTCGCTGAGCAAGAGAGCTTCATCTACCACGAAGAGAGTCTCCCTCCAGACGATCAGCAAGAGCCCTCCAGGGCGTTTTCCCATTGGCTACACAATCTCTCCTTCATTCAATTCATGCATGCATAGTTCGTTTTCCTTCATAGTTTAGTATTAGATCACGACACACACACCTATCCTTAACACCCATAGGGGTTGAAAGCCCCAATCTTGTGAGTTCCCCCCATAATAACTCATGTTCATGTGTTTTTCATTGAATAGATCATCTACACACGAATTCTAAAGGGTTCCTTGTTTGTTTAAATCACTTTGGCAGGTGTTTAAAGGTCAGAGCAAGGTGAGGATCTTGCCCCTTGGCCGGCTGAGGAGCAGGAAGACGAAGAACCCAAGTCTCCATCCACTGAAGAGGAAGGCGACGACCTCTGTGTCGCGATCAAGAAGGCGCCATTGCCTACGTCGCATTCACATGAAAGCATCGCGACGCCCATACTGTCGCATTATCAGGTACGCCTTCCCCTTCATCTTTCCTTTCCAAGGTAGTCAGCCCTCCATCTGAATATCAAGAGGCGACTGCATTGGTGGCGATCACGGTCAGTTCCTAATCCCTCTCATATTCACAATCAATTCAAAAAGGGGATACAAATCCCGTGATTACACCAGTGAGATCCTATGTGGATCGCAGGAAGAGGTTTGATGAGCCGACCATGGCTTCGGACGGGCCAACCAAAGAGATAAACCATGGCACCGAAGAATCCTCAAAGGTAGTTTTGATTAGCGCCAACTTGAGTGTAGAAGAAGAAGAAGAAGCCATTGTAGCTATCTTCATAGAATTTTCTGATGGTTTTGCTTGGTCCTACGAGGACATGCCGGGGCTTGACACCTCTTTGATCGAGCACCATTTAGTCTTAAAAGCCGATGCAAAAGCCGTCAAACAAAAGCTAAGGAGGCTACACCCCAAGCTTGCACTCAAGATTAAAGAGGAGGTTGATACTTTGTAGAAAGCGAAGTTTATTAGGGCTGTGCTTATCCACAGTGGGTAGTTAACATCGTCCCAGTGCTGAAGAAGGATGGTAAGGTTAGGATCTGCATAGATTTTCGTGACCTAATCATTCTTGCCCTAAGGACGATTTTCCTCTCCCCCATATAGATGTTCTAGTAGACAATACTATTGGCTTTGAGATGTTGTCATTATGGATGGTTTCTCTGGGTATAACCAGATCCGTCTGGCGGAGGAAGACCAGGAGAAAACTTCTTTCACCGCGCCTTAGGCGACCTATTGTTATGTCTTGATACCCTTTGGGCTGAAGAATGTGGGATCAACCTATCAAACGGCAGTGATGACAATCTTTCACGACATGATGCATGTGCACATGGAAGTCTACGTTGATGATGTCTTGGTTAAATCTAGGACTCGACGTGGCCATGCTAAAGTCCTCCGGGCAATTCTCCAACGGTGTAGAGAGCATCATCTTAAGATGAACCCCAAGAAGTGTGTTTTCGGAGTATCCTCAGGGAAATTGCTTGGGTTCATTGTTAGCAAGAGGGGAATTGAGATTGATCCTAACAAGGCCAAAGAAATAATCGACATGCTTCCTCCTAGGAATATCAAGGAAGTTAGAGGGTTGATTGGTAGACTTCAGTTCATTAGGAGATTCATTTCTCAACATTCAATCCGTTGTAAGCCCTTCTATGAGGTGCTTAGAGGAGAGGCTAAGTTTGATTGGAACAATAAGTGTCAAAAGGCCTTTGAAGAATTGAAGAGTTATCTTTTCAATCCCCCAGTTCTCGCTCCTCCGGTCCCGGGTCGGCCTTTATTGCTCTACGTGTCAACCACTGAGGATTCCACTTGAGCAGTCTTGACCCAATATGAGGAGAAGAAGAAGGAGAGAGCGGTCTATTACCTATCCAATTGTTCAATGAAGATGAGAAAAAGTACACTGCTATGGAAAGAACATGTGCGGCCGTCATCTGGGTTGCCCAAAAGTTGAAGCATTATTTCCTAGCTCATGAAGTGAAGCTTCTGGCGCGAATGGACCCAATTCGGTACTTTCTTGAGATGCTCGATCTGACTGAACATTTGATGAGGTGGCAAAGTTTCCTTAATCAATTTGACATCACCCACGTTAATCAGAAGTTAATCAAGGGACATGCCATTGCCGAACATTTGGCCCACCACCCCTTACCTTCATATTCTTCTATTGATGAAGATTTCTGGATGAAGAGTTAGGAGCTATTATTGATGGTGAACCTTCATGGATACTTTACTTCGATGGAGCTCTCAATTCTAAATCGAGTGGAATAGGGGCAGTCCTCCTCTAACCGAAAGGGGTAGTGATTCCGCACGCCTACCACCTAACCTTCCCTGCCATGAACAATGTGGCCGAATATGAGGCACCCCTAGTTGGGATGAAAATGGCATTGTTGCTCGGAGTCAAGGAGTTAAGGATAATTAGAGATTCACAGTTGATACTCTGGTAGTCCCTTAGCAAGTACCAGACCGGGATCCCAAGTTGAAACCATACTAGAATTTGGTAGGAAGAGTAATCCGGCAGTTTAGGAAGCTCACCTTAGTTCACACTCCTAGGGCTCAAAACACTCTAGTAGATTCACTCGCCTCCCTAGCTTCTTCTCTCCCTATCTCACTAGGGAAATCATTGAAACCACCTCTATACAAAGATTGAAAATCCCCTCTCACGCTGATCCATGGTTCTATCAACTCAAGTCTCCCTCCCTTTGAGTCCATGCACTTTCAAAAGAGCCAGAAATCGATCTTGATGATGGCCATCCCTGGTATTTTGACATTGAAAACTATCTCAAAGATGGATCCTTCCTTGATTATGCCACCTCTTCTGATAGACGGGCCATTCGCTGCGTCTCTGAACGTTACAAGATCATAGGTCGCATTCTCCACATGAAATCCCTCAGTGGGGTCTATCTCCATTGCCTTGATGAGATCGAATCTCAAAGCATTGTGGAAGCCTCTCACTCTAGTGAATGTGGTGGCCATGTCAATGGTAGAGCAACTGCTGAAAAGTTGCTAAGACACTATTACTGGCCTACCATGGAAGAAGACAACACTCACTTTGTTCGTCACTGTGCTAAATGCCAATTACATGGTGACAAGATCCATGCTCCTTCCTCTTCTCTTCACCCTCTCATTGCTCCATATCCTTTCTCCATGTGGGCATTCGATGTGGTCGGTCCACTGCTTGGGAGGAGTGAGAAGAGATGCCCCAATCCTCCAGGATTGCCACCGCCGCCACCCTCTAAGGAAACAAGAGCCCTGCTAGGGTTTGTCGCCGCCGGCGCCCTCGCCTGGGCGCGGCCCCATGGCCGATGCCTTGGCCGTTGCTGAGGGGGGGCTTCCTGGGCCCTCCCACTTCCCTCCTCTTTCCCAGGAGGGGATTTGTGATCGTGCTGCTGCCCCGCCATGCCCAGTTCCTGGCTGTGAGACGTCCACCCCATGCATGCATGCCATTAATGCCCCCTCCTCACCTGCATGGGGACGTGATGGTTCGACCCCTCCAAAGTCGTTCGCACAGATACTTATGGAATCTATCAAGCCACCTATGCTCCCCTTGAGAGTTCACGCACATGCAAGCACTGACTCTGGAGAGCCTGCGGTGTTCTTCTCTTTAGAAGAGGTACGAATATCTTTTGAGCCTTTCAACTATGCTATCATCGCTCGTACTCCGCTAGGAAGGCCTTCTTTCCAGGATATACGCATGCACTTTTCTCAACGATTCAAGTTTGTGAAAGACTTTGATATTAGTGCTATGGATGGGCGCCATCTCCTTATTCGGTTCCAATATAGGAACGATTATCTTCAGGTCTTGTTGAAAGACACTCTGTTGTGAAAGGAAGATTATTCAGATTCTTTCAATGGTCGATGAACTTTTCCCCAGATGAAGACTCTTCCATAGTCCCTGTTTGGTTGGAGATGCGGGGTTGCCAGCCAATTTCTATAATGAACCCATGCTCAGATCCATTGCTGGTAGTGTTGGCCAAGTTTTGCAGATCGATAGAGATACCATCAGTTTGTCTCGTGCGCATGCTGTCAGGGTCTGTGTTCAATTAGATATATCTCAAGCTCTCCCGGACCGTGTCTGGATTGGTATTGGTGTAGGTGGTATGTGGCAACAGGTGACATATCCGAATCCCCCATCCTTTTGTCAATCTTGTAAGCGTCTTGGACATATCTTTGCTAATTGTAAGAAATCCAATCCAAGTACCAGCATTGAACCACAAGGTAACCATGTTATTATCAGTCTGCTCCGCAGTCGTTCAAAAAGGTATGGCGCCAGGTTACTTCTGATAAACGAGATGATGATCGTGGTAAATCTAAGGTCATTATTGAATCAGTGGAATCAGATTCTTTTGATAAGACTGCAACTCTTGTTTCTAACGTAGTTCAAATTCCTGTATCCTCTTCTGATGCGACCCCTCATAGCATGGAAACTAATGTGTTGCATGCCAACACTATGCAACCAATAATTGTTGATGGTGAGTTAAAGGTTGTTGAGACACCTGTCAACCTTGACAACCCATCTACTGATATTATTGTGCGTCCTCTGCCATCGAGACAGGAGTTTCTTTGTGTGAAGATAGGAACAGCCCAAAGGATCAAAGAGCATCTACTAGTGCAACAGCCTCAATCCATGACCAGTCTTTAATTGCATCAGAAAATGCTTCAGGTACATGTGCACCTACTTACTAGGTTATTCCCTTCCAGGCTCAGATTCTATACCTACTGATGTTGACTTTACATCAATCCATTTAAACTTTGTTGGACGGGAAAACATGGAGGTTATGAAGGTTGATGGAGTTAAAACAAGATCTTCCCTACGCAGGAGAGCCTCTGTTAATAATTCTCGATGAGTTCCTTATGATGAGCCTCATATGGAATATAAGGGGGATTGGTAATTCCCAGTCTATCAATAGGTTAAAGCATCTTATCCGGAAATTCAAGCTGAATTTTGTTGCAATTATTGAGCCTAAGCTTAGCAGTGATAAATTGAGAGATACAGGTTTAAACTTCGTATGGATTCCTGTTTATCTAATACTAATGATCGGGGCCGTATCTGGTTATTTTGGAATCAGGATGTTAATGTCAACATTGTTTCAAGCTCTAATCAGTTTGTAACTGTCCGCATTACCACCTCTTCTCACCCAGATTTTTTTGCAACCATTGTTCATGCTAGCTACTTGTTGACTGAGCGTAGGAACTTGTGGGATTACCTCGTGGATTTTTCTGCTTCTTGTGATAAGCCTTGGCTTGTTGGTGGCGATTTTAACAGTATTTTGGATCCGTCTAAAAAAAGGGGTGGTCGTCGGGCCATTGAGAGATCCACTGCTGATTTTCAGGCATGTGTTTCAGCAGCTGGATTGAAGGATGTGGGTTTTTCAGGGAGTAAATTCACATGGTACAATGGTCAACAGCTAATGGTATTTGGGCCTGACTGGACAGGGTTATGATTAATGGTGAATGGTTGCTTGCTAGTCCTTCTTTTAAGGTGCAACATTTGTCTCGTGCTTGTAGCGATCATAGTCCTTTACTGATCTCCCCAACGTCTAATGCTTCTACTGTTCCTTCAAGGTTTTGTTTCCAGAAAATGTGGATATCTCATGAGCGGTTTCTCCAGGATTCCAGGGTCGCCTGGGAAATAGCTCCTTGTTCTTCCTATCCTATTATGAATTTGATGATGAAATTGAAGCATATGAAATCTTTCTATAGACATTGGAATAAACAGGTGTTCAAGAATGTCCCGGACAACGTTATGATGGCGGAAGAGGCGCACTCGATTGCTCAAATAATATTTGATAATGATTCCACTCCTGAGAATCGTAATCAGCTCTATGTAGCTAGGGATGATCTTGCTCGTGTTCATGCGCAGGAGGAAATGTTCTGGCGTCAAAAATCAAGATTACAGTGGTTGAAGGAGGGAGATGGAAATACAAAATTTTTCCATGCTTGTGCTACCTCTCGTAGAAGGCGGTCGATTATAAATCAGATCCATAATGATTCTGGTGTGCTAGTGACTGATAAAGAGGAGATGGTAATCCTATTTGTGACTCATTTTTCTGCTGCGTTTACTTCTAACCCCCATCAAGTTGATCAGCACCTTATGGAGAATATTCCGGGTTTGGTGGATGATGTCATAAAGCAATCTCTTTGTGTGATTCCAAATGCTGAGGAAGTTAAAGGTGTTGTCATGACCATGTCTCCTGATAGTGCTCCGGGTCCGGATGGTTTCACTGGCCATTTCTTCCAAAAATGCTGGGATTTTATTAAGAAGGATATCGTCGTTGCAGTTCAAAGTTATTTTTATGGTCATGCTTTGCCTACAGGATTTACCTCCTCTCTTATTGCTTTGATTCCCAAGGTTGATTCCCCTAGAACATGTGCTGATTTCAGGCCAATTAGCCTATGCAACTTCATTTATAAGGTAATCTCCAGTATTATCAATGATAGATTATCTAAGGTCCTACCTATTCTGATATCAGAGCAACAGGGTGCTTTTGTAAAGGGAGGAATATTTATGAGAATGTGGCTCTGGCTGGGGAAATGGTTCAACATCTTCATAAGAGAACCAGAGGTGGTAATGTTATTTTCAAGCTGGACATGGCCAAGGCTTATGATAGGTTGGAGTGGGATTTTTTGTATGCAATGCTTCGCAAGTTTGGATTCTCTCTCAGCTTTATTTTGCTTGTTGAGCCCCTCCTCTCTAATTGCTGGTTTTCTATGTTACTAAATGGTAAAATAAATGGCTACTTCAAGTCTACGAGAGGTGTTCGTCAGGGTGACCCTCTTGCACCAGCGTTGTTTATTCTTGCGGAGGAAGTGTTAAGCAGAGGGCATAGCGCGCTATTTCAAAGGAGTACTAGTGGAACCTTCCAAACGCTTCAGAGATGTCATCTGTTATCTCATTTATTGTTCGCTGATGACACGCTTATTTCTCCAATGGTTCTGCTAACCATATTAGGCGGCTATGAAGTTCCTTAAGGCGTATGAAGAGTCATCAGGTCAGCTTATAATGTATCTAAAAGTTCTTCATTGTGGCGGACAAGGCTATTAGTTCTCTCAGTCACTCTATTGCTCATATCACGGGTTTGTTCAGTCTAAACTCCCAATCATGTATCTGGGAGTCTCGCTATTTGCTGGTCGGAGGAGGCCGATTTATTTTCTCATATTATGCAAAAACCGCTGCCAAGTTGCAACTTGGAAGTCGGGGTTTCTTCTTCTGGTGGCGGCTGGTTCTGATCAGACATGTGCTCTCCGTTTCACCTATCTATACAATGTCTTCTCAGGTTATCCCAACCACTGTCATGAAGTCATTTCACAGATTACTGGCCAACTTTTTCTGGGGCACTTATGATGGTTCGCCTAAAAGACATTGGGTCTCCTAGGACATTATATCCCAACCCAAAGAATGTGGCAGTCTTGGGGTTCTAAATCTCAAACAAATGCAACTTGCTTTGAAGACCAAAATGTTACGGAAGGTGATAACTGGCACGTCTTTTTGGGGTACTTTCTTTCAGTCCAAGCACTTGTATCGTTCTCACTATTCCACCACCTCCTATCATTTGTTATCTGTTGCGGAAAGGAAATTATGGAAGCAGGCGTCTGGGTTTATTGCACATAATCACAGGGTTGTGGTGAGAGGTCTGGATTCTCATGCGTGTTTCTGGTTGGATGCGTGGTCTGGAGCGGTCCCTCTTAGAGTGTTCCTTCCCGACCATGTCTGGTCTTCCATGGCAGAGAAATATTTGTCAATTCGTCAGGTGTTAGCTGATCCTATTCGTCATCATATAAACATAGCTAAGCAGTTCTTCCCCCCATCCATTCTTGGTCACATATTTGAGTCCACTGATGGTATGGATAGATGGATTTGGTGTCTCAATACTAATGGTCACTTCTCCACTAACTCTGTTCGTAAGCTTCTTCAGGGTCACCCGAGAGTTGGCTGGTCAAAAATATGGAATCCCCATGTTCCTATTAAGTGGCCGGTCTTTATTTGGAGAATGGTACGTGGTTGTGTACCCACTGATGATATCATCACTGGCTTTGATATTCCCTTATGCTCTAGATGTTCCTGCTGCCGTCGTCCTCACGGTGAAACTGGTGTTCATCTGTTCTTTCATGGGGAGGTGGCTAATGAAGTTTGGTATGTTCTGATCGAATTCCTAAAGTTCTGCAATAATTCTGTTAATCATATCGCTCATGGTATATTTCAATACATTTCTGCCTTGCATTGTTCCACATCTTGGGGGCGGTTGGCTAGACACATGTTCTTCTCGGCCATCTGGGAGATTTGGTGTACCCGTAACAGAGCCAGGTTTGATGATAAGCCAATGGTGGCCCGTCAAATTCTTCACAAAGTTATGATGTATGTTTCTGATGCTCAAAAAATTTATCAGCCCCGTTTCTTTGATCTGTCCGCCCCTCACAGAAGTTTCCTCCAGCAATGGGGTGTCGCCATTCAAATGTCAACGCCACTCGCCCCTAAACGTGTCAGATGGTATTTACCTCCTCCTGGAAGACTGAAGCTAAACGTTGATGGTGCATTTAAATCAACTTCTTCTATTGCAGCTGGAGGAGGAATTCTTAGGAATCACATGGGTAATATTATATTTGCTTTTTCTGCTATCTATCAGGGTGTTTGTTCTAGTCTGGAAGCTGAAGCGCTTACCCTTCGGAATAGAATTATACTGTGCTATGAAAAAGGCATATCAGATTTCCTTATTGAGAGTGATTCCCTTGTGCTGGTGCAAATGATGAAGGGGAATTATTCTATCCCTTGGCGCCTCTCCATTATTACTCAGGATATACTATATCGCTGCCAGCATATTCTGTCTCCCTCAGTCATATCTACCGTGAGGCTAATCAAGTGGCTGATACTCTCGCTGGTTTTGGTTGTACTATTACCAATTCTTGTTGTGTCTGGTCTTTATGGGCTGATCTACCCCCTTCTGTAAATGGGCCCTATCGTTTGGATAAGATGGGGTTACCTTCTATTAGGCCCTGAGATCCCTTTGTAATGATTTTGATATTAATAAAATCTTCTGATGAGCGTGTGGTGGTGGAGTGGCTACCTCATCCCTTCTCTGAAGGGTGAGCACTCTCCTACTCCCTTGTCAGATATTTGCTTTAAAAAAAAAAACATTGAAAGGATGAAGGCTAAGCACTTTCTTAATGGCCTTAGGCCGCAATACATTACTCAACTAGCCCCTCTCGACATTCAGACATATGCCGAGATGGTGAAGAAAGCACAACTGCTAGAAGATGCTACGGACTTCACCAATTGTATTAAGGGGAAGTTCGTGAGGAAGGAATTGACACCCGATCTGACTATTGCTAAACCAAGTATTGGCAAGAAGCATCCTTTCAGCATCACGGAAGGACCTAGTTAGGAGAAGAAGCCCAAGGTCTTCATTCCAAACACTGCAGCGAAAAGCAACTGCAAGCACTGTGACAAGCTAGGTCACACAGTTGATGAATTCTGGAGGAAAGTCGACGCATGTCTGCGCTGTGGAAGCCGTGAGCATTGTATTCCCGAGTGCCCTCTACTGAAGGAGAATGAGAGGCGCACTAATGTGCCTAAGAAATAGGGAAGATTGCAAGCCCTGCGTGACGAAGAACCCACTGAGGAAGGTGGCGTGGTAGAAGGTACCCTACAAGTTTTCTCTCTATCAGCATTTGTTTTATTTGATACTGGAGCAACTCGTTCATTCATATCTAAAAAATTTAATGATACTCTAAATGATGAACCTATATCCTTGGAGTGTGAATTCTCTGTCACAATACCACTGGGGAAGAAAGAGAAATTGAACAAATATTGCCCATCTGCCGATGTAATGATTGGAGAACTGTTAGTTATAGGTGTCCTCAAGCCAATCATAACTTGTACAATCTTGTTCTTTAATAATAATAATAAGGCTTTTATATTCATTATGTGTAATTCATTTATCCTTTCATTATGAAGTCCATGAATATGCACAATGGATATTAATTATGATGAGATCATAACAATGGGATCAATGTCCTTTAAACGCATATTCTTAATTGTTCCTAGTCGGAGGATATTCGAAAAGGACATCGGATATCCGGTTAGACTAGTACAGGTTGCACCTTCTCATAAGATAAGGGTGACCGATCTCATAGTCACTTGTGTGGAGACACTAAGGTGAATCTGTAGGTGCTCATTGGAGAATGAGTTCACTGAACTGATCCGTTATGAATCGCTGGATGGTAATATTACCTAACTGTCAACCAGCTAGATTCATTGTCATAGTGGCGTGATTGGTCCTAAGACCTGAGACACCAAGGACACCTTGTTGGTGGACTTCTGAGTTTTGACCTTAACTCATAGATCTCTAGCCGTGAGGTCTTAATCAGTTAAGTGTTCGGATCTGGCGGAATACCTTCGAAGGTGATTGTGTGGTCAATATGGGATCGCTCGCTCTCGGTAATAAGAGAGTGAATGCTCAAGGGAAAGATACCTGATAGTCCCTGGCCAGGGCAAGACTACTTATTAAAAAAGGAGTTTTCTGATATTGCTATGCCACATCTAAACCAAGTGAGTGCACATATTAGGGTTTGACAGTTGACCATACCCGTAAGTGCGCTCGGGAGCATTCTACGAGCGAAGAACTATTGTAGTCACGTGGTAACTGTTGACAAAAAGGGTTCCTTGATAGGGTTGTTGAACCCCAATGCTTTCGAGGATCAAGTGGTGTTGCTTGGCACCCAACTTGATTGGAAGACCAGTCAATTATCGTGAGATGATAATTGATTGTGTAATTAATTAATATGAGATATTAATTAATTGCAGTAAGTCAATAAAGAGTTATTGGACTTAATGGGCTAAAAATTGGACTAGCACTTGGGCCTAGAGGGTCACACGCAATAGAGTTCTGGGCAGACTGGGAAGGATGACCGTTATAGACATTAACTGGGTTTTTGTGAAAAGCCGCAGAATCTATATATGCACGTGGAGAGTCAAACCCTGGGCCAAGCTCCGGGGTCCTCTCTAGCCGCCTTTTCATCTCTCTCTCCTAGGGCGCCCCCACCTCTCTCTCTGGCACACGGTGGAGCTGAGATCCGGGAGACGCGTGGAGATCGAGGAGATCCCATCTGTGTCTGGAGATCGCGTGGATACGTCCAGAGGCCGAACTCTTGAATGGCTTGAAGCACCAGCGCCTCTAGTGTTACCTTCTCCCTAGAATAGGGAGTTTCGCAACCTCGCAAAGGTAAAGATCGGATCTTTCGCGTGGGTTTTCCATTTTTCGATCGATTTCGACCGCCGACAACGATATCAAATGGAGGGAATCGCATTTCCACTGCGCTCTGATCGATTCCTTGCAGTGGTATCAGAGCCAGGTTGCTGGCTCGGTCGGAATCGGTGCCATATGAATGTTATTTCATGTGTTTTTGTTGATTCGCGTCTTGCATTAATCTACATCTTTGCTACGTTCTTGCGTCGCACATGGGATGTGCACTTCCTGTTTGGTACATGGAAGTTGTTTCTGGTACCAAGGGCATCGCGAAGAACCCTTTGTGACGTAGTTTGGCCCTCTGTAGAGGTCACATGGCCCTCTACAAGATGTCGCCGCTGTGCTGTTTTGATCTTCTTGGACAGTCCAAGATGGGGGGCGATTTCTGCAGATTTTTTGTTTTTTTGAGTTTTTCTGGGCTTTTGCGCCCTTGGTAGGTGCCGCCGGCGTCTCCATCGCTGAGCACGGCCGCCGGAGGTGGCGCGGGGCCGACGGGGTTGCCCCGCTCCGGCCCTGCGCCGGGGGCGGCGGCTACTAGGGTTTCACCCTAGCCGCGTGCCACCCCCCCCTGGTCGGGCGGAGGGGCTGACCCCGTGCGGGTCTGCCCGCGGGTAAGTCGTAGGCAGACCCCCTGCGGGTCGCAGGCGGGCGGATTCAGCCCGCGCCGGATCCGACCAGCCCAAAAACATTTTTTTATAAAGTGTTTAAAAGCCAGAAAAAAATTCTAAAAAATCCAAAAAATTATGAAAACTATTTTTAGGAGTTTTAAAATTGTTTTAGCTCTCTGCAAATTAATCTTCAGATGTTTGACTCAATGTTAAATTAGTTTAAGGGAATTCTAAAATTGTTTTAGTTATTTCCTCTTATCTAATTAATGCATATTAATTAGTTTGAGAATGTGATTCTCATTAAATTAATTAATAGTAAATTTTGGTGGATTCATGCAGTAACGGTGAATGGCATTAATCTAATGTTGATTAGATGTTTTTCCATATTAGCTAAATTGTTTAGTTAAATGGTTTTCAAAAATATAATTAGTATATTTTGAAATAAAATTATTTCAAAAGTAATTATGTGATAATTGCTTGTTAATGCATGTGATGTGTTGATGTGTGGATGGATAATCATGGACCTAGATTTCATTTGATGATTGTTATGGTTTATGGCATGTGTTGTAATTTATGAGGACTGCGTGCCTCCCTCTCTCCCTTTATTAAAATCAGGTTGTACATTTTATCTCTCTCCTGTCATGTATTCACCTTGACTTGTTCAAGGTTTCTTATTATTATCTGATGTATATTTATGGGCCTGCGAGTCCAATTTAAATGATACATGTAATATTAAGAAGTGGATTGGCAGAGATGGAGGAGAGTACCATGCACGGCCTTCCTGGAGATAGAGTCACATCAAGCAAGTGCATATGATGTGGGGCTGCCATATGTTTGCCATAAATGTGGATTACCAACTAGCTCTGGTAATGCCACTCTAGGTTAAAGTCCATGATCATCCATTGTTTTTCTTCATATATGTGATATGTGTGGAATGTGCTATGATATATATAGTTAAATATATATGATATTCCAAATTCTATATATCAACAACACGCAGATATTCAGACGAAGATAAAATATGATAAAATCCCTCCTCGTTCAAACTTTAAGCCGTAACGTAATCATTTAGAATGAATTACGTGGCCCTCCATCATTATAGTTTTAGGATTGCCATTAGATCGGGCAAGTTTGTTGTGCTATCCATAAGGCTTGCCAAATCTGATGACAGACTAAAACTATGGCATGGTGATGCCTTAAACAGGGTAGAGGAACGGTGTAGCTTTGTTGTGCTATCCACAAGGGCCACATCTGAATCTATGCTCGTTACGTAATGATGGTATTGCTTAGACTGGATTTAAAGGTTTGTTGTGCTATCCACAAGGTCATTAAAGTTCAGGGGCCGAAATAAGATCGGATATTGCAAGAGTTGCAAGTGTCAAGAGTTGACCGCTTTCAGATCATAATATGGTTTGTTGTGCTATCCACAAGATCATGCTATGAGTCTGTAAGATTCCGATCCCCACTAGGAGACCGTCGGCGTCTCCCATTTTGTATATCTGAGGGTTATACATTCTGTCAGAAAATAGTGGGAGCTAATATTGATTAAAGTCCTAATCTACATTTAATTATTATTATGAACATCTGCTAATTGTGTTTAGATTTCCTTTATAGGCAAAAATGTCGTCGAGTAACCCACTCTGAGGCATACTGGATGCCAACAAATTGACAGGCCCGAACTACTCAGATTGGCTCAGGAACCTAAAGATTGTCCTCAGGTCTGAGTGCATTGCCTATGTCCTGGAGGGTGAGATCCTTGCTGAACCACCTCTAGATGCTCCTGAAGAGGAAACACTTGAATTTGTGAAGTGGAAGGAGGATTCCACTCTGACCCAATGCTACATGCTTGCCTCAATGAGCAATGAGTTGCAAAGGTAGCATGAGAATATGGATGCTAGATCCATCATGCAGCACTTGCAGGAGCTTTTTGAAGAGCAGAGCAGGGTAGAGAGATATGAGGTATCCAAAGCCCTGTTCAGAGCTCGCATGGCAGAGGGGTCTTCAGTACAGACTCATGTGCTGAAGATGATAGAGTGGATTAAGAGGCTCGAGGGGCTTGGTTTTCCTCTTGATAAGGAACTGAGCACAGACCTCATTCTCCAGTCACTTCCAGATTCATATTCCCAGTTCATTGTCAACTTTACAATGAACAAGATTGAAGTGAGTTTAGCTGAGATGCTGAACATGCTGAAGATGGCTGAGGGCAACCTTAAGAAGGAAAAGCCCACTGTTCTCATAATTGGAAAGTCCAACAACAAGAGGAGAGCAGTGCAAGCCTTTAGGAAAGGCAATGCAAAGAAGCAGTCCAAGTAAAAACAAAAGAAGGACATAAGCAAAGGAGCAGAAAAGGGCGAGTGCTTCCACTACAAGAAAAAGGGACACTGGAAAAGAAATTGCAAGGACTACCTTGCAATGAAGGCTCAGAAGAAGTAGAAGCTTGGCAAAGCTTCAGGTATCTATATGATAAATCTTCACTTGTCTGTTAGAGATTCTGCATCTGGGTTTTAGACACTGGATGTGCCTCTCATGTCTGCAATGATGTGCAGGCGTTGACAAGTAGAGGGAAGCTGAGCAAGGGCGAGGTGAACTTGAGGCTTCGAAACGGAGCAAGTGTTGCTGCACATACTGTGGGGACAGTGAAGCTCAAGTTACCGTCATGAGATTTACTTTTATTAGATGATTGCTACTTTTTGCCTAGCATTATTAAGAACATTGTTTCTGTTTCATGTTTAGACAGAATTGGATACAAGTTTACCATTGAGAACAATAGTTGTTCAGTTTATTTGAGAAATAAACTAGTTGCTTTAGCAAATTTGGTGAATGGTTTGTATCTACTTGATGTTTCTTATACAAATCTCCATGTTGATGTTTCTCCTAAGAGAAGTAAGAATAGTGTGAACACTGCCTACTTGTGGCATTGTAGGCTTGGTCACATTGGCGAAAATAGGCTTCAAAAGTTGCATAAGAATGGATACTTGGATCCATTTGATTATGAATCATATGCAACTTGTGAATCCTGTTTAATGGGTAAGTTGACCAAATCTCCATTTAGTGGATATGGAGATAGGGCCATGGACATATTGGAACTAATACACTCGGATGTATGTGGTCCAATATCTACCCGAGCCAAGGGAGGCTACTCATACTTCATTACATTCACGGATGACTTCTCAAGGTTCGGATTTGTTTACATAATGAAGTACAAGTCCGAAGCTTTTGAGAAGTTTCAAGAATTTAAAAATGAAGTTGAGAAGCAAACTGGAAATTGCATTAAAATCCTACGGTCAGACCGAGGAGGTGAATACTTCAGTACAGAGTTCACACAATTCTTAAAGGACAATGGTATCCTTTCTCAATGGACTCCTCCCTATACACCACAGATGAATGGTGTATCGGAAAGGAGGAATCACACCTTGTTAGACATGGTACGATCTATGATGAGCCGTTCACAGTTACCAGTTTCCCTATGGGGATATGCGCTAGAGTCAGCAGCATATCTTCTGAACAAGGTTTCCAGTAAATCTGTGTCTTCTACTCCATATGAGATATGGAATGGTAGAAAGCCTGATTTTAAACATGTTAAAGTCTGGGGCTGTCCTGCCCATGTGAGGAGACATGACCCAGATAAACTGGAATCCAGAACCGATAAGTGCAGGTTTGTTGGATACCAAAAAGAAACGTTTGGGTACTACTTTTACCATTCTGGTGAACAAAGAGTGTTTGTCGCCAGGAGAGCTATCTTCTTGGAAGAGGAGTACCTTACCCAGGAGGACAGTGGGAGTAAGGTAGATCTAGAAGAGGTTCTACATCCACAAACTGTGCAAAGTCCACCAGATGAAACATCGGTTCCAGAACCTGATCAAGAATATACACACGTTCAGCGTAGATTTGGTAGAGTACCTAGACAGCCCGAAAGATATGTTGGACATATCAGTGAAGGCATGTCTTATAATGAGGATGATGATCCAAAGACCTACCAAGAGGCTATTGATAGTCCTCAGTCAGGGAAATGGCAAGATGCCATGAATTCTGAGATGCAGTCCATGTACACCAACCAAGTTTAGAACTTGGTAGACTTGCCTGAAGGTATTGTACCTATTGGGTGCAAGTGGATCTTTAAGGGAAAGATCGGTGCAGAAGGACAGATCGACACCTATAAGGCAAGGTTGGTAGCAAAGGGGTATCGTCAAAGGCAAGGAATTGACTATGACGAAACTTTCTCACCAGTTGCTATGATAAAGTCTATCAGAATTCTTCTGGCCATTGTTGCATACTTTGATTACGAGATCTGGAAGATGGATGTAAAAACTGCTTTCCTCAATGGAAACATTGAGGAAGAAGTGTATATGATACAGCCTGAGGGTTTTACATCCAAAGAGTGTCTAGATAAAGTATGCAAGCTTCAAAGGTCCATCTATGGATTGAAACAAGCTTCCCGAAATTGGAACATAAGATTTAATGAGCCTATGAAATCTTATGACTTCATTAAGAATGAAGATGAACCATGTGTGTATAAGAAAATTAGTGGGAGTGCTATCACTTTTCTTATACATTACGTTGATGACATCTTGCTTATTGGGAATGATGTAGGGATGTTATCATCAGTAAAGATATGGTTGTCAAAGAACTTCTCCATGAGGGATTTGGGGGAAGCATCTTACATATTGGGAATACGTATCTATAGAGATAGATCAAAGAGGATGCTTGGCTTGACCCAATCCATGTACATAGATACCATTGTCAAAAGGTTGGCATGGAAAATTCCAAGAGAGGTCTCATACCAATGAGACATGGAATTAATCTCTCTAAGGAGCAGTCTCCTAAGACTCCTGAAGAGAGGGCAGTCATGGATAGAGTCCCCTATGCCTCGGCTATGGGGTCTATCATGTATGCCATGCTATGTACAAGGCCTGATGTGGCATTTGCTCTATGTGTTACGAGCAGATGTCAGGCAAATCCAGTTGAAACACACTGGATGACAGTGAAATGTATCCTTAAGTACTTGACAAGGACTAAGGATATATTTCTGGTTTATGGAGGAGGGACTTGAAACTTTGGGCATATACTGACTCGAGTTTCCAGTCAGATCTAGATGATAGCAAGTCTACATCTGGATTTGTGTTCACCTTAAACGGAGGTGCAATGAGCTGGAAGAGTTCCAAGCAAGAAACCACTGCAGACTCGACGACAGAAGCTGAGTACATTGCTGCAGCTGAAGCCGCCAAGGAGGCAGAATGGATGAAGAAGTTCATCACCGACCTTGGTGTGGTGCCGAGTGACTCTGATCCGATCCTTTGTTGTGTGACAACAATGGGGCTATTGCGCAAGCGAAAGAGCCGCGGTCTCATCATAAGTCAAAGCACATTCTGTGGCGATTTCACCTGATCAGGGAGATTATCACTAGAGGAGATGTACTAGTGGAAAGAGTTCCTTCAGTCGACAACATTGCAGATCCACTAACGAAGCCTTTGACTCAAATTGTGTTTGAGCGCCACATAGAGTCTATGGGTTTAAGACATAAAGGAGATTGGCTTTAGTCCAAGTGGGAGACTGTTAGTTATAGGTGTCCTCGAGCCAATCATAACTTGTACAATCTTGTTCTTTAATAATAATAATAAGGCTTTTATATTCATTATCTGTAATTCGTTTATCATTTCATTATGAAGTCCATAAATATGCGCAATGGATATTAATTATGATGAGATCATAACAATGGGATTAATGTCCTTTAAATGCATATTCATAATTGTTCCTAGTCGGAGGATATTCAAGAAGGACATCAGATATCCGGTTAGACTAGTACAGGTTGCACCTGCTCATATGATAAGGGTGACTGATCTCATAGTCACTTGTGTGGAGACACTAAGGTGAATCTGTAGGTGCTCATTGGAGAATGAGTTCACTGAACTGATCCGTTATGAATCGCTGGATGGTAATATTTCCTAACTGTCAACCAGCTAGATTCATTGTCACAGTGGCGTGATTGGTCCCTAGACTTGAGACACCAAGGACACCTTGTTGGTGGACTTATGGGTTTTGACCTTAACTCATAGATCGCTAGCCATGAGGTCTTAATCAGTAAAGTGTTTGGATTGGCGGAATACCATCGAAGGTGATTGTGTGGTCAATATGGGATTGCTCGCTCTCAGTAATAAGAGAGTGAATGCTCTAGGGAAAGATACCTGATAGTCCCTGGCCAGGGCAAGACTACTTATCAGAAAAGGAGTTTTCTGATATTGCTATGCGTCATCTAAACCAAGTGAGTGCACATATTAGGGTTTGACAGTTGACCATACCCTAAGTGCACTCGGGAGCATTGTACAAGCGAAGAACTATAGTCACGTGGTAACTATTGACAGAAAGGGTTCCTTGATTGGGTTGCTGAACCCCAATGCTTTCCCGGATCAAGTGGTGTTGCTTGACACCCAACATGATTGGATGCCCGATCAATTATCGTGAGACAATAATTGATTGTATAATTAATTAATATTAGATATTAATTAATTGCAATAAGTCAATAAAGAGTTATTGGACTTAATGGGCTGAAAACTGGACTAGCACTTGGGCCTAGAGGGTCACATGCAATAGAGTTCTGAGCAGACTGGGCAGGATGACCGTTATAGACATTAACTGGGTTTTTGTGAAAAACCGCAGAGTCTATATATGCACGTGGAGAGTCAAACCCTGGGCCAAGCTCTAGGGTCCTCTCTGGCCACCTCCTCATCTCTCTCTCCTAGGGCGCCCCCACCTCTCTCTCTGGCACATTGTGGAGATGACATCCGGGAGACGCGTGGAGACCGAGGAGATCCCGTCTACGTCTGGGGCTCGCGTGGATACGTCTAGAGGCCAGACTCTTGAACGGCTTGAAGCACCAGTGCCTCCAGTGTTACCTTCTCCCCGGATTAGGGTGTTTCGCAACCCCGCAAAGGTAAAGATCGGATCTTCCTGCGTGGGTTTTCCATTTTTCGATCGATTCCGACTGCTGGCAACGATATCAAATGGAGAGAATCATGTTTCCGTTGTGCTCTGATAGATTCCTTACAAGAACATAACCTAAAAGCCGACCTGGTATGTATACCCATGGAAGGCTATGACGTGATTCTAGGAGTCGATTGGTTGTCCACATATGGGGCAAGTGTCTACTGTAAGAAAGAGAAAGTTACATTTAGTGAATTCCCTAAGTTATCATTCACTGGAATTAGACATAAGAGACGGATGTCTCTCGTCTCTACCATAAAGGCCCACAACATGATAAGGAAAGGCTGCTTTGCTTTCCTTGCGGCCGAAATAGTTGAAAAGAAGGGTTCTAAGATAGAAGACATACACATAGTCCAGTACTACGCAAATGTGGTTCCCAAAGATCTGCCAGGGATTCTCCCTGAACGTGATGTCAATTTTTCTATTGAGTTAATCCATGGAGCTGCACTGGTATTGCGTCAACCGTACCGGATGTCACTTGCTGAATTAAAGGAACTGAAGGCAGAACTAATGGAGCTATTAGAGAAGGGGTTCATTAGACCAAGTAGTTCCCTTTGAGGAGTACCCGTGCTATTCGTTAAAAAGAAGGATGGATCAATGAGGCTATGTATCGACTATCGACAAGTTAATCAGCTAACCATCAAGAACAAGTACCCATTGCCCTAAGTCGATGAACTATTCGACCAGATATCTAGAGCTCAATATTTCTCTAAGATTGACATTCGATCTGGCTATCACCAAATTAGGATCAAGGAAGACGATATCTTCAATATGACTCTTAGGGGCAGGTATGGACACTATGAATTAATTGTAATGCCTTTTGGTCTGACCAATGCTCCTGCAGCCTTTATGCAACTCATGAACAGTATCTACCAACCATATCTGGAAAAGTTCGTGGTCGTGTTCATTGATGATATACTCAAAGACCAACGAAGAACATGAAGAACATCTGAGGATAGCTCTGCAAGTCTTGCGAGACAACAAACTATATCCAAAGCTGAGCAAGTGCAAATTCTGGCTCAAAGAAGTATCTCTTCTTGGGCCATGTCATCTTCAAGGACGGCATCTCCGTCAATCCCTCCAAAGTCGAAGTAATACTTAAATGGGAGAGACCAACTAATGTCACAGAAATCAGAAGCATCTTAGGACTAGCTGGCTATTATAGACGGTTCATAAAGGACTTCTCCAAGATCGTTGTTTCTCTCACTCATCTTACACGGAAGGAGAATCCTTACTCTTGGAGTGAATAGTGTGAGAAGAGTTTCTAAACCCTAAAAGAATGTCTCACCTCAGCACCTGTTCTCGCTCTTCCAATAGAGGGAGAAGGTTTTTCAATCTATACCGATGCCTCAGGAATTGGGCTAGGTTGTGTATTCATGCAGAAGGAGAAAGTCATCGCCTATTCTTCAAGACAACTGAAGACACATGAAGTCAACTACCATGTGCATGATCTAGAGTTGGTTGTCGTGATTTTCGGCTTAAAAATCTGGAGACATTATTTATATGGTGAGCAATTCACAGTCTATTTAGACCATAAAAGTCTGAAGTACTTATTCTCACAGAAAGAACATAACATGAGGCAGAGAAGATGGCTTGAATACTTAAAGAATTTCGACTTCAACATCCAATACCATCTCGACAAGGGAAATGTTGTGGCTGATGCTCTTAGTAGAAAGCCGATGGCATCTTTATCGAGTCTAGTTCTTGGCGAGATGCAACTACTAGAGCAATTCGCAAGTTTAGACTTGAACATTGAGCATAGGGATGATCGAGTCTTGGTTGCCAATATGAAGATTCAATATGACATACTGGCAAAGATCAAAGCACAATAGGACAGTGATCCATTCTTGGTTCATGTCAAGGAAACATTAGCTGAAAGGTCGGACTTTGCTATGACCGAGGATGGAAGGCTTGTATTCCAAGGAAGGACATGTGTCCCAGACAATGAAGAACTGAAGAGAAATATAATGGATGAAGCTCACCAAATGAAGTATAATATTCATCCTGGAGGTACCAAAATACATCAGGACATGAAAAGAACATTTTGGTGGCCGAACATGAAGAGAGAGGTAGCCGAGCATGCTGCTCATTACCTTACTTTGCCAACAGGTAAAGGCAGAACATAGACGCCCTGCTGGCATGCTTAAACCATTAGACATTACGGAGTGGAAATGGGAAAGTATTGGCATGAACTTCATCATGGGTTTACCCAAGACTCGTGGTGGACTTGACGCCATATGGGTCATTGTCGACTGACTAACCAAATCCACACACTTCCTACCTATAAAGAGTAAGTGGTCTATAAAGGTATTAGCCGCTCTATATGTGAAAGAGATCGTAAGACTGCATGGAGTTCCATCATCCATTGTCTCGGATCAAGATCCGAGATTCACCTCTCATTTTTTGAAGGGACTGCAGAGTGCACTTGGTACTAAGCTCATTTTTAGTACTGCATTTCACCCACACACTGATGGGCAGACTGAGAGAACCAACCAGATTGTTGAAGACATGTTAAGAGCCTACACTATAGATTTCCAAGGCTACTGGAATGAGCACTTATCCTTGATTGAGTTCGCCTATAATAATAGTTACCTGGCTGGCATCATTTGAAGCACTCTATGGTAGAAACTATAGATCCCCTGCATGCTGGAATGAAGTTGGGGAATAGAAATGGCTAGGCCCGGACATGGTACAAAATACACCCAGGGATATACAGGTGATTCGAGATCGGCTTAAGATTGCTCAGTGCAGACAAAAGAGCTACGTAGACAAGAGAAGGAGAGATCTAGAATTTCAAGTGGGAGACCATGTACTCTTAAAGGTGTCTCCTACCCCGTGGCATCTAAATATTTGGTGTAAAAGGAAAGCTCAGTCCTAGATTCATCGGTCCTTTTGAAGTGCTCGAAAGGGTTAGTGAGGTTTCTTACCGGCTGGCGTTGCAACCGAATTTGGCATGTGTACACAATGTGTTTCATGTCTCTATGCTTAGGAAATATGTGTACAATCCGACTCACATCATTCGCCATGAGAAGTTGGTGCTGAACAAAGACATGACATATGAGAAGAAGCCAGTCAAGATACTAGAACGAAAGGTCAAACAACTAAGGAACCGTCACATTCATGTGGTTAAAGTTCTGTGGAATAACTATGGAGTATAAGAAGCCACATAGGAGCCTGAATGAATCATCAGGCAAAATTACCCCGATCTTTTCGGTAAGACATTCTCTCCATGACGGTCATATGAATTTAGGGACCAAATTCTTTTAAGAGGGGGAGGATGTAGCAACCTGATATTTTAATAAATAAATAAATTGAAAAAATTTTAAAGAAAAAGGAATTAATTAAAACTCATAAACAAAAAGAAGTAATGGGTTTTGCTAAATAGATCATATAAAAATTATTTGTCCAAAAATGGGATCTTTAAAGGTTGAATAAAAGAAAAATACCCTAAATTCGTATCTTTAATGTTTCCTAAAAAGAAAAGAGCTATTAAATCATTAAAATAGATAATATATGTTGGAATTGGACTCCTAAACCTACCCAAATTGGCTACGTAAGAATTTGCAACCCAACCTAACCCAATTAGGAGGTGGAAAGCTTGGAAGGTTGAAAAAATTAAGGAAACATGGAATTAAATAGGAACTTGATAGTAGTAGGAATTGGAAACACTAGAGGCTTAAATATACCCCAACCTCTCCATGGCCGACCCTAATGCATTGTTGAGACTCGCTGGACTTGGAGGAAAGGCCAAAGGAAGGGAGAATTCATAGGGAGAAGGCTTGCTCAAGATCTAACCCTTGTTCTTCGAGTTCAAAGCCCTAGGAGACAAATCGACCCAAAGGCAGACATTCTCACAAGCTAAACCAAATTAATCTCATCTGTAGGATGTTCCAAACATCATGAACAAAAGCCCTCTCGTTGCTCTAATTTTCATCGACCCTATCTTTAGATCTTTATTTTTGAAGTTCTGTTATCTTCTTGTCCACGAACACTCATATTTAATTTAGATCTCCATGTACACTTGATCTCATACCAAGAAATTTTTACTAGACATACTGCTCGTTGTCAGGAGTCTTTTGCCACTGATTTCCCCAATTTTCATTCAGTATACTACTCGAATTAATTCTTCTTCCTTCACTGTAACCTACTCTGTGTTCTTTGTGCATGAACTTGTTTAAAACCTATCAAGATCATGATTATTTTTAAATTCGTATTTACTGTGTATACTCTCGCATGTCTAGATTAGTTTGAAAGTGGTTTCGTAATTTTGATCAACTATACAATAAGATATCAATTTTTAACCTACCCTACATCAAAACATAGAAAGCCTAGACCACAATCCAAGGCAAACCCTTGTCCTGCTAGGGCTCAGGTGTAGGACCTGAGAACGCGACGGCCCGATAGGCCGCGTTCTCAGGGGCTGAACGTGGCCGTCTGTCCTAACTTACCCGTCGCGACCTTTGAAATGCTCTGTCGCGTTTTGGATGTACCCTATCATGATCCTTACAGGGGTACGTTGCCTTCTAGACTTTTGCATGTAAACCCTTGGATTTTAGTCCTCTTGTCCTACTGCAGTGATTATACCTCTTGTTGACAGTATTAAACGTAGTGAATAAAGATCCCATAATGTGAACATGTATTGATTAATTTAAAAGACACACACATGATCTTTTCATATGCATGATTCTCTTCTTCACATTCACATACTTGTAACCATCCAATATGACTTGACTTGACATGAAAATACATCATAATATATCTGGTAATTTACTTCAATAGTGTATATTACATTGTCCTATTTTTAAATGGACTTATCTTCGTTTCTCGTAACATTTTTGGGAATATCGTTACCGACGCTCCACTGTTCTAGAATTCCTCCGCAACGTCGAGCACTTGTTTCTATATACACTTTCTCTTGACTTGGACATACTCTCCGTCAGATGTTCCTTCTGTCGGACTAGTGAATCCTTGTTCAAGGCCTCCATAAAACTCCTTTGTCCATGGATTCCCACATGGCCGACGAGCTGGTTGTACCCTAATACCTAAGATACCTCTAGGGATATATAAGATCCAAACGGCCTTAGAATGCTCTCTCGCTCTTATCTTGAATCACGTCGAACCTCCGGACCTGTGCATAACATGGCCAGTGGAAGGTTAGTGAATTCCACTTGACTGCCAACACCAATTGCGCGTGTTGTGCAACTGTTACTAACTCCTGTTTAATCATCGTTTCATGTGCAATGACCTATAGTTATCATCTATACTCTACTCACTCATCTATTCACACTCTCTCTGCTATCTCATCTATTCATCTAGTACTCTCATCTATTTCTTGGTACTCTATATTGGCCATTTGACTGATTATCTAAAGATAAACATTATGACTAATGCTTGGCAATATAAAGTGCCTGGTTTGGTCCTGGGAGGTGCGCCCAAAAGTGCTAGTGCCCGCGGGAGTTAATTGACAAGAGTGTTTAGCATTACACTCAAGTGCTATCCATCTCGACTATCTATATGACAATCAAAGTGTATGCTATACTTGACTCGTTGTGCTATCATGAACTATATTGTGCTATGGCCATCCAGCTCTCTGTGCTATACTTGACGCGTGTGCTATGTTAATCATGCTAACGTGCTATCATTTGCTTGACAATACTTGACTTTCACTCTCTATCATTAGTTACTCTACTCTTTAATACACTAGTCATTTAAAGCATGCCTGGTCATGAGATTTAAGTCCTACTGGGCATTATCGCTCACCCTACGCTATTGTTGTGTGTTCTCAGGTGAGACCGAGGATGAGACTTACACTCAAGAGGACGGGAATGACCAGGAGTGAAGTCAAGAGTACCCTGGCTTCTTAGTATTATGTTAGAGTCTTAGTTTAGTCTTTTACTTTTATTCAATGTAATTGGGCCCTATAGATCGGCTCTGATATTAGTGATTGTAATAGACATTTGAGGACTTATTAATGATATACTTTTGCTTTAGTATTTATTCTTTGTTCAATTGTTTAATGTCTATTATATGCTCTGTACCCGTTTACTTGCAACTACCTCACATTCCGATATTCCGTGTCGGGGCGTGACAACCGTGAACCCAGACTTCCCCTTTACCAAAAACTATGACGTGTTTGCGATCTCTCTGTAATTTATTTGGCCTTCGAAATTTCCTCTGGTTCTAACTTATTGAGTGTAGAAGGAATATCTAGAGGGGGGGTGAATATATATCCGCCAATTTAAACGCCAATTAAAAGATTGAAACCTCAAAATAATGAACTGATCTGATGAAAACAATCTGAGCAGAGAAAATCAAACCACATAAGTGCGAGCGATATTTTTTAGGTGCTTTGGCTCCAATGTGGAGACCTACGTCCACCCCTCACTAAACCAGTGAGGCTTCACTATAAGATCAAATGTGTGAGACTCTCACACAGCCGCTGATTCACAGCTTCTTCACACTCGCTTATACATAGCTTCAACAATCTGCTGATTCACGGCTTCAAGATTTGACACAAATCTCACGATCCAAACACAACAAATGTAGGATCAACTTCGTCTACTCCAAACGAAGTAGACAACCAATTAGAGTGATGTTTATAAGAAATTGGGAAAAATAAAGAAAATAGAAGTTTGAAGAAGTTCAGAAAATATCAAACACTTTGCTCTGGAGTTAGATCTGATCAGAAGACTCCTCGAGCTCCAATTGCAACTTCTTCAAGCTTGAGTTCATCGAATTCATCTTCTGGTTGCAGCATATGGATCAATTGCCTCTGAATACAAGATGAATTCCAATCCTCTCTTCCAGTTGATCAGTAGCAGGTCTTTATGCTGGAAGAAGGCTTGATCCATTGACCTCTCCTCTTGATCAGATGTCTATACCGAAGTCAGCTGCTCTTCCTGAACTCAAACTCTTGGTCTCTGCTCTTTTCGCACTCTCAGATCACTGCTCCTTTCCCTCTATCTGCAAATCCACTACAGAATCTTTTCAGTGGGCCCCTCAATAGAATCCCAAAAACTTGGGAGATCCTTTTGCCACCAAAAGGTGGTATCTTCTAGAACCATGTGACATGTACCCGAAGTCCCAATCGCTGGACCTTGGGTCACGTGCCCATCACTTATGCACTGGCAGATTCTTGATATCTCTATAGAATAAGTATCATAAAGTCGACACATCCAGATTATAGAGTCGACGCACATCCATGAGACTTAACTTCGATCAGTGTAAAAACCTTCAGTAGAGTCGACTCTATGCCCTCCAGAGTCGACCTTATCTAATGAAACTTTGATTCTGACAGACTGGCTGTAATGTAGAGTCGACCTTACAACATCATAGTGTCGACCTTATCTACTGATAGTGTCGACCTGACCTTCCTTCACAGTCGACCTGATAGACTGATAGAGTCGACCTCATCCGCAGATGGAGTCAACCTCAGCCAACACTTCTCTTCACAAGGCTCACTAGAAAAATTGACTAGTGTCGAACTGATCTACATTTGGTGTCGACCTTACCTGATTCCTTCCCTTCAGTGCTAGCCAGAAAAACAATTAGAGTCGACCTGTTCTTCGAGTAGAGTCAAGCTGATCTAATACTCTTGAATGTCAGCTCTACTGAAACCTCATTGAGTGTCAACCTTACCTCTGTGAAGAGTCGACCTTATGAGCAACACTGAACTTTAGTAACTTTTCCTTTGATGCAAATGAGATGACTTTAGCTTTATGAATGTTCTTGTGATACATGTAACTTGTGTTAGACATTTATGACATTTTACTTGATTTATGACATCATCTAAACCAGGGACACAACAATCTCCCCCTTTTTAATGATGACAACATTTTAATCATAGAAGCTTGGACTGTTAGATGAAATCCACGTACAAACATGTTATTATGTAAAGATATCAGTCCACATAAGCCATCCACACAAGTTCCATCCCCATAAGTTCACATAGGAGCATTCAACACAAGCATACTTTGACGATTTCATTCATTACTGATAAGAGTGAGTTTACATGAAACATAAAAGTGAGTTCTACAAACATCATAACATCAAACATCTATGATAGAAGTCTACCCCTTTGACAAATAAAAAAAGTAGCAATCACTGAGGAGGAGGAGGTGGCTGCTGCTAGAATAGTCTGCTCTTAATTATGGACAATCGAATGTGCAGATCATCATAGTGGTCCCGAAGATAGTACTGAACTACATTGAACCTGGTGTTCAGAAAATCATCCAATTTGACAAACTGATTCTCAAGTACAACTGGTACATGATCAATGCCCTGAGGCATTAGAGGGACAGTTGAAGACGAGGTGGCTTGATTGCTTTTAGCTGTATCAGTCACATCATGTAGCTTCCATACTTGGTTAAACTCATCTCTCACTAGTTTGAGTTTATGAGACATGTCTTCATGATAACCTCTCAGAATGTTCATCCTGTTAGTAATTTGATGAACTGTCTGGACCAGATCTGGAATGTCATTGAGATTTTCAACTCCTCTTTGCAGTGCTTCTTCAATTGACTGCACTTTATCAAAAATCTCAGCTTGAGTGTAAGTAGCAGAATTGAAAACTTCCCCAATTGTCTTTATCAGAGCATCTGATCTGATTGCTGTAAATTTTGCAATGTTTTCTTGTCTTTCAATATTTTCATCAAACTTCTTCTCAATGTCCTCCAGCCTGCTCTCAAACTTCAAGGACTGTTGTTCAATCTTGGTATTCAGCAGATTAAGAGAATCATTAACAACAGCAAATTGATCTTGAAGAAAGGTGAGAAGTTGAGGTGGAATTGGATTGTTAGCAGTAGATGTGGAAGGAGGGACCTGCTCAGTTGCAAAAGGTGCAGTAGAAGTGAGATGAGCAGGTGAGAAGTGTGGAGGATCTACATCTAGATCATCAAATCTAGGTATAAAAGAGGGTGAAGGGACAGACAGTGCTTCATCCAATTGAATTCCTTCATATTCAGCATGTTCTCTCTGCTCTCTTTGCTCATCTTGATCATGTTGTGGCTGATCCACATCCAACTCTTCATTTGCATCTTCTTGAGGTGCAGTAGGTTCTCTCACTACTTGTGGTTCCAAATTCTACTTCATGAAGTTGACAATATGGGCCAAGTCATAAGTATGAAACTTTGCAATCTTCCATACTTTGGTGTTAATCACAGGAACATCCATCTGCTAAAAAATAGTGGACAAATGTGCAGCATATGGGAGACTCTTTCTCAGTTTTGGTCTAGTAACTTCATGAAGCAACTGACAGAAAATGGTGGATAAATTGACCTTCTCTCTTTTGATTAAACAGTACATTAAAAACCTTTGCAGATTTGTAATTCTGTGCCTTCCTCCTCCTTGAGGGGTCAAGATAGTGGTACACCAATGATGTAGCACTCTGTTAACAGGAGGGAATCTATTTGCATTCAATGTAGATACCCTTGTCTGGAAGATATTTTCTTTATTATGAGGCAAACCACTCAACATAGTATAGGCCTCATGAGCACAGAAGGTGTATTCTTTAGGATTATGGCCCTCATTCGGAATGTCCAGACACCTACTCACAACATCATTTGTGAGTACAATAGATACTCCTCTGACCCTAGACTCAAGAGTATCCTCCTTACTGAGCAAATTTCTAAAAATTTCTTGAACTAAGACAGGATAGAAAATCTATGCATGCTGATAAAGGTAGTCCACCCTTGAAACTCTAACATCTCTAGATGTTTTGGAAACATAGTAGACATAACTTCATCATGAACATCAATAGTCCTGGGGTGTAGGATTTGCTTATTTTCAGTAGTCAAATGAACTACTTCTTGAGCCTGTGAACCTTCATATTCAGACTCATTTCTCCATAATCAGATTCAGATGCTTGAATGATATTCTGACCTCTTCAATCACCACTTGCTTCTTTTTTAGGTTCAACCTCATCCTCAATCTCATCCTCATCTTGGTCATTTGGTGTTTCTTCCTCTTCGAATTCATTAGATTTCTCAGGACCACTGACATTGGGGTTCTTTGACTAAGAACCGTCCTGCTCCTCTGATCTCTGTTCACTTGAAACATTTTCCGAACCCTCAACATTAGGGCTTCCTTCAAGAGATACTTGGGGATTCCCATCCTGTGAGACTTGCAAGCTCTTGTCTTCTTCATCGGAACTGCTCAAATCAACAAATTCATGTTTCTTCTTACCCTTCAAAAATGTCTTTTCGTTGGCCGTACGAGGGTGAGAGAATCACCGGCTTGAGAAAGATGGAATTGAGGGCTTCTTCTCCACAGGCTCTTTGCCCTTGTCAGGATCATTCCTAGCCTTTATGCGCTGTTCAGACAATGCAGACACAGGCTCCTTCCTTTTTCCTCCTTGACGGGCTTGCATCTTCGGCGCCATTGACGTAGAGTCTATGAATCAAAGAGTGAAAGTTGCAGACGCAGAAGAGGAAATTTTGGGGACAGATGAAAAAAAGGATGAAAGAAGTTGTGTTCAAAGTGAGGCCAAACAGGCTTTAGAGCTGAGGTTTTTGAAGAGACACGACGCTTGAACCGTCGACCTGCCCTAGGCCATACAATGTTCCTGTGGAACAACGAAAAATATCGAGTTCTGAATACAAGAGATATTGTTTAGAGTCGACTCTATCAAGAAGAATGTCGACTCTATGAAGTAGAGTTCATGAAGATGCTTGGATAACTTTTGAGAAAGGAGCAAGACACCATGATAAATTGTATTCTTTGATAATCTTGAGAATGTTAAAAGCATGCTCTTTCCTCACCTTATTCTCATTTTAGTGAAATTAATGGTTTGAAAATTATAAACTTTAGTTTAACCATTAAAAACACTGAAAGACTCATAAGAAAAAATAACAGAAGAGAAAAAAAATCTTTCAGGTGAAAATTTGCAATTTTATAAAAGCTTACTCAAACCATGTAAAATGATACCCCTGGATAGATGAAAAAACAAGCCAAGATATATTGAGTTAAAACATCTAGCTTGAAATTTTCAGATTTTTGAACTTCAATTAAACTGATTATCTGCATTTTTATAAAAAGAAGAACATTCAGATTTTCCTTTTTTTCATGCAAGAGCCCATACTTTTCACACACCAGAGCTCCTAATTACTCAAATAGGGTAATCATCTTGCTTCAAGAGTTGTGTGCAACTTTTCATGTGAGGATACATGTTGGTTGGACACATGAATCCCCTGTTACTCAGTATGCACAAGCAGAAATTTTTACTAACACTAAACAGAATTAACTAGCTCATCATGGCATATAATTTTTCAACTGATTTTATCAGGAATTGCAGTTTCTCATAGCAAAGTCATTGTTCTATCATCAAGAAAGATTTTATGTATTGAAAATTCTTTAATATTTTGCTGCATCACAAAGACTTTTAAAACAATACATCCCAGATGTTTTAAAATATAACCAGAGTAACCAATTTTCATGAAAAATTTAGAATTAGATAAAATACAATTCTCACTTGATACATTAATTTTTGCGACTATTATTTAACCTTTTGAACTTTTCAGAGAATTTGAAGGTTAAAATTAAAAATTGAAAATTCACAAACCATATTCTTTTACTTTTAGAGATAAAGGAGTTTAAGAGTATAAGTGATTTTAACTCCCCCTGAGAAATTACCCAAAAATATAATTCTCACAATGGAATTACTCCCCCTCAGAAAATGAATCTTTAGAAACAAGGAGGAAAATGAATAAGACTCTCCCTCAACAATTGCATAAAGAGACCCTTGATATTTGGCAGAGACATATACTCACTCATTGTAAAGAGTCCAGACAAGCCTGACTTACCCTTCTTCAAATCAGCATTTGATATACTAAGAAGGCCAATGCAATGTGAGAAGCAAGAATTTATTTGCAAGAGCAAGAGAATTTTATTTGCAGAAGGGAAATCAAAGAGTGTGAATTGAGAAAAAATGGCAAAAGTTCAGAATGAAGAAAGATAGTGTCGACTCTCTTGCCAATAGAGTCGACCTATGTCTGGTCAAGCATTTAGAAAACTGAAAGAGTTATCATTCACAGTCTGCACACTCGCTAATTTTTGTTCATCCAACTTAACTGACCAACTAATTCACTGATCTTGATCTTTCAACCAACCTACCATCTCATTATATTCATCAGAAATTGCAAGAAGATGAACAACCAGCAAGCAATTTGTATTACATGACAAGCAATTATACAAGCAAACATTTACATGCATCTTTTCGAACAATCAGTCATGAGTCAAGCAAGCATAGACCAAGTTCTCTTCTTAAGAATGTAAATCTTTCATTGCGCAAGGGTTTTGTAAAGATATCAGAAATTTGTTTTGAAGTTTCAATAAAATGCAATTAAAATGAGTTCTTGCTTACTTCATCTCTCAAAAAATGATGCATGATTTCTATGTGCTTAGTTGTAGAATGATGGATTGGATTTTTGGCCATACTGATTGCACTAGTGTTATCACATATAATTGGGACACATCCAGGATCTACTTGGTAGTCTTGAAGTTGATGTTTAATCTATAACACTTGCATGTCACAACTCCCTGCAATAACATATTCTGCCTCTATAGTAGAGAGAGCAACCGACTGTTGTTTCTCAGAAGCCCAAAAGACTAAACATCCTCCCAAAAATTGGCAATAGCCACTAGTACTCTTTCTGTCCAATTTACAACCAGCATAATCCACATATGAATATGATATTAAATTAAATTCACTAGATGCAGGATACCATATTCCCAACTCATGAGTTCCTGCAAGATATCTAAAAATTCTTTTGCAGCACTCATGTGGGATTCTCTAGGACTAGCCTGAAATCTAGCACACATGCACACTGAAAATTGAATATCTGGTCTAGATGTTGTCAAGTAAAGCAAGGATCTGATCATACCTTTGTAGATCTTTGGATCCACTAAGTTACCTTTCAAATCAGCATCCAAACTTACAGTGGTGCTCATTGAGGTTGCCATGGCTTTTGTGTTCTCCATTTTATATTTCTTCAGCAAATCTTGAATGTACTTTGACTGATTTATAAAAGTTCCTTCCTTTGTTTGAATAACCTGAAACCCAAGGAAAAATTTTAGTTCTCCCATTAAGCTCATTTCAAATTCACTGGTCATCAATTCAGCAAATTCCTTACATAATGAGGATTTTGTTGATCTAAATATAATGTCATCAACATAGATTTGGACCAGCAAGATATCCTTTCCTTGAACTTTTGTAAAGAGGGTTTGATCTACCTTACCTCTTGAGTACCCTTTACTTGTAAGGAATGAGCTCAACTGATCATACCATGCCCGGGGAGCTTGCTTCAGCCATACAAAGCTTTGTCTAATTTGAACACATGATTAGGAAGGTCAGTGCATTCAAATCCAAGAGGTTGTTCAACATAGACTTCCTCTTTATTCAAACCATTTAAAAATGCACTTTTTACATCCATTTGTTGTAATTTAATGTCATGAGCACATGCAAAAGGAAGCAAAATCCATATTGCTTCAAGCCTAGCTACCGAAGCAAAAGACTTTTCAAAATCGATTTCAAATTCTTGATTATAGCCCTTTGCAACAAGCCTAGCTTTGTTTCTAATTATTTTTCCTTCTTCACTTGTTTTATTTCTAAAAACCCATTTAGTTCCAATGACAATTTGAGAAGAAGGTCTTGAAACCAAATTGCAAACATTGTTTCTTTCAAACTGGTTCAGTTCTTCTTGTATGACATTAATCAAGAAAATATCTTTTAAGGCATCCTCAATGTTTTTATGTTCAATTTGAGAAATAAGAACCATTTGATCAAGTTCAGAAATTATCTTAAAATGAGATCTAGTCCTAGGAAGATCAAGTAAATTACCAATAATACTTTCTTGAGGATGATCCCTTAACATTCTTATGTTCAGCTGATCTCTTTCTACATTTACATTGTGACTCTTGTCCATTGAAATCATCTGAATTTCTCTTTGCTACCGATTCCTTTCCTTCCTTGTCTTTTACTTCTTCTTCTTCCAGAAATTCTCCATCTTTTTCTCTCTGCATAAATCAGCATCAAGTTCATTAAATGTGATATAAGGGGATTCTTCAACAGTTTGATATTTTACATTAAAAACTCTGTATGCTCTTGAATGATCAGAATAGCCAAGAAACATCCCCAAATCACTCTTAGGTTCAAATTTGTCCAAATCATTTTTATTGTTATTCAGGATAAATCATTTTGCACCAAACACTTTAAAATGAGCAATAGAAGGTTTCTTTCCTTTCCATAGTTCATAGGGAGTCTTTTTGCTAAGAGGCCTTACCATTGCACAATTTATAATATGACATGAAGTGTTTGCTACCTCTGCCTAGAATTTTCTTGGCAATTCACTCTCAATCAGCGTTGTTCTTGCCATTTCCATGAGTGTTCGGTTCCTCCTCTCTACAACTCCGCTCTGTTCAGGAGTCCTTGGTGACGAAAATCTGTGAGAAATCCCTTCTTTCCTGCAAAGATTTTCAAACTCAGCATTTTCAAACTCACCACCATGATCAGACTTGATAGAAATTACTTTAAACTTTCCTTCCTGAACAACTTTTTTGTAAAAATCATGAAATTCCCTAAAGGCATCACTCTTGTGAGCAAGAAAGAAAACCCAAGTAAATCTGGAAAAGTCATCAAGAAGGACATACCCAAACTTTTTTCCATTTAGACTATTTTCTCTTGTGGGTCTAAATAGATCCATGTGAATAAGCTCAAAAGGTTTAGTAGATTGACTTTTAGATCTACTTTTTAAAAAATTTCTTGTTTGCCTACCATGTGTGCATGCCTCACAGATTTTCAAGTTTTGTTTAAAAGAAATTTCGGGTAAGCTTTTCACCATATTGAATTTAACCAATTTATGTAACATGCTGTAGCTAGCATGACCTAGTCTATGATGCCATAAACAAGTAAGATCATTTTTATGGCAGTTAAACATATATTGGTATTTTCATGTTCATCCAGATCAACCATATAAACATTTTTTATTCTTTTTCGAGAAAATTTCACACAATTTGAATTCGGTTCAAAAATTGTACAACCAAAAGAGTCAAAGATTACCTTGTGACCTTTGTCACACATTTGGCTTATGCTCAGAAGATTGTACTCTAATCCTTCCACCAAGAGTACACCATCAATTGAATTAGAAGGATTTTTGCCTACCTTACCTGAACCGACAATCTTACCTTTATTATTTTCCACCGAAGGTAACATGACCAGCTTTCTTTTTTGATAGAAGATAGAATTTGTCTTTGTCTCCGGTCATATGTCTTGAACAGCCACTAGCTAGATACCACTAGTTGTTCTTGGCTGTTAGACATACCTGCAAAACAATCAAAGAAAACTCTTTGGAACCCAAGTTCATTTGGGTCCCTTCACATCACCCAGATTATGTACATAAGAAAACAGATTTTTCAAAATCTAGGCTTGCCTCTTCACTGTGGGATTGATTATGTTCCTGATCTCATGTTGGTTTTTATTTTTTCTTTTATTTTTAGAAATTTTTGAAACATTATTTTTCTTCATTTTCATGAATTTTCTTTCATGCTTCCCCCAGTGTTTCTTCGTTGAAACGATAAATTATTTTGACTGCTGAACCTTTTAGGGTATCCAGATTGATCAGATTTAGCAAAACCAAAAATGTGTGTCGACACTCTGTAGGGATAGTGTCGACCTACATGATTCCACCTAGACATGTTTTGAGATTTTATGTAAGTAGGTGTTGACCTACCATGTCTCCATCCATTCTGTGACCAGATATGTGAAGGTGTTGGCCTATCATGAATCCACCTGACCATGTTCTGTGGTTTGGTGTATGAGTGTCTCGACCTATCATAACCATAGTGTCGACCTGCCCAATTAGGTGACCTCCAATTCTTGTTCCCCTGTGACATTGGTTTAATTCCAGCACTTGTTTTATTTTTTTTGTTCAACTTTCCAATGTTAGAATTTTTTGTTGTTTCTCTTTTCTCAATTTTTTAATGTTCTTTCCATTTATTTGTTTTCTTGAAGTGGAGGTTTCTGAATTTTTTGAAGAAATAAATGTGATGGTTTTTAACCCTATTTCTTTCTTATTTGAAGGATTAAAGCCTAACCCTTCTTTGTTGAAATTAACTTTGGTTCCAAACAAAGCTTCAAGGTTATTCTTACCACTCACAAATTTTTCTAATGCTTCCTGTCTTTTAGTCACCTCTTTTTGCAAAATTTCAAGTTCTTTTCTCATTTCAGTGTTCACACTGTTTAGAGCAACATTCTTTTTAGTAGCAAGAGCTATTTCATTGACATTTTCAATATTTTAGATTTTCAATTCATTAACATTTTCTTTTAGAACATTGATTTCTTGAATCAGTTCTTCTTCTTTCTCTTTCACTATGGTGTCATGAACAAAATGATTTATCTTTCTTTTAAGCATTTTATTTTCTTTTTTAAGTTCATCATATTGATCTAACAATTCAAAGTACACATGCTTCAAATCATTTAGAGAAAAATCGTTGAAAGGAGAGTTTACCTCTTCTTCATCTCCTTTGTCTCCTCTGGCCATCAAACAGATTTTTTATTGTGTTTCCTCAGCTTCGGAGCTTTCTTCATCTTCATCATCTTCTTCTTCGTTCCATGTCCCAACCATAGCTTTTTGTTTATTCTTCAACCATTTGGGTTGAGCTTTCTTCAGAGATTTAGGACATTTGGATTTCTCATGTCCTGGTTTCTTGAAATTATAGCATACTATTCTGTCAGATTTCTCATGCAGATTCTGTTTGGGCTTTGAGAAATTATTTGACTGTGATTTCTTTTTCAGAAAGCCCTTACCTTCTTTCCTCAAAAATTTTCTGAATTTTCAATTTTTTTTTAACAAAATGGGCTCAACAGGGTCAGCAACTAGTCGAGTGCATCCCACCCCAGCAGGGTGAAGTGGAATCACTCCTCCAGGCGATTATCCTACTGCACCAATTATATATATATATGAAAAAGATAGATACAAAGGCTATGGGGCATACCCCTAGAAAACATAACAGAGTTAACAAACTCTAAAACTCCCGAGACCCATACGATCCCCAATAAGGGCAAGAAAACAAGACCTAGGGAGCTGGGAGGAAGAAGTAAAAACCCCATTACAGCGAGCATTGCACGAAAAAGTGGCCAAGGCATCTGCCACCTGATTTGCTTCCCTATACACATGCAAAATCTGAACCCCATGCTACTGCATGAAGTCATGCACACACCGCCACCACCTGTAGCACTCCAAAGAGGGAGCAACCCCAGTTCGAAGAGAGTTCACCAAAACCATAGAATTTGAGCAAATCTCAGCTACAAATAGCCCTTGCTCTACTGCCAATTGAACCCCATCACACATAGCTTGAGCTTCAGCAAGAAGGATGGTCCCAGCACCATATAAGTGAGAGAAAGTGAAAACCACAGTGCCAACAGCATTTCGAACAATGCCCCCGCCCCCACAAGGGCCTGGGTTGCCTTTAGAAGCACCATCCACATTAAGCAGAAGACCTTGTAAAGGTGGGATCCATCTGACCATTTTGCACAGCTTGACAGCAGGCTAAACCAAAAAACCAAGCTCCATAATCGCTTCCATTTGCTGAGATGTGGCAGATTCTTTGAAAAGCATTTCATCAATGGCGATATTAACCAGCACATGAATATTTTGGCACAACAAAGAGCTAGAATACGTAACTTGTTCAAACTTCATTTTGCATCTGATTTTCCAAACTTCCAAGATAATAAGCATGGAGGAGTAGATAGAGATGAAACCATGAGGATTATTAATGCTACAATAATTAAGAATCTCCGAAAGACGAATGGAGATATTCATATGAATGCCCAAGCCAGCCTGTAGAAGAGGAGAAATCCATAACTATAGATTTTTAGCCAGATCGCTATGCACAAACAAGTGGTTCATGTCCTCAACCTGAGGACACCTGCAATAGGAACAACGAGATGGGAAAGGGATGCCACGCTTAGCAATGCGGTCATCCACAGGGACCGCTCTGTGGAGAATTAGCGAAGAAAAAATTGATGCCCTCCTGTTAAAACAATGGTGCTAGATGCGAAGAAGAGGCGATCTTTTGACACCATGCATACGAACCTGATCATAAGCACTTTTAAGAGTAAAATTCCCCTTACTAGTAGGCGTCCAAACACAAATATCTTCATGGGAAGAGAGCTACAACTGATCCATCTCTTGAGGAATTAGGTAGCGCAAAGGATGATTCTGATCAATAAAAACCTCCCTAACAGAAGGCGACGACTCCTGTAAAGTATAAGATAATGACTCCCATAGTGGCTTCTCACAAAACCAGACATCATCTAAAAATCTGATACTGCTTCCATTCCCCATAACCCATCTAGTATTATGCATAACAATATCATAGGCACCAAAAAATAACTTCTTAGCAATACCATGCGGATGTGTAGTGAGCTGACCATCATGAAAAAATCTGTTTTTTTTCATAGGAAGCCCAGAGAGAAGAACCATGAATAATATTCCAAAGGAGCTTAATGACCATGGACAGCTGATCATGCCAAAGACTTCTCACACCAAGGCCGCTTTCCAGGATAGGCTTTTGAATTGTTGTCCAAGAAACCCACTGCCTATGTTTTCCACCACTAGAACCACCCAAAAAAAAACGCAGCACACATACGCTCAATGTAATGAAGGACAGTTTTAGGAACAACAGAAGCAGTAGCCAGGTAGACATTGTTTGGATCGAATGGGTGGATGGATCAGATCTGGAAGGGGGGGTTGAATAGATCTAACACCAATTAATGCGAAGCTTAAGCAATTTAAAATTACTTTGAATCAGAGATCAATTCACCCAAACAATTTATTGATCTGAAGTGTGATTTGTGTGTGTGAGCAAATCAATTAGTAGTGTGAGCAAAATCCCTATGCATGCATCTAGCGCAATACAAAGTCAAACCACAATACAAACCACTGCACAGAGGATTTTTAGGTGGTTCGAAAATCACCTCCAGTGACTCCGAAGTCCACCCGTCACACAGTGAGGCCACACTACTCAAAACCTTGAGTACAACACACACTGGAGCACGACGACTGTAAACACCCTTGAGCACGACGACTCAAGAAACAACTGGAGCACTACGACTCCAAACCCTTTGAGTACAATGACTCAAAGAAAATCCAGGAGATAGGTACGACGACCTACTCCACAAACCATTTATGAGCATGACGACTCACAAGCACTTGAGCACAACAGCTCAACACTGGAGCACTACGGCTCCAAACCGTTGGACCACAAAAGATCCAAGATCTGCTAGAGCAAGCTCAGTTAGAGAATAGATCCTCTAGCCCTATCTATCTCAATACAAAGATAAAAATAGATCAAATAGAATTAAGTGATCTGTGTAGAACACATACACAAATCACACAATTAAAACCTGGATGAACACTTCAAGAAAATGAATGAAATAGATGTGACGTGGATGTTCCTTGATGAAAAAGACTTGCAGAAGCTGGGATTGAAGATGCTTGAAGGAATTCGTTGGAGATCTTCTTCAATCCACGATGCTTTGCTTCACTGGCGTACGGATTGCCAGTTCTTCTTCTTCCTTTGTTGCTTTTCTCCTCCTCAATCTAATGGTGCTGCTCTGCTCCCTTTCTAAATGCGGATGCTTTATCCTCTTTCCTCTTCTCTTCCCTTCTTCTTCTCCTTCTTCTTCCACACCACACTGCTTTGCTCCCTTTCTGAGCGCAGACTCTCTCCTTTCTTTTTTGCAGCCGCCACACACTTTTCTGGAGAACCCTGGTCTCTCTTTTCGTGGGATCCCTTTTGGAGTACCAAACACATGGGTATTTATAGCCCCATATGTCCATAAGGAGCCTTAGGATACATGGGCACAAAACCCTAGCTCAAATCCCCTAATTCCCAAGCAGCCACGTGTCCAGAGAAATTCACGTTTTTGAGTTTCAGCCGGAGGGTGTCGACAACACCATGGAGTGTGTCCACACACTGTCCCATTTGTGCAAAACTGTTCTTCTGGATGCTGTGACTAGTGTCGACACTGCCACTGGCTGTGTTGACACACTGTCCCAGTCAGGCAACTGGGTCTTCTAGAGACTGGGTCTAGTGTCGACACTGCTTGGGACTGTGTCGACATAGTGAACCCTGTTTTCATGAAATTGCTTCAGGGATTCTAACCCAATGTCGACACCACTAAGGGGTGTGTCGACACCACCATGACAAAAGTGTGTGATCCTTAAAATATAACACATAAGCCATTAGTACCAGATATTATCATTAAAATATAAGATATTAAACATCAAAAACATGTTGTTTAAGTATTATTATGATATGTATAAAATGTATAACATGTTCAAAATGTCATCATCAAAATTAAAGTATGAGTGATGTTCATTGGATATCATTAAAATACAACTTTAGGAAATTCCAAAACACACTCAACCCAACAATCTCCCCCTTTTTGATGATGACAAAACATATGCACAATCTCCCAATATCTTGACTCCCTTGACTACAAAAACTCCCCCTTTGACCATATACACCCTTTGACCTTTCTCCTCCCAGAGACCTTTCTCCTTTAAAGAACTTTCTCCCCTTTAGAGACCTTTCTCCCCTTAAAGACCATTCACTTTTAAAGAACTTTCTCCCCCTTTTTGAAGGCCTTTTCTCCCCCTTTTTTGAATGCCTTTTCTCTCCCTTTTTGACAGCATCAAAAGGACAGATGAGAGAGATAAACAAAGAATAGTAGGTGATCAAGAAATGAAATGAAGGAAAGGAATGGTCAGAAATGATCAAAATAAATGAGACAAAGTGATATTGACATATGAGAGACATGATTGTGTTTTTGGTATTGTGCCACAAAGTTTAATCACAAAGACACACTCAACACAAGGTATAACAAAAATATAATGATCTGAATATAGTTAAAATAATGATGCAAATGTGAAGTAAAATGACCTATATGAATGAGCAGAAATATTTAACAAGGATGTTAGGGGCTTTAAGTTTAACACAATGTAAAATAATAGGTCTAAACTCAGTATACATGAACTTTATGAAGGTCCTAAGCTTTTTCATCCTGTCAATTTGATTTGCTTTCATTTTTTTTTAACTGGGAAAGAATACAAGAATAAATTAGTTAAATCTCACTTTTCAGTGCAAGAGATCACATTGATCAGATGCAAGATCTCCTGATTACTCAGTGGTTTAACTTTCATTATCTTATAGAGAGTTAAAAAATTTTTGATTTCCACTTTTTGATGCGAAACATATCACTTTTTAGGTGAAATGGCCCGGTTACTCAGTGGTTCAAGAATTTGCATTGCTCTGTTTGTATTTTTCCAGATTGTTGATCATTTTCATCATTTTCTTTTGATGTTTTGCAGGAATATGTTTGCTTTGACCAGACAAGTCATGACTATGAATTTAGAGAAATTATTCTTAACATGTGGTAAAAATGAAGTTTAAACATGCACATGTTAAATAGTAAAGCCACTCATGTGCCTACAAGTGTTTTGCAAGTCATTTTAAAGACATTCAGTATTAAGATTGCTTAACCTTGAAATGATATTGAATCTTTGAAATTAAACTAAATACACAATGAGTTTAGTTTCAATGTTTTAATTCTTTCATAAGAAAATAGCACAAGGACTCAAAAATTCTGATGACTTTGGGGTTCGAAATAGACAAGTAAGTTCAAGAGATATGACAATGACTCCCCCTTTCATGTATCTCCCCCTTACAAGGTGAACATGAAGAATATTGAAGAAATAGGGAAAACAGAATAAACGTGAATGTTTTATTTGAATGACAAGGACTCCCCCTCAACAATTGCATACAAGACTCTTGATACTTGGCGGAGACATACACTCACGCATAGTGAAAGTGTCTAGACAAGCCTGACTTGTCTTTCTTCAATTCACCATTTAATATACCAAGAATACCAATGCAATGTGAGAGTGAGGAATTTATTTGCAAGAACAGGAAGTCTTTTATTAAGAAGCTTTGCAAGAACATTTGTCAACAAACTGAATGGGAGTTGTTGATAAATCAGATATGAAAGAGTATTTCTCCAGCATTTCACTTAAAGATTCTTTTGACTCACACCCCTATAAGATATGCATGGTATGAGATGATCATTTAAGCAATTCAGATATGTTTATTCCAAGCAGTTTGCACAGAAAGATTATGAACATGATCAAGCATATATCAACAGGCAATTAATTGAAGGAGAAAAGTTTTTCACATGATTATGCACACCATTAGCTTTAAGCATAACATGACTTTTGGTACTTGGCGGAGTATTTTACTCATGCATAATGAAGGTTTCTAAATAAGCATAACTTGTTTTTCCACATGTCATCATTTGATATACCAAAAAGTCAAAGCAGTTGATATGCACACAGAATCATGGGCACAGTTAAGCAAGCATGATAACACAAACATGATTCCAAGTGTTAAGACACAAAGTTGTTGTTGGGAGCAATATCAAAACACACTCTTCATTCTTCAAATAAGACTCTAAGAATTTTCTTTAACTTAAGTAGTTCAATCTGGAAATCATATGAAGTTTTATCTGAACAGTCTTCATTCCTTTTTTTTTTTTTTTTAAGATTTTACCTATGTTCTCTAATCATTTCTTGCCTTGCACAGCCAATATCTTGAATCCATTTACAATGTATGGCTGCAAGACTCCTCAGCTTGCTGATCAAGCTGGTTTTAGGACCCACACTTGCTTGGGTCCTGTAATGAAATCAATGTTAGAGTGCAACAAAGATTTCTGAATCCAAAGTGATTTTATTTTTAGTATAGATGCATTTCTATCATTGTTAGAACTATGAGCAGAATTAGTTCCAGATTTTCTTTTTGCCTTGCTCAATGCATCTATGTTTTCATGAAGTTTTATATTTTTTGGATTTTTACTATAAGCAGAAACAGAATGATTTTGTGCAGCATTTCTATGCCTATACACATGGAATTTCTGAACATTTTCAGTATGAACATGATATCTATTCCTATGTGTATAAGCATATGCATTAGACTGGAATTTCTGAGCATGCACAACAAAATCATTTTTGTACCAACAGTCCCTAGAAATATGACCAATTTTATGACAATGAAAGCATTGGATTGATTTGCCATATTTATTGAAATTTTGATTTCTAATCCAGTAATGTTTGGCAAGGTGACTAGGTTTATTGCAGTTAAAGCAAATGAGAGCATTTCTTACCTGGTACTTACCTTGGCATGTATGCATTTGCTGGAATCTCCTTTTCATGTGGGGAGACTTACCATAAGGAGAAGGAGGTACCTTTTGGTAGCTCTTGGCATGATGTGAATTTAGAACTTGCCTTGGAGCTTTTTGGACTGATGGAGGAAGTAGATGAATCTTCTTGACAGTAGCATTCTTCTTTTTCTCTGTCTATTTCTGAACAAAAACTTTCACTAGTTTTTCATTAGAATTAGAAGAGTTCTTGTTTGCAGCAACTTTAACAAATGTTAATTTTGTTTTATTTTCATTTTTCTTATCTCTCACAAAAGCAAGACTTGTGGTTGTAGTATTGTTCAATTCATCTTGAAACTTCTGTTTTTCTGCTTTTAATGCAACAACTTCTTTTTCTGAATTTTGAAGTTTATTTAGCATGACATCCAAACCATTTTTCATCTTGTTCTTTTCATTTTCAAATTGAGCAATTTGTTTTTCCAAATCGGCAATTTTATTACTGAATTTGCTACATTCATTGTCCAATGGTTTGTCATGCAACAAGCATTCAATCTTCCTTTTTAGATGACTATTTTCTTCAACAAGTTGTTTGCATCTTTCATTTATTTGATGATCATGAGTCATGTTAGAAATCTGTTTGTTTAATTGATCATTATCAAATTTGAAGTTTTCATTGAGATCAATCAATTTTTCATTTTCATCTTTGAAATAAAGATTTTCAAATTCCAATTGATCATGATATTCTTTTAACTTGGACAACTTGTTTTCATAAATTTTGATTTTATCTTTCAGACATTCTTTTTCAGAATTCAGTTTCTGAACTTCTTTTTTCAAATTCTCATTTTCTTCTGAAAGATCTTTATCATTGTTCTGGAGCAATTCAAATGTATTTTTCAATTTTTCACTCTCTTTATGGCAATGTTTTAAAGTCTTTTTCAGATCTTTATTTTTAGTGTTTAGCTTTTCATTAAGATTTTATATTTTTTATAGAATTCAATCAATTCAACATAAGACATGCCTTCATCTGCATCAGAATCAGAATTAGAATACATAAATGGGTCTGGAATTGATTTACCTGACCTAGTAGATCCATTTGAACTTTTGTATTCTGAAGAGGATGAAGAATGCTCTGAGCTCTTAGAATGTGCAGTGAGAGCCACAACCTTCTGAATTGTTGATTTTCTGGATTCATTGAGGCTCTTCTTTGCCATCATGTACTTGTGAATTTCTTTTTGTGCTTCCACTGAAAAACTTGATGAAGGTGAGATTGGGATTTCTCTGAAATTATAACAGGAAATTCATGTAGATTAAATAAATTTTCCATTTTACCAAAATTCAAAAGACTATTAGATCTAATCACAGTGTATCAATGTAACAAGGAATTAGATCCAACAATTAGAGTGGTTAACCTGCTCTGATACCAATTCTTAGGATCGAATGGGTGGATGGATCATATCTAGAAGGGGGGGTTGAATAGATCTAACACCAATTAATGCGGAAGCTTAAGCAATTTAAAATTACTTCGAATCAGAGATCAATTCACCCAAACAATTTACTGATCTGAAGTGTGATTAGTGTGTGTGAGCAAATCAATTAGTAGTGTGAGTGAAATCCCTATACATACATCTAGCGCAATACAAAGTCAAACCACAATTCAAACCACTGCACAGAGGATTTTTAGTTGGTTCTGAAATCACCTCCAGTGACTCCTACATACACCCCTCACACAGTGAGGCCACACTACTCAAAACCTTGAGTACAACACACACTGGAGCACGACGACTCCAAACACCCTTGAGCACGACGACTCAAGAAACAACCGGAGCACGACGACTCCAAACCCTTTGAGTACAATGACTCAAAGAAAACCCAAGAGATAGGTACGACGACCTACTCCACAAACCACTTATGAGCACGACGACTCACAAGCACTTGAGCACAACGGCTCAACACCGGAGCACTACGGCTCCAAACCATTGGACCACGAAAGATCCAAGATCTGCTAGATCAAGCTCAGTCAGAGAATAGATCCTCTAGCCCGATCTATCTCAATACAAAGATAAAAATAGAACAAACATAATTAAGTGATCTATGTAGAACACATACACAGATCACACAATGAAAACCTGGATGAACACTCCAAGAAAATGAATGAAATGGATGTGACATGGATGTTCCTTGATGAAGAAGACTTGCAGAAGCTTGGATTGAAGATGCTTGAAGGAATTCATTGGAGATCTTCTTCAATCCACGATGCTCTGTTTCAGTGGCATCCGGATTGCCAGTTCTTCTTCTTCCTTTGTTGCTTTTCTACTCCTCAATCTGATGGCGCTGCCCTGCTCCCTTTCTGGATGCAGATGCTTTATCCTCTCTCCTCTTCTCTTCCCTTCTTCTTCTCCTTCTTCTTCCACACCACACTGCTCTGCTCCCTTTCTGAGCGCAGACTCCGTCCTTTCTTTTCTGCAGCCGCTACACACTTTTCTGGAGAACCCTGGTCTCTCTTTTCGTGGGATCCCTTTTGGAGTACCAAACACAGGGGTATTTATAGCACCATATGTCCATAAGGAGCCTTAGGGTACATGGGCACAAAACCCTAGCTCAAATCCCCTAATTCCCAAGTAGCCACATGTCCAGAGAAATTCACGTTTTTGAGTTTCGACTGGAGTGTGTCGACACCACCATGGAGTGTGTCCACACACTGTCCCATTTGCGCAAAATTGGTCTTCTGGATGTTGTGACTAGTGTCGACACTGCCACTGGTTGTGTCGACACACTGTCCCAGTCAGGCAACTGGGTCTTCTGGATATTAGGTCTAGTGTCGACACTGCCTGGGACTGTCGACACAGTGAACCCTATTTTCATGAAATTGTTTCAGGGATTCTGACCCAGTTCGACACCACCAAGGGGTGTGTCGACACCACCATGACAAAAGTGTGTGATCCTGAAAATATAACACATAAGCCATTAGTACCAGATATTATCATTAAAATATAAGATATTAAACATCAAAAACATGTTGTTTAAGCATTATTGTGATATGTAAAAATGTATAACATTTTCAAAATGTCATCATCAAAATCACAATATGTCATCATCAAAATCCAAGTATGAGTGATGTTCATTGGATATCATTAAAATACAACTTTAGGAAATTCCAAAACACACTCAACCCAACAGACAGGCATAGAAGAAAGCACAGAGTTTACCAAGGTTATTCTACCAGCTTTGGACAAGAACTTTGATTTCCATGAGCCTATACGGCCATTGATTCTATCCATCAAGAACTTGTAGTTGACAATCACCATTCTACCCTGCTTGATAGGCACACCAAGGTAAGTCATAGCACCCTTTTGACGATGAAAACCAGTGAGCTGGTTAATCTTAGAAGACAAATGGGTGGGAGCAATCTTAGCAATAAGAAAACTACTTTTACCATGATTAATCCTCTGACCTGAAGACTCCTCATAAATCTTCAAAAATTTCATGATTTTCCTGATATTAGTAGCTTGACCATTAAGGAAAATAAGGGCATCATCAGCATAAAGCAAATGACGCATGGCCCTACAACCTCTAGGACCCGAGTAAGGTTTGAGGTTACCGTTGTCCAGAAGCATGTGCAGCCCCGTACTCAGTGTTTCCTCCGTGATAATGAAAAGTGCAGGAGAAAGAGGATCACCCTGACGTAAATCTCGAGAGGATTTAATTTAACCAGCAAGAGCCCCATTAAATAAGATAGAAAACCAGCAGTTAGAGATGAGCATGGCGACATAGGATGTAAATCCGAAAGAGAAACCAAATTTGCGAAGAACAGCCAAAAGAAAATCCCATTCAACCCTATTATAAGCTTTCATCATGTCAAGCTTTAAAATGACGTTGTGACCTCGAAATTTTCTTCCCAAATCAGTAGCCAACTGCCTAGCCAGGAAGACATTATCCATGATATTCCTGCCTTTTATAAAAGCGCCCTGCTCCACCGAAATTATGGAAGGCAAAACCGAGGGGAGCCTATTAGTGATGACAACAGACACAATCTTATAACAGAAATTGCAAAGACTAATGGGGCGATAATCACTGAAAGAGATAGGACTGTCCACTTTCGGAATTAGAGTAATAATAGAAGAGGAAACACCCCTTGGAAGAGGATAACCAGCAAAGAAACCATAGACCACCTCAACCACATCCTTACCAATAATGTCCCAGCAGGTAGTGTAAAAATTACCAGTGAACCCATCCGGGCTCGGTGCACTGTCCCCTTTCATGCTCCAAACCGTGAGTTTAATTTCCTCCTCAGAAGGAACATCAGTGAGCATCTGATTATCCTCATCAGAACTTAGGTTGGGAATGGAACTGAGCAAATGGTTATCAATATCATGCTCCTCAAAAGACAACAAGGATGGAAAGAAATGCTCAACCGCAGACTTGAGAATAATTTGATCATCACACCAATCGCCATCTATCCATCGTGGATTTCTGACACCAAAAAATCTCCTGGCAATGAAAATTTTTCTAGTAATTAGAGCAAACTTACCTGAATCATCTTCAGAAGTAGATGACTGACTTTCTTATGTAGCCTCCTTGGTACTAGGACTTGCCTTGAGAGCAAGTGGCTTCTTCTTCTTGATACTTCTTCACTTCTTTTCAATCCCAATTCATAAGTCATTAGTGCACCAATTAACTCATCAACAGTAGTTGTGGACAAATTTTTAGATTTTTCAATTACTGTTGCTTTGGTGTGCCAAATAGGAGTTAAAGATCTAAGGATCTTCCTAACAAGTTCTTTTTCTGTATAAATTTTCCCTAGATTCTTTAATCCATTTGTTAACAGAGTTAATCTCCCATACATTTCAGAAATCATTTCATAAAGCTTCATTCTAAATCCCTCATATTCTGAAACTAGCATATTTGCTTTTGTTTCTTTAACCTCTGACATACCTTCATAGATCACCATGAGGCGATTCCAGATTTCTTTAGCACTTGAGCATGATGATACCCTTGAGAACTATGTTGGGTGGAGTAAGCACTACATGATGTTCATCGCACTCCAATTAGCATTTGACTTCTTGATCTCATCTTGAGTCCACTTCTCTTCATCCTCAGACAGCTCATAAGATCCATTGCTTACCACCCTCCATATTTGATGGTCTTGTGCTCGTAGAAATACCTGCATATGAGTTTTCTAGTATGCATAGTTAGTACCATCAAAGTAAGGGGGTCTATTCATAGAATGACCTTTAGAAATATAACCTCTAGACTCCATATTACACAGAACTCTCCTGGTTGTAAAACCAAATGAATTGGAGAGCCTAGCTCTGATACCACGTGTTGAATGCAGAAGGAATATCTAGAGGGGGGGTGAATAGATATCCACCAATTTAAATGCCAATTAAAAGATAAAACCTCAAAATGATGAACTAATCTGATGAAAACAATATGAGCAAAGACAAGCAAACCACACAAGTGCGAGTGATATTTTTAAGGTGGTTCGGCTCTAGTGTGGAGACCTACGTCCACCCCTCACTAAACTAGTGAGGCTTCACTATAAGATCAAATGTGTGAGACTCTCACACAACCGCTGATTCATAGCTTCTTCACAACCGATGATACACAGCTTCAGCAATCCGCTAATTCACAGCTTCATGATTTGACCCAAATCTCACGATCGAAACACAACAAGTGTAGGATCAACTTCGTCTACTCCAAACAAAGTAGACAACCAATCAGAGTGATGTTTTGAAGAAATTGAGAAAAACAAAGTAAACAGGAGTTTGAAGAAGTTCAGAAAACATCAAACGCTCTGCTCTGGAGTTAGATCTGATCAGAAGACTCGTCGAGCTCCAATTGCAAGTTCTTCAAGCTTGAGTTCATCGAATTCATTTTCTGGTTGCAGCACATAGATCAATTGCCTCTGAATACAAGATGAATTCCGATCCTCTATTCCAGTTGATCAGCACCAGGTCTTCATGTTGGAACAAGGCTCGATTCAGTGACCTCTCCTCTTGATCAGATGTCTATACCGAAGTCAGCTGCTCTTCGTGAACTCAAACTCTTGCTCTCTGCTCTTTTCACTCTCTTAGATCACTGCTCTTTTCCCTTCTATGCGCAAATCCCCAATTGTAGTGGACCACTCGCCTCTTTTGATCTAATTCACAGAATCTTTTCAGTGGGCCCCTCAATAGAATCCCAAAAACTTGGGAGATCCTTTCGCCGCCAAAAGGTGGTATCTTCCAAAACCATGTGACGTGTACTTGAAGTCCCAATCGCTGGACCTTGGTTCATGTGCTCATCACTTAGGGGTTGGCAGATTCTTGATATCTCTGTAGAATAAGTATCATAAAGTCAACACATTCAGATTATAGAGTCGACACACATCCAAGAGACTTATCTTGGATCAGTGTAAAAACCTTCAGTAGAGTCGACTCTATGCTCTCTAGAGTCGACCTTATCCAAAGAAACTTTGATTTTGATAAACTGGCTGTGATGTAGAGTCGACCTTATCTATTGATTGTGTCGACCTGACCTTCCTTCAGAGTCGACCTGATAGACTGATAGAGTTGACCTCATCTGTAGATGGAGTCGACCTCAGCCAACACTTCTCTTCACAAGGCTCACTAGGAAATTGACTAGTGTCGACCTGATCCACATTTGGTGTCGACCTTATCTGATTCCTTCCCTTCAGTGCTAGCTAGAAAAACAATTAGAGTCGACATGTTCTTCGAGTAGAGTCGACCTGATTTGATACTCTTGAATGTCAGTGCTACTAAAACATCATTGAGTGTCGACCTTACCTGTGTGAAGAGTCAACCTTATGAGCAACACTAAACTTTAGTAACTTTTCCTTTGATGCAAATGAGATGATTTTAGCTTTATGAATGTTCCTGTAATACATATAAGTTGTGTTAGACATTTATGACATTTTACTTGATTTATGACATCATCAAAACTAGGGACACAACATAACTTACATTTTAGATAAGAAACACACACCAACATGCATTTAGGATTCCATTGCTAACATTCTCTTACTAACTCAGAAAAAAATGGAGATTTTCCTCAATCGCTGCGTGGCACCCAGCTCAAGTGGCCAACTGAATATCAAAGCTGATATCGGGTCTTTGTTGTCTATTCTCCAAGCAATCCCAAACAGTCTCGCCCGGCACATCACACAATTATCTTTCCAATCTTATTGAGTTCATGTGAACCATTCGCCAGTCATGAGCTTAATTCTGGACTTCCGGCCTTCCAAACATTGGATTCATGTTAGAATCTTTTGATAATCCTTTGAGAGTCAATCAATCCCTTTTGTCTTCACATCCTCTGATTGGACAAACATCCTGATTATGTCAGAGGGTCCCGACGGATTTCGATTGTGAGATTTTTCTGATTCAACTGTCATATTACAACTCCTTTGACTTAGAAAACACCAGAAACTAGTCAAAGTCCTACTGGGCAATGCCGGGAACCCTATCGTTGGGTTGTACTTGTAGTCACATGGGCAGATCATCCTCCCTCTTTTTCACACTTGTCTCTCAGATGATTTGTCACATGTTTCTAGCCTAACTCATTCGTGTGGCTTGCTAGAATCCTATCCTTGGAGATGGTCCTTTCATCAAATCTCCGCATCCTTTGTTTACCGAGACACCAACCTTTCAGTCCGCTTCACTCCCTTGCAAGGTTGGATGTCTCAGAGGGGCATTTGTAGACATGATGTCACACCCCGACGCGGAATATCAGAATGCGAGGCAGTTGCAAGTAAACGAGTACAAGCAAGTACTAGAAGTCAAACAATTGCACAAGGATTAATACTAAATAAAATCATTCTCATTAATAACTTTTCCAATGTCTAGTTACAACCACTAATATCAGAGCCATTCTATAGGGCCCAATTACATTGAAATAAAGCAAAGACTAAACTTCAAACCTAACTACTACAATGCTAAACATAGTAATAGGACGCTAGGGTACTCATGACATCACTCCAGGTCGTTCTCGTCCTCTTGAGTGTATGGTTCATCCTCGGTCTCACCTGAGAACACAACGACAAATAACGCAGGGTTTGCGATAGTGCCCAGTAGGACTTAAATCTCAATAGTCAAGTAGGCTTTAAATAGTTAATGCATTAAGGGCAGAGTAACTAACGATAGAGTGAAAGAGTCAGGTAAACGATGCACAAGTTTCCAAATATAGCACGAGAGTCGAGTATAGCACAAAATAGCAAGATGGCCATAGCACAAATAGCACAAAGTATGGCAATACCACAATGAGTATAGCATAGCACATTGTTGTCAACAAACAACGAGAGAATATAGCACTTTTGATTGTCATTAGATTAATCTAGATAGTATGGCACTTGGATGTAATGCCGTCATCCTGATCATTTAACTCCCAAGGGCAAATGACACTTTCGGGAGCTCTCCCTAGAACCAGATCGGGTCCCATTGCGCTGGCATTGGTTATATTGTTTATGTTTAGACAATCAGTCAATGGCCAATATAGAGTACCAAGAAATAGATGAGAGCACTAGATGAATAGAAGAAATAGCAGAGTGAATGTGAATAGATGAGCGAGTAGAGTATAGACGAGAGCTAGTGGACATTGCACGTGACACGTCGAGTAAACAAGCGATAGTAATAGTTGCACAACATGCGCACTCGGTGTTAGCAGTCAGGTGGAATTCACGACCCTACCACTGGCCAAGTTAAGCGCAGGTCCAGAGGTACGACGTGACTCAAGGTAAGAGCGAGCTTCTAATAGCCATTTGGATCTTATTGATCCCTAAAAGGGGTATCATAGGTGTTAGGGTACAACCGGCTCGTCGACCATGTGGGAATCCACGGATAGAGGAGACTTACAGAGGCCTTGAACAAAGAGTCACTAGTCTGGCAAAAGGAATATCCGACGGAGAGTTCGTCCAAGTCAAGAGAGTGTGTATATATAGAAACAAGTGCTCGACGTTCTAGAGGACTTCTAGAACAGTGGAGCGTCGAGATCGGTATTTCAAAACAACGTGAAAATCGAGGACAAGTTCATTTATAATTAAGGCAATTTAATTGCGTAAATTACCATATAGATTATGTCATATGTTCATGCCAATTAAGCCACATTTAGATGGTTCAAGTGTGTGTGAAATCATAGATGGAAATTTGTCGTATGTATGTATTTTGAATCACATATAAAAGTTCAATTTATATTAAGTGCATTTACTGTGGGTATAACTGAGATTAAAGGGTATAAGCACACTAGGCAATTAGAGCATTGCAAATCAAGGTTTTTCTGCAAAAATCTTGTGATCGCGACGGACACTTGTAAGGATCACGACGGGGTCAGAACAAAACGCGACAGTACCTTGTAAGGATCGCGGCAGCCTTGTCTGATCAGGCACTGAGAATGCGACAGAGACCTGTAAGGAACGCGACAGACTATTCAAAACATGACTGGAAGACTGTCGCAACCAGACCTCAGAACGCGGCCTATCTGGCCGTCGCGTTCTGGTGGTCTGTGCCCGGGTACGATAGGGATCAGAAAAGACCTTGGATTGCGGACCCAACTTAAACAAAATGACATAGGAGGCTTTAGAAATTGAGAACAAATTGCACAATGCATTGAAAATTGTGAAAGCACAACTAAACAACTCTAGACAGGCCAGGGTACATGTAACACCCCAAAAATTTGGTAATTAGAAAATTAGAAATAAATCGAAAACGATAAATTCAATATTTGTGCAAAAGCAAAAAAATGAACGTGTCATTATCATACATACAAAAACCCATTAGAAAATTTCATAAAAACCACAGTTCAACTCTAAATAATACTCCCTAATGACCCACAGAGAAATTCATGCAAAGGAAAATCGGATGGTCCACGTTTAAGGCGTTTTGCGACTGAGTATCGTAATCAGGGGATAAGTCAGGAAATCATTATCACACATACTTAGATGAGTCAGAAAATTAAATAAAAATCATAGATGGACTTCAAATAATATCCTCTAATGACCAATCTAGAAATTTGGGTCAATAAAATTCATTTTCGGTATGTTTAATAGTTATTGTGACTTATTGTCGTAATTAGGAAATAAGTTGGACAACCCATTATCAGGTGTATAAAATGAGAAATTTATGGTGGACTCCAAACAATATGTGGGTATAGTCCATAAAAGAAATGGGATCAATGGACAACGTAAGACCCATGAACAAATTCAAGTATGAAATTAGTAAATAAATAACTTCCGTATTATCGGAATAATAGAACTTACGTACCACTATCGTACGTGAGAAAACACATCGGAAAATTCCGTAAAAATTATAAACCAACCCTAAATATTATCCCTAAGTCTTGCACGAAGGAATTCGTGCAACGGAAAATCTGATTGGCCGAGTATGTGTCACATGTGACCAAGTTACCCGAATTAGGAAACTAAGTCGGAAAATTATTAACACGGAAAAATAACCCAACCATAAATTAAATAAACATATTGGAGAGACTTCCAACACCATGTATTAATGACCCATTAACATGATTTGGGCCAATGGAGCACACTTGGCCCAAGGATAGAAATTGGGACAAGAAAATACCAGAAATTCGTGTATGTAATTATGCAGTGATTAGGGAGGGTAATTTAGGGTTAAAATTAGGGTGATTAGTCATGTAAGGTAAGTCAAAACCGGACCCAACCCTAAGAGGTGGTTTCCTAAACCTTTTCTACCTCCTTTGGGTGAGAGAATACCAGATTTGGGAAAGTAGAAAGCAGAATTCGCAGCCCCTTTCCTAGTTCCATTGGGACATGAATTAGAACCCTAAAACTATAAGAACTCCTCACAAAATGTTTAGGGAAGGGTTAGCAACGAGTTGGGGTCGTGAGCAGCAAGTTTGGAGTGCTAGAGGTGTGGAGAACAGCTGGGGAAAATGTGGGCTTCCTCAACCTCGCTCTGCATCAACCCAGAAATCTGCAGAGAGTTATTAGCATTCAAAGGTAGGTGTTCTCGGGCCAAGATTAAATAAAACCAACACCATCATGTAGTTCTTCGAGTCTAGGTTCATTTGCACTTGGTTTGACTAATTTTCATGGAGTATACATTGTGTATTTGTAGTTGTCCCTAAGTATCGCACAGTTAGGGCTTTTCCCATTCTTCTTATTATGCATGCGATTTGATGCCGAATTAGACTAAACTTCCTTCATGAAAGTTCTTGTACTTGTAGTAACAATCATCTTTTATGTTTCACGTTTTGTCCAAAAGTCTTTCTTTAGAGAGTTATAGGCATGGCTAGAGAGTCACTGCATGATACTGTGATTTCGGGCTGCACTTAGCTTTATGTTATTCATATATTTCTCGGGATTTGAGAACGAATTAGATCAAACCCCCAACATCAAAGTTCTTATACTAGTTGTCCTCGTCATATTTTATGTTGAACATTTTGTCAAAATGTCATTCTCTAGAGAGTTATAAGAGGGGCAAGTAATTCGCTGCATGAGATGTGTTTTTGGGTTACCCTTGACCTATATGTTTTCTGGGAAGGCCTCTAGTGTCGACACTACCTAATCTAGTGTCGACACACTGTCCCAAATTAGCCCAAAAGGTGTTCTTGGAAGGCCTCTAGTGTCGACACTACTTGATCTAGTGTCGACACACTGTCCCAGATTGCCACAAAAGGTTTTTCTGGGAAGGTCTCTAGTGTCGACACTACCTGATCTAGTGTCGACACTACTTGACCAGTTCTGCATTATTTTGCCTTGTGTTTGAAGCATTGTGTCGACACCAGTAAGGGGTGTGTCGACACTACCCTTGCAAAAAAATTGCATATCTGGGGTCTGATCATTGCATGATGTCTATTAGCATGTGCATGATGTTATATAGTATGCATGGACCTAAAAGAAATCAACCCATTGAAAAATGGTAATGATACGAATATGATTCTAATGTGTAAATGTGATTGTCCTTATGTTCATTGGATTATCTTGTGATCTTGCCTATTGTCAATTGAAATGATAAGAATTTGTTGTGAATATGGGGATGAATACATGTTAGTATGGACTTGTTAGTGAAGTTAATATAATGATTTGCATATGAGTTTCAATAGTTACATGATTTCCAGTGCTCCATTAATTATTTGTCCATATGCATACATGCTAGGAAAGATCCGTGACTCGTCACTTACACATTTGCATGAGTAGGCACACCCTTCTTGGGGAATTGGGAGCTCTCTGCCGGTTATTCTGAATTGGTAGACTAGCGACCTTTTCCTCAAGACCTCCGTAAGTCTCCGCTCTCTATGGATTTCCACATAGATGCCGAGCTGGCTATACCATGAAGTACCCTGTAGATAGAAAGCACATGTCTTGCATACGATCTGTCTTTAGAAACATCCTCATGTCAAGACATTAATGGATTATGAAACATGATATGTCGTTATACTGCCTTTTGTTCTCTTGAGCTATTTTTCATACCTTGACTCTATGAATGATCATGTTCCTTTTACTATGAGCTTGTCATTGAAACTCTGTGGCCATAATATGAATATGTTTGTTCAGCACAACGTGGGACTTCGGTCCATTTGACCAATGCCTGTGCAATAGGGGCCGTATCTGGTCCTGGGGAGGAGCGCCCCAACGTACTTATTAACCGCGGGAGTATGGACTCTTGATGCTTGGCATAGCATAACGAACACGCAAGATTGTGAAAATGTGCCTTTGTTTGATATGATAAGTTTGATCTGATATGATATGATAAGATTTGATATGATACGTCTGATCATGTGAACGCATGATATCTGATTGAATATGGCCAATCTCTTTTGATACGATTCTACTCTTGAAATATATGTCCATTATATATGCAACTCGACGTGTGATCTGAAATGATACCCGTTCTACTCTGCTATTCAATCTGTTAGTATTGCATGCATTGTCATCATATACATGTTCATATCTTGCCTAATTAAAATGTTAATCACGTATATTAGTGCCTGCACAATATTGAGATGTAAATCCTACTGAGCTAGTTCGCTCACCCTATCATCCTGCCCTTTTCAGGTAGTGATGAGGAACCAGTGGAGTCCGATGGGGCCGGGCAAGAGTGATGAGCACCCGCTATATGAGGAGTTGACAGTTTAGAAATAGACATTTGAGTAGTCGATGTATTAGAGAAACATTGTTATTTGAATAATGAACCCTTTTCAGTGAGTTCTTTCTATGTAAGGTTTAAACTAGTGGATTGAAATGGAATAAAGAGTACCTTTGATGACGTTATTATGATCTGAAATGTGTGGTTATATGTAATTTTTACTCTGCGTTACTCAACTGTGATACGTCTATTTGTATCGTTCGCGCCTCCCGGTATTTATTCCGCTGCTAAATATCGGGGCGTGACAATTGGTATCAGAGCCCTAAACTTTAGGGTCCAAGGGAATAGGAACATAGGATGAAACTAGATCACATGAGTCAAAATCTGTCATACCTAATGTGAGCTTGAGTAGAACCATGGGAATAGAAGTCACATGTGATATATTTAGATGACTGACTTATATTAATATCTTGAAGGTACTTAATACCTTAATGGCTGCCGAACGAGCCGGGCTTCCCCTAAGTCCTAGGCAATTAGGAATGATAGGATAAGTGTCATTATAACCCTCAGCTTGTGTCAAGAACTTTGTACCTACCTGGTGAGATTGGGTAGAAGCTTGGGCTTAGTCCAAAATTTTATTAATAACTAAATAAGGTAAGTTACAAGGCATCAACGAGGAGTAAAGAAGACTGACCGTGTGATAGTTTGTTTTGAAGGAACTTAAATAAACAGCAATGGAGGATATACCTACACCATCTATGGACAGACAAAGAGCGGTCCAAAGATTAACCAAAGCACTACGACAAGCTGCTCAACTGTTAGAGGATGCCCTAATAATGGCTAAGGGAGATACAAATGGAAAGGAAAGGTCTATGGATGACAAAGGAGTTGGCAAAACTAATAAGAAAGAACAAATTACAACCACAGGAAGCTCCAAACCCATAGCTAGAGAGAAACGGCCCACCAACAATAATAGATCGCACAAGAGAAAGAAGTGCAAGAAGTGCAATAAGAAACTAGTCTACGCTCCTGCAGAAAGATGCCATCATTGCAATAGAATAAATCATCGGTCTGAGGAGTGCTGGAAATTTCAAGGCAAGTGTTTCTGTTGTGGCAGCCAAGACCACAAGGTTAAGGATTGCCCTAACGAGAAATCAAGTTCAAGGAATAAATGGCAGAACAAACCAAAGAAGGAGGTATGAGAGAGGTATTCTTTCTAACTCGCTTTTATTTGACCCTAAAGTTACATCACCAATCAATCATTATATTATTAGAAATCCACAATTTGATTCCCTGTAAGTCCAGCCCATAAACACATGTGAATTTGGGGACCAAATTCTTTTAAGTGGGAGTGGATGTAACATCCCGAAAATTCGGTAATTAGAAAATTAGAAATAAATCGAAAACGATAAATTCAATATTTATGCAATAGAAAAAAAATAGACGTGTCATTATCATACATACAAAAACTCATTAGCAAAATTTCATAAAAACCATAGTTTAACTCTAAATAATACTCCCTAATGACCCACAGAGAAATTCATGCAAAGGAAAATTGGATGGTCTAAGTTTAAGGCGTTTTGCGACTAAGTATCGTAATCAGGGGATAAGTCAGGAAATCATTATCACACATACTTAGATGAGTCATAAAATTAAATAAAAATCATAGATGGACTTCAAATAATATCCTCTAATGACCAATCTAGAAATTTGGGTCAATAAAATTCATTTGGGGTATGTTTAAGAGTTATTATGACTTATTATCGTAATTAGGAAATAAGTTAGACAACCCATTATCAGGTGTATAAAATGAGATCATAAACTAAATGAGAAATTTATGGTGGACTACAAACAATATGCGGGGATAGTCCATAAAAGAAATCGGATCAATGGACAACGTAAGACCCATGAACAAATTCAAGTATGAAATTAGTAAATAAATAACTTCCGTATTATCAGAATAATAGAACTTACGTACCACTATCGTACGTGAGAAAACACATCGGAAAATTCTGTAAAAATTATAAACCAACCCTAAATATTATCCCTAAGCGTTCCACGAAGGAATTCGTGCAACGGAAAATCTGATTGGCCGAGTATGTGTCACATGTGACCAAGTTACCCGAATTAGGAAACTAAGTCGAAAAATTGTTAACACGGAAAAATAACCCAACCATAAATTAAATAAACATATTAGAGAGACTTCCAACACCATGTATTAATGACCCATTAACAAGATTTGGGCCAATGGAGCACACTTGGCCCAAGGATAGAAATTGGGACAAGAAAATACCAGAAATTCGTGTATGTAATTATGCAGTGATTAGTGAGGGCAATTTAGGGTTAAAATTTGGGTGATTAGTCATGTAAGGTAAGCCAAAACTGGACCCAACCCTAAGAGGTGGTTTCCTAAACCTTTGCTACCTCCTTTGGGTGAGAGAATCTCAGATTTTGGAAACTATAAAGCAGAATTCGTAGCCCCTTTCCTAGTTCCATTGGGACATGAATTAGAAACCTAAAACTATAAGAACTCCTCACAAAATGTTTAGGGAAGGGTTAGCAACGAGTTGGGGTCGTGAGCAGCAAGTTTGAAGCGCTGGAGGTGTGGAGAACTACTGGGGAAAACGTGGTCTTCCTCAACCTTGCTCTGCATCAACCCAGAAATCTGCAGAGAGTTATTAGCATTCAAAGGTAGGTGTTCTCGGGCCAAGATTAAAGACAACCAACACCATCATGTAATTCTTCGAGTCTAGGTTCATTTGCACTTGGTTTGACTAATTTTCATGGAGTATACATTGTGTATTCGAAGTTGTCCCTAAGTCTCGCAGAGTTAGAGCTTTTCCCATTCTTCTTATTATGCACACAATTCAATGCCTAATTAGACTAAACTTCCTTCAAGAAAGTTCTTCTACTTGTAGTCACTATCATCTTTTATGTTGGACATTTTGTCCAAAAGTCTTTCTTTAGAGAGTTATAGGTGTGGTTAGAGAGTCACTGCATGATACCGTGATTTCGGGCTGCACTTAGCTTTATGTTCTTCATATATTTCTTGGGATTTGAGACCGAATTAGATAAAACCCCCAACATCAAAGTTCTTCTACTAGTTGTCCTCATCATATTTCATGTTGAATGTTTTATCTAAATGTCATTTGTTAGAGAGGTATAAGAGGGGTAATTAAATTGCTACATGAGATGTGTTTTCGGGTTACCCTTGACCTATATGTTTTCTGGGAAGGCCTCTAGTGTCGACACACTGTCCCAAATTAGCCCAAAAGGTGTTCTGGGAAGGCCTCTAGTGTCGACACTACTTGATCTAGTGTCGACACACTGTCCCAGATTGCCACAAAAGGTTTTCTGGAAGGTCTCTAGTGTCGACACTACCTGATCTAGTGTCGACACTACTTGACCAGTTCTGCATTATTTTGCCTTGTGTTTGAAGCATTGTGTCGACACCAGTAAGGGGTGTGTCGACACTACCCTTGCAAAAAAATTGCATATCTGGGGTCTGATCATTGCATGATGTCTATTAGCATGTGCATGATGTTATATAGTATGCATGGACCTAAAAGAAATCAACCCATTGAAAAATGGTAATGATACGAATATGATTCTAATGTGTAAATGTGATTGTCCTTATGTTCATTGGATTATCTTGTGATCTTGCCTATTGTCAGTTGAAATGATAAGAATTTGTTGTGAATATGGGGATGAATACATGTTAGTATGGACTTGTTAGTGAAGTTAATATCATGATTTGCATATGAGTTTCAATAGTTACATGCTTTCCGGTGTTCCATTAATTATTTGTCCATATGCATACATGCTAGGAAAGATCCGTGACTCGTCACTTACACATTTGCACGAGTAGGCACACCCTTCTTGGGGAATTGGGAGCTCTCTGCCGGTTATTCTGAATTGGTAGACTAGCGACTTTTTCCTCAAGACCTCCGTAAGTCTACGCTCTCTATGGATTTCCACATAGATGCCGAGGTGGCTGTACCATGAAGTACTGTGGAGATAGAAAGCACATGTCTTGCATACGATCTGTCTTTAGAAACATCCTCATGTCAAGACATTAATGAATTATGAAACATGATACGTCGTTATACTGCCTTTTGTTCTCTTGAGCTATTTGTCATACCTTGACTCTATGAATGATCATGTTCCTTTTACTATGAGCTTGTCATTGAAACTCTGTGGCCATAATATGAATATGTTTGTTCGGCACAACGTGGGAGATCGGTCAATTTGACGAATGCTTGGCAATAGGGGCCCTGTCTGGTCCTGGGGAGGAGAGCCCCAACGTACTTATTAACCGCGGGAGTATGGACTCTTGGTGCTTGGCATAGCACAACAAACACGCAAGATTGTGAAAATGTGCCTTTGTTTGATATGATAAGTTTGATCTGATATGATATGATAAGATTTGATATGATACGTCTGATCATGTGAATGCATGATATCTGTTTGAATATGGCCAATCTCTTTTGATACGATTCTACTCTTGAAATATATGTCCATTGTATATGCAACTCGATGTGTGATCTGAAATGATACCCGTTCTACTCTGCTATTCAATCTGTTAGTATTGCATGCATTGTCATCATATACATGTTCATATCTTGCCTAATTAAAATTTTAATCACGTATATTAGTGCCCGCACAATATTGAGATGTAAATCCTACTGAGCTAGTTCGCTCACCCTATCATCCTGCCCTTTTCAGGTAGTGATGAGGAACCAGTGGAGTCCGATGGGGCCGAGCAAGAGTGATGAGCACCCGCTATATGAGGAGTTGACAGTTTAGAAATAGACATTTGAGTAGTCGATGTATTAGAGAAACATTGTTATTTGAATAATGAACCCTTTTTAGTGAGTTCTTTCTATGTAAGGTTTTAACTAGTGGATTGAAATGGAATAAAGAGTACCATTGATGTCGTTATTATGATATGAAATGTGTGGTTATATGTAATTGTTACTCTACGTTACTCAACTGTGATACGTCTTTTTGTATCGTTCACGGCTCCCGGTATTTATTCCGCTGCTAAATATCGGGGTGTGATAGTACATGCAGTAAATAGGAATTTGAAAACTATAAAGGTTTCGACATGCTTCAGTTAAGTTGAACAGGAAGATCATGGAACAGTGATCAGTGAGACAAAAAAATTAATTCGCCCACTAGAGTAGATGAAAATTAGGGCTTCCAGGGGCAAAAGAAAGCTAACATGCATCAGATCATCCAGTAAAAATTTCGTGGCAAGAGATTAAGTGTAGAAGGTTTAAGAAAAGGGTTCGGGGTCAAGATAAGTGCAGAACTTCAAAAATCAAGAAGTAAATATTGACTTGATGATAAATCATGAAACTCGAGGGTATTGCTCATGATGATGGGAAGAACCTACAGTTAAAATTTTATAGTTTATGCTTGTGAGAATGCCTACCTTTGATCATTTTCCTCTTCTACGGTTAAGACTTGAAGAACTCGGGTTGAGGGCTTGAGAACTCCTTTCTCCCACGAGATCTCCTCCTCTTGGCCTCTCCTCCTGGTCCAGCAACCTCTTGGCACGAGCTAGGGCCGGGCATGAGAGTTTAAGAGAAGTATTTAAGCTTCTCCTCATTCCCTTTCCTAGTTTAAGTCTAATTCCTATTAAATTCCGAGTTTTCCTATTTCCTACCTTCCTTCTAAGCATTCCACTTCCTGTTTGGGTTGGGAAGAGAGCCAAATTCATGGCCAATCAATTAGGGTAGGTTTAGGATTCCAAATCTAACACTATTTGCTTATTTAATGTATTTGAATTTTCCCTTTTCTAATTAGGTAATAATTTGGTTGCGAATTTAGGGTATTTTCCCATTACTCTCTTTTTATAAATCTCATTCTTGGCCCACAAATTTCTAATGGGTCCCTTTAATAAAGCCCATTACTTATTTTCATTTGATGGGTTTTATTTAATTCCCTTTTCTTTGATTTTCTAATTAATTAGTTTTCTTTTATTTGATTTTCCAATTATCCAAATTTTTTAATATTATTTAGATTTTTTGTTTCGGAGAAATCCAGGTTTGCTACATCCTCCCCCTCTTAAAAGAATTTGGTCCTCAAATTCATATGATCATGTCGGAGAGAATGTCTTACTGAAAAGATCAGGGTAGTTCCATCTGATGACTCCTTCCGGTTCCCATGTGGCTTCTTCCACACCGCGGTCATTCCATAAGACTTTAACCACGTGAATAGGACGGTTCCTGAGCTGTTGCACCTTTCGTTCTAATATCTTAACTGGCTTTTCTTCGTATGACACATCTTTGTTTAACACCAACTTCTCGTGGCGATCGTGGCGAATGATGTGGGTAGGGTCATAGACATATTTCCTGAGCATGGAGACATGGAACACATTGTGTACACATGCCAGATCCGGTGGCAATGCTAGTCAGTATGTAACCTCACCAATCCTTTTAAGTACTTCAAAAGGACCAATGAATCTAGGGTTGAGCTTTCCTTTCACTCCAAATCTTTGGATGACACGTGTAGGTGACACTTTTAAGAACACATGATCACCGACTTGAAATTCTACATCTCGCCTTCGTTTGTCGGCATAGCTCTTTTGTCTAGACTGAGTAGTCTTAAGCCGGTCTCTAATCACTTGTATGTCCTTTGTGATACGTTGGACCATGTCTGGACCTAGCCATTGCTATTCTTCAACCTCGTTCCAGCATGCAGGAGATCTACAATTCCTTCCGTAGAGTGCTTCGAACGGTGCCATCTTGATACTTGCCTGGTAACTGTTGTTGTAGGCAAACTCAATAAGTGATAGATGCTCGTTCCAATATCCTTGGAAGTCGATAGTGCAAGCTCTCAACATGTCTTCCACTATTAGGTTGGTCCTTTCAGTTTGCCCATCAGTTTGTGGATGGAATGCGGTACTAAAGTTGAGTTTAGTATCCAGTGCACCTTGCAGTCCTTTCCAAAAATGAGATGTAAATCTCGGATCTCGATCCGAGACAATAGATGATGGAATGCCATGTAGTCTTACAATCTCCTTGACATATAAGGCAGCTAGTACCTACACTGACCACTTACTCTTTATGGCTAGGAAGTGGGCAGATTTGGTTAGTCGGTCGACAATGACCCATATGGCGTCGAGTCCACCACGAGTCTTGGGTAAACCCATGATGAAGTCCATGTCGATGCTTTCCCATTTCCATTCCGGAATATCTAGCAATCTGAGTACACCAGCAGGGCGCAGGTGTTCCGCTTTTACTTGTCGGCAAGTAAGGCAGTGAGCGGCATGTTCAGCTACCTCTCTCTTCATGTTCGGCCACCAAAATATTCTTTTCATGTCTTGATACATTTTGGTACCTCCTAGATGAATAGTGTACTTTGTCTTGTGAGCTTCATCCATTAATCTTCCCTTCAGTTCTTCATTGTCGGGAACACATGTCCTTCCTTGAAAGACAAGCCTTCTGTTTTCAGTCATTGCAAAGTCCGGCCTTTCGGCTAGAGTTTCCTTGATCCGAACTAAGAACGGATGATTATCTTGTTGGGCTTTGATCTCTCCCAATAGGTCAGATTTAATCTTGATATTGGCAATCAAGACTCGGTCATCTCTATGTTCAATATTTAAGTCTAACATTGCGAATTATTCCAGTAGTTGCATCTCGCCAAGGACTAGACTTGAGACAGATGCCCTTGGCTTCCTACTGAGTGCATCAACCACGCCATTACCCTTGCCTGGATGGTATTGGATGTTGAAGTCAAAATCTTTCAAATATTCCAGCCATCTTCTCTGTCTCATGTTGAGTTCTTTCTGGGAGAATAAGTACTTTAGACTTTTATGGTCTAAGTAGATAGTGAATTTCTCTCCATACAAGTAGTGTCTCCAGATCTTCAGGGCGAAGACCACGACGACCAACTCAAGATCATGCACAGGGTAGTTGACTTCATGAGTCTTCAGTTGTCGAGAAGAGTAGGCGATGACTTTCTACTTTTGCATTATTACATAACCTAGCCCAATTCCCGAGGCATCGATGTAGACAGAGAAACCATCTCCTTCTATTGGCCGAGTGAGAACAGGGGCTGAGGTAGGACAGTCTTTGAGGGTTTGGAAACTTTTCTCACACTCTTTACTCAAGGAGTAGGGATTCTCCTTTCGTGTCAGACGCGTGAGAGGATCGGAAATCTTGGAGAAGTCCTTGATGAACCGTCTGTAGTAGCTAGCTAGTACCAAGAAACTTCTGATTTCAGTGACGTTGGTTGATCTCTCCTAATTGAGTACAACTTTGACTTTGGAGGGATCCACGGAGATGTCGTCCTTTGAGATGACATGGCCCAAGAAGGACACTTCTTCAAGCCAGAATTCGCACTTGCTATGCTTTGCGTACAACTGGTTGTCTCGCAAGACTTGTAGTGCTCTTCATGTTCTACCTTGGTCTTGGAGTAAATGAGGATATCGTCGATGAATATGACCACGAACTTGTCAAGGTATGGCCGATATATGCTGTTCATGAGTTGCATAAAGGCTGCAGAAGCATTGGTTAGACCAAAAGGCATAATGACGAATTCATAATGTCCATACCTACTCCTGAAAGCCGTTTTGAAGATATCGTCATCCTTGATCCTCATTTGGTGATAGCCAGATCGAAGATCGACCTAAGGAAGTATTGAGCTCCAGATATTTGGTCGAATAGTTCATCGACCCTAGGCAGTGGGTATTTTTTCTTGATGGTGAGCTGATTGAGTTGTCGATAGTCGATGCAGAGCGTCATCGATCCATCCTTCTTCTTGACGAACAACACGGGTGCTCCCTATGGAGAAGTACTTGGTCTGATGAACCCCTTTTCTAGTAGCTCCATCAGTTGCGTCTTCAACTCTTTGAGCTCGGCAGGTGACATCCGGTACGGTTGACGTGATATTGGGGCAGCTCCAGGGATCAACTCTATGGCGAAGTTGACATCTCGTTCCGGGGGAATCTGTAACGACCCTCCTCATACCGGTACGATTATACCAATCCCCATCGGTATAAAGAGCGTCATTACAGTGGGATAAAACCCAAAACTAGCCGATAGGTTGAAAAGTACGTAGATAGCAACTTAGTACAACGGAATAAAATAAATAATTCAACTTTAGTCCATCACCATCACACATTCCACAGTCTAAATAGCGAAATAAAACGACAATGTCCACATTATTACATAATGAAAGAACTACATTGTCCAGATATTGTCCATACAATATTTTTACTCAAGATATGAAAATAAAAGTACAACTAAAAATTTGCTCCTCCAAAAGCTACTCCTCCAAGAGATCAACCTTCGCTATGCCTTCCTTCAAAATAGTAACTCCTGTCTCACCTGTACGACGAAGCAAGGGTGAGTCCAAAGACTCAGCAAGTAAAACAAAGACTTAATGTTAAACATATCACATTCACATTAATCTTTTAAACACTAAAGAATACATACGATTATTTAAACTTCAAGAATATGCGTGGAACATACTTTTAACTATCAACACATTCCTAAATCACTTAGACATGCTTTGTTCTATCACATGTTTATTCCAAATCATGGATACTAATATTATACACTTGTACATACATGAATCATTTATTCAAACATTAATTCATTTCATGATTTATTTCTACAATTAGAATAGAGAATTAGGCATAGAGAAAAGAACAACCTAACATGATGACTATTCATTTTTCACATGCACTTTTCATATTAAATTTCACATCATACTTGCTGGTTTATGTAAATAAATTTCATATGCATGGTTTCATATTTTATAGCATGAATTGTAAAGTCTAGATCATAGTCAAGTTGATTGGCAATACTAAACAATTTAAACATGGAACTCTATACTAAGTACTCATCACATCTAGCATGGAATCTAAACATTCTTCCTTATGCTTAACACATTCATAACTATATTTTACTTGATGTTTTGACATGGAATAAACTCAATTACATAGAATTAGATCTATTTACACTTTATCTTATTCCTTTAGAAAATTCACATTTCCATCTTTTTGTGTTACATAATTCGTATGTTTACACATATATATAAACTCACATACATTATTACAAGAAGATTAATGAATACATGACATGATATTAAACATGACATTGTAATTTAAATATTAATACATGATAGTATAAACATATGCACTATCATATTAGTTTCACATGAAATTACATTCTCATTAACCTTAATTTTTCCCTTACATATCTCTTCACAAAATCTTCATATCATGTACTCTTTTATTTTTACTTATCACATATTTGCATTCATCACATGCCATATTCACATATTATCTTACACTTTACTCATATTCCAATAACTTAAAATGCCATGACACATAGTCCTAACTACCTATTAGAGGACACAAAACAATATCTCATACTCATACTCATCGCATAACACATAACTCATAACACAACTCATATCACATAACTCATATCACATACCCACCACCTAGGCAACGAAGTGGTGAATCTTGGTAACTGTGCAAACTCGGAGAAGCCCTCTCCACCCTATCCAGTGGTACTTGTCCACCCCCAGGTTTTTCCTAATGCCTTTAGGACAAACTTTTACAATGTAGATCTTTCCAAAGGGACTTTTCTATGTACAACTCTCGATGCCTCTAGGGTAGCAGTGTCATTCTTGGCCCAATCATTATACTTTCACTTTATCACATTTTCACACACTATTCACATATTTTACATATAATACTTAATCACTTTACACATCTGAATTATCAATTGCACATGTCTCAGTTAGCCTAATCATGATAGTACTATTTTCAGAAATAAAATAACTTACATTACAGTCCTAAACATGTTGTACATTTACTGAATTACACAAGATTAGATCAACCTATCTAATATGTACAAATTCCATGGTTTAACTAATAATTATACTTGCTATTAACATCTTAGTTCTAAATTTTTATCCCAGGTCATTAACAGTAAATATATCACACATGTAATTTTCCAAAAAATTTCAGACAGTAAATACAATTTCTATAATTAAATCCAGATTTCAGACAATTCATTCAAATATCATTAGACAGGGTACAAGTGAACATGGTTATGTTCTAACAGTTCAGAAATCAGATATTAGTAATCCTACTGTCATGTAAAACTTATGCAACCCTAATTTACAGTAATTCCATTTATGCACAATTTAAACATGCTTATATGGTGCTCATGACACAACTATTGAATTTTCATAATTAACACAGTTCACAGAAAAATTAGGCAACCTTATGATATGACCTAATGACTGTATACAATCACCAATAAAAGTTTCAGTATGTAACTATGTCCAGAAATCATTCAAACAGTGTGAAAAGAATCAAAAAGTACATTTTTAGGTCCTGAAGAAGTAGACGTCATGTGATGTTGCCGTTTACTTCTTCTGAAGAACTTAACTGCAACCTATGTTGCCGTCAACCTGGTCCCAGCAGCACATACAGACAACTTTTCATACAAGGGTGAATTTGGGGTTCCAGGACTCGAGGAAAAATCCGTAAAAATACTAAGACTTAAGGGGACATGTATAGGATCAAGATCTAGGTTTACTTGCCTCTTAAAAAAATCTACAAAGATCAGAATATGTCGATGAAGCCCTTCTCAGCCCTGCCAAAAAGGTGCTCAGAAACTCCTTAGATCTTCTTCTCCTATCGATGTAGATGGCTCCTCAGAGTTGGGATCTCTTCTTGGATGTATTGGCTGTCCTCCAGATGTTGTAGCTCCTCAGGGAACACCTCCAGTCGACGGATCCGTCCTTCTGAAGTTCAGCTTTTCACCATCTCAGAGCTAGGGTTTCACCAAATGTTAAAAAGCCTTTTCCCTGACCTAGGATGGGTATTTTATAGGCTTGGAGGTTGGGGTACGCCTTAGGGTAGGTTTCCTACAAGTTAGGATGGGTTTCCTAATCTGGAACCAGCCAAAATGCGAGCATTAACAATTCTGGAACCGTTACGCAGGAGGATATTGACGTCAACATCGGTTGTAGTTAACTGGCAGGTTGACGTCAAGGGGGTGGCCGCCCACTGGGGGTTGGCGTTCAGGGGGTGGACACCAACAGTGCCTTGGCGTCTAAGTCCTGGCTGCCAATAGCACAGTGCAGCCAAAACTCCGCCAAACCTAAAATTAAATGTATAAATTACCAAAACAATCTAGTATGCATAAAAATAATTGCATATATTCTTACTACATAAAGTACATGCATTACAAAATATTTAATTAAGTACAACTTACACTAATCATCATTAAGAATAATATTCATCAATAACACACATACATGAAATTTATACTTACACACTACATGAGTGCATAATACATGCATAACCTATGACTGAAATGTACTCCTCATTAGATAAATACTACATGCACATTATGGTTTAAGTACCCTACACATCATAATTAATTTAACATGCTTAACATAGCTAATTATCAAATGCATAAGATAAAATACATGTATACACATGTACTTTATATATTTATACACAACATCCATGGAATAGATAGTTCAATATGCACTTCAAGATTTTACAAACATAATATCTGCAAGATGTAATATAGAATAAGCTAACTAAGAATAATTTATACCACAATCACAAATTCTTACATGCACCCACTTGAATTGACATATGTATAATTATACACACGTATACAACATAGTTATATACATTATGCAAGAAATAGATAATTATAACATGCATAATATTACTTTAAGTATTATGAGCCTAAGATTTTGGTGTACACATTATACATCAATTTAGCTAATTGCCTATTCTCATGTAAAAATATCATATATATATATATATATATGCATGTATATGTTCATGAGAAGTATAAAAATAGTAATATGCACAATTGAATACACATGATATGCACACAACAAGTAAATACACATACACGATATAAAAGAATGAAAATTTCTGGGTATCACACTCTCCCCCCCTTGAAAAAGATCTTCATCCTCGAAGATCGCATTGAGTACCTGTGGTGACGTCGCCGAGCTCATCTCCGGCCAATCCTTGCTCCTTTATTGCTATTGATGAAACATCTCGCAGAACGAACTTCGTTTTCAGGTTCGGACACTCCCTAAGTTCATGATCCTTGCTGTCAAATTTAAGACACCTTCCTTCCTTTTGCCAACATGCGTTCCCGCCATGACGCTTCCCACAATGAATGCACTCGGGCTTCTCACTGCCTGATGCTACAGCTGATTACTGACCTTCCATGAGTTTCTTCCTCTTCCTATCTTGCCTTTGGAATGGCTTTGGTACTTCCTCCTTTTGAGCTTCATTTTCTCCTTGATAAAGTTCCACTTTATTCTCTTGTTTATTTGCCACGCCAAGAACTTCTTCCAATGTACGGGAATCAAGCTCCAGAAGTCTAGCTTTCACTGATGATTTAAGTCCTTTCACGAAATTCTTTAGCTTACGGTTCTGCTCATACCTCATAGACTGAGCACTACGTCTACCACGTCCAGCCATTTCCTTCAAAATAATCAATCTAGTTAGAATCTAGATTACTAAATCCTGACTACTTCCTTAACTATCTCTCATTAGTTATTAATAAATTCCTATGTATATGGATAATTTCCTATAAAGACTTTGGAATATTGTGACGATGATGGTCTATCCATGTACAATTTCAACCTTGGGCTCTGATACCAATCTCTGTAACGACCCTCCTCATACCGGTACGATTATACCAATCCCCATCGTTATAAAGAGCATCATTATAGTGGGATAAAACCCAACACTAGCCGATAGTTTGAAAAGTACGTAGATAGCAACTTAGAACAGCGGAATAAAATAAATAATTCAACTTTAATCCATCACCATCACACATTCCATAGTTTAAATAGCAGAATAAAACGATAATGTCCACATTATTACATAATGAAAGAACTACATTGTCCAAATATTGTCCATACAATATTTTTATTCAAGCTAGGAAAAGAAAAGTACAACTGAAAATTTGCTCCTCCAAGAGATCAACCTTCGCTATGCCTTCCTTCAAAATAGTAACTCCTGTCTCACCTGTACGCCGAAGCAAGGGTGAGTCCAAAGACTCAGCAAGTAAAACAAAGATTTAATCTTAAACATATCACATTCACATTAATCTTTTAAACACTAAAGAATACATACGATTATTTAAACTACAAGAATATACATGGAACATACTTTTAACTATCAACACATTCCTAAATCACTTAGACATGCTTTGTTCTATCACATGTTTATTCTAAATCATAGATACTAATATTATACACTTGTACATATTCTCTACACCTAACATGTAACATGAATCATTCATTCACACATTAATTCATTTCATGATTTATTTCTACAATTAGAATAGAGAATTAGGCATAGAGAAAAGAACAACATAACATGATGACTATTCATTTTTCACATGCACTTTTCATATTAAATTTCACAACATGCTTGCTGGTTTAATGTAAATAAATTTCATATGCATGGTTTCATATTTTATAGCATGAATTGTAAAGTCTAGATCATAGTCAAGTTGATTGGCAATACTAAAAAATTTAAACATGGAACTCTATACTAAGTACTCATCACGTCTAGCATGGAATCTAAACATTCTTCCTTATGCTTAACACATTCATAACTATATTTTACTTGCTGTTTTGACATGGAATAAACTCAATTACATAGAATTAGATATATTTACACTTTATCATATTCCTTTAGCAAAATCACATTTCCATGTTTTTGTGTTACATAATTCGAATGTTTACACATATATATATACTCACATACATTATTACAAGACGATTAATGAATACATGACATGATATTAAACATGACATTGTAATTTAAATATTAATACATGATAGTATAAACATATGCACTATCATATTAGTTTCACATGAAATCACATTCTCATTAACCTTAATTTTTCCCTTATATATCTCTTCACAAAATATTCATATCATCTACTCTTTTATTTTTACTTATCACATATTTACATTCATCACATGCCATATTCACATATTATCTTACACTTTACTCATATTCCAATAACTTAAAATGCCATGACACATAGTCCTAACTACCTATTAGAGCACACAAAACAATATCTCATACTCATACTCATCACATAACACATAACTCATAACACAACTCATCACATAACTCATATCACATACCCACCACCTAGGCAACGAAGTGGTAAATCTTGGTAACTGCGCAGACCGGGAGAAGCCCTCTCCACCCTATCGAGTGGTACTTGTCCACCTCCAGGTTTTTCCTAATGCCTTTAGGACAAACTTTTACAATGTAGAGCTTTCCATAGGGACTTTTCTATGTACAGCTCTCGATGCCTCTAGGCTAGCAGTGTCATTCTTGGCCCAATCATTATACTTTCACTTTATCACATTTTCACACACTATTCACATATTTTACATATAATACTTAATCACTTTACACATCTTCATTATCAATTGCACATGTCTCAGTTAGCCTAATCATGATACTACTGTTTTCAGAAATAAAATAACTTACATTACAGTCCTAAACATGTTGTACATTTACCGAATTACACAAGATTAGATCAACCTATCTAATATGTACAAATTCCATGGTTTAACTAATAATTATACTTGTTGTTAACATCTTAGTTCTAAATTTTTATCCCAGGTCATTAACAGTAAATATATCACACATGTAATTTTCCAAAAAAATTTCAGACAGTAAATACAATTTCTATAATTAAATCCAGATTTCAGACAATTCATTCAAATATCATTAGACAGGGTACAAGTGAACATGGTTATGTTCTAACAGTTCAGAAATCAGATATTAGTAATCCTACTGTCATGTAAAACTTATGCAACCCTAATTTACAGCAATTCCATTTATGCACAATTTAAACATGCTTATATGGTGCTCATGACACAACTATTGAATTTTCATAATTAACACAGTTCACAGAAAAATTAGGCAACCTTATGATATGACCTAATGACTGTATACAATCACCAATAAAAGTTTCAGTATGTAACTATGTCCAGAAATCATTCAAACAGCGTGAAATTAATCAAAAAGCACATTTTCAGGTCCTGAAGAAGTAGACATCAAGGGATGTTGTCGTTTACTTCTTCTGAAGAACTTGACTGCAACCTATGTTGCCGTCAACCTGGTCCCAGCAGCACATACAGACAACTTTTCATACAAGGGCGAATTTGGGTTTCCAGGACTCGAGGAAAAATCCGTAAAAATACTAAGACTTAAGGGGACATGTATAGGATCAAGATCTAGGTTTACTTGCCTCTTAAAAAAATCTACAAAGATCAGAATATGTCGATGAAGCCCTTCTCGGCCCTGCCAAAATGGTGCTCATAAACTCCTTAGATCTTCTTCTCCTATCGATGTAGATGGCTCCTTGGAGTTGGGATATGTTCTCAAATGTATTGGCTGTCCTCCAGATGTTGTAGCTCCTCGGGGAACACCTCTAGTCGACGGATCTGGCCTTCTGAAGTTCAGCTTTTCACCATCTCGGAGGTAGGGTTTCACCAAATGTTAAAAAGCCTTTTCGCCGACCTAGGATGGGTATTTTATAGGCTTGGAGGTTGGGGTACGCCTTAGGGTAGGTTTCCTACAAGTTAGGATGGGTTTCCTAATCTGGAACCAGCCAAAACGCGAGCATTAACAATTCTGGAACCGTTACGCAGGAGGATATTGACGTCAACATCGGTTGTAGTTAACTGACAGGTTGACGTCAAGGGGGTGGCCACCCACTGGAGGTTGGCGTCCAGAGGGTGGACGCCAATAGTGCCTTGGCGTCCAGGTCCTGGCCGCCAACATCACAGTGTAGCCAAAACTCCGCCAAACCTAAAATTAAATGTATAAATATACCAAAACAATCTAGTATGCGTAAAAATAATTGCATATATTCTTACTACATAAAGTACATGCATTACAAAATATTTAATTATGTACAACTTACACTAATCATCATTAAGAATAATATTCATCAATAACACACATACATGAAATTTATACTTACACACTACATGAGTGCATAATACATGCATAACCTATGACTGAAATGTACTCCTCATTAGATAAATACTACATGCACATTATGATTTAAGTACCCTACACATCATAATTAATTTAACATGCTTAACATAGCTAATTATCACATGCATAAGATAAAATACATGTATACACATGTACTTCATATATTTATACACAACATCCATGGAATAGATAGTTCAATATGCACTTCAAGATTTTACATACATAATATCTGCAAGATGTAATATAGAATAAGCTAACTAAGAATAATTTATACCACAATCACAAATTCTTACATGCACCCACTTGAATTGACATATGTATAATTATACACACGTACACAACATAGTTATATACATTATGCAAGAAATAGATAATTATAACATGCATAATATTACTTTAAGTATTATGAGCCTAAGATTTTGTTTTACACATTATACATCAATTTTGCTAATTGCCTATTCTCACGTAAAAATATCATATATATATATATGCATGTATATGTTCATGAGAAGTATAAAAATAGTAATATGCACAATTGAATACACATGCTATGCACACAATAAGTAAATACACATACATGATATAAACGAATGAAAATTTTAGGGTATCACAGAATCCCTGGCAGATCTTCAGGAAACACATCGGGGTAATCGTGGACTATGTGGATGTCTCCTATATTGGAACCATTCTTTTCCACAACTACGGCTGCTAGGAAAGCAATACAACCCTTCCTTATCATGTTATGAGCTTTTATGGCGGAGATTAGAGACATCCATCTCTTATGTCTAATCCCCGAGAATGCCAATTTAGGAAAGTCACTAAAGGTAACCTTCCCTTTCTTACAGTCGACACTTGCCCCATAAGTGGACAACCAGTCGGCTCCCAAGATTACATCATAGCCTTCCATGGGCATACACACCAGGTCGGCTTTTATGTAATGCCCCTCTTAGACCCAGTACAGTTACACCAACTCACATTGGATCTAGTAGAGGTATTACAGTGGAACGAATCCAACAATTTTCAATACAGGTTGAAATATACACAAATAACTATTCAATTCCAATGATAATTAACAGAACTTGGAATTAAACACTTGCCATCAGCATTTATTCAAAAGCAAAACTAATGCATAAAGACAACAATAGTCCAAGGTTTATTACAATCCAAAGATCAGTTGCATAAAGGAAATTACATAAGATTCTCACATACAAAATTCACTCAAAAACTCTCTATATCAAGCTAAGTCTCCACGTCCTCCCGCTCTGAGTCAGTTTGCACTAACTCCTCCGTATCCTCTGGCTCTCCTGAAATGTTAAGCAAGTATGAGTCTACAAGACCCAGCAAATCACATGAAAGACAGTTCAAGATATTAACATTATATTAGTTTTAAAACATGGTAGTACATTAGCATTCCATTCATTGATATCATATACTTTTCTTACTATAGTTCTATGTCCATTGACAATCATTCATTTCATAGTGATTCCAACTATTAAGGAAATAAAATGTTTCTCATGTAGCATGGAATTACTTATTCATGGAATCTATTCTTTTGCATAACAATTTTCATGTAGTAATATTAAACATCGACATGTAACATGAAATTCTTTGAACAAGTTCACATGTAGAATGTAAGCATATAACATGTAGTATGTAGCATGTAGAACAAATAGACATGTAACTTGTAGCATGTAACATGTAGCATGTAAAACAGGTGGACATGTAGCTTGTAGCATGTAACATGTAGCATGTAAAACAGGTGGACATGTAACTTGTAGCATGTAACATGTAGTCATTTTCATATAGTTGCCAAGACATAGCCCACACTAAATTAGAGATCAGTAGTCATTTATCATTCACTTATCACCTAGGCAATGCGGTGATGAAGTCATAGTATTTGCGCAAAACCGGGGAAAGTCCTTCCCACCTTGACCAGTAGAACAAGTCTACCTCCAGGATTTCAATCCGTTGCCCACGGATTCATTTCTTTACATGTAGGTGAACCATTACCATAGGGGCATCTACGGTGTAGTTCCTTGTAGGAATCTCTAAGATAGCAATGTCTTATTGGCATCATTGATATAATGCATACACTAACATATATAATGGATAGTGACATTTCATTTCATACTAATGAGTCAATGCAATATTTCAAAGTACAACACTTTCAGTTCTGAAATCCTATTTACTGTACAACAGATTTCTATCATGATACTAATTTTCATTCTTGCATTTTCATTCATTTTTATTCAATTCTATGTGTAATATATGGTTCAGAAATTCATAACAGAACGTACACATGTCTGAAAATTCTGAAATTTTAACAGAAATTCGAAATCAGTAATTTCAATACACATGCCAATTTTCATAATTTTCTGATTTCTGTAACTATTTTTCATGAAATTAACTCTATTAAATCAACTAACTAACATGGTTTAATATTGAGAAAAGCTCACAATTTTCACATGAACAGACATATCATATCTATTGCAGTAATCTAAACATCAATTAACATGCTTTCTTTTACATCAATTGCACTTATCTTATATAATTTAAACCTTCATTATTGTCATGTAATGATGCATGTTCATCAATTCGTATATATATATAAATATTTAAAACCTGCACATTACAGAAATAGACAGTCCATAACATTATCATACTCAAATTTTACATGGCTGAAACGCATACATTCATAATTTATGCATTTAAAACCAATTCACTCGGATTTCTGAAAATATACAATTCTGTTAAACTTGACGTCAATGGTACGACGTTTACTATAGTCGACGTCCATATACGTTGTCGTTAAGTAATTATAGGCGGCGGCACATAGCGCCGTTAACACAGACCGACGGCGGCACATAGCGCCGTTTACATATAGAAAGGACAGAAAATACATATATATTTTGGATGAACTAAACGGCAGTCGATATTGCCGTTTACATAATATAGGCGGCAATACCCTTGACGTCGAGTTCTAAAACACAGAAAAACACAGAAACCCGCATGAAATGACAACATTTCTAACCCCTCCCGTAGGTTGTTTACATGCTTTAAAAATACGGAAAAATGTTAAATACTTAGTATATCATATCCTAAACTAAATCCCCCATGTAACTTGCCTCAATCCCTCCTAATGGAGTGTCGAATCCGAGCTCGAAGAAGCCCGTCTCGCCAGGGAGACAGTTCTTTCCTCCGTCTTCAAGCAATCCGAAACCTCCTCCGATGAAGTTCCTCCGCCAGGATGAGCTTTTGGGCACGAAGTCTTATGATTCTCCTCGGTGTAGATGTCTTCAATCCGCACGAACAAGCACCAGATCGCTCTGCAAATCCTTTCCTCGGCCCTCTTTCTCTCTTCCAGAACCAAGGCAAAAACCCTCTTTCTTCCTGCGAGATCTGGTCTTATAAAGACCTCTCAAGCCAAGGCCAAACCCAACCCTGACCCTCGGATCTAAACGCCTCGGATCAGCTCATTAAAGCCTTCCCGAAACGGCCGTTTTCCTTGATCCGGAACGGAAAGCTCAAAAACAGGCAAGTCAACTTAACGTCAACATAGGTTGTCGTCTACCCCAAATATAAACGTCCATCGTTGATGTCGTCTATAGTCTTGCCCATAATTAAATAATTCAGAAAAATATTAAACGTCAATACCTATCGTCGTTAACATCCCATAAACGGCATGCGATGTTGCCGCTTACAAGCTTTAACGTCAAATGATCTTGACGCCTAGTTCTACACAGAACAATTCAATTTATGCAGAAATAAACACACAATGAACAGAATAATTTCAAGGAAATTCTAGGGTACTACATCCTCCCTCCCTTAAAATAATCTTCGTCCTCGAAGATTGAGTTAAGTTACTCACCGAACAAGGACGGATAAAGCTTCTTCATTCTTTCTTCAAGCTCCCACGTTGCCTCTTCACGTGAGAAGTTCTTCCATAGAATCTTCACAAATGGAATGGACTTTGATCTTAATTCTTGCACCTTCCTGTCCAGAATCTCCACAGGTTGCTCAGCATAAGACAAATCTGGCTGCAACTGAATCGGTTCATAACTGATCACATGAGCCGGATCTCTAACATACCGCCTCAACATGGATACATGAAATACTGGATGCACCGCTGCTAAAGATGGTGGCAAAGCTAACTGGTATGCCACATTCCCGATCTTCTTCAGAATTTCAAAGGGTCCAATGAATCTCGGGTTCAGCTTACCCCTCTTTCCGAATCTTACTACACCTCTGGTTGGCGAAACCTTAAGGAAAACATGGTCTCCAACCTCGAATGCCAAATCCTTTCTTCTTGCATCTGCATAACTCTTTTGACGATCCTGAGCCGCTTTTATTTTCTGCACAATCATCTGAATCTTTGCTGAAGTTTCTTGCACTACCTCAGGTCCAACCAGATGTCGATCTCCCGACTCCTCCCAACACAATGGTGATCTACAGGGTCTTCCATACAAAGCTTCAAAAGGTGCCATTCCTATGCTCGAATGGAAACTGTTATTATAAGCAAATTCCACAAGAGATAGATGGCGCTCCCAATCCCCTTTCCATTCTAAAACACAAGCTCGCAGCATATCTTCCAACGTCTGAATAGTCCTCTCGGACTGTCCATCCGTTTGCGGATGAAATGCCGAACTCAACTTCAACTGACTGCCAAAAGCCTGCTGCAAACTCTGCCAAAACCTGGAAGTGAATCTCGGATCACGATCTGAGATAATTGACTTCGGAATCCCATGCAGCTTCACAATATTATCAATATACAGTCTGGCCAAGCTCTCAACAGACTGCTTCTTCTTCATGGCAAGGAAATGAGCACTCTTCGAAAATCTATCAACGATCACCCAAATGGAATCATTTCCTCTAGCCGATCTAGGCAATCCGGATACAAAGTCCATGGTCACTTGCTCCCACTTCCACTGAGGGATATCTAGCCTCTGCATCACACCTGAAGGTCGCTGACGCTCTGCCTTCACCTGCTGACAAATCAGACACTTCGCCACAACATCAGCCACATCTCGCTTCATGCCAGACCACCAGAAAGAACGCTTCAGATCCTTATACATCTTCCCACTGCCTGGATGAATAGAGAACTGGGATCTATGAGCCTCCTCCAAAATTTCCTTTCTCAGATCAACATTATTAGGGACACAAACCCTAAGATTCAAGCGAATTACATCATCTTCATCTCTGGTAACTCCGCTCTTTCCAACCAACTCCTGCAACAACGGATCATCTTTCTGTAATGCAATGACCCGATCAAGAATAGAAGATCTCAAAGACAACTGTGCCATGAACAAGTTACACAATTGAGGTTCCAGGACAGTCAAAGAACTTGAAGCATCATCTAGCATCCTCCAGTCTTGCCTCATCATCTGTCTTTTCCTGCTCAACGCATCTGCCACTACATTGGCCTTTCCTGGATGGTAAGACAGATCAAAATCATAGTCTTTCATGAATTCTATCCACCTCCGCTGCCTCAGATTCAACTCCTTCTGCGAGAACAGGTATTTGAGACTCTTGTGGTCTGAGAAGAGCTCAAATCTAACTCCATATAGATAGTGCCTCCAAATTTTCAAAGCATAGACCACAGCTGCTAACTCCAAGTCATGGGTCGGGTAGTTGCGCTCATGCTCCTTAAGTTGCCTAGAAGCATACGCCACAACTCGACCACCTTGCATCAGAACACAACCAAGCCCAATCTTCGAAGCATCTGTGTAGATAGAGAAAGAATCTACATCATTGGGCAAAACAAGCACTGGCGCTGAGGTCAGACGAGCCTTCAATTCCTGGAACGCCTTTTCACAAGCCTCTGACCACTCAAACTTGACTCCTTTCCTTGTCAACCTCGTCAAAGTCGCCGCAATAGATGAAAATCCTTCGATGAATCTCCTATAGTAGCCAGCCAAACCGAGAAAACTCCTGATATCAGCTGAAGATCTCGGTGTTTCCCAATCAAGAACAGCTTCTACCTTAGCTGGATCTACAGACACACCTTCTCCCGATATAACATGACCCAAGAAATGGACTTCTTTCATCCAGAAGTTGCACTTGCTGAATTTAGCATACAGCTTATGCTCCCTCAGGACACCCAACACAATCTTCAGATGCTCTCTATGAGTCTCTTCATCGGGCGAATAAATCAACACATCATCAATGAAGACTACCACAAAAGAATCCAGATACTGCCGAAAAACTCTATTCATCAAATCCATGAAAACTGCTGGAGCATTTGTCAAGCCAAAGGGTAAGACAAGGAACTCATAATGGCCATATCTTGTCCTAAAAGCCGTCTTAGCAGAATCTTCCGGCTTAATTCGGAGTTGATGATAGCCAGAACGAAGATCAATCTTAGAGAATACAGAAGCTCCTCGCAACTGATCAAACAAGTCATCAATACGAGGTAAAGGGTACTTGTTTTTAACAGTTACCTGGTTAAGCTTACGGTAATCTATGCACAACCTCATCGATCCATCCTTCTTTTTCACAAAAAGAACAGGTGCTCCCCATGGCGAAACGCTCGGCCGGATGAAGCCTTTATCAAGTAATTCCTGCAGCTGCTTCCTCAATTCTGCCAATTCCGCTGGCGCCATGCGATAAGGTGCAATGGAAATAGGTGCTGTGCCGGGTACGAGCTCAATGCCAAACTCTAACTCCCTTGCAGGTGGCAAACCCAACAAATCTTCAGGAAAGACATCGCTGAAATCTCTGACCACCTCAATATTCTCGACAGATAGAACCTTCTTCGAATCCTCGGTCACAACCACACTAGCCAGAAAACCAGGGCAACCCTTGCTTAACATCCGAGTCGCCTTCAAAGCTGAAATCACAAACTTACCCGACATGACCTTGGGCAAAGGGTGAACAAACTCCTCCTTTCCAGGAATCCGGAAAACTATAAGCTTCCGCCGACAATCCATCAAAGCATAATGCTCCTCAAGCCAATCAAAGCCCAAGATAGCATCATAATCCTTCATCTTCAGCAAATAGAATCTACCAGGCAAAACTTGCTCCTCAATGCACACAGAAAGCGACGAAAAATACTGCTCGGTCAAGATAGTTCCTGCTGGAGTATGCACAGACAAGGGAACCTCCAACTTTTCTGGAACTAGACCATTCTCCTTTATCAAGACCTTGGCAAATCCTTCGGAAATAAAACTATGCGTGGCACCGGTATCAAACAAGACTCTAGCATGCATTCCCATAATTAAAATTGTACCTTCAGTGACGTGTTCTGCCAACTCTGCCTCGTCTCTAGCCAAGGCGAACACTCGAGCCGGAGCCCTTGGTCTCCCTGCTGCTCTCGGTGCCGGTCTCGCTGCTGCTGGTGCTGCTGCCGCTGCAGTCTGCTGCGCCATCTTCGGACAGTCTCTGATCTTGTGGTTCTTATCACCACATCTCAAGCATCTCCCGGAAGTCACCCAACACACCTCGCCTCCATGACGCTTCCCGCACTGGTTACACACTGGCTTCTCTGCAATTATACCTCCGCCTGGAGTCGGTGCCGCTGCTCTCGCTGGAACCACTGCTCTCTGCTGAAAAACTGGGGTCTTCTTCTTCTTATCCTGCCGCTGGAAAGCTGATGTTGGCCTCTTCAAAGAAGCTCTCTTCTCTTCAAGGTAAACTTCCATCTCTGCCTCCTGCATGCAAGCTGCTGACAAAGCTTCCTCCATGGAACGATGTCCTAATGCCACTAGCCTCGTCCTCAGGGACGGCTTCAACCCCATGATAAATTTCTTTACCTTCCTCCGCTCATCTGCCACTATGTGAGGCGCATACTTGGATAACTCCGCAAATCTTGCCTCATACTCAAGTACACTCATTGACCCCTGGGTCAACGTCAAAAACTCCTGCTCCATGCGGTCCTGCACGTGCTCTGGAATGTACTTCGCCTTGAACAAGCGGACGAATTCAGTCCATGCAACCTCCATAGCACCATCTTCAAACTGTGTGCGTAGTACAGAGGACCACCACACATCGGCACGCTCCTGAAATAGAAAGTAAGTACATCTAAGATATATTCCAACCAATACCCATAACTCCTTAAAATCCATCTTTACCTGCAGCATATAAGTAGCTAAGGACACTTTCTCCTCTTCCGCACAACGAAGGGCACGAAAGATCTTCTCCGTCTCTCTAAGCCAACTCTCCGCAAGAATGGGATCACTCTCTCCCTTAAAGAAAGGCGGTGTCATCCTCCTGAATCTTTCCATCATTGGCACTCCTCCAAAAACTGCTTCCTGAGCTGGTGCTCGTGCCTACAATCCAAAACATCACTTAGATAACAACTCTTCAGTTACCACCTTGAATAATTCTTGCTGCTACCGACCTGAACCTGCACCTGCGCCTGCAATGCCGCTGTAGTCTGAGCCTGAGTCTGCATCGCATGCACCAATCCTTGCATCAATGCTCCGTAGTCTACAGGTGGTGGTGGGGGTGGCAAAGGTACACCAGTCTGGTCCTGAGCCTGCTGATCACCCGCTGACTCATCACCTCGAGCCGGGCCAGCTCCTCTACGTCCACGAGTCGCCATAGTCTGCAAAATAAACATCCTATTTAATAACCTATCATTCTACATAACTTGGACTAATTCTTTTGAATACAATACTGATATTCTATTTATGTACATGTTCAACCTGGATTGCTCTGATACCAATCTCTGTAACGCCCCTCTTAGACCCAGTACAGTTACACCAACTCACATTGGATCTAGTAGAGGTATTACAGTGGAACGAATCCAACAATTTTCAATACAGGTTGAAATATACACAAATAACTATTCAATTCCAATGATAATTAACAGAACTTGGAATTAAACACTTGCCATCAGCATTTATTCAAAAGCAAAACTAATGCATAAAGACAACAATAGTCCAAGGTTTATTACAATCCAAAGATCAGTTGCATAAAGGAAATTACATAAGATTCTCACATACAAAATTCACTCAAAAACTCTCTATATCAAGCTAAGTCTCCACGTCCTCCCGCTCTGAGTCAGTTTGCACTAACTCCTCCGTATCCTCTGGCTCTCCTGAAATGTTAAGCAAGTATGAGTCTACAAGACCCAGCAAATCACATGAAAGACAGTTCAAGATATTAACATTATATTAGTTTTAAAACATGGTAGTACATTAGCATTCCATTCATTGATATCATATACTTTTCTTACTATAGTTCTATGTCCATTGACAATCATTCATTTCATAGTGATTCCAACTATTAAGGAAATAAAACTGTTTCTCATGTAGCATGGAATTACTTATTCATGGAATCTATTCTTTTGCATAACAATTTTCATGTAGTAATATTAAACATCGACATGTAACATGAAATTCTTTGAACAAGTTCACATGTAGGAATGTAAGCATATAACATGTAGTATGTAGCATGTAGAACAAATAGACATGTAACTTGTAGCATGTAACATGTAGCATGTAAAACAGGTGGACATGTAACTTGTAGCATGTAACATGTGCATGTAAAACAGTGGACATGTAACTTGTAGCATGTAACATGTAGTCATTTTCATATAGTTGCCAAGACATAGCCCACACTAAATTAGAGATCAGTAGTCATTTATCATTCACTTATCACCTAGGCAATGCGGTGATGAAGTCATAGTATTTGCGCAAAACCGGGGAAAGTCCTTCCCACCTTGACCAGTAGAACAAGTCTACCTCCAGGATTTCAATCCGTTGCCCACGGATTCATTTCTTTACATGTAGGTGAACCATTACCATAGGGGCATCTACGGTGTAGTTCCTTGTAGGAATCTCTAAGATAGCAATGTCTTATTGGCATCATTGATATAATGCATACACTAACATATATAATGGATAGTGACATTTCATTTCATACTAATGAGTCAATGCAATATTTCAAAGTACAACACTTTCAGTTCTGAAATCCTATTTACTGTACAACAGATTTCTATCATGATACTAATTTTCATTCTTGCATTTTCATTCATTTTTATTCAATTCTATGTGTAATATATGGTTCAGAAATTCATAACAGAACGTACACATGTCTGAAAATTCTGAAATTTTAACAGAAATTCGAAATCAGTAATTTCAATACACATGCCAATTTTCATAATTTTCTGATTTCTGTAACTATTTTTCATGAAATTAACTCTATTAAATCAACTAACTAACATGGTTTAATATTGAGAAAAGCTCACAATTTTCACATGAACAGACATATCATATCTATTGCAGTAATCTAAACATCAATTAACATGCTTTCTTTTACATCAATTGCACTTATCTTATATAATTTAAACCTTCATTATTGTCATGTAATGATGCATGTTCATCAATTCGTATATATATATAAATATTTAAAACCTGCACATTACAGAAATAGACAGTCCATAACATTATCATACTCAAATTTTACATGGCTGAAACGCATACATTCATAATTTATGCATTTAAAACCAATTCACTCGGATTTCTGAAAATATACAATTCTGTTAAACTTGACGTCAATGGTACGACGTTTACTATAGTCGACGTCCATATACGTTGTCGTTAAGTAATTATAGGCGGCGGCACATAGCGCCGTTAACACAGACCGACGGCGGCACATAGCGCCGTTTACATATAGAAAGGACAGAAAATACATATATATTTTGGATGAACTAAACGGCAGTCGATATTGCCGTTTACATAATATAGGCGGCAATACCCTTGACGTCGAGTTCTAAAACACAGAAAAACACAGAAACCCGCATGAAATGACAACATTTCTAACCCCTCCCGTAGGTTGTTTACATGCTTTAAAAATACGGAAAAATGTTAAATACTTAGTATATCATATCCTAAACTAAATCCCCCATGTAACTTGCCTCAATCCCTCCTAATGGAGTGTCGAATCCGAGCTCGAAGAAGCCCGTCTCGCCAGGGAGACAGTTCTTTCCTCCGTCTTCAAGCAATCCGAAACCTCCTCCGATGAAGTTCCTCCGCCAGGATGAGCTTTTGGGCACGAAGTCTTATGATTCTCCTCGGTGTAGATGTCTTCAATCCGCACGAACAAGCACCAGATCGCTCTGCAAATCCTTTCCTCGGCCCTCTTTCTCTCTTCCAGAACCAAGGCAAAAACCCTCTTTCTTCCTGCGAGATCTGGTCTTATAAAGACCTCTCAAGCCAAGGCCAAACCCAACCCTGACCCTCGGATCTAAACGCCTCGGATCAGCTCATTAAAGCCTTCCCGAAACGGCCGTTTTCCTTGATCCGGAACGGAAAGCTCAAAAACAGGCAAGTCAACTTAACGTCAACATAGGTTGTCGTCTACCCCAAATATAAACGTCCATCGTTGATGTCGTCTATAGTCTTGCCCATAATTAAATAATTCAGAAAAATATTAAACGTCAATACCTATCGTCGTTAACATCCCATAAACGGCATGCGATGTTGCCGCTTACAAGCTTTAACGTCAAATGATCTTGACGCCTAGTTCTACACAGAACAGCAGTCAATTTATGCAGAAATAAACACACAATGAACAGAATAATTTCAAGGAAATTCTAGGGTACTACATTTTAGGTTATGGTCTCCGATCATTACGTCGGTAGATGAAAGTATTTGTTCAGTTTCTCCTTTTCTCCTAGTGGCGTTGTGACAGAGAACTCACAACCCATGGATATAGGTTTTGCAGTTAGGGTATCAGTAAAGTTTTGAGATATAAAGGAATGAGTTGCTCTAGTATCAAATAAGACAAATGCTGATAAGGAGAAAACTTGTAGAGTACCTTCTACCACGCCACCATCCGTAGCTGGTTCCTCGTCATACAGGGCTTGCAGTCGGCCCTGTTTCTTAGGCGCATTAGGGCACCTCTCATTCTCTTTCAGAAGCGGGCACTCGGGAATGTGGTGCTCGCGACTTCCACAGTGCAGACATGCGCCGACCTTCCTCCAGCATTCATCAGCTGTATGACCCAGCTTGTCGCAGTGTTTGCAGTTTCTTTTGCTGGAGTGTATGGGACTATCGCTTTAGGTTTCCTTTCTTGACTAGGACCCTCTGTGAGGTTGAGGGGACGCTTCTTGCCATCGTTTGGCATAGCAGATGATTGACCCAAGGTCAATTCCTTCTTTACGAACTTCCCTTTGATACGGTCGGTGAACTCCGTAGCATCTTCCAGTAGCTGAGCTTTCTTCACCATCTTGGCATAGGTTTGGATGTCGACAGGTGCTAGTTGGTTGATGTATTGTGGCTTAAGGCTGTTGAGAAAGCGCTTAGCATTCATTCTTTCAGTAGCTACCAGGTGTGCCACATACCTTGCCAGTCTAGAGAATTGGGCTTCGTATTCTGACACAGTCAGGTTCCTCTGTTTCAGAGCAGCAAATTCCAAAGCCTTCTTTTCTTGGACATGCTCGGAGAAGTACATGGAGTTGAAGGTTTCTTTAAATTCGGTCCAGGTGAATTGACCATTCTCCCTAGTTGCTTCCACTGACTCCCACCAAGCGCGGGCGTCCTTCTCCAGTTGAAAAGTGGCTAGCAGTAGCTTATCTCCCGCTGCGCATTGCATGACACGGAAAATCCTTTCCATTTCTTTCAGCCAGTGTTCTGCTTCATCCGGATCCTTTCCATTTCTTTCAGCACGTTCAGCAATCATCTTTGTTGCTTAGTTCCTACAAATAACTTACTATTATGATACTGATGTGAAGATTAATTCGTGTGTGTGTGAGTTAATTTTAGCTAGTTACCCTTGGCTCTAACCACAACTCACATAGGTAGGATAATTGACTCTAGTCGAGGCTTGTCAACCTAGATCATCCTATACTTAAGAATAACCTAGGCTCTGATACCACAAAACTGTCACGCCCTGACGCGGAATATCGGAACGCGAGGCAGTTGCAAGTAAACCGGTACAGGCAAGTACTAGACGTCAAACCATTGCACAAGGATTAATACTAAAAAAAATCATTCTCATTAATAACTTTTCCAATGTCTAGTTACAACCACTAATATCAGAGCCATTCTATAGGGCCTAATTACATTGAAATAAAGCAAAGACTAAACTTCAAACCTAATTACTACAATACTAAACATAGTAATAGGAAGCTAGGGTACTCATGACATCACTCCAAGTCATTCCCATCCTCTTGAGTGTACGGTTCATCCTCGGTCTCACCTGAGAACACAACAACAAATAACGCTGGGTGAGCGATAACGCCCAATAGGACTTAAATCTCAATAGTCAAGCAGGCTTTAAATAGTTAATGCATTAAGGGCAGAGTAACTAACGATAGAGTGAGAGAGTCAGGTAAATGACAGTAGGATTGCACGTGAACGAAATAGCACAGGTTTCCAAATATAGCACGAGAGTCGAGTATAGCACAAAATAGCAAGATGGCCATAGCACAAAGTATGGCAATAGCACAACGAGTATAGCATAGCACTTTGTTGTCAACAGACAATGAGTGAATATGGCACTTTTGATTGTCATTAGCTTAATCTGGATAGTATGGCACTTGGATGTAATGCCGACATCCTGATCATTTAACTCCCATGGGCAAATGGCACTTTCGGGCGCTCTCCCGGGAACTAGATCGGTCCCCATTACGCTGGCATTGGTTATATTGTTTATGTTTAGACAATCAGTCAATGGCCAATATAGAGTACCAAGAAATAGATGAGAGTACTAGATGAATAGACGAAATAGCAGAGTGAATGTGAATAGATGAACGAGTAGAGTATAGACGAGAGCTAGTGGACATTGCACGTGACACGTCGATTAAACAAGCGATAGTAACAGTTGCACAACACGCGCATTCGGTGCTGGCAGTCAAGTGGAATTCACAACCCTACCACTGGCCAAGTTAAGCGCAGGTCCAGAGGTACGGCGTGACTCAAGATAACAGCGAGCTTCTAATAGCCGTTTGGATCTTGTTGATCCCTAAAAGGGGTATCATAGGTGTTAGGGTACAACCGACTCATCGACTATGTGGGAATCCATGGACAGAGGAGACTTACGGAGGCCTTAAACAAAGACTCACTAGTCTGGTAGAAGGAATATCCGATGGAGAGTTCGTCCAAGTAAAGAGAGTGTGTATATATAGAAACAAGTGCTCGACGTTCTAGAGGAGTTCTAGAACAGTGGAGCGTCGAGATCGGTGTTTCAAAACAACGTGAAAATCGAGGACAAGTTCATTTATAATTAAGGTAATTTAATTGCATAAATTACCAGATAGATTATGTTACATGTTCATGCCAATTAAGCCACATTTGGATGGTTCGAGTGTGTGCATGTGACATGAAATCATAGATGAAAATTTGTCGAATGTATGTATTTTGAATCACATATAAAAGTTCAATTTATATTAAGTGCATTTACTGCATGTATAACTGAGATTAAAGGGTATAAGCACACTAGGCAATTAGAGCATTGAAAATCAAGGTTTTTCTGCAAAAATCCTATGATCGTGACGAACACTTGTAAGGATCACGACGGGGTCAGAACAGAACGTGACAGTACCTTGTAAGGATCGTGATAGGCTTGTCTGATTAGGCACTTAGAACGCGACAGAGACCTGTAAGGAACACGACAGACCATTCAGAACGTGATTGGAAGACTATCGCAACCAGACCTCAGAACGCGGCTTATCGGGCCGTCGCATTCTGGTGGTCTGTGCCCGGGTACGACAGGGATCAGACAGGACCTTGGATTGCAGGCCAAACTTAAACAAATTGACACAGGAGGATTTATAAATTGAGAACAAATCTCACAGTGCATGGAAAATTTTGAAACCACAACTAAACGACTCTAGACAGGCCAGGGTACATGCAGTAAATAGGAATTTCAAACTATAACGGTTTCGACATGCTTCAGTTAAGTTGAACAGGAAGATCATGGAATAATGATCAGTGAGAGAAAATAATTAATTCTCCTACTAGAGTAGATGAAAATTAGGGCTTCTAGGGGCAAAAGAAAGCTAACATGCATCAGATCATCCAGTAAAAATTTCGTGGTAAGAGATTAAGTGTAGAAGGAGAACAAGATTTAATAAAAGGGTTCGGGGTCAAGATAAGTGCAGAACTTCAAAAATCAAGAAGTAAATATTGACTTGATGATAAATCATGAAACTCGAGGGTATTGCTCATGATGATGGGAAGAACCTACAGTTAAAATTTTATAGTTTATGCTTGTGAGAATGCCTACCTTTGATCGTTTTCCTCTTCTACGGTTAAGACTTGAAGAACTCAGGTTGAGGGCTTGAGAACTCCTTTCTCCCACGAGATCTCCTCCTCTTGGCCTCTCCTCCTGGTCCAGCAACCTCTTGGCATGAGCTAGGGCCGGGCATGAGAGTTTAAGAGAAGTATTTAAGCTTCTCCTCATTTCCTTTCCTAGTTTAAGTCTAATTCCTATTAAATTCCGAGTTTTCCTATTTCCTACCTTCCTTCTAAGCATTCCACATCCTGTTTGGGTTGGGAAGAGAGCCAAATTTGTGGCCAATCAATTACGGTAGGTTTAGGATTCCAAATCTAACTCTATTTGCTTATTAAATGTATTTGAATTTCCCCTTTTCTAATTAAGTAATAATTTGGTTGCGAATTTAGGGTATTTTCCCATTATTCTATTTTTATAAATCTCATTCTTGGCCTACAAATTTCTAATGGGTCCCTTTAATAAAGCCCATTACTTATTTTCATTTGATGGGTTTTATTTAATTCTCTGTTCTTTGATTTTCTAATTAATTAGTTTTCTTTTATTCAATTTCTAATTATCCAAATTTTTTAATATTATTTAGATTTTTTTTTTCGGAGAAATCCAGGTTGCTACATATGAGATTTGGCCCATCCCCGCGTGGTTCCTGGCCCAATAAGACTTGTTTGACCGCTTGTTGACTTGCCTCAGATCTCATGTTAACGTCAACATCGATTGTCGCTGACTCTAGGTTAACGACACACCATCTTGACATCGACTTCGGTTGACATCCACATAGGTTGACGTCTGCATGGGGTTGGCGGCAGCATCGCTTGACGTCAACCTGGGTTTACTTGGTCTACGCAATTGCCCAAGAATATCGCCCACTTGCGCCATTTCCTCGCCCATACAACATATAGGGCTGTTCCCAATGGGCAAATGGGACACCTTGGCACTCCCTTGACCCAATAAAAGTCCTACTTGGCCCCCTCCTATTGGCCTAGCATTTCTACATGGATTGTCACATGTTCAAGTGTGTTTCTTCACACTTGAGCATCCTAGGCTCCTTAGCTCCACCCCTACTACCTATATATGAAGGTCCTCAGCCTTCTATGTGAAGGGGGAGATGCTGTATGAGCTAGAACCTTGATGCCTTGAGAGAAGAGAGAGAAAACCTACTTCAAGCCCTTGAGAGCTTCCACCTTTGCTTCCTCTCTTCCTTTCAACCCTTGGAGCGTCCAGGAGGTTTCACCACGAGCTGGAGGAGTCCACAAAGCAGCCACCCAGGTCTGCAAACGAGGATCATCTTCCTCCTCTCTTTCTCTTTTCCTTCTTTCTCTTTTAGCTTTACATGCTACTTACTTCACACACACACACTCTAGGCCCGTAGTGCACATCCCTACACACATAAAAGGGGTTTTCCAAACCAAAAATGGAGGGAAGAAGGGTGGTCATAACACTTGGCCACCCTTCTTCTCAAGCTCGCAACTGGTGTGGGGATTACCTTTTGGGTCACCTCTCTTCATTTCTGGACATTTACTACACTTCATTTAAGTCTAATAGAGTCTTCTTTGTTGCAGGAACACCTTAAAAGACTGCGAAGCTTCTTCTCTTTGGCAGTTCTAAGAGGGGAAAGTCGGAGTCCCGTCATCCACTGCTACGTGAGGCTACGTCACTGGCGCAATTAGAACACTTCCTTGGCCCTGGCGATCATCTCCCACTCATTTATTTGCTTGTTTCTTTGTTCTTCTCTCTAGTCAACTTGGTCAAACGGGAGTCAAAGAGTAAGAGAAGGTCAACCGATAAACGCCAAAGTCGCCATCGGGGGGGGGCACAACAACGTTCGAGGAACCTCCGGAGTCAATTCGGGAGCGGAACGGGATGTCCACAGCTCTTCTTTGGCGATCACGGTGGAACAACTTCGCGAAGGGGGGCCCAATGGGCTTTCTATAGTTTTAGCAGTAGATGCCCGATAAGATAGCTATCATAGCTGCAATGGTAAACTACGGATTTCAAAGGCCATTTAATGGGCCGGTGTCAACCTTGTGAAGTTGTCCCACCGTGATCGCCAAAGGAGAGTTATGGACGTCCCATTCCACACCCGAATAGACTCCGGAGGTTCCCCGAACGTTCGTTGGCTCCCTCGTTGGACATTGGCATTTTTTTTTTTATTGTGAGTCAAGGCTTAGAACCATGAGTTGTTGACTTGAGGTTGCCCTGACTGGCCAGGTGAGTAATGGAGGGAGGATAGGTTGAGAAAGAAAGGGGAGAGAAGGGGTTGAAGAACACTTGTGTGCTGAGCACACTTCAGCTGAAAGAGATGGAGGAGATGGGGATGGGGATGGAGATGGGAGGTCGGAATCAAAGAGTGAGAGAAGGCTGAAGTCATCACAGACTTCCTCAATTTCAGCTACTTCCTCTTCACTCTCCGAGTCAGACAATTCCTTTACCACGGGCTCCCTTGTTCCCGGTTGAATGGGTCCCCGAATGAAATGCTCTTTCAGGGTTCAGGGAAGAGGTGTGTAGGGTATGAATGAATCTAGATGAATAGGGTCTGGATGAAAGCCTAGACCAGCCCTAGCTAACAACCTCTTAACCTGGATACTACTGACAGGACCCTGCCTGTCTCTACCCAACCCTCGGCCATGAATATAGCCGATCTTTCCCATCACCTCCCAACCTTTCCCTTGAGGACCCGTGGTGGTCTGAAGATCTTCATCAATGAAGGGATGTTGGTTCAAGTCAAGGGGAGGTGGAAAATCGATGATGGACATGATGGGTTTCTTCCCCTTGTCCGGGATGAATAGGTGTGGTATCTGCTCCAACGTGATGGAGTTGAGGGTTTCCACGGTAGGGATGCTCTTGATTTTGATAACCCACCCATTGAATGGAAATTTGAAGCATTGATGGGCGGTGGAAGGGACCCCTAGAGTTTGCTCTAACCAAGGACGACCAAGAATGGCCTTGAAGGCCGGATCGACGTCTAAGACTAGATACTCCGAAGACATGGTAACCGGTCCTATTTCCAATTGAAGAGCGATCTTTCCCTTGGCAACCCTATTGGAGTTGTCATAGGCAGCGATGGTGGAGCAGATTTTCTCTAGATTTTCTTCCCCTAAACCCAATTGTTTAAGGGTCTTCATCGGACACACATTGATGGATGCCCCTGTGTCGATAAGAGTGGAATCCACCGAGACCCCATTGAGGGTGACAGTGTGGAAAAGAGGAAGAGAACGACACTCAGGGGCTGCAAGATCTTTGTCTGAGAAGGAGATGGAGGGTCCTTGGGTGAGGGAAAGATGGCATTGGTCACCCCACTAGCAGGAAGGTCATCATTGACCATGATCTTTTGGAGGAATTAGAGGAGAGTGGACTGATGCGATGGTGACTTCCGAATCAATTCTAAAATAGAAACCCTTGCGGAAGTCTTGTCCAAGTGTTGAAGAATATCATATTCGGTGCCGGCAGGTGGCGGGGGTCCATTGTCCTCCTCATCTTGTGATGGCCGTGGAAGCGGGGGAACAATGCGGTTCCGAAGAGTGACATGAACATCCTCTTGAGACCTAGGGAGAATGAGTTGGAGGGGTTGGGAGCCATAGGTGGGTGACTCATAGAAAGGGGGAATGGGAATATATTGGGCATCCTGACGAGGGGTCGGATAAGCACTAGGGGCCGCTCTTCTAGGATGGCATCTACAATGGTAGAGGGTTCTTGGGACTCTATGGAAGGGCATGGGTACCACTCTTCAAAACCTTCTACCCCCCCCTGTTGTTCTCTCCTCACAACCAGAGGTTCTTGATGTGTCATGGTGTTGACCTTTTCCTGGGACTTGGAGAAGGATGGGTGGTTGTTTTGGTGGTTGGGGAGGGGGTTCTGCACTATAACCAAATCCTTTCTTGTGTGCCTAGACTTGGCAATGGCGACCTTGACGTCGTCCCAATTGATCCTATCCTGATCATTCATGTCATATACCCAGTCACGGAAGGTAAAACAATTGTGGATTTCATGACCGGGGGCCCTATGATAAGGACAGTACTTTGAGGTGTCGACCCTTGGATGCACCCCCTCCTTTTGTGCGGGAAGTTGGATGGCATCGCAAGACATGAGGGCAAAGAATATGTCCCGAAGGGATTCAGGAGAGCAGGATAGTGAGATCTCTTGAGACCGGGACGGGTATAGCCAGAAGGTGGAGGAATAGTTGAATAGGGCTTGGAGGGATGTGATGGGAATTCATGAGGATTGGAGGTGGGAGTGGAAGGTTTGTTAGGGGGGCTTAGTGGCTGACTGCAGGCACTAATGGACTCATTGACGATCACCCCCTCGGTGGTAGGTGCTGCGGAGCCTTGCATCTCTTAGGCTTCCCTTCAAAGAATGGCGGGAGGGAGGAGTCCTTGATTTGGTTTTGAACCACCCTAGCTCAATTGTAAAGGTGTGCAAAGAAGGGAAACTCACAAAGCATCAATATGGATCTGAGCAAAGGGGTGGTATTAGTGACTATCATGGTGATAGCTTGGGACTCCGAGATATGGGGAGGTCGGCCCTCAAAGCCATGGACCTCCAACGGTTGGCAAAGGTGAAAAAATTTTCATCCGGCCTCATCTTTTCCGCCACCAAGTCAGGAAGTGTGGGGACTTGGGTGGCCATGTAAGAGAAATGGGAGATGAAGTGTTCGGAGACAATGTCAAAGTTAATAAGATCGGATGCAGGAAGGGAAGTAAACCACCTCAAAGCCTCGCCTTCTAATGATTGTTGGAAGAGGTGAACCATGAGGACCTGATCATATAGCCACCGGTGGGAATCCATGAGAAAGCCGGCGATATCGAATTGGGGGTCGGAGGTCCCGTCATACTTGCAGTATTTCGGGGCCTTGAAACCCGGGGGAAAGTAGGCGTTTGGGAGCTTGCAACAGTTTTAAAAGGAGTGAGGCTTGGACAGGGACAAAGACTTAGCCAAGAGTTTCCTAACAAGACCCTCCATCTCAGACCTGGAGATGGATTCGGATTGAGTGGGGGGTGTGGGTTGGACATAAGGTGGATAGATAGAGGGAAGAGTTGGAATGGGAGCAGGTGTAGGAATGGTGGGAGAAAGAGGGGAGATGGGAACTCGAGATGGGGTGACAGGCCTAGGAGTGGGCCTAGATGAAGAGGCATTGAAAGGAGAAGGTGAGGAAGGGGAAGCCATCGCCCGAACGGTATGCTTGGAAAGCATAGAAATGATGTCCTCGGGCGAATAGCGGGATAAGAGTTTGGAGAATTCTGGGTCGTCTTGGGCTTCTTGGGCATAAGTGGGATTGACCCTCAAACTCACCTCCTCATTATCTGCTTGAGAGGAGGATTGAACTGACTCTTAGGGCTGAATGCTAGAATGAACCATTCTGACAAATTCATCATTGATATTATTATCATATTTAAAAGCTGGATTATTGGGCATGTTGATAGAGTTCAACTAAGAGTCCATTAGCACACAACCTACTGATTTTAAGATGACTAGGCCGATTAACTACACTGTTATTAGGAGAAATGTGAATTTCTACACAAACAATGTTGTTAAACAACGTCCCAAAGTCTTTTAAATGTTGCGGTTGTGTATTAATTCAACTTATGAAGGGCGATTCTCTCACCTCTCAGTCAAGTCCAAGTGAATGGGCTAGCTAATAGGGAGGGTAAAGGTCCTCCTACCCCATACCGTGAGGGAATCCATAGAATTTTGGGACCTATGGAGTTCTTCTTGAAGACAATCCAATTTACCCGAGAGGGAATCCGCGATTAAAAGATTGTAAATCAAGAAGGGGTATCCTAAAATGTGTGGGGAGGCTAGAACAAATAAGAGAATAGACCCACCTAGTGACTCAGGACTATTAGTGATCAAGGAGAAGGCAAACAAAAGCAAACAGAAAGAAAAACAGATCAATAAAATAGCTTATGTGACGTAAACGACAACACCAGTGATGTGAAGTTCTTCAGAAAATGGTAAACAGCATGATCGATGGACGCTGACTATATGTTGACGGCACAAGATGTTGACACTAAAATGAACTAAATGGCAAGAAAGGTAGACGTTTATCTGGGTAGACATCAAGATCGTTTGATGTCTACCTGTGTGCAGGCTGAGAACCGTAGCAGCGGCAGTTGTCCCACTATGATCGCCAAGTTCCTGGTTAGCCCGACGTCCACATGAGAAGGGTGCACTGCCAGGAGGTGTCCAAACCCCATGTGCAACACCTGTGTCTGTTGGGCCTTCAGAAGTGCCTTGTACCATGCCCAGCACAGGTCCCACGTCCCTCTGCCGCAAGCCCCATGTAGACGTTAACCTATGTGGATGTCAACTGGAGTCGATGTCAAGATGGTGTGCCGTTAACCTGGAGTCTACGACAATCGATGTTGACATTAACATGGGATCCGAGGCAAGTCAACAAGTGGTCAAAGAAGTCTTATTAGGCCACGAACCATGCGGGGATGGGCCAAATCTCGCATCTACAGACGTCAATCGATCTGGACGTCTATATCCTTTGGCCATGCAGTCAACGACACAGAAGTTGTCGTCAACCTATTGTTAACGTCAAGTGATGTTGACGTTAACTAGGGATTTCGGACAGAACACAGGAATATCAAATAAACATACATACACAGAAATAAATAAACATACTTTGTACAGAAAATAAGTAAATATCATATGCACAGAATTAAATAAACATAATATGAACAAAGTTTGAGGGCCTTACACCCTCTCCCCCTAAAAGAAAACTTTGCCCTCGAAGTTAGAACGAAAATACTAACCAAACAAGTGGGGATACTTCTTCTTCATGGTGTCCTCAAGCTCCCATGTAGCCTCCTCCCGCAAGAAATTCCTCCGAAGTACCTTCACGGATGCGATACTCTTGTTCCTGAGGTGTTGAACCTTCCGATCTAGGATAGCTACTGGTCGCTCTATATACGACAAGTCTGGCTGAATCTCCATTGGCTCGTGACTAATGACATGTGAGGGATCTCTCACGTATCTCCTGAGCATAGGCACATGGAAGACTGGGTGAACACTAGCTAGCACTGGGGGTAAAGCTAGCTCATATGGCATGCTACCCATCCGCCTGAAAATCTCAAACGGACCAATGAATCTCGGACTCAACTTGCTATGCCTGCCAAACCTGACCACGCCTCGGGTAGGTGAAACCTTGAGAAATACATGCTCGCCAACCTCGAACTCTAAATCCTTTCTCTTGTTGTCGACGTAGCTCTTCTGCATATCCTGCACCGCAACCAACCTCTGCCTGATAAGTTGAATCTTATCCAAAGTCTCATGCACCAAATCAGGACCAACCAACTGCCTATCACCTGTCTCCTCCTAGCACAAAGGAGATCTACAGGGTCGCCCGTACAAAGCCTCGAATGGGGCCATGCCGATGCTAGCATGAAAACTGTTGTTGTAGGTGAACTCCACAAGAGGTAGGTGACGCTCCCAATCACCCTTCCAATCAGGCACGCACGCTCTTAACATATCCTCGAGCGTCTGAATCGTCCTCTCGGACTGGCCATCTGTCTGAGGGTGGAACGCCGAACTAAGCTTCAGCTGAGAACCCAAAGCCTCCTGAAGACCCAGCCACAGCCTCGATGTAAATTGTGGGTCTCTGTCAGAGATAATAGACTATGGCACACCATGCAACCTCACAATGCTGCCAACATATAGCCTAGCCAAACTCTCCAGAGAATGTTTCTTCTTTATGGGAAAGAAATGAGCAGTCATGGAGAAACCATCTACAATCACCCAAATCGAGTCATTACCCATAGCTGATATGGGCAAACCCATCACAAAGTCCATGGTGATTGCCTCCCACTTCCACACATGTATATCCATCTTCTACATAAGGCCCGATGGTCTCTGGTGCTTGGCCTTTACCTACTGACACACTAAACATCTGGACACAAACTCGGCCACATCCTTCTTCATGCTAGACCACCAGAAAGATCTCTTCAAGTCCTGGTACATCTTAGTGTTTCCTGGATGAATGGAGAACCTCGACCTGTGAGCTTCTGCAATTACACACTCAGTCATAGCACATGCTGCATCCTCAAGCATCTTCCAATCCTGCCGAAGTAATGACCTCTTCCTACTGAGTGCATCCGCCACGACACTCACCTTTCCTGGATGGTACTAAAGCTCGAAGTCGTAGTCCTTGAGAAACTCAATCCACCTTCTCTAATGCAGGTTCAACTCCTTCTGAGAGAAAAATACCTCAAACTCTTGTAGTCAGTGAACACCTCGAACTTCACACCATAGAGATAGTGTCTCCAAATCTTCAGTGCATGAACCATAGCTGCTAACTCCAAATCATGGGTCGGATAGTTACGCTCTTGCTCTTTTAACTGCCGAGAAGCATAGGCAACTACCTTACCTTGTTGCATCAACACACAACCAAGGCCTATCTGAGAAGCATCAGAGTATATAGCAAACCCTCTGCACCACTCGACAAGATCAACACGGGTGCAGATGTAAGCCTCGCCTTCAGCAACTGGAAACTACTCTCACAATCATCAGACCACACATACTTCACACCCTTCCAGGTTAGCTTAGTCAAAGGTTCTATGAAAGAGGCAAAGCCTTCAATAAATCGCCTGTAATAGCCTGCTAAGCCAAGAAAACTTCGGATCTTTGATGGTGTCCTTGGAGTCTCCCACTCTAACACCGCCTGAACCTTTGCCGGATCAACAACAACTCCAGCGCCTGAGACAACATGCCCAAGGAAGTGAACCTCGCACATCCAGAAGTCGCACTTGCTGAACTTAGCATATAGCTTGTGCTCTCTGAGAACCTCCAGAACAATCCTCAGATGCTCACGGTGTGTAGCCTCATCAGGAGAATAGACTAACACATCGTTAATGAACACCACTACAAAGCTATCCAAATATGGCCTAAACACCCTATTCATGAGATCCATGAACGCTACAGAGGCGTTAGTCAGACCAAATTGAAGCACAAAAAATAAAGAGTCCATAACGGGTCCTAAATGCAGTCTTGGACACATCTTCACCCTTGATTCTCAACTGATGGTAGCCAGACCGTAGATCTATCTTGGAAAACACAGATGCATTCTGCTGCTGATCAAACAAATCATCAATCCACGGCAAGGGATACATGTTCTTCACTGTCACCAGGTTGAGCTTCATGTAGTCGATGCACAGCCTGAGGGAACCATCTTTCTTCTTCACGAACAATAAAGGTGCGCCCAATGGTGACACGCTAAGGCGAATGAATCCCTTATCTAGCAAATCTTGCAACTACTACCTTAGCTCAGCTAACTCCACAGGTGCCATCCGATATGGAGCCTTAGAGATAGGAGAGGTGCCTGGAAGCAACTCTATGGTGAACTCTATCTCCCTTGTTGGTGGCAATCTAGACAAATCATCAGGGAACATGTCTGGAAACTCCTGCACAACTTCAATCTCCTCAAGGGTAGGTGACTGATCGGCCTTAGAGACTAAGACCACACTGGTAAGAAATGTGTCACAACCCTTGTTCACCATCTTCATCGCCTTCATGGCGAAGATCACAAACCTTCCCGCTAAGTCCCTTGGTAACGGATGTGAGAACTCATCCTCACCAGGAATATGGAAATTAATCTTCTTCCCTCTACAATCCACCAAGGCATAGTGCTCCTCAAGTCAATGCAGACCAAGTATGGCATCATAGTCCTTCATCTTGAGCAAGTAGAAGCACCCGAACAAGCCTTGGCCCTCAATGCACCTGTGTATGGATGGAATACACTTCCTGGTTGCTACTGTACCTGCTGGTGTGTGCACAGACAAAGGGACTTATAACTCATCTGCCTCAACTCCAGACTTTGCTACTAATTGCTTGGAAAACCGCTCGGAAATGAATGAGTATGTAGCACCCATATCAAATAACACTCGAGCATATGCACCCATGACTAGAACCGTACCTTCCGTGATGATCTCAGCCTACTCTGCATCCTCTCGAGCTAGTGCAAACACTCGGGCTTGGGCTCGAGGCCTTCCTAGTCTCCCTGTCGCTGCTGCTGCTGCTGCTGCTAGGGCTGGCGCTCCTCTCTGAACAAACTGCTAAAATCTGGGGCAATCTCTGATCTGATGCTCGGTGCTGCCACACTTGAGACACTTCTCTGCTAGCTTCCAACACTCGGTGCCACCGTGTGCCCTTCCGCAGTAAGGACACATCTTCTTGTCGCTGGGCCCGAAGCTAGGTGATTGTGGTGTAACCGCCTGCTGACTCGAAGTTGCTACTGGACGGTGCGGCGACTGGTACACTACCTTCTTTCTACCCTGCCTCTGGAACGGTGGCACAGACCTCTTCCTTGCTGCCCTCTTCTCCTCTATATACTACTCCATCTCACTCTCCTGCCTGCATGCTGCGCTGAGAGCCTTATCTAGAGTGTGATGGTCAAAAGCAACTAGCCTCGACCTAAGTGATGGTTTGAGCCCCATCACAAACTTCTTGGCCTTCCAGCGCTCATCTGCCACTATATGAGGAGCATATTTGGAAAGCTCAGCGAACCTGACCTCGTACTCCAATACTATCATAGAGCCCTGAGTAAGAGAGAGAAACTCCTGCTCCATCTTGTCCTGAATGTGCTCGAGGATGAACTTGGCCCGAAATAGCCTCGTGAACTCAGCCCAAGTCACCTCAATGGCACCATCCTCGTACCTGGTACGTTGTATGGAGGCCCACAAAACATCGGCTCTCTCCTTCAAAATTCAAACCATAAGCACCATCTAAATAAAATCTTAACCTTACACAAGTACATATACTCTAAGTACCTGTAGCATGTAAGTAGCCAGGCTGACTTTGTCCTCTTCCGCACACCAAATGACCCGAAAGATCTTCTCCACTTACCTCATCCAGCTCTTTGCCAACAGGGGCTGACTCTCCCCCATAAAAGAAGGTGGAGCCATCCTCTTAAACCTCTCCATAATGGACGGACCACCATGGCCATGCTCCTAAGGAACTGGAGCTGGAGCCTGAGCCTGAGACATTAAGCAACATATATGCAATACATAAACAATCATGCATTCAACAAAACATACTACTCCCTATTTAACAACTCTAACCTGTGCCTGCAACTGAGCCTGCAGTGCCGCCTGAGTCTGCGCCTTGGTCTGCATTGCCTGAACCAGGCCTTGCATGAACACGCCCTAATCCACAGGTGGTGGTGGATGGAGTACTGTGGGACCCTGGGGTGCTGGGGCCTCCTGCTCACCCCTCTCCTCACACCTCTACTCCTCCTCCTGAGCCTGAGCACCATGCCAACCATGGCTCGCCATAGCCTGTAACATAATTAATTTAGTTAAAATCTAAGTTATTTAGTCCTAACCATTTTCTTAACTATCTTTGATTCATTACTAGATATTTTTCACATATATGGACTTATTCTATAAAGACTTTGAAATATTGTGCAAATGATGGTATATTTATGTACAATCTCAACCTGTTTCTCTTATACCAATCTCTGTTACGACCCTCTTTATACCGGTATGATTATACCAATCCACATCGATACAAAGGGCGCCGTCACAGTGAGACATTTACCCAACACAACACAGTAGGTCGAGATGTACATAAATAACAAAAGGAAGTACAACGGAATTAAAAGATAAATCTTATTCCATCATCATTCACACAATCCACAGTCTATATAGTAACAATGTAAATAACAAATGTCCACAATTATACAAGTCCATGTAATATAATGACATTGTTCACATACTAATGAAAGAAAGTGTAAACTAAGCAGCAATCTCCACAAGTGCAGCTACTCCTCTCGCTCGGAGTCGCTCCTCACTATGTCCTCCTCAAGTACGGGGACACCTGTCTCACTTGTATGTTAAAGCAAGTATGAGTCTTCCAAAAAGGCCCAGCAAGCAACCTAAAGGCACATCCTTACACATATCACATACATGCTATTCTTTTAAACAATGAGAGAATTACATGGCACATGATTCATGTCAATTAAACAAATATACCTGAATAACCTATACATGCTTTCTACGCATGATAATTAACTTGATCCATTGAGTCAATTCCAATTCGTATCAGATCATAATGCTACACTATTAGATCATGAAATTAAGCACAAGGTAACTAACAATTCTAACATGATGTCTAACATTTTTCACATGCTTTCTTAAAACATATTCACACCTTTTTCTTGTTGTTTTAACATAAATAAATCTCATTCACATGGTTTCACATCTTTTCACATGGTATCACATTTGCACAACACTATCACATGATCACATTGCACATTTACACACTGTTTACACTTTTACCTTTTAGTTGCCATGACACATAGTCCGAACCACCATAAAAAAGGACACACATTCACATAACAAATACCCATCACCTAGGCAATACAGTGACGAATCTTGGTAACTGCACAGAACTGGGAGAAGCCCTCCCCACCCTAACCAATGGTAGTTGTCCACCTCCAGGATTTCATCATCATGCCCACAGAATATCACATACACAATGAGCCTTCCCATGGCAACTTTTCTATAGTACGGCTCCACAGTCTTATATGGTAGCAGTGTCAATTTCGGCACATTATCACTTAAACATATTTTCTCACTTAATCACATGATTTACCTTATTTACATGCTCCATTAGATCCATTCACATGCATATTTTTCAAACATATAAATCTCAGTTTACAGAACATAACATGACTATTTCACAGTAACAAATAAATCATAACAGTACCTAAACATGCTGCTAATCACTGAAATTTACAATATCTAAATCAAACATGCTTAACATGGTTGAATTGCCCTTTTAAAATACAATTAGTACCTCTGAATATCAAAACAGTATCAAATTTTAACCGTAGACTCTATACATGTAATATGTCATATGATCAATTTTCCAAAATTTTTGAAATAGTAGAACTATTTTTAATAATTAATACAGAGTTCATCTAATTTCAGTAAAATATTCACATAACATGACAGACAGTAAAATAGATGATTCTCTCAGTGTTAAAATGTGTAAATAGTAACCTAGGATCATAAAAATTCTCTATAACAATTTCTGCATCAATTCTATTTATTCAGAATTTAATCATGTCAAAGCATGCATATTCCTTCAAAACGAAAATTATATTAAATAAAATCATGCTCAGAAATTCAATAGAAACTCATGATCTAACCTAAAGACCATACCAGACTAACCATAATTTTTACAGCATGTACAAACATCTAGAAGTTCGAAATTTATCACATAGATATGAAATTCACAGTTCTGTACAAACAGAAGAACTTGGCGACAAGGTCCTTGCCGTCAAGGTGGGTTAACAGCACACTCGGTTGCCGTCAACTCAGGAAGTTGGCGGCAACAATGTTGTCGTCAACCTCCTGTCTGTAGGAAGTGCAGACCGAACTCCATAAAAAGAGAGAATTGGTGGTTCCAGGACATGAATCAAAAATCCATAAAAATACCTAGAACCTAGGGGACATGTCTTGGGATGATACCCCTTAGTTTCTTGCTTGGAATAAAATCTCTAAAGGTTCAATTTGGTGATGAAGCCCTCCTCGGCCAAGCCAAGAAGGTGCAAATCTCCAGCTCAATCCGGTCTTCACGCTTGAGTAGATGGTCTCTTGGAGTCGGGGAGGATTCTTCAACACCAGGAGCACCTTCCAGTAGAAGAAGATCGTCGGAAGAACCTCTTAAATGCCGGATCAAGCCTCAGAAAGTTCTATTTTTCTCTCAACGAACCCTATTTTTTCCTCTGAACCAAAGGACCTAACCTAGCTGAAATACCTAGGTTATATAGGGTTAAGAGTCGGGGTCCGCCTACCATTAGGATTCTTAACTGTTGGGATTGGGTTTCCTAATTAGTTCCCGAAGAAAATGCAGTTGTTTCAGATCTAGAATCACAAACACAGTCATAGAAGTAAATGGCCACTTTGCTGCCATTAACAGGAAGTAGACGTCAAACGATCTGGATGTCTATATCCCCTAGCCATAAAGTCAATGGCACAGAAGTTGCCGTCAACCTGTTATTAACGTCAGGTGATGTTGATGTTAACCAGGGATTTCGGACAGAACACAGGAATATCAAATAAACATACATACACAGAAATAAATAAACATACTATGTATAGAAAATAAGTAAATACCATATGCACAGAACTAAATAAACATAATATGAACAAAATTTGAGGGCCTTACATTTAATGAAGATACATTTAAGCTTGGTCTCCTAGATGTCAATAAGGGACAATTGAGGATGATACTTCAAGGTAACAAACCTATTACTCCCTCCTTGACAATTAGTTTGCCCTCTAGATTGCATCCCAATTTAGTAGGTGCCATCTCCTCTAGGAAACAGTTTGCACATTTAGTTCTCAACAAGCACATCAGGATAGTAGACAGATTTAAAGTCAAATACAATATTAAGCTATCCTTCCACAGATTTGCAGTCATGTATGCTCCCAAAAGTTCTCAGCACATGAAGGAATTTCAGCATTACGTTGCAGAGTCTGAAAGGCTAAACAAAGATGAATGGGCAGCAGCATATCTAGAGCTAAATGCAGAATGTCAAAAACTTAAGCTATCTCCTGCTATTTTTCTCCTCAAAGGTTATGACAATCTTAGGAAGGCTTCTTTTGACAAATGGATTCAGAGGTACATCATCTACTATCAGGCTAAGGATGCAGCTCGTTCCCAAGGTCTTCACTGGAATGTCACTATTCATGACTTCCTTTCCTTAGCTGCTAAGAAGAAATGTGTTCCCCTTAAGTTTACCTTGTCTGATGACAAGTACCATAAGAGACTCGGCTGGTATCATCGCCGACATGTTAAGTCTTATAGGAAACTCCCTTCCATAGGACCCTCCTATAGAATAAATCCTTTGAAATTTGAAAATTTCTTCCCTGATAATGAGAAGAAACTATGGGATCTTCTTCAGCCTTTTCTTGCTTGCATCCCTCCTTCTTTGTATCTCTCTAGCTCCACCTTTACCTCATAATGTACTCATTACAGCAATCAATATAAGCTTGTTTCTCCATTTGTTGTCTTTTTTAACCTTTATGTTAATGTCACAAAGGGGGAGAAAGAAAAAAATTGTTTTTGCATTTACCAGTTTTTCTATTGAACTTTTTTTAAAGAAAAAGAAATAAGACATAAATCAATTGTTATGCAAAATCAATTTTGTTTCACTGACCATGTAAAAGTTTTTGTCATTAACAAAAGGGGGAGAATTGTTGAGCAACTTTCCTATCTCTTTGATTACTAAAACATTTATCATAATATTTTTGCTATGACAAAACCTTTTAATATCTTCGCCTTTACCATTTTATCAAAACCAAAAAGATTTTATACAAACATACTTTCTGTCAAAGACTATACCTACACAGAACCTATGTATCATCACAGTGAAATCTTTCTAAGTCCACAGCGTATACTGTATATCACACTAACTCCAACTCTTGACTCTGACTCTTTTAAAGTTGAAGTAATGCTTCAATTGATGAAATATCTGGTAACACTCCGAATCCTAAGAAGTTGAAGACTGGCAGTACTCCGACTCCTGAGAAGTCGAAGTCTGGCAGTACTTCGACCCTTGAGAAGTCGAAGTCTGACAATACTCCGACTCCTGAGAAGTTGAAGTCCGACGGCACTCTAACTCCTTGAATGTCGAAGTCTTTGTATCGATTGATTATCTATTGAGCCTTACTCCGACTCCTTGAAAGTCAAAGTCTAACAGTACTCTGACTCCTTGAAAGTCGAAGTTGGATGTATCTGACTTCATATAAGTCGAAGTCCGCTATCTATTTGTTGGCACCCCGATTTCCAAAGAAGTCGAAGTCATTGCTTTCTTACTCCGACTTCAATGAAGTCAAAGTAGTTGTATTCCTTCTAAAGTCGAAGTTTATTACAGTTGTATTGCTATGTCTTACTCTGACTCTTGAAAGTCGAAGTGTCTCATTATCAACTTTTATATATCTGTAAGTTGTTATTTCAAGCCTCTATTAGTAAGTACAAATTAATATACATCATGACATAAGGTTTACATTGAAATATCTTTTACATTGAGACAGTTTCCTTGAAATCTTTTTTTTATCAGTTAAAGTTCAATTATCTTTTTGGCGGGAAAAATATTTTATTCAAAATTTTTTGTCTGAATAGTATCCTTTTTGGGATCTGTAATATATGAGATATATTTGTTATCTCTTTCACTGACAGGAAGGTATGCTGATCCCTGGTTGACAGATGGTCAAGAATTAAATGCTTGATAAGTATAAGCTGTATGGGCTATCTGTCAGAACCTACCTGATATTGTCAGAAATCCCATGACTTTTAGAAAGAAATTTTGTGCAACTGTCTATTCATTCTTTAAATGATCTGAACTTCTGTTTGAATGTTTTTTCATACTTTATATCCTTTATGTCACCTACCTCCGAAGGTATGTATGGAGGCATATGCTTTTGTCTTGTCCTTTCAGGTCTGCAGAACATTTAATGAAACATGCCCAGCCTTCAGCCTTGGGCATGGAACCTGCAGAACAATCATGAAAGTGTCTCACAAGCATGAAGCTAAAAAATATAGCCTAAAGACATTGGGACTCATGGAGCTAAAGATTTGATGGACAAACCTAAGAAGATCAAAGCTTCCTCTCAACGAACATCCTTCAATGGCTAGTTTCCAACGGCCAAAAATCAAACGGTCATATTTAAAGTTTATATATATATGTGTGAAACCAAAGCTTGAAGACATACACTTAGACAAGAGAAGAAACATAGAGGCCATACATAAAAGACTTAGAAGCTTACACTTCACTCCCATCGAAAGCAAGAAGAGCCACTCAAAGAGAAAGAGAGCCACTCCTCAGTCTTAGACTTCTGCTCTCCATTGGCAATTTGAAGTCTTCTTTGCTTGGTGGATTACTACATTTCAGATTTTCTTCAGTCCACCTCTCTATTTCAGAAAGAGCTTGAGCTCCACTCTCTTGTGTTTCTCTTTCTGAATTTCTGTGTTTGCTCATTGTTGTTGAGCAGACACATAAGTCTTTCATACTTCTATGTAAGGAAACCCACAGGAGGTTTGTATCCTGTTGTACACCTCTTGTGAAGGGAAGATGTACAAGTGTAGATGGTCTTTGTACCCCTTGATCAAGGGAAGACATGCTGGGAAGCAAGTGGGCTTGTAATACCTCTCGAGTTTGAGAGAAGAACAAGTATTTCTTGGTAGTTAGTGAAATCTCAATTGGTTTCTTGGGGACTGGATGTAAGACTTTCATGTGGGAAGGGACGAACCAGGATAAAATTCTTGTGTCTATTTGTGTGATTGATTTCGTCTAGTTTTCACTTGTTTCACACATATCACACTAAGTACTAACAAAGTTATTTAGTGTTGTTCATATTTTAGATAAAAAAATTTAAAGCACAAGAAGTCCTATTCACCCCCCTCTTGAAAAACTATCGTACCACCTCGATCCAACACATACGAGTTTTCCAGTAGGCATAATTAGTTCCATCAAAATAAGGGGGTCTGTTTACATAATGACCTTCTGCAATGTATCCTCTAGAATCAATTCCACACAATTATCTCCTATTTGTTAATCCAAGAAATGGAGAGCCTAGCTCTGAAACCACGTGTTGGTTATGGAATCATTATCTAGAGGGGGGGTGAATAGATAAAGGCCTTATTAAAAAGTTTGAACTAATGAAGCAGACCTTAAGATTAGAGAGCTAACAATTTCAATACCACAGAACAAATAGGATGCAAACCACACAATGCGAGTAGGATTTTTAAGGTGGTTCGACTCCTGTGTGGAGACCTAGATCCACCCCTCACTAAACTAAGTGAGGCTTCAATCACCAACCCAAAAGTGTGAGACTCTCACACAACTGCTGATTCACAGCTTCACACAATCCACTGACACAAGTTGATCGCCGCTGATTCACAGCTTCAAAATCTAGACAATCTCACAATCCTAACATACAAAGTGTAGGATCTGTTCACCTACTCCACTCGGAGCAGACAACCAAGCAATGTATGGTTCAAAAGAAGTAGAAAAAGTTGCACAAGAGAAGTTAGTAAAAGTGAGAGGAACTTTATCAAATGCTCTAGCTGCATATTTGAATTGTGTCGAGTTCTGATTAATTCATCACTTGCATTCCAAGTTGCTTGTACTTCAGACTCGAATTCATCAAGCTCTTCTTTCGGCAACAGCTTAACGATCGAATGCCTCTGATTGAGCAGAATTTTTGATGCTCTGCATTAGCAGGACTGTGACAAGGCTTCAAGCAAGACATAGCATTTATGCAGCATCTCTTCTTTCCATTGAGAGTTTTGTATAGGCTCCTCTTCTTCTCAACTCTTTCTCTCTACTCCTTTCCCTTTTTTTCTCTACATTTCTATCTATCGTACTTGCGAAGAGGACGCCGCTCAGCTTTTTTATTAGAACTTTGGAATCTTCAAGTGGGCCCCATCAAAATCCCTAATTCGTTAAGAGATGTTTGCCGCCAAAAGGTTCTATTCTAGAACCTCATAAGGTGCGCCAATAATCCCCAATGATTGGGCCTCAGACATGTGCCCAAAATGAACACACTGGCAATCTCTTTTCCTTACTGGGAGAAAATTGATTACTGCGTCGACACCTCTTGTGCATTGTGTCGACACACAATTAAGTTGGTTATACTCAATGCAAATCCATCAGCAGTGTCGACCTCATGACTTCATGCGTCAACCTTCTTCATTAGACATCAGAAGAGACTTACTAGAAATGTGCTTCATGTTGACCTGATAGCTAACTGGTGTCTACCTCTTGGAATAATAGAGTCGACCTGACCTTCAACATGTGTTGACTCCTTGTGCTCTTTAAGTTCATCGCTTGTTAGAGGTAAAAACTAATGTCGACCTAAGCTTCATCTAGAGTCGACCTCTTGTAATCCTTTCCTTTTAGCGGTAACTTGAATTCGTCGACCTGAACTTTGAGTTGTGTCGACTCAAGTGGTTCTTTTCTCTTCAGTGCTTACAGGAAAGATAACATGTGTTGACTTGAGCTTTGGCTAGTGTCGACTCAAGTGGTTCACTAACTGAGCCATGTATCTCAACCTTCAGAGCAATATGTGTCGACACACAAATGATATTTTGACTTTGTGATTATTCCTGTCACGAGTAAAAATGCATTAGAGGATTCTTAGACATTTATCATAGTTATACTTGGTTCATGACACCATCAAAACAAGGGACACAACAAACATCTCCAATGCTATGCCTAAAAGGATGTAGAAAAGGAAAATAAAAATATGGTCTTAGATACATACCAAAGAAAGATGACAAACAAGTTACGAATCTTATGGAAAATCCATTACCAAAATTTGTAAAAGAAACAAAAAGATTAGTGACTGAGAAAATAAACCTGCCTAACAAACAAAAGAAAGATATTTAATATCGTAAAACACAAGATATCAATTGTTGTTCACACAGCAACAAGCTGGGTCACACCTGTGTTACTTGCACCACTAAGCACATGTTATAGATACTTAAACAATGTGCAAGTAACTCTTCAGGACCCAAAAAAACTTGGGTACCTAAATGTTTTCAATAATTTTACTTTTTAGGGAAGCCTTAGAGCATCTAAATGGATTTTAGATAGTGGATGCTGAAGGCACATGACAGGACATAGGAAATTATTTTCATCAATCACATCTGATAAGGGGTAAGTAATGTAGCACTCCAAAAAATAATGATAAATTAAGAGAACAAATTAGGGTCTTATTAAAGACTTGCACAATAAACAATAAAATATAAATCCTAATAAATTAATTAACAGACCTTGTTCAACAATCGATGTGAGAACACACCAATAGATATGCAACTATGTTTATAACATCAATCGGTAGAAATATAATAGCAATCTATGTTTAAAGTAACAATCGATGTTAGTGGCAATAGATGTTTAAAGAAACAATCGATGACGGAAGCAATCGATGTTTAAAGGAGCAATGGATGTTACTAGCAATCATAGTTAAAAGAGACAATCGATATGCATAACAACAATCAATGTTGAGGGAAATCGATGTATCAAATTGACTGGCCAAATTATAACGTTGTTAGTTGAAGTGAACCTCGTATATAACTTTGGATATGATGAAGTTAGCTTGGACTGATCACGACCAAAATGAAGTGGACTTCATATATGACGAAGTGGACTTCATATATGACGAAGCAAGACTTCAGATATGATGAAGTTAGCTTCGACTGATCATGACCAAAATGAAGTGGACTTCATATATGACAAAATGGACTTTGTATATGACAAAGCTAGACTTCGGATATGACGAAGTTAGCTTCAGCTGACTACGACCATATCGTGTATGACTTCGTATATAACGAAGTTATTGGTCATTACCAAACTATAAAATCCATGTTAATTAAATATTCAATAATAAGAAGGGGCTCGTTAAGATAAACATGGAAAGAGTGGGCCATAAATCCTGTCTAAACTCAAGACTAACTTAAAAATATGAATTTGCTTCCTAAAATTTAGGGATGAACTGATAAGGTAATAACTCCTATGGAAGTTCTAAACATGATAGGACTCCTACCAGGAGGTAGGACACTACAAACTGGGAAATGGCACCATCGTTAGACTTCCTTATTAACCTAGATTCATGCCCCATCGAAAGGAGGAGTTTCCTGAAGGCTTCGTACTCCAATTGGGGTGGAAAATCTCCAGTCTTAGAAGGGATCAGGCTAAAACTGCAACCCTACCTCCCTAGTTACATAGGACTCCTAACAACCTTAAACCTATAAATACTCATCGTAAACCCTTGGGGACAAGTTACCAACTGTTGGGGGACTTGTGAAGGCTAGCTAGAGCACCAAAGGAGGAAGAGATTGCCATGATTGGAGCTTTCTTCCCCAAATCCCGTTCTGTTTCATCCTGCAGAAGACCCTTCTATGAACGATCAAAGGTAGGTAATCTCGGGCATCAACTTATGTAACACCCCGCTTAGACCTGGTTCAATTATACCAACTCTCATCGAGTCCAAGTGACGTGCTACATGGGGAACACGCCCCAACAATTATCAAAGCCAGGTTGAGTCATTCACAATGAATACCAAATCAACGGAAATTAAAATCAATCACATCAACTTTAACGTCCATGTTCATAATCCATAGAAAAGTCCACAATGACTCAATAGTTTAATACAAAATTCATAACATAAGGGTTTCTCACATACAAGGTCACTCAAAACTCAAATATAATACTCACACTTCGAGTTTGATCCTGCTACAACAACCTTGGAATTCACAGCTTCACCTGAAATGTTAAGCAAGTATGAGTCTGCAACGAAGACTCATCAAGCAACCCAAAAATGGACTACCAACCTAACATATACTATATTTTCAAACCATATTAAAGCATATTGATTTCAGCAATCATACTACTTATAATGTAACATATGCTAAATGTATCTTTAATCAAAATTTATATACAATGATATTTGTCTAAAACATGAGATAAAGGCATTACTCTAACTTCTTAATCTCTACTTTTGCAAGTGGTTTCAGATCTGATCATGATGACAAAGTTTCAAATATCAACTTGGTGTACAAGGTATACATGGTTTCAAGAGTTTACAAAAGTGAGCATGACTATCAAGCATTTAGCAGAAAGGAAATAAGACAAGTATGGTATTCTAATCATGCTAAGGATAAACATAAACATATCAAATGACATATACATATGTATAAATTGCCATGACATAGCCCAAACCACCCATTAGAAGTCACATAGACATATGAACATATACTCATCACCTAAGCAGATAGTGATAAAGTCTAGGTTCTACGCAGAACCGGAAGAAGTTCTCTGCACCATTACCAGTGGTACTTGTCCACCTCAGGATTTCATCCCATGCCCTCGAGAACATGTAACATATTGAACACTTCCATAAGCGCATTACTATGGTCCTGTTCCAGATCACTTCTATGGTGGCAGTGTCTTATTGGCGGAATACAAAATCATGTACGAATTCTCAAATTTCAAATGCAACATAGCATGTTGCTTAAAATCATATACATATTCTGACCATAATAGAGACATAATTCAGATTGATCGCATGATGTAGTTTCTAGGAATTTCATTCAGTATCTATTTAAGATAACACATTTCCCATGATGATAATAGACTAAAATAGTTATAGATGTTATAAATTCACAAAAATTTGGAAAAATGTGCTCCTATTGTCATGGACCAAACTAGTAAATTTTCATGATTTTATGACATTAACATTAATTTCTATATTAATCTAAGTATTGGTATAAATAAAGAAATATTCACCGTGAGGAAAACTTACTGTCAAATAGGGTCCATATTTTTACTAAAAGCATAACATGCTGACACAATTTACTAGATAAAATATCAATATTTTTTAAACTCAAGAACTATTCACAAAATTAAAATAGTACTATTGATTATGGCAATTCAGTCATGGAAATTACAGGAAATAGTCAATATCTCGTTACAAATCCATCATAGTATGAAAATTATCCTAACATGTATTTCTACAGTGAAATTCAGATTTTTATCACCTACATGCTTCACATACAAAATTTTCTTCTTAAATTTATGCTTCATCACAGATTTTAGAAATTACCATAATATCAGAATGATTACAAAAATAACCCAAATTGTAACATGTTAAGGAGTTAACCTACTTAACCCTACACATCTCACACAAAATCCATTCGAAGTCTGAAAATAAAGATATAATTCCATAAGTAAAAATGTAAGGCCCTAGAATTTTGCTCTCTTGTTTAGGTGTTTGGTTGTGTGAGAATTGATGTTTATTTTGTGTAGTTATGTATATATATATATGTATGTATATACATATTAGTTGAGTATTGTTATATATAGATGTATATTTGTTAAGTTATTATTTGTATTATATATTTCATTACATGAATAGTACAAATTTTATAAAGTATACTTTGTATGGTTATGTATATGTATTGAGTAAGTATGTTTTCCTGTTGTTTTAAGTTCTGTGCAGACGACCTGTTGGCGTCAACATGAGTTGACATTGATGGTGAGTCAGCGGCGACATCGTTGGACGCCAACTCATAATTGGCGGCCAGTGATGTTGACGTTTATCTTCCAGATCTGTTGCGACCTCAAATCCGAAAACGTCCCTGAAAACTTCACACCCTATTTAGTAAACCATCCCCGAACAGTAACCTAGCCTACCCAAGCGCGTATCCAACCCTTTACCCTATAAATGACTTAGTTTAGGGCGCAGTTGGGTCCTTTTGGCATTTGTCAAAAACCCTAGATCTCTCTGAGCGAAACCTGATCTTTGAAGCCTGAAATCTGGTGATTGGAGGCTTCTTCCAGCGTTCTTCATCGACTGGGAGGAAGTCTGAACGTCAGGGTGCATCTTCCCAACTTTGGCGTGCTTTGAAGATCAACACAGAAGTCGGATTGAGGGAGATTTGGTGGCTCTTTGGCTCTGGTCGAAGAGAGCTTCATCAAGACAAATCTTCGGTGATACATTTTTTATAAAACAAGTAAACCATTCACATCATCCATACGTATGTCTAGTAGGTCCTAGGATAATTTTTGGAATTTTATTCGAGTCTTGGAACCCCCCTTCAATCAGTCTTTTGCATTCAGTCTGTGTTTTGCACAAACAGGAACTTAACGGCGTGATCTCTTGCTGTTAATATCCTAAGTTGGCGACGCCCTATGTTCCCGTTAACATGATAAACGGCCACCCCCTTGTCGTTGAGTTCTTCAGGCAGAGACAGTGAAGTCTGCTGCCCTATAGAAGCTATTTTCAGATTTTCTGCGCATGAAGATATAATGTAAAAGTGATATGCCATATACTATTTTTATTGGACCATGTTGTGAGAATTTCATGAATTTCTGTGCAATACCTTAATTATCTAAAATTCCTGAAATGCATGTTAAGCAGGTTTTAATCTTATAAATTCATGTTTTGTAGGATCTATGTGGAATTTGAGTACCACGTAATTTTTGTAAGATGTTTATAAATGTCAGTCCATGCTAAGAAAATTTGGAAATTTTCTGATATCTGTGTAATTAGTTATATTTTCCTGAATTGTAAAACAATAAACATACATTGCTAGTTTAAATTTTCAAACAAATTGTATGAAACTAGTTAAATTCCTAGATATTTTGTATGAATTCATGACTATTAGACGCCTATGTAAGAATGAATTATATACATGTTTCAATATAAACCATGCGAGTTTGATTGTTGATGTATTGTGCAATATCACTGTCCTAATTTTTATAATTAGTGTGTATGTCCGAAAAATATGAAAATTACATGTGGGAGGTATGATCTGTAAACAGTCTGTAATTAAATTTTGTGTAAATTTGACAATAGCGGGCATGGATTTTATTATTTCATCATGAAAAGGGTAATTAAAGCATGTTAGAGTAATTAATGATAACCTAGTAGTTGCAACATGAATTGAATCAAATGGTGATTGTTTAACCCTAAAAACAGTAGTACCATGCTAGGTGATCCTACAAATGTGTGTATGTGTGAACATGAAACAAATGTGGTAAGCTATACATTAAGTGTGTGTTAAAATTTGAGAAAATGTGTAAATGTGCCAACGGGTGACACTACTACATTAGAGGGCTGTGGAACTGTACCGTAGTAAAGTCCCTACGGGAAGGTTCATATGTGTGTGAAATCCCATGGGCATTGGGATAAAATCCTAGAGGCGGACAAGTATCGCTGGTTAGGGTGGAGAGTGCTTCTCCCGGTTCTGCGTAGTAACTAAGATTTATCACTGTAATGCCTAGGTGATAGATATATGTGTGATGTGATAAGTGTGTCCTTCTATAGGTGGTTTGGACTATGTGTCACGGCATACCAATGTTAATAATGTGAATTTGTGGTTATGTGAAAAGTGAATGTGAAATTATGTAAATGAGTAACCGAGCATGTAAATATGTAAATGCGATATGAGACCATGTATTTTCTGTTATGAATGTGTTAAACCTATGTAAAACAGCAAGCTAAATATGTTTATAAATGTGATATGAATATGAATTTTTGCATAGAAGCCATGCTAGGAATGTCTTTTCCTTTTACTATAAACTCTATGCTTAATTGCTATTATGTTGCAACATACATGTAATGAAATGTAAAATTTGATTCTATGTTAAAGAATGTGTAGAAAGCATGTGATAGATTTAAATTTTGTGAATTAAAATATAAATCAAGCATCATGTGTTATAAATGTAGAATTATCATGTTTAGGTTTTTCCTTTAGTTGATTAATTAATCCATGTTATATGTAATAGTTGTGTTATGAAAAATGCAATTAGCCCATGTGATGTATGTATGCCTAGTGTGAATGGAAGTTACTTGCTGAGTCTTTGGACTCACTCTTGCTTCGGCGTACAAGTGCAGGTGTCTCTACATCTTCCGAGGAGACTGTTAGGAGTGACTCGGAGCGGGAGTAGGAGATTACTTGTGGAGCTAGTGACGTTGTATTTCCTTTCATAGTATGTAATAAAGGGAGAATTGTATTACAATTGAGTTATGTAATTCATTTTATTTGCAAGAGGTGGACAATGTAATTTGTTAAATTTCCCAGCTATGAAATAGATAGTTCCTTTTGTACTACATAAACTGTGTATAAATGTGGATGATGGAATAAGAGATTTATTTCCCGTTCTTTCTATTCTGCTGTTATGTGTTATATTTGTGTGCGTTTCAGTCTATTGTACATGTGTTGGGTACATGTCCCACTGTAGCGATGCTCTCTATATAGATGTGGGATGGTATATCCGTACCGGTATAAGGAGGGTCATTACAGAGATTGGTATCTGAGATACAGACTGAAATTGTACATAAATATGCATATACCATCATCTTCATTATATGCTAAGTTTGCATAGATTGTCCACATATTTAAGAATATGGTTAGGAAATTTGATAGCTTAGTCCTTAATTAAGATTGAATCTTTTACAGCTATGGCTTTGCGAGGTAGGCGTGGTAGTGTCCCTGCTCGTGAGGGTGAGCAAAGGAGAGAGGAGAGGGATGAGCAGAGAAATGAGCACCAGGCCCTAGCACCTCAGGGTCCTGTGCTTCCTCCACCGCCACCAGTCGACTATGGAGTGTTCATGCAGGGTCTAGTGCAGGCCATGCAGACGTAGGACGACACCCAGGCTTCACTCCAGGCTCAGCTGAGGCTCAGCAGGCTAAGGTTAGAACGATAGACAAAGTAGTCTGTTTTACTTGATGATATGTTTATTATGTTGCTATGCTATATGTGTTGCTTATGATGTTTTCTATAGCAAGCTCAGGTGCCAGTTCCCCAGGCTCAGGACCATGGTGGACCCTCCATCATGGAACAGTTCAAGAGGATGTCGCCACCCTCTTTTAAGGGGGAGAGTGATCCATTGTTAGCTGAGAGCTGGTTGAGGGAGATCGAGAAGATCTTCCGAGCTATTAGGTGCGCCGACGATGACAGGATCACTTTAGCCACCTACATGCTACAGGTATGTGTTGTATAATTATGCATTTAGTTTCTCTGAGTTTAGAGTATTTGGTTTAGTCCTTATGGGTGGTTTTTGGCAGGAGCAAGCCGATGTATGGTGGTCCTCGTTACTTCATACCGATTTGAGGGCGGTGCTGTTGAGGTGGCTTGGGACGAGTTCGTGAGGCTCTTCCGAGCCAAGTTTGTTCCGGAGCCATCTAGGACAAGATGGAGCAGGAGTTCCTCTCTTTGACTCTGGGCTCCATGACCGTACTGGAGTACGTGGCCAGGTTTGCCGAGCTATCCAAATATGCACCCCATATTGTGACTGATGAGCACAGGAAGGTGAACAAGTTTGTGATGGGTCTGAGGCCATCACTGAGGACAAGGTTGGTGGCTTTTGATCATCGTACTCTCGATGAGGCTCTTAGCGCGACTTACCGACCGGAGGGAGAGATGGAGCAGTATTTGGAGGAGAAGAAGGCTTCTCAGAAGAGGCCTACAGCTCTGTTCCAGAGGCAGGAGAAGAAGAAGACAGCGCATCAGTCACTGCAGCATCCCGTGGCATCGGGAAGTCATCAGGTATCTTCTCAGCATTCCCCCAGTGGAAAGAAGGAGTGTCCTCATTGTGGGAGGGCACATGGTGGTACGGAATGTTGGAAGTTGGCGCGGAAGTGTTTGAGGTGCGGAAGCAGCGAGCATAGAATCAAGGATTGCCCCAGGCTTCAGCAGGGAGCACAGCGTGGAGCGGCACCAGCCCTAGTCGCAGCAGTAGCGCTAGCGACCAGACGACCAGGGAGACCTCGAGCCCCAGCTCGAGTGTTTGCGTTAGCTCGCGAGGACGCTGAGCAGGTGGAACATGTTACCAAAGGTACAGTTTTGTTCTTAGGTGTGCATGCTCGGGTTTTGTTTGATACGGGTGCTACTCACTCGTTCATTTCTGAGCATTTTGATACGTAGTTAGCCTTAGAGTCAGAGGTAGAGTCTGAGGATTTAGAAGTCCCTCTATCTGTACACACACCTGCAGGCACAGTATCGACAAGGCAGTGTATTCCTTCTTTACCGGTGTGCATTGAAGATAGAGATTTAGAAGGGTGTTTCTTCTTGCTTAAGATGAAGGACTACGATGCTATTCTTCGTCTGGACTGGCTAGAGGGGCACTATGCGCTAGTGGATTGTCGTGGGAAGAAGATTGTTTCCCGCTTTCCTGGTGAGGATGAATTTTCTCATCCTTTGCCAAGGAACTTAGCGGGGAAGTTTGTCATCTCTGCCATGAGGGTAATGAGAATGGTGAGCAAGCGTTGTGATGCTTTTCTTGCTAGCGTGGTATTAGTACCCAAGGCTGATGAGTCACTTACTCTTGCAGAGATTGATGTAGTGCGGGAGTTTTCAGATATTTTTCCCGATGATTTATCTAGATTTCCGCCGGCTAGAGGGATAGAGTTTACTCTAGAGTTGCTTCCAGGCACCTCTCCTATCTCGAAGGCACCTTATCAGATGGCACCTGCGGAATTAGCTGAGCTAAGGAAGCAGTTGCAGGATCTGTTAGATAAGGGACTTATATGCCCTAGCGTTTCCCCTTGGGGCGCACCTGTCTTATTCGTGAAGAAGAAGGATGGGTCACTTAGGTTATGCATCGATTATAGAAAGCTAAACCAAGTGACGGTGAAGAACAGGTATCCCTTACCTCAGATTGATGATTTGTTTGACCAGCTGCAAAATGCATCAGTCTTTTCTACGATTGATTTGTGGTCTGGTTATCATCAGTTGAGGATTAGGAGTGAGGATGTGTCGAAGACGGCTTTTAGAACCCGTTATGGACATTATGAATTTTTGGTCCTTCCTTTTGGTCTGACCAACGCCCCTGTAGCATTCATGGATCTCATGAACAGGGTGTTTAGACCTTATCTAGATAGTTTCGTTGTAGTTTTCATTGATGATGTGTTGGTCTATTCTCCGGATGAGGCTACACACCATCAGCATTTGAGGGTAGTATTGGAAGTTCTCCGTGAGCACAAGCTGTATGCAAAGTTCAGCAAGTGTGATTTTTTGTTGCGCGAGGTTCATTTTCTTGGGCATGTTATTTTCGGTGCTGGTGTAGCAGTTGATCTAGCTAAGGTCCAGGCTGTTACGAATTGGGAGATTCCCAAGACTCCTTCGGAGATTCAGAGTTTTCTTGGTTTGGCGGGTTATTAGCGGCGATTTATTGTGGGATTTTCATCCATCGCCGCCCCATTGACTCAGCTAACCAGAAAGGGAGTGAAGTTTGTCTGGTCCGAGGAATGTGAGAGTAGTTTTCAATTATTGAAGACTAAGCTCACTTCGGCTCCTGTATTAGTTTTTCCAAGCGGTGTAGAGGGTTTTGCTATCTACACGGATGCATCTCGCATTGGCCTTGGCTGTGTATTGATGCAGCAAGGAAGGGTAGAAGCATATGCTTCTCGTCAATTGAAGGAGCATGAGCGAAACTATCCGACTCATGATTTGGAACTTGCGGTAGTGGTGCATGCACTGAAGGTCTGGAGACACTATCTTTATGGTGTCAGATTTGAGGTGTTCACTGACCACAAGAGTCTAAAGTATCTTTTCTCCCAAAAGGAATTAAACTTGAGGCAGAGAAGATGGATTGAGTTTCTGAAGGACTATGACTTCGACCTCCATTATCATCCTGGAAAGGCGAATGTTGTAGCGGATGCCCTTAGTAGGAAGTGGTCATCGCTCCAGCAGGATTGGAAGATGTTGGAGGATGCGGCACGTGCGATGACTGAGTTAGAGCCATCTTTGTGTCAGGCTTTTGTAGCTCAGTTGTCCTTTAGGTCTTTGGTGTTGGATGAGGTGATTGAGCAACAAAAAGCCGACCCTAGACTCCAAGAGTTAGTGGGCAAGGCAGACATTGCTCGTGATGAAGATGGTGTGATTAGATTCCATCACCGTGTTTGTGTTCCAGACATCGTGGATGTCCGTGAGCATGTATTAGCGGAGGCTCATAGGTCTAGATTCTCTATTCATCCGGGTAACACTAAGATGTACCAGGATTTGAGGAGATCTTTTTGGTGGTCTGGCATGAAGAAGGATGTAGCAGAGTATGTGTCTAGATGTCTTGTGTGCCAGCAAGTGAAGGCAGAGCGGCAGCGACCATCTGGGCTTATGCATAAGATGGAGATCCCAGTGTGGTAGTGGGAAGCTATCACTATGGATTTTGTTACGGGTTTGCCTCGATCTAGACGAGGTAATGACTCGATCTGGGTAGTGGTAGATAGATTCTCGAAGACTGCGCATTTCTTACCTATGAAGAAGAAGCAGTCAGTAGAGAGCTTAGCTAGATTGTATATTAGTAGTATTATTAGATTGCATGGTGTACCGGAGTTGATTATTTCAGATCTAGATCTGAGATTTACTTCGAGGCTGTGGAAGGGTCTTCAGGATGCGTTAGGTTCGGAGCTGAAGCTCAGTTCAGCTTTTCATCCCCAGACAGATGGATAGTCCGAGAGGACTATCCAGACGCTCGAGGATATGTTGAGGGCGTGTGTTTTGGATTGGAAGGATGATTGGGAGCGCCATTTACCTCTAGTGGAGTTCGCATATAACAACAGTTTTCATGCGAGTATTGGTATGGCTCCATTTGAAGCATTGTTGGTAGGCCTTGTAGATCTCCTTTATGTTGGGAGGAGACTGGTGATAGGCAGCTGATTGGTCCAGAGTTAGTTCAGGAGACTTCGGGTAAGGTCCAGCTGATTAGGAATAGGCTTGTTGCGGCACAGGATAGGCAGAAGAGTTATGCCGATAACAGGAGGAAGGATTTGGAGTTTGAGGTAGGTGAGCATGTCTTTTTGAAGATTTCGCCTACTCGAGGTGTAGTTAGATTTGGCAGGCATAGTAAGTTAAGTCCTAGATTCATTTGCCCGTATGAGATTCTCAGACGATTGGGCAACGTGGCATATGAGCTAGCTTTACCCCCAGTGTTAGCTAGTGTTCATCCTGTATTCCACGTATCTATACTCAGGAGGTACGTCAGAGATCCATCTCATGTTATTAGCCACGAGCCAGTGGAGATCCAACCAGATCTTTCTTATATGGAGCAACCAATAGCTATTCTTGACCAGAAGGTTCAGCATCTTCGGAACAAGAGTATTGCGTCGGTGAAAGTATTATGGTGCAACTTCTCGCGAGAGGAGGCTACTTAGGAGTTTGAGGATGCAATGAAGAAGAAGTATACTCAGTTGTTTGAGTAGTCTCAGTCTAACTTCGAGGTCGAAGTTTCTTTAAGGGGGAGTGGGTGTAAGGCCCTAGAATTTTGTTCTCTTGGTTAGGTGTTTGGTTGTGTGAGAATTGATGTTTATTTGTGTGTAGTTATGTATATATATATATGTATGTATATACATATTAGTTGAGTATTGTTATATATAGATGTATATTTGTTATGTTATTATTTGTATTATATATTTCATTGCATGAATAGTACTAATTTATAAAGTATACTTTGTATGGTTATGTATATGTATTGAGTAAGTATGTTTTCCTGCTGCTTTAAGCTCTGTGCAGATGACCTATTGGCATCAACATGAGTTGACGTTGATGGTGAGTCAGCGGCCACATCGATGGACGCCAACTTATAATTGGCGGCCAGCGATGTTGACATTTATCTTCCAGATCTGTTGTGACTTCAGATCTGGAAACGTCCCCGAAAACTTCGCACCCTGTTTAGGAAACCGTCCCCCAAAGGTAACCTCGCCTACCCAAGCGCGTCTCCAACCCTTTACCCTATAAAAGACTCAGTTTGGGACGCAGTTGGGTCCTTTTGGCATTTGTCAAAACCCTAGTTCTCTCTGAGCGAAACCCGATCTTTGAACACTGAAATCTGGTGATTGGAGGCTTCTTCCGACATTCTTCATCGACTGGGAGGAAGTCTGAATGTCAGGGTGCATCTTCCCAACTCCGGTGTGCTTCGAAGATCAACACAGAAGTCGGATTGAGGGAGATTTGGTGGCTCTTTGGCTCTGGCCGAAGAGAGCTTCGTCGAGACAAATCTTCGGTGATAGATTTTTTATAAGGCAAGTAAACCGTTCACATCATCCATACGTATGTCTAGTAGGTCCTAGGATAATTTTTGGAATTTTATTCGAGTCCTAGAACCCCCCTTCAACCAGTCTTTTATGTTCAGTCTGTGTTTTGCACAGACAGGAACTTAACGGTGTGATCTCTTGCCGTTAATATCCTAAGTTGGCGATGCCCTATGTTGCCGTTAACATGATAAACGACCACCTCCTTGCCATTGAGTTCTTCAGGCAGAGACAGTGTAGCCTGCTGCCCTATAGAAGCTATTTTCGGATTTTCTGCACATGAGGATATAATGTAAAAGTGATATGCCATATACTATTTTTATTGGAACATGTTGTGAGAATTTCATGAATTTCTGTGCAATACCTTAATTATTTGAAATTTCTAAAATGCATGTCAAGCAGGTTTTAATCTTATAAATTCATGTTTTGTATGATCTATGTGGAATTTGAGCAGCACGTAATTTCTGTAAGATGTTTATAAATGTCAGTCCATGCTAAGAAAATTTGAAATTTTTGATATCTGTGTAATTAGTTATATTTTCCTGAATTGTAAAACAATAAGCATACATTGCTAGTTTAAATTTTCAATCAAATTGTATGAAACCAGTTAAATTCCTAGATATTTTGTATGAATTCATGACTATTAGACGCCTGTGTAAGAATGAATTATATACCTGTTTCAATATAAACCATGCGAGTTTGATTGTTGATGTATTGTGCAATATCACTGTCCTAATTTTTATAATTAGTGTGTATGTCTGAAAAATATGAAAATTTACATGTGGGAGGTATGATCTGTAAACAATCTGCAATTAAACTTTTGTGTAAATTTGACAATAATGGGCATAGATTTCATTATTTCCTCATGAAAAGGGTAATTAAAGCATGTTAGAGTAAAAAATGATAACCTAGTAGTTGCAGCATGAATTGAATCAAATGGTGATTGTTTAACACTAAAAACAGTAGTACCATGCTAGGTGATCCTACAATGTGTGTATGTGTGAACATGAAACAAATGTGTTAAGCTGTACATTAAGTGTGTGTTAAATATTGAGAAAATGTGCCAATGGGTGACACTACTACATTAGAGGGCTGTGGTACTGTACCAGAGTAAAGTCCCTACGGGAAGGTTCATATGTGTGTGAAATCTCATGGGCATTGGGATAAAATCCTGGAGGCGGACAAGTATCGCTGGTTAGGGTGGAGAGTGCTTCTCCCGGTTCTGCGCAGTAACTAAGATTTATCACTGTAATGCCTAGGTGATAGATATATGTGTGATGTGATTAGTGTGTGGCCTTCTATAGGTGGTTTGGACTATGTGTCATGGCATACCAATGTTGATAATGTGAATTTGTGGTTATGTGAAAAGTGAATGTGAAATTATGTAAATGAGTAACCGAGCATGTAAATATGTAAATGCGATATGAGATCATGTATTTTCTGTTATGAATGTGTTAAACCCATGTAAAACAGCAAGCTAAATATGTTTAGAAATGTGATATGAATATGAAATTTTGCATAGAAGCCATGCTAGGAATGTCATTTCCTTTTAATGTAAACTCTATGCTTAATTGCTATTGTGTTGCAACATACATGTAATGAAATGTAAAATTTGATTGTATGTTAAAGAATGCGTAGAAAGCATGTGATAGATTTAAATTTTGTGAATTAAAATATAAATCAAGCATATGTGTTGTAAATGTAGAATTATCATGTTTAGGTTTTTCCTTTAGTTGATTAATTAATCCATGCTATATGTAATAGTTGTGTTATGAAAAATGCAATTAGCCCATGTGATGTATGTATGCCTAGTGTGAATGGAATTTACTTGCTGAGTCTTTGGACTCACTCTTACTTCGGCGTACAGGTGCAGGTGTCTCTACCTCATCCGAGGAGACTGTTAGGAGTGACTCGGAGTGGAGTAGGAGATTACCTGTGGAGCTAGTGACGTTGTATTTCCTTTTATAGTATGTAATAAAGGGAGAATTGTATTACATTTGAGTTATGTAATTCATTTTATTTGCAAGAGGTGGACAATGTAATTTGTTAAATTTCCTAGCTATGAAATAGATAGTTCCTTTTGTACTACATAAACTGTGTATAAATGTGGATGATGGAATAAGAGATTTATTTCCAGTTCTTTCTATTTTGCTGTTATGTGTTATATTTGTGTGCGTTTCAGTCTATTGTACATGTGTTGGGTGCATGTCCCACTGTAGCGATGCTCTCTATATCGATGTGGGATGGTATATTCATACCGGTATAAGGAGGGTCGTTACAAAAAATAGAAGAAAAAAATGGTAAACAGAAGAGCTTGATGACAATAGGGTTGCCATTAAGTTCAGTTGACGGCAAAGGGATTGACGTTAAGTTCATCCTTGACGGCAGTCAAGGTCGCCGTTAACCTGACAGAAGATAGAATCCTTCTTGAACCCATACAAACCCTAAATCTAATTGTTGTTTTATTTTCTAAAATCATGACAAAATTATAAAATGGTAGAAACTAGGGTTGGGAACCCGATCGCTAAGTTACTTGCCTCTAAAACACCAAGAGATCGGTAGATTTAGTGGATGAAGCGTGCCTTGGCCAACCAAGATGGTTCTCTCTCCGAGGTTAAATCCTCAGTCGAGCGATCTCCTATGCGAGCAACATGTTGAAGACACCTTCAACCATCGAAGGCACAACCTCCTAACTTAAAGATGCTTGAACTAAATGTAACGACCTGACGGCCCGGACTCCCCCCGCCAAGGACCCTAAAGTTCATGTCGCCGCCCACGGATCCGAAGACCCGGAAGGGTTAGAAGAAATAGTCTAGTGAGATATGTACTGAATTTAAATAACTATAACAATACGTACAATATGCAAAAGCCTGTACAACATGTCCCAAATAAAAGCACAGGTACAAGAAGAATGGTGCAGTCCTTAAGGGGCATACCCTGAGAACTTGCAAAGCACAACTCTCAACTCACTCAGGTACAAGAGCTCACAACACTCGCTCTTACTGCTGCTGACAGCACACGGCGCCACAACTGCCTCCGCAACCCGTCTGACACTGAGCTCCCACGACAATGAGCCCCTAGCTGAAGAGAGTATGGGGGTGATCCTTGAGAACAAGGCCTAGTAGGGATTACTAGTCCCACATCAGCCAGAGCAACAGGAACTCCGAAAAATAAGAAACTACACTAGAAAATTGTAAAGCAAGGAACACCTACAGCATGAAACTACAAAGCAGCGGAACAGAACAAAGCAATTCCACGACCACCAACCAAGGTCATGACACAGACATACACAACTCTCACAGAAACCAAAGGAGTCGGGCACCAAGCGGAAGCCTCAGCGCACCTGTTGAGACGAAGAAACAACCAAGTGAGAACGACGTCTCACCACAAGCACGGCCACCTCAGACCTCCACAAGGTCGAGAGCCCACAAGCAGAACCACCCCAGACCCCAAACACACCACGAGGTTAGGAAACCACACATGTCGGTGCCACCACAGACTGGAACCCAAGAATGGGATTGCAGAACTGAGAGAACATCGAGGCAGAAACCACTGGAAGCACGGGCCAACAAGGCCAGACAAACAATGCCCACAAAAAATAGGTACGGCCAGGCTACAACCACTGTGCAGGCAAGGGCAACGGAGAACACTTGAAAATGTTGTGAGGAAACGCCGTCACAACAACCACAACCAAGCCACTACCACTGGCAGCTAAGAGGAGGACACACCAGCCACTCCCTCTGCTCGCCAGCCTGGCTCCTGCCTCTAACCTCCCCGGAAGAGTGAGACAGAGCCGCTATAGAACACTACAAGAATGCACGCACCACGACAGCCTGGCCAAGTTGCGGCCCCATGCCTAGTACCACTACGTGGCTCCAGAACCAACGCAGAGAGAGGCAATGATACAAAGGACTGTTTGGGCCGTGCCGGGAAGAGAACTGCCTCAATGACCTTGGCGTCCCGCCCCAGACAAGAGAGCTCAACAAATGACTCAGTGCCGCTATCCAAACCTCGTTTTCCCCTCAGCTCCAGAGTCTGCCAACTCGGCTGCCAACTCGAGCATGCTCATAGCCCCGAATGCTCCCTCAAAGGCTCCAAGGATGGGGGTCCCAGGCAACGAAGACAACCTCTGAATGGGACAAGCCCTCAAGTGTCAAGCACCGGGCAAACAGACAGGGCAAGCACAAAAAAAACCACGCTGAACTGTTGGCTTGTAACCCACGACAAGCCCAGCAAGCATAAGGCACGCACGGACCCTCGAGAGGGCCGTCGGCCAACCAAGGCACACACGAGCAAGCTAGAACCTCTGAACACCACCAGTTAGTATGGAAAACATTGCTCTGCTAATAATCGATTGACTGTCGGACAATCGGTTATTAAACAGATGCGAGACTCCTAGCACCGCTGCTAGGACACGACCATGAAGGTGTCACCTTCGGTCACTGAATGAAGCGAGGTTACCTGCCGCATTCCCCACTAGAAGGTCCTAAGGGCAAACCTGCCCTGGGGCACATGCTGACAAGCTAACCAGGGCCACGGAAACACCCGAGGCAAGACAGGTACTATCACGTCCCCCTTAGCCATTGGGGTACCATCGCGACAGGGAAGGGCACTATGACAACAACCCTGTCGCGACGGGGAAATGCGTCGTGATAGTGATTCTTATCGTGACGGGGAAACACGTCGTCACAAGGTCGCATGCACCGTGACAGCAACTCTTTCGCTACGGGGAAACATGTCGCGACAACGATTCTTATCGCGACGAGGCAACACATCGTGACAAGGTCTCGTTTGACTGGGCCGACGCCTCTTCTGGTGTCGCGACGCGCACTACGGTCGCGACACTAGCAGAGAGGGAGACCCACGGGATGCTCCATCCCGGGGCCGCCCACAAGCCACAAACAGCACCACACGGGGGAGGGGAGCATTGAAAAGCAATAAATGCTATCTACAAACCACGAGGGGCTCCCTATCCACCCGGATCGAGAAGGGTTCAAGCAATCCCTACCATTCAAGAAGAAGCGCACCCATTGGGGGCCCTTCACGTCGGATTGGCCACCTCCTCCTCGCTCCACCAATGGCTCTCCTCCTCACTTGAAACGGACAAAGGGGAGAGAGGGAAGCGGAGCACCGCTAGAGAGGGAGAAGAGAGGGGAAGGAGGGAGAAAGGGGGAACGGGTCACCGGCCAAGGCCTTAAGCCTTCGGCACCCAACGTGATGGGGCGACACGTCATGTTAAGGACCTTAATGCGACGGGTCAACGCACCGTGACAACAACACATCCCCCAGAGACTCCGCGATAATGCGACAGGTCGTACTGACACACCTGCCACCCTGATAACTGCCAGACGACAAAAGCCACAGAACACTGTCGTGACCCGTTGACCGGGCACGACACGAAGAAGCGACGGAAAAGCCAGGCACGACAAGAATGCGATGCACAAGCTGGTCACAACAAGGATGACTATTGCGTCAGACACCCACGACGCGACACTAACGCATCGCCCAGCCTAGACGCGTTAGTGGCCAATCATCCAAGAAACCAGGCGGAAAGCCAGGAAGCCGAGTCTTACATTAAACCCCCCCTTAAAACAATTTCGTCCTCAAAATTTAGGGCACGCCCAAAAGATCCCGAGGAATGAAACGAAGCACAGGGAGCAAATGTAACACTAGCACAAATAAGCCACTAAGTCTCAACTCGACTTCCTCGTGGAAACAACCGCACCGCCAAACATGCACGAAGCACACGAAGTTGGAAAACCAACGGCTCACACAACGAGCCCCAAACACACAGGGAGCATGACACCAAAAACCCAACAGCTTACTCCAGCCACACGCGAGGCGTCCCAACGGAACGACAACCCCACAGGTGCCGAGCAATGCGAAAACCGATCTGAACAACATAAAATGTCAGCCGAAAACTGCACGGATGCAGCCACCAACAGACCCCGCTATTGGGACCAACCAACCAGATACCCACTCTGTCGCCAGCCAAACACGACAGAGGATGCAATTGCCAACAACAACATGAGAAACGCTAGTCAGCAACCCACTCTGTCGCTAGCGAAACGCGATAGAGTACACAATTTCTGACAACAACTCGAAAAAAAATACCTGAGAGTCAAGCACAACACTCAGGGGAACAACCTCATGCTACTAGTAGCAGCTAGCATCGGTCCCAGCCCAACCGAGAAGCCACATGAGCGACAAGAACCAGAGCAACATAACGCTCGCGGAGAATCCTCAACACACAGAACAGTGTCCATCGCCACCAATAGGTCTCACCTAGACCTTCTTCTTGGTCCAACGAGGGCACCAAATGCACGCGGAGAAGCCTCAACACGCGAAAATGGCATCCATTGTCCCCACTAGATCTCACCCAGACCTTCCTAGTGGTCAGACAAGGACACCAAACGCAGGCGGAGAAACCTCAACATGCAAAAATGACATCCATTGTCACCACTAGGTCTCACCCAGACATTCCTCGTGGTCCGACAGGGACACCAAACACACTCGGAGAAACCTCAACACGCAAAAATGGCATCCACTGTCACCACTAGGTCTCGCCCAGACCTTCCTCATGGTCCGACAAGGACACCAAACACACGCGGAGCTACAATACTGGGAAACTGCATGCTCCACAACATGGCATACCACGATGGAAGCACAAAAACGTCTGAAGTTAAGCTGATATCGAGCACCACGCAACATCTACAAACCATGTGGTCGAGTACTAGCAAGCCAATAGACCTCACTCTCACCAGAAGAACCAACAGGAGACTACGCCATCGGATTCTAGACTCACCAACATCATGCACAGTCGGAGAACCAACGAGAAGTTGGCAGCACACCCGCCACGCGCACACAGAGCTCAGCGCGGGTACCAATATGCCAACCACCAAAAAGACACACAACCACACAGGAACCAAAACAACCGCAGTGGTCGAGGACAACACGACGACCTCAAAAGGACCCAGACCGGAGCAGGGTACCATAACCAAACACACTCACTCCGATAGCGAGAGGGAAAACCCAGACATAGGCCACGACCAAAGTCTGGCATACCACTGATAGGGCTACCTAAACAACGCAAAGAAGCCACCCCACAACGGTAATGGTACAACCACAAGGCACAGGCTAGTACAAAGTGTCCCAGAGGCGGAAAGCTCAACGCCTCCAATACCGAGCGAAGTCGTGAAATGACACACAAATCTCACGAACATGCACACAATAGAACACATGGTGCTATCACAAGCACCATGAGACACTCAAGCTACAACACAATGCATCAAGGCTCCATATGGCATAAAACTGAAACACTCGTGCACGAGCACATAGTGCTACCACAAGCACCAAAACTATGCAAAGTGCAACACAGGTGCACCAGCGGCCAAAACAACACGAACTAATGGGAAGGACTCTCCACAGGAGACCTACAAAAAACCACGCGCAAAGAACCGCAAGCCTGAAAGGGCACAACAGGCTAAACCGGACCCAGCCTTTGAGGCACAAAAACACGAAGCTTCGAAAAATGCTCAAAGTGCAGCACGCGCAACTGCACCAACAGCCAGAGACGACACAGGGCCCACCGAAGGGGACTCTCCACCAGAGACCTACAAAATAAGTGCACGGAAAGCCAATGACTTCAAGAGCACAACAACTACGTCGGCTTCAAGAAGCACACAAAACATGGAGCACCGACTCTGCCGCATGAGGAGCAAAGGACCACAGTGACTCCCTAGCGTGCAAGAGCAAGAAGCACCACCTCCATCGCGACCGATAGGGAGGCCAAACTGCAAAACGATGACACGAAGAGTCTCCAAGGCACAATCGAGCACACACCGGAGCAATGCTTGCATAAGCAAGCCAAGCAAGAAAATCGGGATAACGTAGAGCAACACTCATGCACGTAACCCAACAAGAAAACGGTACTAACTCACACCAAACCAACAGGGATGCAATGCCCCAAATTGTTCAGGCAAGCAATAAGAAACAAGCACAATGACAAATGGCATGAACAGGTCCATAGACCCACGGTGCCAAAAGGAAATGTCGATAGGACGGGAGCAACCAACTCAACCCAAAAACCAATCAAGGGAAGATGACTCCAACAGAAGGTGGTGACGATGTGCACCCTGGCGACACAGCACCACAGTGGAGCATCACCACCCCAAGCAACCAATGGAAAAAAAATGAAGGAGACATGCAATGAGTCTCTTCCACCAACGAGAGAGAGATAAAACCACAACGCAAGTTTAGAACTTCCATAAGAAGCATAAACAGCCAAACACCGACTGCACTCACCAGATCACCATCTGCAAGAGCACGTTGGAGCGAAAAATGAAGCAAACCACCTGAACCACGTGGACACACGAAATGCCACTAGTTCACTCGAGAAAGGAAATAGACAACGAGACAAGCTGGCCAACGCAACAGCCAGAAGCATGGCCAAGCGCACAACACCTTGACCAGAATCGCCCAAGTAAACTGTAACATAGACAGTCCAACCGGCAACAACGACAGCTCATCTCTACAAAGAGAGAGACCAGCGACAACCATAACAACACAAAGCAACACTGGGAAGGACCTCCACTAGGAACGATAGAAGGTCGTCCTAGGAGAACTTCACAAGAACAAACAACCATACCAAACGACACACTTCAAAACACAGGGGCAACACAATAGTGGCCCGAAATGAACACAGAGCACTCTTGGGAAGAACCTCTGCCAGAAACGACAAAGGGCGATCCTAGGAAGAACCTTCACCAGAACGCACGACCCAAACGACCAAACAACATGGACCATCAGAGAGAACATCACAGCAAGCAGAAGCAACGCAAGCTGGTCATGGGAGAACCTCCACCAGAACCACCAAGGCACAATTCTGGGAAAGCCTGCCAGAATGCACCAGCCAAATCAGCAACATACCTCAGACCCTGAGGCAACACAACAGAAACGAGCACGGAAAAGTCCTGGGAGAAACCCTCACCAAGACAACAACAAACAGTTCTGGGAAACCTCACCAAAACACAGGGCAACCAAGTGATGCACCTCAACCTAGAGGGCAATGCAACAGCAACCAGAAACGAGCACAACACAATTTTGAGGAAACCTCACTTCCACCGAAACCAACAGAGAAGGACTCCGGGAGCACCTCACCAGAGCTCACAACCTGCTAGCACAAGGCCGATAAGCAACCAAAGACAAGTGTCACAGTGCTCAACCAGCGATGCAACATAGCACATAGAACATCTGCTTAGCTCGAGTAACAACACCGACCGAGCAGAGCACTACGCACAACAGCGCACAGACAAGAGAGACCACACACACAACCAATACAGCACACACCTCAACAATAGGGGGACAGCCAACAAGGAAGGGACACTTCAACCGGTTCCACAGACAATAACTGTAACATCTCGGGCTTCCACTTTCTCTGTTTGTGTGTTTGGATGACTAGCCACTAACGCGTCTAGCATGGGCGACGCGTTAGTGTCGCGACGGAGCTGACCGCCGCGACAGTTATCCTTGTTGCGACCGCTAAGTGCGTCGCGTTCCGATCGCACCCGGTCAACGGGTCACGACAGGGTTCTGCTTTTTGGTCATCTGGCACTTGTCAGAAGGGCAGCTGTGTCAGAGCGGGCTGTCTGGTTGTCACGGTGCCACGGGTGGGTGCGTTCTGGTCATGGTGTGGGCGGCCGTCGCGTTACGGTTGGTAACGCGACATCTCGCCCCGTCGGGTTCTAGGGGCCGAAGGCTAAATGCCTTGGCCACCTCTCCCTTTCCCTTTTCTTTCCCTTCTCCTTCCCTTCCTCCTCTAAGAGGAGGAAAGTCTTCTTCCTTCCTTCTCCGACGGTGGAGCTTGGCGGACTGGCGGCGGCTCGTGTGGAGCGGTGGCGCGGCGTCGTAGAGGCGAGGAGGTGGCGGCCGTGGTGTTGTGAAGACCCCCTTTGGGGGTTCGGTTCTTCTTTCCTGTAGGGATTTCTTGTGCCCATACTTGTTGGGTGGATTGGGTGTCCTTTTAGGTTAATCCATGCTTTTACAGCTTTCTCCATGCTCCCCTCCCCATGGTTGTGTGTTTTGTAATGTGTGGGCGACCCAGGATGTAGCTTCCTGACAGTCTGCCTTCCGTTTGATGTCGAAACTGCAGAGCGCGTCGCGACATCAGAGGAGGGGTCGCCTCGATCGGACATGACCTTATCGTGGTGCGAGTGGCCACCGCGATAACCCTCATGTCGTGACCCAGTTACCCATCGCGACAAGGTTGTTGTCGCGACGCACTGCCTTGTCACGAGAAGGTTGTCACGACCTGGTTTCCTGTCGCGACATGTGTTTTGTCGCGATGTGCTTCCCCGATGCGACATGCCTGTCGCGGTTGCCCTACCCGTCGTGATGGGATCGCGACGGGCTAGGAGGGCGTGACAATATCTGGTTTACCTCGAGTGTTTTCCGTAGCCGCAGTTGGCATGTCGACGTGTGCCCCATGGCAGGGTTGCCCTTAGGACCTTCTGGTAGGGAACGTGGCAGGTTGGCTTGCTGCGTTCAGTGACCGAAGGTGACACCTTCATGGCCGTGTCCTAGCATTGGCGCTAGGAGGCTCGCGTCTATCTAATAATCGATTGTCTGACTGTCAATCGATTATTAGAAGAGTGGTGGTTTCTATTCTTTTGGTGGTGTTACGGTTTCTCAGGCCGTGCCTTGTGTGCCAACGTTGGCCGATGGCCCTTCTGGGGGTTTCTGGAATGTGTGTTGTGTGTGCCTCTGCCTACTAGGCTTGTCTTGGTTACAAGCCAGCTGTGTTGTTTCTATTGGTGGCTTGGTTGCTCTTGCCTAGCCGTGCTTAGTGGTTTCCACTCTGCGGAATCTCTCGGGGTGCCGTGTGCAGGCACCCGATTTCTGTTTCTATAACCCGTTCCTTGGTGTCATCCGTGGTGGCATCGGAGTGTGTAGTTCCCTGACCTCGTGGCATGTCTGAGGTGCAGGGTGGTTCTACTTGTGGGCCCTCGACCTTGTAGAGGTCTGAGGTGGTCGTGCCTGTGGTGAGACGTCGTTCTCACTTGGTTGCTCGATGTCTCTGGTGAGACCTGGTTGTTCCTTCCCGACCTTGCGGAGGTTTGGGATGTTGGTGCTCTCTTGAGACTCTAGTCTCTCGTGCTTGCTCCGGTGTTCCGTGAGCTTCCTTGTCTCGGCGGGTGCGTACCGAGGGTTTGCTTCCGCATTATGTTGCTCTGGCCCGACCCTGGTTGCAGGTCGTGGCGTTACTCTAGTTGCTTCCGCATGTGTTTGACTCCACTGATTCTGCGGGAGTCGTGTTTGGCACGACCCTGGTTGTGGGTCATGGTGTTTGCTCTGTTACACTGCTTTGTAGTTCTCTGCAGTAGGTGTTTCCCACTTTACTACTTTGTAGTGTAATTTTGGTTCTGCTTTGTTGGAGTTCCTGCTGCTCTGGCTGGTAAGGGACTGGTTATCCCTACTGGGCTTTGTTCGCGAGGCTCACCCCCCTACTTTCTTCAGGTAGGGACTCGCTGTCACAGGAGTTCGTTGCCGGATGGTTTTGGTGGTGGTTTGTTGCGCCGTGCTTGCCAGCATTGTGAGTTGTGAGCGTGAGTGCTCTTGTATTAGGGGTGAGTTGAGAGTGGTCTTTTTGCAAGTCCACGGGGTATGCTCCTTAAGGACTGCGCGTTTCTTTTCTGTACCTGTACTTTTATTTGGGACATGTTGAACATAATTCTTTATTATCGTACGAACTTTCTGTTATAGTTATTTGAATTCATTGCTTATCTCACTGGACTAAATTCTAACCCTTCCGGGTCTTCGGATCCGTGGGTGGCTGTGCAACCTTCGAGGGTCCCTGGTGGGGGGTCCGAGAGGTCAGGTCGTTACAGTGGTATCAGAGCTCAGGGGTCCAAAGAGATTTGTAATGGGTTAATAACTATGGCTGTCCCAAAGAAAGGTACTCGTACATTTCTGGCCCGTCCATGTAGAGTTGCTGTTAGGTGAGCATTGGGCTCTTTGTTACAGGTGGCTAGATTTCCAGCAGGGTCCGAGTGTCAGCTGCAGGAGAGTGTTGCTGTTGTTGCTTGGTGCACGTGCTGCGAGCGTGGTTGCTATTTTCGCTCGTGCTGCGGTTGGGTTCATCCTCAGCCTGCGCATCCGTGTGGGTGTGTCGCGAAGGCTGAGAGAACCTGCGTGTGGTGTGGCCTTCACCGGTGCAGGGTTGTGGTCTGTGGAACCGGTAGAAGGTGTCCTTGCCTTGTTGGTTGTCCCCTTGTTGTTGGGGTGTGTCCTTGTTGGATGTCCCCTCGTTGTTGGGGTGTGTCCTTGTTGGATGTGTGTTTGTCCTTGTGTGCCTATGCGCCGTTGGGCGCTGTGCTCTGCTTAGTCGGCATCTTTGCTCGAGCTAAGCAGATGTTTGTGTGCCATGTTGCACCACTGGTTGAGCGCTGTGACACCTGTCTATGGTTGTTACCGGTTATGTGCTGGCTATTTGTAAACTCTGGTGAGGTGCTCCCGGAGTTCTTCTCTGTTCGTTCTGGTGGAGTGAGGTTTTCCCCAGAACTTTGTTGTGCTCGTTGAAGTCTTCTGCTGTGTTGCCTCTTTAGTTTGAGGTCTCTGTTGTGTGGTTGGTTGTCGTTGCATTGCCTTCACAATTGAGGTGCATCGCTTGGTTGCCCAGTGTTCTGGTGCAGTTTCCCAGAACTGTTGGTTATTGTCCTGGTGAGGTTCGCTCTCAGGACTGTTCCGGGCTTGTTCTACCGGTTGTTGTGCTACCTTAGGGTTGAGGTATGCTGCTGTTGTGTTGGCCGTTGCGTTCTAGCGGGTTTTCCCCGAACCAGTTGGTGGTTTTGGTGGAGGTTCTCCCCGAACCAGTTGCGTTGCTTCTGCTGTCTGCTGTGTTCTCTTTGTTGGCCGTGTGTTGGCCGTTTGGTTGGGCTGCTTCTAGTGATGTTTTCCAGATCAGCTCTTGGCGCCTTGGGTGGAGGTTTTTCCCCAAAGCTACCTTGCATTTGTTTTGGTTGTCGCTGCTCTCTCTCAGATGAGATGAGTTGTCTTTGTTGCCAGTTGGACTATCCATGTTTTATAGTTTGCTTGGGCGTTGTTGGTCAAGTTGTGGTGCCATTGACCGTGTGTCTGGCCGTGGTGCTGGCTAGTTTGTCTTTCTGATCGTTTTTCGGGTTTCCTGACCGCACTGGTAGGACTTCGTGTGTCCCCAGGGTCGAGCGGTTGGCTTCGTTTCTCGCGCCCTGTGGGCTCTTCCAGATGGTAGTCTGGTGAGTGCCATGGGTGTTCGGCTGGTTGTGCCCCCTGTGGGAGTGCTAGCCTTGCGTTGTTATTTCCTCTTTCGTGTAAGGCGGAGGCCTCTTGTGTGCCTTCTTCCTCTGCTTTCCGTGGGTTGCTCGGGGTGGTGGTGCTGGCATGGTAGTTGGTGTTGTGTTTTACACCGTGGCGACCTTTATGGCGAAGGTCCATCCCCTTGTGCTGTCTTGAGGTTGAGCTGTTTACTCCCCTAGTGCGCGTTGGTTCTTCTGGCACGATGGGTCGTGGTGTACCTATTGTGTCGTCGCTTGCTGTGTTGGTTTCTTGTTGCCATACAGAACGATGTGGGGCAGCGTGCCTTGTGTTCTGTGTGAGGCAGCACCGGGTTTTCTTCTATTTGGCTTGCTTGTGTAGGCATCATTCCGGTGCGTGTTTCTCTTGTGCCTCAGTTGTGCTTTGGAGGCACGTGTCACCGTTGGGCGTGTGGGCCTCCCCACCTGTGGTGGTAGGAGCGGTGTCCTGTGTTTGTGCACTTTTAAGAGCCAATATGGTTGTTGAGCTGTTGAAGCTATTAGTTTTTCGCGCATTCCTCTTGTGGGTCTCTGGTGGAGAGTCCCTTTTAGTTGGCCTTGGGTTGTTTCGGGCCGTTGGTGCAGTTGTGTACTACACCTTGAGCGTGTTTCTTTCATTGCTTCGTGCCTTGTGCCTTGAGGATTGGGGCCGGTATAGCCTGTCGTGCCCTTCTTAGGCTTGCAGTTTCTTATGTGTGGCTTTTGGAAGGCCTCTTGTGGAGAGTCCTTCCTATTAGCCTGTGTTGTTTCAGCCGCTGGTGCAACTGTGTTGCATCGTGCTTGTTTTTTGTGTGCTTGCGGTAGCACCCTGTGCTCATGCTTGAGTGGTTTGTTTTGTGCCTTCTGGAGCCTTGGTGCATTGTGTTGCACTTTGGGTAGCTCCTGGTGCTTGTATTAGCACCGTGTGTTGTGTCCCATGCTCTGTTCGTGAGCTTGGTGCATTGTTTCGCGAGTTTGCTCGGTGTTCGAGGTGTTCAGTTTTCCGCCTCTGGGACACTTTGAGTTGGCCGATGCCTTGTGGCTGTACTGTTACCGCTGTGGGGTGGCTGCTTTGCCTCGTCTAGGCAGCCCTATCGGTGGTACGCCAGGCTTTGGTCGTGGCCTGTGTCCGGGTTTTCCCTCTCGCTTTGGGAAGCGAGTGCATTTTGTTATGGTACCCGGCTTCGATTTGTGTCCCTCTGAGGTCAACGTGTCATCTTCAACCTCTGCGGTTATTTTATTTCCCGTGCAATTTACCGACGTCTTGGGTTGTGTGGCCTTGCCAACCTCAGACGTCTCCCTTGGTTTTGTCTCTACGCGTGTGCTTGTGGAGCATTTGGTTTGGTCTGTCGTGGCTCCACGGTCTTTGTGTGTCCATGTCGGACCACGAGGATGCTAGTGGTGCCGGCGGACACTGCTTTGCTCACTGTGGTTTTCTCCACGTGTTTGTTTTCCCGCTTTGTTTTGGGTCACCCTCAAGAAGCTTTCGTTTGGCCAGGCCGTAGGTGCTAGCTGTTGCTAGTTGTGCGGAGCCATTCAGCGGAGTCTTGTGGATGACCTCTTGGCATTTTCTCGGTTGTTTGCTGTCAGTAGCTACGTCCTCTATCTAGCTTTTTGCAACATAGTGAGTTATTGACCGGTTGGTCTCAATGGCATGGTCTGTTGAGGGCTCAGTCACGTGGTTTCCGGCTATTTTAGTGTTTCTGGTCGGCATGGTGCACACCGCACCTGTGGAGTTGACGACGTCTGCTTGTGTGCTCTACGTCGTTGTTGTGCACCCTGTGAGCTGTCAGATGTCTAGTTATGGACTCCCTTTGTGGCAGGGTCGTGGTGGCGACCACCGGGAAGTCGCGGTGCAACTTAGTGGTCCCTTTGCACCTATTATTTTCTTCGACCGAGTTTTGCCCTTGAATTTCGAGGACAAAATTATTTTTTCATTGGATGTATTGTAACATCTCGGGCTTCCAGTTTCTCCATTTGTGTGTTTGGATGACTGGCCACTAATGCGTCCGGCTTGGGCGACGCGTTAGTGTCGTGATAGAGCTTCCCGTCGCGATAGTTATCCCTATTGTGACCGCTATGTGCGTCACGTTCCTGTCGCGCCCGGTCAACGGGTCGCGATAGGGTTCTGCTTTTTGGTCGTCTGGCACCAGTCAGAAGGGCAGGCATGTCGGAGCGGGCTGTCTGGTTGTTGCGGCGCCATGGATGGGCGCGTTCTGGTCGTAGTGTGGGCGGCCGTTGTGTTACGGTTGGTAACGCGACGCCCTGCTCCGTCGCATTCTGGGGGCTGAAGGCTAAATGCCTTGGCCGGCTCTCCCTTTCCTTTTTCTTTCCCTTCTCCTTCCCTTCCTCCTCTCTGAGGAGGGAAGTCTTCTTCCTTCCTTCTCCGGTGGTGGAGCTTGGCAGAGCGGTGGCAGCTCGTGCGGAGTGGTGGCGCAGCATCGTGGAAGTGAGGAGGTGGCGGCCGTGGTGTCGTGAAGACCGCCTTTGGGGGTTCGGTTCATCTTTCCTGTAGGGATTTCTTGTGCCCATACTTGTTGGGTGGATTAGGAGCCCTTTTAGGTTAATCCATGCTTTTACAGCTTTCACCATGCTCCCCTCCCCATGATTTCTTGTGCCCATATATTTTGTAATGTGTGGGCGACCCTGGGATGTAGCTTCCCAGCGGTCTGCCGTCCGTCTGATGTCGCAACCGCAGAGCGCGTCACGACAACAGAGGAGGCATCGCCCCGATCAGACGCGACCTTATCGCGGCACAGGTGGCCGCCGCGATGTCACGACCCAGTTGCCCGTCACAACAAGGTTGTTGTCGCGACGCGTTGCCTTTTCGCGACCTGGTTTCCTATCACGTGATGAGTTTTATCATGACGCGCTTCCCCGACGCAACCTGCCTATCATGGTTGCCCTACCCGTCGCGATGGGATCGCGATAGGCTAAGAGGGTGCAACAATATCTTGTTTACCTCGGGTGTTTTCCGTAGCCACGGTTGGAATGTCGGCGTGTGCCCCAGGGCAGGGTTGCCCTTAGGACCTTCTGGTAGGGAATGCGGCAGGTTGGCTCACTGCGTTCAGTGACCGAAGGTGACACCTTCGTGGCCGTGTCCTAGCATTGGCGCTAGGAGGCTCGCGTCTGTCTAATAATCGATTGTCTGACTGTCAATCAATTATTAGAAGAGCGGTGGTTTCTGTTCTGTCTGTGGTGTTATGGTTTCTCAGGCCGTGCCTTGTGTGCCGGCATTGGCCGACGGCCCTTCTGGGGGTTTTCGGAAGGGGTGTCGTGCGTGCCTGTGCCTACTGGGCTTGTCTTGGTTAGAAGCTAGCTATGTTGTTTCTGTTGGTGGTTGCCACGCTAGTTCTCTTTCTCTCGGTGCTTGGCACTTGAGGGCTTGTCTGTGAGATAGGTTGTTACCATTACTTGGGACCCACAGCCCAGCGCGCCTGTGTCAAAGGGGGTTGCTCCGGGCGGCGGGCGTGCTCAAGTCACGGACTTGGAGCAGAAGGGGAAAATGGTAGAGACAGTGGCGTAGAGTCATTTGTAGAGCTATCTTAGCTGGTATAGGTCTCCGAGGGGGTTGAGGTGCTCTTCTGGTGCAGACCAACTAGTCCTTCTCACTGTCTTGCTTTGCGTTGGTTCCAGAGCCACGTAGGGAGGTCAGGCGTGGGGCCGCAGCTCAGCCGAGCTGCGGTAGTTTGTGGTTGTGTTCTTTGCTGTGACTCGCTAGCCTCACTCTACCAAAGGAGGTCGTAGGCAGGAGTCAGCGGATGGAGAGAAAGAGGGGTGGACTGTGTGTCCCTCTCTTAGCTTCCTGTGGCGGTGGCTTGGTTGCTCTTGCTGTGACGGTGTTTCTCACGTTGTTTCCGAGAATGTGTTCTTGTTGCCCTAGCCTACATGGGGGTTGTAGCCTAGTCGTGTCTAGTGTCGTGGGTTTGGTAGGTTTGGCATTGTGGGCCGTGCTTAGTGGTTTCCGCTCTGCGGGTTTTCTCGGGATGCCGTGTGCAGGCACCCGACTGCTGTTTCTGTAATCCATTCCTTGGTGCCGTCCATGGTGGCACCAGAGTGTGTGGTTCCCTGACCTCGTGGCGTGTCCGAGGTGCAGGGTGGTTCTGCTTGTGGGCCCTCGACATTGTGGAGGTCTGAGGTGGCCGTGCCTATGGTGAGACGTCGTTCTCACTTGGTTGCTTGGTGTCTCTCATGGTGACACCTGGTTGTTCCTTCTCGACCTTGTGGAGGTCTGGGATGTTGGTGTTGTGTCTTGAGACTCTGGTCTCTCGTGGTTGCTCTGGTGTTCTATGAGCTTCCTTGTCTCGGCGGGTGCGTGTCGAGGGCTTGCTTCCCCATTGTGTTGCTCTGGCCCGACCCTGGTAGCGGATCGTGGCATTACTCTAGTTGCTTCTGCATGTGTTTGTCTCCACTGGTTCTGCGGGAGTCGTGTTTAGCCTGACCCTGGTTGTGGGTCGTGGTGTTTACTCTGTTCCGCTACTTTGTAGTTCTCTACAGTAGGTGTTTCCCGCTTTATTGCTTTGTAGAGTAATTTTGCTTCCGCTTTATTGGAGTTCCTACTGCTCTGGCTAGTAAGGGACTGGTTATCCCTAATGGGCCTTGTTCGCGAGGCTCACCCCCCTACTTTCTTCAGGTAGGGACTCACTGCTGCAGGAGTTCGTTGTCGGACGGTTGTGGTGGCAGTTTGTTGCGCCGTGCTTGCCAGCATTGTGAGTTGTGAGCGTGAGTGCTCTTGTACCATGGGTGAGTTGAGAGTGGTCTTTTTGCAAGTCCTCGGGGTATGCCCCTTACGGACTGCACCTTTCTTTTCTGTACCTATACTTTTATTTGGGACATGCTGTACATAATTTTTTATTAATGTACGCATTTTCTGTTATAGTTATTTGAATTCATTGCTTATCTCACTGGATTAAATTCTAACCCTTCTGGGTCTTCGGATCCGTGGGTGGCAGCACGACCTTCGAGGGTCCCTTGTGGGGGGTCCAGAAGGCCGGGTCGTTACAACAACCCTGCACCAGTGAAGGCCTCACCACATGCAGGCTCCCTTACCCTTTGCGACACACACGCACCCAAATGCGGTGAAGACGACCAGGAGCACCGCACCTAGACTTGCCTGCAACCATCCTCCATATAGGGAGGACCACTGCCAACGTGTCCACCACCAACCATGCCACCACTGCACGAACTCACCGAGCGACCACACTCGCAACGCATTCGACATAGCAACAGCTGCAACCCTCCTGCAGCACGCACACGAACCTTGTAGGGAAGCTGCACACTTGCAAAACAATTGAAAGCACAAGCCTAACACTAGCCGGACGGTATCAGCAGCATACTAGTACCTTACTTTGGGACAGCTATAGTTATTAACTCATTACAAATCTTAAGAGACCCATGCTCTGATACCAACTATAACGACCCGACCTCCCGAACCCCCTTCAAGGACCCCGATGTTCGCATCGCCACACACGGATCAGAAGATTCGAAGACCCAGAAGGGTTAGAAGAAATAGTCTAGTGAGATATGTACTGAATTTAAATAACTATAACGATCTGTACAATATGCAAAAGCCTATACTACATGTCCCAAATAAAAGCACATGTACATGAAGAAAAGTACAGTCCTTAAGGGGTATACTGTCACGCCACTCCAATTTAGCAGCGGAATAAATCGGGGGAAAACGTGAGCAATAAGTAACGTAAGTTGCAGATACAAACGCAAACATTAGAGCATCTAATGAACAATAATTGAAATAAACTCTTGATTTCATTATAAAATCACTAAGACTATTACAACCACTAATTCAGAGCCATTACATAGGGCTCAATGACATCATTACAATGAAAAGAAATCTAAAACAATAACTATTAGACTCCAATTATGCTAGGGTAACTTTGTCATTTGACTCCGGGTCGCTCATCACTCGGGTCCTGTCCCATAGGTGTGGGTAATGTCATTGTTCGACTTACCTGAGACACAATAACAAATAACGAAGGGTGAGTGATAACGCCCAATAAGTCTTAAATCTCAATAGTCAAGCAGGCTTTAAATGATTAATGCTTTAAATGACAGAGTAACTAATGATAGAGAGAGTCATGTAAATTCGAGAAAGTAATAGTACAAGTAACATGGTTCAAATAGCAGATGAATCAAGTATAGCACGATGATTAAAGTCAACTCACGATAGAAACGATAACAACATTAGCAAGTAACGTCATGGTCAAGAATTAGCAAGCGACATGTATAGCAAGAAGAGAGATAGTATATGGTCATGTAAAGAGTAAATTGCACTTTGATTGATTTTCATCAGGCGGGATAGTATAGCACTTTTGAATGTGATTTAGTCACGATAGAATGCAATAACTCAAGATAGCAAGTATCAAGTAGAGCATGATGAGAGTAAGATAGTAGTCGCTCAATAACAGGACAATAGCAGTTCAGTAGCAGTCAGTGGTAGTATAGTAACAAAGCAGTACGTCTGAAGTAATAGACTAACAGCAACAGTGTAATAGTCAGATGTCTAGCTAATTTAGAATAGTCAGTCAGGACCGGTGCAAATGTAGACACCGTCACTAGCCCATGCAAGTATTTTTGGGTGGCTCTCCGCCGCCAGGACTAGATTGGAGCCCCTCGGACACTCTCCGTGCCCTCAGCAGTTTGCATTCAAGTCAGTAGAGTCACAAGACCCATTTTGGCACTAGACAGTCATGAACAGTACAAAACAGTAGGAGCCACATAGCTTAAAGGGTACCAAGAGAGTACTACATGAATAGACGAGAGAGACAAGATAGTAGAGTGAACGTGAATAGATGAGCGAGTAGAATATAGATGAGATCTTATGGTCATTGCACATGAAACGTCGAGTAATGAGCGATAGTAACAATTGCACAACAAGTGCGTACGGTGTTGGCAATCAAGTGGAACTCACTACCTTTCCACTAGCCATGTTACACACAGGTCCAGAGGTCCGCCGTGATTCAAGATAAGATAATGAACAATCTGAGGCCGTACGGATCTTACAGATCCCTAGAGTGTATCATAGGTGTTAGGGTACAACCAGCTCGTCGACCATGTGGGAATCCATGGACAGTGGAGACTTACGGAGGCCTTGAATAAAGACTCACTAGTCCGGCAGAAGGAGTATCCGACGGAGAGTTCGTCCAGGTCAAGAGAGAGTGTGTATAGAGAAACAAGTGCCTGACGTTCTAGAAGAATTCTAGAATAGTGGAGCGTCGATAACGGTATTCCCAAACAACGCGAGAAACGAAGACAAGTCCATTAAAAATAGGGCAACTAAATATATAATTGAAATCAATTGCTAGATGTACTACGTGACAATTTTCATGCCAAATTGGGCCATATTTGGATGGTTTAAAGTGAGTGCTAGTGTAAGAGAGAATCATGTGATTAACTTTAATTAATTAAAATATATTCAATAATTACAACTTCATTTTTCTGTGTACAAGACAGTTAATAGGACGTGGGGTGACTTTATATAGAGGTGTCAATGGGCCAGGCGTGGACCGGGCCTTGCTAGGCCCGGCCCAGGCCCGGGAGTAGGCCCGGTATGGCCCGGCCCGGCCCGGCCCAGACAAAGCCCGAAAAGCCCGGCCCGGCCCGAAAAATAAAAAAGTATTATTTTTTATTTATATAATATATACTTTTAATATATCCACTATAATATATCTATAAAAAATAATATATATTTTACTTATATCTATATTAACATTTAACTTTCAAAAGATTATATTTTTGAGTAGATTTATTGTAGAAAAAATACATATAACTCTCTTTCTAAATATAAATTTTATGTTTAATATAAATTATATTTATTTTTTCAGGGCCGGCGGGCTGACCGGGCCGGGCCACACAAAGCCCAAGCCCGGCCCTATTTTTTTCCGGGCCGAGCCGGACCGGGCCAAAAATTGTAGCGGGCTCATTTTTTCGGCCCAAGCCCGGTTAAAACCGGGCCGGGCTTCCGGGCCTCCGGGCCGGCCCGGCCCAATTGACACCCCTAACTTTATATCAATAGACCTTGCAAAAAGGTGGGTTTTCATGAAAAACATCAGAACGCGATGGGTCTCTGTAAGGGTCATGACGGGATCAAGTGTGAACGCGACAGGGCCTTGTAAGGATCGTGACGGGCTTGTCTGAACAGGCAGGCAGATCATGACAGGGTCTTCTGAGGATAGCAACAGGTCCATTAGGTCGGCGGCCAGAATGCGACGGGGTACCCTGTCGTGATAAGATCACGACAGGTTCCTGTGTCGCGACGGCCCTATGAACACGGCCTATCGGGCCGTCGCGTTCTCAGGTACTTCACCTGAGTTCGAGCGGGAAAAGGTCTGGCATGGGATTGCATGCCAACTTAACATATTTTGACACAGGGTGATTCGAAAATTCATAACTAATTGTATAGTTGATGAAAAATCATGAAACAAGTTGCATATTGATCTAGATATACGTGAATACTTACAGTAAATAGGAATTTGAAAATAGATAGAGTTTCGACCTGCTTTATTCAAGTCAAACATGGAGTACATGACACAGGGAGCAGTTGAGATGAGAGAATTAATTCGCAAAGTAGGGTGGATAAAAATTAGGGCTTTTGGGGGCGAAAGATTCCTACCATTCATCAGTATCTATAATAAAAATTTTGAGGCATGGGATAAGGTATTCAAGAAGATATAAATTAAACATGAAGGTTCGGGGTCAACGTGTTTCCAGAACTTCAAAATTCAAGAAGAAAATATTGGCTCAATTGAAAATTATGAAACTTGAGGGTTTTGTTCCTAGTACATGGAACAATCTACAGTCGAAATTTCTTTAGTTTTTCTTGTGAGAATGTCTACCTTGACTAGATTTCCTCTTCTAGGGCTAGAACATGCAGAACTCGGGTTGAAGCTTTGATGAAGCCTCCTTCCCATGAATTCTCCTCCCCTTGGCTTCTCCTCCTGGTCCAGCAACCCTTGGCAACGAGCTAGGGCCAGCCATGGGGGATTTAGGAGAGTATTTATGCATCCCATGTTTCTATTTCCTAATAGTACTCTAACTCCTATTTAATTCTGAATTTCCTATTTCTTAACCTCCTTGCGAGCTTGCCATGTCCAATTTGGGTTAGGTTGGGATCCAAATTTGTAGCCAACCCATTAGGGTAGGTTTAGGAATCCAATTCCATCTTAAACTAGTTAATTTAATGCTTTAATACCCATTTTCTATTTAAGTAATAATTAAGTTACGAATTTTGGGTATTTTCCTGTTATTCTTCTTTTAAAAATCCCTATTTTAGCCCAATAAATTCTAGAGGGTCCATTTAACAAAGCCCATTATTTATTGCAATTTATCTTATGGGATTTCCCTTTTTAATTAGGGAATAATAGAGTTACAGATTTTATTATATTTTTTCTTACTTGATTTTACTCATGGACTATGAGAGGTCCATTGGTCCAATTCTGATAATGGGTCATTAATACTTGATGTTGGAGGTCTCTCAGACATGTTCATTTGATTTATGGGCCCGTTATATTTCCGTGCTAATAGTTTTCCGACTTAGATTCTTAATTTAGATAATTAATCACATTGTGACATACACTTGGCCAATAGGATTTTTCGTTGCTTGAATTTCTTAGTAGAACACTTAGGAATAATGTCTGGGGTTGATTTATAATTTTTAAAGAATTTTCCGATGTATTCTTGCACATACGATAGTGGTACGTATTTTTCTATTATTTCGATTTAAAGAAATTATTATTTCAAAAACTTTTAAGTATTAAATTTTCCGGGTTGCTACATCCTCCCTCACATAAAAAGAATTTGGTCCCCAATTTCATATGATATGATACGACTACCAATTTATTATGGATATTTCATTCCATCACCTCCCCCACTTAATGCTTTTCTATCGCAAAAATAATATGAAATTAAACTAAAGGTTTTGTGATGGTACATTGTCCACCTTCATTGGCGTGATTTCTATCCACAAGGGCTTGTAATCATCCTTGGCGTGGAGTTTGGTTCTTCTTTATTGGACAATCGATGACTCGATGTTGTTGACTTCCACATCGCAAGCATCTGCCCAATCTCTTCCAACAGTTATCAACCTGATGCCATGGCTTTTCACAAAATTCGCAGACTTCCTTCCGCTTCACTTCCCCTTTCATTCTCTTGCTATCTACTGTATTTCTTCCTTTATTATCATTGGAATGAGTAGCGCGTTCTCTTTTCAGCACCTTCTCCTTATGGATCTTTTCAAAAAGTTCCATGGTGCCCTCTACTAATTGAGCTCTCAATACCATGACTGAATATACTTCAATGTCTAGTGGAGCCAACTTTTCCCAGAACACAGGTCTCAACCCTTCTAAGAACCTCATTGCCTTCATTTTTTCCGTACTCACCAAATGTGGTGCATACTGTGCTAGTCTTTCAAATTGCGCTTCATATTCTGCTACAGACAACATCCATTGCTTTAAATTGGCGAATTCATTTGCCTTCTTCTCACGAATCCTCTCGAAAAAATATTTGGTGTTGAAGAGTTCTAAAAATTTATCCCACTCTATGTTAATGTTGGGTAATAGTCGACTGGCAGCTTCCCACTAGACTCTAGCATCGCGGTCCAACTGGAAGGTTGCCAGAAGGACTTTCTCTTGCTCTGAGCATTGCATAACTCTAAAGATTTGTTCCATTGCCTTCACCCAATTTTCAGCTTCATCGAGATCCAGAGTTCCATTAAACCTAGGGGGATTTATTCATTGAAAGTTCCCATATAAGTCTCCTACCCCATTTCTTACTCCTGCTTGAATCACATTGTTAAGGGCTTGAGTTAACCCTTGTACAGTCTGCTGTAATTCGTGCATTTGCGCATGCTCGCCAGCCATCTCCTCTAGTTCCTACGAGCAATAATACTTATTAATTTCTTTTTAAACTTATGGTACTTATACATATAGTTAAGCTCCTAGCATAACCCCAAGTTCTACCCAATCTCTCACAAAGATATGGTGGTTGACTTAGACACGGTCATGGCAGTTCACTGAGAACATCCCTAGACTTAAAATATCCTAATAAGGACATCTTAGGCTCTGATACCAACTGTCACGCCCCTCCAATTTAGCAGCGGAATAAATCGGGGGGAAACGTGAGCAATGAGTATGGTAACGTAAATTGCGCATACAGACGCAAACATTAGAGCATCTAATGAACAATAATTGAAATAAACTCTTGATTTCATTATAAAATGACTAAGACTATTACAACCACTAATTCAGAGCCATTACATAGGGCTCGATGACATCATTACAATGAAAAGAAATCTAAAGCAATAACTATTAGACTCTAATTATGCTAGGGTAACTTTGTCATTTGACTCTGGGTAGCTCATCACTCAGGTCCAGTCCCATAGGTGTGTGTAACGTCATTGTTTGACTTACCTGAGACATAATGACAAATAACGAAGGGTGAGCGATAACGCCCAGTAGGACTTAAATCACAATAGTCAAGCAGGCTTTAAATGATTAATACTTTAAATGGCATAGTAACTAATGATAGAGAGAGTCATGTAAAGTCAAGAAAGTAATAGTACAAGTAACATGGTTCAAATAGCAGATGAATCAAGTATAGCACGATGATTAAAGTCAACTCACGATAGAAACGATAACAACATTAGCAAGTAATGTCATGGTCAAGAATTAGCAAGCGACATGTATAGCAAGAAGAGAGATAGTAGATGGTCATGTAAAGAGTAAATTGCACTTTGATTGATTTTCACCAGGCAAGATAGTATAAAACTTTTGAATGCGATTTAGTCACGATAGAACGCAATAACTCAAGATAGCAAGTATCAAGTAGCGCATGAAGAGAGTACGACAGTAGTTGCTCAATAACAGGATAATAGCAGTTCAGTAACAGTCAGTGGTAGTATAGTAATAGTGCAGTACGTCTGAACTAACAGACTAATAGTAACAGTGTAATAGTCAAATGTCTAGCTAATTCAGAACAGTGAATCAGGACCAGTGCAAAAGCAAACACCGTTAATAGCCCCTGCAGGTATTTTCGGGTGGCTCTTCGCCCCCAGAACTAGATTGGAGCCCCTGGGACACTCTCCGTACCCTCAGCAGTATGCATTCAAGTTAGTAGAGTCACAAGACCCATTTTGGTGCTAGACAGTCATGAACAATACAAAATAGTAGGAGCCACACAGCTCAAAGGGTACCAAGAGAGTACTAAATGAATAGATGAGAGAGACAAGATAGTAGAGTGAACGTGAATAGATGAGCGAGTAGAATATAGATGAGATCTTATGGTCATTGCACATGAAACGTCGAGTAACGAGCGATAGTAACAATTACACAACACGCGCGTACGGTGTTGGCAGTCAGGTGGAACTCACTACCTTTCCGCTGACCATGTTACGCATAGGTCCAGAGGTCTGGCGTGATTCAAGATAGGATAGAGAACAATCTGAGGCCGTACGGATCTTACTGATCCCTAGAGTGTATCATAGATGTTAGGGTACAACCAGCTTGTCAACCATGTGGGAATCCATGGACAGATGAGACTTACGGAGGCCTTGAATAAAGACACACTAGTCCGGCAGAAGGAGTAGCCGACGAAGAGTTCGTCCATGTCAAGAGAGAGTGTGTATAGAGAAACAAGTGCCCGATGTTGTAGAGGAATTCTAGAACAGTGGACGTCGATAACGGTATTCCCAAACAACGCGAGAAACGAAGACAAATCCATTAAAAATAGGGCAATTAAATATATAATTGAAATCAATTGCTAGATGTACTACGTGACAATTTTCATGCCAAATTGGGCCATATTTGGATGGTTCAAAGTGAGTGCAAGTGTAAGAGAAAATCATGGACAAGATAGATCATGCGATTAACTTGAATTAATTAAAATATATTCAATAATTACAACTTCATTTTTCTGTGTACAAGATAGTTAGTAGGACATGGGGTGACAGTATAACAATAGACCTTTGCAAAAAGGGGGGTTTTCATGAAAAACTTCAGAACGTGACGGGTCTCTGTAAGGGTCGCGATGGGATCAAGTTTGAACGTGACAGGGCCTTGTAAGGATCGCGACGGGTGTGTCTGAATAGGCAGGCAGATCGCGACAGGGTCTTCTGAGGATCGCGACAGGTCTATCAGGTCGGCGGCCAGAACGCGACGGGGTACCCTATCGCAATAAGATCGCGACAGGTTTATGTGTCGCGATGGCCCTAAGAACGTGGCCTATCGGGCCATCACATTTTCATGTACTTCACCTGAGTTCGAGCGGGAAAAGGATTAGCATGGGATTGCATGCCAACTAACATATTTTGACATAGGGTGATTAAAAAATTCATAACTAATTATATAGTCGATGAAAAATCATGAAACAAGTTGCATATTGATCTAGACATATGTGAGTACTTACAGTAAATAGGAATTTGAAAATAGATAGAGTTTCGACATGCTTTATTCAAGTCAAAGATGGAGTACATGACACAGAGAGCAGTTGAGATGAGAGAATTAATTTGGGAAGTAGGGTGGATAAAAATAAGGGCTTTTAGTGGCGAAAGATTCCTAACATTCATTAGTATCTCTAATAAAAATTTTGAGGCATGAGATAAAGTATTCAAGAGGATATAATTTAAACATGAAGGTTCTGGGTCAAGGTGTTTGCAGAACTTCAAAATTCAAGAAAAAATATTGGCTCGATGGAAAATTATGAACCTTGAGGATTTTGTTCCAAGTACATGGAACAATCTACAGTCGAAATTTCTTTAGTTTTGCTTGTGAGAATGCCTACCTTGACTCGATTTCCTCTTCTAGGGCTAGAACTTGAAGAACTCGAGTTGAAGCTTTGATGAAGCCTCCTTCCCACGAATTCTCCTCCCCTTGGCCTCTCCTCCTAGTCCAACAACCCTCGGCAATGAGTTAGGGCCGGCCATGGGGGATTTAGGAGAGTATTTATGCTTCCGATGTTTCTATTTCTTAATAGTACTCTAACTCCTATTTAATTCCGAATTTCATATTTCTTAACCTCCTTCCGAGCTTGCCATGTCCAATTTGGGTTAGGTTGGGATCCAAATTCGTGGCCAACCCATTAGGGTAGGTTTAGGAATCCAATTCCATCTTAAACTACTTAATTTAATGTTTTAATAGCGTTTTTCTATTTAAGTAATAATTAAATTATGAATTTACGATATTTTCCTATTATTCTTCTTTTAAAAATCCCTATTTTGGCCCAATAAATTCTAGAGGGTCCATTTAACAAAGCCCATTATTTATTGAAATTTATCTTATGGGATTTCCCTTTTTAATTTGGGAATAATCGAGTTACGGATTTTATTATATTTTTTTCTTACTTGATTTTATTCATGGACTATGAGAGGTCCATTGGTCCAATTTCGATAATGGGTCATCAATACCCGATGTTGGAGGTCTCTCTGACATGTTCATTTGATTTATGGGCCTGTTATATTTCCGTGTTAATGGTTTTCCTACCTAGTTTCCTAATTTGGATAATTAATCACATTATGACGTACACTTGGCCAATAGGATTTTTTCGTTGCTTGAATTTCTTAGTAGAACACTTAGGAATAATGTCTAGGGTTGATTTATAATTTTTAAAGAATTTTCCGATGTATTCTTGCACATACGATAGTGGTACGTATGTTTCTGTTATTTCAATTTAAAGATATTATTATTTAAAAAAGAATAAGTATTAAATTTTCCGGGTTGCTACATCCCTGAGAACTTGCAAAGCACAACTCTCAACTCACTCAGGTATAAGAGCAAACAACACTCGCTCTCACTGCTGCTGACAGCACACGGCGCCACAGCCACCTCCACAACCCGTCTAACACTGAGCTCCCACGACGGTGAGCCCCTATGTCACGTCCCGAGAATTACACAATGGATATTATTAATTCGGAATAATTCGAGTTGATATCCCGAGACGTGAACAGTTGGCAAATAAGCCTCTAGCTAGCACGCACTAAATGTATAACAACATACATCATCATAGAGCCCAAATATTGAACTCAACTAATCTTGAATTCAAATCTCAATTCATTGTATTCCAAATAGAAACTATTACAAGACTAAGAGTCAATAAAAAGAAAAGTACATTTATTCCTCACTTCTTACTACATGAATCTAACACTCAAAGCAAACTACTATAACTAGACTCATAGTTGGAACGCTCATCACTCGAACGCATTCCAATCCTCGACTTGCTCCTTCTCTTGGACATCATAATCACCTAGATTGGGTAAAAATAGGGGATGAGCAAACTAGCCCAGTAGGATTTATATCTCAATGGGCGGGCAATGATATAAGTGATTAGCAGTTTAGAACTAGGTAAGCACGATGAATGTCATGATATGCATGTACGAATAAAGCTCGTTAAAACATGATACATGAACAAGCTAGATAGAGTGATCATGATTGAACAAGATTTTTGAACAAGATGACAAGATAGAACTAGTAATAGATCACTTTGTACAAGCACGCAAGATTTCACTTGATGTTAATAGCTTTCAAGAACGCGAGATATCACAAATTGCATTAAAAGCAGGATGGCCATATCACGCAAGCAAGCAAGCAAGAACGCACGAGCACAATCATGTAACACTAATCGGGAACGTAGACACTAATGTACACCAAGGAAAGATCCACCAAGAATGTACACCAGGACACGTGTATGTGGTTGTTGTATCTATCATTCAACACAACACGCATGACTCCCAGCGCAGATGCAACGCCAGTAATCATTATACCCCATGGTTAACAGTATATTTATGACTCTCCATCATTGGGGCTAGATTGGAGCCCTTGGACACTTGCTGTGCCCGGTCAGCATCTCACTTAAATTTTAAATGTAGATACCCACAGTCATTAACAATGGCCAATGAGAGTTTCATGATGTAAGCATATGTAATGTCATGTTCATGATGATGATGAGAACAAGTAATAAGTAATTGAACATGATTACATGATAACAATGGTCAAGAGATAAATTTGGCAGCATAACGGCATGATTTATACTTTAATTCAATCTTTACATTAATGGCTTTAGTCTAGATTGTAAATCACACTCACGAGAACAAGATGAGAGAGGAAGTGCACGCTATCTCCCGGGAACTTCAATGGTACAACCAACTCAGCCTCCATGTGGGAATCCACGGAGAGCGGAGATCACAAAGAGCGGAGATTTACGGAGGTCTTAGAGGAAAGGTCGCTAGTCTACCGATTCGGATTGACCGATAGAGAGCTTCCAAATTCCCAAGAAAAGGCTGCCTAGTAGTGTAAGTGTATAGTGATGTACGCATCTCAATCACAATCCACCAGTCTCAAACTCGCGGAAAACACTTAACATGATGACATGCAATGAACAATGCATTTAACTACACATGGGATTTGCAAGATTTTAAGATAATAATCATCATTTTAATCAAGCTAGAACAGTAACAAGAGCGAATCACAAGTTTCATGAATGATCACGTCATTAAGAAAGCAATTAGAATAATATTCACGTAATTATAACTTTTAAATATGTTAAAGACTTTTAAGCCATTAAACAGACATCATGTAATGATCAGACCCAAGATATGCAAATTACACACTTGATACCATGTTAAAAGGACCTCGGGTAAGCTTTGGAATATGCGTCCAACACAGTGGACGCACTTCTTAACACATTGCACAGTGAAAACCAATGAAACAGTTAAATTCCAAAATCGCGTGCACACTGGGGGCCGCGTTCATGATTGAATCGCGTCGTGGGAAAGGGACGCATTCAAGAAAATTCCTTTAATAAGAGCTTGGGTGTGAAACTATCTGAAACGCATCTGGGCCGGCCGCCGCGGTTCAGAGCGGCGCTGACTCCCAGGTGAGCGCGAAGACCCATGCAGGCGTTGACTCGTCAACACTTTAAACACGTCAGGGCATGCAGACACCTTTCAGAGGATCGTGCCGCCCACGAGCATCGCGATACCAGATTCTTGAAACGCGTCCTCGGGACTGGACACGTTTCAAGGAGCAAACCGAAAACGCAGAAAATCAAAACTTAGGGGGGTTCGATCAATGCAACACTTATATCTTCTAAACTGGGGCTTTTTAGACAAAATTCTCAACATGAAAGTTGTAGGAAACATGGAATAGATGCAAACTATGATTTTAAATAATTTAAAATGACTTCGAGATGCATGATAAATCGACTTGAATAGGAAAAGACCCTAACCTACGCGACTTTGGCAAAACGCCTATAACTGATGATGTACTAAATGGAAAATAATGAAATCAGTGGGAAACGAAATTTAACTTGATGCTCTTCACATTGGTATAGGATTTTTAAGGTTTGGCCCGAGAAAACCTACCTCCTGGGTTCATGAAGTCTCATTCTTCAAAAATCCCTTATTCAGACCACTGTTTGAAGAACGCTTAATAATCCGTGTATACTGCACAAAAATTGTGCATTCCAGTTGGCTTAGGAAGTAGACTTGACCCTCGTTCCAGGGGTATAAGCCTTGCACGATGGGATTTAGGTTTGACCTACCTTTGCTTGACTCTAAGTGGACAATTTGCACAAGTCAAAGCAGATGAACAGAGGAAGAAGATGAGCTTCTTTTGGTCGTTCCACCGCTCCCCAACCGCCAAGAAGTCCTCCACATGACCCCAACAAGTTATAAAACTCGACCCAAAGGTTTGGTGGAGAGTATTTAAACAACCATGGTGTTTAGGAGTCCTATTGTGACAAGGAAACTAGGGTTGCGGTTTTGGCATATTACTTTCCTAATTTGAGGATTTCTTCCTCCATTGGAGTGTGTGAGGCTTTAGGAAACCTCCCACCATGGTTAAGCACGAATTTCAGTTGCCAAGAAAGACTAATTGCATTGGGGTTTGCCCTAATTACTCCCTTTTATTTTCAGCTTAATTAGAGTTGCGAATTTCCATACCTTTTCTTGCTTCATTTGATTTTTGGGCCGAATGTTGTCCATTGGCCCAATTATGATATTAGTTCATTAATATATAATATTGGAAGTCTCTCTAACATTTTTATTAAATTTATGATTGCGTCGTATTTCCGTGTTAACGATTTTCCGACTTGTTTCCTTATTTGGATAATCGATCACCATGTGATGTACACTTAGTTAATCAGATTTTTCGTCACACGAATTTCTTCATGGAACACTTAGGAATAATGTGTGGGGTTGATTTATAATTTTTATACAATTTTCTAACGTGTTCTTGTACGTATAATAGTGGTATGTATGTTTTAAATAATCTGATATTATGAAAATTCTTTATTTCCATTTATTCAAATTTTTACTTATTAAATTTTCCACGGTGCTACACCCTAGATGAAGAGAGTTTGTCCGTGAGCCTTGCAAACAAGGCCAGTAGGGATTACCAGTCCCTCACCAGCTAGAGCAACAGGAACTCCGAAAAATAGGAAACTACACTAGAAAGCTATAAAGTGGGGAACACCTAAAACATGGTACTACAAAGTATCGGAGCATAACAATGCAATGCCACAACCACCAACCAAGGTCATGACACACACACACACAACTCCCGCAGAAACCAACAGACTTGGGCACCAAGCAGAAGCAACCCTCGGCGCACCCGCTGAGACCACAGAACAAACAAGTGAGAACGACGTCTCACCACAAGCACGTCCACCTTAGACCTCCACAAGGTCGAGGGCCCACAAGAAGAATCACCTCAGACCCCGAACACACCACGAGGTCGGGAAACCACACATTGGTGCCACCATGGAGTGGCACCCAAGAACGGGACTGCGGAATTGAGAGAACACCAAAGCGAAAACCACCGGAAGCACGGGCCAACAAGGCCAGACCAACGATGCCCACAGAAACTAGGCACGGCCAGGCTACAACCACTGTGCAGGCAAGGGCAATGGATAACACTTGGAAACGTCGTGAGGAAACGCTGTCACAACAATAGCAACCAAGCCACTGCCACTGGCAGCTAACAGGAGGACACACCAGCCACTCCCTCTGATCGTTAGCCTGGATCCTACCTCTAACCTCCCTAGAAGAGCGAGACAGAGCAGCCACAGAACACCCCAAGAATGCACGCACCACTGCGGCCTGGCCAAGCTGCGGCCCTACACCTAGCACCACTATGTGGCTCTGGAACCAATGCAAAGAGAGGCAATGAGACAAAGGACTATCTGGACTGTGCCAGGAAGAGAACCGCCTCAATGACCTCGACATCCTACCTAAGACAAGAGAGCCCTACAAACGACTCGACGTCGTTGTCCAAACCTCGTTTTCCCCTAAGCTCTCGGCTGCCAACTCAAGCACACTCGTAGCCCCGAACACTCCCTCAAAGGCTCCGAGGATGGGGGTCCCAGGCAATGGAGACAACCTCTGAACGAGACAAGCCCTCAAGTGCCTGTTGGGTTGAGTGTGTTTTGGAATTTCCTAAAGTTGTATTTTAATGATATCCAATGAACATCACTCATACATTGATTTTAATGATGACATATTGTGATTTTAATGATGACATGTTGTGATTTTAATGATGACATATTGTGATTTTAATGATGACATGTTGTGATTTTAATGATGACATGTTGTGATTTTAATGATGACATATTGTGATTTTAATGATGACATATTGTGATTTTGATGATGACATGTTGAATATGTTATACATTTTATACATATCACAATAATGCTTAGACAACATGTTTTTGATGTTTAATATCTCATATTTTAATGATAATATCTTGTATTAATTATTTACACTTTATATTTTCAGGTTTACACAAATTTGTCTCAAGTGGTGTCGACACAGTCCACCTGTATGTTGACACGGTCTGCCTGTGTGTTGACACAGTCTGCCAGTCGTGTCGACACACGCAATGGTAGTGTCGACACTAGTCCCAGACTTCAACAGACTCAGTTTCCAGACAAGGTCAAGTATGTCGACACAGTCCCAGGTAGTGTCGACACTAGACCCAGTTCCCAGAAGACCAATTTTGCAGAATTGGGACAGTGTGTCGACACCCTCTCTGGTGGTGTCGACACAGTCCACCTGAAACTCAAAAACACAAATTTCTCTGGACACGTGGCTGCTTGGGAATTAGGGGATTTGACCTAAGTTTCCGTGCCCATGCACCCCAAGGCACTTTATAGACATATGGGGCTATAAATACCCATATTCCTTGTACCCCAAAGGTCATACACTTCCAGAAGAAGCTTTTTGGTGGCCAAAGGGGGCTTTCCAGATCTTGCTCCATCTCCAGAAGTTGCAGGCCATCCTTTCAAGAGGAAGGACGTGGGAATCAAGGGGAATCTCTAGAGAGAAGCTTACTGTGCTAGGCAAGGGAGTAGATCCAACTGAAGAGGCACAGGGGAAGAAGGATTTCTGGCATTTCAGATGCCATCAAAGCAGAGCATCGCCAAATGAGGAGAATCTCCATCGATTTCCATCAAGGCTCCTCAATTGAAGCGTCTGCAAGGCCTCTTCATCGAAGAACACTCATTCTACATCCATTTCTCACTTCAGAGTTTGTTCTTCTTTATTTCGTCTATGAGATTTATGTATGAAGTTCTGCACAAATGTCTGTGTATGAATTTGTCATGAATCAGATCATTGCTAGAGGATCTGATTTCTGTTGTCTTTGATCTAGCTTGTGTTTTGGGAGCCGTCGAGCCCTGGTTTGTGAGTCGTCACACTCACGGTGTGGTTTGAGCTGTCGTGCTCAATTTGGAGTCGTCGTGCTCCGATTGTTGTTTTAGCCGTCGTGCTCAGTTTGTGAGTCATTGAACTCAAGAGTGTTTGGAGTCGTTGTGCTCTAGTGTGTGTTGTACTCAAGGTTTTGAGTAGTGTGCCCTCACTGTGTGAGGGGTGGACGTCGGAGTCACTAGAGGTGATTTCCGAACCACCTAAAAATCCTCTGTGCAATGGTTTGAATTGTGGTTTGACTTTGTATTACGCTAGATGCATGCATAGGGGATTTGTTCACACTACAAATCGATTTGCTCACACACACTAATCACACTTCAGATCAGTAAATTGTTTGGGTGAATTGATCTCTGATACGTAGTAATTTTTAAATTGCTTGAGCTTCCGCAGTAATTGGTGTTAGATCTATTCAACCCCCCCCCCCCTTCTAGATCTGATCCATCCACCCATTCGATCCTTCAATTGGTATCAGAGCGGGTTAATGTTTGTTACTGATCTGATTTGATTGCTTCTGTTTGATCTCTATGTTAATTGCTTGAACTGTTTGCTTGATCTTTCACTGTCTCTGTGTGCTTAATCGCTCTGATTCCTACATTTGGTATTAGAGCGGGGTTAACCACTCTAATTGTTAGATATAATTCCTTATTACATTGATTCTCTGTGATTAGATCTAATAGTCTTTTGAGTTTTGATATAATGGAAAATTGCTTTAATCTACATGAATTTCCTATTATAATTTCAGAGAAATCCCCAAGCTCATTTTCATTGGATTTTTTAGAGGAAGCACAAAGAAAGGAGCAAAAAGAATTCACAACTGCTCAATGGCAAAGAAGAGCCTCAATGAATCCAGAAAATCAACAATTCAGAAGGTTGTGGCTCTTACTGCACATTCTAAGAGCTCAGAGCATTCTTCATCTTCTTCAGAACACAAGAGTTCACATGGGTCTACAAGATCAGGTAAATCAATTCCAGATCCATTTATGTATTCTAATTCTGATTCTGATGCAGATGAAGGTACGTCTTATGCTGAATTGATTGAATTCTATGAAAAAATGCAAAATCTTAATGTACAGTTGAACACCAAAAATAGACACTTGAAAAAGACTTTAAAATATTGGCAAGAAGAAAATAAGAATTTGAAAATTGAAGTTGAAAAATTAAATTCCGAGAAAGAGAATTTGGAAGATGAAGTCCAAATCTGTGAAAATAAACTGAATGGAGTGAAAGAAAACCATGAGCTATTGAAATCAAAAGTCATTGATCTGGAAAATGAAAAAGAAAAATTGATTGATCTCAATGAAAACTTCAAATCTGATAATGATCAATTAAATAAACAGATTTCTAACATGGCTCATGATCATCAAATAAATGAGAGATGCAAACAACTTGTTGAAGAAAATCATCATTTAAAGAGGAAGATTGAATGCTTCTTCCATGACAAACCATTGGACAATAAATGTAGCAATTTGAGTAATAAAATTACCGATTTGGAAAAACAAATTGCTCAATTTGAAAATGAAAAGAACAAGATGAAAAATGGTTTGGATGTCATGCTAAACAAGCTTCAAATTTCAGAAAAAGAAGTTGTTGCATTAAAAGCTGAAAAACAGAAGCTTCAACATGAATTGAAGAACACTACAAACATAAGTTTTGCTTCTGTGAAAACTAAGAAAAATGAAAAGGAAATCACAATAACTTCTGTTAAAACTGTTGTAAACAAGAACTCTGCTATTTCTAATAAAAGATTAGTGAAAGTTCCTGTTCAAAAATAGACAGAGAAAAAGAAAAATGCTGATGTCAAGAAGAATCATCTACTTCATCCATCAGTCCAAAAAGCTCCAAGGCAAGTTCCAAATTCAAATCATGCCAAGAGCCACCAAAAGGTACCTCCTTCTCTTCATGGTAAACCTCCTCACATGAAAAGGAGATTCCAGCAAATGCATACATGCCAAGGTAAGTACCAGGTAAGAAATGCTCTCATTTGCTTTAACTGTAATAAACCTGGTCATCTTGCCAAACATTGCTCGATTAGAAATCAAAATTTCAATAAACATGCCAAATCAGTCCAATACTTTCATCGTTATAAAATTGGTCATATTTCTAGGGACTGTTGGTACAGAAATGATTTTGTTGTGCATGCTCAGAAATTCCAGTCTAATGCATATGCTCATACACATAGGAATAAATATCATGTTCATACTGAAAATGTTCAGAAATTTCATGTGTATGCATAGAAATGTTGCACAAAATCATTCTGTTTCTGCTTATATTAAAAATCTAAAAATTAGAAAACTTCATGAAAACATAGATGCATTGAGCAAGACAAAAAGAAAATCTGGAACTAATTCTGCTCATAATTCTATCAATGAAAAAAATGCATCTATACCAAAAATAAAATCACTTTGGATTCAGAAATCTTTATTGCACTCTAACATTGACTTCATTGCAGGACCCAAGCAAGTGTGGGTCCCAAAACCAGCTTGATCAGCTAGCTAAGGAGTCTTGTAGCCATACATTGTAAATGGATTCAAGATATTGGCTGTGCAAGGCAAGAAATGATTGGAGAACATAGGTAAAATTTTTGGAAAGCAATTGAAGTCCTTTCAAGTAAAATTTCTTTATCATTTCAAATTTGAATTGCCTGAATTGAAATGAATTTTAATTTTTATCTGAAAAATGAGAAATGTGTTTCAATGGTACTCCCAACAATGAACTTTGTGTCATAACAATTGGAATCATGTTTGTGTTATCATGCTTGCTTAACTGTGCCCATGATTCTGTATGTATATCAACTACTTTGACTTATTGGTATATCAAATGATGACATGTGGAAAAACAAGTTATGCTTGTTTGGAAGCTATCATTATGCGTGCGTAAAATTCTCCGCCAAGTACCAGAAGTTATGTTATGCTTAAAGCTAACTGTGTGCATAATCATGTGTGAATTGCTTGCTAGCTTTTTCATTCCATGCACATATTAAGGGGGAGTAAATTTGAAAAAGTGTAAAAAATGTTCTTGAAAATGCAATGAATTTCATGCTAAAACTAAAGAATAATTGACCTTTTTACAGTGACTATGTGGTATATCAAATGGTGAAATGTGAAAGGACAAGTTAGGCTTGTCTGGAAACTCTCATCATGCGTGAGAAAAACTCTCCGCCAAGTATCAATAGTTTTTTCCTGCATAAAAGGTCATAAAGAAAAATGAAAATCTCAAAAACTTTATTTTAAGTCTTTGAAACAATTTTGAGTTTTTTGAAAAACTTTTCTCCTTCAATAAATTGCATGTTAATGCATGCTTGATCATGTTCATATTCTTTCTGTGCAAACTACTTTGAATGAACATATCTGAATTGCTTGAATGATCATTTCATATCATGCATATCTTATGGGGAAGTGAGTCAAAAAAATCTTTGAGTGAAATACTGGAGAAATATTCTTTCATATCTGATTTATCAACAACTTCCATTCAGTTTATTGACAAATGTTCTTGCAAATGAATTCCTCACTCTCACATTGCATTGGCATTCTTGGTATATCAAATGGTGAATTGAAGAAAGACAAGTCAGGCTTGTCTGGACTCTTTCACTTGCGTGAGTATATGTCTCCGCCAAGTATCAAGAGCCTCATATGCAATTGTTGAGGGGGAGTTTCTATTTTTCAATAAAACATTCATATTCATTCTTCTTTCATTTCATTCCATTCCTATTCCTCCAATAATCTTCATTTTCACCTTGTGAGGGGGAGTTACATGAAAGGGGGAAGTCATTGTTGCATTCCTTGATCTTACTTGTCTATTTTGAACCCCAAAATCATCAGAATTTTTTAGTCCTTGTGCTATTTTCTTATGAGAGAATTAAAACATTGAAACTAAACTCATTGTGCATTTAGTTTAATTTCAAAGATTCAGTATCATTTCAAGGTTAAGCAATCTTAATACTGAATGTCTTTAAAATGACTTGCAAAACACTTGTAGGCATATGAGTGGCTTTACTATTTAACATGTGCATGTTTAAGCTTCATTTTTACCACGTGTTAAGAATAATTTATCTAAATTCATAGTCATTACTTGTCTGGTCAAAGCAAACATATTCCTGCAAAACATCAAAAGAAAATGATCAACAATCTAGAAAGATACAAACAGAGCAATGCAAATTCTTGAACCACTGAGTAACCGGGTCATTTCTCCTAAAAAGTGATTTGTTTCGCGTCAAAAAGTGGAAATCAAAGTTTTCAACTCTGTATAAGATAATGAAAGTTAAACCACTGAGTAATCAGGAGATCTTGCATCTGATCAATGTGATCTCTTGCATTGAAAAGTGAGATTTAACTAATTTATTCTTGTACTCTTTCCCAGTTAAAAATGAAAGAAAATCAAATGGTCAGGATGGAAAAGCTTAAGACCTTAATAAAGTTCATGCATACTGAGTTTAGACCTATTATTCTACATTGTGATAAAATTAAAGCTCCTAATATCCTTGTTAAATATTTCTGCTCATTCATATAGGTCACTTTACTTCACATTTGCATCATTATTTTAACTACATTCAGATCATTATATCTTGCAATACCTTGTGTTGAGTGTGTCTTTATGATTAAACTTTGTGGCACAATACCAAAAACACAATCCTTTCTCTCATATGTCAATATCACTTTGTCTCATTTATTTTGATCATTTCTAACCATTCCATTACTCCATTTCATTTCTTGATCTCCTACTATTCTTTGTTTCTCTCTCTTATCTATCTTTTTGATGCTGTCAAAAAGGGGGAGAAAGGTCTCTAGTGGGAGAAAGTTCAAAGGGGAGAAAGTTCTTTAAAGGAGAAAGGTCTCTAGGGGGAGAAAGGTCAAACGGTGTATATGATCAAAGGGGGAGTTATTGTAGTCAAGGGAGTCAAGATATTGGGAGATTGTGCATATGTTTTGTCATCATCAAAAAGGGGAAGATTGTTGGGTTGTGTGTTTTGGAATTTCCTCAAGTTGTATTTTAATGATATCCAATGAACATAACTCATACTTTGATTTTAATGATGACATATTGTGATTTTAATGATGACATGTTGTGATTTTAATGATGACATATTGTGATTTTAATGATGACATGTTGTGATTTTAATGATGACATGTTGTGATTTTAATGATGACATATTGTGATTTTGATGATGACATGTTGAATATGTTATACATTTTATACATATCACAATAATGCTTAGACAACATGTTTTTGATGTTTAATATCTCATATTTTAATGATAATATCTTGTATTAATTATTTACACTTTATATTTTCAGGTTTACACAAATTTGTCTCAAGTGGTGTCGACACAGTCCACCTATGTGTTGACACGGTCAGCCTGTGTGTTGACACGGTCTGCCTGTGTGTTGACACAGTCTGCCAGTCGTGTCGACACACTCAATGGTAGTGTCGACACTAGTCCCAGACTTCAACAGACTCAGTTGCCAGACAAGGTCAAGTGTGTCGACACAGTCCCAGGCAGTGTCGACACTAGACCCAATTCCCAGAAGACCAGTTTTGCAGAATTGGGACAGTGTGTCGACACACTCTCTGGTGGTGTCGACACAGTCCACCTGAAACTCAAAAATGTAAATTTCTCTGGACACGTGGCTGCTTGGGAATTAGGGGATTTGACCTAGGTTTTCGTGCCCGTGCACCCCAAGGCACTTTACGGACATATGGGGCTATAAATACCCATGTTCCTTGTACCCCAAAGGTCATACACTTCCAGAAGAAGCTTTTTGGCTGCCAAAGGGGGCTTTCCAGATCTTGCTCCATCTCCAGAAGTTGCAGGCCATCCATTCGAGAGGAAGGACGTGGGAATCAAGGGGAATCTCTGGAGAGAAGCCTGTTGTGCTAGGCAAGGGAGCAGATCCAACTGAAGAGGCACAGGAGAAGAAGGATTTCTGGCATTTCAGATGCCATCAAAGCAGAGCATCGCCAATTGAGGAGAATCTCCATCGATTTCCATCAAGGCTCCTCAATTGAAGCGTCTGCAAGGCCTCTTCATCGAAGAACACTCATTCTACATCCATTTCTCACTTTAGAGTTTGTTCTTCCTTATTTCATCTATGAGATTTGTGATTGAAGTTCTGCATAAATGTCTGTGTATGAATTTGTCATGAATCAGATCATTGCTAGAGGATCTGATTTCTGTTGTCTTTGATCTAGCTTGTGTTTTGGGAGCCGTCGAGCTCTGGTTTATGAGTCGTCGCACTCACGGTGTGGTTTGAGCCGTCGTGCTCAGTTTGTGAGTCGTTGAACTCAAGGGTGTTTGGAGTCGTCGTGCTCTAGTGTGTGTTGTACTCAAGGTTTTGAGTAGTGTGGCCTCACTGTGTGAGGGGTGGATGTAGGAGTCACTGGAGGTGATTTCCGAACCACCTAAAAATTCTCTGTGCAATGGTTTGAATTGTGGTTTGACATTGTATTACGCTAGATGCATGCATAGGGGTTTCGTTCACACTACTAATCGATTTGCTCACACACAGTAATCACACTTCAGATCAGTAAATTGTTTGGGTGAATTGATCTCTGATTCGAAGTAATTTTTAAATTGCTTGAGCTTCCGCAGTAATTGGTGTTACATCTATTCAACCCCCCCTTCTAGATCTGATCCATCCACCCATTCGATCCTTCAGTTCCAAGCACTGGGCGAACAGGTGGGGCAAGCACAACAAAAACCACGCCGAACCGCTGACTTGTAACCCACGACAAGCCCAGCAAGCACAAGGCACGCACAGACCCTCGAGAGGGCCGTTGGCCAACCAAGGCTCGCAGGAGCAAGCCAGAACCTCGGAACACCAACAGTCAGTATGGAAAACATCGCTTTGCTAATAATCGATTGGCCATCGGACAATCGATTATTAGATAGATGCAGCACCGCCGCTAGGACACGGCCACGATGGTGTCACCTTTGGTCACAGAACGCAGTGAGATAACCTGCGGCGTTCCCCACCAGAAGGTCCTAAAGGTAAACCTACCTGGGGCATAGGCCAACATGCTAACCGAGGCCATGGAAACAACCGAGGCAACATAGCTACTGTCGCGTCCCCCCTAGCCATCACGATACCATCGCGACAGGGAAGGGTGCCATGACAGCAACCCTATCGCGATGGGGAAACATGTCATGACAACGATTCTTATTGTGGCGGGGCAACACATCATGACAAGGCCGCATCCGACCGAGCCAACGCCTCTTCTGGTGTCGCGACACGCACTACAGTCGTGACACCAGTATAGAGGCAGACCCATAGGATGCTCCATCCCGGGGCCACCCACAAGCCACAAACACCACCACATGGGGGAGGGGAGCATGGAAAAGCAATAAATGCTATCTACAAACCACGAGGGGCTCCCAAACAACCCGGATTGAGAAGGGTTCAAGCAATCCCTACCTTTCAGGAAGAACCGAACCCATTGGGAGCCCTTCACGTTGGATTGGCCACCTCCTCCTCGCTTCACGCAAGCTCTACAACGCCAAGGACACGAGCACGACCCTCCTCCTTACCTGAAATGCACAAAGGGGAGAGAGGGAGGCGAAGCACTACTGGAGGGGGAGAAGAGAGGGGAAGGAGGGAGAAGGGGTTGCCATCCAAGGCCTTAAGCCTTCGGCACCCAAGTCGCGACGGGGCGACGCGTCGCGTTAAAGACCTTAACACGATGGGTCAATGCACTGTGACAGCAACGCATCCCTCAGGGATGACGTGGAAGGTCGTACTGACACACCTGCACCCTAATAGCTACCAGACGACAAAGGCACGGAACACTATCGTGACCCATTGACCAAGCACGACACAAAGACGCGATGGGAAAGCTGGGTGCGACAAAAATGGGACGCACAAGCTGGTCGCAACAACGATGACTGTCGCGTCGGACACCCACGACGCGACAATAACGCATCGCCCAGCCCAGACGCATTAGTGGCCAATCATCCAAGACACCGGACGGAAAGCCAGGAAGCCGGGTCTTACACTAAACCTCCACGAAGATCAGAACGCCAGATTTCTCCTCCTTGAGACTTGGGGAAGACTTCAAAACTGGGAATAAGGTGGCTAAAAAAACCCTTTATAAAAGGATAGGTCTTCCCTTAGTAAGTCCAAAGAAGGTAGGAGTCATGCTCTAGCCGTTACTGAAGATTTCGCCCATATCCTTAACCACACTGGAGCTGGATCGCGAAATTTCCGCAATCTACACCGCAGGAAGTTGACGACAAGGTTATTGTTGTCTACCCACAGTTCATGTCTATTGATGTTGTCATCTACCTACTGTTGACGGCACACAATATTGCCGTCAATAACACAGGTCGACACAATCCCACAAAATTCCTAAATATTCATGCATATTCATAGAAAATTTTAAATGCTCTGCAAAATAGATAACCGTTGTGCCCTTAGTTTTGATGATGTCATGAGCCAAGAAAAAGTGTCATAAACATCTAAGAATTCTTCTAACACAAGTTTTAATATGATAGGAAAATTCACAAAGTCAAAAGATATTATGTGTGTTGACATGTGTTGCTTCATAGGTCAACACACATGTCTCAGTGGGTCAACTCTATACTTATGAACAGCCAGTCTAATAGATAAGATCGACTCATGATGGCATGGAGTCGACTATATAGAAGCATCTGCACTGATCTAAGTCAAGTTTTGTGTGCGTCGACACTATGCACAAGTTGTGTCGACACTCAAACCTTTTTATTCCAGTGAGGAAAAGAGATTGCCAACGTGATTGTTCAAGGCACGTGACTCGAAGCCCAATGATTGGGATTGTAGGCACATTTTACAAGGTTCTGGAAGATACCCTTTTTGGCGACAAAGCACCTCCCAACGAATTAGGGATTCTGTTGGGGCCCACCAAGTAGATTCTGATATGCCGATCAAAAAGGGGCGCGACGTCCTCTTTGAGAACACACATAGAGACAGAGCAGAGAGTCTGAGAGATAAGAAGAGAAATAGAGCAGAGAGCCTGAGAGCTGAGAAGAACAGGCTTCGGTATAACTTGCTCAGCAAAAAGAAAAGATGCTGGATCACTTCTTCATCCTGTGTGAAGACCTGTTGCTGATCAATTGAAGTAGAGCATGAAAATTTCATACAATTCAGAAGTAATTAATCCTTAAGCTGCGGCCAGAAGAAGAGCCTAATGAATTCAAGCTTGGAGAAGACTCAATTAGGAGTTTAAGTAGAAATCTGATCAGATCTCAACTCTAGTGAAACAACACAAAGAGTGTTTGCTAAATTTTTGCATTCCTTTAGTGATTTCTCTTGTGTAATTTTTCTTATTTCTTTTGAATACCAAACTACTTGATTTTCTACTCCAGTTGGAGTAGAAGGACTAATCTTACACTTTGTGTATGAGGATTGTGAGATTGTCATAATCTTGAAGTTGTGAATCAGATGTATTGAAGTTGTGAATCAACAGGCTGTATGAAGCTATGAATCAGCGATTGTGTGAGTAGTTCACACTCTTGAGTTGTTGAGTGAAGCCTCACTTAGTTTAGTGAGGGGTGGATGTAGGTCTCCAGACTGGAGCCGAACCACATTAAAATCCTGTGTGCATTGTGTGGTGTGTTGTTCATTTGCATAATTGCTCAGACTTGTTAAAACTGTTAGCTATTCCATATTTTAAGATTTGTCTCAGGGTCTTAAATTTTTTAAGAGGTTAATATCTATTAACCTCCCCCTCTAGATATTCATTCCATACCCAATAGGTGGTATTAGAGCTAGGCTCTACACTTCTTGGATTAACAACTAGGAAAGATCTGTGTGTAATGGATTCTAAAGATATATTGTAGAAGGTCATTCTGTAAACAGACCCCTTTATTTTGATGGAACTAACTATGCTTATTGGAAAACTTGCATGAAGGTGTTCTTGCGAGCACAAGATCATCAAATTTGGAGGGTAGTCAATAATGGACCTTATGAGTTATCGGAAGATAAAGAGAAGTGGACTCCGAAAGAAATGAAGAGGTCAGATGCAAATTGGAGTGTTATGAACATTATGCAATGTTCACTTTATCCTACAGAATTTTCGAGGGTCTCCTCACGTGCTACTGCAAAGGAGATATGGAATCACTTAATGGTCATCTATGAAGGTACGTCTGAAGTGAAAGAAACAAAAGCTAATATGCTAGTCTCTGAGTATGAAGCATTTGAAATGAAACATGATGAAACTATCTCAAAAATGTATGGTAGATTGACCTTGTTGACCAATGGCTTAAAGAATCTAGGAAAGACCTATACTGAATATGAACTTGTTTAGAAAGATTCTTAGATCTTTAACCCCTGTATGGCATACAAAGGCCACTGTAGTGGAAGAGTCAAGAAATTTATCAACTACGTCTGTTGATGAGCTAATTGGTTCTTTGATGACTTATGAGTTGGGCTTAAAAAGAACAGAAGAAGATGTCAAGAAAAAGAAGACACTCGCTCTCAAGGTAAGTCTAAGCATCAAGGAAGCTACTAATGAAAGTTAGTCATCCACTTCAGAAAATGACTCACGTGAGTTTGCTCTTATCACAAGAAAGTTCAGAAATTTTTTGAGAAAAGAAGATAAGGGATTTCTGAAAAAGAAATCACAAGTGAATATTTTTTCAAAGCCTAAACAATATTTGAATAAAATATTTGATAGGGTTGTATGCTATTTTGAACTACTTAATCAATATGATGAAATGAAAAAAGAAAACAAAGTGCTCAAAAGAAAAATGAATCATATTGTTCATGATACTTCCATGGAAGAGAAAGAAAAAGAGCTTGTTCAAGAAATTTTTATGTTAAAAGGAAATGTCACTGAATTGAAGTTAAGGAGATTGAGTATGTCAAAGAAATGAAACTGGTTGTTGAAAAATATAAGGCCATCAAAAGTGTAAATACTAAAACGAAAAAAGAAATTGAAAATCTTCAGAAAGAAGTAAACAAGAGACAAGAAGATCTGGAATGGTTTGTGAGTGGAAAAAATAATCTAGAAGCCTTGATGGGAACAAAAGTGAACTTCAACAAAGAAGGTTTAGGCTTCAATGCCTCAAAGAAAAAAGAAATATGGTTGAAGACAATAACATTTATTTCATCAACAAACCCAGAAGCCTCCTCATCCAGAAATCAACTCAATTGGGAGAAAATTTCAGAAAAATGAGGAAAGGAAAATTGTTAAAAATTCTAAAATTGGAAATTTCAATAAAAAGGGCAACATAAAGGTTGGATTCAAATCAACAAAAATATCACAATGAAATAAATCATGGCAACCACATGACTGGGTAGGTCGACACCCTACATATGGCAGGTCGACACCTTCATTCACCAAACTACAGAACATGCCTAGATGTACTCAAACAGGTCGACACTATCCCTACAGAGTGTCGACACACTCTCATAGTTTTGCTAGATCTGGTCATTTAGGATATCCCAAGAGGTCTAGTTATCATACTTATTCATGGCTCCCTCAAAAGAGTACTAGAGGCAAATCTGAAGGTAATTTCATGAAAATGAAAAGAAACAGTAATCCAAAAATAATTGGAAACAACAAAAAGAATCAGAGACAAAATGAAACCAAAAATACCATTCAACCAACAATAAAAAGGCAAGTACAGATTCCAAAAAGTCTGCTTTCATATGTTCTTGAATTGGGTGATTTGAAGGGACCCAAATGTACTTGGGTTCCAAAGATCTTTCTTTCAATGTGTTGCCGGTATGTCTTGACCCGAAAACTACTTATCAAGTAAGTTTGACCCAACTACAACACACACACAATGTCTGTGGAAAACACGCTCTCAAAACAACCACACACATGTGGGTTGAGCACAAGGAATGCTCAAACCAACAACACACATAGAGATGATGGAAAATAAAGTGAAAGAAGAGTTCAGAGTTGAAGAACAAATCCAAAGTTGAACTCCTCAGGGTGTTCATCCAGAAGAATTCCAAGCTTCATGTCAATGAAGATCAGATGATGATGAGGAAGCTTGACTTCTGGACGAATCGGCTTCAACTCCTCGTACGAGATAGATCTCTCCTTGAACAGTCTAGAGTCTTAAAGCAGAGCAGTAGAGAAAGCCTTCTTCTTGTTCTTTGCTTAGGGTTTTGGTGTGGAGCCCTCTTACTTCGAAAAGAGGTCCATATGATCTATATATATTAGTGTTCACGTCTTGAGAATCGTGTCAGAGGAGAACACCCTGACATAGATCACATGCCTGTGTCATGTTGAGACTTAACCTGAGGCTGTCGATAGATGTCTTGTGGCTGTCGATAGGTACTGCTGCAAACTGGGCTTCCAGAACCATGTTTCTGGCTAGAACCTTGGGCTGTCGATAGGCAACCTGGTGCTGTCGACAAGCTAAACTGATCCATCGACAGATAAACTTGGTCTGTCGACAGCTACTATTTTTTTTCTTGTCTTCCAGTAGCTTGTTTGCTTCCTGACTTCATTGGCTGTCAACAAGGGCTTCAAACCTATCGACAGCTGAACACTACTTGTGTTTTTGAAGTTCTTTTGGGCTTGATTTTTGGTTCTTGATCTGTGCTTTTATTCTTACCTACATAAAAGACATTTCAAGTAAGATATCATGAAGGCATATATGGTCAAGAATTATTTCATTTGATCATGTCTTCTCAACATCAATTATGTCATTATCAAAAACATTTAAGCTTCAAACACATTCAATCATCATACACATTGTAACCCAACATTCTCCCCCTTTTTGATGATGACAAAAATACAATTGATGTTCTCCCCCTTTTTGACAACATTCAAAAATATAGTTCATGCACAAATGGATAGAAGAAAGCAAATGTGTTTTCATTGATGAAAAGTGAAAAAAAAAAGTGACATAACTGACAAACCCATAAACCTAAACTAGGAAAGACAGAACTACATGACCCCACATTGCTCAGCTGAACCCTAGACAATCTAAGCATCGTCATTCCCAGCAACAGTGGGATGACAGAATCCTTGAAACACACTGGTGAGTTGAGCAAGCTGCTATTGTATCTGAGCTTGAGAATCTGCAAGAGTGTCCATCCAGGTGTTGAGCTGATCAAATCGGGCATTAAAATGCTGGGTCATCTGAGCCATCTGATCAGCCATAAATTCTCGAAGGTCTTGAGCGGTAGCCTATGGAGCTAGTTCATCAGGAATATCGGCAGCACCACCATGAACATCCATGGGCTCCAGATGGGAATCTTCATCACTGTCCTCAACATCTTCAGAATCATCCTCTTCTTCTGGCTCTTGACCCTTGAGAGTCCGGGTGACTCATCCAGCAACCAACTTGTAGCCCATCTAATGGGCAGTGGTGCTATCATAAGCATTGTGGGTCTTAAGAGGAACAAGCTTACCCTCAAAGATTTGAATGCCAAGGAAGGACAGTAGGGAAGTGATAGGGCATGCATAGGGCATTGACCTCTTAGGATTGTGAAAGCATTGCTTGATGAGGTCAAGCATGAGATGTGGCAGATTTATCACCTGTCTCTTGAGGAACAAAAAGAAGAGGGACTTGTGAACTTCGGTCACAAGCTCTCGACTGCCATCTTTCGGAGCTATGAGAGTGGTGAATATGTGGTGAATCATGCGGTGAAGTGGGGGGAAGGAGTTGGCATTGAGTTTCACAACCTCCTTGGTGGAATCATAGGGTTGGAGGGTAATGAGGGTGAAATACTCCGAGGCAGGAAGATGGTTAACAAGAATGTCAGCCCCGGAGTTGGGAATCTCTAAGGCACAACTAAAAGGATTTGCAGTGACTTGAAAGGTAGTACCTTTGACAGTGGTGTAGAGTACCTCATCCACTGTCATCCCCATATTGTTGAAGAACTCCGTCACAGCGATTGGGGAGTACTGCTTGTGGGATTTGAGGAATGTGTGTAGACGCGGGATTTGACCCATTTCTGCATAGTTTTGTGGCCCAATAAGGCCCAATTAACTGTTTGTTGACTTGCCTCGGATCCCATGTAAACGGCAGCATCGACTGCCGCTGACTACATGTTGGCGGCAAGCTCCATGGACGTCGACTCCTTTTGGCGTCCACACATGTTGACGTTTGCATGGCGTTGGCGGCAGCATCGCTTGCCGTCAACCTGGTTTACTTGGTCTATGCAACTGCCCGTGATTCTAGCCCACTAAGCGCCCTCTCCTCACCCATGCAGCGCGTGGGGCCATTCCCAACGGGCAAATGGGCCACCTTGGCACCCCCTTGACCTAGTAAAGTCCTATGTGGCCCCCTCCTATTGGTCTAGCCCTTAACACTTGGACTGCCACTTGTACAAGTGTGTTTTTTCACACTTGAGCATCTAATGCCCCTTGGCTGCACCCCCACTGCCTATATAGGTAGTCCTTAGGACTTCTAAGGAAAGGGGGAGAGGCTGGATGAGCTATACCTTACATGCCTTGAGAGAAGAGAGAGAAAGTGCACCAAAGTTTCCATTCTTGTTCCCACTCTTCCTCTCAACTCTTTGAGCGTCCAGAAGGCTTCACCAAGTGTTGGAGGAGTCCACTAATGAGCCATCAACCACAGCAATGAGGATCATCTCCCTCTTCTTTCTCTCTTTCCCTACTCTCTCTCCTCTAGATTTGCATGTTGCACACACACACACACACCCTAGGCACGTAGGGCACCATCCTACAAACCCAAAAGGGGTTTTCCAACCAAAAAAACGGAGGGAAGAAGGGTGGTCATAGCACTTGGCCACCCCTCTTCTCAAGCCCGCAACCGGTACGGGGCTCTCCTTTTGGGTATTCTTCTCCTGTTTAGGATGTTTACCACACTTTCCTCAGTGTAATAGAGTTTCTTTTCGTGGCAGGAACACTTCGAAGAAGACCATGGAGCTTCTCTTCTTTGCCCGGCCAAAGAGGAGGAAGTTGGAGCCCTACCATCGTCCACTGCGCGAGGCCACAACATCGACGTGATCATTCTACTTCCTTGGGCACAGGTAAGGCCCTGGTGATCACAACATCTCCCTTTCCTTTGCTGGTTTCTTTGTTTTCTCCCTAGTCAATTCAGTCAATCGAGGAGTCAACAAAGTCAACCAGCACCCATTCAAAGCCAACGAGGGAGCGACAACGTTCGAGAGCCTCCGGAGCAACTACCAGCATCCATCGGCATATGGGGTGCGCGGAATGGGGCGTCCATAGCTCTTCTTTGGCGATCGCGATGGGACCCACAGTGCTGCCACGGTTTCAGTCCGCACCCAGGTAAATGGCTAGCGATAGTACCGTTAATCTAGGTAAGTGTCCACTCTTCCTGCCGCTTAGTTCATCTTAGCGTCCATATTTTTCGTCATTTACCATTTATTAGCGTTAGTCGATCATGCCATTTACGGTTTTCTGAGGAACTTGATGACGATTGTGTTGCCGTTTATTTCCCAGAAGTCGATTTTTATCCTGTTTTGATTGATTTCTCTTTTTGTTTGCTTCCTGATAGTTCTCTAACGGTCATCAGTCATGGGGGGGTCCTTTCTTCTTCTCTGTTCTAGCCTCCCCGCACATTTTAGGATAGCCCCTCCTTGGTTCACAACCTCTTACTCGGGTATTCCCTCTCGGGTAATCGGGTTGGCTCCAAGGGGAACTCTATAAGTCCCTAAATTCCGTGGATTCTGTGACGGCCCTCATTATACCGGTACGGTTATACCAACCCACGTCGGTATAGCGAGAGTCCTCACAGTGGGACATTTACCCAAATGATACAAACAGCTGAGATACACGCGAATATACAAACAGAGTAGCGGAAGTAAAAGACAACTTCTTCATTCATTCATCATCCACATTAAACATACATGAGATTTGCAATTTACATTAAGAGCTAAAAGTTCACATAATTAAATTGCTGAAAATTAAGTACACAATGTCCACACTCATACAATTTTCTCATGATAGTTCTAGTACAATGTCACTTTTACATACTATGAGACAAAAAGGGGTACAACTGCTCCAACAATCTAAACTCCGCGCTCGGAGTCCGTCTCTACCGTCTCCTCCACGAGAGTCTCGTCACCGTTTATACCTGTACGCCGAAGCAAGAAGTGAGTCTTAAAGACTCAGCAAGCAACACTACTCATAACATACACGTATAAGTCATAGCGGTTTCTACATGCACATTCACAAATTTCAACACATGGCATGCTAGTCATTTGAAAGTTGCAACCTATCATGAAAGTTCTACAATTTAATACATGGATCATGCTTTCAGATTTCTAAGAATAAAACTTACCTATCACATGCTCTCTATTCCATTTACTTGTGAAATTTTGCCTATAAAGAACCAAGACATGAGAGCTACCAACATGAACACTGTGCATATATGAAGGGAAAACACAACTAGTATGGATCTTACATGTTTTTAAACACATACATAGACATTTTCATATGCTTTAAGTTGCTGGTTTCACATGGTTTAATGGCTGTAAACTTACACATGAGAGCTACAATGTTGTTTAAAACATACCATGTGAACAACCAATCATGCTATTTTGTACACGTGCTCATCAATTATCCCTAACATGGATTCTAGACATTTTTGCACATATAAACATGATGATAACAACATGAAATTTCTGATTTCACATGGTTTCAGATTTGTCTCACATGGATTTCAATGTCATATTCTCACATTTTTAGTTTCACATTTTCTTTACACAAGTTTCCAATTCACATGGTTGCACTTTGCACATACACATTTCACATTGTTCACTTACACATTAACACATGAACACATACACATTACACATTACACATTACACATTTTAGGTGCTATGACACATAGTCCAAACCACCAAAGAAGGACATATACACATCACATTACACATAGACGCCATCTAGGCATTCCAATGGCGACTCTTAGACTGCGCAGACGGGAGAACAAGTCTCCCCCTAACCAGTGGTACTTGTCCACCTCCAGGATTTCCCCCTAATGCCCTTAGGGTCACTTACACATTGAACTTTCTCAGGGGGACTTTTCCCTGATACAGTTCCACTGCCCTCTACGGAAGCAGTGTCACATTGGCACAGTTACACATTTACACATTTTTCTGATTTTACACATGGTTTTACACATATCACTTTTCATCTCAGTCACTTTCTCGCTCACATGCATATCTCTGTTTTCCTGACATGACACTACAGATTTTAGGAGTTTAAAACACAATAAATTCACCAATCAGGTTGGGTTTAAACGATATCTAATCACTTTACGATGACATGCATAAATTTTTACATTTCACATGGAAAAATGCATAACTCCTTATACACTGGTCCAAATGACCTGAAAATTTAACCACATGCTATTTTTGGGTTCAAGATCATACATCAAATTTTCAGATTTTTCTGAGCTAAACGGAATTTACAGAAAATCAAATACCTATTTAGCATGCTATTCATAATTTAAGTTGACATGGAGCTTAACACCATCATACATTTTTGCCATTTACTGTCTGAACAGAGACTACTGTTATATGCATGATCTAAAAATACAGAATTACCCTAAATCATACAACCATAGATCGATCACAACAATTCTTTCTTGCATGCCTTTTTATTTACCGAACCGAAATTGATAGCAATTTATGCAAGCATGGACAATTTATCAAAATTTGAGTACACATACACTGATCCACTAACTTCATGATCTGACAAAACTTAGGGCACTCAGACTAGTCCTAATCATAAAACATGGATTGGCAAGAATCATTAACAAATCATGCTTGAAATTTCATGGAATAAAAATCTCTAACATTCACCACCACACATCATAACTCATCCACACACCACATTTACCAATATACATAGTGTATAGGGTTACCATATATCCTCATCACGAAAAACCCATCGAAAATAATCGTATAAGAGGGCAGAACAGTTTACTGTTCTGTCCAAATGAACTCGACGGCGGTCTCTGGCCGCTAACTCAGTGTCAGCGGCATGGTCGATGGGCGCCAATCATGATCTCAGCGTCCAGGGACCTTGCCGTTAATGCAGGTCTGTGCAGAACACAGACCCGAGCTCTCAAGATAGGGTGAATGTGGGGGTCAAGGACACGAAGAAAAATACACAAAAATGTTAAAACCGTCCTAGACTCATACGGGAACCTTATGGTAGGGTCACTTGCCTTTTAGAAATTGCTCCAATGGATCTAAATGCTCGGAGAAGCTCTCCTTGGGCTGTCCCAAGAAGTGCAGAATGTTCTGCAACATCTCCTTCCTCCGGGCTCTTGGATGAAGATGGCTCCAAGTTACGGTCGGGGAAGTCTTCTCCTTCACACCAGCTAGCTTCTTGTCGTGGAAGATGGCCGGATCCAGCTTTAGAGGGTCAGATTTTTGGGTGCAAAGTGGGGATTTTCTCACAGCTCAGAAGCTAGGGTTTTCTCCTCTTGTTTCTCTCTTGCAAAGGGTGAAGAGAGGGTTGGGGAAGGCAGATCCGGGTTCAGACATATGGGGAGGTCTCTCTCCCACTCACAGGGTGACAAGATGGCTCTCAGAGCCGTTGGGGACAACTCCCCAATGGGTGAGCTTCCTTGTTTCTAGAATTTCTGGCTCTGCAACGCATGCAGGTCAGAGAAATAGGCGTCCACATCGTTAGACGCCAGGATTAGTGTTGGCGTCCATGGGTGGACGCTGACACCCCCTCAACGGCTAGGGGTTGACGCCAATCTGGCCTTCAGCCAGAACTCTAAATCATGTAGAAAACTATGCATGCCATGCATATATACATGCAATATGTATATGGTAATGTATCCATACTATCACCATTCAATACATGCATTATTTACATCTAGTATAAACACATGCACACGTAGTTGTACTAATTAATACGTACGTAAATATGTATATACATACACAAGCACAAATATGCACATACAAATACAATTAATGCGACGGAAATTCGAGGGCCTTACACCCTCTCCCCCTTAAAGAAACTTCGTCCTCGAAGTTAGAACGACACTACTCAAACAAAAGGGGATACTTCTTCTTCATCGCATCCTCAAGCTCCCAAGTAGCCTCCTCTAGTGAGAAGTTCCGCCAGAGAACTTTCACCGATGCAATACTCTTGTTCCAGAGATGCTGAACCTTCCGGTCAAGAATGGCTACTGGTTGCTCGACATACGAAAGATCTGGCTGGATCTCCACTGGCTCATGACTAATCACATGAGACGGATCTCGAACATACTTCCTGAGCATGGATACGTGGAATACAGGGTGAACGCTAGCCAAAGCTGGGGGTAATGCTAGCTCATACGCCACGCTGCCCAAACATCTGAGAATCTCATATGGGCCAATGAATCTAGGGCTTAGCTTGCTATGCCTGCCAAATCTGACACACCTCGAGTAGGCGATATCTTCAAGAAGACATGATCGCCAACCTCGAACTCTAAATCCTTTCTCCTGTTGTCGGCATAACTCTTCTGCCTATCCTGTGCCGCAACAAGCCTCTTCCTGATAAGCTGGATATTATCTGAAGTTTCCTGAACTAACTCCGGTCTGATCAACTGCCTATCGCCAGTCTCCTCCCAACATAACGGAGATCTGCATGGCCTACCATACAATGCATCGAATGGAGCCATACCAATACTAGCATGAAAGCTGTTGTTGTATGCGAACTCCACAAGAGGTAAATGACGCTCCCAATCATCCTTCCAATCCAGAACACACGCTCTCAACATATCCTCGAGCGTCTGGATAGTCCGCTCGGACTGTCCATCGGTCTGGGGATGAAACGCCGAACTGAGCTTCAGCTCCGAACCTAACGCATCCTGAAGACCCTTCCACAGCCTCGAAGTGAATCTCGGATCTCGATCCGAAATAATCGACTTCGGCACACCATGCAATCTAATGATACCACTAACATACAATCTAGCTAAACTCTCTACTGACTGCTTCTTCTTCATAGGAAATAAATGAGCAGTCTTCGAGAATCTATCTACAACTACCCAAATTGAGTCATTGCCCCTTCTAGATCGAGGCAAACCTGAAACGAAGTTCATAGTGATAGCTTCCCACTTCCATACTGGGATATCCATCCTCTGCATAAGGCCGGATGGTCGCTGTCGCTCGGCCTTCACTTGCTGACACACCAAACACCTAGACACATAATCCGCAACATCCTTCTTCATGCCGGACCACCAAAATGATCTCTTCAGGTCTTGATACATCTTAGTGTTACCTGGATGAATAGAGAATCGCGATCTATGAGCCTCTGCTAACACATGCTCACGGACATCTACTAAATCGGGGACACAGACACGGTGCTGAAATCTAATCACACCGTCCTCATCACGAGCAATGCCCACCTTACCCACTAATTCTAACAATCTAGGGTCGGCTTCCTGTTGCCCGATCACCTCATCCAAAACCGAGGATCTAAGGGATAACTGAGCTACAAAAGCCTGACACAGCGATGGCTCTAACTCGGTCATAGAGTACGCCGCATCCTCCAACATCTTCCAATCCTGCTGGAGCGAAGACCTCTTTCTACTAAGAGCATCCGCTACGACATTCGCCTTCCCAGGGTGATACTGAAGGTCGAAGTCATAGTCCTTCAAGAACTCAATCCATCTTCTCTGCCTCAGGTTTAATTCCTTTTGGGAGAAAAGATACTTTAAGCTCTTGTGGTCAGTAAACACCTCAAATCTGACACCATAAAGATAGTGCCTCCAGATCTTTAGTGCATGAACCACTGCTGCGAGCTCCAAATCATGAGTTGGATAGTTCCTCTCATGCTCCTTTAACTGACGAGAAGCATAAGCCACTACCCTTTCTTGCTGCATGAGCACACAGCCTAACCGATCCGAGACGCATCCGTATAAATGGCAAAGCCCTCTAGACCACTAGGCAATACCAATACCGCAGCAGAAGTAAGCTTAGCCTTCAATAGCTGGAAGCTACGCTCACATGCCTCAGACCATACGAATTCTCACCCTTCCTGGTCAGCTTTGTCAAGGGGCGGCGATGGATGAGAAACCCTCAATGAATCGCCGATAGTAACCAGCTAACCCAATAAAACTACGAATCTCCGAAGGGGTCTTGGGAACCTCCCAATCCATAACTGCCTAGACCTTCGCTGGATCAACTGCAACACCAGTGCCGGAGATAACATGCCCGAGGAAATGAACCTCGCGCAACCAAAAATCGCACTTGCTGAATTTTGCATACAGCTTGTGCTCAGGAAGAACCTCTAACACTAACCTCAAATGCTGACGGTGGGTGGCCTCATCCGGAGAATAGACCAACACATCGTCAATAAACACTACGACAAAGCTATCTAAATAAGGCCTAAACACCCGGTTCATGAGATCTATGAACGCTGCAGGGGCATTGGTCAATCCGAAAGGAAGGACCAAGAACTCATAATGTCCATAATGTGTTCTAAATGCCGTCTTGGACACATCCTCACTCCGAATCTTCAACTGATGATAACCAGATCGCAAGTCAATCTTAGAAAAGACTGATGCCTCTCGCAACTGGTCAAACAAGTCATCAATGCGAGGTAAGGGATACCTGTTCTTCACAGTCACTTGGTTCAACTTCCTATAGTCAATACACAACCTAAGTGACCCGTCTTTCTTCTTGACGAATAATACAGGTGCACCCCAAGGGGAAACACTAGGGCGAATAAATCCCTTATCAAGCAACTCCTGCAACTACCTCCTCAACTCGGCTAACTCCGCAGGTGCCATCCGATATGGAGCCTTCGAGATAGGAGAGGTGCTCGGAAGCAACTCTATAGTAAACTCTATCTCTCTATCCGGTGGCAATCCAGACAAGTCATCAGGAAAGACATCTGGAAAATCCTACACTACCTCAATCTCCGCAAGAGTAAGTGACTCATCAGCCTCTGGCACTAACACCACGCTGGCAAGAAAAGCGTCACAACCCTTGTTTACCATGCGCATCGCCTTCATGGCAGAGATGACTAACTTTCCAGCCAAGTTCCTTGGCAAGGGATGAGAGAACTCGTCCTCACCAGGAATGCGGAAAACAATCCTCTTCCGACGACAATCCACTAACGCATAGTGCTCCTCTAGCCAATCCAGACCAAGAATAGCATCATAGTCCTTCATCTTTAGCAAGAAGAAACACCCATCTAGGATTCTATCCTCAATGCACACAGGTAACGACGGAATGCACTTCCTAGTCGATACCGTACCCGCAAGGGTGTGCACAGACAAGGGGACCTCTAAATCCTCAGACTCTACGCCTGACTCTAGGGCTAACTGCCTAGCGAACCGCTCGGAAATGAACGAGTGAGTAGCACCCGTATCAAACAAAACCCGAGCGTGCACACCTAAAGCAAAACCGTACCTTCGGTGACATGCTCCGCCTGCTCGGCGTCCTCGCGAGCTAAAGCAAACACTCGAGCTGGGGCTCGAGGCCTTCCTGGTCTTCCGTAGCTGGCGCGGCTGCCGCTACTGCTGGGGCTGGCGCTCCACGCTGAGCTCCTTGTTGAAGTCTTGGGCAATCTTTGATCTTGTGGTCGCTGCTCCCGCACTTCAAGCATCTACCCGCTACCAACCAACACTCGGAACCACCATGTGTCTTCCCGCAATGGGGACACTCTTTCTTCACACCAGGGGAACGTACAGAAGGTACCTGAGAGTTGTTGACTGTCACGGATCGCTGCGTGTCTGGTACACCGTTTTCTTATTATCCTGCCGCTGGAATGTCGCTGCCGGCCTCTCTGCGAAGCCTTCTTTTCCTCCAGATATTGCTCCATTTCTCCCTCCTGCCTGCAGGCAGCACTGAGGGCCTCGTCCAATGTGCGGTGGTCAAACGCCACGAGTCTCGTCCGCAGTGATGGCTTGAGTCCCATCACGAATTTCTCGTCTTCCTGCGCTCATCCTCTACGATATGCGGTGCATACTTAGAAAGTTCAGAAAACCTTGCCTCGTATTCCAGCACGGTCATGGAGCCTTGCGTCAGGGAGAGAAATTCCTGCTCCATCTTGTCCTGGATATGCTCTGGGACGAACTTGGCTCGAAAGAGCCTCACGAACGCGTCCCACGCCACGTCTACTGCTCCGTCCTCAAAGCGTGTACGTAGTAGGGAGGACCACCATACATCCGCTCTCTCCTGCAATACACCTTCATAAGCACCAACTAACAAATTCTAAATTAAGCAGAACATACAAACATACAAAATTAAAAGTCTACCTGTAGCATGTAGGTGGCTAATGTCACCTTATCCTCATCAGGGCACCTGATGGCTCGGAAGATTTTCTCTGTCTCCCTTAACCAACTTTCTGCCATTAATGGATCACTCTCCCCCTTAAAAGAGGGTGGGGTCATCCTCTTGAATCGCTCCATGATGGGAGGTCCACCATGGTCCTGAGCTGGTGCCTGAGCCTGCTACATTAAACAATAGGCAATACACAATAAACACAATATCATGCAATTTAAATAGCAACTACTAGTTGTTTCATTATTCTACCTGGGCCTCCAACTGTGCCTGGAGTGCTGCCTGGGTATGAGCCTGCGTCTGCATGGCTTGCACCAGACCTTGCATGAATACTCCGTAATCCACAGGCGGCGGTGGGGGAAGTACAGGACCTGGCGGTGCCGGGGCCTGCTGCTCTGCCCGCTCGTCACGTCGCGGCTCGTCCTCACGGGCCGACGCTCCACCACGCCTACCTCTCGAAGCCATGGCTGTAATAAAATTTCAGCCACTATTAGAGCTAGGTTACTAAGTTTTCTAACCATTTTCTTATCTATCTTTCACTTCTTATTAGTGTTTTCTACACATGTGGACATACTTAGCATGCAATGGGGATGATGACTTAGGTATATTCATGTGCAATCTCAACCGGTCGCTCTGATACCAATCTCTGTGACGGCCCTCATTATACCGGTACGGTTATACCAACCCACGTCGGTATAGCGAGAGTCCTCACAGTGGGACATTTACCCAAACGATACAAACAGCTGAGATACACGCGAATATACAAACAGAGTAGCGGAAGTAAAAGACAACTGTCTTCATTCATTCATCATCCACATTAAACATACATGAGATTTGCAATTTACATTAAGAGCTAAAAGTTCACATAATTAAATTGCTGAAAATTAAGTACACAATGTCCACACTTATACAATTTTCTCATGAGTTCTAGTACAATGTCACTTTTACATACTATGAAACAAAAAGGGTACAACTGCTCCAACAATCTAAACTCCGCGCTCGGAGTCCGTCTCTACCGTCTCCTCCACGAGAGTCTCGTCACCGTCTATACCTGTACGCCGAAGCAAGAGTGAGTCTTAAAGACTCAGCAAGCAACACTACTCATAACATACACGTATAAGTCATAGCGGTTTCTACATGCACATTCACAAATTTCAACACATGGCATGCTAGTCATTTGAAAGTTGCAACCTATCATGAAAGTTCTACAATTTAATACATGGATCATGCTTTCAGATTTCTAAGAATAAAACTTACCTATCACATGCTCTCTATTCCATTTACTTGTGAAATTTTGCCTTTAAAGAACCAAGACATGAGAGCTACCAACATGAACACTGTGCATATATGAAGGGAAAACACAACTAGCATGGATCTTACATGTTTTTAAACACATACATAGACATTTTCACATGCTTTAAGTTGCTGGTTTCACATGGTTTAATGGCTGTAAACTACACATGAGAGCTACAATGTTGTTTAAAACATACCATGTGAACAACCAATCATGCTATTTTGTACACGTGCTCATCAATTATCCCTAACATGGATTCTAGACATTTTGCACATATAAACATGATGATAACAACATGAAATTACTGATTTCACATGGTTTCAGATTTGTCTCACATGGATTTCAATGTCATATTCTCACATTTTTAGTTTCACATTTTCTTTACACAAGTTTCCAATTCACATGGTTGCACTTTGCACATACACATTTCACATTGTTCACTTACACATTAACACATGAACACATACACATTACACATTACACATTACACATTTTAGGTGCCGTGACACATAGTCCAAACCACCAAAGAAGGACATATACACATCACATTACACATAGACGCCATCTAGGCATTCAATGGCGACTCTTGGACTGCGCAGACCGGGAGAACAAGTCTCCACCCTAACCAGTGGTACTTGTCCACCTCCAGGATTTCCCCCTAATGCCCTTAGGGTCACTTACACATTGAACTTTCTCAGGGGACTTTTCCCTGATACAGTTCCACTGCCCTCTACGGAAGCAGTGTCACATTGGCACAGTTACACATTTACACATTTTTCCGATTTTACACATGGTTTTACACATATCACTTTTCATCTCATTCACTTTCTCACTCACATGCATATCTCTATTTTCCTGACATGACACTACAGATTTTAGGAGTTTAACACACAGTAAATTCACCAATCAGGTTGGGTTTAAACGATATCTAATCACTTTACGATGACATGCATAAATTTTTACATTTCACATGGAAAAATGCATAACTCCTTATATACTGATCCAAATGACCTGAAAAGTTAACCACATGCTATTTTCGGGTTCAAGATCACACATCCAATTTTTCATATTTTTCTGAGCTAAATGGAATTTACAGAAAATCAAATACCTATTTAGCATGCTATTCATAATTTAAGTTGACATGGAGCTTAACACCATCATACATTTTTGCCACTTACTGTCTGAACAGAGACTACTGTTATATGCATGATCTGAAAATACAGAATTACCCTAAATCATACAACCATAGATCGATCACAACAATTCTTTCTTGCATGCCTTTTTATTTACCGAACGAAATTAATAGCAATTTATGCAAGCATGGACAATTTATCAAAATTTGAGTACACATACACTGATCCACTAACTTCATGATCTGACAAAACTTAGGGCACTTAGACTAGTCCTAATCATAAAACATGGATTGGCAAGAATCATTAACAAATCATGCTTGAAATTTCATGGGATAAAAATCTCTAACATTCACCACCACACATCATAACTCATCCACACACCACATTTACCAATATACATAGTGTATAGGGTTACCATATATCCTCATCACGGAAAACCCATCGAAAATAATCGTATAAGAGGGCAGAACAGTTTACTGTTCTGTCGAGATGAACTCGGCGGCGGTCTCTGGCCGCTAACTCAGTGTCAGCGGCATGGTCGATGGACTCCAATCATGATCTCAGCGTCCAGGGACCTTGCCGCTAATGCAGGTCTGTGCAGAACACAGACCCGAGCTCTCAAGATAGGGTGAATGTGGGGGTCAAGGACACGAAGAAAAATACACAAAATGTTAAAACCGTCCTAGACTCATACGGGAACCTTATGGTAGGGTCACTTGCCTTTTAGAAATTGCTCCAATGGATCTAAATGCTCGGAGAAGCTCTCCTTGCTGTCCCAAGAAGTGCAGAATGTCCTCCAAGATCTCCTTCCTCCGGGCTCTTGGATGAAGATGGCTCCAAGGTACGGCCGGGGAAGTCTTCTCCTTCACTCCAGCTAGCTTCTTGTCGTGGAAGATGGACGGATCCAGCTTTAGAGGGTCAGATTTTTAGGTGCAAAGTGGGGATTTTTTCACAGCTCAGATGCTAGGGTTTTCTCCTCTTGTGACGGCCCTCATTATACCGGTACGGTTATACCAACCCACGTCGGTATAGCGAGAGTCCTCACAGTGGGACATTTACCCAAACGATACAAACAGCTGAGATACATGCGAATATACGAACAAAGTAGTGGAAGTAAAAGACAACTGTCTTCATTCATTCATCATCCACATTTAACATACATGAAATTTGCAATTAACATTAAAGAACTTAAAGTTCACATAATTTAATTGCTGAAAATTAAGTACACAATGTCCACACTTACACAATATTCTCATGATTTCTAATACAATGTCACTTTTACATACTATGAAAATCACAAAAGGGTACGCCTGCTCCAACAATCTAAACTCCGCGCTCGGAGTCCGTCTCTACCGTCTCCTCCACGAGAGTCTTGTCACCGTCTATACCTGTACGCCGAAGCAAGGAGTGAGTCTTAAAGACTCAGCAAGCAACACTACTCATAACATACACGTATAAGTCATAGTGGTTTCTACATGCACATTCACAAATTTCAACACATGTCATGCTAGTCATTTGAAAGTTCTACAATTTAGTACATGGATCATGCTTTCAGATTTCTAATAGAACTTACCTATCACATGCTCTCTATTCCATTTACTTGTGAAATTTTGCCTTTAAAGAATCAAGACATGAGAGCTACCAACATGAACACTGTGCACATATGAAGGGAAAACACAACTAGCATGGACTTTACATGTTCTTAACCACATACATAGACATTTTCACATGCTTTAAGTTGCTGGTTTCACATGGTTTAATGGCTGTAAACCTACACATGAGAGCTACAATATTGTTTAAAACATACTATATGAACAACCAATCATGCTATTTTGTACATGTGCTCATCAATTATCCCTAGCATGGATTCTAGACATTTTCGCACATATAAACATGATGATAACAACATGAAATTACTGATTTCACATGGTTTCAGATTTGTCTCACATGGATTCCAATGTCATATTCTCACATTTTTAGTTTCACATTTCCTTTACACAAGTTTCCAATTCACATGGTTGCACTTTACACATACACATTTCACATTGTTCACTTACAAATTAACACATGAACACATACACATTACACATTTCACATTCACATTTTAGGTGCCGTGACACATAGTCCAAACCACCAAAGAAGGACATATACACATCACATTACACATAGACGCCATCTAGGCATTCCAATGGCGACTCTTGGACTGCGCAGACCAGGAGAACAAGTCTCCAGCCTAACCAGTGGTACTTGTCCACCTCCAGGATTTCCCCCTTATGCCCTTAGGGTCACTTACACATTGAACCTTCTTAGGGGACTTTTCCCTAATACGGTTCCACTGCCCTCTGTGGAAGCAATGTCACACTTGGCACATTTACACATTTACACATTTTTACTGATTTTACACATAGTTTGACACATGTCACTCTCAATTCATTTACTTTCTCACTCACATGCACATTCTCTGTTTTCCTATCATGACACTACAGATTTCAGACATTAACAAGCAGGTAATTCCATTAATCAGGCTGGATTAAACAAGAATCAACTCATTTTACAATGACATGCATCAATTTCACATTTTTCATGAAAATTTCATAAGGCATCGTTCTCTGGTCCAAATGACCTGAAATTTTAATCACAAACTAATTTCGGGTTTAGGACCCTTCATACAATTTTTCAGATTTTTCTAAGTTAAAATGAATTTACAGAAAATCAAACATCCAGTTTTCATGCCATTCGTAAATCAAGTCGATATGGAATTACACACAAGCCAAAATTTTAGCAAGCTACTGTCTGAACCCTACATGTATAGAGCTACAGAATTTATTCCTCAATTTACGGGGCAATGCCCGGTTTACCGAGGATTTATCATAACTTATGCACAATTCCTATTTTCCAAATAACACTTTGAATAATTTACACAAGCATGGCAAAGTCTCAATTTCAGAATATGGCTGATCCATTCATGTATGATCCTCACAAACTTGGTCATACAGGCTGGTCCTAAATCATGCAACATAGATTGACAAGATTAACAACTAATCATGCTTTGTAATTTCATGGAATAACTTCTATCATTCACCACCATGCACACTCATCCATCTACACACCACATTCATCACATTAACAATATACATAGAATATAAATGGTTTACAGTATCCTCATCGTGAAACATATCGATGATAGTGTATAGAAGGGCATAACAGGTCACTGTTCTGTCCAGATGAACTTGGCGGCGGTCTCTGGCCGCTAATTCAGTGTCAGCGGCATGGTCGATGGACGCCAAGCATGATCTCAGCGTCTAGGGACATTGCCGTTAATGTCGGGTCTGTGCAGAACACAAACCCGAGCTCCAAAGATGGGGTGAAAGTGGGGGTCTAGGACACGAGGAAAAATTCATAAAAATTGTAGAATCGACCTAGACACATACTGGGACATTATGGTTAGGTTACTTGCCCTTAGGAAATTGCTTCATTGGATCAAAAGTGTTGGTGATGCCCTCCTTGGGCAGTCCCAAGAAGTTGCAAACTGTCCTCCGAGATCTCCTTCCTCCGGGCTCTTGGATGATCTCCACAGCAAGGAAATGTCGGGGAAGTCTTCTCCTTCACTCCAGCTAGCTTCTTGTCGAGGAAGATGGCCGGATTCAGCTTCAGAGGGTCAGATCTTTGGGTGCAAAGTGGGGGTTTTTCCTCAGTTCAGAACTAGGGTTTTCTCCTCTGGTTTCTCTCTTGCAAAAGGGTGAAGAGAGGGTTGGGGAAGGCAGATCCGGGTTCAACATATGGGAGAGGCCTCTCTCCCACTCACAAGGTGACAAGATGGCTCTCAGAGCCGTTGGGGACAGCTCCCCAATGGGTGGGCTTCCTTGTTTCCGGAATTTCTGGCTCTGCAACGCATGCAGGTCAGAGCAATAGGCGTCCACATCGTTAGACGCCAGGATTAGTGTTGGCGTCCATGGCTGGACGCTGACACCCCCTCAACGGCTAGGGGTTGACGCCAATCTGGCCTTCAGCCAGAACTATAAATCATGCAGAAAACTATGCATGCTATGCATATATACATGCAATATGTATATGGTAACGTATCCATACTATCACCAGTCAATACATGCATTATTTACATCTAGTATAAACACATGCACACGTAATTGTACTAATTAATACGTACGTAAATATGTATATACATACTCAAGCACAAAGATACACACAAATACAATTAATGCGACGGAAATTCGAGGGCCTTACACCTCTTGTTTCTCTCTTGCAAAGGGTGAAGAGAGGGTTGGGGAAGGCAAATCCGGGTTCAGACATATGGGGAGGTCTCTCTCCCACTCACAGGGTGACAAGATGGCTCTCAGAGACATTGGGGACAGCTCCCCAATGGGTGAGCTTCCTTGTTTCTGGAATTTCTGGCTCTGCAACGCATGCAGATCAGAGAAATAGGCGTCCACATCGTTAGACACCAGGATTAGTGTTGGCGTCCATGGGTGGACGCTGACACCACCTCAACGGCTAGGGGTTGACGCCAATCTGGCCTTCGGCCAGAACTCTAAATCATGCAGAAAACTATGCATGTCATGCATATATACATGCAATATGTATATGGTAATGTATCCATACTATCACCATTCAATACATGCATTATTTACATCCAGTATAAACACATGCACACGTAGTTGTACTAATTAATACGTACGTAAATATGTATATACATACACAAGCACAAATATACACATACAAATACAATTAATGCGACGGAAATTCGAGGGCCTTATAGATTCCCTCACGGTACGGGGCAGGAGAACCTTTACCCTCCCATTTAGACTGGCTATTCACACAGGTTTGAGTAAGTTTGGAGAGAACCGGCCTTGTCAAGTCAAGTTAACACACAACTTCAACTTCTAAAATTTTGGGGATGTTGTTTGATAACATTGCCTGGTAGAAATTCATATTTCTCTTAATAACATTATAGTTAATCAACTTAACCATCCTAAAATCAGTAGGTTGTGTTGCTAAATGTACTCTTGGTTGAACTCTATCAACATGTCTAACAATCCGGCATTTGAGTATGATGACTATATCAATGATGAGTTTGTCGGCTTGATTAACAATAATGTTCAGCCTGAGGAGTCTGTTCAATCCTCTCAAGCTGATAATGAGGAGAGCGTGAGTTTGAGGGTCATCCCCACATATGCCCAAGACGTTCAAGAAGAACCTGAATTCTCCAAACTCCTCTCCCGTTATTCGCCCGAGGACATCATTTCAATACTTTCTAAGCATACCGTCTGGGCAGCAGCCTCTCCTTCCTCTCCATCCCCTTCTCCTTTCCATGCTTCCTCATCTAGGCCCGCTCCTAGGCCCGGCACTCCTTCACGGGTTCCTATCTCACCCATTCCCATTTCCACTCTGATTCCTCCCACTCCTTTACCTACTTCTATCCCAACTCCTCCTTCCATCTATCCATCTCATGTTCTGCCCACACCCCCTATTCAATCTGAATCCATCTCCCGGTCAGAGATGGAGGGCCTTGTTAGGAGGCTCTTGGCTGAATCTCTATCCCTCTCCAAGCCTCACTCTCTCCAAAACTATTGCAAGCTCCCGAATGCCTATTTTCATCCGGGTTTCAAGGCCCCGAAATAACGCAACTATGACGGGACCACTGACCCCCAATTCCACCTTGCTGGCTTCAGCATGGACTCCCATCGGTGGTTATACGATTGGGTCCTCATAGTTCACCTCTTCCAACAATTGTTGGAAGGGGAGGCTTTGAGGTGGTTTACGTCTTTACCCGCATCAGATCTTATCAATTTTGACATTGTCTCCGAACGTTTCATCTCCCATTTTTCCTACATGGCCACCTAAGTCCCCACACTCCCCGACTTGGAGGTGGAAAAGATGAAGTCGGACAAAGACTTTGTCACATTTGCCAACCGATGGAGATCCATGGCTTTGAGGGCCGACCTTCCCATCCCGGAGTCCCAAGCTATAACCATGATCGTTACCAATACCACCCCTTTGCTCCGTTCCATATTGATGCTTAGTGAGTTCCCCTCCTTCTCACATCTTTATAACCGAGCTAGGGTGGTCCAAAATCAGATCAAGGACTCCTCTCTTCTTCCTTTCTTTGAAGGGAAGCCCAAGGAACACAAGGCTCCCGTGGCACCTACCACCGAGGGGGTGACCGTCAATGAGTCCGTCAGCGCTTGTAGTCAGCCGTTGAGGCCTCCTAACAAGCTCTCCAATCCTCCCTCCAATCCTCATCAGTTCCCGTCACACCCCTCCAAGCCATATTCCGTTGTTCCTCCTCCTTTTGGCTCTACCCATCCTGGACCCAGAAGATCTCATTATCCTGCCCTCCCCAAATCCCTTGATGACGTATTCTTCGCCCTTATGTCTTGTGATGCTATCCGACTTCCCCTGCAAAAGGTAAGCGTCAATCCGAGGGCCGATACCTCAAAGTACTGTCCTTATCATAGGGCTCATGGTCATGAACTCCACAACTTCTTCACCTTCCGTGACTAGGTGTATGACATGAATGACCAAGGTAGGATAAATTGGGAGGATGTCAAGGTTGCCATAGCCAAGTCTAGATATACCAAAAGGGACCTGGGTATTGTGCAAAACCCTCTCCCCAACCACCAAAGCAACAATCCCTCCTCCTCTAGGCCCAAGGAAAAGGTTAATACCATGATGCATCCAGAACCCCAGGTCGTGAGGAGAGAGCAACAATGGGGGGTGGAAGGTTTTGAGGAGTGGTATCCATGTCCCTCTGTAGAGTCTCAGGAGCCCTCCACCACCGTAGACGCCATCCTAGAAGAGCGACCCTTAGTGCTTATCTGACCTGCTCCTCATGATGCCTATCCTTCCATTCCCATTCCACCTTCCTATGAGTCGCCCATCCATAGAATCAAACCCCTCCAACTCATTCTCCCTAGGTCCCATGAGAATGTTCATGTCACGCTTCGGAATCAGATTGTTCCTCCGCCCCCACGGCCATCTCAAGATGAGGAGGATAATGGACCCCCACCACCTGCTGGCACAGAATATGACATTCTGCAACACTTGGACAAGACGCCCACGAGGGTGTCTATCTTAGAATTGATTCGGAGATCGTTGTCCCATCAGTCCACCCTCCTCCAATTTCTCCAGAAAATTATGGTCAATGATGACCTTCCTCCAGTGGGGTAACCAATGCCATTCTTTCCTCACCCAAGGACCCTCGATTTCTTTCTCGGACAAAGCCTTGCTGCCCCTGAGTGTCGTTCTCTTTCCCTTTGCCTCACTGTTACCCTCAATGGGGTGTCGGTAGACTCCACTCTCATTGACACCGGGGCATCCATTATTGTGTGTCCGATGAAGACCCTCAAGCAATTGGGTTTGGGGGAGGATAATCTGGAGAAAATCTGTTCCACCATTGCTGCCTATGACAACTCCAGAGGGTTGCCAAAGGTAAAATTGCTCTCCAACTAGAGATTGGACCTGTCACCATGTCATCCGAATTTCTAGTTTTGGATGTTCATCCGGACTATAAGGTCATTCTTGGTCGTCCCTGGCTAGAACAAATTCTAGGGGTCCCTTCCACCGCACACCAATGTTTCAAGTTTCCATTCAATGGGCGGGTTATCAAGATCAAAAGCATTCCTACCTTGGAAACCCTCAATTCTATCACTTCAGAGCAGATGCCGCACCTATTCATTCCGAACAAGGGGAAGAAACCTATCATGTCTATCTTTGACCTTCCCTTGCCTCTTGATTTGAACCAACCTCCCCTTTTGGATGAAGAGCTTGAGACTATCCCATGTCCCCAAGTGAAAGGTTGGGAAGTGATGGCTAAGATCGGCTATATTCATGGCCGAGGTTTGGGTAGGAACAAGCAGGGTCCTGTTCATGGCATTCAAGTCAAGAGGTTGTTACATAGGGCAGGTTTAGGCTTTCATCTGGACCCTATTCATCCAGATCCTTTCATCCCCTATACCCCTCTCACTTGGACCCTGAAGGAGCACTTTGTTCAGGGGCCCATTCAACAGGGAACCCGGGAGCCTGTGATGGAGGAGTTGTCTGACTCCGAGAGCGAGGAAGAAGAGGAAGTTGCCGAAATTGAGGAAGTCTGTGAAGACTTTGGCCTTCTCTCGCTCTTTGGTTCTGACTCTCCATCACACCCATCTCCTTCCTTGTCTCCCTCAACTGAAGTGTGTTTGGCACATGACTCTCTTTCTCCTTCCCCTTCCTTCTCTCTTCTTTCTCAATCCGTCCTTCCTCCATTCCTCACCTAGCCAGTCGGGGCATCCTTGAGTCAACAACTCATGGTTTTAAGCCTTGACTCCCAAAAAAAAAAATTGCCAATTTTGAAAGGTGGGAATGCGAGGTCTCTATTGAGTGCCTTCCTCTGTGGACTCTCTTCCCATCGGCCGGGGGCCGACGCTTTCCTGCCTAAATTCCCATCCTCCCCCCCCCCCCTAGGGGCACTTCCTCTGTACATAGTTTTGTAAATAGTCTGTACATAGTAGCATAGATTCTAGTTTAAAGTCGAATATAGAGTCGAGTCTAGGCTTAGAATAGTGTGGTCCCTCTCAGCCATGCATTCGCAAAGAAAGGGGGAGGCAAGTTCCTACCCGTTATGTCATGGCCTTGGCTGAGAGGTGTCTTAAGTTGAGTCAAGTTCCGGAGTTTCTTGAGGAGCCTGCCCTTGTAGAGGCTGATTTTGAAAGGCGATTCTGTAGATGACGGTTTAGGAGTCTATCTGCTAGATGTTGATGAGAAAGATGAGCTGGGAGATCTTGGGTCAGAAGAGAGGACCCAGTGAGCTCCTATGTGGATGGCATAAAGAGGTGCGACGAGCCAACCATGGTTGCGGATGAGCCCACCAAAGAGATCAACTTTGGCACCGAAGAATCCCCAAAGGTAGTTTTGATTAGTGCCAAGTTGAGTGTTGAAGAAAAAGAAGCTATTGCAGCTATCATCCAAGAATTTTCCGACGTTTTGCCTGGTCCTACGAATACATGCCAGGGCTAGACACCTCTTTGGTCGAGCACCGATTGGTCTTAAAAGCCGTCGCAAAGGCTGTCAAACAAAAGCTGAGGAGGCTACACCGCAAGCTCGCACTCAAGATCAAAGAGGAGGTTGACAAATTGCACAGGGCTAAATTCATTAGAGTTGTGCTTTATCCACAATGGGTAGCTAATATCATCCCTGTGATGAAGAAGGACGGTAAGGTTAGGATCCGTATAGATTTTCGCAACCTTAATCGTGCTTGCCCTAAGGACGATTTTCCTCATCCCCACATAGATGTCCTAGTGGACAATACTGCGGCTTTCATATGTCGTCATTCATGGATGGTTTCTCTGGGTATAACCAGATCCGTCTGGTGGAGGAAGACCAGTAGAAAACTTCTTTCACAACGCCTTGAGGGACTTATTGTTATGTCGTGATGCCCTTCGGATTGAAGAATGCGGGAGCAACCTATCAAAGGGCAATGATGGCGATCTTTCATGACATGATGCATGTGCACATGGAAGTCTATGTGGATGATGTTTTGGTTAAGTCTAGGACTCGACATGGCCATGTTGAGGTCCTACGGGCAGTTCTCCAACGGTCTAGAGAACATAAGCTCAAAATGAACCCCAAGAAGTGTCTTTGGAGTGTCCTCAGGAAAGTTGCTTGGGTTCATAGTTAGCAGGCGGGGAATCGAGATTGTCCCCAATAAGGACAAAGCAATAATCGATATGCCTCCTCCTAGGAACATTAAGGAAGTTAGGGGGCTAATTGGCATACTTTAGTTCATCAGGAGATTTATCTCCTAGCATTCCATCCGTTGCAAGCCCTTCTATGAGATGCTTAGAGTAGAGGCTAAGTTTGATTGGAACGATAAATGTCAAAAGGCCTTTGAAGAGTTGAAGAGCTATTTGTTCAATCCCTCAGTTCTCGCTCCTCCGGCCCCGGGTCGGCCCTTATTGCTCTGTGTGTCAACCACTGAAGATTCAACCGGAGCAGTCTTGGCCAAATATGACGACAAGAAGAAGGAGAGAGCGGTGTACTACTTCTCCAAGTTGTTCAATGAAGCTGAGAAAAAGTACACTGCCATGGAAAGAACATGTGCGGCCGTCGTCTGGGTTGCCCAGAAGTTGAAGCATTATTTCCTAGCTCATGAGGTGAAGCTTCAGCGTGTATGGACCCAATTCTGCACTTGCTTGAGAAGCCCATCCTGACAGAGCGGTTGATGAGGTGGCAAAGTTTTCTCAACCAATTTGACATCACCTACGTCACCCAAAAGTCAATCAAGGGGCATGCTATTGCCGAGCATTTGTCCTACCACCCCTTACCTTCATATTCTCCTATCGATGAAAGCTTTCCGGATGAAGAGTTAGGAGCCATTATTGATGGTGAACCTTCATGGATACTTTACTTCGACGGAGCTCTCAATTCCAAAGGGAGTGGGATAGGGGCAGTCCTCCTCTCACCGGAAGGGGTAGTCATTGCGCACGCCTACCAATTAACCTTCCCTGCCACAAACAATGTGGCCGAGTATGAGGCTCTCCTAGTTGGCTTGAAAATGGCATTATTGCTCAGAGTCAAGGAGTTAAGGATAATTGGAGATTCACAGTTGATACCCCGGCAATCTCTCATTAAGTACCAGACCCGGGATCCCAAGTTGAAACCATAGTAAGAGTTGGTAGGAAAGGTAGTCCGGTAGTTTAGGAAGCTCACCCTAGGGCTCAGAACATCTTATCAGATTCACTCGCCTCCCTGGCTTCTTCCATCCCTATTCCACTAGGGAGGTCTTCTGAAACTATCTAAGTTCAAAGGTTAAGAGTCCCTTCTCATGTTGATCCTTGGTTCACTCAACTCAAGTTTCCCTCCCTTCGAGTCCATGCACTCTCAAAAGAGCCAGAAATCGACCTCGATGATGGCCATCCTTGGTACTTTGACATCGCAAACTTTCTCAAAGATGGATCCTTCCTCGATTATACCACCTTTGCTGACAGACGGGCCATTTGCCATGTCTCGGAGCATTACATGATCATAGGTGGCATTCTTTACAAGAAATCCCTCAACAGGGTTTATCTCCATTGCCTTGATGAAATCGAATCTCAAAGCATTGTTGAAGCCGCTCACTCCAGTGAATGTGGTGGCCATGTCAATGGTAGAGCAATTGCCCAAAAGTTGCTAAGACACTATTACTGGCCTACCATGGAAGATGATTGCATTCATTTTGTCCGTCACTGTGCTAAATGCCAATTACACGGTGACAAAATTCATGCTCCTTCCTCTTCCCTTCATCCCCTCATTGCTCCATGGCCTTTCTCCATGTGGGCATTCGATGTGGTTGGTCAACTCACGGACAGAACCGGAGAAATCCGTAAGAAGTCCTTTATCCTGACCGCCACGGAATACTTCACAAAGTGGGCTAAAGAGGAAGCATTCATAGAGGTCAAAGCTTCAATGGTCGTCAGGTTCATCAAGCGCATCATTCTTGCAAGATTCGGTGTGCCTCGAGACATCGTCACCAACAATGGACCACAATTCACTTCACAGGAGCTTCGCGACATGTGTGGTAAATATGGTATCAATTTGCATCATTCATCCCCATATTATCCACAAGGTGATGGACAAGCAGAAGCTACTGATAAAACTCTCATCAAAATCATAAAGAAAACATGCAAATCTCATAACAATGCTGACTGGCCAGACCGCTTAGTTGAGGCTATTTGGGCTTACCGCACCTCGGTCCGAACTCCTACATGGCAAACCCCCTATGCTTTGACATACGGATCAGATGCGATACTCCCATATGTGATCTTCATCCCTTCACTTAGAGTTCAATTGGATTCCAAACTTGACCCCAATCAATGTTGGGAAGCTTTACTAGTACAACTTGAACTCTTAGATGAAAGGCGAATGATAGCGGCCGACCATGCGCAAGTTTATCGCCAAAGAATTGCACGTTTTTACGCCAAAAGAGTGCTTGAGAGAAATTTAAAGTGGGTGAAATGGTCCTAAAGCATAAAATCATCAAGGCACCAGGTCCCAGGAGTAAATTGCAAGAAAATTGGGAAGGTCTATTCGTTGTCAAAGAGGTATATTCGGGGAATGCTTATAGGTTAGTGGACGCCGAGGGAGTTGAGTTGTCACATCCTTGGGATGCAGTCTACCTCAAGAAGTTCTACTCTTAGTCAGCCAATCTGTCTGTCATTCATCATTTGTCAATGCTGTGGGTTTAAGACTCTACTTTTCCATGTGCTCATTAGTGAGGTAGGGTCTATTCACACACCACACGATGTTGGAGCACTGTCCTTTAGCTAGAAAATCATAAGTACACTTGGATGGTCTAATTTGGTCAATATAACCCTATTCTCTTCTTACTCGGTCAAGTCTGGAAAAGGGGAAAGCCATGAGTAGGGGACCACCCACTCTCACCTAAGAGACAAGGTCACCATAAACAGGGGCAATCAACAAAATGCAAAAGGGCAAAATGATAAATCAAGCCTAAAAGAGGCAAAGAAAAGCCAATAAGGTTAAAAAAGGGTAGCAAAAAGTACGTACCCAGAAAAAGGCTGACCAAATCAAGGAGGTAGCAAATAGTACGTGCCTCCACCCTAGAAATGAAATGAAATGAAAAATACCCCTGAAAATAATTGTTGACCAAGTCTTTTAGTGTGGGATGTTGGTTTGGAAACAAAAAGTGGTTTGAACCAAATCCTCACGTGACTTCCTATTTATTTCTTCCAATTTTTCCCTCTAGGGCAATTTGACATTCTGAGACCCTCCATTGTGGAAAATATCAAGAAGGCTAGGGGCAAACTCCAATGTCAAGAATATCATGCATGATCCTCCTTGCTCATGGCCTCTGTGGCTAAGTAGATTATGAGAACCCTATACCTTGACTTGTGATGAATATGTGTCTTAGAGTCCAAAAAAAAAAAAAAAAAATGGAAAATGAAAAAGGACAAAAAGAGAGTCTCTTGATGTATATAGTTTTGCCATGTACATATCGTTTCTTCTTATTTAAAAAAAATCAGAAAATTAAAATCCAAAAAAAATTAGTGGTACTATGTACATATACTAACATGTTCCTTATCTTCTTATTTAAAAAAAAGCCAAAAAATAAAAAAAAATGTATGTACATATTTCCCTTCAGTATTTTATTTGTGTTCTTATCTTTAATTAGAAATTAGTCCCTTGACCAGATCTCAAGAAAGCTACATCACTTAGGCAAGGGGCTAAAGATAGATATACACTAACTTTTTCCTTTAAGTGTTGTGGATGCAAGAACTAAAGCACATTGGCAAACCATTCAAGCACACAAAAATGACAAAGTCCACAAAAATCCACTAAAGGAATGAAGTTTTGTACATATCATGATAGGGGCATACCCCTGGTGGTACATCTGGAGCCTCGCTCCTCACTCCTCTCTCCTCTCTCCCTCGCTAGGCCTCTACCAACGCGAGCTACTCACGTCCTCCTCCCCCCTCTCCCGACGCCGGTCTGGGAGAGGAGGTCTCGTCGCTGTAGATGCCTCGGGTCGTAGCCCTCCTCGCACCACTGACGGGTCCCCCAGGGACACAATGTCGTCAAGTGATGCGAAGGCTGACCCGGTCCTCGCCTGCGCCTCCTGCTGGGCCTGCCGTTGCTGCTCCCAGCGCTTCTTCAGCACCTGGTCCTTCAGGATCTCATAGTCCGCGGCAATCCATGCCTGGGCACTCTCCGCCTCCCTCTGTCTCTCCCTCACCTCGAGCAGGCGACCCCGTATGGTCGCCCGGTCCTCCCTCATGTCCTCTAGGGCCACTCCCTACGCTGCCGCTGCACATTGATAAGAAAATATGTCAGATCAATCATTATGTGCAAAAGGAAAATGACTCGATGTCTTACCTCTATCTCCAGCTCCTGAACCCTCGTCTATAGCTCCTGAACCCTCACCTCCGCCCGGTCCAGGGCCTTCTGCAGTCGGACCACCAAGTCCTCGCTAGCTGGCCGCGCGGACGAGCTCGCCTTTGTGTCTCGGCTCACCCATACCCGCGCTAGCTCCTCTCTCTGCATTCAAATACCTTGGTCAATTCTCAAAACAAATCAAATCAATTATGGTCAAGGATGAGTTGTGACTTACCAGTGTCTCTATCTCAGCGCGGAGTCTCTCCATCTCCACCGCCTGCTCTGCCAGCCTCCCCTCGAGGAGGCGCACCACCTGGGACTCTGGCGTCTGTCATTCACACTTCAAGGTTAGAATTTCATCAATTAAACGACAAGGCTTAGAGTTAGATTTCACTTACCACTCGACGGTCTAGCTGAAGTCGCCCGACGTAGCGTGCGCGGTAGGCCTCCAAGTACCCGGCACTGTCCTGGAGATCCATCTTGCAAAAGACCTGCTCCCCTCCGGCTCGCCAGTAGGCAACTGTGCTCCTGTGCTCCTCCCCCCAGTCCCGGTCCTCGGCGAAGAATCGTCGATGGGAGTGCCCCTCTCGCCCTAGAGAGGGTACCTCTATGGCCAGCTGGTGCCAGCCCAAAGTCCGCACCAACAACTCCAGGTAGAGCGGCTCACACATCCCCAAGTAGAATAGGAGGAGGTGGCGGTCAAACAATGGACGACCTGCCGCCACCGCCGGGTGGGACGCGTCTGTCTCCCCCAAGTACGGGGTCCAAACCACCTGCAAGAAGAAAGCATTGGTCAGTCGCATCAAATGGAATTTGAAAGCAAGAATGAAGGAGTGCTAGTTAAGATTCGTACCTGATCGTGGGGATAGTGGTCCAGTCCTGCCCGTACGTCCTCTGCACGCCGATCCGTCACCCTCGGATCTGGCGCCACCTCCCACTGGGCCATGAGGGGGATCATGGCCTGGCTCCCCTCCATCTATACACTGTGCCCCATGGGAAAGAGGGTGTACCCTCAGATCTGCAAGGCAAGAAGAAGAAAAAGCAATGTCAGTCAAGCAGTTAATCAATTTAATTCAATGATGAGCATTAAAAAGTTGCATACCTGTAGAAAGGGGGAGCCCCCAGTGCTCTGAGAGCGGCGCGAGCTGCTGGGGAGGAGTGAGAAGAGATGCCCCAGCATCGCGGCACCCCACGTGTAACGCCCCGCCAGCTCCAGGTCCCAGAGAAGCAGCACGAACTTGCAGTTCATCTGGGATGACTGCATCGCGAAGAGGAGTTGTCCGAAGAGGTAAGTCATGAAGATCCGCACGGACCGCTCCTCGCTCTAGTCTCCCAACTGGATCAACCGCCGTACAATGGTGTAGAACTCCTCAAGTGTCTCCAGAGGGCCTCTCCTCCCTCCTCTCAACCCGACGGCCTCCGATAGAGCTCCAAGTGGGATGCTCCGGGTCGGTCTCCTCCTCCCGGCCACGAACTCTGGCCCCAGCAACTCCACCATATCATCATAATAGTCCCTCCTCTCGTGTCCCACCACCGGCTCTCCCTGAACCAGTAGTCCAGTCAGATACGCCACGTCCTCCAACGTGGGTATCATGTGTCCCCAAGGCATAATGAATGCCTTGCAGTCCTCATCCCACCTCTCTCGGAGCGCCTCCAGGTACGACACGTCCACGTGGAACAGATGCACCGCTAAGAGCTTTCCAAACCCCATCTGTGCTATCCTCGTCTACTGGGCCTCCGGTAGTGCCCGGTACCAAGCCCAGCACAAATCCCATGTGACCCTACTCCTCATTCGGCCCTTTCCTTGCAAAACATAGAAAAATTGGCGTCAGTATCGATGGCTGTTTATTTTGAGTTGGCGTCATAGGCTCCGCCATTTAACAATAGTAAGAAGCAGTTGGGTGGCCGTCGAGTTCAAAGGTTGACGTCCATACCTTGCCGCTGAGTTGATCTTGGCGGCATGGGACTGGACGTTTATAGGAACTCGACGGCAACCGATGTTGTCGTCAAATTCCTGCTGAACTTGAATGAACCTCCCCTATTTTTTCCTCTTTCCCATTGTGTACATCCATCCATTCCCAACCACACCACAGGGTTTAGGGTCAGTCGGCCTACCTTTGGCCGACGTGGGTGTCTCTGAGCCCCTTCCATCTCCGTCTCCTCACCCTCGCCGTCATCACCATCTCCGGCAGTTTCTTCCCCCTCTGGAGCGCTACCACCAGCCGCTGCCGCCGTTTCCCCCTCCTCGGCCGTGTCCTCTACTGCTGATCCCCCTCTGTTTTCCTCTTCCTCCTCCCTCAGTTGGGGCCAAGTCCGTAGTGCAAATGCCAATCGCTTCTTCCATGCCATCGGAGAAACCTATATGCAGTCCTAAGGGGGTTCACGGAGATTGAAGAAGTAGAGAGAAATTTGAGAGGAGTTGAGAAAGTGAGAGTGCCGGAAGAAATGAAGAAGGATGGAAGACCAAAGAAGTCATCCCCGGCCGTTTAAAAGGTGAAAGGGCATCGGGGAGGTGTCGGTTTGTAAAAGTTGATTTTTAAAGTTGACGTCAATGGTATCGCCGTTGATATTTGTCTTCACGTCTAGGGTCTGGCCGTTATTTTCCTATTGACGGCCACGTCTGTGGTCTTCTATCACAGACCTGAAGCAACCTTGTCAGACCTCGTGATCCGGTCAACGACCATAGTGTGGACGTTTACCACTGTAGACGTCCATCTGACTGGCCGTTTATCTCCTGTCTGGATGTTAGCGGCCACTTGGTGGCCGTCTACGTGTCGTTGGCAGCGGTCGATGTGGACACCAACCACCCCGCTCAGATCACTTAATTGGAGGTAATTTGACACTCCATTGGGTTCATTCCATACAATTCGAAGCCTCTCAATACAATTTCACTCAATCCATTCCAATTCAACACAATGCAAGCCATTGAACACAAACCTACTGATTGTTTATTCATTACAACTTGTGTTACACTTATTTGAAATTGGGAAAGCACATCATTTTCTCTACGAGCCATAAAGAAATCACAAGAAATGGGGCGAATGGTGTCAATGTACTCCTCATACCTCCATATATCCTCCCAGCTCTCCTGCAATGCCTGGCCCACCTTCTTACTCACTATATACCTCTCCCAAGTCTTCTTAGCCTTCTTTATAAGCTTCTCGTTCCTCCCTACAATGATCATATCGGTGCAATGGGATGAAGCTAGGATTCCCCGTGGTATTCCGAGCTAACACTGGCACCGATGTGGCTGGTACACCACCATCTTATCAGCCCCAACCAGCCACAAATCTCTATCTTCCTTGGTGCGCTCTCTGAATTCAATGGTCCTCATGAACAGTGGCCTCACAATGAAGTCCTCCACTGGGAAGTACCCCAGGTAGTCCCGCCTGGCGTCTCTGCTCTTCAAATGTGCTGTTACACACTTGATTTCATCCTCTGGCTCATACCATGCCCTACTGCAGTGCACCAAACTCCAAAGGAAGATTCTGGAGGGGGTAGGTTGCTTCTCAGCAAAATCAAATTTCAAATGAGCTTCCAGCCATACCTAAAGTAGGAACAAGCTCCCGCATGTGCGTCCGCCTAGGCTCATCGTGGTCAGGGAGCTGTAAAGATGCGCCAACACTGCAGGGGCAAGTGACTGCCCATGCCATAGCAGGGACAGGGTTCCCACATGCTCATAGAGGAGGAAGTCGCCACTGGTGGTGAACAAGAACACTCCGGCTAGGCAAACTGTTAGTCCTCGAGTCACCCTCTCTCTGCCAATATCCTTTGCATGTTGGATCAACCACCATGCCAGTTGGTCCAAGAAGATCCCATGCTTGTTCGTCATCCTCAGCACCTCCTTCTCGTCTCGTACGATGTCCGCGAGAATTTCTTCCCACAGGAGGAGAGGGGTCGTCACGTCGTACTCCAGGCATTGCCTCCACCCTAGGAACAACTCCACTTCTTCCAGCAGCACACTCGCCTCGAATCCCTTGAACACGAAAGTGTGCGTATGTGGATGCCACCGCTCCACAAGCCCTCCCAGGGTGTCAAAACCCCACCACATCTCCTTCATGTTCTTCGCCAACACCACCATAAAGCTCAGATTCCATGCCCTGATGAAACTCCTCATGTCTAGGGTTATTGCATTCATTAGGATAACGAGCCAGTAGAAGGCCCGTACTTGACCTTGGCTCGGAAAGGCAGGCACCTCCTGCACATCCATGGGAGTGCTGTGAAAAAGATGCTTGGGGCATTTTCAGCATGAAAAAGAGCAGAAATAGGCGTTGCATACCTCCCCATTGGCTAGTCGGGTGCTTAGATGCCTCAGAAACTAGCTCAAAATCCATAGGTTCATGCTCGTACTCATTCCGTCGATGAGGAGGCCATTTCAGCTGCTTCAGTTCATCCCAAAGTCCTCTGGTTCATAGTTAAAGAAGGGGGGGAGGAAGGAAGGAGAAGCAAGAGTCCTTATGGCCTTCCAATAGCTATTTTTTCGGTTTAATGCGCTGGTTTGTAAACGTCAAGATCGGTTGCCGTTAGTCAACTATTGATAGCAGCATTGGTAGACGCCTACTCTTGTAGACGGTGCCTCCTGTGGACGTCAACAGTATATTGGCAGCATGCGATCTAGACGTTAACCTGGCAGAATTTTCAAAAGTTTATTGTTCATATGTCCATTATTTCTATATCGTATGCTTCAAGTTATCTTGCAGATGTTTAAGCACAAGCTGCTCTTCAAATCTGAAACACTCATGCAACCTTGAGTGTTACACAGGTATGTCTAACATAGGATTAGTCACAAGAGGTGAATAACTTGGCGACCGTGAACCCCGAGTTCCCCTTCACCAAAATCTATGGCGGGTTTGCGATCTCTTAGTTATTTGTTGGCCTTAGAATTTTCCTCTGTTTCTAACTTGCATTTTAGATAGGAAACCCACAACAGCATGCATCTAGGATTTAACTGCTGACATTCTCTTACTAACTCAAAAAAAAAATGGAGATTTTCCTCAATCATTCTGTGGCTCCCTAGCTCAAGTGGCCTACTGGGTCAGCACCGCTTTCCTGAATATCTAAGCTGATTTTGGGTCTTTGTTGTCCCCCCATCTCCATTTGTCCCACCGTGCATATCACAAGTAATCAAGCAGCCTTGTTGAGTTCATTTGAACCTTCGCCAGTCATGAGCTTAAATCAGGACTTCAGATTCCAAACATTGATTCCAGTTAGAATCTTTTGATAGTCCTTTGAGAGATCAACCAATCCCTTGTCTCCACAACCCCTAAATCTGGACAGACGTCCTAATTAGGTTAGCAAGCCTAGATGGACTCCGGTTATGAGACTCCCTCGATTCAACCGTCATCTTACAACTCCTTTGACTCAGACACACCAGAAACTAGTCAAAGTCCTAAACGGCGAACGCCAGGGACGCTACTATTAGGTCGCAGTTGTAGTTATACGGGTAGATCACCCTTCCTATTTCTGACACTTGTCTCTTAGACGATTCGTCACTTGTTTCTAGCCTAACTCATTCGTGTGGCTTGCTAGAATTCCTATCCTCGGAGATGGCCCTTCCATCAAATCTCCACGTCCTTTGTTTACCGAGACATCAACCTTTCAGTCCGCTCTGCTTCCCTGCAAGACCGGATGTCTCGGAGGGGCATTTGTAGATGCGAGATTCGGCCCATTTCCGCATGGTTCTATGGCCCAATAAGGATCGTTTGTGTTAACTTTCCTCAGATCCCATGTAAACAGTAGCATCGACTGCCGCTGACTACATGTTGGCTGCAAGCTCCATGGACGTCGACTCCTTTTGGCGTCCACCCATGTTGATGTTTGCATAGCGTTGGTGGCAGCATCGCTTGCCGTCAACCTGGTTTACCTGGTCTGCGCAACTGCTCGAGATTCTAGCCCACTAAGCACCCTCTCCTCACCCATGCAGCCCGTGGGGCCGTTCCCAACGGGCAAATGGGCCACCTTGGCACCCCCTTGACCTAGTAAAAGTCCTATGTGGCCCCCTGCTATTGTTCTAGCCCTTAAAACTTGGATTGCCACTTGTACAAGTGTGTTTCTTCACACTTGAGCATCCAATGCCTCTTGGCTGCACCCCCACTGCCTATATAGGTAGTCCTTAGGCCTTCTAAGGAAAGGGGAAGAGGTTGGACGAGCTACACCTTACATGCCTTGAGAGAAGAGAGAGAAAATGCACCAAAGTCTCCACTCTTGTTCCCACTCTTTCTCTCAACTCTTTGAGCGTCCAGAAGGCTTCACCAAGTGCTGGAGGAGTCCACTAATAAGCCATCAACCACAGCAATGAGGATCATCTCCCTTCTTTCTCTCTTTCCCTACTCTCTCTCCTCTAGTTTTGCATGTTGCACACACACACACACACACCCCCTAGGCACGTAGGGCACCTTCCTACACACCCAAAAGGGGTTTTCCAACCAAAAAAATGGAGGGAAGAAGGGTGGTCATAGCACTTGGCCACCCCTCTTCTCAAGCCCACAACTGGTACGGGGCTCTCCTTTTGGGTATTCTTCTTCTGTTTAGGACGTTTACCACACTTTCCTCAATCTAATAGAGTTTCTTTTCGTGGCAAGAACACTTCGAAGAAGACCATGGAGCTTCTCTTCTTTGGCCGGCCGAAGAGGAGGAAGTTGGAGCCCTACCATCATCCGCTGCGCGAGGCCACGACATTGATGTGATCATTCTACTTCCTTGGGCACAGGTAAGGCCCTGGCGATCGCAACATCTCCCTTTCCTTTGCTGGTTTCTTTGTTTTCTCCCTAGTCAACTCAGTCAACTGAGTTGTCAACGAAGTCAACCAGCACCCATTCAATGCCAACAAGGGAGCGGCAACGTTCGAGAGCCTCCGGAGCAACTACCAGCATCCATCGGCATCTGGGGTGCGTGGAACGGGGTGCCCACAATGTGGTCCAGCCCTGGGTGTCGAAGGTCTCTAGGCCCGTGAACATGTCCTCCAGGGAGACGAAATCCACATACCGTGGTTGGACAAACTTCTTGAAGAGTCCTCGGACCCTAGTGAGTTGCAAATATGGGGGGACGATGAGTTCCGGCATGCGATCAGCCTGGTGCTTGCTCCGGCACTATGCTGGAGCCCTAGAACCTTCGCCGGCTTCGGGCGAAAAGTGGTGCTGACGAGAAGCACGAAGCTTGCTCCTGGTAGCCATGGGAGATCAGATACACGAGAAGGAGATGAGCAACAGAGAGGAAGGATACAGAGGAAGAACTTAGAGGAAGAACAGAGGGAAGGATTGGACAGTATAGTTGTGGAGAGAAGTGAGGGTTGGGGTTTAGAAAGGAAGGAGGCACCTTTTGAGGGAAGGTGAGGGGGTGAAGGGTCGTGGGTTGACCTTTAACCTATTTAGGAAGGATTTGAAATAGAAAGGGGCCAACAAAACTTGACAAAATGTGAACCAGTTGGTCTTCTGGACGGTTCAGATTTCTATCTATCGACAGGCGCAGTGCATCTGTCGACAGATGCTGTGCAAAAATGTTCCAGAATAGGATTTTACTAGAAAAAGGTTCAGAATGAGTGTTCAAATGGCATTTTAAGGATGAGAACTAGTATATACTCATTACAAAGTGTCATATACACGAGTATTAAGACATTTAAATGTTCTACAATGGTCATGAGATAATACTCCGGAAATCTTAAGTTGTAGCATGTAGAAGACATCGTTCAAAAACATATGAATATAAGATAACCCCTTTGAATAAAATCATTGTAGAGTGACTTATTTCTTGATGGTGTGATGTTCAGTTGATGATTGAAGGTAACATTCAAATGAGCAATTGACAATAAACAAAGATGTGATCTTGATTAAAATCATGGAGGCTTCACTCTATTTCATGTGTTGAATGAATTTGCATGTTGATGCGGGGTAAGTGGTAATCAAGTTGACATGCACCTTTTGACGTGAAGGTAGACATTTGTGATGCCCGTACACAGTGTAAGTAACCATCATACCATTGTGCAAAGATGACATGTAGACTTTTTGACACGAAGACAGACATTTGTGATGTCCATGTCCCGGTTACTCAGTTATGCTTATCATTGCTCTGCCTTTGCCCCAATTTTTTTTTTTCAAGAATTTAGAAATAGGTAGCTTTTCTCCCTTTTTTAAAAAAATTGAAAAATCAAGTTCAAGAAGTTGTTTAATGTCAAAAGTCAATGAGAACATGAAGTCCAAAAACCTTATACTTGTCAAACCATTTCAAAAATATGATCATCCACAAAGGAGTTATTCAAGGAGTGATGTTAAGGCCATTAGATTTATTCAATGTGTTCTACATGATACAACCTAGACTCATGCATAGAATATTATTTTAAAATCATTGTGATTAAGTCAATGTCTTTGGTACTATGTGAGTATGAAAGGTTGTAATTAAGTATAATCGCCTGATTCTCTCCTTGTATAAAAAAATAGTGAACAAACTCATGGAAATTGAGGACAATGAAGAAGAATGCACAAAAGAAGGTCATCTATCAACAACTGAAAGGTGGCTGTCAATAGCTACTGTGAAACAATAGGAATGTGGTTCTGGAAGAGGGGATATGTCGACAGCTGGTGTCCTGACTGTCGATAGCTATAGGAAAAGCAGTGTTGAGGCTTTGAATTGAGGGACATGTGGACCAAAAGATTGTGACATGATGACAAAATGATTATGAAGGGTGTCCCTCAAGCATCTCTCTCAAACCACTTTGACTTACTCCCCTACAATGTGTGGATAGTGTAAGACATCATTCAAGCAATTCAACATGTACATGGCAACCAATTTGCACAGAATCAATACATAGATGATATTCAATGAATTTTACGAAGCCCAAGTTCCCTTCTCAATGATATGAATCTATCTTCTCCCAAGGGTTTAGTGAAAATGTCAGCCAATTGTTTTTCAGTTGGAATAAAATTTAGTTCAAGATTTTTATTGGAAACTTCATCTCTTAGAAAGTGATGTCTTATCTCAATGTGTTTAGTTCTGGAATGTTGAATTGGGTTCTTTGAGAGATTGATAGCACTAGTGTTGTCACATAGGATAGGTGTGCATCCAATATCAATAGTGTAGACACACAATTGACTTTTGATCCACAACACTTGATCTGCACAACTCCTTGCAACAACATATTCTGCCTCTACAGTATAGAGTGCAACAGAGTGTTGCTTCTTGGATGCCCACGAAACCATGCGACCCCCTAGGAATTGGTAATACCCACTAGTGCTTTTCCTATCAATTTTACAACCAGCATAATCAACATCAGAATATGAAATCAAATCAAAACTGCTACCAGCTGGATACCACAAACCCAAATCACATGACCCTAAAAGATATCTAAAAATCCTTTTAACTACAACCAATTGGCTTTCCCTTGGACTAGATTGATATCTAGCACAAAGGCAAACACTAAACTGTATATCTGGTCTACTTGCAGTAAGATAAAGGAGAGAGCCAATCAAACCTCTGTATTGTTTTACATCTACCATTTTACCTTTTTAGTCACTTTCCAATTTTACACTCGTGCTCATTGGTGTAGAGGTTGGCTTGGCTTGATCAAACTGAAATCTTTTCAGTAGCTCCTTGGCATATTTCTCTTGATTGATGAAGAAGCCATCTTCATATTGCTTGACCTGCAATCTAAGAAAGAATTGTAGCTCCCCTATCAAACTCATCTCAAATTCATTGTGCATATGTTTTGAAAATTCTTCACACAGTGAGGGGTTAGTGGAACCAAAAATAATGTCATCCACATAGACTTGAACAATGATTATGTGATTGCGAACACATTTAGTGAAAAGAGTTTGGTCCACTTTACCTCTAGAGTAGTTTTTACTAACTAAGAAGTTGCTCAACTTGTCGTACCAATCCCGTGGTGCCTGTTTCAAACCATAGGGAGCCTTATGCAATTTATAGACATGGTTAGGTTTATCATGAACTTCAAATCCAGGTGGTTGAGATACATACACCTCTTCTTTGATGTAACCATTCAAGAAAGCAGTTTTAACATCCATTTGAAAAAAATTGAATTTGTTAGAACATGCATATGCTAACAATATTCTAACTGCCTCAAGTCTAGCTACTGGTGCAAAGGATTCTTCAAAGTCTACCCCAAATTCTTGATTGTACCATTTTGCAACTAATCTAACTTTGATTCTTACCACTTTTCCCTCTTCATTCAGCTTATTCCTAAACACCCATCTTGTTCCAATTACTGAGATTTCAGGGGTCCTAGGAACGAAGCTCCAAACATTGTTTCTTTAAAATTGGCCAAGTTCTTCATGCATGGCATCTATCCAAGAATTTTCTTTAAGAGCTTCTTCAACATTTTTAGGTTCCACTTGAGAAATAAATGCTAAGTGATCTTGTTCAACAATGTGTCTAAAGTGAGACCTAGTGTGAACTCTATCATTTACATTTCCAATGACATTCTCAAGTGGGTGATCTTTTGAGTACTAGACATTTCTTATTGTGGACCGACCCTGTTGAACTTGTTCTTGAGGATGTTGCTGTTGAGGAATTTGCTGTTGGGGAATTTTTTTTTGAGGAACTTGATCTTGAGGAATTTGATCTTGAGGAAGTTGATCATTTGGTTGATCTTCTTCAGGTCTGTTGACAGCCTCTTCTTGGTCTGTCGACGGATGCTTCTCAGCTTGTTCTTCAAGTATTTTTCCTTCTTCATCATCATACCTGCAAGCATTTGAATTGTTAGTTTTCACATGAGACTCATTGAAGACAACATGTGGAGTCTCTTCCACAGTCCTGTTTTTATTGTTAAACACTCTATAGGCTCTAGAGTGTTCAGAGTAACCTAGAAAAATACCTGGATCACTTTTGGCTTCAAATTTATCTAAGCCAACCTTGTCATTATTGAGGATAAAAACTTTGGAGCCAAAGATTCTGAAGTACCCAATACTGGATTTCTTACCTTTCAAGAGATCATATGAGGTTTTCTTCATCACAAGTCTTACCATGGCTCTATTTAGGATGTAGCATGATGTGTTCACAGCTTCTGCCCAAAAACTCCTTGAGAGTGGACTTTCAACCAGAAGTGTGTGAGCCATTTCCACCAAGGTTCTATTCCTTCTCTCTACTACTCCATTTTGTTCTGGAGTCCTTGGAGAGGAAAATTTGTGATCAATACCTTGGTTCCTGCAGAATTCAGAAAATAAATTATTGTTAAACTCTCCCCCATGATCAGTATGGATTGAGCATATTTTGTTTGTGTTTCCATGCTCAATTTTATGAAAGAACTCTTAAAATTTTTTCAGAACCTCATTTTTGTGAGCTAAGAATTTAACCCAAGTGAACCTAGAGAAATCATCTACAATTACAAACCCAAAACGTTTACCATTGAGACTAAGTGTTCTTGTAGGTCTAAAAATGTTCATGTGCAACAGTTCATAAGGTTTTGAAGTGATTATGGGTGCATTAGATTTGAAAGACTTTCTGGTTTGTTATCTCTGTGCACAAGCATCATAATAGCTCACATTTTTATTGAAATGAATTTTAGGAAGTCCACTTACCAGTTTCATTCTCATGATCTTGTGCAGAACATTGTAGCTTGCATGGCCTAGCCTACGATGCCATAAAGACAACTCATCCTATCTATTTACTGTTGCCTAGATAGAAAGCCTGGAGGGGGGGTGAATGGATTGCTAAAAATTCATCTTTGAAAAATACCTGTAAATAAAGACACTTGACAACAACCACTACGTTGGACAGTTAGTGCAGAATAAAGAAAAACAAGCAATCACACATAGACACAGGGAATTATCCTGGTTCGGATCTCCTATCCCAAGGAGTCCTACGTCCAGTCCCCAAGCACAACTTGAGATTTCACTAACCAAGGGTACTGTCCCCCTTAAGGACTCTTACACATCCAGCAGCAGCTGGCCTTCTCTTCTAACCCCGAAGAGGTACAAAACAACACCTGATGCAACAAGTCTTCCTTCTTCAATGAAGGGAATAAAAACCACCTGTTCAACAATAGGTCTTCTCTTCACAACTGAAGAGGATCTCACAAAGAATGTGAGTAAAAAGGCGAATGGCCCCTAGACCAAGCTTATAGGAATTTGCTTCATCTGAGGCAATGTCTGAGAGATAAAGATTTGCAATAAGAAAATCTCTCAGAACAACAAGTGCTCTCAAAAGACTAAGAAAGTGAAGGCTGAGAGCTAAGAGCTGAAAAATTGGTGACTGAAGCAAATAAGCTCTTCTTTCTGATGCTTGCCAGATGTTCATGGATGTGTCTATCTCTCAGTGTATGTGAATGTTTGTGTGTATCCGTCATGGAGTCATCAATCTTCTATTTGTCTTCTGCAAATTATTTTGACCATTGTAGTAGCCGTTCAGATGACCATTGTCTCACAGCTTCATGCACGTTAGAGAGACTGGTCCTAGGCATGGAGAGGTGAGCCTACAACTATAAGCGATTGGATTGATCCTTGCATCCTCAGGAAAGATTTTTTGAATCTTTTATTCTTTCGACAAGTTGACAGATCCATCTTTGACGTGCTTTACTATAAAAGTCCTGCATGCAATAAACACGGATACCTAGACAACTCCTTTTTGTCTACATTGTCAGTCAACCCTGGTAGTCGTGCAGTATGGATATATGCTTAAACTAGAAAGGTTATTTTGACATCACACAAATCAAGACTCTATGCAATACATCAAGTAAGCAAGAAGATTTCGTGTGGAATGATCAAGATCTTAGTGTGCGCGGGAAGGTATTTGAAATCCACAGAATTTTAAGCATATGCATATTTAAATAATCTAAGAAGATAAAGCAAGACTGTACAAGAGATATATAAAGAGCATTCTGTATAAAGATGATATTAATACCAAATTGACGATACAATCATATGAAAATGTAATCCATGTTGGAACCAAGTCGATGTGAATATAGTCCATGTATAAATATAATGAAATCGATGTTCTGTACAAAGTAATTACTTAAACAGAGTTTAAGCAAATCGTTTCTTGACTAAGAGCAAGTCATTGTTTGAGCAAATCGTTCGTTGACTAAAATCAAATCGTTGTCCGATCAAATCGTTGTTGGAGTGAAAGCAAATCATTGTTCAAGTAGAAGCAAATCGTTGATTGCTATCAAATCGTTGTTTTCTATCAAATCATTGTTTGCTATCAAATTGTTGTTTTAAGTTAAGGCAAATCGTTGTTTCGACCAAATCATTGTTGTAGTGATAGTGAATCGTTACAGCGATCGAATCGTTGTGTAATTTACAGAATCGTTATAGCGATCAAATCATTGTTAACTTATCAAATCGTTACAGCGATCAAATCATTGTTTAACTTATCGAATCGTTACAGCGATCAAATCATTGTTTAATCGAATCGTTACAGCGATCAAATCGTTGTTTTAACTTATCAGATCGTTATAGCAATCAAATCGTTGTTTAACTTATCGAATCGTTACAACGATCAAATCGTTGTTTTAACTTATCGAATCGTTACAGTGATCAAATCGTTGTTTTAACTTATCGAACCGATGTTCTATCAAGGAAATCGATGTGTACTTAGAAAGAATGCTTTGAACTGTAAATAACAGTATGTGAGGATAACTTACAGATTTTGCTTGGTTAATTTTCTGTGGATGATCATCAGAAAAGATTGTTAGAAAATCTTTGTTAAAGTTTTTTTAATCACCAAAAAATTGCATATAATAAATAAAATTATATGGGGATGGACTGATCATCAATCTCCCCATTTTTGGTGATGATAAAACATAACAAGAACTTATAAAGAGCTGAAATAACTTTAAATAAATTTGCAGGATAAATTTAAATAAATTTGTTAAATTTAAGTAATGTATTTTAGAATCTTTTATTTTCTCCCCCCTTTTGTCATTAAGCAAAAAGAAATATAAGGATTCAAATAAAGAAGAGAAGAAAGATAAATGGGAGCCAAAAGAGCCACTATATTTGATTACTGAGGAGGTATAGAGATATAGAAAATAGGTTACAAGAGAGAGGTATGGCGAGTGATGATCGGCCAAGCCTTGTGTTCCTGTTCTTCAAAATAGTTTTGGAATGCACCCCAAGCTATAGTGTATGAAGGCCCCATAACAAGAGCCATTCTCTGGATGTGGAGCTGCCTCTGAGCTTCTAGGAAATTGGCATAGTCACCCTTTCCAAGAGACATCTTGTAAGAACTGGTGGTTCCAAAGCTGGCATGCTGCAAAAACTGATCAATGGAGATGGGGTAGAAGATCTACTACTGCTGCAGATCCTTCTTCAAGGGTACATAAGCCTTGTACCATTAAACCCAAATGGCAAAAGGATCTTGAGCCAAATGGATGGAGTTGAGATCCAGAAATTCATCAGCAGACAGAAGGGGTTTACCTGAATTGAACAAAGAGGAGTTCAAGGCATCCAATTGCTAAGCAGCCTGATGATAGTGCTTCTCCCAATCAGATGGAGAGAGCCCTTTACATTCAGATAGAAGAGGAGCTAGAACATCAGACTTGATGTTTCCTCTGTGATATTCATGGAATATGAATCTGTGGAAAGGAAGAGGAGCACCCTGACAGACTGTGATTATGGCCATGACTCTAGCAAATCTTTCAAAGATAAGGGTTCCAACAGAAGAGTCCATGAGCAAGGAATGAAGCTTGGGGAGGAAGACAACTTCTGGTAGATTGAGGGTGGCAAAATCTACCTGAAGGGAGGTATTAACAGGGTTTTCAGTTCTCAACTGTACGATGGCTCCCCTGAACTGACCAATTTGAACTTCTGGCAATTTTTTGACAAATCTGTAGTCCTGGAACATCTGGAAGTGCCAGACCAATTTGATTTCCCTTTGGATGAAAGGGCCCCAAGACTTTCTGTGGTGGATGACAAACCATTCTGACAGTGTGAGAGGATAGTCTAAAGGGGGGAACCATTTAGATCTTGCAAGTAGAAACTGTATGTAGAGAGACTGATGCCCCTTAGCCCACTGGTCTTCAGTCTTAGACTCAACAAGGGAAAGGATTTTGGACTGATCTGATTTTGATATGTGAGAGAGAGGAAGAACAATATGGAGGTGGTCAATGAGGTTAAGGTGAGGGAGGCCAAAAATGGTAGCAAATGTACAATTTTGTAAGAATTCACAATATAGAGATCTCCTTCTATTTTCAATAAAAAGAGAGAACCAAAGAGGGGGAAAACGAGGTTCAGAGGAGAGAGCAAGGTCCTTTGAGACTTTCCTCTTTTTAGGAGCAGGACTAGAAAAGCTTGTCCTGTGAATAAGAGAGGAAACAGACAAGACTGACCGAAGAATTGCTTCTTCAAACTCATCTTTAATCTCCTGAATGACCTCACCTTGAATACGAGCACCCTCCGGAATGATAGTTATGAAAGATGGAGGAGTGGGTGGATGAAGAGAATAAAAAGAAGTACGAGGAGGTAGTGTAGATGGTCCAACAGTTGATGGACCAGAGGAGGAGGGTCCAGCGGAAGAAGATTATGCTGGAGGTTCCTCAAAAGTGGGAGGAGGAGGAGGAGAAGAAATAGGTGAAGAAGAGGGGGTAGAAGGAAAAGGTGTAGGTGAGGAGATATGTTTTGGAAGAGGTTGTTTGAAGGTTTCAGGTGCTGGAGGGGCAGTGGAGGATGAAGGTGGAGTGAAAGGAGCTGGAGTCTGAAGAGGAGAAGGAACAGGAGCTTCTGGGGGCACAGCAGCTTCTACTACAGGTTCTTGAATCCTAACATGCTCTGCCTCTGACTGCGCTGGCCCTGATGGCCTACTGCCAAAATCTTCAACCATTGGCCCTGATGGCCTTGAATCTTCAACTGATGGCCCTAGTGGACCTGACTCTTCAACAAATGGCCCTGACAGCCCAGATTCTTCACCAATTGGCCCTGATGGCCCAACTGTAGGTTCCACTACTATTGGTTGAGTGGGAGCAGAAGGGGCTGGAGTGGACAACTGCACCCTCACAAAATCTGAAAGTTCTGCTACTAATTGCTTCAGGCTTCCCAACTCATTTCTCATTCCTCGGAGCACAGCTTTGACTCCTCCAATCTCCTTGGCTCCAGTGCTCTGACTAATGAAAATAGAGGAAATGTCAGACTGTACAGAGCATAAGATCTCCCCTTGTGCATTTAATCTTTCAATTACAGGCTTCAGGTGCACAAGAATTTTCTTCTTCTTCTTGGATCTTCGATGAGCCTTCTAGGTAAGCAATGGAATTTCTGTGGCAACACCGTTGCCTCTACTGCCTGAGCCAATAGCTGGCTCCATGTTAATATCCTCAACACCATCAGAGGTGCTTTCCACAACACCTTCCTGGAATGGATCAGCAGGGGTACTAGCTGTGGGCTCCCCCTGAATCTCATGCTCCCCCTGAGCTGGAGCATCCTCCATCTGAACATCTTCTATGTGGCCTGGTGCCACATCTTCTGAAACAGCTACAGTTACATTGGCTTCAACAACAATATTTACTGTAGGATCAATAGGAATATCTTCCCTAAGACTTTCTTCTGTGTGGCCTAGTGCCACATCTTCTGAAATAGCTACTTCCTTGCTAACATCCGCACTAGCAACTTCAGTAGGAATATTAGAGATGTTTTCTCTGATGGTATCTTCCTGCTCCCCCGCAAAGTGAGCAACAGTCTCCAAAACTTCTTTAATTACAGATGCAATGACTATTGAGGGAGTCTTAACTCTAGATGGTTGCCCAACGAGCTCAATATGCTCATGAGCAATTTCTTCTATTCTTCCTGCACTTGCCACTGGTACTTCTATTCTGACTGCTTCTTCCTCTTCTTGGACCACTAGAATTTCTGGGACCTCTCCAATAATTTCCTCTCCTTTTGCCATAGAGGTCTTGGTCCAAGTGCTTCCTGCAAGAGAGAAGCCACTCTTCTTTAGATTTCTGGACCGAATAGGCTGGCCCATCTTCTCCATCACTTCTCCTTTCAAATCAATATTAAAATGCTTGAATATCCTGGTCAGCAAGTGTGCATATGGAAGTGATACATTAAGCTTGTTCTTTCTGTCCTATATCATATCTGCAGCAAATTTCATTCTCTTAATGATTACTTGGGCCATATTAATATCTGATTCTAGATTGCCCAAAACATCATGTCAGAGTCGGCTTTAGGGCAAGTTGAGAAGGTGGCACTTCTTGGCACTAGAATCTGGCACACAATAAAATGGAGAATCCTGTTGAATGCGTTCAGTTGGTTGATGTATATTTTACCATCTTTTAGCTTGTACTCTGTTCCGATGATGCCTAAACCCTTAGCATGAATATCCACACTGTCTACCCCACTGCGACCGGAGGTAGACACACCAAATAGCCTCTCCAATAGATCATAGGTGATGAGTATGTGGGTACCTTTAACTGTGGAGGAAAGGGACCCATCTTCTTCCGTCTTCAGGCCGGTGTAGAATGCAGAAACTGTGACCATTCTTGTCCATTTCATCCTTTCTATGGCTTCCATGATACTATGCATCCCATTCTTCTCCAAATCACCAATATCTACTACCTTGTTACCGCACAACATGATCTTGACTGCTGCAAACCTTTCTTACTGCTCCGCTGCGAGGAAGGTGACACTGTAACCACCTACGGTGCCGAAACTCCCAAAAGCAACCATGGAATTGAACAAGGAGAGTTTCTAGAGGATCGTGGAGAGGAATGGAATAGAAGCCCTCAAGAAATCTTTGCGGGAACAAAGAGTTCCTTCGAAATCACAAAGAGAGAAGTCTGGAATCGATAGGGTTTTATCGCTCCAGGCAAGTCGAAAGAGAAGAGAGAGAGAGATGAAATCGATAAGGCTTGGATTTCAGGCTTTAATGACAAGACATAAAGGTGCTTTTGAAACCCCAAACCAATAAATGCAGATAACGACAAAAGATGAGAAGATTACGCAAATAATAAAGTATCTATTCTGAAACATTATGGCAACCTCATGTGCAAGAAATAAGGAATTTACTTAACTTCCAGCAGGAGGGATAAATCTTATTCTGAAATTTATTATTTCAGTTACGTACAGACATATCTATTACAAATTGCACATACCTAATTCCCTTCTAAGAGATGTAAATCTCTCTTCATGTAAGGCTTTTGTAAAGATGTCTACCAACTGATTTTAGGTATCTATAAAAGAGATATTTATATTTCCATTAGCTACATGATCTCTGATGAAATGATATCTAACCTCTATATGTTTCATCCTGGAATGTTGAACTGGATTCTTGGTGAGATTTATCGCACTAGTGTTGTCTCACAACAATGGGATGATCTTGATGTGCAATCCATAGTCCTCAAGCTATTGTTTTATCCATAAGAGTTGAGTGCAACAGCTCCCAGCAGGTACGTACTTAGCTTCAGCTGTTGATAGTGCTACTGAATTTTGCTTCTTTGAAGACCATGAAATCAAGCATCCTGCAGGAAATTGACAACTACCACTAGTGCTTTTTCTATCTACCTTGCATCCAGTATAGTCAGCATCAGAATATCCAAGTGAACTAATTTTACATGATTTTGGATACCATAGACCTAGATCATGAGTTTTAGCTGAATATCTAAAGATTCTTTTAACAAAAATTAAATGGGATTCCTTAGGATCAGCCTGATACCTTGCACACATGCATACACTAAATAGAATATCAGGTCTGCTAGCTATCAATTAAAGCAAAGATCCTATCATACCTTTATAAAGTTTTTGATCAACTTTCTTACCATCTTTATCACTGTCTAACTTGGTGGATGTACTCATTGGAGTAGATAGTGGCTTAGCATTGTTGAATCCAAACTTCTTCAGCAACTCTTTGGTGTATTTTGCTTGACAAATATGTGTACCTTCTTTACCTTGCTTTATTTGTAGACCAAGAAAGCAGTTGAGCTCTCCCATCATGCTCATTTCAAACTCTCCCTGCATGAGCTTCTCAAAGTACTTGTACAGAGATTCATTAGTAAATCCAAATACAATATCATCTACATAAATTTGCACAAGTAGTATGTTCTTGGCTTTTGATTTAATGAACAATGTGCTATCTACCTTCCCTCTAATAAATCCATGGTTTAATAAGAATGCACGAAGCCTTTCATACAATGCTCTAGGTGCTTGTTTTTAAATCGTATAATGCCTTATGCAATTTGAAAACATGATTTGGAAAATCTAAATCATCAAAACCTGGAGGTTGTTCTACATAAACTTCCTCCTTTATATAACCATTTAAAAATGCAGACTTAACATCCATTTGAAAAAGCTTTAAATCTAATGCACATGCATAAGCAAGTAACATTCTAATGGCCTCTAGTCTAGCAACTGGTGCATAGGTTTCATCGGAATCTATGCCTTCCTCCTAGGAGTAGCCTTGAGCAACCAGTCTTGCCTTATTTCTAGTGATAACACCAGCTTCATCCAATTTGTTTCTGAACACCCGTTTGGTGCCAATCGCAGGATGATCTGATGGTCTCGGAACAAGGGACCAAACCTGATTTCTCCTGAACTGATTAAGTTCATCTTGCATGGCTAAAGTCCAAGATTCATCAGACAGTGCTTCATTGACTGTCTTTGGCTCTATTTGAGAAACAAAAGCTAAGTAATCACAAGGAATAACATTACCTCTTGTTCTTACCCCAACTGTTAGATCTCCAATGATGTTGTTGTTTGGGTGATCCTTCCTGTATCTCCATTCCTTTGGAAGATCATCATGTATAATTTCCTTTCGTTGCAGTTCTTCCAAGGGTGGATCTTCATTATCCTTGATAGATGTATCTTTCAGTTTTTTGGATATATTTTCTGCATTTCATCATCACTATCGACTTCCTTTCTCAAGGAAGGGTTAGATTCATCAAAAATAACATGAACAGTTTGTTCAATTAATAAACTTTGTTTATTAAAAACTCTATAACCTTTGGGTTTAGAAGCATACCCCATAAAGAATCCTTCATCAGATTATGAATCCAACTTACCTATGTTTCTCTTACCATTGTTATGAATATAGCATGGACATCCAAACGTTCTGAAGTGGTTGATCTTGGGCTTTCTTTGTTTGTACATCTCATACACAGTCTTCTTCAGGATTGGCCTTATCATAACTCTATTTATGACATAACAAGATGTGTTGATAGCCTCTGACCAGAAATATCTTGGAAGGTTGTATTCTGATAGCATAGTTCTGGCCATATCCAACAGTGTTCTATTCTTCCTCTCAGCTACTCCATTCTGCTGGGGTGTCCTTGGTGCTGAGAAGTTGTGCTTTATTCCTTAATCATCACAAAATTCTACAAATTTGTCATTTTGGAATTCTCCTCCATGATCTGAGTGAATGCTTATTATGCTGTGCTTCTTATCCTTCTGAACTAACTTACTGAACTTCACAAAACTTTCGAAAGTATCATCTTTATGCTTTAAGAAAGATAGCCATGTAAATCTCGAATAATCATCTACTATTACAAATCTAAAGTTCTTTCCTCCCAGGCTAGTAGTTCTCATTGGTCCAAACAAATCCATATGAAGCAATTCTAGTGGTTTGGAGGTGGTTACCACTGTCTTTGATTTAAAGAAGGATTTTGCATGCTTCCCTTTTGCACATGGTTCACAAACACCTTCTGTGATGTAACACCTCGTTCAAGCCCGTTAAACCACTAACGAACTTGATCCGAGTCCATCTCCTGCGAATGGGCCGAAGCCTCATAAGGGATATCATACATACGTCCGTGAAAACACAAAGGATCACACTTGATCACATATATGATTCACCAATTCATATATAATGTACAAGATTTACATAGCCAAATTTCAACAAAAGTACAAGAAAGTACAGGAACCTGGGGCATACCCCGAGGTAAACTAGTACACCTAAGAAAAGAAACTACACTACTGGAGGCACTGGCCCAACACCGTTGCGACGCGGCTCCGAACTGGATGACGGTAACGAAACATCCTCCTCGCCCTCACCTGTGGGGGGTAGGGGTGAGCCTCTCTAGTCACTGGCTCAGTAGGGAACTCCCCCAACACCGAGCAAACCAAAACATAGGTACGGAAGTAGTAAACTGCGCAAGCAATTTATAGAACAACTAAGCAGGATATTAAAGCTGTAAATGTACTCACCGTTTGCCGACTACGTAAAGCAATTGTAATAAATAAATGGAAAACCCAAACAGGTGTACGAGCTACAGTAGAGACCGCCACACATGAGCCACGTGAACTGGTTCACGACACCAGTGACTGACTCGGACAAACTAACACAGGTCTGCCTCTCAGTCTCGCAGCCACAGACGAAAGGTCCAGCTGCCGCTCCACGTGAAAAAGTCAAACAGCTGTGGAGACCAACTAAACACCACTCCTGCAGACACACAACCGCAGGCCCATGCCTGGCACCTTTAGTGTCTTTGGCCAGAGCACCCTAGAGTGAGGCACTGGAAAGGACTAGCTGGGGACTAGTGTCGACTACCGGTGTCTATACCCCCAACTAAGAGCGCTCTACAAGTGACTAAAAACAAACTCAAGAGTCACTATCCCACTGTCTTCTTTCCCTCAGCCGGATGTACAACTCAAACAAAGGAGTGACGGTGTCTAGGACAGACGACACAGACCTCGACGGTACAACACAAGTACCGTGACAAAGCCCTGAGCTAACAGCCTGGCTCACAGAGAACCTGGGGCACCCAACTAGAGAGGTAACCACGGTAGGCGTCGTATTACTTGCCATGCATACAGAACCACGTGCACGTCACACACAAACCACGTGAAATGTCACGTAAACCTCAAGCAACAACTGTTCACAACACGTGAACACAACACTGCTTGCGTGAACACCATGCAACTATGCAAAGAACTAGCTAGCTACACAACCGAAGTGCTAGCTTCAAGAACCATGCACTCTCAGAGTGCCACAAGTGCCAATGCACCGCTCGTTATCTATAAACATGTTGCATAACGATATTCGGATAATCCAATCACATAAGCCATGTATGCATAGACCACTCGGCTGAAGTCGCGACAGGGTCTTGCGTCGCCTTTAGATAGCGACAACCCGATAGGTCGCCTTCAACACATTAACATGACATACAAATAAGTCGCGTTCACAACCTAAATGCGACGGGTCGGCCTGTCGCCACCTGATCGCGACAGGGGGATCCGTCGCCTTAGCAGACGGAAACCTTAATCCAGGATCGCCTCCACGGATTGCCAACCCACACCATGCAAACCACCCTTAATTAGTGTTTTTCATGCTTTAATGGGTTCCTAGGCATGATATCTATTGTGTAGAAAGCATTAAACTGATCAAACCCTGCATCCCACACGATTCTCACCTCAAAAACGAGAAGAGTCACCCTACCTCGTGAAGAACACGTGGTACAACGCTCCCCCAGCGTTTCACTCGCTCCACGTGAGCTTCCCACGGCACGATCACGCGAAAATCACGAATTCCCGCTAGAATCGCCGCAGCTCCCCTTCCCCTGGCCAAGCAGAACTCACTGCAGTTCTGTCCGGCTGGGGTTTCTTAAAAACACCCAGCGGTTGGGAATGCGACTTATTGTTGCGTCGCGACCTGATCGCGACGGACCTAGGCATCGCCTTCCTGCCTGCCGCTCTGTACGCTACACGTGGCGTACAAGCAGATGATCAACAACCCAAGGTGGTCACCAGAATGCGACGGCCACCTCTGTCGCGTTCAGAACGCGACACTCCTCCCTGTCGCGATGACAGGCTGAGGACACTAGGGTGCTGTAGGCCCAGACTATCGGCCCAATAAGCCCTTGAAAGCACGCACACGTACCAGACACAAACCACATTGGCCTCACGATAGCCATCACAACCACTAAACACAGGATCCACGAGGATCCGAAAAACGCACGACGTTACATTACTATCATCTAAAAAGGAATTTCGACCTCGAAATTCATAACTCAAATACAAGAAGTTTCATCACACATATTTACAAGTACTATCATCTGAAAAGAAATGCAGAACCTCACTCAAATAAGTAAGGATACCCTTTAGCCATTTCCTCGGCTAATTCCCAGGTATCCTCACCACCCAACCTATTCTCCCATCTCACCTTAACTAATTCAATTTCTTTATTTCTCAGCTTCTTTGTCTTACGGTCGGTAATCTGTACCGGATACTCTAGCATAGTCATATCTGGCCTCAAGTCACCACCTTGGTAACTGATTATCTGCGCTGGATCTTCAATGCACTTTCTTAACATAGAAACATGGAAAATATCATGAACATCTCCAAAATCAGCTAGCAAATCAAGTCTATAAGCTGTTTCCCCAATTCTTTCTAACACTTGAAAGGGTCCTACATATCTCGGACTCAACTTTTCGGTCTTGCCAAACCTCATAATACCCTTACTAGGGGAAACTCTTAGAAAAACAAAGTCTCCCACTTCAAACTGAAGTGGTCTTCTCCGATTATCGGCATAACTTTTCTGCCTGCTTTAAGCTGCCTACAACTTTTCTTTAATGAGCTTCACTATTTCCGTGGTTTGCTGAATTAATTCAGGACCCACCATCTGCCTTTCCCCCACTTCATGCTAGTTCAATGGAGTTCTACATGGCCTCCCATATAGAGCTTCATATGGTGCCATCCCAAGACTGGTATGATAACTATTGTTATAGGCAAACTCAACCATACCTAAATGATGCTCCCAACTACCTCCCCAAACCAAACAACAAGCTCGCAACATATCATCAATTGTCTGAATAGTCCTCTCTGTTTGACCATTTGTTTGAGGGTGGTATGCTGAGCTATATCTCAACTCGGTGCCAACGACTCTCTGCAAACTCCTCCAAAAACCAGAAGTAAACTTGGGATCCCTATCAGAAACAATAGTCTTCGGAATACCATGCAGTGGAACAATTCTATCAACATAAACTCTTGCTAATCTGTCCACTGTCCAGGACATACTTACTGCTACCAACCTGCATACCTTGGTTAGCCTATCAATAAATACCCATATTCCATTATGTCCTGAGGCTGACCTTGGCAAACCTGCTACAAAGTCCATAGCAATATCATCCCATTTCCATTGCGGAATGGGTAATGGTTGCAATAGATCTCCAGGCTTCTGATGCTCTGCCTTAATCTGTTGACAGATAGCACATCTTGCGACAAATTCTGCTATTTCTTTTTTCATATGAGGCCACAAAAAATGCTTCTTCAGATCCTGGTAGGTGAATAGTGTACCAGGATTTATGAGCCTCTTCTAACACTCGCTGCTTTACTTCTCTCTCAACTAGCACAAATAACCTGCCTCTGAGTCTAATCACACAATTATCGTCAATGGTAACTCCTTCCATCTTCACAATCTCAGCTAAATCCGTATCTGCTTTCTAGGCTTCAACAATTTGCCAGTATAGTGACGACTCTACAACACTAGCAGCTAGTACTGCCCGTCGCTGACTACTTGGCACATAAAGGGAGTTTTCTACTACCTCCTCATACAGCTTCCATTCTCTTATCATCATCTGGCTCAAATATGCCTTTCTGCTCAAAGCATCAACCACAACATTGGCTTTATCCAGATGGTAAGCCAAATTGAACTCATAATCCTTTAAATACTCTATCCATCTACGCTGACAGAGGTTCAAATCTTTCTGGGAAAAGATATATTTTAAACTTTTACGATCTGTAAAAATTTCAAATCTTTCACCATAAAGATAATGCCTCCACATCTTTAAGGCAAACACAACTGCTGCTAGCTCTAGATCATGAGTGGGGTAATTCTCTTCTGCTGGTTTCAATTGCCTGGACGCATAAGCTATTACCTTGCTATGCTGCATTAGCACTGCGCCAAGCCCCCTTCTAGATGCATCTGTATATACAACAAAACCACCATTACCTGTTGGTAATGTCAACACAGGTGCCGCTGTAAGCCTCTTCTTTAATTCTATGAAACTTCTTTGACATTCACCAGACCATACAAATGGTACACCCTTTCCAGTCAGTCTAGTCATGGGTGCCGCAATCTTAGAAAAATCTTGAATGAAATGCCTATAATAGCCTGCTAACCCCAAAAAGCTTCTAATTTCAGTAATTGTCTTAGGCACTTCCCATCTCATCACTGCTTCCACTTTACTTGGGTCAACTGCCACTCCCTCAGCTGATATGACATGACCCAAGAACTGAATTTCCTTTAACCAAAATTCACACTTACTGAATTTGGCAAACAATTGACTATCTCTTAATAACTGCAAGGCAAATCTCAAATGCGCTGCATGCTCCTCTTCAGATGCTGAATAAATCAGAATATCATCTATAGAGACCACAATAAATTGGTCTAAATATGGATGAAAGATTCTATTCATCAGATCCATAAAAGCTGCAGGAGCATTGGTTAGCCCAAATGGCATAACCACAAACTCATAGTGACCATATCTGGTTCTAAATGATGTTTTATCTATATCTTCCTCCTTAATCCTTTGGTACCCTGATCTCAAATCAATTTTAGAAAATACCTTTGTTGACTGCAACTGATCAAACAAATCATCAATTCTAGGTAACGAGTACTTATTCTTTATGGTCACCTCATTCAACTTCCTGTAATCTATGCACATGCGAAAACTACCATCTTTCTTTTTCACAAACAACACCGGTGCTCCCCACGGGGAATGACTCGGTCTAATAAACCCTTTCTGCAATAACTCCTCTAATTGCTTTTTCAACTCTTTAAGCTCTGCTGGTGCCATCTGATACGGTGCTTTAGAGATTGGCATGGTACCTGGCAGCAACTCAATAGTAAAGTCCACCTCTCTCTGTGGAGCTAAACTAGGAAAATCTTCTGGAAAAACATCGGCAAATTCCCTAACCATGGGAACTGCCTCCACTGACTGACTAGCCTCTATCAGACTCACTGAAGCTAAATAAGCCACACACCCTGCATTTATCAACTTTCTAGCTCTAATTGCAGAAATTATAAACTTAGGAGTACAAAAAGGCATACCTTGATATTCAAACACCACACCATTAGGATGACAAAACCTTATCCTTTTCTTTCTGCAATCTAATATTGCTCTATAGGTCTCAAGCCAATCCATTCCCAAAATAATGTCATAATCTATCAATTGCAGGGCATATAACCGACCCAGCATCTGGTTCCCTCCAATCACAACAGGAGCTTCATCCATGTAGCTCGAAGTGAGCATAAACTCACCAGAAGGAACCTCCACTACCAACTCACAAGACTTTTCTTCCAAAGGATGAGTCATACAATTCAGGAATTCTTCAGAAATAAAAGAATGAAAGGCACCCGAATCAAATAAAACTCTTGCTGAATAATCATAAATGGGTATAATACCTTCTATCATATTCGATGCCTCTGCCTGGGCATGGGTGATAGCCATAACCCGGCCTCTACCTCGCTGCTGCGGTACACCTCCACCACGACCTGCTAAAGTCTGTTGGGGCTGCTGCTGCTGCTGAACACCTCTGCCATACCCATATTCTCTTGGATAAGGGCAATTGCGGATCAAATGCCCTGGCTAATTGCAATTATAACATCTGTAATATAACACCTCGGAAATTTAGTGATTTAAAATTTTTAGAAATAAAGGGGAATAAATAAATTCCATAATTATCATAATGAGAAAACCTATGTACTATTATCGTACAAGAGAAAACACATCGGAAAAATTCCGTAAAAATTATAAATCAACCCTAAATATTGTCCCTAAGTGTTCCACGAAGGAATTCGTACAATGAAAAATCTGATTGGTCGAGTGTACGTCACACGTGACCAAGTTAACCGAATTAGGAAACTAAGTCGGAAAAAAATTGTTAACACGGAAAAATAACCCAACCGTAAATTAAATAAACATATTGGAGAGACTTCCAACACCATGTATTAATGACCCAATAACAAGATTGGGCCAATGAAGCACATTTGGCCCAAGGATAAAAATTTGGACAAGAAAATACCCAGAAATTCGTATATGTAATTATGCAGTGATTAGGGAGGGAAAATTAGGGTTAAAATTAGTGGTAATGGCCATGCATGGCAACCCAAATCGTGGCCAACCCTGTATGACACCTTCCCATGGTGTAGCTACCTCCTTTGGGTGAGAAAATCCCAGATTTTGGAAAGTAGAAAGCGGAATTTGCTGCCCCTTTCCTAGTCCCATTAGGACATGTGAATACAACCTAAATCTATAAGAACTCATCACTAGACTCTTGGGGAAGGCTTGGCAATGAGTTGGGGTCGTTGGAGGCGGGCTAGTGCTTCAGAGGAGGAGGAGAAAGGCTGGGAACCGGAGTTTCATCCCTCTTCATCCTCTGCTGCGTCCAGAACGTCGACTGGTCTTAGATCTTCATAAAGGTAGGTGTTCTCGGGCCAAGATTAACGAAAACCTATACCATCTTGTAGAGCTTTGAGTCTATGTTCATTTGCACTTGATTTGCCGAATTTTCATGGAGTATACATGGAGAATTAGTCATTTTCCCTAAGTCGTGCACAATTAGGGCTTTTCCCATTCTTCTCATTATGCCCACGATTCGATACCGAATTAGACTAAACTTCCTTCATGAATGTTATTCTACTCGTAGTCCCAATCATCCTTCACGTTTAATGTTTTGTCTAAATGTCATTAGTTAGAGAGTTATAAGTGTGGTAAGAGGGTTGCTGCATGAAACTACGTCTGCAGATTTCACTTGTCTTCTACGTTTGAGTTTGACTTGATTAAAGCCTATCAAACCCTCATATTTTTTTTCTAATTCCGATTTACTGGAAGCACCTTTGCATGTCTAGATTAGTTTAAAACCAGTTTCGTTAGTTTTCATGCACTGTACAATTTGTTCTCTATTTTGAAACACCATGTGTCAATATAAGGCAGTTCTGGACTGCAATCCAAGAACTTGTCCTTTCTCTGTCGGATTCAGGCGCAGACCCTGTGAACGCGATGGCCCGATAGGCCGTGTTCAGAGGTCTCGTAGCGATAGTATACCCGTCGCGTTCCGATCGCGACGAATCGCCCGTCGCTATCTAGCTGCCTGATCTAACTGTTTCGTCGCGATCTTCATATGCCATTGTCGCGTTCTGTTCCCGACCCGTCGCGACTGTAACGACCCTCTTCATACCGGTACGATTATACCAATCCCCATCGGTATAAAGGGCGTCGTCACGGTGGGACATTTACCCAACACTGGTCGATAGGTTGATATGTACCTGGATAGCGATAGAGTACAGCGGAATAAGGTAACAACTCAACTCTTAATCCGTCACCAACACACATTCCATAATCTAAATAGTAAGATAGAAAGACAATGTCCACATTAATACAAAATAAAGAGAGTTACAATGTCCAAAATATTGTCCATACAATAATCCTTTTTGTGCAAAAGAAAAGTACAACTGGTAACAGCTCCACAACATAGTCTTCTAATGATGATCCTCGCCACGCTACCTTCTAGTGCACGATACCTGTCAACCTGTACGCCGAAGCAAGAGTGAGTCCAAAGACTCAGCAAGCGACACTATTCATGATATACACATACAAGTCTTAGTGGTTTCTACATGCACTTTTACAATTAACAACACATAGCATGCTAGTCAATTCAAGTTTTCTACCTATCATGAAAGTTCTACAATTTTATACATAACTCATGCTTTCAGATTTGTAAAATGAAATTCACCTATTACATGATCTCTATTCCATTTGCTCAAGAACTTTAGTCTTTTAAAGAGCTAAAACATGAAAGCTATCGACATGAACAATTTATACACATGAAAGGGGACACAACTAGCATGGATTTCACCTAGTTTTAAACACATACACGAACCTTTTCACATGCTTTAGATTGCTGATTTCATATGATTCAATGACTATAAATTTACACATGAGAGCTACAATAATACATAAAACACATCATGTGAATCAAGTAATCAAGCTATCTTGCACTCATTTTCACTAATTATCCCTAACATGGATTCTAGGCAATTTGTGCACACATAAGCATGATAATGACAACATGAGTTTACTGATTTCACATGGTTTCCAATAACACATTCTCACATTCTCGGTTTCACATGATTTCATACTTACTCATTCACGTTGTTCACTTTTACACATTTGACACGTACACATGTTCACACTTATACAATTTACTCATTTCCACATCATTTTCTCTTTCACTTTCACTTATCACATATCATATCGATTGCACTTACCACGTGCGTCTTGGGCACTTACCACGTGCCATATTCACATATTTCACGTTTTACTCATTTTTCATTACTTAAACAATTTGCCATGACACATAGTCCTAACCACCAGTAGAGGACACTAATAATATCTCATAGCTCGTGCTCATTCCTTAGCACAGCTCTCAACACAACTCATTACACAACACATGACACAACACTTACACAACTCATACACATACTCACCACCTAGGCAATACAGCGGTGAATCTTGGTAACTGCGCAGACCGGGAGAAGCCCTCTCCACCCTATCCAGTGGTACTTGTCCACCTCCGGGGTTTTCCCAATGCCTTTGGGACAAACTTATATCACATGGAGCCTTCTATAGGGACTTTTCTATATACGGCTCCCGATGCCTCTAGGGTAGCAGTGTCACATAGGCACAACTTTTACACTTTTACACATTACCGTTTTACTCCTGGTTTTATACATAACTCTTCCCATTTCATTCACTTTCTCACTCACATAAACACTCCTGTTTTTCCCTAACATGGTACTACAGAATTTCAAGAATTTAACACATAGTAAACACACTAATCATGTTGGTTTTAGACCATAACAATCACATTACGATCATATGTACGAATTATCACATTTCACATGAAAATATATAACTTCTTATTTACTGATCCAAGTGACCTGAAATTTTAACCACATGCTGGTTTCGGGTTCATGATGATACCCTCAGTTTTTCAGATTTTTCTGAGCCATGTAGAATTTACAGAAAATAAAACGTCTAATTAGCATGCTATTAACAACTTAAGTTAACATGGGGTTAACACATCTTGTAATTTAACCACTTGCTGTTTAAATACACACTGTTAACAATATGTAGGAATTTAGGATACAAAATTTACCCTAATTTATACATCTAAGGATCAATTATCACGACCATGCTTACATGCCTTCATTATTACCGAACCGAGCTTATTTATAAATTACACAAGCATGGATAACTTTCTAAAATTTGCAATCCCATATGCTGACCCACTGACCTTCATGATTAGACTCAAACCAAATCGTTCACACTAATTCAAATCATGAACAAGGATTTACAGAAAATCAAACACCTGTTTAGCATATTATTCACAACTTAACTGACATGGGTCTAACATAAATTAGCAATTTATCCACTTACTGTTTTGCACATAAACTACTACTATATGCATGATTTTAGATTGCAACATCATCCTAATTCATACATCTATAAATCATTTGCCACAACTATTTTTACATGGTTTCATTTTACCGAACCACACTTATTAACAATTCCACAAGCATGCATGGATTACCTAAATTTCAGAACATACACACATGACCCACAACTCTTCATGATTAGACCGAAATCAAGGCATTCACATTAATCTAAATCATGAATCATGGACTTTGCAAAATGGTCTACAAGTCATGCTCACATGCTTACAAGACATCATTAACCACATTCATCACACAACTCACACACATCCACAACCACAATGCATAATGTACATAGCTTATAGAATTACCATATATCCTCATCGCACAAACATATCGAAATTAAATGTATAAGTGGGACAGAACAGCTCACTGTTCTGTCCAGAAGAACTAAACGGCGGTCTCTGGCCGCTGACTCAGGGTCAGCGACATGGTCGATGGACGCCGAGCTCATCACAGGCGTCCAGGGACCTTGCCGTTTACTCAGGTCTGTGCAGAAACACAGACCCGAGCTCTGAAATTCGGGTGAAATGGAGGGTCTAGGACTCGAAATAAATTCCATAAAAATGATAGAAACATCCTAGACTCATACGGGGACACCATAGATAGGTCACTTGCCTTTCAAAATTTCTTCTAAGGGATTTAAAGGCTTGGTGAAGACCTCCTTGGGCAGTCCCAAGAAGTTGCAGAACCTCCCTCTAGATCGCCTTCCTCCGGGCTCCTGGGTGATCTCCACGCCGAGGGGATGATGGGGAAGCCTTCCCCTTTGCTTCAGCTTCCTCCTTGTTGCAGAAGATCTCCACATCCAGCTCCAAGGGTCGGATTTGGGGGTTCTAAAATGGGGTTTTTCTCACAGCTCACCTAGGGTTTTTCTCTCTTCTTCTCTCCTCTTGCAAGGGTGAAGGGAAGGAATGGGAGAGTCCCATTCGGGTTCAGGACTTAGAAGAGCCCCTCACCCACTCACCATACCGATTTGACAGGCTGAGAGCCGTTGGGGGACATCCCCCAATGGTGGCCATGCCTTGCTCCCGGATTTTCTGGCTCTGCAACGCATGCAGGTCAGAGAAATTGGCGTCCATATCGCTGAACGCCGGATTTAGTGTTGGCGTCCATGTCTGGACGCTAACACTGGATCAACGGCCTGGGCTTGACGCCAAGGTGCCTTCGGCCAGAACCCTAAATTATGCGGAAAACCACGCATACCAAGCTTATATACATGCATCATGTATACGGTATTATATCTATACCATCACCATGCAATACGTACCTTATTTATATTTAATATAAATATTAACGCTAATTGGCCCTTCGGCTAGAACTCAAAACATGCAGAAACTATGCTTACTATATACATATATACATACAATGTATAAGGTGTAACATGTATATTACCATGCCAGGCAATCAATATCATTCATACCTAGGCATACACAAGCATACATAAATACACTAAGATAGATGTACGTAGATATCTACCTATGCGTACACGACGTTTTACATAAGTGCGACTCAACACACGGCGAGATGAATGACAAGAATTATGAGGGCTTCGCAAATCATTAGGAGGTGATATGAATTATGTTAGCTAGGAATAATCTATTCGATAAAATAATCCTTGCACACACACACACTTGATTTGACATATATATAGTATACACACACGGGTGTAGCATACTTATGTACATCATGCTTGGGAATAGGTGGATACAACATGCGCACCGGTAATTTGGTTAACTTACACAACTTTACCTAACATTGCTTAAGCATTACATGTATAGGATTTCTTAATATATATACTATATGCATAATTCATCCAATTGACTATTCTCACCTAATCATCATGAAGATATATGCATGTTATTCATGAGGAGTATAGAATCCCAATATGACCACTAATTACACCTACTATGCTTGAACTCTTTACGTACATGAAATGCACGAAGTACATGTACACATTAACTAAACCATGCAATAACAACATTTACAACCAAATATACATATGTACTCCATACACTTTCATACAAGGTTCCACAAAACAGGTAGTATAGGATATTCCTCATTATTTAGATATCACATGCATAGTGTTACTCACGTATCCTAAGTCAAAGACTCTTGGTATTCACAATACACCTCTAGTTGTCTAGTTGTTCACTTCCACATTAATTATCATATACTCGTATCTATACATATACATATAAATACAGATATACGCACATGCTCATGTTCAAGAGAAGAATAAAATTTATAGTAGGCACAATGAACTACGCACACTAAGCACACAATAAGCGAATACTCAACACACCATTCATATACATACGTATATTTATAAGGAGAATAAAAAAAATCCGGGGTCTTACAGCGACCCTCATTGGGGTCTGTCACGACCTGACCCCGGGTCTGATAGCCCTGTCGCCTTTTTCATATGTACCCGTTGTGATCTGCCTGCCTGATCTGACAAGCCTGTCGCGATCCTTACAAGGCACTGTCGCGTTCTGATCTGACCCCGTCACTACCTTTACAAGTAACCGATGAGATCTCAGGATTTTTACATGAAACCACGTGTTTTCTTGCAAATCTTACCATATATACCCGAGGTCTGTTTAACATGATATTTAGTGTGTAAATTGCATGTTTTGGGTCTGATCGTTACATGTTGTCTACTAGCATGTGCATGATGTTATATAGTTTGCATGGACCTAAAGTAATCAACCCATTGAAAAACGGTAATGATATGAATATGATCCGAATGTGTAATTGTGATTGACCTTATGTTCATTGGATTATCTTGTGATCTTACTTATTGTCAAGAATATGATATGAATGTGGGGATGAATACATGTTAGTATGGACTTGTTAGTGGAGTTTATATCATGATTTGCATATGAGTTTCAATAGTTATATGCTTTCGGACACTCAATTAATTATTTGTCAATTGCAAATATGTTTGGAACAATTCATGACTCGTCACTTACACATTTGCACGATTAGGCACACCCTTCTTGGGGAATCAAGAGCTCTTTGCCAGTCATTCCGAATCGGCAAGACTAGCGATCTTTTCCTTAAGACCTCCGTAAGCCTACGCTCTCTATGGATTCCCACATAGAGGCCGAGCTGGTTGTACCATGAAGTACCCCGGAGATAGAAAGCACATGTTCCGCGTACGATCTGTCATTAGTCATCCTCACGTCAAGACATTCATGAATTATGAAATATAAGAGACATCGTTATACTACCGATTTGTTCTCTTGAGCTTTTGTCATACATCGACTCTATGAACAATCATGTCTTTCTTACTATGAGCTTGTCATTGAAACTCCGTGGCCATAATATGAATATGTTGTTCGGCACAATATGGGACTTCAGTCCATTTGACCAATGCCTGTGCAATAGGGGTCCTGTCTGGTCCTGGGGAAGAGCGCCCCAATGTACTTGTTAACCGCGGGAGTATGGACTTGTGGTGCGTGGCATGGCACTGATACTATATGCAAGATTTGTGTGAATGTGCCTTCGTTTGATATGATATGATATGATAAGTTTGATATGATAAGTCTGATCACGTGAATACGTCATATCTGTGAATATGGCCAATTCATTTGATACGATTCTACTCTTGAAATATCTATCCATTGTATATACAACTCGACATTTGATCTGATATGATATCTGTTCTACTCTGCTATTCAATCTGTTAGTATTGCTTGCATTGTCATCATATACATGTTCATATCTTGCCTATTTAAAATGTTAATCATGTATACTTGTGCCCGCACAATATTGAGATGTAAATCCTACTGAGCTAGTTCTCTCACCCCTATCATCCTATCCTTTTCAGGTAGTGATGAGGAACCAGAGGAGACTAATGGGTCAGGGCAAGAGTGATGAGCAACTGCCATATGAGGAGTTGATAGTCTAGGAATAGATATTTGGGTAGTCGATGTAATAGTGAAACATTTTTCATTTGAATAATGGGCCCTTTGATTGGCTCGATTGATGTAAGGTTTTTTTAATTAGTTGAATGAATGGAATAAAGAGTACTTTGGATGACAATATTATGGCCTCAAATGTGTTGTTATGTTCAATTGTGACTCTGCGTTATTCAACTGTGATACGTCTATTTGTATCGTTCACGTCTCCCAGTATTTATTCCGCTGCTAAATATCGGGGCGTGACAGTTGGTATCAGAGCATTAAACTTTAGGGTCCAAGGGAATAGGAACATAGAATGAAACTAGATCACACGAGTCAAAATCTATCGTACCTAATGTGAGCTTGGGTAGAACCATGGGAATAGAAGTCACATGTGATATATTTAGATGACTGACTTATATTATTATCGTGAAGGTACTTATTGCCTCAATGGCCGCTGAACGTGCCCAGGCTAGGAACATGCAACAAACAATACAGAACTTGACTCAGTCTATCCTGCAAGCCACCCAGGGTGGAGGTAACCGCGAAGCCGGTGATCTCCATCAGAATTTTCGGAATATGGATCCGCCTAGGTTTGAAGGGAGTACTGACCCAGATGTTGCTGAACACTGGGTTAATGTAATTGAAAGGATATTCAGGGTCATGCAATGCACGGACCAGAACAAAGTACTGCTAGCGACCTTCCAATTGGAAAAGGATGCCAGGGCATGGTGGGAGTCGGTAGAAGTAACACTGAATGGCCAGCAACTAACATGGGCTCAGTTCATTGAGCAATTCAACACCAAGTACTTTTCTGAGAGGGTCCAGCAACAGAAAGCAGCCGAATTTGCGGCTTTGAAGCAGAGAGGGCTCAATGTGGCCGAGTATGAGGCCCAATTCTCTCGTCTGTCCCGATATGTTGTTCACTTGATTGGGACAGAAAGGATGAAGGCAAAACGCTTTTTGAATGGCTTGAGGCCCCAGTTTATCACTCAACTGGCGCTAATAGACATTCAAACCTATGTTGACATGGTAAAGAAGGCTCAGTTACTGGAAGATGCCATGGAGACCGCTGAAAGAATTAAGGGAAAATCTGTGAAAAGGGAGCAAGTGTCTTCTACAGGAAGGTATCAGCCGACCATTGGGAAGAAAAGGCCCAGTGGCGGAGTAGATGAACCAGCTGATAAAAAACCAAAGGAGTTAGGTAAGCAGATAGTGGTGAAAATCGGAGAAAGGTGCAAACACTGTGACAAAGCTAGTCATCGGTCTGAACAATGCTGGAGAGCGCAAGGGAGATGCCTGCGCTGTGGTAGTCGTGACCATAGGATCTCGGACTGCCCAATGTTGAAAGAACCAGCCTCTCAAGACAAGCATCCAAATGGATAGAAGAGGCAAGGCCACTTGCAAGCTATTCAGGAACCTGAAGCTGCTAAAGAAGGAGGTATCGTGGAAGGTACACTTACTATGCTTTCCCAACCCGCATATGTTCTATTTGATACGGGAGCGACGCATTCCTTTATATCTCAAACATTTATTGATACCCTACCTGTGAAACCCATCCCAATGAAATCCAGAATAGTTGTGTCAACCCCGATTGGTCCTGGCACCAATCTTACAAACCATATGCCATATATTGAAGTGTTGATTGAAACCCAAAACCTACCAGCAAATTTAATATGCATGGACATGGAGGGGTATGATGTGATACTGGGAGCAGACTGGATGTCTGAACATGGAGCTAGTATCAATTGTAGGAGAAGTTGGGTAACCTATAGCCATTACCCAAAACTAGTGTTCACAGGAGATAGAAACCGCAGAAGATTGTCCCTTATCTCTACATTACAAGCCAAGAGGATGTTGAGGAAAGGTTGTATGAACTTTCTTGCTGCTGTTGTCATCACAAAGAAGGAAGTCAAAGTTGAGGACATCCATGTTGTCAGCGAGTACGCTGACGTTTTTCCAAAAGACTTCCCAGGAATTCCTCCTGAGCGAGAGGTCGATTTTACCATCGAGTTGGTCCCTGGAGCAGCACCAGTATCTAGGGCACCATATAGAATGTCCCCCGCAGAACTGAAGGAATTAAAAGAGCAACTGATGGAACTGTTAGAGAAGGGATTCATCCGACCAAGCACATCACCATGGGGTGCACCTGTCCTCTTTGTCAAGAAGAAAGATGGGTCGATGAGGCTGTTTATAGATTACAAACAACTAAACCAGTTAACCATCAAGAACAAATATCCCCTGCCAAGAATTGATGAGTTGTTTGATCAATTATCTGGAGCTAAATACTTCTCTAAAAAAGATCTCAGATCCAGCTATCACCAATTGAGGATCAAGGGAGAAGACATTCACAAGATAGCCTTCCGAAGCAGGTATGGGCATTATGAATTTATTGTTATGTCATTCGGACTAACAAATGCCCCTGCAGTTTTCATGCAGTTGATGAATAGCATTTATCGCCCATATCTTGATAAATTTGTGGTGGTATTCATCGACGATATATTGATCTATTCCAAGACAAAGGAAGAGTATGAGGAGCAATTGAGGATTTCATTACAGATTTTAAGGGAGAATAAATTATATGCCAAGCTAAGTAAATGTGAATTCTGGCTTCAGGAGGTATCCTTTTTAGGACATGTGGTAACCAAGGATGGTATCGCTGTTGATCCATCAAAGGTTGAGGATGTACTAAAATGGGAAAGACCAACAAGCATCACAGAGATTAGGAGCTTTCTCGGATTAGCAGGATATTATCGAAGGTTTATAAAGAATTTCCCAAAGATTGCAGTGCCATTAACCAAGTTGACCCAGAAGGAAAATCCATTTGTGTGGACCGATGAATGTGAAGAAAGCTTTAACAACTTGAAGAAGTGTCTGACTACTGCTCCTGTCCTCGCCTTACCCACTGAAGAGGGAGGATTTGAAATTTATTCAGATGCTTCTGGAACAGGTCTGGGATACGTCTTAATGCAACAAGGGAAAGTAATAGCATATGCCTCATGACAGTTGAAGATCCACGAAGTGAACTACCTAGTTTATGACCTGGAGTTAGCAGCTGTAGTATTCGCCTTGAAAATTTGGAGGCATTATATCTATGGTGAGCAATTTAAATTCTTTTCTAAACACAAGAGTTTGAAATACTTATTCTCACAGAAAGAGCTTAACATGAGACAAAGAAGATGGTTAGAGTACCTTAAAGACTTTGACTTTTCCATTCAATATCACCCTGGGAAAGCCAATGTAGTGGCAGACGCTCTAAGTAGACAACCAGGAGCTATGCTAGCTAGTATGATGCTGGGCGAATGGAAGTTACTGGAGAAATTTGCAAGCTTGAACTTAGACATGGAAAAGAAGGAAAAACAAGTAATTATTTCCAACCTCCTGATACAATCCGATCTACTGACCGAAATCAAGGGGAAACAGGGAGAGGATCCATTCTTAGTTGAGATCAAGGAGAAGCTAGAACAAAGACCTGACTTTACTCTATCAACTGAGGGAAGATTACTATTCCGAGGTAGAACATGTGTCCCTGATCATGGAGAACTCAAGAAGAGGTTATTAAATGAAGCTCACCAGTCCAAGTACACAATTCATCCTGGATCAACAATGATGTACCAAGACTTAAAATGGTCGTACTGGTGGCCAATCATGAAGAGGGATGTGGCCAATCATGTGTCATACTGTTTAACGTGCATGAAAGTCAAGGCCGAGCATTTCCGTACAGCTAGTGGACTACTACCACTAGAAATCCCAGAATGGAAGTGGGATAGCATCGGTATGGACTTTATCATGGGATTGCCTAAGACTAGAGGTGGTATGGATGCAATTTGGGTAATAGTTGATCGATTGACTAAGTCAGCTCACTTCTTTCCGATTAAGAGTACCTGGTCAGTGGATGTATTGGTTGCACTATATGTTAAGGAAGTAGTTAGATTGCATGGGGTTCCATCTAACATAATATCAGATCGGGACCCTAGATTTACTTCACACTTCTGGAAGGGTTTACAAGCAGCAATGGGTACTAAACTAAACTTTAGTACTGCCTTCCATCCCCAGACTGATGGACAAACCGAAAGGACTAATCAAATTGCAGAAGATATGCTTCGTGCTCTGGTGCAAGATTTTAGAGGTCGATGGGATGATCAGTTGTACCTGATGGAGTTTGCATATAACAACAGCTATCAGGCAAGTATCAAGATGGCACCGTTTGAAGCCTTATATGGCAGGAGTTGCAGATCACCCCTTTCTTGGGAAGAGGTTGGGGAGAACCAATGGGTTGGACCTGACTTAATTGAGGCGGCTGTCAGAAAGGTTCAAATTGACAGGGAACATCTAAAGATAGCACAATCTAGGCAGAAGAGTTATGCAGACAAGAGAAGGAGAGAACTAGAATTTCAGGTTGGCGAACATGTTTTCTTGAAAGTCTCACCTTCAAGGGGAATTCAAAGATTTGGGATCAAAGGAAAGTTGAGTCCCAGATTCATCGGACCATTTCAAATTCTGGAAAGGATTGGTCAGGTGGCGTATAAACTTGCACTACCTCCACAACTAGTGAACGTGCATAATGTGTTCCACATATCCATGCTGAGGAAGTACTTATTCAATACCGACCATGTAATCAACCATGAGGACTTGGAGATTCGGGAGGACCTGACTTATGAAGAGAAGCTGATCAAACTGTTGGATCGGAAGATTCAACGACTCAGGAATCGTACCATACCTATGGTGAAGGTTCAATGGAGTCGAGACAGAGTTACTAATGCTACCTGGGAAACAGAGGAAAGAATGAAGAAAAACCACCCAGAACTATTCTCAGGTACGAACTACACCATTATGTGTAAATTTGGGGACCAAATTTCTTAAGTGGGGAAGGATGTAACACCCCGGAAATTTAGTGATTTAAAAATTTTAGAAATAAATGGGAATAAATAAATTCTGCAATTATCGGAATGATAAAACTTATGTACTATTATCGTACAAGAGAAAACACATCGGAAAAAATCCGTAAAAATTATAAATCAACCCCAAATATTGCCCCTAAGTGTTCCACGATGGAATTCATGCAACGAAAAATCTGATTGGTCGAGTGTACGTCACATGTGACCAAGTTAACCGAATTAGGAAACTAAGTCGGAAAAAAATTGTTAACATAGAAAAATAACCTAACCATAAATTAAATAAACATATTGGAGAGACTTCCAACACCATGTATTAATGACCCATTAACAACATTGGGCCAATGAAGCACATTTGGCCCAAGGATAAAAATTTGGACAAGAAAATACCCAGAAATTTGTGTATGTAATTATGCATTGATTAGGGAGGGCAAATTAGGGTTAAAATTAGTGGTAATGGCCATGCATGGCAACCCAAATCGTGGCCAACCCTGTATGACACCTTCCCATGGTGTAGCTACCTCCTTTGGGTGAGAAAATCCCAGATTTTGGAAAGTAGAAAGCAGAATTCGCAGCCCCTTTCCTAGTCCCATTAGGACATGTGAATACACCGTAAATCTATAAGAACTCGTCAATAGACTCTTGGGGAAGGCTTGGCAACGAGTTGGGGTCGTTGGAGGCGGGCTAGGGCTTCAGAGGAGGAGGAGAAAGGCTGGGAACCGGAGTTTCATCCCTCTTCATCCTCTGCTGCGTCCAGAACGTCGACTGGTCTTAGATCTTCATAAAGGTAGGTGTTCTCGGGCCATCTCGTAGAGCTTTGAGTCTATGTTCATTTGCACTTGATTTGCCCAATTTTCATGGAGTATACACGAGGTATTAGTCGTTTTCCCTAAGTCGTGCATAGTTAGGGCTTTTCCTATTCTTCTCATTATGTCGGCGATTTGATACTGAATTATACTAAACTTCCTTCATGAAAGTTATTCTACTCGTAGTCCCAATCATCTTTCACACTTAATGTTTTCTCTAAATGTCATTAGTTAGAGAGTTATAAGTGTGGTAAGAGGGTTGCTGCAAGAAACTACATCTGCAGATTTCACTTGTCTTCTACGTTTAAGTTTGACTTGATTAAAGCCTATCAAACCCTCATATTTTTTTCTAATTCCGATTTACTGGAAGCACCTTTGCACGTCTAGATTAGTTTAAAACCAGTTTCGTTAGTTTTCATGCACTGTACAATTTGTTCTCTATTTTGAAACACCATGTGTCAATATAAGGCAGTTCTGGACCGCAATCCAAGAACTTGTCTTTTCTCTGTCGGATTCAGGTGCAGACCCTGTGAACGCGATGGCCCGATAGGCCGTGTTCAGAGGTCTCGTAGCGACAGTATACCCGTCGCGTTCCGATCGCGATGAATCGCCTGTCGATATCTAGCTGCCTAATCTTCCGTCGCGATCTTCATATGCCATTGTCGCGTTCTGTTCCCGACCCGTCGCGACCCTCATTGGGGTCTGTCGCGACCTGACCCTGGGTTTGATAGCCCTGTCGCCTTCTTCATATGTACCCGTCACGATCTGCCTGCCTGATTTGACAAGCCTGTCGTGATCCTTACAAGGCACTGTCGCGTTCTGATCTGACCCCGTCGCTACCTTTACAAGTGACCGACGCGATCTCAGGATTTTTACATGAAACCACGTGTTTTCTTGCAAATCTTACCGTATATACCCGAGGTCTGTTTAACATGATATTTAGTGTGTAAATTGCATGTTTTGGGTCTGATCGTTACATGATGTCTACTAGCATGTGCATGATGTTATATAGTATGCATGGACCTAAAAGTAATCAACCCATTGAAAAATGGTAATGATATGAATATGATTCTAATGTGTAATTGTGATTGACCTTATGTTCATTGGATTATCTTGTGATCTTACTTATTGTCAAGAATATGATATGAATGTGGGGATGAATACATGTTAGTATGGACTTGTTAGTGGAGTTTATATCATGATTTGCATATAAGTTTCAATAGTTATATGCTTTCCGATGTTCAATTAATTATTTGTCAATTGCATACATGTTAGGAACAATTCGTGACTCGTCACTTACACATTTGCACGATTAGGCACACCCTTCTTGGGGAATCGAGAGCTCTTTACCGGTCATTCCGAATCGGCAAGACTAGCGATCTTTTCCTTAAGACCTCCGTAAGTCTCCGCTCTCTATGGATTCCCACATAGAGGCCGAGCTGGTTGTACCATGAAGTACCCGGGAGATAGAAAGCACATGTTCCGCGTACGATCTGTCATTAGTCATCCTCACATCAAGACATTAATGCATTATGAAACATAAGAGACATCGTTATACTGCCCATTTGTTCTCTTGAGCTTTTGTCATACATCGACTCTATGAATAATCATGTCTTTCTTACTATGAGCTTCTCATTGAAACTCTGTGGCCATAATATGAATATGTTGTTCGGCACAATATGGGACTTCGGTCCATTTGACCAATGCCTGTGAACTAGGGGCCCTGTCTGGTATTGGGGAAGAGCGCCCCAACGTACTTGTTAACCGCGGGAGTATGGACTTGTGGTGCGTGGCATGGCACTGATACTATATGCAAGATTTGTGTGAATGTGCCTTCGTTTGATATGATATGATATGATAAGTCTGATCACGTGAATACGTGATATTTGTGAATATGGCCAATTCATTTGATACGATTCTACTCTTGAAATATCTGTCCATTGTATATGCAACTCGACATTTGATCTGATATGATATCCATTCTACTCTGCTATTCAATTTGTTAGTATTGCATGCATTGTCATCATATGCATGTTCATATCTTGCCTATTTAAAATGTTAATCATGTATACTAGTGCCCGCACAATATTGAGATGTAAATCTTACTGAGCTAGTTCGCTCACCCCTATCATCCTGTCCTTTTCAGGTAGTGATGAGGAACCAGAGGAGACTGATGGGTCAGGGCAAGAGTGATGAGCAACCGCCATATGAGGAGTTGATAGTCTAGGAATAGTTATTTGACTAGTCGATGTAATAGTGAAACATTTTTCATTTAAATAATGGGCCCTTTGATTGGCTCGATTGATGTAAGGTTTTTTTAATTAGTTGAATGAATGGAATAAAGAGTACTTTGCATGACAATATTATGGCCTCAAATGTGTTGTTATGTTTAATTGTGACTCTATGTTATTCAACTGTGATACGTCTATTTGTATCGTTCACGTCTCCCGGTATTTATTCCGCTGCTAAATATCGGGGCGTGACATGTAACATGGTGGAATAGTGGGCTGCCTGGCAGTACTCTGTTGCGATTCTTCTACCTTTGGCGTATAACCACGCCCCTGCTGAAACTACTGATGACCCCCTCTTCCTCTTCCTTTGCCCTTGAATACTTGCTTTAATTTCTGACCCCACTTACCAAAACCTGAAGAAGAAGGTCCTACTGGAGCCTTTCCCCTACGAACTCCTGCTGCCTGCTGAGGTAGCCGAAAACTACTCGAACCTGACCCACTTGCCTGACGGGCCCGAATAGACCTTTCAAGAGTAGCTGCTCTTTGGGTTGCTTCCTCAACTGATCTACACATTAAAGGTATTACCACATTCTGCAACTCTTCTCTCAAACCCCGAATTAAATATTCAACCATCATAGCACTATCTGATACTACATAAGGTGCATATCGGCTAAGTGCCATAAATCGCATCTGATATTCTAAAACTGAGGTATTACCTTGCTGAAGTGTCCGGAATTGCTCTATTTTTGCCTGCTGCACTTGAAGTGGAAAGAATGTATCATTGAATGCTTCGAGAAATTCTGGCCAGGTAATAATCTCCTTTGTCCTGCCTAAAAAGGTGGTCTGCATCTTCAGACGCCACCACTACTGTGCAAAGCCTCTCAACTGGTATGTGGCTAGAACAACTTTATCCGCTACTGGACACCTCATGGTCGAAAAGACCCTTTCAACCTCATGAATCCAGTGCTCTGCTGTATCTGGATTCGACCCTCCTGTATAAGTGGGAAGCTGCAATCTCAAAAACTTTCAACTTGCATCACTGGCTCTTCTGCTGCCATTACTGGTGGTGGTACAGATGCCACATAAGGTACCTCCACCCTTGGTGGTGGTGCAACAGGGGCCACGGGTATTCCAGCATCTGGTGGTATTGCTGCTGGAGGTACTGGTGCCTGTTGATCCATCCTCATTCTAATATCGGTGAGGCTTTCCCAAATCCTCTCAATCATACGCTGAGTGGACTCTTCAAGGTCCTCTCCTCCACCACCCCAATCCCTTCTATCAGCCATCTCAACTCCCTTCACAAATAACATATCAATTACGAACAAAACCGGCCATTACGAAACCAGAGTCAGCTACCAGCAGTATACAAATGTAGAAATATGGCTATATAATTTCCCAGTTCCTTTATATTTACACGGACCTCGTTCTGATACCAACTGTGATGGAACACCTCGTTCAAGCTCGTTAAACCACTAACGAACTTGATCCGAGTCCGTCTTCCGCGAACGGGCCGAAGCCTCGCAAGGGATATCATACACACGTCCGTGAAAACACAAAAGAACACACTTGATCACATATCTGATTCACCAATTCATATATAATGTACAAGATTTACATAGCCAAATTTCAACAAAAGTACAAGAAAGTACAGGATCCTGGGGCATACCCCGAGGTAAACTAGTACAACTGAGAAAAGAAACTACGCTGCTGGAGGCACTGGCCCAACACCGCTACGATGCGGCTCCGAACTGGATGACGGTAACGAAATGTCCTCCTCGCCCTCACCTGTGGGGGGTAGGGGTGAGCCTCTCTAGTCACTGGCTCAGTAGGGAACTCCCCCAACACCGAGCAAACCAAAATACAGGTACGGAAGCAGTAAACGGCGCTAGCAATTTATAGAACAACTAAGCAGGATATTAAAGATGTAAATGTACTCACCATTTGCCGACTACGTAAAGCAATTGTAATAAATAAACGGCGAACCCAAACAGGTGTATGAGCTACAGTAGAGACCGTCACACACGAGCCACGTGAACTGGTTCGCGACACCAGTGACTGACTCAAACAAACTAACACAGGTCTACCTCTCAGTCTCGCAGCCACGGACGAAAGGTCCAGCTGCCGCTCCACGTGAAAAAGTCAAACAACTGTGGAGACCAACTAAACACCACTCCTGTGGACACACAACCGCAGGCCCATGCCTGGCACCTTTAGGGTCTCTGGCCGGAGCACCCTAGAGTGAGGCACTGGAAAGGACTAGCTGGGGACTAGTGTCGACTACCGGTGTCCGTACCCCCAACTAAAAGTGCGCTACAAGTGACTAAAAACAAACTCAAGAGTCACTGTCCCACTGTCATCTTTCCCCCAGCCGGACGTACAACTCAAACAAAGGAGTGAGGGTGTCCAAGACAGACGACACAGACCTCGACGGTACAACACAAGTACCAGGACAAAGCCCCGAGCTAACAGCCTAGCTCACAGAGAACCTGGGGCACCCAACTAGAGAGGTAACCATGGTAGGCGTCGTACTAGTTGCCACGCACACAGAACCACGTGGACGTCACACACAAACCTCATGAAACATCACGTAAACCTCAAGTAACAACTGTTCACAACACGTGAATACAACACTGCTTGCGTGAACACCGCGCAACTATGCAAAGAACCAGCTAGCTACACAACCGAAGTGCTAGCTTTAAGAACCATGCACTCTCAGAGTGCCACAAGTGCCAATGCACCGCTCGTTATCTGTAAACATGTCGCATAACGATATTCGGATAATCCAATCACATAAGCCATGTATGCATAGACCACTCGGCTGAAGTCGCGACAGGGTCTTGAGTCGCCTTCAGATAGCGACAAACCGATAGGTTGCCCTCAACACATTAACGCGACATACAAACAAGTCGCGTTCACAACCTAAATGCGATGGGTCGGCCCGTCGCCACCTGATCGCGACAGGGGGATCCGTTGCCTTAGCAGACGGAAACCCTAATCCAGGATTGCCTCCACGGATTACCAACCCACACCATGCAAACCACCCTTAATTAGTGTTTTTCATGCTTTAATGGGTTCCTAGGCATGATATCTATTGTGTAGAAAGCATTAAACTGATCAAACCCTACATCCCACATGATTCTCGCCCAGGACACTGGAAGAGTCACCCTACCTCGCGAAGAACACGCGATACAACGCTCCCCCGATGTTTCACTCACTCCATGTGAGCTTCCCACGGCACGATCACGCCGAAATCACGAATTCCCGCTTGAATTGCCGCAGCTCCCCTTCCCCTAGCCGAGCAGAACTCATTGCAGTTCTGTCCGGCTGGGGTTTCTTAAAAACACCCAGTGGTTGGGAACGCGACATATCGTTGCGTCGCGACCTGATCGTGACGGACCTACGCGTCGCCTTCCTGCCTCCCCTTCCCCTAGCCGAGCTTCCCACATGCAGACGATCAACGCCACAAGGCGGTAACCAGAACGCGACGGCCACCTCTGTCGCGTTCAGAACGTGACACTCCGCCCTATCGCGATGATAGGCTGAGGACACTGGGGTGCTGCAGGCCCAGACTATCGGCCCAATAAGCCCTTGAAACACACACACACGTACCACACACAAACCACATTGGCCTCACAATAGCCATCACAACCACTAAACACAGGATCCACGAGGATCCGAAAAATGCGCGACGTTACACCTTCTATTCTTGAATATACCTTGGGTAGACCTTCCACTAGATTACGCTTGATAAGCTTTCTAATTCCATCCAAGCTACAGTGACCTAATCTTCTATGCCATAGTTCAGCATTTTGATCTTTATTTGCTGCTAGACATATATCTTGATCCTTTAATTCTTCTAGGTGCAGTACATTCAAGTTCTTTTCTCTGCTGGCTTCAAAGACAATTGCACCATCCTTCATAATTAGACATTTAGACTCCTGAAACTTGATTTGGTGACCCTTGTCACACAGCTGGCTGATACTTATGAGATTGTGCTTAAGTCCTTCGACACATAAAACATCTTCTATGAGGGTTCTGTCTTGACTTCCAATAGATCCACAACCGATCACTGAACCTTTTCCATTATCGCCATAGGTCACTGTTCCTTCTTCATCTTTGATGTACAAAAATAATCTTCTGTTTCCAGTCATGTGCCTTGAACATCCGCTATCAAGGTACCACTTTGATGCTCTAAGGGTTCCCTACAATAAATCACTAAGATTTAGGTACCCAAGTTCTTTTGGGTCCTTGCTGGTTAGTGTCCTCATTTTTTCTTTTAGGAATCCACTTTAAGTGTTTAGTTGTGCAAGTTATTTTAGTGTGTCCTAATTTATTGCAATGACTACAGCATGATATATTATTTACTGTTTTAATTGGCCAGTATTTAATGTTAGATTTATAATCAGTATTTTGTTTAGCTACAAATTTTGATATTGGATAAATTTTAGGATGAATGATTGTTTCTTCATTATCTGGTGGAATATATCCTAAACAATCTTTTTTCTTACCAGATCTTCTTGCTCCTTTTAATATTAGAGATGATTTTCCATTTGTGAATTTTTCGATTGTGTTAGTTAGATATTCATTATCTTTTGTTAGTGTGTCAATTTCCCTTTTAAGTTTACTTAAAGTTTCCTGGTTTTCCAAATTTTTTATTTGTTCATTTTTTATTTTTAGATCTTCATATAACAGTTCATTTCTTCTTTTAAATTCAGAGATTTGTTTTTCTAGTTGCTCTGTTTCAGATTTTAGATCTGAATTGGTGATTTCCATGCATGCATGATTTTTCTTGGTAGTTTTTAATAGCTTACATGCATCTTTATACTTACTGTATAATTCATTGAATGCGTCTTCTTGACTATCAGAATTAGATTCATTACATGAAGTAAAAGATGAGTCAGAAGTTACCTTCTCATCAGTGTTTGCCAAAAAGGCCATGTTGGCTTTTTCTTCCTCTTCATCGCTGGAGCTTGACTCACTATCTGAGTTATTCTCATTGTTCCATGCAGCCGCCATCGCCTTCTTTTTGTACCTTTTGAACTTCTTTGAGTTGTCCTTCTTCTTGAACTCTATCCTCTTTAGTTTTGGACACTCAGCCTTAATGTGTCCAGGCTTCTTGCATTCATAGCATATGGGTTCTGATTTCTTAACATCCTTGACTTCGGTCTTCTTGAAGTCTTTTCCTTTCTTGAAGTACCTTCTCTCTGACTGATACTTTTTCTTGGCTAGAATATGCTGCAACCTTCTAGAGAGAAAAGCTTCTTAATCTTCGCTGCTTTCATCACTTCTTTCATTTTCTGATTCTTCATCCGAGCTGCCTTCTGTAGTCTTTAGTGCATTGCTATGCTTCTTCCTGCTAGAGGATTCTCCAAGCCTCTCCATGTTTATCTCGTGGGCCATTAGTGACCCGATGAGTTTCTCAAGTGACATTATTCTTAGATGATTAGCTTCTTCTATAGTTGTCACCTTTGGAGTTCATGAGGTTGGTAATGATCTCAGTATCTTTCTCACCATGTCTCCGATATCATAGGTCTTTCCAAGCCCAACCAATCCATTTGTGATGTTAGTGAATCGGCTATACATTTGTGTGATGGACTCTCCTGATTGCATCTGAAATCTTTCATATTGAGCTACCAAGATGTCTGTTCTTATTTCTTTTACCTTGTCAGTTCCTTCATATGTGAGTCTGAGCTTCTCCCACATTTCCATAGCTGACTTGCATGCTGAGATCCTCTTAAACTCTTTCTTAATAAGAGCACAACATAGTATACTCTTTGCTTTGCTGTTAAGAGATATTTTCTTCTTGTCTTCATCTGTCCATTTGTCTTTTTCATTGGTTACCAAAGGATCTCCTTCTTCAATGATAGACCATAGCTAGAAGAAGAGACCTTGGAGGAAGAACTTCATTCGAGTCTTCCAGTAGTTGTAATCTTCACCGTCGAATAAAGGAGGTCTGTTGACGGACTGACCTTCAGCATATCCTTGAGCTGCCATTGATCTTTGCTCTTCAGACCATGAGATCTTCTTTCTTGAAGAGACTTGGCTCTGATACCACTTGTTGCCCAGATAGCAAGCCTAGAGGGGGGGTGAATGGATTGTTAAAAATTCATCTTTGAAAAATACCTGTAAATAAAGACATTTGACAACAACCACTACGTTGGACAGTTAGTGCAGAATAAAGAAAAACAAGCAATCACACATAGACACAGGGAATTATCCTGGTTTGGATCTCTTATCCCAAGGAGTCCTACGTCCAGTCCACAAGCACAACTTGGGATTTCACTAACCAAGGGTACTGTCCCCCTTAAGGACTCTTACACATCCAGCAACAGCTGGCCTTCTCTTCTAACCCCGAAGAGGTACAAAACAGCACCTGATGCAACACGGTCTTCCTTCTTCAATGAAGGGAATAACAACCACCTGTTCAACAACAGGTCTCCTCTTCACAACTAAAGAGGATCACATAAAGAATGTGAGTAAAAAGGCGAATGGCCACTTTTGCTTGATCTGAGGCAATGTTTGAGAGACAAAGATTTGCAATAAGAAAATCTCTCAGAACAATAAGAGCTCTCAAAAGACTAAGCAAGTGAAGGCTGAGAGCTAAGAGCTGAAAAATTGGTGACTGAAGTGAATAAGCTCTTCTTTCTGATGCTTGCCAGATGTTCGTGGATGTGTATATCTCTCAGTGTATGTGAATGTTTGTGTATCCTTCATGGAGTCATCAGTCTTCTATTTATCTTTTGCAAATTATTTTGACCGTTGTAGTAGCCGTTCAGATGATCGTTGTCTCATAGCTTCATGCACGTTAGAGAGACTGGTTGTAATAGTACGGTCGTTCGGATCCAAGTTTATCGGATCTATGTGTGGTGCTCTTGACCAAGTGAAGGTCAATGGGCTATGTTTGGGTTTTCTGAGCACAGAGTGAGCAGTGTGGGCCGGATATGCCAGCCCAATTGCACTGTTGGTTCACTGTTTGGAATCGTGGCAGAGGTAGGCGACGCGATTTGAATGCGTCGTACACGCCGGACAGGATTCGGAGAACCACCTACCTAACATGTGGCGCGTGGGTTCTGTTTGGCGTCGGACATAGGGGAAGTGTTTAAGGAAGTTAAACGTGGCGACTGTCCTGGACGCGATTTGCAAAAGTCTGATAAAAGCTTTGTTTCGGCCAGACAGAGCAGAGGAGGCTCTATCTGGCGTAGGGGAGGAGTTGTTGTGGCTTCTCCGGCGTATTTTCGGCGATTCTTGTTTTCGGATGGCTCGTGCGGTGCGAGAACACCACAAGGACGGTGTTTGGAGCGTGGGCGTGCCGTTGGTGAGGGGGCTTTGGGCGTTCTTCGGCGTCTTTTGCCGGTAGGGAGACTTCCTACCTTCATTACTAGTTTTAAAGTATGCTTGGTTTGGGTTAAGGGTTGTGTATGCTTGGGTGGTTTGAATGAATGGAATTTTATATGGTTACAACTTTACTTAGATTTTTTATAAGTATGTGTGTGGTGTTTCTCCCGTGGAGGAAGTGGGTTTGGCCTGTGAGCTGAACTCACAGTCTCTGTTGAAACGTGGCCAGGATAGCCGACGCGTTCATGTGAACGCGTCGCGCTGAGCCGATGCGTTCTGGGTTTTGTCTATCGTATTAAGGTGACGTAGATGTCGCGTCTGGTTGACCAGATGCGTTCATGTGGAAACGCATCTGTGTTGGTGGACGTGACTAAGTGTTTACCGAAGGTTTGACTGTTTTGGTCTAGTAGCGTCATGTCGGGCCGACGTGACTTGCTCGCGTCGCTAAGGCCTGCCGCGATAGTATTTTGAATAGCATCAGGAAGGGCCGACGCGATCTGGTCACGGCGTTTGGCCTTGGCATGATAAGGTTCATTGTGGCATCCAGAAAGGTCAACGCGATTTGAGAGGCGTCGCCTATGTTCGACGTGGTTTAGTCTTCGAGGGGAATGTTGGGTGTTGGGCAGTGAAGGTCTTGTGTAGACCTAGCCCAAGTCTGTAGTTGTTCTTTAAACATTATTGTAATGTTTGATGTCTTAAGTGGTGTGTGTTGCCATGGAGGTCACGGGGTGACCAATGACAGGCAAGGTTGTGTTCTGATATTAATATGGTATGTTTATAATTTTTGTTAAGCATGCTTATGTATTAAGATACGTGAATAGTGATTAATAATTACAAGTCTAATGTGTGGTCTAGGCGGTCATGTGATGACCCCGTTAATGAACGGATGTGTGTAGGATGGCCTGAGGGTCACAGGGTGACCGATGATAAGCCATTCCTTACACTCATGTACCGTGGCTTATACATGAAGGTCATACAAGTACGTATATCGTGGTTGGTGTATGTGTCGGCATTGGTTGGCTTGGAGGTCACATGGTGATCGTTGACAAGCTAAGCTTGACACTTGTATACCGTGGTTTATAATAAAGGATCGTATATTGTGGTTGAGTGTTTGCCGAGTCTGGTGGTCTGGCGCCTATTACAAAATACCTCTCTAGTCGGTTACCCTAGCACCGGGTGCTTAGGGCTTGTCCCGGTACGAGATTACCGTCGAGGTTTGTGTCGTCTTCCTCGACACCCTCCTCCTGTGTTTGAGTAGCACGTCCGGCTGAGGGGAAAGACGATAGGAGACAACGGCTTGTGTTTGTGAGTGTGCGGCCATTTGTAGCGCGCTCGTGGTTGAGGGACGGACACCAGTAGACGTACTGGTCCTCAGCTAGTTCTGTTCTAGTGCCTCACTCTTGGGTTCTCGGCCGGAGCCCCTAAAGGTGTCAGGCTTGGGCCTGTGGGGTGTGTGACCTGCAGGTTGTGATGGTTAGTTGGTCTCCATTGTTCTTGGCTTGTTGTTGTGGAGCGGCAGTTGGACCTTCCGTCCATTACTCGCGAGACTAAGAGGTAGTTCTTGTGCATTGATGTCTGGGTTGGATACTGGCTCCATGAACCAATAGTCTGTTCCCGTGTGGTGGCATCGTCTCCGTACCGACTCGTGTTTGACCACTGGTTGTGGTTTATGTGTGAACCGCTGGTTATGGTTATAATCGTGAAACCGTTAACTATTGTGGTGTGCCCTGGAGGTGGCACGGTTCTGTGGTTCGGTGTTGTACCTCGTGGTCGCAGGTACATGTACCCCTCGTGGGTAGAGTTGTGTTGTGATAGTACGTGAGTCCCGACCTCAGCTGGTGCTGAGGTGAGACCATGCGTACTGTGGAGGTCTTGTGGTGTGACTCTCCACGTGTTGTGTGTTATTTATATTCGTACCGTGTATTTCTAGTTATGGTTTGGTATGTGGGTGTTGGCTGGTCGTTGCCATACACGATGCTTTGTGCAGCTGGTTTGCTTGTGAGACTGTAACCTAGGCAGTGGTTTGTCGGTGAGGCTTGTGGTCGAGGTGGTTTGGTTGGAGGGCGGACTAGCGGTGCTAAGCTAGTCTTGTGTTTCCCTTTACTTTTCAAAGACCAGGGTTTAGCCGGTGTGTTTATAGTTTATTGTTGATTAATCATGCGTGTGTGTGCATGTATTGTTTTAGCTACCGGTGTTGCTAGTGAGACCCTCTGGGGTTGAAGTCTCTTGTGTAGTTGTGTTTTCATTGTGGGAGGTTCCTACTGAGCCAGTGACTTGTTGAGGCTCACTCCCTTACAGTTTGTTTCAGGTTTTGGCCGACTTTGGCGTGGTTACGCAGGAGTAGTGCAGACTTGTACCATCAGCAGTAGAATAGTTGAGTCGTTTGAGCTTGTGCTCCCCCGGGGAATGTCCCAGGTAGTTGTACTCTTTAATTGGACATGTAATATTGTAAAGGGGCTTTTGTACATTGTGGTTTACAGTTATATACACTTGTACTTTCCTTTGTTATATACTCTACTTGTTGTCGTTTATATTCTTACTGGACACGTATTATTGATATCCCTTGCGAGACTCCGGTCCGATCACGGGAGACGGATCTGTATATGGACCGTTATTGGGTATAAATATCCAGGGCCGTTACAATTGGTATCAGAGCAATGGTCCAGTTAGAATATGAAAAGATATTGAAGGTACAATCTCCCAATACATGGATTAATGTCCACTACTGGTAGTAAGTATGCGATTTTACGTGATTTAAAATGGTTTTCACGTAAGTTTTTGTTATGTGAATTGTGTGTTGATTAGGCATCTGTTGGTAGTAGCGGGAATAGAGATGATTGGTAAGAAATACAGATTGTGAAAAGTGAAGGATTATGAAAAAGGTTGTGTGTAAACCTGGAAGTTGTTAAAAATGGTAAGATTAGAGATAGAAATTCAGTGTGTTAAAGGCTAGTTAAGTTGATTAAGGAATCCATAGCCATGAAACCAGCGGAATTAATGATTTCAGCTATGATGTCATGTCCCGAGATCTACGCAGCGGATATTAGTTCGAATAATTCGAGTCGATATTTCGAGACGTGGACAGTCGGCAAATAAGCCTCTAGCTAGCACGCACTAAATGTATATCAACACAACATCATAATAGGGCCCAAATGTGAACTCAATTATAAATTGTATTCAAATCTCATATTTGTCTCAGATAAACTAATACAGGACTAAGACTCAATAAAAGCAAAAGTACATACTACCTCACTTCCTACTACATTGTTCTAACACTCAAACTAAACTAACTATAGATAGACTCATGTTTGGAATGCTCTTCACTCGGACGCATTCCCATCCTCGACTTGCTCTTCCTCTTGCACTTCATGGTCACCTAGATTGGGTAAAAGTAGGGAATGAGCAAACTAGCCCAGTAGGATTTATATCTCAATGTGCGGGCAATGATATAAGTGATTAACATTTTAGAACTAGGCAAGTACGATGAATGATATGCAAGTACGAATAAAACTCGTTAAAACATGATATATAAAACAAGCTAGAGAGAGTGATTACGATAGAACAAGATGGTGAACGAGATAGAACTAGTAATAGATCACTTTGCACAAGCAAGCAAGATTTCAATTGATGTCAAGAAACGCAAAATATCATTAATTGCATTAAATGCAGGATGGCCATATCACGCAAGCAAAGCGAGCAAGATTTCACAAGCACAATCAAGTAACACTAATCAGGCACGTAGACACCAATGTACACCAAGAAAAGATCCATCAAGAATGTACACCAGGACACGTGTATGTGGTTATGTATCTAACATTCAACAAGCAAGAAAGTACTCCCAACGCAGATGCAACGCCAGTAATCATTATACCCCATGGTTAACAATATATTTATGACTCTTCGTCATTGGGGCTAGACTGGAGCCGTTGGACACACGCCGTGCCCTGTCAGCCATCTCATGAAAATTTTAAATGTAGATACCCACAGTCATTAATAATGGCCAATGAGAATTTCAATAAGTAAGCAGGTGTAATGTCATGTTCATGATGATGATGGGAAGAAGTAATAAGTAATGGAACATGATTTCACGAGTACAATGGTCAAGAGATAAATTCGGCAGCACAACGGTACGATTTATACTTTCGTTCAATCTTTACATTAATGGCTTAGTCCAGTTTGTAAGTCTCACTCACGAGAACAAGAAGAGAAAGGAAGTGCACGCTATCTCCAAGGAACTTCAATGGTACAACCAACTCGTCGGCCATGTGGGAATCCATGGTCATAGGAGATTTACGGAGGCCTTGGTGAAAAGGTCGCTAGTCTACCGATTCGGAATGACCGGTAGAGAGTTTCCAATTTCCCAAGAAAAACTGCCTAATAGTGCTAGTGTGTAGTGCGGTACGCGTGTCTCAATTCACAAACCATCGGTCTCAAACTCGCAGGAAGCACTTGACAATATAACATGGAATAAAACTATGCACTTTAACAAGTCATGGTTTGCAAGATTTTATGATAACCATTATCATTTAAACGTGAAAGAACAGTAGGAAGATTAAATCACAAGTAGCACGAATGGATCATAACATTTAAGGAGCACTTAGAATAGCATTCATGTAATTAAAGCTTTTTAAATGGGTTAATCGCTTTTAAGCCATTAAACAACAATCATGTAATGATCAGACCCAAGACATGCAACTTACACAGTAATTATCACGTTTAAATAGACCTCGGGTATATGCGGTAAAACTTGTAAGAAAACATGGGGTTTCAGGTAAAAATCCTGAGATCGCGACATGGGCATGTAAGGAAGGCGACAGGGTGTCATAATGCGACAGGACAAGGGTCGCGAAGGGATGGCTAGAAGGCGACAGGGGGTTGTGAAGAACGCGACTGGGCTGTCATATTCAGGCAGCATGATCGCGACAAAGGTCTTGTCGCAATCAGGTCGCGACATGTCGGGTTGTTGCGACGAGGCCTCGGAAGGCGACGCATCGAGCCGTCGCGTTCACAGGATCTGCGCCAGAACCTGCCAGAGCAAGGACAGGTTCTTGGATTGCGGTCCAGAACTGCCATGTATTGACACAAGGTGCTTTCAAAATAGAGAATAAATTGTACAGTGCATGAAAAATAATGAAACCAGTTTTAAAACAACCTAGACATACAAGGGTACTTCCAGTAAATCGTAATTGAACAATAAAGATGGTTTCGATAGGCTTTGATCACGGAGAACACAAGGTCAGACCAAGGGTAACCTGAAGACGTAGTTTTTATGCAGCAACCCTATTACCACGCTTATAACTCTCTAACCAAAGAGATTTAGACAAAACGTTCAACATGAAACCTGATGAGAACATTAGTAGAATAACTTACATGTTATGAGCTTTCTCTAATTCGGTCTTGAAACACATGCAACATATTAAGAACGGGGAAAGCTCTAACAGTGCGCGACTTTGGCAAAACGCTTATAAATCAAGATCTACTAAATGGAATTCGATGAAACCAGTGGGACATGAAAGTTAACTTGATGCTCTACACATTGGTATAGGATATGTTAAGGTTTGGCCCGAGAAAATCTACCTTTTGGGTTGAAGCAGTCTCGTTATTCCAGAAAACCAGTGTTCAGACCACTTGTAGGAAAATGCTTATTACTCTGTGTATACTGCATGGAATTTGGGCATTTCACTTGGGTTAGAACGTAGACTGGACCCTCTTTCCAGGGGTATAGGCCTTGCAAGGTTAGGTTTAGGTTTGACTCACCTTTGGTCGACTTGAAGAGAGTGGTTTGTGCAGGTCGCAGCAGATGAGAATGGGAAGAAGAACAGCTTCTTGTGGTCATTCCACAGCTCCTCAGCCACCAAGAGCTCCTCCACACGACCCTAGCAAGTTCTAAATTCGTTCCTAGGGTTTGGGTGAAGAGTATTTAAGTAACCATGGTGTTTAGGAGTCCTATTATAACTAGGAAAGGAGGGTTTCGGGATGGGCATGTTTGGTTTCCTATTTTTGATGATTTCCTCCTCCCTTTGAGTGTGTGAGGCCTTAGGAAACCTCCCCTCATAGTTAGGCACGAATTTGGGTTGCCATGAATGCATGATTGCTTCCCAATCCAACTCTAATTGCCTCTTTTTAATTTCAGCTTATTTATGGTTACGAATTTCTATGTATTTTCTAGCTTTATTTGATTTTTGGGTCATATGTGGTCCATTGGCCCAATTATGATAATGGGTCATCAATATATAATGTTGGAAGTTTCTCCAACATTTTTATTAAATTTTTGATTGCGTCGTATTTTCATGTTAACGGTTTTCCGACTTGTTTCCTTATTTAGATAATCGGTCGCAATAACTCTTGAACCTCGCCCAAATGATTTTTATTGAATCAAATTTCTTGATGGGTCATTAGAGGATATTATTTGAAGTCCATATATGATTTTTATTTAATTTTCTGACTCATCCGAGTACGTGTGATAATGGTTTTACGACTTATTCATGAATTACGATAATAAGTCGCGAAACACTTTAAACTTGGCTAATCTGATTTTTCTTGGCACAAATTTCTTTGTGAAACATTTAGTAGTAATATTTAGGGTTGATTTATAATTTTTACGGAATTTTCCGATGTGTTTTAGCACACACGATAATGGTACGTATGTTTTAAATACTCCGATATTATGGAAACTATTTATTTCCATTTATCTGAATTTTTATGTAATTAAAATTTCCGGGGTGCTACACCCTCCCCCACTTAAGAGAATTTGGTCCCCAAATTCATGTATAGAAAATTATCGTACAAGTGAGGCGTACTTACTTGTGAAAAACTCCGGGTATCTTTTGCGCATTGCTTCCTCGGTTTCCCACGTGTCGTCTTCATCCATGCATTGATTCCATCGAATCCTTACTAGTGGAATAACTTTGTTCCTTAGTTGGCGTAGTTCCCGGTCTACGATCTTAACTGGCTTCTCTTGATAGGTTCCGTCTTTGTTGAATTCCATAAGCTCGTATTCTATGACAAGCCATGGATCTCATACATACTTCTTCAACATGGATATGTGAAACACATTGTGTATTCCATCCATTTGTGGTGGTAAAGCGAGACAATATGCCACCTCGCCGACTCTCTCGAGGATTTCGAAAGGCCCGACAAACCTTGGTGACAACTTGCCTTTAATACCAAATCGCCTGATCCCACGGCCTGGAGATACTTTCCAGAATACATGTTCACCAACCTAAAACTCCAGGTCTCTTCTTCTGTTATCTGCATATGCCTTTTGTCTTTGTTGCGCCACTGCCTTTCTTTCTTTAATAAGCTTTACCTTCTCTGTGGTTTCTCTTATCATCTCAGGTCCTAGCATTTGTTTTTCGCCAACTTCATACCAGCATATTGGAGATCGGCAACTCCTGCCGTAGAGTGCTTCAAATGGTGCCATTTGAATGCTAGCTTGATAGCTATTATTGTAGGCGAACTCCACAAGAGATAAGTGTTCATGCCAGCTACCTCCAAAATCTAGGACACATGCTCTAAGCATATCTTCAATCACTTGGTTGGTTCTCTCCGTCTGACCATCTGTCTGTGGATGGAAAGTCGTGCTAAAGTTTAGTTTAGATCCCAAGGAGTAATGCAGTCCTTTCCAAAAGTGGGATGTGAACCTAGGGTCTCTATCAGACACGATAGACACCGGTACTCCATGTAATCGGACTATTTCCTTCACATACAACGCAGCCAGAACATCTACTGATCACTTATTCTTCACCGGCATGAAGTGAGCCGACTTAGTTAAGCGGTCGACAATAACCCAGATTCCATCGAATCCACCTCTAGATTTAGGTAGTCCAAAAATAAAGTCCATCCCTATACCTTCCCATTTCCATGTCGGGATTTCTAGGGGTTTGAGTTTACCTGCCGGTCGCAAGTGTTCTGCCTTGACCTTTTGACATGTCAAGCATCGGGCGACATATTCCGCCACTTCTCTGTTCATATTAGGCCACCAAAAGCTTCTTTTCAAATCTTGATACATCTTGGTAGTTCCAGGATGGATGGTATACCTGGTCTTGTGAGCCTCATCCATAATCATTTTCTTTGTCTCTACATGGTCGGGTACACAGACTCGATCCCGGAACAATAGTCTTCCATCTTCAGTCAATGAGAAATCCGGCCTCTGGTCTAGATTAGCCTTAATCTCTACAAGTACAGGGTCATTACCTTGGAGTGTTGTGATGTCCTCCAGTAGTGTAGGTTGTGCCCTAGTACTAGCAACAAGACATCCCTTCTCTTTGATGTCAGCATCAATATTTAACTTGGCGAAGTCTTCTAACAACTTCCATTCGTTCACCATTAAACTTGATAGTGTGATCATTGGCATTCTACTTAGAGCATCTGCCACAGCATTTGCTTTTCCCAGATAATATTGAATCGTGAAGTCGAAGTCTTTGAGATACTCCAACCACCTCCGTTGTCTCATATTCAAGTCCTGCTGAGAAAACAGATACTTCAAGCTTTTATGGTCAGAAAACACAATGAATTTCTCACCATATAGATAATGACGCCATATTTTTAAGGCGAAGACTACAGCCGCTAGCTCCAGATCATGTACAGGGTAATTGTCCTCATGCTTCTTCAATTGTCTGGACGCGTAGCATATAACTTACCCATTCTGCATCAGCACACAGCCAAGGCCGATCCCGGATGCATCGGTGTATACTTCGAAACTACCTCCAGCGACTGGCAGTGTTAGTACAGGTGCTGAGGTAAGGTGCTCTTTCAATGCCTTGAAACTTTCTTCACATTCCTCAGTCCACGTAAATGGATTCTCCTTCCTGGTAAGCCGGGTTAATGGTACAGCTATTTTCGAGAAATCCTTAATGAAGCGACGATAATAGCCGGCTAAACCCAGAAATCTTCTAATCTCCGACACAATTGTCGGCCTTGTCCAGTTCTTTACCGCCTCCACCTTTGATGGATCTACAGAGATTCCCTCCTTGGATATGATGTGGCCAAGGAAAGACACTTCTTCCATCCAGAACTCACACTTACTAAGTTTAGCATAGAGTTGATTGTCTCTAAGCACTTGTAGAGCCATCTTCAAGTGTTCTTCGTGTTCTTCTTTGGATTTGGAGTAAATAAGGATGTCATCGATGAACACCACTATAAACTGGTCCAAGTATGGCCTATAAATATTATTCATAAGTTGCATGAAAGCCGCTGGAGCATTTGTTAAGCCAAACGGCATAACTACGAACTCATAGTGACCATATCTACTTCGGAATGCAGACTTATGAATATCCTCCTCCTTTATTCTTAGTTGATGGTAGCCTGACCTTAGATCTATCTTGGAGAAATGTTGTACGCCATAGATCTGATCAAACAGTTCATCAATGCGGGGTAGTGGATACTTGTTCTTTATTGTCAACTGGTTCAAATGACGGTAATCAATGCATAGCCTCATTGTCTCGTCCTTCTTTCTGACAAATAGCACTGGCGCTACCCACGGGGATGTGCTAGGCTTGATAAAACCTTGATCTAGTAATTCTTGGATTTGTCTCTTTAACTCCTGCAATTCAACCGGGGACATACGGTACGGGGCTTTTGAAACAGGGGCTGCCCCAGGGAGTAACTCAATGGTGAAGTTTACCTCCCGCTCAGGTTGTATACCAGGTAATACCTCTGGAAATACATCAGGATAGTCCCTGGCTATTGGAATGTTTTCTAGGGTTGGTTTCTTCTTTTCAGTTGCCAAGACAGAGACTAGGAAAGCATCACAACCCTGGTTGATCAGCTTAGAAGCCTTTAAGGAGGAGATCAAGATAGGGTGTTTGTGATAGCGGGTGCCAAGTAGTGATAAAGTTGGAAGGTTTGGTCTTTTAAAAGTGACCCTCCTATGGCGGCAGTTTACATCAGCATCATATTTAATTAGCCAATCCACACCCAGAATGGCATCATAAGCCTTCATGTCTAAACAGATAAGGTTGGCAGGGAGATTGTGTCCCCCAATTATAGTTTCGCATTTCGGCAAATAGTGAGTGAGTTCAGATTCTGAGCCTAGTGGAGAGGCTACAGTGATCTTGGATTTCAAGGGTACAGGTTTGACAGGTAGAGTTGCACCAAATGCGGTGGAAATAAATGAATAAGCAGCTCCAGTATCAATAAGCACAAATGCGGGTTGAGAGTGTATGGAAATGGTACCTTCCACCATACCCCCTTCGTCGGGTAGATCAGCTTCTATGACCGCATTAAGGCGTCCCTGACGCCGTGGTACATTTTGGGCTCTTCCGGGCTAGTCCTTCAGCATAGGACAATCTGGAATACGGTGGTCACGACCACCACATCTCAAGCATGCCCCGAGTTTCTTCCAGCATTCCTCAGCTCGGTGTCTTGGTTTATCACAGAACTTGTAGTTTTCAGTCAACTGCCTACCTTCCACTTTGACTCTTTTATCTCCCGTAGCATCTTTTCCAGCATTTGGCCTCTTGTTGTTGCTGTTAAAGTTGTTATTGTTGCTACGAAACGTTGGAACAGTGTTAGGTGCTCCCTTCTTGACAAAGACCGGCTTAGAGTTGTCCTTGCCCCTCATGCCATCCACTTTGGCCATGGTGTCTTCTACCAGCTGAGCTCTTTGGACCATCTCAGTGTAAGTTTGAATATTGTGTGGTCCGAGCCTTTCAATGAACATTGGCCTGAGCCCATCCATGAATCGGTTGGCTTTCAGCCTTTCTGTGCCCACAAGATGTGGGGCATACACTGCCAGACGAGCAAACTGAGCTTCATACTCAGCCACAGACATGCTCTTTTGCTTTAGTGCAGCAAACTCTGCTGCCTTCTTCTCCTTCACTCTCTCAGAGAAATATTTTCCTCGGAATATCTCCAGGAATCCGGCCCACTCTAGTTCTTCTATGTTTGGTAGGTGGGCCGACGTGGCCTTCCACCATGCTCGAGCATCTTTAGTAAATTGGAAAGTGGCCAGTACCACCTTCTCCCTATTAGTGCATTGCATTACTTGGAAGATCCTTTCCATTTCTTCCTGCCAGTTTTCTGCCTCGTCTGGGTCAGGGGATCCAGAGAAACGAGGAGGGTTTAAACTCCTGAAATTCCGGTGCAGATCACCGGCTCCATTCCTTGCAGCTCCAGCTTGATTTCCAGCCTGAACCACATTCTGCAGGGCCTGAGTCAACCCAGCCACGGTTTCTTGCATAGCTTGCCATTGGTTATGAGCCATTGCAGTTGAGTGAGAGAGTTATGAGGGTTCCTGAGAAAAAGAATGGAAACCAATTAATGTCTCTAGATTTATTTTAAGAGTCACTGGGTAGGGGTGTTTGATTCCTTCTAACATATTCCCAGTCTCTACCCATTCTCACCAGGTACTATATTAAATTTTCATGACCTAGGTTCCATAGGTATCTCCTATTCCTGAGACATATCCTATTTGGTATTCCTAGGCTCTGATACCACTAAACTGTCACGTCCCGAGAATTACGCAGCGGATATTAGTTCGAATAATTCGAGTCGATATTTCGAGACGTGGACAGTCGGCAAATAAGCCTCTAGCTAGCACGCACTAAATGTGTATCAACACAACATCATAATAGGGCCCAAATGTGAACTCAATTATAAATTGTATTCAAATCTCATATTTGTCTCAGATAAACTAATACAGGACTAAGACTCAATAAAAGCAAAGTACATACTACCTCACTTCCTACTACATTGTTCTAACACTCAAAATAAACTAACTATAGATAGACTCATGTTTGGAACGCTCTTCACTCGGACGCATTTCCATCCTCGACTTGCTCTTCCTCTTGCACTTCATGGTCACCTAGATTGGGTAAAAGTAGAATGAGCAAACTAGCCCAGTAGGATTTATATCTCAATGTGCGGGAAATGATATAAGTGATTAACATTTTAGAACTAGGCAAGTACGATGAATGATATGCAAGTACGAATAAAACTCGTTAAAACATGATATATAAAACAAGCTAGAGAGAGTGATTACGATAGAACAAGATTGGTGAACGAGATAGAACTAGCAATAGATCACTTTGCACAAGCAAGCAAGATTTCAATTGATGTCAAGAAACGCAAAATATCATTAATTGCATTAAATGCAGGATGGCCATATCACGCAAGCAAGCAAGCAAGATTTCAAAAGCACGATCAAGTAACACTAATCAGGCACGTAGACACCAATGTACACCAAGAAAAGATCCATCAAGAATGTACACCAGGACACGTGTATGTGGTTATGTATCTAACATTCAACAAGCAAGAAAGTACTCCCAGCGTAGATGCAATGTCAGTAATCACTATACCCCATGGTTAACAGTATATTTATGACTCTCCGTCATTGGGGCTAGACTGGAGCCCTTGGACACACGCCGTGCCCTGTCAGCCATCTCATGAAAATTTTAAATGTAGATACCCACAGTCATTAATAATGGCCAATGAGAGTTTCAATAAGTAAGCAGGTGTAATGTCATGTTCATGATGATGATGGGAAGAAGTAATAAGTAATGGAACATGATTTCACGAGTACAATGGTCAAGAGATAAATTCGGCAGCACAACGGTACGATTTATACTTTCGTTCAATCTTTACATTAATGGCTTAGTCCAGTTTGTAAGTCTCACTCACGAGAACAAGAAGAGAAAGGAAGTGCACGCTATCTCCAAGGAACTTCAATGGTACAACCAACTCGTCGGCCATGTGGGAATCCATGGTCATAGGAGATTTACGGAGGCCTTGGTGAAAAGGTCGCTAGTCTACCGATTCGGAATGACCAGTAGAGAGTTTCCAATTTCCCAAGAAAAAACTGCCTAATAGTGCTAGTGTGTAGTGCGGTACGCGTGTCTCAATTCACAAACCATCGGTCTCAAACTCGCAGGAAGCACTTGACAATATAACATGGAATAAAACTATGCACTTTAACAAGTCATGGTTTGCAAGATTTTATGATAACCATTATCATTTAAACGTGAAAGAACAGTAGGAAGATTAAATCACAAGTAGCACGAATGGATCATAACATTTAAGGAGCACTTAGAATAGCATTCATGTAATTAAAGCTTTTTAAATGGGTTAATCGCTTTTAAGCCATTAAACAACAATCATGTAATGATCAGACCCAAGACATGCAACTTACACAGTAATTATCACGTTTAAACAGACATCGGGTATATGCGGTAAAACTTGTAAGAAAACATGGGGTTTCAGGTAAAAATCCTGAGATCGCGACATGGGCATGTAAGGAAGGCGACAGGGTGTCATATTGCGACAAGACAAGGGCCGCGAAGGGATGGCTAGAAGGCGACAGGGGGTTGTGAAGAATGCGACTGGGCTGTCAGATTCAGGCAGCATGATCGCGACAAAGGTCTTGTCGCAATCAGGTCGCGACATGTCAGGTTGTCGCGAAGAGGCCTTGGAAGGCGACGCATCGAGCCGTCGCGTTCACAGGATCTGCGCCAGAACCTGCCAGAGCAAGGGCAGGTTCTTGGATTGCGGTCCAGAACTTCCATGTATTGACATAAGGTGCTTTCAAAATAGAGAATAAATTGTACAGTGCATGAAAAATAATGAAACCAGTTTTAAAACAACCTAGACATACAAGGGTACTTCCAGTAAATCGGAATTGAACAATAAAGATGGTTTCGATAGGCTTTGATCACGGAGAACACAAGGTCAAACCAAGGGTAACCTGAAGACGTAGTTTTTATGCAGCAACCCTATTACCACGCTTATAACTCTTTAACCAAAGAGATTTAGACAAAATGTTCAACATGAAACCTGATGAGAACATCTAGTAGAATAACTTTCATGTTATGAGCTTTCTCTAATTCGGTCTTCAAACACGTGCAACATATTTAGAACGGGGAAAGCTCTAACAGTGCGCGACTTTGGAAAAACGCTTATAAATCAAGATCTACTAAATGGAATTCGATGAAACCAGTGGGAAATGAAAGTTAACTTGATGCTCTACACATTAGTATTGGATATGTTAAGGTTTGGCCCGAGAAAACCGACCTTTTGGTTTGAAGAAGTCTCGTTATTCCAGAAAACCAGTGTTCAGACCACTTGTTGGAAAACGCTTATTACTCCGTGTATACTGCATGGAATTTGGGCATTCTACGTGGGTTAGAACTTAGACTTGACCATCTTTCCAGGGGTATAGGCCTTGCAAGGTTTGGTTTAGGTTTGACTCACCTTTGGTCGACTTCAAGAGAGTGGTTTGTGCAGGTCGCAGCAGATGAGAAGGGGAAGAAGAACAGCTTCTTGTGGTCGTTCCACAGCTCCTCAGCCACCAAGAGCTCCTCCACACGACCCTAGCAAGTTCTAAATTCGTTCCTAGGGTTTGGGTGAAGAGTATTTAAGTAACCATAGTGTTTAGAAGTCTTATTATAACTAGGAAAGGAGGGTTTCGGGATGGGCATGTTTGGTTTCCTATTTTTGATGATTTCCTCCTCCCTTTGAGTGTGTGAGGCCTTAGGAAACCTCCCCTCATAGTTAGGCACGAATTTGGGTTGCCATGAATGCATGATTGCATCCCAATCCAACTCTAATTGCCTCTTTTTAATTTCAGCTTATTTATGGTTACGAATTTCTATGTATTTTCTAGCTTTATTTGATTTTTGGGTCATATGTGGCCCATTGGCCCAATTATGATAATGGGTCATCAATATATAATGTTGGAAGTCTCTCCAACATTTTTATTAAATTTTTGATTGCGTCGTATTTTCGTGTTAACGGTTTCCGACTTGTTTCCTTATTTAGATAATCGGTCGCAATAACTCTTGAACCTTGCCCAAATGATTTTTTTTGAATCAAATTTCTTGATGGGTCATTAGAGGATATTATTTGAAGTCCATATATGATTTTTATTTAATTTTCTGACTCATCCGAGTACGTGTGATAATGGTTTTACGACTTATTCATGAATTACGATAATAAGTCGCGAAATACTTTAAACTTGGCTAATCTGATTTTTCTTGGCACAAATTTCTTTATGAAACATTTAGTAGTAATATTTAGGGTTGATTTATAATTTTTACGGAATTTTCCGATGTGTTTTAGCACACACGATAATGGTACGTATGTTTTAAATACTCCGATATTATGGAAATTATTTATTTCCATTTATCTGAATTTTTATGTAATTAAAATTTCCGGGGTGCTACATATGAAATCCAAGAAGAATGTTTTAGTGAGAAATAGGAATGGGTAGAGACAAAGATAAAGTAAGCTATGATGGAATAGTAGAGGAAACAGATGTATAATGAGGAATAGAGCAGTGTATAGTTAAAGACGAGTTGGTGTGCATTAATGGTTGAGAACCTTAGCATAGGTGATCATTGTGTTAAGATTTGTGCTAGTTGATATCAAGGAATAGTTTGATGAATAGTATGATTAGAGTGGTAAGGAAGAATTTGGGATAAATGTATAAAGTGGATCAGCCCAGATGAGAAAATGATAGCAGAGGTACAAGAATTGTGGCAGTCATATCACATCAGTGTGTGTGATTAGCATTGATTGCACCCACGAGTTTGGGAATAAGAAGTTGTTATGAATAGTGCTAATGTAAAGAAATTGTGATAATAGAGATTTGTATAAGAAAGTGTCGAGGTTGAGTAAAGTAAGAGCAAATAAGGATCAGTAGGGTTTCAATTGAGAAGTTTAAAAAGAAAGATATCTGTGTGGCAATAATTGTTTGTGAAGCTTTTGCAGACGACTTTATTGAAGACTGCAGAATTATTAATGATTAGAAGTTGTGTTTGGTTATGGAATCAGGCAGAGCAGATTATGGAATTTGAAAAAGATATGTCAGAGTTTGGTTGGGGCAAAACATGAATGAAAAGAAGATTAAATAGTAATAAGAATTACAGTGGGAAGAATGTATTGAGGCTAGCCAATTAATAAAGTGCTTCAGAGGAATGTATTGTGGTTGTAATATTGGCAGTGCAAACTATTTTAGTATTATTGACCAGAGAAACAAAGAGTATATGTAGGATCGAATAGGTGGATGGATCAGATCTAGAAGGGGGGGTTGAATAGATCTGACACAAATTACTGCGGAAGCTTAAGCATTCAAAATTACTTCGAATCAGAGATCAATTCAGGCAAACAATTTAATGATCTAAAGTGTGGGTGTGTGTAGATTATGTGTGAAGCAATTAAACACTTAGTGTGAAAGCGAAATCCTATGCAAGCATCTAGTGCATACAAGCAGATCAAACCATTGCACAAAGAATTTTTAGGTGGTTCAGAAATCACACCAGTGATTCCTACATCCACCCCTCACACAGTGAGGCTCCACTACTCAAAAGAGTACAACTCACACCGGAGCACGACGACTCCAACCACCCTTGAGCACGACGGCTCAACACACAACCTTGAGTTCAACGACTCACAAACTGAGCACGACGGCTCAAACCACACAGTAAGTGCGACGACTCACAAACCAGAGCTCGATGGCTCACAATACAAAAGCTAGATCAAACGCGAAAGAAATCAGATCCTCTAGCAATGATCTGATTCACAGACTCAATAAACTTAGAAATCTATACAGAACTTCATGTAAAGATCTCACAAGAAGAAATAAGATGAACACTCCAAGAATTAGGTGAAAGAAGTATGAATTGGATGTTCTTCGGTGAAGAGGTCCAGATGCTTGAATTGAGGAGCCTTGATGGAATTCGATGGAGATTCTCCTCAATTGGCGATACTCTGCTTTGATGGCATCTGAAATGCCAAAAATCCCTCTTCTACTACTGCTTATCAATTGGATCTGCTCCCTTTCCTAGCACAGCAACCTTCTCTCCAGAGATTCCCCTTAATTCCCACGTCCTTCCTCTTGAAAGGATGGCCTACAGCTTCTGGAGATGGAGCCAGATCTGGAAAGCCCCTTTTTGCTGCCAAAAAGCTTCTTTTGGAAGTGTATGGGATTTCTTGCCTTTGGGGTAGGAGAATCATGGGTATTTATAGCCCCATATGTCCATAAAGTGCCTTGGGGTGCATGGGCACAGAAATCTAGGTCAAATCCCTTGATTCCTAAGCAGCCACGTGTCCAGAAAAATTCACGTTTTTGAGTTTTAGTCGAAGTGTGTCGACACCACAGGGCACTGTGTCGACACCACAGGCATTGTCTTCAAACTGGGCTTCTGGGACAGTGATCTAGTGTCGACACCATAGAGCACTGTGTCGACACCACAAGCAGACTGTGTCGACACACAGGCAAATTGTGTCGACACCACTGGCTAATACTTCAGAACATGCTTCTGGGACAGTCATCTAGTGTCGACACCACAGGGCACTGTGTCGACACCACAGGTGGACTGTGTCAACACCACAGGACATTGTGTCGACACCACAGGTGGACTGTGTTGACACCACTGTGACAAATTTGTGTAAACCTGAAAATATAAAGTGTAACCCATTTATACAAGATATTATCATTAAAATGTGAGATATTGATCATCAAAAACATGTCGTTTAAGCATTGTTGTGATATGTATAAAATGTATAACATGTTCAATTAGTTATCATTTTAATATGTACAAAATGTCATCATCAAAATCAAATTATGAGTGATGTCAATTAGTCAGGATTAAAGTCATCATTAAAAGGTTTCAAATACACACTCAACCCAACATTCTCCCCCTTTTTGATGATGACAAAATATATGCACAATCTCCCAATAGCCTGACTACCTTGACTGCACTAACTCCCATTGACCATATTCACCCTTTGAACAACTTTCTCCCATAAGAAACATTCTCCCCTTTAAAGAACTTTCTCCCCCTTTTTGACAGCATCAAAAAGATAGATAAGAGAGAGAAACAAAGAATGGTAGGAGATCAAGAAATGAAATGTAGGAAATGGAGGTTTAGGAATGATCAAAATAAATGAAGCAAAGTGATATTGTCAAATGAGAGAAATTATTGTGTTTTGGTTATTGTGCAACAAAGTTTAATCACAAAGACACACTCAACACAAAGTATAGCAAAATATAATGATCTGAATGTAGTTAAAATAATGATACAAATGTGAAGTAAACTGACCTATATGAGTGAGCAGAAGTATTTAACAAGGATGTTAGGGGCTTTAATTGTAACACAATGTAGAATAATAGGTCTAAACTCAGTAAACATGAACTTTATTAAGGTCTTAAGCTTTTCTATCCTGTCTTTTTGATTTTCTTTCAATTTTAGCTGAGAAAGAATACAAGAATAATTAGTTAAATCTCACTTTTCAGTGCAAGAGATCACATTGATCAGATGCAAGACCTCCTGATTACTCAGTGGTTTAACTTTCATTATCTTATATAGAGTTGAAAATTTTGATTTCCACTTTTTGACGCGAAACAAATCACTTTTTACGTGAAATGGCCAGGTTACTCAGTGGTTCAAGAATTTCCATTGCTCTATTTGTATCTTTCCAGATTGTTGATCATTTTCTTTTGATGTTTTGCAGGAATATGTTTGCTTTGACCAGAAAAGTCATGACTACGAATTTAGAAAAAATATTCTTAACATGTGGTAAAAATGAAACTTAAATATGCACATGTTAAATAATAAAGCCACTCATGTGCCTATAAGTGTTTTGCAAGTCATTTTAAAGACATTCAGTATTAAGATTGCTTAATCTTGAAATGATAATGAATCTTTGAAATTAAACTAAATGTACAATGAGTTTAGTTTCAATGTCTTAATTCTCTCATAAGAAAATAGCACAATGACTCAAAAAATTCTGATGAGTTTGTGGTTCAAGATAGACAAGTAAGGTCAAGGAATGTGACAATGACTCCCCCTTTCATGTATCTCCCCCTCACAAGATGAACATGAGGATTATTGAAGAAATAGGAATGGAATGAACTGAAAATAGAATGAACAAGAATATTTTATTGAAAGACAAAGGCTCCCCCTCAACAATTGCATACAAGACTCTTGATACTTGGCGGAGACATATACTCACTCATAGTGAAAGTGTCCAGACAAGCCTGACTTGTCTTTCTTCAAATCACCATTTGATATACCAAGAATGCCAATGCAATGTGAGAGTGAGGAATTTATTTGCAAGAACAGGAAGACTTTTATTTGCAAAAAGAGATAGAAGATATCAAGAATATGGAAATTTGCACAAACCAAGCTCTCTTCTTAAAGATGAGAATTTGTTTTCTTGAAGAGGCTTAGTGAAAATATCTGTAATTTGTTTTTCAGTTTCAATGAAGTGAAGTTCAAAAGATTTCTTAGCGACCTCATCCCTTAGAAAATGGTGTCTTATTTCAATATGCGTTGTTCGTGAATGCTGAATTGGGTTTTTAGACAAATTAATAACACTAGTGTTATCACACAAAATAGGAATACAACTCAATTTATGATTATAGTCTAGGAGCTAATGTTTCACCCAAAGAACTTGAGTGCCACAACAACCAGCCGCAACATATTCAGCCTCTGCAGTGGATAGAGCTACTGAATGTTGCTTTTTAGAAGCCCATGAAATTAGGCATCCACCTAGATATAAACACAAGCCACTAGTACTTTTTCTATCAAGCATACAACCAACATAATCAGCATCGCAATAAGCAATTAAATCTAACTTGCAACTAGCAGGATACCAAATTCCAAGTTCACATGTTCCAACAAGATATTTAAAAATCCTTTTGACAGCTAACATGTGACTTTCTTTAGGATTGGCTTGAAACCTAGCACACATGCACACACTATACTGAATATCTGGTCTTGAGGTGGTGAGGTAAAGTAGAGAACCAATCATACCTTTGTAGGTCTTTGGATCTACTGACTTACCAAATGAATCTTCCCCTAGTCTTACATTTATTGCCATTGGTGTGCTTGAATGCTTGAGGTGCTGAAAGTCAAATCTTTTCAGAAGTTCTTTCACATACTTTGTTTGACTTATAAAAATCCCTTCACTAGTTTGATGTACCTGCAATCCTAAAAAGAATTGTATGTCTCCCATCAAACTCATTTCAAATTTAGTTTTCATGTGATCAGCAAATTCAGTACACAATTCTTTATTTGTAGATCGAAAAATTATGTCATCAACATATATTTGGACAGCAATGATTTGATTATTGACAATTTTTGTAAACAAGGTTTGGTCTACATTACCTCTTGTGTAACCTTTATTCAACAAAAATGAGCTCAAACGGTCATACCAATCTCTTAGAGCTTGCTTACGACCATAAAGAGCCTTATTGAGTTTAAAAACATGATCAGGATATTTTTTATTTTCAAATCCAAGAGGTTGTTCTACAAAAACATTTTCTTTGATGTATCCATTCAAGAAAGCACTTTTCACATCCATTTGATAAACTTTAAATTTCAGGGATGATGCAAAAGCAAGAAATATTCTCACAGCTTGTAGTCTAGCTACAGGGGCATATGATTCTTCAAAATCAACTCCAAACTCCTGATTGTACCCCTTGCAACTAGTCTAGCTTTATTCCTAACAACCCATCCATTTTCATTCAATTTATTTCTGAACACCCATCTAGTGCCAATAACAGATTGGTCACTAGGTCTAGGTACTAATTCCCACACTTGATTTCTGTCAAATTGATGAAGTTCATCATGCATTGCATTGATCCAATCCTTACTAGTTAGAGCTTCATCAATTGACTTGGGTTCAATTTTGGAAATTAGTGTTAGAGGATCTTCATTTATTACATTCAGAAAAGATGATCTAGTTCTAACTCTATCATGCACACTACCAACTACATTCTCAATTGGATGATCTCTTAAAAATCTATTTTCGGGAATTACCTCTTGGGATGCATTCAGTTCTGGAACAATATTACCTGAACCACTTTTGGTAGGTGATTGATTGTCCAGATTTTCAAATGGATCTTCATCCTCTTCAACAGTTGGTGAAGATTCGACAATGAGGTCATCCTCATCATTAATTTGAGGAACCCTGCAAGATGTAGAGTCATCAGTTTGATATGAGTTTTCATCAAAAACTACATGTGGAGATTCTTCCATAGTTTTATTCTTGAGAATGTAAACTCTAAAAGCTCTAGAAATTTCTGAATAACCAAGAAAAATGGCTTCAAAACTTTTCGCATCAAATTTATCAAGATTTTCTTTATTGTTGTTATGTACAAAACACTTGCAACCAAAGATTTTAAAATAAGACAGAGTTGGCTTTTTTATTTTTCAAAAGTTCATAAGGGGTTTTTCTAATTTTTGGTCTGACCAATGCTCTGTTCAAGATGTGATTTGTTGTGTTCACAGCTTCAGCCCAGAGGGATTTGGGCAATTTACTTTCCAGAAGCATGGATCTAGCCATTTCCACAAGGGTTCTATTCTTCCTTTCCACAACTCCATTTTGTTCTGGAGTTCTTGGAGAAGAGAATCTGTGAAAAATGTTTAGTTCAGCACACAAATCAGAAAAAGCCTTGTTCTCAAATTCTCCCCCATGATTAGTCAAAATGGATTTGATTTTATGTGAAAAACCATTAAGGCAGTGGTGCAGAAATTCTTGAATTCTAAACAAGCATCACTTTTGTGAGATAGAAAGATGACCCAAGTGTATCTAGTAAAATCATTAATGATGACAAATCCATATCTTTTACCACTAAGACTAAGAATTCTTGTTGGCCCAAAAATGTCCATATGAAGTAATTCTAGTGGCTTAGAAGTGAGTACATCATTGAAAATTTTAAAAGATTTTCTGGTTTGTTTTCCTCGAGCACATATCCCACAAAGTTGATTCTCTACATTTGGAAGAGATTCAGGAAGTCCTTTAACCAGATTTAGCCTTAAGAGTTTATTTATTGTGTTGAAACTTATATGACCAAGTCTTTTGTGCCATGTCCATGCAATTTCATTTTTATTTGCCACCAAACAAATGTTTTCAGTAAAGTTTTTATCAAGATTGATCATGTAGACATTGTTTTCTCTTTTGCCAAAGAATTTTATTTTTTTCAGTTGAAGAATCAATTATTTTGAAAAAATCATATTCAAAAACAACCTTGTGACCTTTGTCACACAATTGACTAATACTCAAAAGATTATAATCCAAACATTCAACTAACAAAACATTTTCAATTGAGTTTGAGGAGGATTTACCAACATTTCTAGATCCAATGATTTTCCTTTTATTTTTACCTCCAAAAGTAACAGATCCTCCTTCCTTTTCAATTAGAAATGAAAACTTTGTTCTGTCTCTAGTCATGTGTCGTGAACTCCCACTGTCAAGGAACCACACATTGGAGTTGAGTGCACGACTTTCCTGCATAAAACAATCAGAGAAGAAAAGATTTTGGTACCCAAACATTGTTCGGACCATCAGTTTGTTTGAGCAAAAATAATAAGTCTTTTCTGATCCAAATTTGAGTTGTTTTTGGCTTTTGTTTTATTTCAGAAATGATTTCCCTTTTTGGCATTTTAACATTCTGATTTGGAATGAAAACACCAGTGTTTTTCCTTTCATAAACATGGAAATTATGTATTTTGGCATGATTGTTCATGTATGGAAATCCAAACCAAGAATTCTGTTGATATCTTGAAACCTTTGGATAAAAAGATTGTGAATGGTACCAATAAGGATTATGATACCATTGATTCCAAGAATTGATCCAATTAGATTGACATGATGTCCTGGATCTCCAATAACCATCATGAAAGTTTGTTTTTGTATTTTTACAATTTTTCAGATTTTTATTTGAATTTCTGTTCAACTGGTTGTTGTTTTTCAGAATTGGACAGGTCGACTTGTGTTGGACTGGTGTCGACTCAGCAGCCACAGTTTTCAACTTGTGGTTGACTGATGTCGACCTATCAGCAATATGTGTCGACCTGTTTTATTTCTTTTGGTTAGAAACATTCTTTTTGTTCTGATTCTTGGGTATTTCAGATGTGTTCTTTGACACTTGTTTATTTTTGTTTTCTGGACTAGTGCTTTTGACAAATTTTATCAAAGGAATTTTTTAAGGTTTTTCTTTCTTTTCACCAGATTTATTCTTCAAAGATTTTTCTGTGGTGAATCCTAGTCCATGTTTTGTAGCATTCATTTTTAGTCCTAACAATGCATCAAGGTTTTCCTTTCCATTTGTGAAATTTTTTATCACTTGTTCCTTTTCATCCAACAACTTCTTGAGTTTCTGAACTTCATCAATGACTTGTTGCTTTTCTTTTTGTTGCAATTCTATTCTTTCAGAAAGTTTTTCAAAATCATTGTTGGCCTTTTGAGATGCAATTTTAAATTCATCAATGTCATTCAAAAGATCTTTCTTTTCTTCATTGGGTTCAGTTATTTCATTTTCAAGTTCAGATATTCTTCTATTTAAGGAAGTATCATGCATGACATTTTCATTTTTTTTTTCAGATATTTGTTTTCTTTTCTTATTTCAAATATTTTTCAATCAACTCAGCATATGCATCTTGCCAATCTTCAATGGAATATTGTTCAAAAGAAGAGTCTACCTTTCCATCACTGCTGTTGGCCATAAAGCATAACTCCTCATTTGTTGAACTTGAGGAGTTCTCTTCTTCATCCTCACTTTGGTCTTCATCTGACCAAGTTGCTATCATGGCTTTTGGCTTCTTCATTTTGTTGTTCTTCTTATATTTATCTTTTTTGATCTCAGGACACTCACCCTTCATGTGTCCTGTCTTGTTGCACATGTAGCAAATAATATCTTCATCAGTTTTTTATTTCTGCTAGTATTAAAATTTGAAGAAGCATTCATTTTACTAGAAGAATATTTCTTTCTTTCCATTGAATTTTCCTCTTCTTGATTTTAAAAATTTTCTGAATTGCCTAGTCATGAGGGCAAGTTCATCCTCATTGGACTCAGACTCATAAGAACTTGATTTTTCTCTTTTTTGCTTGATGAAGCCATAAGTGCTACTGGTTTAGCCTTAAGCATATGTTCTTCACTTCTTTTCAGATTTATTTCATAAGTCATTAAAGATCCTATGAGTTCATCCAAAGAGATTTTGAATAAATCCTTAGAATCTTCAATCACTGTAGCCTTTGTGTGCCAAATGGATGATAGAGAACGTAAAATTTTTCTTACCAGATCAGCATCAGTGTATTCCTTACCTTATGCCTTCAGTCCATTGACAATTATCATAAACCTAGCAAACATTTCAGAAATTGATTCATCAGATTTCATCATAAACAATTCATATTCAGAAACAAGTATGTTTGCTTTGGTTTCCCTAACTTGAGATGTTCCTTCATACATTAATTCAAGTTTATCCCACATTTCTTTAGCAGATTTACACATGGATATTCTTGAATATTCTTTAGGGTGGACAGCACACTGAAGCATATTCACGGCACTGTAATTAAGAGTAGCTTTCCTAATCTGCTCTCTAGTCCAATTCTCCTCATCTCCCTGATTTTCATAAGGACCCACTTCAACTATCCTCCAGATTTCATAGTTTTGAGCTCTAAGAAAAACTTGCATGCGATTTTTCCAATAAGAGAAATCAGACACATTAAAGATCTATTAATGGAATGGCCTCAGCTACAAATCCTCGAGAATCCATCAGTCACAATGAGAGACAATGAAAGAGCAAGCAAACAATTCAAGCAATTAACACAGAGATCAAATAGAAGCAATCAAATCAAATCAGAAACAAATATTAACCCGCTCTAATACCAATTGGAGGATCGAATAGGTGGATGGATCAGATCTAGAAGGGGGGGTTGAATAGATCTGACACAAATTACTGCGGAAGCTTAAGCAATTCAAAATTACTTCGAATCAGAGATCAATTCAAACAAACAATTTACTGATCTAAAGTGTGGGTGTGTGTAGATAATGTGTGAAGCAATTAAACACTTAGTGTGAAAGTGAAATCCTACGCAAGCATCTAGCCCAGACAAGCAGATCAAACCATTGCACAAAGGATTTTTAGGTGGTTCGAAAATCACACCAGTGATTCCTACATCCACCCCTCACACAGTGAGGCTCCACTACTCAAAACAGTACAACTCACACTGGAGCACGACGACTCCAAACACCCTTGAGCACGACGGCTCAACACACAACCTTGATTTCAACGACTCACAAACTGAGCACGACGACTCAAACAACAATCGGAGCACGACGACTCCAAAATTGAGCATGACAGATTAAACCACACAGTGAGTGCGACGACTCACAAACCAGAGCTCGATGGCTCACAATACAAAAGCTAGATCAAACACGGAAGAAATCAGATCCTCTAGCAATGATCTGATTCACAGACTCAATAAACTCAGAAATATGTACAAAACTTTATGTACAGATCTTACAAGAAGAAATAAGATGAACACTCCAAGAATTAGGTGAAAGAAGTATGAATTGGATGTTCTACGGTGAAGAGGTCTTGCAGACACTTGAATTGAGGAGCCTTGATGGAATTCGGTGGAGACTCTCCTCAATTGGCGATACTCTGCTTTGATGGCATCTGAAATGCCAGAAATCCCTCTTCTACTACTGCTCTTCAGTTAGATCTGCTCCCTTTCCTAGCACAGCAACCTTCTCTCAGAGATTCCCCTTGATTCCCACGTCCTTCCTCTTGAAAGGATGGCATGCAGCTTCTAGAGATGGAGCCAAATCTGTAAAGCCCCTTTTTGCTGCCAAAAAGCTTCTTCTAGAAGTGTATGGGCTTTCTTGCCTTTGGGGTAGGAGAATCATGGGTATTTATAGCCCCATATGTCCATAAAGTGCCTTGGTGCCTTGGGGTGCATGGGCATGGAAATCTAGGTCAAATCCCTTGATTCCCAAGCAGCCATATGTCCAGAAAAATTCACATTTTTGAGTTTCTGTCAAAGTGTGTCGACACCACAGGGCATTGTGTCGACACCATAAGCATTGTCTTCAAACTGGGCTTCTGGGACAGTGATCTAGTGTCGACACCATAGGGCACTGTGTTGACACCACAAGCAAACTGTGTCGACACACAAGCAGACTGTGTCGACACCACTGGATAATGCTTCAGAACATGCTTCTGGGACAGTCATCTATTGTTGACACCACAGGGCACTGTGTCGACAACACAGGTGGACTGTGTCAACACCACAGGACATTGTGTCGACACCACAAGTGGACTGTGTCAACACCATAGGGGAAGGACGCCCGCGCCTAGTGGGAGTCAGTGGAAGCTACTAGAGAGAATGGGTCATTCACCTGGAACGAGTTTAGAGAAGCATTCAACTCCAAATACTTCTCCGAGCGTGTTCAAGAAAGGAAGGCTGCGGAATTCTCTACTCTTAAACAGTGGAGCTTGATTGTGGCCGAATATGAAGCCCAGTTCTCTAGACAGGCATGCTATGTTGTACATCTGATGAACACTGAAAGGATGAAGGCTAAGCACTTTCTAAACGGCCTTAAGCCCCACTACATCACTCAACTCGCACCTTTCGACATCCTGACCTACGCCGAGATGGTGAAGAGGGCTCAGCTGCTAGAAGATGCTACGGACTTCACTGACCATATAAAAGGGAAGTTCGTCAAGAAGGAAGTGACCTCGGGTCAGTCATCTGCTAAGCCTACCAACGGCAAGAAGCGTCCCTTCAACATCACGGAGGGATCTAGCCAAGAAAGGAAACCCAAGGTTTTCATACCCAACACTCCAACAAAGAGCCACTGCAAACACTGTGACAAGCCTGGTCACACGGCTGATGAATGCTGGAGGAAAGCCGACATATGTCTGTGCTGCGGAAGTCGCGAGCACCGTATCCCTGAGTGCCCGCTACTGAAAGAGAATGAAAGGCGCCCTAATGCGCCTAAGAAACAGGGCCGACTGCAAGCCCTACATGATGAGGAACCTGCTATGGAGGGTGGCGTGGTAGAAGGTACCCTTCAAGTTTTCTCATTATCAGCATTCGTTTTATTTGATACTGGAGCCACTCATTCATTCATATCTCAAAACTTTGTTGATACTATGAATGCTAAACCTATATCCATGGGTTGTGAGTTCTCTGTCACAACTCCACTAGGGGAAAAGGAGAAATTGAACAAATACTTTCCCTCTGCCGATGTAATGATTGGAGACCATAACCTAAAAGCTAACCTGGTGTGTATGTCCATGGAAGGCTATGATGTAATTTTGGGAGCCGACTGGTTGTCCGCATATGGGGCAAGTGTCGACTGTAAGAAAGGGAAGGTTACCTTTAGTGACTTTCCTAAACTGGCATTCTTCGGGATTAGACATAAGAGACGGATGTCTCTAGTCTCCGCCATAAAAGCCCCCAACATGATGAGGAAAGGCTGTATTGCTTTCCTAGCAGCCGTAGTAGTGGAAAGGAAGGGTTCTAAAATAGAAGACATACATATAGTACAAGACTACCCAGATGTATTCCCCGAAGACCTGCCAAGGATTCCCCCTGAACGAGATGTCAACTTCGCCATTGAGTTGATTCTTGGAGCCGCACCGGTATCGCGTCAACCATACCGGATGTCACCTGCCGAGCTGAAGGAATTGAAGGCGCAACTGATGGAGCTACTAGAAAAGGGATTCATCAGACCAAGTACTTCCCCATGGGGAGCACCTGTGCTATTCGTAAAAAAGAAAGATGGATCGATGAGGCTGTGAATCGACTATCGAAAACTCAATCAACTGACCATCAAGAACAAGTACCCTTTGCCCAGAGTCGACGAACTGTTCGACCAAATATCAGGAGCTCAATATTTCTCCAAGATCGATCTTCGATCTGGCTATCACCAAATGAGGATCAAGGATGACGATATTTTCAAAACGGCTTTCAGTAGCAGGTATGGACATTATGAATTCGTCGTTATGCCTTTTGGTCTAACCAATGCTCCTGCAGCCTTTATGCAACTCATGAACAGCATATATCGGCCATACCTCGACAAGTTCGTGGTCGTCTTTATCGACGACATCCTCATATACTCCAAGACCAAGGAAGAGCATGAACAACAGTTAAAGAAACAATACAAGTTTTGTGACACAACAAGCTGTACGCAAAGCTTAGCAAGTGTGAATTCTAGCTCGAAGAAGTATCCTTCTTGGGCCATGTCATCTCAAAGGACCGCATCTCTATTGATCCCTCCAAGGTCGAAGCTATACTCAACTGGGAGAGACCAACTAATGTCACCGAGATAAGAAGCTTCCTAGGACTGGCTGGCTACTACAGGCGATTCATCAAGGACTTCTCAAGGATCGTTGTTCCTCTCACGCGTCTGACACGAAAGGAGAATCCATACTCCTAGAGTAAAGAGTGTGAGAAAAGTTTCCAAACCCTCAAGGACTGTCTTACCTCAGCACCTGTTCTCGCTCTACCAATAGAGGGAGAAGGTTTCTCTGTCTACACCGATGCCTCAGAATCAGGCTAGGTTGTGTACTCATGCAAAAGGAGAAGGTCATCGCCTATTCTTCAAGACAACTGAAGACTCATGAAGTTAACTACCCTGTACATGATCTCGAGCTGGCTACCGTGGTCTTCGCCTTGAAGATTTGGAGACACTATCTATATGGCGAGCAATTCACTGTCTACTCAGACCATAAAAGTCTGAAGTATTTATTCTCTCAGAAGGAACTCAACATGAGACAAAGGAGATGGCTGGAATACTTGAAAGATTTTGACTTCCACATCCAATACCACCCAGGCAAGGGAAATGTCGTGGCTGATGCTCTTAGTAGGAAGCCAATGGCATTTGTCTCAAGTCTAGTCCTTGGCGAGATGCAACTACTAGAACAATTCGCAAGGTTAGACTTAAATATCGAACATAAAGATGATCGAGTCTTGGTTGCCAATATCAAGATTCAATCTGATCTGCTAGAGGAGATCAAAGCTCAACAAGACGATGATCCATTCTTAGTTCACGTCAAAGAAACTCTAACTGAAAGACCGGACTTTGCAATGACTGAAGACGGAAGGCTTGTCTTTCAAGGAAGGACATGTGTTCCCGACATTGAAGAACTAAAGAGAAGACTAATGGATGAAGCTCACAAGACAAGGTATACTATTCATCTGGGATGTACCAAAATGTATCAAGATATGAAAAGAATGTTTTTGTGGCCGAACATGAAAAGAAAGGTAGCTGAACATGCCGCTCACTGCCTTACTTGCCAACAAGTAAAAGCGGAACACCTCCGCCCTGCTGGTGTACTCAGACCGCTTGATATTCCGGAATGGAAATGGGAAAGTATCGGCATGGACTTCATCATGGGTTTACCCAAGACTCGTGGTGGACTCGACGCCATATGGGTCATTGTGGACCGACTAACCAAATCCGCCCACTTTCTGCCTACAAAGAGTAAATGGTCAGTAGAGGTACTAGCTGCCTTATACATCGAGGAGATTGTAAGACTACATGGCATTCCATCATCTATTGTTTCGGATCGAGATCTGCGATTCACATCTCATTTTTGGAAAGGACTGCACGGTGCACTGGGTACTAAACTCAACTTTAGTACCGCATTCCATCCACAAACCGATGGGCAAACTGAAAGAACTAACCAAATAGTGGAAGACATGTTGAGAGCTTGCACTATAGATTTTCAAGGTTATTGGAATGAGCACCTACCTCTTATTGAGTTCGCCTATAACAACAGTTACCAGGCGAGTATCAAGATGGCACCGTTCGAAGCACTCTACAGAAGGAATTGCAGATTCCCTGCATGCTGGAATGAGGTTGGAGAACAGCAATGGCTATGCCCAGACATGGTGCAACAGACAACGAAGGACATTCAGGTAATCAAAGACCGGCTCCAGATTGCCCAATCCAGACAAAAAAGTTACGCCGACAAAAGAAGGCGAGATCTGGAATTTCAAGTGGGTGATCATGTGTTCCTAAAAGTGTCACCTACTCGTGGCATCAAAAGATTTGGTGTAAAGGGAAAGCTTAGTCGTAGATTCATCGGTCCTTTTGAAATACTCGAAAGGGTTGGTGAGGTTGCATACCGGCTAGCGTTGCCACCGGATTTGTCATGTGTACACAGTGTGTTCCATGTTTCCATGCTTAGGAAATATGTGTACGACCCCACGCACATCATTCGCAATGAGAAGTTCATATTGAACAAAGATGTGACGTACGAAGAGAAGCCAGTCAAGATACTGGAACGGAAGATACAACAACTCAGGAACCATCCCATCCATGTGGTTAAGGTCCTATGGAATAATCGTGGAGTGGAAGAGGCAACCTGGGAACCGGAAGGAATCATCTGACGGAACTACCCCGCTCTTTTCGGTAAGACATTCTCTCCTGAATGATCATCATGAATTTGGGGACAAAATTCTTTTTAAGGGGGGGAGGATGTAGCAACCCTAAATTTAGGGGAAAAGAAAATTTTAAATATTTATATTATTTAATTAGAAAATCAAATAAAAGGAAATTATATTAAATCAACTAGGAAATCAAATAAGAGAGAATTAAATAAAACCCATTAAAAGAAAAGGAGTAATGGGCTTTGCTATATTGACCCATTAGAAATGAGTGGGCTAAAATAGAGATTTTAAGAAGGGGAATAATAGAGAAATACCCAAAATTCGTAACTAAAATATTACTAAAATAGAAAAGAGATATTTAATGCATTAAATAGTAAGTTTGAATTAGGATTGGATTCCTAAACCTACCCCAATTGATTGACCACGAAATTCCCTCTCTCCCAACCCAAATAGGAGATCTCTTGCTTAAAAAGGGGAGAGGAAAATAGGAAATTCAGAATTTAATAGGAGTTAGGCTTAAACTAGGAAAGGGAATAGGGAGAAGCTTAAATACTTCTCTTAAACCCTCATAGCCGGCCCTAGCTCATGCCAAGAGGTTCCTGGATCAGGAGGAGAGGCCAAGAGGAGGAGAATTCATGGAGAGGAAGGATCTCTCAAGTTCTTCCCCGAGTTCTTCAAGTCTTAACCCTAGAAGAGGAAAATGATCAAAGATAGGCATTCTCACAAGCATAAACCATGAAACTTTTTTCTGTAGGATGTCTCATCTATCAGGAACAAAAGCCCTTTGGTTTCATAATTTTCCATTGAGCATATCTATCGTTCTTGATTTTTCATGTTCTGTAACTGACATGACCCCAAACCCTCTTCTTAATTCTTGATCTCCTTGTATACTCAACCCCATAACATGAGATTTTTACTGTAGGAACTGATGCATGGTAGGCATCTTTTGCCCCTAAAAGCCCTAAATTTGATTCATCCTATCTTGCGAATTTAATCATTGATCTCAATTATGTACTGTTTCATGTTCATCATGAATACCCATGTCTAAAACATGTCCAAACCCTGATTGTTTTCCAATTCCTATTTATTGTAAGTACCCATGCATGACTAGGTCATTTTGCAACTGGTTTCACAATTTTTTGATTACTATACAATTAGTTATGATTTTTTGAATCACCCTGTGTCAAATAGGGTAAGTTCTGGCCCGCAATCCAATGTCATGTCCTTTCCCTGTCCGACTCGGGCGCAGACCCTGTGAATGCAACAGCCCGATAGGCCGCGTTCACAAGGTCTATCGTGACAGTGACCTCTGTCGCGATCTGATCGTGACAGGGCCTGTCGTCGCGATCTGCTGCCCGACCTGACTAAGCCTGTCGCGACCCGTACAAGCACCCGTCGCGATCTCAGTTGACCCCGTCGCGACCCTCACCAGGGTACGTCGTGATCTGGGTTCTTTTTCAAGAAACCCCCTCCTCAGCAATGCTTGATTATCTACAGTGTTTGTACTCTGGTTTAACAGTCACACACACAGAAATAACACCTGTTATAAATTGAACATTTACGTATGATTAAAATACATGCACATGATCTTTTCTATCTAAAATTTCATGACACTTACACACACTTTGAACCATCCAATTATGGCATAATTTGGCATGAAACTATTTCATAATACATCTGGTAATTTATGTAATTAAAATACCCTATACTTGTCTATCGTTTCTCGCGATGTTTTGGGAATACCGATATCGATGCTCCACTGTTCTAGAATTCCTCTAGAACGTCGAGCACTTGTTTCTATATACACTCTCTCTTGACTTGGATGAACTCACCGTCGGATACTCCATCTGTACTAGTCTTTGTTCAAGGCCTCCGTAAGTCTCCTCTGTCCATGGATTCCCACATGGTCGACGAGCCGGTTGTACCCTAACACCTGTTACACCCATTAGGGATCAATATGGTCCAAACGGCTATTAGAAATTCACTCTCGTCTTGAATCACGTCGGACCTCTGGACCTGTGCTTAACATGGCCAGTGGTAAGGTCGTGAGTTCCACCTAACTGCCAACACCATGTGCGCGTGTTGTGCAACGGTTACTATCGCTCGTTACTAGAAGTTTCATGTGCAAGGTCTACTAACTCTTATCTATACTCTGCTTGCTCATCTATTCACGCTCACTCTACTATCTCGTCTATTCATCTAGTGCTCTCATCTACTTCTTGGTACTCTATATTGGCCATTGACTGATTTTCTAAAGATAAACAATATAACTAATGCCTGGCAATGCATAAAGGGCCCGATCTGGTCCTGGGATGTGCGCCCGAAAGTGCTAGTGCCCATGGGAGTTAAATGATCAGAGTGTTTGGCATTACACTCAAGTGCTATCTATCTTGACTATCTAAATGACAATCAAAAGTGCTATGTTCTCTCGTTGTCCATTGACAACAAAGTGCTATGCTATGCTATACTCGTTGTGCTATGCTATTCTCGTTGTGCTATCTATACTATGGCCATATTGCTATACTTGACATTGTGCTATCTTGCTATTATTGTGCTATACCCGACACTTGTGCTATTCTTGGTAAGTCTATATTTGGAAAGTCTTGCTATTTCGTTCACGTACTGTCCTGCTATATTTTTACTTGACACTCTCTTCCGTTCTGTCATTAGTTACTCTGCCTTTAATGCATTAATTACTTAAAGCCTGCTTGAGCTTGAGATTTAAGTCCTACTGGGCGATGTTCGCTCACCCTGCGTTATTTGTCATTGTGTTCTTAGGTGAGACCGAGGATGAACCATACACTCAAGAGGACGAGAACGACCTGGAGTGATCTCATGAGTACCTTAGTGTCCTGTTGCTACGTTAGCGTTGTAGTAGTTAGGTTTGAAGTTTAGTCTTTTGCTTTATTCCAATGTAATCGGGCCCCATAGATTGGCTCTGATATTAGTGGTTGTAACTAGGCATTGAAAAGTATTAATGAAATGAATTTGATTTATCATTATTCATTTTGAAATGGTTTAATGTCTAGTATTCGCTCTATACCCTTTTCTTGTAACTGCCTCGCGTTCCGAAATTTCGCGTCGAGGCGTGACACCTCTCTTGTCAGTTACCCTAGCACCGGGTGCTTAGGGCTTGTCCCGGTACGAGAGTACCGTCGAGGTTTGTGTCGTCTTCCTGGACACCCTCCTCCTGTGTTTGAGTAGTACGTCCAGCTAAGGGGAAAGACGACAGGGGACAACGGCTTGTGTTTGTGGGTGTGCGGCCATTTGTAGCGCGCTCGTGGTTGAGGGACGGACACCAGTAGACGTACTGGTCCTCAGCTAGTCCTGTTCCAGTGCCTCACTTTAGTGTTCTTGGCCGGAGCCCCTAAAGGTGTCAGGCTTGGGCCTGCGGGGTGTGTGACCTGCAGGTTGTGGTGGTTAGTTGGTCTCCACTGTTCTTGGCTTGTTGTTATGGAGCGGCAGTTGGACCTTCTGTCCGTGACTGCGAGACTAAGAGGTAGTTCTTGTGCTTCATTGTCCGGGTTGGATACTGGCGTCATGAACCAGTAGTCTGTTCCCATGTGGTGGCGTCGTCTCCATACCGACTCGTGTTTGACCATTGGTTGTGGTTTGTGCGTGAACCGCTGGTTAAGGTTATAATCGTGAAACCGTTAACCGTTATGGTGTGCCCTGGAGGTGGCACAGTTCTGTGGTTCGGTGTTGTACCTCATGGTAGCAGGTACATGTACCCCTCGTGGGTAGAGTTGTGTTGTGATGGCACATGAGTCCCGACCTCGGCTGGTGTTGAGGTGAGACCGTGCGTACTGTGGAGGTCTTGTGGTGTGAGTCACCACGTGTTGTGTGTTATTTATATTCGTACTGTGTATTTCTAGTTATGGTTTGGTATGTGGGTGTTGGATGGTCGTTGCCATACCCGATGCTTTGTGCGGCTAGTTTGCCTGTGAGACTGTAGCCTACTGTAGCCTAGGTAGTGGTTTGCCGGTGAGGCTTGTGGTCGAGGTGGTTTGGTTGTAGGGCGGACTAGTCGTGCTAAGCTAGTTTGGTGTTTCCATTTACTTTCCGAAGACCGGGGTTTAGCCGGTGTGTTTATAGTTTATTGTTGAGTAATCATGCGTGTGTGTGCATGTAATGTTTCAGCTACCGGCGTTCCAGTGAGACCCTCTGGGGTTGAGGTCTCTTGTGTAGTTGTGTTTTCGTTGTGGGAGGTTCCTACTGAGCTAGTGACTTGTTGAGGCTCACTCCCTTACAGTCTGGTTCAGGTGTTGTCCGACTTTGGCGTGGTTACGCAGGAGTAGTGCAGACTTGTACCACTAGTAGTAGAATAGTTGAGTTTGTTTGAGCTTGTGCTCTCTTGGGGAATGCCCCAAGTAGTTGTACTCTTTAATTGGAAATGTAATATTGTAAAGGGACTTTTGTACATTGTGGTTTATAGTTATATACACTTGTACTTTCCTGTGTTATATATTGTACTTATTCTATTCTTACTGGACACGTGTTAGTGATATCCCTTGCGAGACTCCGGTCCGATCGCGGGAGGCAGATCTGGATATGGACCATTATTGGGTATAAATATCCAGGGCCGTTACACTGGTCCTAGGCATGGAGAGGTGAGCTTGCAGCTATAAGCACTTGGATTGATCCTTGCATCCACAGGAAAGATTTTCTGAATCTTTTATCCTTTCGACAAGTTGATAGATCCATCTTTGACGTGCTTTACTACAAAAACCCTGCATGCAATAAACACGGATACCTAGACAACTCCTTTTTGTCTATGTTGTTAGTCAACCCTAGTAGTCGTGCAGTATGGATATATGCTTAAACTGGAAAGGTTATTCTGACATCACACAAATCAAGACTCTATGCAATACATCAAGTAAGAAAGAAGATTTCGTGTGGAATGATCAAGATCATAGTGTGCGCGGAAAGGTATTTGAAATCCACAGAATTTTAAGCATATGCGTATTTAAATAATCTAAGAAGATAGAGCAAGACTATACAAGAGATATATAAAGAGGATTCTGTATAAAGATGATATTAATACCAAATTGACGATATAATCATATGAAAATGTAATCCACGTTGGAACCAAGTCAATGTGAATATAGTCCATGTATAAATATAATGAAATCGATGTTCTGTACAAAGTTATTACTTAAACAGAAATCGATGAGCAGATGAAATCGTTGTTTTATTAAATTCAATCATTAAATTGTTATTTGAACGAAATTGATCATGAAATCGTTGTTTCAATACTGAAATCATTGTGAGACTAAAATTGTTGTTTAAGTAAATCGTTTCTTGACTAAGAGAAAATCGTTGTTTGAGCAAATCATTGTCTGATGAAATCGTTGTTGGAGTGAAAGCAAATCGTTGTTCAAGTAGAAGCAAATCGATGATTGCTATCAAATCGTTGTTTGCTATCAAATTGTTGTTTTATGTTAAGGCGAATTGTTGTTTCGACCAAATCGTTGTTGAAGTGATAGTGAATCGTTACAGCGATCGAATCGTTGTGTAACTTACCGAATCGTTATAGCGATCAGATCGTTGTTTAACTTATTGAATCGTTACAGCGATCAAATCGTTGTTTAACTTATCGAATCGTTACAGCGATTAAATCGTTGTTTAACTTATCAAATCGTTAGAATGATCAAATCGTTGTTTTAACTTATCGAATCGTTATAGCGATCAAATCATTGTTTAACTTATCGAATCGTTACAGCGATCAAATCATTGTTTTAACTTATCGAATCGTTATTGTGATCAAATCGTTGTTTAACTTATTGAATCGTTACAGCGATCAAATCATTGTTTTAACTTATCGAATCGTTACAGCGATCAAATCGTTGTTTTAACTTATCGAACCGATGTTCTATCAAGGAAATCGATGTGTACTTAGAATGAATGCTTTGAATTGTAAATAACAGTGTGTGAGGATAACTTACAGATTTTGCTTGACTAATTTCCTGTGGATGATCTTCAGAAAAGATTGTTAGAAAATATTTGTTAAAGTTTTGTTAATCACCAAAAAATTGCATATTATGGGGATAGACTAATCATCATTTGCAACAAGACATAAATCATTATTTTCTGGTTCATTTAGATCAACTAGATAGATGTTATTGACTCTTTTTCCAGAAAATTTGACACTTTCTGAAACTTTATCAAAGATTTGGCATGCATCTGAATCAAAAATAACTTTATAGCCTTTATCACACAATTGACTGATGCTAAGTAGATTGTGATTAAGACCATCAACTAAAAGTACATTATCTATAGAGTTAGAGTCATACTTACCTACCTTACCTGTGCCAATTATTTAGCCCTTATTGTTACCTCCAAACATGACTTGACCTCCATCTTTTTCAACCGGGAAACATAATTTTTCTTTATCGCCCATCATGTGCCTTGAGCAGCCACTGTCCAAGTACCAATTGTTTTGATTTTGGGCTGCTAGGCATTCCTGCATAAAGAGATCAGAACAGAGGTTTTGGTACCCAAATTACTTTGGGTCCCATTCTTCCAATCATACCAAAAAGTAAATGCTTTGGAATCCATAGTTGTTTGCATTTTAACATGTTTATTTTATTCCAGCATTGTTGTTCAGTATGGCTAAGTTTCTTATAACAGTTGCATGATGGAGTTTGAGTTTTTGCAGTTTTCTTACTGTTGTATTGAACTTGTGAATATTTTTGTCCTTTTTGTTGCTTGGTTGGCTTTGATTTTTTAGCAGAATTCCAAGCCCGTCGACAATTCACTTTGATTCTGTCGACATATGCCTTTGCTTGTTGAATAGTTGAAGTCTTTTGTTAATTTTTCAATTCTTTGCTTTTAGCTTGAACTTTTTTACTTGTACTTGGACTACAATGAACAAATGATGTGATCAATTTTTCTCCAAGTTTCTTTTCATTTTCAGTTTGAAATCCAAACCCATGCCTTGTTATGTTTGACTTGACTCCCAAAACAGCATCAAGATTTTCTTTTCCTTTTACAAATCTTGAGAGATCTTCATTTTTTCCTTTCAGTTCCTTTCGAACTTCTTCAATCTTTTTTTGAATCTCTTGATTGTCATTTTGAAGAGTTTCAACAGATTTTGTTAGAATTTGTTTTTCTTTTTCATTTTCTTGAAGTTTTTCTTTCATGCAATCCATTTCAACATAATGGCTTTCCTTTTCAATTTTCAGTGACTCTGTCTCTTTGGTTAGGATTGCAATTTGTTCATCATTGCTTGTGCTATGGACAAGAGTGGTGATTTTCTTTTTCAGTGCTTTGTTTTCAGATTTGTATTCACAAAATTTCTTAAACAACATGGTATATGCTTCTTCCCATTCATCAACTGTATAGTTTTCAAAGGAAGAATTTACCTCAGTGGAGTCTTCACTCCTTGCCATGAAGCACTAATTCTCTTCATCATCAGAACTTTCTTGAGCATTTTCATCTTCATCTTCATCACTTCAGGTTGCCATCATGGCCTTGGGTTTCTTGTAAGTAGACTTGTCCTTTTTCAGCTTCTTCTTGAGCTCTGAGCATTCACCTCTCATGTGCCCCTGTTTTTTGCACTCATAGAAAACAATCATGTCAGATTTCTTCTTTGAATCAAATTTATTTGAAAAATCTCTTTTTGGAAGAGTTTTGAAATTACCTGATCCCTTCTTTTTGAACTTAAGAAATTTCTTGAATTGTCTAGTGAGCATGGCCATCTCATCATTCTCAATTTCACTAGATGTTTCAATTTCATCATCTTCTTGTTGAATCTCTTTCTTGGAACTTGATGAAGCTTTGCTAGAGGCTTTCAATGCAATTGATTTTCTAGGATTGACCTTAGTTTCTTTTCTTTTTAGATTAATTTCATAGGTCTTTAGGGATCCTATTAGCTCATCCAATTTCATTGTGGACAGGTCTTTAGAGTCCTCAATGACAATGACCTTAGTATGCCAAGAGGATGGAAGAGATCGATGTATCTTCCTTACTAAGTCACTCTCACTGTATTCTTTCTTCAGACCTTTCAAACCATTGATTATAATCATGAATCTAGCAAACATATCTGAAATTGTTTCTTCAATTTTCATTTTGAACATTTCATATTCAAATACAAGCATGCTAGCCTTAGGTTCCCTTACATCTGACGTACCTTCATATATTAGCTCCAATTTGTCCCAAATTTCCTTTACTGACTTGCATGTGGAAACTCTTGAATATTCCTTTAGATGCACGGTACATTGCATCATATTCAACGCGCTCCAGTTCAAGGTTCCCTTGCGTATCTGTTCCCTTGTCCAGGTGTCTTCATCATCAAGCAGCTCATAGGGTCCCCTGCTCATGATCTTCCATTGGTCATAGTCTTGAGCTCTCAGAAACACCTGCATTTGATTTTTCAATAAGTATAGTCAGTTCCATCAAAGAAGGGAGGCCTAGACACTGAGTGTCCTTTAGCCATAAAACCTTTGTTAGTTTCCATTAAACATAATCTCTCCTGATCATTAGATCAAGCTATTAAAGCTGTAAATCAAAGAAAGCTCGCTCTGATACCAATTGAAAGATGTGCGGAATTACCTACAGCAGTAATGTAGAAGGGGGGTTGAATAAATTACTACCAATTAAAAACAATTTAACCTTCTTTTCGATATTGAGACCTACTTGATAAAAGCTTAAACAGATATGGATCAATCTCAAATGTCAATGTGTGTGTAGAATGTGCTTGGGAAATTAGCAGTATGATGAGTGTGGGAACTAACGATCGTTCCTAGCATACATCTAGCGTCAAATCATTCAAACCATAGGACACGATGATTTAAGGTGGTTCGAACTACACAACTCTTGTTTCCTACGTCCACCATCCACACACACGCACTGAAAACTGCTTATCAAGCATGTTTGACCCAACTACAACACACAAACGATGTCTGAGGCAAACACCCTCTTACAACAACCACACACACGTGGGTTGAGCACAAGGAATGCTCAAACCAACAACACACACAAATGATGGAAAATAAAGTGAAAGAAGAGTTCAAAGTTGAAGAACAAATCCAAAGTTGAACTCTTCAGGGTGTTCGTCCAGAAGAATTCCAAGCTTCACATCGATGAAGATCAGATGATGATGACGAAGCTTGACTTGAGGATGAATCGGTTTCAACTCCTATTACGAGACAGATCTCTCCTTGAACAGTCTGGAGTCTTGAAGCAGAGTAGCAGAGAAAGCCTTCTTCTTGGTCTTTGCTTAGGGTTTTGGTGTGGAGGCTTCTTACTTCGAAAATAGGTCCATATGATCTATATATAGTAGTGTTCAAGTCTTGAGAATTGTGTCAGAGGAGAACACTCTAACATACATCACATGCCTGTCACATGTTGTGACTTAACCTACGGCTGTCAACAGATGCCTTGTGGCTGTCGACAGGTACTGCTACAAACTAGGCTTCCAGAACCATGTTTCTGGATGGAACCCTAGGCTGTCGATAGGCGACCTGGTGCCGTCGACAAGCTGGACTGATCTGTCGACAGATAAACTTTGTCTGTCGACAGCTACTGTTTTATTTCTTGTCTTCTAGTAGCTTGTTTGCTTTCTGACTTCACTGGGTGTCGACAAAGGCTTTAGACTTGTCGACAGTTGAACACTTCTTATGCTTTTCAAGTTCTTTTGTGCTTGATTTTTGGTTCTTGACTTGTGCTTTTATTCTTACTTACATAAAAGACATTTCAAGTAAGATATCATGAAGGCATATATGGTCAAGAATTATTTCATTTGATCACCTCTTCTCAACACCAATTATGTCATTACCAAAACATTTATGCTTCAAACACATTCAAACATCAAGTCAATCATCATACACATTGTAACCCAACATGTCTTACAACCAAAAACAACAAGTGGTATCTTAACATTGGCTGTTCAAGACATATGACAAGGGACAAAGACAAATTTTACTTATTGTCTGAAAAGAAAGCTGGACATGTGACATTTGGAGGAAACAACAAAGGTAAAATTGTTGGTTCGGGTAAAGTGGGTAAAAGTCCTTCAAATTCAATTGATGATGTACTTCTGGTGGAAGGGTTGGAATACAACCTTTTGAGCATAAGTCAACTCTATGACAAGGGTAACAAGGTAATTTTTTATTCCCTTGGTTGTACAATTTTTGAGCCAAATTCAATCTGTGTAAACTTTTCTGGTAAAAGAATCAATAATGTTTACATAGTTGATTTGGATGAACCTGAAAATAACAATCTCTATCTTGCTGCTAATAAAAATGATCTTGCATGTTTGTGGCATCGTAGATTAGGTCATGCTAGCTACAATATGCTACATAAACTAGTTAAATTCAACATGGTAAAAGGTTTGCCAGAAACTTCCTTCAAGCAAAATTTCAAAATCTGTGAAGCATGTACTCAAGGTAAGCAAACAAGAAAATCCTTCAAAAGTAGATCTGAAAGTCAATCCTCTAAACCTTTTGAACTTATTCACATGGATCTATTTGGACCCACAAGGACAAATAGTCTCAATGGGAAAAGGTTTGGATATGTACTTGTTGATGACTTTTCAAGATTTACTTGGGTATTCTTTCTTGCTCACAAAAGTGTTGCTTTCATGAAATTTCATGAATTCTATAAGAAAATCCTTCAGGAAGGAAAATTCAAAATAATCTCAATCATGTCTGACCATGGTGGTGAATTTGAGAACACTGATTTTGAAAATCTTTGTAGGGAAAAAGGAATATCCCACAATTTTTCATCACCCAGAAGCCCTGAATAAAATGGAGTGGTAGAAAGGCACAACCGAATATTAGTTGAAATGGCAAGAACTATGCTGATTAAGAGTGGGTTGCCTAGAAAATTTTGGGCAGAAGTAGTACACACTTCTTGCTACATCATAAATCATGCAATGGTAAGGCCTCTAAGTAAAAAGACTCCTTATAAACTTGTAAAAGGTAAGAAACCTTCCGTTACTCACTTCAAAGTGTTTGGTGCAAAATACTTTATTCTGAAAAACAATAAAAGTGATTTGGATAAATTTGAACCTAAGAGTGAGTTGGGAATTTTTCTTGGCTACTCCAATCATTCTAGAGCATATAGAGTTTATAATGTCAAAGATCAAATTGTTGAAGAATCCCCTCACATAACCTTTGATGAACTCCATGATGGTGTGTGCAGGGAAAAGGATGATGAAGAATTCTTGAAAAAGGAAGATTCAAATGACCAGCAAAAAAAGGAATCTGCCATAAACAAAAATTCATGTGAAGAAGATGGGCAAGAAATAGCAACTGTCAATGAGAACAGAGATCAACTGAACATCAAAATGCTAAGGGATCACCCTCAAGATAGTATTATCGGTAATCTACTTGATCCACCCAGAACAAGATCTCATTTCAAACTCATTTCTGAATTAGATCAAATGGTTCTTGTTTCACAAATTGAACCCAAAAATGATGAAGATGCTCTAAAAGATGTTTTTTGGATAAATGCCATGTAGAAGAACTAAAACAATTTGAGAGAAATAAGGTTTGGCATTTAGTTCCAAGTCCTTCCTCACAAAGTGTCATTGGAACTAAATGGGTTTTCAAAAATAAAACTAGTGAAGAAGGCAAGATAATAAGAAATAAGGGTTGGCTACTTGCAAAAAGTTATAATCAGAAATTGGAATTGACTTCGATGAATCTTTTACTCCTGTAGCTAGGCTAGAAGCTATCAGAATTTTGCGCTCATTTGCATGTGCTCACTGTATTAAATTACAATAAATGGATGTTAAGAGTGCTTTCTTAAATGGGTTATAATAAAAGAGGAAGTTTTTGTTGAACAACCTCCTGGATTTGAATGTACATATTTTTCTAACCATGTGTTTAAGCTTGACAAGGCTCTCAATGGAATAAAGTAAGCTCTCAGGGCTTGGTATGACAGATTAAGCTCATTCCTTATAGGTAAAGGGTATTCCAGAGGTAAAGTAGATCAAATCCTTTTCACTAAAGTGCAAAAAGTGATATTTTGGTTGTCCAAATTTATGTTGATGACATTATATTTGGATCAACAAAATCTTCTTTGTGTAAGGAATTTGTTGATTTGATGACAAGTGAATTTGAAATGAGCTTAATGAGAGAACTAAAATTTTTCCTTGGATTGCAGGTGGTTCAAACTAAGGAAGCAACTTTCATCTATCAGTCAAAGTACATACAAGATTTGTTGAAGAAGTACAAAATGGAAAACACTAAAGTCGTGGCAACACCAATGAGCACAACTTTGAGTTTTGATGCTGATCTAAAAGGTAACTTGGTAGATCCGAAGGCTTACAGAGGTATATCAGATCTTTGCTTTACTTATAGCATCTAGACCTGATATACAATTGTAAGGCCCTCAAATTTTGCCCTCTTAGTTTCGGTCATGTGTTGTGTAAATGACTTGTGTATAGTGCCATGTATATGTATGTATATCCATATATATGTAATTATTTCTATATATATATATATTTATTTGAGTATTGTAGTTCATACATATATGTGTTTATCACATATATGTTGTTTTATTTACATTGTGTAGATAGTATTTCAGTATACATCAAAATTGCATGTATGTATATAGTGTATATATATATTTCCAGATATTTCTATGTTTTGGCCAAAAGACCAGTTGGCGTCCACATGCATAGACGTGCATGGGGATGACAGTGTCTAGATCGATGGACGTTAACTCCTGGTAGGCTGCCAGATATGTAGACGTCTATCTCCCAGATTTGTTGCAGTTTCAGATCCAGACACGTTCGTGATTTCTTCGCCCCAGTTTTTGGAAACCGTCGTCCAACGGTAATGCGTACCCAACTTCTCTTGGATTATAAAACACCTCCCTTCGACCAGATTGAGTCCCTTTGGCTCTTGAGAAAACCCTAAAAAGCTTGTTGCGAACCTTGAACTTTGAAACATTGGATCTGGCGATTGGAAGCTCCATCCGGCGATCTACAACGACTGGAAGGGACTTGGTTCATCTGTAAAGCTTCCCTGACTCTGACGTGCTTTCCCCATCAATACAGAAGCTGGATCAAGGGGAGATTGGAGGGCTTCCTGGCACTGGCCGAGGAGAGCATCGTCGGCAAATAATTCCATCTAACGTTTTTTTCAAAGGCAAGTAACCATGGGACATTGTCCATACCCATGTCTAGTAGGTCCTAGGAAATTTTGAGATTTTTCCTCGTGTCCTGGAACCCCATTCACCTTGATTTGTGCGTTTTTTCTGCACTTCTGTAGATAGGAACTTAACGGCAACATTTGCTGCCATTAAGATCCAAGGTCAGCGGCAACAGATGATGTCGTTAATCATGTTGGCGGCCACCTTTGTGCCGTCGAGTTTGTCTGGGTTTTACAGAACCCTAATTTCTACATTGTGTGATTGTGGATGGATTTGTGATGATCTACGCATGTTGTAAATTTTATAAGTGGTCCAGTACAGAGAGTAGGTCATATCATGAGGAGGTACCAAATTTCTGTTAAATGTGTGAATTATTAAAATTCCTATAAATGAACTGTGAGCATAAAATGACCTGTTTAACCTTGTAAAAATAGTTTTGTGGTGAGTTAGGGCTTCGTAATTTTTACATGACAGCATGATGATTGTTTTCAAGTTTCTGAATTACTAGAACCGACTGTATGAACGTAGACCATGTTGAATGAGATTCTCAGTTAAAATGCATGATATCTATTTTAATTGTGATAATTAGTGTGCAAATTCAAAAAATCTAAAATTTTGCATATGTGATGAGTAACCTGTGAATAGATTATGATAAAAATTTTGTACTATTTGGACAATAGTAAGTAGTGTTTCTAATTTAATACAAGAAAATGACCATGTTGAGCATATTTAATGTGATTATGTAAATTGCAGCATGATTAGATCGTTGCTATAATCATTTGTCAATATGAATAGTAAGAATAACCTCTGTAAATGGGAACCTGTGTGTGTATTTAAAATGAATGAGCATGAAATTATTAGTACATGTGAATAATGTAATTAAGGATAGTGAAGTGTTAATATGTAAATATGCAATTAGTGACACTGCTACCATAGAGGACTGTGGAACCATACCATAGTAAAGTCCCTACGGTAAGGTTCAATGTGTGTGAAATCCTATGGACAATTAGGATGAAATCCTAGAGGTGGACAAGTACCACTGGTTAGGGTGGACAGTGCTTCTCCTGGTTCTGCGCAGTTAACCAAGATCTATCACTGTTTTGCCTAGGTGATAGGTATGTGAATGTGTATATGTGACCTTCTAGTGGTGGTTTGGACTATGTGTCATGACAACTAAGTGTAAAATGTGAATATGTGTAAGTGAATTGTGAAATGTGCAATGTGAAACATGTGAAATGTGAAACTATTAAGTGAGTGTGCTAGCATGTGAACAAATGTAAAACATTGTGAATATGTTTAAATTATGTTAAAACAGCAAGTAAAATGTGTGTATTATTGTGTTAAATTCATGAGAATTCAATTAGAATCCATGCTAGGTGTGATGCTTACTTTATGTGGAGTTCCATGCATAAATTATGTACATTATAATATGATTTGAATTGCTTTAGCATGTTAATTAAAAAGTGTAGAAAGCATGTTATAAGTTTTATTCTTAATTGTTATAAATAAGATAAAGCATGTATTATGTGTCTCTAATGCTATGGGTTCCATGCTTAGTAATCTAAATTGTGTGAACCATACCACATGTGCTGACCTACTTCCACTGAATGTTAGTATGTGCATATGATGTATGTAAGGATAATGTATATGGATTGCTTTCTGGGTTTATTTAGACTCATTCTTGCTTCGGCGTACAGGTGAAGGTGCCTCCACTTCTTCCGAGGAGATAGTTAGGAGCGACTCCGAGTGTGAGGAGTAGCTTGTGTTGTGGAGACTTCGATATTGTACCTTTATTTTCATAAGTATGTAATGAATAAATGATGTATCTCATTTAGACCATGTAAATTTGATTTAAAATTTCAATTATGTGGACTTTAGCTTTTCTTTTAAATGCTATATAGACTGTGGATATTTAATGATGATGATGGAATGAGAATAAACTTATTATTATTCCGTTGTATTTGTGTTGTATTTGTGTACATCTCAGCTTAGTGTTTAGTGTTGGGCTAATGTCCCACTGTGACGATGTTCGTTATACCGACGTGGATTGGTATAATCGTACCGGTATAAGGAGGGTCGTTTCAGAGATTGGTATCAGAGTAACAAGGTTGAGATTGTACATGAATATATGCTATCATCCTCATAATATGCTAAGTCTTTATAGATTTGTCCACATGTGTAGAAATGATTAATAATGAAGGAAAGATAGATAAGGAATTGGTTAGGAATTAATTAACTTAGTTCTAAATGTGATTAAATGGTTTTACAGGCTATGACTTCTCGAGGTAGGCGTGGTGTTCCTACTCATGAGGATGAGCAGAGGAGAGAGGAGAGGGGTGAGCAGCATGCCCCAGCACCATAGGGACCTACTGTACTTCCTCCACCACCACCAGTAGATTATGGAGTATTCATGCAAGGTCTGGTGTAGGCCATGCAGACTCAGGCTCATACTCAGGCTGCACTCCAGGCTCAGCTGGAGGCTCAGGTTAGAAATGTTAGATAGAAGTAGTCTACTTTCATTTAAAATATATGATTTTTTTTTATGTTGCTATGTTGCATATGTGTTATTTATGTTGTTTATTATAGCAGGCTTAGGCTCCAGCTCCAGTTCCCCAGGAGCATGGCCATGGTGGTCCTTCCATTATGGAGCGATTCAAGAGGATCGCTCCACCCTCTTTTAAGGGGGAGAGTGATCCACTGCTAGTGGAGAGCTGGATGAGGAGATCAAGAAGATCTTCTGAGCGATTAGGTGCGCTGAGGAGGACAAGGTTAGCTTAGCCACCTATATGCTATAGGTATGTGTTAGTTGTATATACATTTATTGGTATTAAGTTTAGATTGCCTGGATTTGGTGCTTATGGATGGCTTGATGCAGGAGAGAGCCGATGTGTGGTGGGCCTCGTTACTGCATACCAGATTCGAGGACGGTGCTGTCGAGGTAGCATGGGACGAGTTCGTGAGGCTCTTTCGGGCCAAGTTCGTTCCAGAGCATATCCAGGACAAGATGGAGCAGGAGTTCCTTACTTTGACTTAGGGCTCCATGACCATACTTGAGTACGAGTGTAAGGCCCTTGATTTTCACCTTGTTTGTTTAAATATATGTATGTGCGTATAAGTGTACACTATTGATGTATAGATTATTATGTATACAAATTGTATTAATGAGTATTATTGAAATGTACATAGTGTATTTAAGTATATATGTATATATATATTTTAGTGTGTAATATTATAAATTCTGCATAATTAAAATGAGTTTTGTCGGCCAGTCGGCGTCCACATCGGCTGACGCTGACCACGGGTAGGCGGCAATATCGATGGACGCCAATTTTTGGATAGGCGACCATGGATATGGACGCCAATATCCCAGATCTGTTACGTTTTCAGATCCGGAAACGCCTCCGGAAATTGAGCCTCTTGTTTGGGAAACCCTTCCCAACAGCTCTGAGACTTGCCCGTTAACCGATCCGACCCCCAACCCTTTATAATATCCAAAATTCGGCCAGATCCATCCCTTTGGCTCTTGGGTCAAAAACCTATCTTCTCTAAGCAAAACCCTAACTTGAACCTGAAAGATCCGGCTTCGGGAGGCTTCGTCTGGCGATCTACATCAACTGGTGACGACCTTGAACATCCGGGAACGACTCCCCACGCTGGTGTGCTGTGAAGATCAACAGAAGATCCGAAGAAGGAGGGATTTGGAGGCTCTTTGGCACAGGCCGAGGAGGGCTTCTCCGGCTTAAATCGTCGTCGGTAGATTTTACAGAAGGCAAGTAACCCATACACATTAACCCTACATGTGTCTAGTATGTCCCAGGATTTTCTCAGATTTTTCTCGTGTCCTGGAACCCCCTTTTCAAGTGATTTATTGGCTTTCAGTCTGTGTCCTGCAGACAAGATATTAACGGCAAGATCCCTTGCCGCTAATATCATGTGTTGGCGGCATCATCTAATGCCGTTAACCTATAGACGGCCACCCCTTGCCGTCGAGTTCTTCAGACTGCAACAGTGAGCAAGTCTGTCCTTATATGAACTAATTTTCGAGTTTTTCCGCATGAGGATATACGGTAAAATTTTATATAATATGTAAATATATATGTTTGGGTGTACTGTGAGTTTTTGTGCATTTTTGTAATGTTCACTAATTATTAGAATTTTTGGAATGTGTTACCAATAGAATGTTAATCTTGGAAAATGTCATTTATGAAATATGTGTAGAAATTAACTGTCATAAATTTTCTGTACATTTCTCATAAGATCTAATACATGAGATAAAAATTTGAGCAATTTATAATATCTGTACAGTTTATTAAATTTTCTGGACTGAAAAATAGTTAACATGTCTATTCAATGCATAGAGGCTAAGAATTCTTGCGAAACTAGTTAAATTCCTGAAATTTGTGATAAAAATTGTACTGTCAGTATTCATGTATGAAATAAATCGTGAATCTGAATAATGAAAAATTGTATCAGTTTGACTATTTTTACCGTTGATATCATCACTGTTAGAATTTTCAGAAAATATGTGTAACTCAGAAAAATGCAAATTTTGGTATGCATGATAGCTAAACTGTGATGAATTTCTGGTTAAATTTCTGTACTGAACAGATGACAGTAGCTATATAAACTTGTTTTATGTTAAGTATTAGTGGTTAATACATGCTAATATGATAAATGTTTAATTATGCAAAAATTTCAGCATGAGTAGGATTGTTGTAAAAATCTGATTAATAATGAAAACAGTAGTACCATGCTAGGTAATACTGAAGAATGTAAATGTGTGAACATGAGATGAATGTGTGATTATTTTATGTTTAGAATGTGTTGAAATTGAGAAAATGTATTAATGTGCCAATGTGTGACACTGCTACCTTAGAGGGCTGTGGAACTGTACTGTGGTAAAGTCCCCACGGGAAAGTTCAAAGTGTGTGATGTCCCATGGGCATTGGGATTAAATCCTGGAGGCGAACAAGTATCGCTGGTTAGGGTGGAGAGTGCTTCTCCCGGTTCTGCGCAGTAACTAAGATTGATCACTGGAATGCCTAGGTGATTGATATGTGATGTGATCAGTGTGTGTCCTTCTAAAGTGGTTTGGGCTATGTGTCACGGCATTAAGTGAAAGTGAAATTGTGTTTAAGTGAAAGTGAAAATGTGTAAATTGTGAACCTGTGTAAGTGAATATGTGTTCATAAAATTCTTATGAAAGCATGCAAAATGATAAGTTTCTTATGAATGTGACATGATAGTAGTAAAACAGCGAGCTTTTCACTAATATGAATATGTTATCTATGTGTACAATTGCCTTAGAATTCATGTTAAATTAATTGTTATGAAATGTGTAAATATTGTGTAAAATGACCAACATGTGGCTTATGAATGAAATCAGTTTAGTATAGTGAAAAGTGTAGAAAGCATGTGATAGGATTTGCTTATTGTATATAAAAACCAAATCCTCTGTGAAAAATGTGTAGAAATCATGAATAGACTTTTATTTGAGAAATTGTCACTTCCATGCATTATGTGTAAATGATGTAGCTTAAGAGTATGGATATTACTTGATGCATGTATGTTTAGTGTGCTGGTGTTACTTGTTGAGTTCTTTTGAACTCATTCTTGCTTCGGCGTACAGGTGCAGACGTTTCTACTTCTTCCGAGGAGATCGTTAGGAGCGACTCGGAGCGAGAGTAGGAGAGAGTGTTGTGGAGTTAGCATTGTACTTTTCCATTATTTCATAGTATGTAATAAAGACTCTGCGTAGTCTCATGTGGACAATGTATTTGTTGTATTTCAGTTATGAATAGTTGGCTCTCTTTCCTTCTATACGGACTGTGGATAGAATGTGGATGATGGAATAAAATTTCTTTTCAGTTCTTTAAATTCCGCTGTCATGAGATATAATATATTTGTGTATGTTTCAGCCTATCGTACTAGTGTTGGGTAAATGTCCCACTGTAGTGATACCTTTTATATCGACGTGGGTTGGTGGAACCGTACCGATATGAGAGGGTCGTTACAGAGATTGGTATCAGAGCATCAGGCTGAAATTGTACATAAATATGCATATACCATCATCTTCATTGTATACTAAGTCAGTGTAGATTGTCCACATAGATAAGTAATTAGTTAGAATTTAGATAGTTTAGTTCTAAATGGTGATTAATCTGCTTTACAGGATATGGCTTCGCGTGGTAGGCGTGGTGTTCCTGCTCGTGATGGCGAGCAGAGGAGAGATGAGTCTCGGCGTGAGGATCAGGGTGAGCAGCAGGCCCCTGCACCCCAGGGTCCTGTACTTCCTCCACCGCCACCAGTAGACTATGGAGTATTCATGCAGGGTTTGGTGCAGGCCATGCAAACGCAGGCCCACACTCAGGCTACACTCCAGGCCCAGTTGGAGGCTCAGGTTAGAATAATAAGATAAAGTAGTCTGTATTTTAAATGCATGATTGTTATGATATATGTGTTAATTTCGTTGCTTGTTGTAGCAGGCTCAGGTACCAGTTCCCCAGGCTGACCATGGCGGACCCTCCATCATGGAAAGGTTCAAGAGGATGTCGCCACCTTCTTTTAAGGGGGAGAGCGATCCATTATTAGCTGAGAACTGGATGAGGGAGATTGAGAAGATCTTCCGGGCCATTAGGTGCGCTGAAGACGACAAGGTCACTTTAGCCACCTATATGCTACAGGTATGTGAAATCTAAGCTATTGGTTATTACTTTAAGTATAAATTAGGTTGGTTAGTTCTCATGGATGATTTTGGCAGGAGCGAGCCGATGTATGGTGGTCCTCGTTGTTACGTACCCGGTTCGAGGATGGTGCCATGGAAGTCGGATGGGATGAGTTCGTGAGGCTTTTCCGAGCCAAGTTTGTTCCGGAGCACATCCAGGACAAGATGGAGCAGGAGTTCCTCTCGTTGACTCAGGGCTCCATGACGGTGCTGGAGTACGAGGCCAGGTTTGCCGAGCTATCAAAGTATGCCCCTCATATTGTAGCTGATGAGCGCAGGAAGGCGAAGAAATTCGTGATGGGTCTGAAACCATCACTGAGGACGAGATTGGTGGCTTTCGACCATCGTACTCTCGAGCAGGCGCTCAGCGCGGCATGTCGTCAGGAAGGGGAGATGGAGCAGTACCTGGAGGAGAAGAAGGCTTCTCAAAAGAGGCCAGCAGCTCCTTTCCAGAGGCAGGAGAGGAAGAAGGCGACTTTCCAGTCACCGCAGCGTCCTGTGGCATCAGGCAGTGGTCAGGTATCCTCTCAACGTTCCCCTAGTGGTAAGAAGGAGTGTCCTCATTGCGGGAGGGCACATGGCGGTTCGGAATGTTGGCTGGTAGCAGGAAAGTGCTTAAAGTGCGGGAGCAATGATCATAAGATTAAGGATTGTCCGAGGCTTCAGCAGGGAGCCCAGCGGGGGCCAGCCCCAGTAGCGGCAGTAGCAGCAGCGCCAGCGACAGGACGACCAGGGAGACCTCGAGCCCCAGCTCGAGTGTTTGCGTTAGCTCGTGAGGATGCCGAGCAGGCAGATCATGTCACCGAAGGTACAGTTTTGTTCTTAGGTGTGCATGTTCGGGTTTTGTTCGATACGGGTGCTACTCACTCGTTCATTTCCGAGCGCTTTGCTAGGCAGTTAGCTTTAGAGTCTGGGTTAGAGTCTGAGGATTTAGAAGTCCCTTTGTCTGTGCATACACCTGCGGGTACGGTATCGACTAGGAAGTGTATTCCGTCTTTACCGGTGTGCATTGAGGATAGAGTCCTAGAAGGGTGTTTCTTCTTGCTTAAGATGAAGGACTACGATGCTATTCTTGGTCTGGATTGGCTAGAGGAGCATTATGCTTTGGTAGATTGTCGTGGGAAGAAGATTGTTTTCCGCATTCCTGGTGAGGATGAATTTTCTCATCCTTTGCCGAGGAACTTAGCAGGAAAGTTTGTCATCTCGGCCATGAGGGCAATGAGAATGGTGAACAAGGGTTGTGACGCTTTTCTTGCCAGTGTAGTTTTAATACCCAAGGCTGATGAGTCACTTACTCTTGCCGAGATAGATGTAGTGCAGGAGTATCCAGATGTCTTTCCTGATGATTTATCTGGATTGCCACCAGCTAGAGAGATAGAGTTCACTCTAGAGTTGCTTCCAGGCATCTCTCCTATCTCGAAGGCACCTTATCGGATGGCACCTGCGGAATTAGCTGAGTTAAGGAAGCAGTTGCAGGATTTGTTAGATAAGGGATTTATTCGCCCTAGCGTTTCCCCTTGGGGCGCACCTGTCTTATTTGTAAAGAAGAAGGATGGGTCACTTCGGTTATGCATTGATTATAGAAAGCTAAACCAGGTGACGGTAAAGAACAGGTATCCCTTACCTCGGATTGATGATTTGTTTGACCAGCTACAGAATGCATCGGTCTTTTCTAAGATTGATTTGCGTTCTGGCTATCATCAGTTGAGGATTAGGAGTGAGGATGTGTCCAAGACGGCATTTAGAACCCGTTATGGACATTATGAGTTTTTGGTCCTTCCGTTTGGTCTAACCAACGCCCCTGCAGCGTTCATGGATCTCATGAACAGGGTGTTTAGACCCTATCTAGATAGTTTTGTTGTAGTCTTCATTGATGACGTGCTGGTCTACTCTCCAGATGAGGCCGCACATCGTCAGCATTTGAGGACAGTGTTAGAGGTTCTCCGTGAGCACAAGCTGTATGCAAAATTCAGCAAGTGCGATTTCTGGATGCGCGAGGTTCATTTCCTTGGGCATGTTATCTCTGGTGCTGGTGTAGCAGTGGACCCAGCGAAAGTCCAGGCTGTTATGGATTGGGAGAGTCCCAAGACTCCTTCGGAGATTCGGAGTTTTCTTGGTTTGGCGGGTTATTATCGGCGTTTTATTGAGGGATTTTCATCCATCGCCGCTCCATTGACTCAGCTGACCAGGAAGGGAGTGAAGTTTGTCTGGTCCGAGGAGTGTGAGAGTAGTTTTCAATTATTGAAGACTAAACTCACATCGGCCCCTGTGTTAGTTCTACCGAGCGGTGTAGAGGGTTTTGCTATCTACACGGATGCATCTCGGATTGGTCTTGGCTGTGTGTTGATGCAGCAAGGAAGGGTAGTAGCATATGCTTCGAGAAATTGAAGGAGCATGAGCGAAACTATCCAACTCATGATCTTGAACTTGCGGCAGTGGTTCATGCACTGAAGATCTGGAGACACTATCTTTATGGTGTCAGATTTGAGGTGTTCACTGATCACAAGAGCCTAAAGTATCTTTTTCTCAAAAAGAATTAAACCTTAGACAGAGAAGATGGATTGAATTCCTGAAGGACTATGACTTCGATCTCCAGTATCATCCTGGAAAGGCGAATGTCGTAGCAGATGCCCTTAGTAGAAAGAGGTCATCCCTCCAGAAGGACTGGAAGATGTTAGAGGATGCAGCGTGCTCGATGACCGAGTTGGAGCCATCATTATGCCGAGCTTTTGTAGCTCAGCTATCCATTAGGTCATCAGTATTAGATGAAGTGATAGAGCATCAAAAAGCCGACCCTAGACTCCAAGAGTTAGTGGGTAAAGCGGGGATAGCTCGTGATGAGGATGGTGTGATTAGATTCCATCATCGTGTCTGTGTTCCAGATGTTGTAGATGTTCGTGAGCATGTTTTAGCAGAAGCTCATAGATCTAGATTCTCTATTCATCCGGGTAACACTAAGATGTACCAGGATTTAAAGAGATCGTTTTGGTGGTCTGGCATGAAGAAGGATGTAGCCGAGTTTGTTTCTAGATGTCTAGTATGCCAGCAAGTGAAGGCCGAGCGGCAGCGACCATCTGGTCTTATGCAGAAGATGGAGATCCCAGTTTGGAAGTGGGAAGCTGTCACTATGGATTTTGTTACGGGTTTGCCTCGGTCTAGACGAGGTAATGACTCGATTTGGGTAGTAGTAGATCGATTCTCGAAGACTGCGCATTTCTTGCCTATGAAGAAGAAGCAGTCAGTAGAGAGTTTAGCTAGACTGTATGTTAGTAGTATTATTAGATTGCATGGAGTGCCGAAGTCTATTATTTCGGATCGAGATCCGAGATTTACTTCGAGGCTATGGAAGGGTCTTCAGGATGCGTTAGGTTCGGAACTGAAGCTCAGTTCAGCATTTCATCCCCAGACAGATGGACAGTCCGAGAGGACTATCCAGACGCTTGAGGATATGTTGAGGGCTTGTGTGCTGGATTGGAAGGATGATTGGGAGCGCCATTTACCTCTAGTGGAGTTTGCATATAACAACAGTTTTCATGCGAGCATTGGCATGGCTCCATTTGAGGCTTTATATGGTAGGCCTTGCAGATCTCCTTTATGTTGGGAGGAGACCGGTGATAGGCAGTTGATCGGTCCGGAGTTAGTTCAGGAGACTTCGGATAAGGTCCAGCTCATTAGGAAGAGACTTGTTGCGGCACAGGATAGGCAGAAGAGTTACGCCGACAACAGGAGGAAGGATCTAGAGTTCGAGGTAGGTGAGCATGTCTTTTTGAAGATTTCGCCTACGCGAGGTGTAGTTAGATTTGGCAGGCATAGTAAGTTGAGCCCTAGGTTCATTGGCCCGTATGAGATTCTCCGACGATTGGGCAGCGTGGCATATGAGCTAGCTTTACCTCCAGCATTGGCTAGCGTTCATCCTGTTTTTCACGTATCTATGCTCAGGAAGTATGTCAGAGATCCGTCTCATATTATTAGCCATGAGCCAGTGGAGATCCAGCCAGATCTTTCTTATGTAGAGCAACCAGTAGCTATTCTTGATCGGAAGGTTCAACATCTCCGAAACAAGAGCATTGCGTCAGTAAAAGTCTTATGGCGTAACTTCTCGTGAGAGGAGGCTACTTGGGAGCTTGAGGATGCAATGAAAAAGAAATATCCTCAGTTGTTTGAGTAGTGTCAGTCTAACTTCGAGGACGAAATTTCTTTAAGGGGGAGAGGGTGTAAGGCCCTTGATTTTCACCTTGTTTGTTTAAATATATGTATGTGCGTATAAGTGTACACTATTGATGTATAGATTATTATGTATAAGTATTTATGTATACAAATTGTATTAATGAGTATTATTGAAATGTACATAGTGTATTTAAGTATATATGTATATATATATATATTAGTGTGTAGTATTATAAATTCTGCATAATTAAAATGAGTTTTGTCGGCCAGTCGGCGTCCACATCGGCTGACGCTGACCAGGGGTAGGCGGCAATATCGATGGACGCCAATTTTTGGATAGGCGACCATGGATATGGACGCCAATATCCCAGATCTGTTACGTTTTCAGATCCGGAAACGCCTCCGGAAATTGAGCCTCTTGTTTGGGAAACCCTTCCCAACGGCTCTGAGACTTGCCCGTTAACCGAACCCTTTATAATATCCAAATTCGGCCAGATCCATCCCTTTGGCTCTTGGGTCAAAAACCTATCTTCTCTAAGCAAAACCCTAACTTGAACCTGAAAGATCCGGCTTCGGGAGGCTTCGTCTGGCGATCTACATCAACTGGTGACGACCTTGAACATCCGGGAACGACTCCCCACGCTGGTGTGCTGTGAAGATCAACAGAAGATCCGAAGAAGGAGGGATTTGGAGGCTCTTTGGCACAGGCCGAGGAGGGCTTCTCCGGCTTAAATCGTCGTCGGTAGATTTTACAGAAGGCATGTAACCCATACACATTAACCCTACATGTGTCTAGTATGTCCCAGGATTTTCTCAGATTTTTCTCGTGTCCTGGAACCCCCTTTTCAAGTGATTTATTGGCTTTCAGTCTGTGTCCTGCAAACAAGATATTAATGGCAAGATCCCTTGCCGCTAATATCATGTGTTGGCGGCATCATCTAATGCCGTTAACCTATAGATGGCCACCGCTTGCCGTCGAGTTCTTCAGACTGCAACAGTGAGCAAGTCTGTCCTTATATGAACTAATTTTCGAGTTTTTTCGCATGAGGATATACGGTAAAATTTTATATAATATGTAAATATATATGTTTGGGTGTACTGTGAGTTTTTGTGCATTTTTGTAATGTTCACTAATTATTAGAATTTTTGGAATGTGTTACCAATAGAATGTTAATCTTGGAAAATGTCGTTTATGAAATATGTGTAGAAATTAACTGTCATAAATTTTCTGTACATTGCTCATAAGATCTGATACATGAGATAAAAATTTGAGCAATTTATAATATCTGTACAGTTTATTAAATTTTCTGGACTGAAAAATAGTTAACATGTCTATTCAATGCATAAAGGCTAAGAATTCTTGCGAAACTAGTTAAATTCCTGAAATTTGTGATAAAAATTGTACTGTCAGTATTCATGTATGAAATAAATTGTGAATCCGAATAATGAAAAATTGTATCAGTTTGACTATTTTTACAGTTGATATCATCACTGTTAGAATTTTCAGAAAATATGTGTAACTCAGAAAATGCAAATTTTGGTATGCATGATAGCTAAACTGTGATGAATTTCTGGTTAAATTTCTGTACTGAACAGATGACAGTAGCTATATAAACTTGTTTTATGTTAAGTATTAGTGGTTAATACATGCTAATATGATAAATGTTTAATTATGCAAAAATTTCAGCATGAGTAGGATTGTTGTAAAAATCTGATTAATAATGAAAACAATAGTACCATGCTAGGTAATACTGAAGAATGTAAATGTGTGAACATGAGATGAATGTGTGATTATTTTATGTTTAGAATGTGTTGAAATTGAGAAAATGTATTAATGTGCCAATGTGTGACACTGCTACCTTAGAGGGCTGTGGAACTGTACTGTGGTAAAGTCCCCACGGGAAAGTTCAAAGTGTGTGATGTCCCATGGGCATTGGGATTAAATCCTGGAGGCGAACAAGTATCGCTGGTTAGGGTGGAGAGTGCTTCTCCCGGTTCTGCGCAGTAACTAAGATTGATCACTGGAATGCCTAGGTGATTGATATGTGATGTGATCAGTGTGTGTCCTTCTAAAGTGGTTTGGGCTATGTGTCACGGCATTAAGTGAAAGTGAAATTGTGTTTAAGTGAAAGTGAAAATGTGTAAATTGTGAACCTGTGTAAGTGAATATGTGTTCATAAAATTCTTATGAAAGCATGCAAAATGATAAGTTTCTTATGAATGTGACATGATAGTAGTAAAACAGCGAGCTTTTCACTAATATGAATATGTTATCTATGTGTACAATTGCCTTAGAATTCATGTTAAATTAATTGTTATGAAATGTGTAAATATTGTGTAAAATGACCAACATGTGGCTTATGAATGAAATCAGTTTAGTATAGTGAAAAGTGTAGAAAGCATGTGATAGGATTTGCTTATTGTATATAAAAACCAAATCCTCTGTGAAAAATGTGTAGAAATCATGAATAGACTTTTATTTGAGAAATTGTCACTTCCATGCATTATGTGTAAATGATGTAGCTTAAGAGTATGGATATTACTTGATGCATGTATGTTTAGTGTGCTGGTGTTACTTGTTGAGTTCTTTTGAACTCATTCTTGCTTCGGCGTACAGGTGCAGACGTTTCTACTTCTTCCGAGGAGATCGTTAGGAGCGACTCGGAGCGAGAGTAGGAGAGAGTGTTGTGGAGTTAGCATTGTACTTTTCCATTATTTCATAGTATGTAATAAAGACTCTGCGTAGTCTCATGTGGACAATGTATTTGTTGTATTTCAGTTATGAATAGTTGGCTCTCTTTCCTTCTATACGGACTGTGGATAGAATGTGGATGATGGAATAAAATTTCTTTTCAGTTCTTTAAATTCCGCTGTCATGAGATATAATATATTTGTGTATGTTTCAGCCTATCGTACTAGTGTTGGGTAAATGTCCCACTGTAGTGATACCTTTTATATCGACGTGGGTTGGTGGAACAGTACCGATATGAGAGGGTCGTTACAACGAGGCTAGGTTTGCGGAATTATCAAAGTATGCACCTCACATTGTGGCTGATGAGCGCAGGAAGGCAAAGAAGTTTGTGATGGGCCTTAAGCCATCACTTAGATCGAGGTTGGTAGCATTTGACCATGGTATCCTAGATGAGGCTCTCAACGTGGCTTGTCGATAGGAGAACGAGATGGAGCAATACTTGGAGGAGAAGAAGGCATCGCATAAGAGATCTGCACCTCCTTTCCAGCAGCTGGATAGGAAGAAGGCGGCATACCAGTCACCGCAGCGTCATGTGGCAGCGAGCAGTCAGCAGGTAGCTTCTCAGTGGTCCCCTGGTAATAGGCCTAACGGCAAGAAGGAGTGCCCTCACTGTGGAAGGGCACATGGCGGTACCGAGTGCCGAAAGATGGCGGGAAAGTGTCTTAAGTGGGGGAGCAGTGAGCATCAGATCCGGGACTGCCCTAGACTTCAACAAGGAGCCCAGCATGGAGCGCCAGCCCCAGCAGTGAAAGCAATAGCAGTGCCAGCCCCAGCAGTGAAAGCAATAGTAGCGCCAGCTACAGGAAGACCAGGAAGGCCTAGAGCCTAAGCTCGAGTGTTTGCCCTAGCATGGGAGGATGCCGAGCACGCGGATAATGTCACCGAAGGTATGGTTCGTTTCATGGGTGTGCACACTCAGGTTTTGTTTGATACGGGTGCCACTCACTCATTCATTTCCGAGCGGTTTGCTAGGCAGTTAGCTTTAGAGTTAGGATTAGAGGCTGAGGAGTTAGAGGTTCCATTGTTTGTGCACACACCTGCGGGAACGGTATCGACTAGGAAGTGTATTCCTTCGTTACCTATGTGCATTGAGGATCGGGTCTTAGATGGGTGTTTCTTCTTGCTAAAGATGAAGGACTATGATGCTATTATAGGTTTGGATTGGCTAGAGGAGCACTATGCTTTAGTTGATTGTCATGGGAAGAAGATCACTTTCCGTATTCCTGGTGTGGATGAGTTTTCACATCCCTTGCCAAGGAACTTAGTGCGAAGGTTTTTTATCTCCGCCATAAAGGTGATGAGGATGGTTAACAAGGGTTGTGACGCTTTTCTTGCCAGCGTGGTATTAGTACCGAATAAATTCTAGGGGTCCATTTAACAAAACCCATTATTTATTGGAATTTATCTTATGTGATTTCCCTTTTTAATTAGGGAATAATAGAGTTACGAATTTTTATTACATTTCTTTACTTGAATTTATTCATGGGCCATGAGAGGTCCATTGGTCCAATTCCAATAATGGGTAATCATTTCATGACGTTGGAAGTCTCTCCGACATGTTCGTTTAATTTATGGGGGCGTTATCTTTCCGTGTTAACGATTTTCCGACTTAGTTCCCTAATTTGGATAATTAGTCACGTTGTGACATACGCTTGGCCAATCGGATTTTTCCTTGCTTGAATTTCTTAGTAGAATACTTAGGAATAATGTCTAGGGTTGATTTAAAATTTTTAAAGAATTTTTCGATGTATTCTTGCACATACGATAGTGGTACATATGTTTCTATTATTTCAATTTAAAGAAATTATTATTTTGAGTTTTTAAGTATTAAATTTTTCAGGCTGCTACATCATCTCCCACTTAAAAAGAATTTGGTCCCCAAATTCATATGATATGATACGACTACCAATTTATTCTAAATATTTCAATCCATCATCTCCCCCACTTAGGGCTTTGCTATCGTGAAAATAATATGAAATCAAACTAAGGGTTTAATGATGGTACCTTGTCCACTCTCCTTGGCATGATTTATATCCACAAGGGCTTGTAATCGTCCTTGGTGTGGAGTTTAGTTCTTCTTTATTGGACAATTGATGACTCGATGTTGTTGACTTCCACAATACAAGCATTTGCCCAATCTCTTCCAATAGTTATCAATCTGATGCCCTGGCTTTTCACAAAATCCACAGACTTCCTTCTGCATCACTTCCCCCCTTATTCTCTTGCTATCTATTGTATTTCTTCCTTTATTATCATCGGAATGAGTAGCGCGTTCCCTTTTCAACACCTTCTTCTTATGGATCTTTTTGAGGAGTTCCATGGTGTCCTCTACTAATTGAGCTCTCAATACCATGACTGAATATACTTCAATGTCTAGTGGAGCCAACTTTTCCCAGAACACAGGTCTCAACCCATCTAAAAATCTCTTTGCCTTCATCTTTTCCGTACTCATCAAATGTGGTGCATGTTGTGCTAGCCTTTCAAATTGCACTTCATATTCTGCTACAGACATCATTCGTTGTTTTAAATTGGCGAATTCATTTGCCTTCTTCTCACGAATCCTCTCGGAAAAATATTTGGTGTTGATGAGTTCTAAAAATTTGTCCCACTCTATGTTGATGTTAGGTAGTTGTCGACTGGCAGCTTCCTACCAAGCTCTAGCATCGCGGTCCAACTGGAAGGTTGCTAGAAGGACTTTCTCCTGCTCTGAACATTGCGTAACTCTAAAGATTCGTTTCATCGCCTTCACCCAATTTTCAGCTTCATCAGGATCCGAAGTTCCATTAAACCTAGGGGGATTTATTCATTGAAAGTTCCCATATAAGTCTCCTGCCCCATTTCTTGCTCCTATTTGAATCACGTTGTTAAGGGCTTGAGTTAACCCCTATACATTCTGTTGTAATTCGTGCATTTGTGCATGCTCGCCAGCCATCTCCTCTGGTTCCTGCGAGCAAGAATACTTATTAATGTCTTCTTAAACTTAGGGTGCTTAACATATAGTTAAGCTCCTAGCATAACCCCAAGCTTTACCCAATCTCTCACATAGGTATGGTGGTTTACTTAGACATGGTCATGACAGTTCACCAAGAACATCCCTAGACTTAAAATATCCTAATAAGGACATCCTAGGCTCTGATACCAACTATCACGCCCCTCCAATTTAGCAGCGGAATAAATCGGAGGGAAACGTGAGCAACGAGTATGGTAACGTAAATTGCGCATACATTCGCAAACATCAGAGCATCTAATGGACAATAATTATAATAAACTCTTCATTTCATTATAAAATCACTAAGACCATTACAACCACTAATTCAGAGTCAATATAGAGGGCTCAATGACATCATTACATTGAAAAGAAATCTAAAGCAATAACTATTAGACTTCATAGTACTAGGGTAGCTTCATTAACTGACTCCAGGTCACTCATCACTCTGGTCCTGTCCTATAGGTGTGTGTAACAACATTGTTTGACTTACCTGAGACACAATAACAAATAACGAAGGGTGAGCGATAACGCCCAGTAGGACTTAAATCTCAATAGTCAAGCAGGCTTTAAATAATTAGTGCTTTTAAAGGCAGAGTAACTAATGATAGCAAGAGTCATGTAAAGTCGAGAAAGTAGCACAAGTAACATGGTTCAAATAGCACGATGATTAAAGTCAAGTCACGATAGAACCGATAACAATAATAGCAAATAACAACATTGTCAAGAAATAGCAAGCGACATGTATAGCAAGGAAAGAGATAGTAGATGGTCATGTAAAGAGTAAATTCTACTTTGATTGATTTTTATCAATCGAGATAGTATAGCACTTTTGATTAACTTTCGTCAATCGAAATAGTAATGGCACATTGGTTATTCATAGATAGCCGAGAGAGAATATAGTACTTTGAATGTGTAAGGCCCTCAAAATTTGTTGCTTTATTTCAAGTGTGGATAATTCATGCTTGTGTGTGCATGTATGTAGATATCTATGTACAATATTAGCTAGTGATACTTATGTGTGCATGTGTGTAAATAGGTTATAAATATTGTATGATTGCATGCGTGATGGTGTGTATACTATACTATATATATATACATCGTACGCATGGTTTCTGCATGTTTTTAAGTTCTGGCCGAAGGGCCAATTGGCGTCAACATGGTGGACGTCCATGATAGTCAACGTCTATATCGATTGACGTTAATACTTAAATAAATGGCCATGGATGTGGACGTTAATATCTCTGACCTGCATGCGCTGCAGACCCAGGAATTTCGGGGGCAAGCAAGCCCAGCCATTGGGGAGATGTCCCCAACGGCTATTAGGCCTTCACATCACCCTGCGTGATGTCCCAACCCATTCTCCTATAAACTAAACCCTTTGCAACCTGCAATGACTTCTCTTGGCCTTTTCCAAGAGGAGAGAAAGCCCTATCTCGAACTGGTGGAGAGCTGGACTTTGCATGCTTTGATCCGGCGGTTTGGAGCTTCATCCGGCTATCTACAGCAACTAGAAGCTAGCTTGGACATAGGAGGAGGCTTCCCCGACCACGGACTGGAAGCTACAACACCACAGAACCCGGAGGAGAGCTCTTTTGGAGGCTTCTTGGGACTACCCAAGGAGAGCTTCAACGACACCTTTGATCCCTTTGGAGATTTATTAAGAGGCAAGTAACCCATCCACTTCGTCCATGTAGGTGTCTAGTAGGGTTTTACTATTTTTATGAGATTCTATCGTGTCCTGGATCCCCCCAATTCTGCTTCTTTTGGAGCCCAGGTCTGTATTTTTGCACAGACCTAAACTTGACGGCAAGATCCCTTGCCGTTAAGATCTTCAATTAACGGCCAACGATGATGCCGTTAAGCTCCTTTAACGGCCAAACTATGCCGTTAAGTTCTTCAGGACAGAACAATGAGTTGTTCTTCCTTCTATATGAATAATTTCCGAAAGATTTCGCATGAGGATATATTGTAAACGTATATGTTATGTAATATGAATGGTGGAATGTGTGTGTGAGACTCTTATGAATTTCTGTAAATGGCATGAATGGTTTTATTTATGAAAATACATGTATGATAAGACCTTGATCATGTTAGTTACTGTTGCGTAATTCATAAGGAGCTTGAATGCCATAATTTTGTTAGACCATGAGTAGGTATTTCAGTCTATGTTCTGAAATTTTGGGAAATTTTCCATGCTCAGGTGATTTATTGCAATTTCTGTTTTGGAAATAGAAAACATGCGTAGGTTTTGTAAAATTTACAGTAAATTGTGTGTTATGCAATAAATCTGAGGGAAATTCCTGTGACAATGTGTATGTCAAGTTCAGGGCTGTGAACTGTCAAATCTGATATTCATGTTATGTTCCATGTTAAATTGAATTATGAATAGCATGAGACTGAATGTTCTAATTTCTGTAAATATATGATAACTCAAAAAAATCTAGAAATTTGCATGTGAGGTCATGAACCTCAAATAGTGTGTGGTAAAAATTTCATGTTATTTGGATAACTATAGAGTGCTCTATGAAATTTCCATGCGAAAACGAGTGTTCAACGCATGCTAATATGAACATGGTTGATTATGTATGTTTCAACCTGATTAGTGTAAGGTACTGAATGTTTGATTTCTGTCAACAGTAGTATCATGAATAGGAAAATAGAGCCATGTATATAAGTGGGAGAATGTAAAGACATGTGTAATATGTGTGTTAAAATCGGAATGTGCAATGTGTAAGAATGTGCCATGTGTGACAATGCTTCCATAGAGGGCCGTGGAACCGTACCATGGAAAAGTCCCCATGGGAAGGTTCAATGTGTTAGGATCCTAAGGGCATTAGGATGAAATCCTGGAGGTGGACAAGTACCACTGGTTAGGGTGGAGACTTGTCTCCCGGTCTGCGCAGTCCAAGAGTCGTCACTGTATTGCCTAGGTGGCGTCTATGTGTTATGTGTATTTGATGTGTCCTTCTAATGGTGGTTTGGACTATGTGTCACGTCATTAAATTGTGAAATGTGAATGTGAATATGTGTAAATTGTGTAGTGTGAATATGTGTAAATGTGCAATGTGTAAAAGTGAACTATGTGAATGAGTAATTGTGCAAACATGTGAAACCAATGTGTTAGATTGTGAAATTGTGATCCATGATATGTTAATGTGAAATAATGTTATAACAGCAACCTAATGTGTTTATGATGATGTTTATAGGTGTAAAAATGTGTAGAATCCATGGTAGGAGTATGTCTCAATTATGTGTGAACAAATCCATGTTAAATTGTTATCATGTTGTAGTATAATCGGGAGTGTAGCTCTCATGCGAAGGGATGTGAATTGCTAAATCCATGTCAAAACAGCAACCCTAAAGTGTATGAAATGATAGTGTGCATGTGTAAGAATCTGTAGAAACCATGATAGGAATGTTTCCTTTTATGCATGTGAGAATCCCATGTTAGTTGCTATCATGTTGTAGCTTAATGTGATTGAATGAGTAGTAAGTATGTGATAGGATATTTATTTTGGAATGTCTTAAGTCATGTACCATATGATTTAAATTTTGTAGAAATACCATGATAGGTTGTCTCTTATCAATGTTCAAGCATGCTATATGTTTTGCTTCGTGAATTGGAATGTACAACCTACTGTGATGTATGCATGAATGATGTGTATGGAGTTATTTGCTAAGTCTTTTAGACTCACTCCTTGCTTCGGCGTACAGGTTTAGTTGGTGACCCGACACCTTTGGAGGAGACAGTGGAGAGTGACTCCGAGCGTGGCGAGTAGCTTGGTGGAGTCGACGTTGTGACTTTTGCCTTCATAGTATGTAGTTGAGGCATTGTAATTGAAACCTTATCTAATTGTGGACAAGCTATGTAATCTGATTTTAGCATTTTATTTATGTGGACTTTAGTTCTCTCGAAATTGTTATTTGAACCATGTATATTAAATGTGGATGATGAAATGAAATGACAAGTAGTTCTTTTACTTCCGCTACTCTGTATCTATATTTATGAGCATCTCAGCCATGTGTACTAGTGTTGGGTAAATGTCCCACTGTGACGGGACTCACTATACCGACGTGGATTGGTATAATCGTACCGGTATAAGGAGGGTCGTCGCAGAATGCGACTAAGTCAGGATAGAACGGAATAACTCAAGATAGCAAGTATCAAGTAGAGCATGAAGAGAGTACGACAATAGTCCCTCAATAAGAGGACAATAGCAGTTCAGTAACAGTTAGTGGCAGTACAGTAATAGTGCAGTACATCTGAACTAACAGACTAACAGTAATAGTGTAACAGTCAGATGTCTAGCTAATTCAGAATAGTCAGTCAGGACCGGTGCAAATGCAAACACTGTCAACTGCCCCTGCAGGTATTTTCGGGTGGCTCTCTGCCCCCAGGACTACATTGGAGCCCCTCGGACACAATCCGTGCCCTCAACAGTATGCATTCAAGTCAGTAGAGTCACAAGACCCATTTTAGAGATAGACAGTCATGAACAGTACAAAACAGTAGGAGCCACACAGCTCAAAGGTTACCAAGAGAGTACTAGATGAATAGACAAGAGAGACGAGATAATAGAGTGAACGTGAATATATGAGCGAGTAGAATATAGACGAGATCTTATGGTCATTGCACGTGAAACGTCGAGTAGCGAGCGATAGTAGCAGTTGCTCAACATGTGCGTACGACGTTGGCAGTAAGGTGGAACTCACTCCTTCCACTGGCCATGTTACGCACAGGTCCAGAGGTCCGGCATGATTCAAGATAAAAGTGAGAGCATCTAAGGCCGTTTGGATCTTGCTGATCCCTAGAGGTGTCATAGGTGTTAGGGTACAACCAGCTCGTCGACCATATGGGAATCCATGGATAGAGGAGACTTACGGAGGCCTTGAACAAGGATTCACTAGTCTGGCAGAAGGAGTATCCGACGGAGAGTTCGTCCAAGTCAAGAGAGAGTGTGTATAGAAACAAGTGTCCGATGTTCTAGAGGAAATCTAGAATAGTGGAGCGTCGGTATCGGTAATCCAAAACAACACGAGAAACGAAGACAAGTCTTATTTAAAGTAGGGCAATTAAATATTGAAATCAATTGCTACATGTATATGTGACAATTTTCATGCCAAGATAAGCCAAATTGGGGGGGTTCACGTGTGTGCATTGTGTAAGAGGAATTATAGATAGAAAAAGATCAAGTGCATGTATTTTAAAATACACAACATATGTTCAGTTATAACGTGTGTGTATTACTGCGTATAGGACTATTTACAGAGGGTATAATCATTGTAGAAAGAAATAACATCAAAATTTATGGGTTTTCAAGCAAAAAGCCAGAATGTGACGCACCTTTGTAAGGGTCGCAATGGGGTTAAAGCAGAACGCGACAGGGTCTTCTAAGGATCACGACAGGTAGGTCAGGTCGGGCGGCCAGAACGCGACGGGGTGCCCTGTCGCGATAAGATCGCGATAGGTTCCTGTGTCGCGATGGCCCTGAGAACGCGGCCTATCGGGCCGTCGCATTCTCAGGTACTTCACCTGAGTTCGAGAGGGAAAAGGACTAGCATGGGATTGCATGCCAACTTATCATATTTTGACACAGGGTGATTCGAAAATTCATAACTAATTGTACAGTCGATGAAAAATCATGAAACTAGCTGCGAATTGATCTAGACATGAAAGGGTACTCCTAGTAATTAGGAATTGAAAAGTAAGCATGGTCTCGACATGATTCTGAAAGATGCGTGGAATTATCTATTATGGTAATCTAGAAGGGGGGTTGAATAGATTATTGTCAATTAAAACACTATGTCCTTCTTTTTAATGGAGACACAGACTTATCGATATCTCAAACAGAGTTGAATTAAATTCGAACCAAGATGTGTGTGTTTATTGTGAATAAAACAGGAACAACCTATCTAGCGTGTGTAGAATCAACGTGCCTACCAATCATCTACTGTGAAGACGTAGCAAACCACAGGACATAAAGATTTAAGGTGGTTCGGAGTACACAACTTGTGTATCCTACGTCCACCGTCCACACACACACACGCAGAAAGACTGCTTATGAGTGAGTTCAATCACTACAACACACACACACCACGTTGTCTAATGTAAACAAGCAATCAGAACAACACCACACATGCAGATCAAGCACAAGAGACGCTTAATCCACTACCACACACACAGAGTATGAAAAGTTGTAAGAGAGAAGAGTTCAGAGTTGTAGAATCAAATCCTAAAATAGAACTCTTCAAGGTGGTCATCCAGAAGAACTCCAAGCTTCGTCTTGATGTTGAACACTTGATGGAGAAGCTTGAATCGTGGACAAACCGGCTTCAACTCCGCTTGGAAGATGAATCTTCTTCGCTCTGGACGGAGGGTTGAAGCAGAGCAGCAAAAAGAAGCTTTTTTCTCTCTTGGATTTTGCTTAGGGTTTGGTATGGTTGCTTCTTACTGCGAAAATACCTCCTTATGTTCTATATATATGGGTGTCCAAGTTAGGAGAGACGTGGTAAAAGGAAACACCCAAATACGGAACATATCCAAATCTCAGAATTGAGGTTTCTCTTCGTCTGTCAATAGGTCACTATTCATCTGTCGAAAGGTACTGACAGATTTGAAATTTCCAGAGCACTGGTCTTCCGGGAAGTGTTTTCCTGTGTGTAGCTATCGACAAGCGATTTGTGGTTGTCGACAGACACACTTCAATTTGTGTTTCCTAAAAGGTATCTATCTTCCCTGTGTCTATCTGTCGACAGGTATCTTTTGGGCTGTCGACAGGCACTTGCTTGATGTGTTTTTCTTTGTGTTTTTGCTCTTGATTTTGATGCTTGTCTTGCATTCATTCACACCTACATTAATGAACATTATTAGAGAGATATAATAAATATGTAGATGATCAATTTGAAGCATGGTTTGATATGTTGCTTGACTTGTCAACGTCCTCATGTTACAACCATTCACACAACATCAAGTTATATTGTTCATCATTAAAAACATGTAATCACAAACATCACACATGTGAACCCAACATTCTCTCCCTTTTTGATGATGACAAAATTTCAATTTATGCATAATGTATGGTTCTCCCCCTTTTGGCAGCATCCAAAAAGACAAGTCATGCACTCATGAATATAAAGTGGGCAAACAACTGTGAATTCCATTGAATAAGCATTTGGCACACACAGTTACAAAAGTTGTTCATGACACGACTGAAAGGAATTGCGAAAGAAGGAAAGAACATGACAGACATAACAAGCTAAGACACCAGTGAGAAGACCCTGACCAAAGAAACAAGAACACTAGATAATGGACTCCTAGACTCTGTATACGTCATCATTCCTAGGTGCAGGGGGTTGACGGAAGTCGTGAAACTCAGTAGAGAGCCTGGTCATCCGGTGCTGAATATGTACATGGGTGTCAGCCAATGCATCCATCCTAGTCTCAACATGATCGAACCGAACATTGAGCTGAGCAAATCAAGTGCTCATTTGTTGCTGCATTTGGGTCAAATGAGCAGAGATGAACTCTCTAAGAGACTTCTCTAGAGGTGCTTGAGCATTAGCATCATCATCAACATCATCTCCCTGAGCATCCATGGGCTCTGCTTAGGAGTCTTCATCAGCTTCATCATCAGCAAGGTCTTCGTCATTTGCTGCCGGCTCGTTGCCCTTGAGATCCCTTGTCACATTGCCATCAACAAGCTTATAGCCCATTTGATGTGCGGCAGTAAGATCAAAAGAACTGTTGTAACGCCCCTCTTAGACCCAGTACAGTTACACCAACTCACATTGGATCTAGTAGAGGTATTACAGTGGAACGAATCCAACAATTTCAATACAGGTTGAAATATACACAAATAACTATTCAATTCCAATGATAATTAACAGAACATGGAATTAAACACTTGCAATCAGCATTTATTCAAAAGCAAATCTGATGCATAAAAGATAACAGTAGTCCAAGGTTTATTACATTCCAATGATCAGTTGCATAAAGGAAATTACATAAGATCCTCACATACAAGTGCCACTCTAAAACTCTCTAAGACAAGCTAAGTCTCCACGTCCTCACGCTCTGAGTCAGTTTGCACTAACTCCACCGTATCCTCTGGCTCTCCTGAAATGTTAGGCAAGTATGAGTCCACAAGACCCAGCAAATCACATGAAAGACAGTTCAAGATATTAACATTATATTAGTTTTAAAACATGGTAGTACATTAGCATTCCATTCATTGATATCATATATTTTCTTAATATAGTTCTAAGTCCATTGGCAATCATTCATTTCATGGTGATTCTAACTATTAAGGAAATAAAAATGTTTCACATGTAGCATGGAATTACTTATTTATGAAATCTATTCGATGTTATGTGACCTACAACAATTCTCATGTATCAATTTCTCATTTATGCATACACAACAATTTTCATGTAGTAATACTAAAACATTGACATGTAACATGAAATCCTTTGAACAAGTTCACATGTAGGAATGTAAGCATATAACATGTAGTATGTAGCATGTAGAACAGGTAGACATGTAACTTGTAGCATGTAACATGTAGCATGTAGATATGTAACTTGTAGCATGTAACATGTAGCATGTAGATATGTAACTTGTAGCATGTGGTCATTTTCATATAGTTGCCAAGACATAGCCTACACTAAATTAGAGATCAGTAGTCATTTAACATTCACTTATCACCTAGGCAATGCGGTGATGAAGTCATAGTATTTGCGCAAAACCGGGGAAAGTCCTTCCCACCTTAGCCAGTAGAACAAGTCTACCTCCAGGATTTCAATCCGTTGCCCACGGATTCATTTCTTTACATGTAGGTGAACCATTACCATAGGGGCATCTACGGTGTAGCTCCTTGTAGGAATCTCTAAGATAGCAATGTCTTATTGGCATCATTGTTATAATGCATACACTAATGTATAATAGATAGTGACATTTCATTTCATACTATTTAACATGTGTCAATGCAATATTTCAAAGTACAACACTTTCAGTTCTGAAATCCTATTTACTATACAACAGATTTCTATCATGATACTAATATTCATTCTTGCATTTTCATGCATTTTTATTCAATTCTATGTGTAATATATTGTTCAGAAATTCATAACAGAACGTACACATGTCTGAAAATTATGAAATTTTAACAGAAATTCGAAATCAGTAATTACAATACACATACCAAATTTCATAATTTCTGATTTCTGCAACTATTTTTCATGAAATTAACTCTATTAAATCAACTAACTAACATGGTTTAATATTGAGAAAAGCTCACAATTTTCACATGGAACAGGGATTACTGACATATCATATCTATTGCAGTAATCTAAACATCAATCAACATGCTTTCTTTTACGTCATTGTACTTATCTTATACAATTTAAACCTTGATCATTGTCATGTAATTATGCATGTTCATCAATTCATATATATATATATAAATATATAGAACCTGCACATTATAGCAATAGACAGTCCATAACAATAACATATTCTAATATTACATGGCTGAAACGCATACATTCATAAATTATACATTTAAAACCAATTCACTCAGATTTCTGGAATATATGATTCTGTTAAACTTAACGTCAATTAGTATGACGTTTACTATAGTCGACGTCCACATACGTTGTCGTTAAGTAACTATAGGCGGCGGCACATAGCGCCGTTTACATATAGTAAGGACAGAAAATACATATATATTTCGGATGAACTAAACGACAGTCGATATTGCCGTTTACATATTATAGGCGGCAATACCCTGGACGTCTAGTTCTAAGACACAGAAAACACAGAAACCTGCATGCAATAACGACGTTTCTAACCCTTCCCGTAGGTTGTTTACATGCTTTAAAAATACAAAAAAATGTTAAATACATAGTATAACATATCCTAAACTAATCCCCCATGCAACTTGCCTCAATCCCTCCTAATGGAGTGTCGAATCCGAGCTCGAAGAAGCCCGTCTCGCCAGGGAGACAGTTCTTTCCTCCGTCTTCAAGCAATCTGAAACCTCCTCCGATGAAGTTCCTCCGCCTGGATGAGCTTTTAGGCACGAAGTCCTATGTATCTCCTCGGTGTAGAAGCCTTTGAACCGCACGAATAAGCACCAGATCGCTCTGCAAATCCCTTCCTCGGCCCTCTTTCTCTCCTCCAGAACCAAAGCAAAAACCCCCTTTCTTCCTGCGAGATCTGGTCTTATAAAGACCTCTCAAGCAAAGACCAAGCCTAATCCTGACCCTCGGATCTAAACGCATCGGATCAGCTCATTAAAACCTTCCGGAAACAACCGATCTCTTTAATCAGGAACGGAAAGCTCAAAAACAGGCAAGTCAGTTTAACGTCAACATAGGTTGTCGTCTACCCCAAATATAAACGTCCATCGTTGATGTCGTTTATAGTCTTGCCCATAATTAAATAATTCAGAAAAATAGTAAACGTCAATACCTATCGTCGTTAATATCCCATAAACGGCATGCGATGTTGCCGCTTACAAGCTTTAACGTCAAATGATCTTGGCGCCTAGTTCTACACAGAACAGCATTCAATTTATGCAGAAATAAACACACAATGAACAGAATACATTCAAGGAAATTCTAGGGTACTACATCCTCTCTCCCTTAAAATAATCTTCGTCCTCGAAGATTGAGTTAAGTTACTCACCGAACAAGGACGGTTAAAGCTTCTTCATTCTTTCTTCAAGCTCCCACGTTGCCTCTTCACGTGAGAAGTTCCTCCATAGAATCTTCACAAATGGAATGGACTTTGATCTCAATTCTTGCACCTTCCTGTCCAGAATCTTCACAGGTTGCTCAGCATAAGACAAATCTGGCTGCAACTGAATCGGTTCATAACTGATCACATGAGCCGGATCTCTAACATACCGCCTCAACATGGATACATGAAATACTGGATGCACCGCTGCTAAAGATGGTGGCAAAGCTAACTGGTATGCCACATTCCCGATCTTCTTCAGAATTTCAAAGGGTCCAATGAATCTCGGGTTCAGCTTACCCCTCTTTCCGAATCTTACTACACCTCTGGTTGGCGAAACCTTAAGGAAAACATGGTCTCCAACCTCGAATGCCAAATCCTTCCTTCTTGCATCTGCATAACTCTTTTGACGGTCCAGAGCCGCTTTTATTCTCTGCACAATCATCTGAATCTTTGCTGAAGTCTCTTGCACTACTTCAGGTCCAACCAGATGTCGATCTCCTGACTCCTCCCAACACAATGGGGATCTACAGGGTCTTCCGTACAAAGCTTCAGAAGGTGCCATTCCTATGCTCGAATGGAAATTGTTATTATAAGCAAATTCCACAAGAGATAGATGGCGCTCCCAATCACCTTTCCATTCTAAAACACAAGCTCGAAGCATATCTTCCAACGTCTGAATAGTCCTATCGGACTGTCCATCCGTTTGCGGATGAAATGTCGAACTCAACTTCAACTGACTGCCAAAAGCCTGCTGCAAACTCTGCCAAAACCTGGAAGTGAATCTCGGATCACAATCTGAGATAATCGACTTCGGAATCCCATGCAGCTTCACAATATTATCAATATACAGCCTGGCCAAGCTCTCAACGGACTGCTTCTTCTTCATGGCAAGGAAATGAGCACTCTTCGAAAATCTATCAACGATCACCCAAATAGAATCATTTCCTCTGGCCGATCTAGGCAATCCGGATACAAAGTCCATTGTCACTTGCTCCCACTTCCACTGAGGGATATCTAACCTCTGCATTAAGCCTGAAGGTCGCTGACGTTCTGCCTTCACTTACTGACAGATCAGACACTTTGCCACGACATCAGCCACATCTCGCTTCATGCCAGTCCACCAGAAAGAACGCTTCAGATCCTTATACATCTTCCCACTGCCTGGATGAATAGAGAATTGAGATCTATGAGCCTCCTCCAAAATTTCCTTTCTCAGATCAACATTATTAGGGACACAAACCCTAAGATTCAAGCGAATTACATCATCTTCATCTCTGGTAACTCCACTCTTTCCAACCAACTCCTGCAACAATGGATCATCTTTCTGCAACGCAATGACCCGATCAAGAATAGAAGATCTCAAAGACAACTGTGCCATGAACAAGTTACACAATTGAGGTTCTAGAACAGCCAAAGAAGTTGAAACGTCATCTAGCATCTTCCAGTCTTGCCTCATCATCTGTCTTTTCCTGCTCAACGCATCTGCCACTACATTGGCCTTCCCTGGATGGTAAGACAGATCAAAATCATAGTCTTTCATGAATTCTATCCACCTCCGCTGCCTCAGATTCAACTCCTTCTGCGAGAACAAGTATTTGAGACTCTTGTGGTCTGAGAAGAGCTCAAATCTAACTCCATATAGATAGTGCCTCCAAATTTTCAAAGCATAGACCACAGCTGCTAACTCCAAGTCATGGGTCGGGTAGTTGCGCTCATGCTCCTTAAGTTGCCTAGAAGCATACGCCACAACTCGACCACCCTGCATCAGAACACAACCAAGCCCAATCTTCGAAGCATCTGTGTAGATAGAGAAAGAATCTACATCATTGGGCAAAACAAGCACTGGCGCTGAGGTCAGACGATCCTTCAATTCCTGGAACGCCCTTTCACAAGCCTCTGACCACTCAAACTTGACTCCTTTCCTTGTCAACCTCGTCAAAGTCGCCGCAATAGAAGAAAATCCTTCGATGAATCTCCTATAGTAGCTAGCCAAACCGAGAAAACTCCTGATGTCAGCTGAAGATCTCGATGTCTCCCAATCAAGAACAGCTTCCACCTTAGTTGGATCTACAGACACACCTTCTCCCGATATAACATGACCCAAGAAATGTTCTTTCATCCAGAAGTTGCACTTGCTGAATTTAGCATACAGCTTGTGCTCCCTCAGGACACTCAACACAATCTTCAGATGCTCACTATGAGTCTCTTCATCGGGCGAATAAATCAACACATCATCAATGAAGACTACCACAAAAGAATCCAGATACTGCCGAAAAACTCTATTCATCAAATCCATAAAAACTGCTGGAGCATTTGTCAAACCAAAGGGTAAGACAAGGAATTCATAATGGCCATATCTCGTCCTAAAAGTCGTCTTAGCAGAATCTTCCGGCTTAATTCGGAGTTGATGATAGCCAGAACGAAGATCAATCTTAGAGAATACAGAAGCTCCTCGCAACTGATCAAACAAGTCATCAATACGAGGTAAAGGATACTTGTTTTTAACAGTTACCTGGTTGAGCTTACGGTAATCTATGCACAACCTCATCGATACGTCCTTCTTTTTCACGAAAAGAACAGGTGCTCCCCATGGCAAAACGCTCGGCCTGATGAAGCCTTTATCAAGTAATTCCTGCAGCTGCTTCCTCAACTCTGCCAATTCCGCTGGCGCCATGCGATAAGGTGCAATGGAAATAGGTGCTGTGCCGGGTACGAGCTCAATGCCAAACTCTAACTCCCTTGCAGGTGGCAAACCCAACAAATCTTCAGGAAAGACATCGCTGAAATTTCTGACCACCTCAATATTCTCGACAGATAGAACCTTCTTCGAATCCTCGGTCACAACCACACTAGCCAAAAAACCAGGGCAACCCTTGCTTAACATCCGAGTCGCCTTCAAAGCTGAAATCACAAACTTACCCGACATGACCTTGGGCAAAGGGTGAACAAACTCCTCCTTTCCAGGAATCTAAAAAACTATAAGCTTCCGCCGACAATCCATCAAAGCATAATGCTCCTCAAGACAATCAAAGCCCAAGATAGCATCATAATCCTTCATCTTCAGCAAATAGAAATTACCAGGCAAAACTTGCTCCTCAATGCACACAGAAAGCGACGAAAAACACTGCTCGGTCAAGATAGTTCCTGCTGGAGTATGAACAGACAAGGGAACCTCCAACTTTTCCGGAACTAGAACATTCTCCTTTATCAAGACTTTGGCAAATCCCTCGGAAATAAAACTATGCGTGGCACCGGTATCAAATAAGACTCTAGCATGCATTCCCATAATTAGAATTGTACCTTCAGTGACGTGCTTTGCCAACTCTGCCTCGTCTCTCGCCAAGGCGAACACTCGAGCCGGAGCCCTCGGTCTCCCTGCTGCTCTCGGTGCCGGTCTCGCTGCTGCTGGTGCTGCTGCCGCTGCAGTCTGCTGCGCCATCTTCGGACAGTCTCTGATCTTGTGGTTCTTGTCACCACATCTCAAGCATCTCCCGGAAGTCACCCAACACACCTCGCCTCCATGACGCTTCCCGCACTGGGTACACACTGGCTTCTCTGCAATCATACCTCCGCCTGGAGTCGGTGCCGCTGCTCTCGCTGGAACCACTGCTCTCTACTGAAAAACTGGGGTCTTCTTCTTCTTATCCTGCCGCTGGAAAGCTGATGTTGGCCTCTTCAAAGAAGCTCTCTTCTCTTCAAGGTAAACTTCCATCTCTGCCTCCTGCATGCAAGCTGCTGACAAAGCTTCCTCCATGGAACGATGTCCTAATGCCACTAGTCTCGTCCTCAGGGACGGCTTCAACCCCATGATAAATTTCTTTACCTTCCTCTGCTCATCTGCCACAATGTGAGGCACATACTTGGACAGCTCCGCAAATCTTGCCTCATACTCAAGTACACTCATTGACCCCTGGGTCAACGTCAAAAACTCCTGCTCCATGCGGTCCTGCACGTGCTCTGGAATGTACTTCGCCTTGAACAAGCGGACGAATTCAGTCCATGCAACCTCCATAGCACCATCTTCAAACTGTGTGCGAAGTACAGAAGACCACCATACGTCGGCACGCTCCTGAAAAAGAAGGTAAGTACATCTAAGATATATTCCAACCAATACCCATAAGCTCCTTAAAATCTATCTTTACCTGCAGCATATAAGTAGCTAAGGACACTCTCTCCTCTTCCGCACAACGAAGGGCACGAAAGATCTTCTCCGTCTCTCTAAGCCAACTCTCCGCAAGAATGGGATCACTCTCTCCCTTAAAGAAAGGCGGGGTCATCCTCCTGAATCTTTCCATCATAGGCACTCCTCCAAAAACTGCATCCTGAGCTGGTGCTCGTGCCTACAATCCAAAACATCCCTTAGATAACAACTCTTCAGTTACCACCTTGAATAATTCTTGCTGCTACCGACCTGAACCTGCACCTGCGCCTGCAATGCCGCTGTAGTCTGAGCCTGAGTCTGCATCGCATACACCAATCCTTGCATCAATGCTCTGTAGTCTACAGGTGGTGGTGGGGGTGGCAAAGGTACACCCGCCTGGTTTGAGCCTGCTATGCTGGAGTCTGCTGATCACCTGCTGACTCATCACCTCGAGCCGGGCCAGCTCCTCTACGTCCACGAGTCGCCATAGTCTGCAAAATAAGCATCCTATTTAATAACCTATCATCCTACATGACTTGGACTAATTCTTTATGCAGACTTGAATATGAATACAATACTGATATTCTATTTATGTACATGTTCAACCTGGATCGCTCTGATACCAATCTCTGTAACGCCCCTCTTAGACCCAGTACAGTTACACCAACTCACATTGGATCTAGTAGAGGTATTACAGTGGAACGAATCCAACAATTTCAATACAGGTTGAAATATACACAAATAACTATTCAATTCCAATGATAATTAATAGAACATGGAATTAAACGCTTGCAATCAGCATTTATTCAAAAGCAAATCTGATGCATAAAAGATAACAGTAGTCCAAGGTTTATTACATTGCAATGATCAGTTGCAGAAAGGAAATTACATAAGATCCTCACATACAAGTGCCACTCTAAAACTCTCTAAGACAAGCTAAGTCTCCACGTCCTCACGCTCTGAGTCAGTTTGCACTAACTCCACCGTATCCTCTGGCTCTCCTGAAATGTTAGGCAAGTATGAGTCCACAAGACCCAGCAAATCACATGAAAGACAGTTCAAGATATTAACATTATATTAGTTTTAAAACATGGTAGTACATTAGCATTCCATTCATTGATATCATATAGTTTTCTTAATATAGTTCTAAGTCCATTGGCAATCATTCATTTCATGGTGATTCTAACTATTAAGGAAATAAAAATGTTTCACATGTAGCATGGAATTACTTATTCATGAAATCTATTCGATGTTATGTGACCTACAACAATTCTCATGTATCAATTTCATGTTATGTGACCTATTAAATAGGATGAGCCTGCTATGCTGGAGTCTGCTGATCACCTGCTGACTCATCACCTCGAGCCGGGCCAGCTCCTCTACGTCCACGAGTCGCCATAGTCTGCAAAATAAGCATCCTATTTAATAACCTATCATCCTACATGACTTGGACTAATTCTTTATGCAGACTTGAATATGAATACAATACTGATATTCTATTTATGTACATGTTCAACCTGGATCGCTCTGATACCAATCTCTGTAATGCCCCTCTTAGACCCAGTACAGTTACACCAACTCACATTGGATCTAGTAGAGGTATTACAGTGGAACGAATCCAACAATTTCAATACAGGTTGAAATATACACAAATAACTATTCAATTCCAATGATAATTAACAGAACATGGAATTAAACACTTGCAATCAGCATTTATTCAAAAGCAAATCTGATGCATAAAAGATAACAGTAGTCCAAGGTTTATTACATTCCAATGATCAGTTGCATAAAGGAAATTACATAAGATCCTCACATACAAGTGCCACTCTAAAACTCTCTAAGACAAGCTAAGTCTCCACGTCCTCACGCTCTGAGTCAGTTTGCACTAACTCCACCGTATCCTCTGGCTCTCCTGAAATGTTAGGCAAGTATGAGTCCACAAGACCCAGCAAATCACATGAAAGACAGTTCAAGATATTAACATTATATTAGTTTTAAAACATGGTAGTACATTAGCATTCCATTCATTGATATCATATATTTTTCTTAATATAGTTCTAAGTCCATTGGCAATCATTCATTTCATGGTGATTCTAACTATTAAGGAAATAAAAATGTTTCACATGTAGCATGGAATTACTTATTCATGAAATCTATTCGATGTTATGTGACCTACAACAATTCTCATGTATCAATTTCATGTTATGTGACCTATTAAATAGGATGAGCCTGCTATGCTGGAGTCTGCTGATCACCTGCTGACTCATCACCTCGAGCCGGGCCAGCTCCTCTACGTCCACGAGTCGCCATAGTCTGCAAAATAAGCATCCTATTTAATAACCTATCATCCTACATGACTTGGACTAATTCTTTATGCAGACTTGAATATGAATACAATACTGATATTCTATTTATGTACATGTTCAACCTGGATCGCTCTGATACCAATCTCTGTAATGCCCCTCTTAGACCCAGTACAGTTACACCAACTCACATTGGATCTAGTAGAGGTATTACAGTGGAACGAATCCAACAATTTCAATACAGGTTGAAATATACACAAATAACTATTCAATTCCAATGATAATTAACAGAACATGGAATTAAACACTTGCAATCAGCATTTATTCAAAAGCAAATCTGATGCATAAAAGATAACAGTAGTCCAAGGTTTATTACATTCCAATGATCAGTTGCATAAAGGAAATTACATAAGATCCTCACATACAAGTGCCACTCTAAAACTCTCTAAGACAAGCTAAGTCTCCACGTCCTCACGCTCTGAGTCAGTTTGCACTAACTCCACCGTATCCTCTGGCTCTCCTGAAATGTTAGGCAAGTATGAGTCCACAAGACCCAGCAAATCACATGAAAGACAGTTCAAGATATTAACATTATATTAGTTTTAAAACATGGTAGTACATTAGCATTCCATTCATTGATATCATATATTTTTCTTAATATAGTTCTAAGTCCATTGGCAATCATTCATTTCATGGTGATTCTAACTATTAAGGAAATAAAAATGTTTCACATGTAGCATGGAATTACTTATTCATGAAATCTATTCGATGTTATGTGACCTACAACAATTCTCATGTATCAATTTCATGTTATGTGACCTATTAAATAGGATGAGCCTGCTATGCTGGAGTCTGCTGATCACCTGCTGACTCATCACCTCGAGCCGGGCCAGCTCCTCTACGTCCACGAGTCGCCATAGTCTGCAAAATAAGCATCCTATTTAATAACCTATCATCCTACATGACTTGGACTAATTCTTTATGCAGACTTGAATATGAATACAATACTGATATTCTATTTATGTACATGTTCAACCTGGATCGCTCTGATACCAATCTCTGTAATGCCCCTCTTAGACCCAGTACAGTTACACCAACTCACATTGGATCTAGTAGAGGTATTACAGTGGAACGAATCCAACAATTTCAATACAGGTTGAAATATACACAAATAACTATTCAATTCCAATGATAATTAACAGAACATGGAATTAAACACTTGCAATCAGCATTTATTCAAAAGCAAATCTGATGCATAAAAGATAACAGTAGTCCAAGGTTTATTACATTCCAATGATCAGTTGCATAAAGGAAATTACATAAGATCCTCACATACAAGTGCCACTCTAAAACTCTCTAAGACAAGCTAAGTCTCCACGTCCTCACGCTCTGAGTCAGTTTGCACTAACTCCACCGTATCCTCTGGCTCTCCTGAAATGTTAGGCAAGTATGAGTCCACAAGACCCAGCAAATCACATGAAAGACAGTTCAAGATATTAACATTATATTAGTTTTAAAACATGGTAGTACATTAGCATTCCATTCATTGATATCATATATTTTTCTTAATATAGTTCTAAGTCCATTGGCAATCATTCATTTCATGGTGATTCTAACTATTAAGGAAATAAAAATGTTTCACATGTAGCATGGAATTACTTATTCATGAAATCTATTCGATGTTATGTGACCTACAACAATTCTCATGTATCAATTTCATGTTATGTGACCTATTAAATAGGATGAGCCTGCTATGCTGGAGTCTGCTGATCACCTGCTGACTCATCACCTCGAGCCGGGCCAGCTCCTCTACGTCCACGAGTCGCCATAGTCTGCAAAATAAGCATCCTATTTAATAACCTATCATCCTACATGACTTGGACTAATTCTTTATGCAGACTTGAATATGAATACAATACTGATATTCTATTTATGTACATGTTCAACCTGGATCGCTCTGATACCAATCTCTGTAATGCCCCTCTTAGACCCAGTACAGTTACACCAACTCACATTGGATCTAGTAGAGGTATTACAGTGGAACGAATCCAACAATTTCAATACAGGTTGAAATATACACAAATAACTATTCAATTCCAATGATAATTAACAGAACATGGAATTAAACACTTGCAATCAGCATTTATTCAAAAGCAAATCTGATGCATAAAAGATAACAGTAGTCCAAGGTTTATTACATTCCAATGATCAGTTGCATAAAGGAAATTACATAAGATCCTCACATACAAGTGCCACTCTAAAACTCTCTAAGACAAGCTAAGTCTCCACGTCCTCACGCTCTGAGTCAGTTTGCACTAACTCCACCGTATCCTCTGGCTCTCCTGAAATGTTAGGCAAGTATGAGTCCACAAGACCCAGCAAATCACATGAAAGACAGTTCAAGATATTAACATTATATTAGTTTTAAAACATGGTAGTACATTAGCATTCCATTCATTGATATCATATATTTTTCTTAATATAGTTCTAAGTCCATTGGCAATCATTCATTTCATGGTGATTCTAACTATTAAGGAAATAAAAATGTTTCACATGTAGCATGGAATTACTTATTCATGAAATCTATTCGATGTTATGTGACCTACAACAATTCTCATGTATCAATTTCTCATTTATGCATACACAACAATTTTCATGTAGTAATACTAAAACATTGACATGTAACATGAAATCCTTTGAACAAGTTCACATGTAGGAATGTAAGCATATAACATGTAGTATGTAGCATGTAGAACAGGTAGACATGTAACTTGTAGCATGTAACATGTAGCATGTAGATATGTAACTTGTAGCATGTAACATGTAGCATGTAGATATGTAACTTGTAGCATGTGGTCATTTTCATATAGTTGCCAAGACATAGCCCACACTAAATTAGAGATCAGTAGTCATTTAACATTCACTTATCACCTAGGCAATGCGGTGATGAAGTCATAGTATTTGCGCAAAACCGGGGAAAGTCCTTCCCACCTTAGCTAGTAGAACAAGTCTACCTCCAGGATTTTAATCCGTTCCCCACGGATTCATTTCATTACATGTAGGTGAACCATTACCATAGGGGCATCTACGGTGTAGCTCCTTGTAGGAATCTCTAAGATAGCAATGTCTTATTGGCATCATTGTTATAATGCATACACTAATGTATATAATAGATAGTGACATTTCATTTCATACTATTTAACATGTGTCAATGCAATATTTCAAAGTACAACACTTTCAGTTCTGAAATCCTATTTACTGTACAACAGATTTCTATCATGATACTAATATTCATTCTTGCATTTTCATGCATTTTTATTCAATTCTATGTGTAATATATTGTTCAGAAATTCATAACAGAACGTACACATGTCTGAAAATTCTGAAATTTTAACAGAAATTCGAAATCATTAATTACAATACACATGCCAAATTTCATAATTTTCTGATTTCTGCAACTCTTTTTCATGAAATTAACTCTATTAAATCAACTAACTAACATGGTTTAATATTGAGAAAAGCTCACAATTTTCACATGGAACAGGGATTACTGACATATCATATCTATTGCAGTAATCTAAACATCAATCAACATGCTTTCTTTTACGTCATTGTACTTATCTTATACAATTTAAACCTTGATCATTGTCATGTAATTATGCATGTTCATCAATTCATATATATATATATATATATATATATATATATATATATATATATATATATAGAACCTGCACATTATAGCAATAGACAGTCCATAACAATAACATATTCTAATATTACATAGCTGAAACGCATACATTCATAAATTATACATTTAAAACCAATTCACTCAGATTTATGGAATATATGATTCTGTTAAACTTAACGTCAATTAGTATGACGTTTACTATAGTCGACGTCCACATACGTTGTCGTTATGTAACTATAGGCAGCGGCACATAGCGCCGTTTACATATAGTAAGGACAGAAAATACATATATATTTCGGATGAACTAAACGACAGTCGATATTGCCGTTTACATATTATAGGCGGCAATACCCTGGACGTCTAGTTCTAAGACACAGAAAACACAGAAACCTGCATGCAATAACGACGTTTCTAACCCTTCCCGTAGGTTGTTTACATGCTTTAAAAATACAAAAAAATGTTAAATACATAGTATAACATATCCTAAACTAATCCCCCATGCAACTTGCCTCAATCCCTCCTAATGGAGTGTCGAATCCGAGCTCGAAGAAGCCCGTCTCGCCAAGGAGACAGTTCTTTCCTCCGTCTTCAAGCAATCTGAAACCTCCTCTGATGAAGTTCCTCCGCCTGGATGAGCTTTTAGGCACGAAGTCCTATGTATCCCCTCGGTGTAGAAGCCTTCGAACCGCACGAACAAGCACCAGATCGCTCTGCAAATCCCTTCCTCGGCCCTCTTTCTCTCCTCCAGAACCAAAGCAAAAACCCCCTTTCTTCCTACGAGATCTGGTCTTATAAAGACCTCTCAAGCAAAGACCAAGCCTAATCCTGACCCTCGGATCTAAACGCATCGGATCAGCTCATTAAAACCTTCCCGAAACGGCCGATCTCTTTAATCCGGAACGGAAAGCTCAAAAACAGGCAAGTCAGTTTAACGTCAACATAGGTTGTCGTCTACCCCAAATATAAACGTCCATCGTTGATGTCGTTTATAGTCTTGCCCATAATTAAATAATTCATAAAAATATTAAATGTCAATACCTATCGTCGTTAATATCCCATAAACGACATGCGATGTTTCCGCTTACAAGCTTTAACGTCAAACGATCTTGACGCCTAGTTCTACACAGAACAATATTCAATTTATGCAGAAATAAACACACAATGAACATAATACATTCAAGGAAATTCTAGGGTACTACAACTGTGGGATTTGAGATCAACCAACTCTCCTTTTGGAATATGGATGCCGATGAACAGAAGGAGAGAGGTAATGGGGCAAGCATAGGGCATCGACCTTGTGGAGTTCCTGAAGCATTGTCAGATTAGGTCGAGCATGAGAAGAGGCAGATTGACTTGGTCACCATTAAGAAAGGAGTGGAAAAGGGATTTGTGAACTTCAGTCACAAGTTCCCTGCTGCCATCCTTGGGAACAATAATGGTGGTGAAAATATGATGAATAAGACAATGAAGAGGAGGAAAAGAATTTGCATTCAGCTTCAAACAATCTTTGGTGGAATTGTATGGCTGCAAAGTGATGAGAGTGTAATACTCAGATGCTGAAGGATGATTTTGTAAGACATGAACTCCAGAATTGGGGATTTGAAAGGCACGCGTGAGAAGATTAGGGGTGATTACAAAGGGAGTGCCTTTCACTGTGGTGTAGAGATTACCAGACTGCGTGATCCCCAGAGTGTTGTAGAACTCCGTCACAACGGTGGGAGAATACCGAATGTGGGAGTAATAGAAAGAAGTCCAGCCCTGGATGTCGAAGAGGGGCTGCAAATCGGGGAACATATCTTCCAGCGAGACAAAGTAAAAATAGCGAGGTTGAACAAACTTGGTGAAGGTGCCTTGAACTGTGATCAGTTGCAGATTCGGAGGGATGATGAGTTCTGGAAAACGATTGCCCCGATGCTTTGTGCGGTGCTCGACAGAAGCCCCAGAGCCTTCGCCGGCTTCTGAAGAGAGGGGACGACGACGAGAAGCAAGGCGTTTCCCCTTGGGAGCCATGAGGAAGAGGGCGGAGTGGAGACGAACTCAAAAAAGAGAAGGAGACAGGAAGACGAGAGAAGCCAGGAAAGATCGAAATCTAGGTCTGGCACCCTGGAGAAGGAAGGTTGGGGTTAAGAGAGAAAGGACAAGGTGTTTTAGAAGGAGGGAGAGGAAGAGGAGGCGTGGGTTCCCTTTGAAAGAGATTGGGTAAGAGTTTGAAAGGGAAGGGACCCACCAAATCCGGCCCAAAAGACCCGTCGGTTGGGCATCTTAACAGTCGGCTGTCGACAGGTGACTGTTCATCTGTCGACCGGCACACTCAGAAATTGCCAGATCTTAGTTTTGACAGAATTTTTGCTAGGCAATGAGCATCCACAGAGTATATAATGTGGAAAATAGGTATATACACATCATAAAATGTCATACCCACTAATATTAAGACACGTCATAACTATACAACGGTTGTAACATTATACCCTAGGAGTCTCAAGTTGGAGCATTAAGAAGACATCGTACATAAGCATAGGAAAGTAAGATAACCCCTTTGAATAAAACCATTCTAGAAAAGCATATTTCCCAGTGGGTGATGGTCAGATGGTATATGAGAAAGATGTCCACATGAGGAGTTAACCATGAACAACAAAGTGCCCCTGATTTGAGAAAAAATGGAGGCTTCACTCTATTTCATCTTTGAAGTATTTCTTTTGTCAATTTAATGTGGGAAAAGTAGTAATTAGGATCACTTTCACCATTTGATGTGAAGGCAGACATTTGGGATGCCCGTACCCCCAGTTACTTAGTGGGAGTGACCATAATACCATTGTACAAAGATAATGAATAAGCTTTTTGACGCAAAGACAGACATTTGTGATGCCCATGTCCCCGGTTACTCAGTAATACACATCATTGCTCTGTCGTTGTCCCAATATTTTTGTTGATACACTTTTGAGTGTGAGAAATAGGTAGCTTTTCTTCTTTATGAATATTTATGTGTTTTGAAAACCAAGGTCAAAGAGCATTTATGGTTAAAAATCAATGCAAGACACAAGGTTCAATGACCGTCAGACTTATCAGGTCACTTGGGAAAAATGATTATCCACAAGGGAGTTATTCAAGTGAGTTAGATTAAACCCATTAGTTTTGTGCAATGTACTCTGAATGAGACAACCTCGACTCATACAAGAATAGTATGTCAAAATCATTGTGGTTCAGACAATATCGTTGGTATTATGTGGATATGAAAGATTATAACATAAGTAAGTAACCAATTTTCACCTTACATTAAATGTATGAACATGCTAATAAAGGATGTTGAGAAAAGATGAAGAGTTATAGATGAAGTGGGTAGTTGTCGACAGCTAATATGAGCCTGTCGACAGATGCAAACAGTGGTGAAGAACTGGGTTTAGGCAGGGTGTAGTTGTCAATAGCGGGGGTCCTAGCTGTCGATAGATACACACAGACAGAAAATGTGGAGTTTGGGGGAAAGAAACTGTGCCTAGCTGTCGACAGCAGCAGAAGTAGCTGTCGACAGATACACACAGAGTTCAATTTCTGGGTTCTGTGAAGGCATAGCTGTCGACAGGCTGTTGGGGGCTGTCGACAGGAACTTTGACAAAATAATTTAAAGGTTGAGATGAGAGAAAAATTAGAACTTTAGGTTGAGGAAATGAGAACTTATGAAGAATAGAAATTTTCCCTCATGAATTCACTCATCAAACCTTAACTTATTCCCCCATAGTGTGTGCATTTGAGGACTCAAACATTCAAGCAATTCAAGCAAGATTTTCATATGCATGGCAATCATTCGCACACCAAAGATCATTCATAAGCACATGAGCACATAAATTCATTTGTTTACACAAATGAGTGGGCAAATTGAAAAGAAACTATATACCCCAGTTGAAGTGGATGACCTTTATATGCAACTTGACTATGGATACATGGCAAAGAATATTTCCTCACGCATAATGATAGTTTCCAAACAAGCAAGACTTGTTCTTTCACATGTCATCATTTGATATTGTAACGCCCCCCTTAGACCCAGTACAGTTCACCAACTCACATTGGATCTAACAGAGGTATTACAGTGGAATAAATCCAACATTTGACGGTATAGGTTGGGATATACACAAATGATAATTCAATTCCAATAATAAGCAACGGAATATGGAACTAAATGATGGTAATCAACATTATACTCAATTATAAAGTGTAGTGTATAAAAGAGAAATGACAATAGTCCCGAATTTATTATAATTCATAGTCCAAATGCATAAAGGAAAATACATATAGTCCTCACATACAAGAGTCACTCTAAAATCTCTCAACCAAATCTAAGTCTCCACGTCCTCTCGCTCCGAGTCAGAGTGTACTAACTCCTGAGTATCCTCTGGTTCCCCTGAAATTATTTAGCAAGTATGAGTCTACAAGACTCAGCAATTTACATGGAAGACAGTTCAAGATATTAAGGGTATAATAGATTTGAAAACATGGTAGTATATTATCATTCACATCATTAGTAACATATACTTTTTCCTACTAGCATGTTTCTAAGTCCATTGGCAATCGCATATTTCATTTTTTTTTTTTAATCAAAGAGGTCACAGAGTCAGCAACCAGCTAAGTGCACTACTCCCCAGAGAGGAGTAATGTTCTCACTCCCCTGGTGCGACCACTGTGCCTAATATATTAATAATAAAACTGCTAGTACAAAAACACTGGGGCATACCCCTGTCAAATGTCCTGAAGAAAAGATAAAGCAGAGGCAGTTCAGCCCATTCTAACACTCCTAAGGCCTGATCTATCTAGAACAGCCGCCCCTCTACAAGAAAGAGGAATATCAGCCCGCCAAAAGACATTGCACATGGTGATAACCGCGTGATTAGCCAACCCATCGGCAACTTGATTGGCCTCCCTGACAATCGCATATTTCATAACACTTCTAATTATCATGGAATGGAACATGTCATGAAATGCATAAAATTCACATCTTATTCTTTAACAATTAATTCAACAAGTTCCTACATGTAGCATGTAATCATTCTTATCATGGAATCTACTTATTGTCATGTAACATATAAACCATTTTAATGAAAGCTTTATGCTACATTATACAACATGTAACCGTTATCGTATAACAATTGAACATTTAAACATGTGGCAACTCTTTTACATAACAATTTGCATGTAACATTTAATACATTAACATATGGCATGTAATCATGTAACAATGTTCATGTAGGCATGTAGCATATAGCATGTAGGTCATGTAGACATGTAGACATTTTCAATTAATTGCCAAGACATAGCCCGCACTATAATAGAGATCAGTAGTCATTTAACATTCACTTATCCCTTAGGCAATGCAGTGATGAAGTCATGGTATTTGCGCAAAATCGGGGAAAGTCCTTCCCACCTTAACCAGTAGAACTTGTCTACTTCTAGGATTTCAATCTGTTGCCCACAGATTCAATAGATCAATTACATGCAGGTGAACCATTACCATAGGGGCATCTACGGTGTAGTTCCTTATAGGAATCTCTAAAATAGCAATGTCTTATTGGCATTCATTTCAATGCATGTTCTATTATATATATATATATATAGTATCCTTTCATTACATGCAATTCTAACATATGAAAATGAAACGATCTATAATATGTTTATTTTTAGTTCTACAATTTTATTTTCTGTTTATCAGACCCCTAACATGGCACTAAATGTAACACGTTCTTTCATGCACATATTTTCATATTTATTCAATTCTACATGATATCTACCATACGGAAATTTATTACAGTAGGTACACATGTCCAAAATTTCCAAAATTTTGATAGAAATTCAGAATCAGGATATACTATGCTCATGCAAAATTTTACAATTTTCTGAACTTTGTAACTATTTTTCATAATTGAATCTCACTAATTTAAGCTAACTAGCATGATACATTCAGTGAGAAAACTATATGATTCTGTACAGGAACTGGTATATCACCATATTGCAGTCTCAACTATAACATTCTAACATGAACCACGTTGACAATCAATTTACTTTTCTTTTTATTAATCTCATTAACATGACAAAATATTTATTCACATGTTCATGCGGTCTAAACATCATTACAACAACCTGTCCATAATATAACAGTAATAAAACTCACAATTCATAACCTGGCTGAAACCCCATATCATCATGGATCATAGATAGGCAATTAAAATCAGTTTTCAGGCTAAACATGGTACTGATAAACTAAACGGCAAGGTATGTGGCGTTTACTGACATAGAAGTCCACATATTCTATCGTTAAGTATAAATAGACGGCGACACATAGCGCTGTTAACATATACTGACGGTGGCACATAGCGCCGTTTACATATAGTAAGGGTCGAAAAAAATGAATGTTGTTCACATGAAGTAGACGGCCGTCGTTGCCGCCGTTAATAAGAAATAGACGGCAAGCGATCTGGACGTCTAGCTCTTATGCGCAGAAAACACAGAAAACCCTACATGAAATAACGCGATTTCTACCCCTTCCCATAGGTTATTTTCATGTTTTAAAAATACGTAAAAATGGTAATTACGTAGTGTATCATATCCTAAACTAAACCCCTATGTAACTTGCCTCTTTCCCTCCTACAGGAGTGATGAATCTAAGCTCGAAGATGCCCGCCTCGTCTTTGAGACAGTCCCTTTCCTTTGACTTCAACCGCTCCAATCCTCCTCCAACGTGGCTCCTTCACTTGGATGAGTTCCTGATCACGAAGCTGGATGCACCACCTTGGTCTAGAAGCCTCAAGAACTCACGAACCATCACTGCAACCCCTTTCCTCGGCCCTCTTTCTCTCTTCCAAAAACCAGCGTGAAACCCTTATCTAGATGCGAAATCCGGTCTTATAAAGACCTCTCCTGTGATGGCCAGCCCAAATCCTGACCCTAGGATGCGAAATGCTCAGATCATCGCATTAAACTCACTTTAAAACGACCGATCTCTCTTTCCCCGAAAGGAAATATCAAAAACAGGCAAGTCAGATTAACGTCAACATAGGTTGTCGTCAGGAACAATGTAAACGTCCATCGATAGTGTCGTTTACAAGCTTGCCCAAAATTCAAGAAATTCAGAAAATAATAAATGACACAAGAGTATGTCGTTAACAAGAATTAAATGGCAGGTGATCTTGCCGCTAATAGGACTTAACGCCAAGAGATGTTGACGCCAAGTTCCACACAAACCAGCATTCAAATTCATGTAGAAATAAACATACAATTGGCAAAATAACTTAAGAAAATTTTCTTGGGCACTACAGATATACCACATAGTCTGTTCACACAAAGAGCATATACTCCAAAATTGGGTATAGGTTTCATTGCATTTTACACAAGCCTAAGTCTCTCCTTAGTGTAGTGAATCTATCTTCAGACAAGGGTTTTGTGAAAATGTCAGCCAGTTGCTTTTCAGTGGGTATGAAGCTAAGCTCCAAAGATTTGTTGGCTACCTCATCTCTCAAGAAGTGATGTCTAATCTCAATGTGTTTGGTTCTTGAGTGTTGAATTGGGTTCTTTGAAAGGTTAATAGCACTAGTGTTGTCACATAAGATAGGTGTGCATCCAATATCAATGTTGTAATCACGCAATTGACATTTTATCCACAACACTTGAGCTGCACAACTCTCTGCAGCAACATATTCTGCCTCTGCAGTGGAGAGTGCAACCGAGTGTTGCTTATTGGATGCCCACGAAACCATGCAACCACCAAGGACTTGACAATACCCACTAGTGCTTTTTCTATCAATTTTACACCCAGCATAGTCAACATCAGAATATGAGATTAAATTAAAGCTACTCCCTGCTGGATACCAAAGACCCAAATCATACGTACCTGAGAGATATGGGAAAATCCTTTTAACTGCAACTAAATGGCTTTCTTTTGAACTAGATTGGTATCTAGCACAAAGACAAACACTAAATTGTATATCTGGTCTACTTGCAGTAAGGTAAAGGAGAGAGCGAATCATACCTCGAAATTGCTTTGCATCTACCATTTTACCTTTTCATCATTTTCCAATTTTATTCTTGTGCTCATGGGTGGTGAGGCAGGCTTGGCTTGCTCAAACTGAAAACGTTTCAGTAGCTCCTTTACATATTTTTCTTGATTAATGAAGAAGCCATCTTCATGTTGTTTTACCTGCAAACTAAGAAAAATTGAAGCTCCCCCATTAAACTCATCTCAAATTCACTGTGCATGTGTTTAGAGAACTCTTCACACAGTGATGGGTTAGTGGGACCAAAGATGATGTCTTCCACATAGACTTGAACAACAATTATGTGATTACGAACTTTCTTAGTAAAAAGGGTTTGGTCCACTTTACCTCTTGAGTAGTTTTTACTCACCAGAAAATTGCTTAGTCTGTCAAACAAAGCTCGGGGTGCTTGCTTCAAACCGTAAAGAGCTTTATGCAACTTATAAACATGGTTAGGCTTTTCATTATCCTCAAAACCGGGTGGTTGAGAAACATAGACTTCCTCTTTGATGTAGCCATTCAAGAAAGCAGTTTTAACATCCATTTGAAAAAGTTTGAACTTGTTTGAACATGCATATGCTAACAAGATCCTGACTGCTTCAAGTCTAGCTACAGGTGCAAAATATTCTTCAAAATCTATCACAAATTCTTGGTTATACCCCTTTGCTAGTCTAGCTTTGTTTCTCACCACTTTACCCTCTTCATTTAGTTTATTCCTAAACACTAATCTTGTGCCAATGACAAAAATTTCAGGGGTTCTAGGAACTAAACTCCAGACATTATTTCTTTGAAACTGACCAAGTTCCTCATGCATAGCGTCAATGCATAAATTTTCTTTTAGGGCCTCTTCAACATTTTTAGGTTCCACTTGAGAGACAAAAGCTAAATGATCTTGTTCAACTATTTGTCTAACCTGAGACCTAGTTTGAACTTTATCATTTACATTTTCAATTACATTATCAAGTGGGTGATCTTTGGAGTACCTCACATTTGTGATTGTTGAAGGACCAGGTTGATCTTGGACTTGAGGAAGGTGATCTTGTGGAGGTTGTTCTTGAGGAGGGTTTGCTTGAGGAGTTTCACCTTGAGGCTCTTCCTCTTGTGGATCTTCTTCAGATTCATCATCTTGCTTTTTGAAAAGTATTTCATGATCATCATCATTGTACCAACGAAAGTATCCACTGTTAATTTTTGTTGCTACTTGAGAATTTCCTTTTTCTTTTTCATGTTGTTTCCCAAGTATTTTTACTTCATCTCCATCATCATACCTGTGTAAATTTGAACTGTTAGTCTTTGCATGATACTCATCAAAAACAACATGTGGAGTTTCTTCCACAGTTCGATTTTTATTATTAAACACTCTATATGCTCTAGAGTGTTCTGAGTATCCTAGAAAAATACCTGAAATACCCAATACTGGGTTTCTTGCCTTTTAACAGTTCATAGGGAGTTTTCTTCATCACAGTCTTACCATGGCTCTGTTGAGAATATAGCATGAAATGTTTACCGCTTCTGCCCAAAAGCTCCTTGAGAGTTAGCTCTCGAACAGAAGAGTGCGAGCCATTTCCACCATGGTTCTATTCTTTCTCTCCACTACGCCATTTTCACCGGAGTCCTTGGAGAGGTGAACATGTGATCTATCCCGTGGTGCCTACAAAAGTCAGAAAAAGAGTTATTATCAAACTCTCCCCCATGATCAGTGCGGATTGAGCATATCTTATGAATGTTCCCATGCTCAATCTTATTAAAGAATTCTTCAAAGACTTTAAGTGCTTCATTTTTGTGACCCAAGAATTTGACCCAAGTGAACCTCGAAAAATCATCCACAATGACAAACCCAAAGCTTTTGCCATTGAGACTTAGCATTCTAGTCGGTCCAAAAAAGTCCATGTGCAATAGTTCATAAGGTTTTGAAGTGATTACCGGTGCTTTAGATTTGAAAGACTTCCGAGTTTGTTTTCCCTGTGCACATGCATCACAAAAACTCTCATTTTTATTAAAGGAAATGTCAGGAAGTCCACTTACCAACTTCAGCCTCATGATCTTATGCAATACATTGTAGCTCGCATGACCAAGCCTATGATGCCACAAAGTCAACTCATCCTGTTTATTTGCAATAAGACACAAATTTTTGTTTTCTGGTTCATCTAAATCAACTAGATAGATGTTGTTCACTCTCTTTCCAGAAAACTTAAGACTTCATGTTTCTTTATCAACAATTTGGCATGCTTTTGATTCAAAAACAACTTTATGACCTTTATCACATAGTTGGCTTATGCTAAGTAAATTGTGATTAAGACCATCAACCAGCAACACGTTGTCTATTGAGTTAGAGGCATACTTACCTACCTTACCTGTGCCAATGATTTGGCCCTTGTTGTTACCTCCAAAGACAACTTGACCTCCGTCTTTCTCCACCAACAAACAAAATTTATCTTTGTCGCCTATGATGTGCCTCGAGCAACCACTATCCAAGTACCATTTATTTTGATTTTGGGCTGCTAGGCATTCCTGCATAGATGGATCAGACAAGAGGTTTTGGAACCCAAATTACTTTGGGTCAAAAAGTAAGTGCTTTGGAATCCAAACTTGTTTGCATTTCAGTTTGTTTGAATTGTTCCAACATTATTTTTCATTGTGCCCAAGTTTCTTATAAAAATTGCATGATGAAGATTTTCTCAAAACATTTATCTTGTTATTTTGTTGAACATCCATTTGCATTTTCCCTTTTTGTTGCCTGGATGGTTGTCCCTTGGCAGCATACTTCCAGGCCTGTCGACAGGTCTCTTTGGGTCTGTCGACATACTTCTCAATTTTTTGAACAACTGAAGTCTTTTGTTTGGGCTGCTGTTGCTTACCCTTTGCTTGAGTTTTCTTGTTCTTGGGAGGAACCTGTTTGCTTATGCTTGGACTACAATCAACAAATGATGTAATTAATGTCTCTCCAATTTTCTTTTGTTTTACAGGTTGATACCCAATCCCATGTTTTGCAACAAAAGTATTTGATCCCAAAATTGCATCAAGATTTTGCTATCCTTTTACAAATCTTGTAAGATCTTCAAATTTTCCTTTAAGATCATTTTCAACTTTTTCCAACTTTTTCTTAATCTCTTGATTTTCATGTTGAAGGGTTTCAAGGGAATTGATTAGGCTTTGTTTTTCTTTTTCACTCTCTTGCAATTTTACTTTTATGCAATCCATTCTTTACAGTGAGCTTCCTTATCAATTTTCATCATTTCAATCTCTTTATTTAGGACTGCAATGTGTTCATCATTGGGTGTGCTATGAACGAATGAGTTGATTTTCTTTTTGAGTGTTTTATTTTCGGACTTGAACTCACAAAATTTCTCAAAGAGCAATGTATAAGCCTCTTCCCATTCATCTACAGTATAGTTTTCAAAGGAAGAGTTTACCTCAGTGGAGTCCTCACTCCTTGCCATTAAATAGTGAATTTCTTCATCTCTTGAGCTTGTTTGTGCGTCCTCGTCTTCGTCTTCATCGCTCCAAGTTGCCAACATTGCCTTGGCTTTCTTGAAGGAGAATTTTTCTTTCTTCAGTTTCTTCTTGAGCTCTGGACATTCTCCTCTCATATGCCCTGGTTTCTTACACTCATAGCACACAATCATGTTAGATTTCTTGTTAGACTCAAATTTATTTGAAAAGTCCTTCTTTTGAAAGGATTTGGAGTTACCTGAGCCTTTCCTTTTGAATTTAAGGAATTTCTTGAACTGTCTAGTGAGCATGGCCATTTCATCGTTCTCACTATCACTAGACGTTTCATTATCATCACTTTCCTGTTGCATGTCCTTTTTGGAACTGGAGAAACTTTTGTTGGAAGCTTTTAGAGCAATAGATTATCTTAGATTTTCTTCAGTTTCTTTCCTGTTTACATTTATTTCATAGGTCATTAAGGAACCAATTAGCTCATCTAATTACATTTTTGAAAGATCCTTAGAATCCTCAATGACGGTGGCCTTAGTATTCCAAGAGGATGGAAGAGACCGAAGTATCTTCTTTACTAAGTCACTTTCTGAGTATTCTTTCTTAAGACCTTTCAACCCATTGATTATTAGCATGAACCTTGCAAACATATATGATATGGTTTCATCATTTTAAATTTTAAACATCTCATACTCAAATACTAGCATGCTCGCTTTGGTTTCCCTTACCTCAGACATACCTTCATAGATGAGTTCAAGCTTGTCCCACATTTCTTTTGTTGAGGTGCATGTGGAGACTCTTGAATACTCCTTGGGATGCACAACGCACTGCATCATGTTCAATGCGCTCCAATTGAGAGTCCCCTTAGCAATTTGATCCTTTGTCCAAGTATCTTCATCCTCAGGCAGCACATATGCTCCTTTGCTGACGATCTTCCATAGCTCAAAGTTTTGAGCTCCCAGAAAAACATGCATACGATTTTTCCAATATAGATAGTCAGTGCCATCAAAGAAGGGTGGCCTAGACATTGAATGTCCCACAGCCATTAACCCCTTGTTAGATTCCATGAGATCGAGTGTATGGCCCTCGAATTTTGTTGTATTACTTTATTACGTGTAAATAATTCATGCTTGTGTATGCATAGATGTACATATCTACGTACGTATTAACTAGTTATACTTATGTGTGCATGTGTATAATTAGATTATAAATATTGCTTGAATTGCATGGTGGTAGTGTGTACATGATAGTATACATATTGCATGTAAGTATATAGAATATGCATGGATTTTCGGCATGTTTTAAGTTCTGGCCAAAGGGCCAATTGGCGTCAACAGGGTGGACGTCCATGGTGGTAAATGTCTATATCATTGGACGCTAATACTTAAATAAACGGCCATGGATGTGGACGTTAATATCTCTGACCTGCATGCATTACAGACCCCGAAATTCCGGGGGCAAGCAAGCCCAACCATTGGGGAGAAGTCCCCAATGGCTATCAGACATCCCATCACCCCTCCGGGATATCCCAAACCCCTTCTGCTCCAGGAAGACCTCTCTTGGCTCTTTTGCAAGAGGAGAGGAAACCCTAACTCTAGCTGTGAGAAAACCTGAAGTTTGCTTGCTTTGATCCGGAAATTTGGAGCTCATTTGGCGCCCTACAGCAACTGGAAGCTAGCTGGAGCCTAGAGGAAGGCTTCCCCGACTCCAACCTGCTGTGGTCGATGGTGAAGATTACACTTAGGGTCCATTTGGTTGCATGTAAAATAGTTTTAGAGGAAAATAGTTTTCCACAGAATAACTTTTACGTGAAAATGAAAATGTAATTGTCTATTTGGTTGTTAGGAAAATATAAAGTTGTATGGAGGAGTATGAGATCTTATGATCTACTCAAATGAGAGAGAGTCATATACTCCTTGTATATTAACATTATTCATCAAAAAAATTATTTTTTATTTTTATTTTTTATATTTTTTAAAAAATAAAAAAATCAGATAATTAATAAAAAATAAGTAACTTTGACAAATATAATTTAAAGTAGGAGAAATAAAATAAAAACACAATTTGAATGAATAGTATTCTACAGATATTTTAATAAAAAGTAAAAAACAAATTAACTAATGAAAAATAATTAAATTTGACAAATACTATTTAAATGAGTGGAACAAAAATAAAAATTCATCTTGAATGAATAGTGCATATAAATGGCTCCTGGGCAAATGGCGCAGCCGCAGCAACAAAGCAACTGGAAAATAGCATCCGTGCTTTTTGCGCGGATGCCAAAATTCGGTAATTTTAGGATTTGATTTTTTGGATTTTTCTTTTACAAGATAACAAATGAGAGAAAGAATAAATTTTTCCCTGAAAAGCTTTTCCTAACAGTGTTTTACATTAAAACAAACGGACCCTTACTGGATAACAAGAATGGAATTCTTCCTACAAGGGCTTGATTATCAGATTTGGTCCATTATAGAAGAAGGAGATCTTCTGGTCACAAACGAGAAAGACAAATGGACAGAAGATGACAAGAAAAAGATCTCTCTCAACTGCAAGGCCAAAAGCATATTGTGTTGCGCTCTTAGAAAGAAAGAGTTCAACCATATATCTACCTGCAAATCCGCAATGGAGGTGTGGGAGAAGTTGAGGATCACGTATGAAGGTACTGACAAAGTGAAAGAAACTAGAATAGATATTTTGGTAACACAGTACGAGAGATTCCAGATGCAGCCAGGAGAAACAATTACACAGATGTAAAGCAGATTCACTGATATTACAAATGGATTAGCTGGTCTTGGAAAGATGTATGAAATGGGAGATATGGTCAGAAAAATCTTAAGATCCCTACCAGCCTCGTGGACTCCTAAGCAATAGAAGAGGCTAATGACCTAAAGAGAATGTCACTGGAGAAACTCATTGGGTCCGTAATTGCTCATGAGATCAACATGGAAAGGTTGGGAGAGTCGTCAAGCAGAAAGAAACATTCCAACACTCTCAAGGTAGAAGAAGATGCATCAGAAGAATCTTCAGATGATAATGAAATTATAAGAAGCAGTGAAGATGAGGAAGCTCTCCTCTCCAGAAAACTAAAAAGGATACTTGCTAAAAAGAAGTACTAGTCCGGAATGAGAAACTTCAAGAAAAACAAAGATTTTAAGAAGCCAGAAGGAAAAGACTCAAAGAGAGCTGAGCCCATCTGTTATGAATGCAAGAAGCCCGGACATATCAAAGCTGAATGTCCAAAACTAAAGAAAACATAAGTCAGAAAGAAAGACAGCTCCAGAAGGCTTAGAAGATATAAGAAGAAAACCATGGCAGCAGCTTGGGACAACAACAACGACTCTGACAATGAGTCGACCTCAAGTGGAGATGAAGAAGAAAAAGCCAACCTGGCCTTCATGGCTAACATCGATGAGAAGGTATCACCTGACTCATCTTTTTCTTCATGCAATGAATCTGCATCCGATAATTTAAAAGATGCTTTTAACGAACTATATAGTAAATACAAAGATGTGTGTGAATTGCTAAAAGTCAGTAAGAAAAATCATGCTTGCTTGAAAAATACTAATTCAAATCTAAAATCTGAAAATGAACAACTGGAAAAATAAATTTCTGAGCTAAAAAGAAGAAACGATTTATTCTGTGAAGACTTGAAAAGTAGAAATGAACAAATGGAAAAAATTGAAAATTAGGAAATCAAAAGTAAATTAAACCAAGAAATCAATACATTAACAAAAGAAAATGAACAACTGTCCAGCACATTAGAAAAAATTACAAATAGTAAAAAAACATTAATACTTAAAGGAGCTAGAAGATCAGGAAAAAAATATATGGGTTAGGATACATCCCTCTTGATAATGAAGAAGCCGTAGTACATCCTAAAATTTATCCAACACCCAAATTTGTAGCCGAACAAGACACTGCATACAAGTCAAACTTTAAATACACTCCAACTGAAAAGGTAAGTAGAATATCTTGATGTAATCACTGCAACAAATTAGGTCATATTAAAATAACATGTCTAACTAAACATAAAAAAGGATAATTAAGAGGAAAATTGATGATACTAACTAATCAGGACCCAAAAGAACTTGGGTACCTAAAGCTTAGTGTTTTCATTACAGGGAAGCCTTCGAGAATCTAAGTGGTACCTGGTCAGCGGGTGCTCAAGGCATATGTCAGGCAATAGGAAGCTGTTCTCTCACCTTGAAGCTGAAGAAGGCACAGTAACATATGATGACAATAGAAAAGGGTCAGTGATAGGTTGCAGATCAGTTGGAAATAAAGGAAAAATCCTTATTGAAGATGTACTTTGCATAAAAGGACTCAAGTACAATCTCATCAATATTAGCCAGTTGTGTGATAAAGGGCATCAGATTAAGTTTCAAGAATCAAAGTGCAGTATCTTGAAAAATGGTGCAGTTGTGTTTGAAGCCAGTAGGGAAAAGAATTTGTATGTACTTCATTTGGAAGAATTGAAAGATCAAGATGTTTGCCTGGTAGCAAACAAAGAGCAGTCAACTGAACTTTGGCACAGAAGATTGGGCCATTGTAGCTTGGATGGAATAAGGAAGCTAATTAAGAGAAATCTAGTGGGAGGTCTGCCCAAAGTAAGCACAAGAATGGAAGGCATTTGTGGACCTTGTGCAAAAGAAAAGCACACTAAGTCATCCTTCAAGTCAAAGTCGGTGGTAACAACCTCAAAACCCCTGGAATTACTTCATATGGATTTATTTGGGCCAATCAGGACCACAAGTCTTGGAGGAAAGAACTTTAGGTTCGTCATAGTGGATGACTACTCCAGATTTACCTGGGTATCTTTCTTGGAGAACAAGGATGACACATTTGATAGTTTTGTTAGCTTCAGTAAGAAAGTTTAGAAAGATAAGAAGTATAGCATTGTCAGCATTCGATCAGATCATGGAGGAAAGTTTCAGAATGAATGATTTGCAAAGTTCTGTGATGATCAAGGAATAGAACATAATTTCTCAGCACCAAGGACACCACAGCAAAATGGAGTTGCTGAGAGAAAGAACAGAACCTTATTGGATATGGCAAGAATTATGTTGTCATAATATAATTTACCAAGGTATTTTTGGGCTGAAGCCATCAACACAGCTTGCTATATAATCAACAGAGTGATGATTAGGCCAATCCTGAAGAAGACTGCATATGAGCTTTACAAGCAGAAGAAGCCAAAGATCAGTCACTTCAAAACCTTTGGATGTCCATGCTTTATTCACAACAATGGAAAAAGAGATATTGGAAAGCTGGACTCAAAGTCTGATGAAGGTATATTTATGGGGTATGCTTCTAAACCCAAAGGATATAGAGTATTTAATAAGCATAGTTTATTAATTGAACAAACAGTGCATGTTATTTTTGATGAATCTAACCCTTCCTTAAGAAAGGAAGTAGACAGTGATGTTGATGATGCAGATGAATTGTCCAAGAAGTTAAAGAATACATCCATTGAGGACAAGGAAGATTCACCCTTGGAAGATCTACAACAAAAAGATATATTACATGATAATCTTCCAAAGGAATAGAGATACAAGAAAGATCATCTGTTGGATAACATTATTGGAGATTCATCGGTTGGGGTAAGAACTAGAGGTAACGTAATCCCATGTGATTATTTAGCCTTTGTATCTCAAATAGAGCCTAAGACAGTCAATGAAGCACTATCTGATGAATCTTGGATATTAGCGATGCAAGATGAACTTAATCAGTTCAAGAGAAACCAATATGGTCCCTTGTTCCGAGACCATCAGATCATCCTGTGAAATGGGTGTTCAGGAACAAAATAGATGAAGATGGTGTGATCACTAGAAACAAGACCAGATTGGTAGCTCAAGGCTATTCTCAAGAGGAAGGCATAGATTTCGATGAAACTTATGCACCAGTAGCCAGACTTGAGGCAATTAGGATTTTACTTACTTATGCATCAGCATTGGATTTAAAGTTATTTCAAATGGATGTAAAATCAGCTTTTCTAAATGGTTACATAAAGGAGGAAGATTATGTAGAACAACCTCCCGGTTTTGATGATATCGATTTTCCAAATCATGTATTTAAATTGCACAAGGCTTTATATGGTTTGAAACAAGCACCAAGAGCATGGTATGAACGATTAAGTGCATTTTTGTTAGACCATGGATTTATTAGAGGAAAAGTAGATGGCACATTATTCATTAAGTCTAAAGTTAAAAATGTGTTGCTTGTTCAAATCTATGTTGATGACATAATATTTGGTTCTACTGATGAATCTCTTTGCAAGTACTTTGAAAAGTTTATGCAGGGAGAATTTGAAATGAGCATGATGGGGGAACTTAATTATTTCCTTGGATTGCAAATCAAACAAGGAAAAGAAGGCTCCCATATTTGTCAAGCCAAGTACACCAAAGAGCTACTAAAAAATTTTGGTTTTGAAATCACCAAGCCACTGTCAACACCAATGGGCACATCTACAAGGCTAGACAGTGATAAGGACGGTAAGAAAGTAGAGCAAAAGCTCTACAGAGGTATGATAGGTTCATTACTTTATTTGACAGCAAGTAGACCTGATATATTGTTTAGTGTATGCATGTGTGCTAGGTATCAGGCAGATCCTAGAGAGTCTCACTTAATTAGTGTCAAACGGATTTTTAGATATTTAGCTAGAACTCATGATCTAGGTCTGTGGTATCCAAAATCTTGTGAAATTAATTTGGTAGGATATTCTGATGCTGGTTACGTTGGATGCAAGATAGAAAGAAAAAGCACCAGTGGTTGTTGTCAATTCCTTGCAGGATGTCTAATTTCATGGTCCTCAAAGAAGCAAAATTCAGTAGCACTATCAACAGCTGAAGCTGAGTACGTGGCTGCTGGAAGCTATTGTACACAACTCCTATGGATTAAACAGCAACTTGAGGATTATGGGCTACACATCAAGACAATTCCCTTGCTGTGCGACAACACCAGTGCAATTAATCTCACCAAAAATCTAGTGCAGCACTCAAGGACAAAGCGTATTGAGGTTAGATACCATTTCATTCAAGATCATGTAGCTAATGGTAATATAGACATTTCATTTATAGATACTCAAAATCAGCTTGCAGATATCTTCACAAAAGCCTTACCTAAAGAGAGATTTACATCTCTTAGAAGGGAATTAGGCATGTGTAATTTGTGATAGATTTATCTGTAAATAACTGAAATAATGATTATTTTATAACATCAACTATCTGTTCTCTCCCCTAAAATTAAGCAAAATCTTTAAAGATTGCTTGCATCATGAATTTCGGTGCAATTCATTATTTTAAAAGTATTTATTCATCTCGAACCTATCTTTGTTTTGACATTTTCCGCATTTATGGCGCCATCCTCTCAAAAGTCACTTCATCTTTATCTGATAAAACCTGAAATTTGTGTCACAACGATTCTCCTCCTGCTCTCAACTCTTTCAACTTGCCTGAGACGATAAACCCTATCGACTCCGGCATCGACTTCGTGCAATTTCAAAGCTTCCATCCCTTCCCGCGAAAAATCTCCTGAGGGCTTTTGCTCCAATCTTCCTTCCAACCATCCAGAACCTTTTCCCTTTGAAAACCACGACGGTTTCTGGAGTTTCCAGCTCCGTCGGGGGCTATGGGGCTGCTTTCCTCACCGTAGAGCAGCAGGAAAGGTATACAACTGTGAAGATGAAGATGTGCGGCAACAAGGCAGTGGATGTTGCCAACCTGGAGAAGAATGGGATGCACAACATCGTCGCTGCTATGGAGAGATTAAAGTGGACCAAGATGGCAACTCTGTCTGAAGTAAGTTATCCAGACCTAGTTATAGCTTTCTACGTTTGTTTGGTGTCTGAGGAGGACGGGTCCTTGACATCCATGGTCAAAGGAACCCAGATACAGATCACGTATGAGCTATTGGAGTCATTGTTTGGTGTGTCCACCTCTGGTCACAGTGGAGTACACACTGTTGACATTTAGGTGAAAGGATTGGGGATTGTTGGTTCTGAGTTCAGGCTGAAAGATGGGAAGATAGACATTAATCAGTTGAATGCGTTCAACCGCTTATTGCATTTCATAGTATGTCAGATTCTGGTGCCCAGGAGTGCAACCTTCTCCACGTGCACCAAGGCGGATTCAGACCTTATGTTTTGGGCTATCCAGAACCAGAGTATAAATATGGCAGAGGTCATTATAGAAAGGATGAAATTTGCAAATGCTCAGGTTTGGGATAAAAAGAGTAAGTTAAATGTATCTCTTCCTTATGCCCATTTGCTAACCAGGATATTCCAGCACTTTGGAGTAAATTTGAACGGGGCAGTTTCAGAGAAGTTGGGCCAAGCTATCTGGTCCAGGAATCTTAAGAAAAGTGGGTTCTCTCTTGTTGGTGGTGTTTGGACCAAGACCTCAGCAGCAGAGGGTGAAGCCATCATTGGCGAAGCTCTAGAAGTCAAAAAGAGACAGTTCAGGCAGAAACAATAGCAGATGTCCAAGAATTTGCAGCAACAATCAGAGTTGAAGACTCAGTGGTCACTAATAGCAAAATTGAGGACATTCCTCCTGAGCAAATTGAGCCCGTGGGGCAAGTTGTTGAGGCTGTACCTCCTTCATCCCGTATAGCCTCAGTACTCAGGGATGTACTGGACTCCATTCCCAGCACTCAGGGGGAGCCAGAAATTTCCGGTGATCAAGAGGCAGAAGTAGTGGCACCCGACCATGATGAAGATGTTGCCATGGAAGATGCTACTAGTTAGGGGGAGCAAGGACTTGCATCTGAAGTTGTGGCAGCTGGCCACCATGAAGACGTCTTGATGGAGGATGCTCCTATTGAGGGGGAGCATTCAGTCGATTTGGAACAAGTCAGAGGAAGCACACTGCTAGTGCCCCTATTGATAATCAGTTTCAAGAAGGAATTGTGGAAAGTGCCTCAGATGAAGAGGCAAATGTTGATAATGTGGAGCCCATTGCTAGGGCAAATGACAAGGGGAAAGAAGTAGCTTCTGAGATTCCCCTCTTAACTAGGAAGCCACATAAGAGGCTGAAGAGAAAGCAATTGAAGATCAATCTGAAGCCTTTAATTGATAGAATGGATGAACAAGGAAAGATCTTATGCTCTGTGCAATCCGATATTGCATCTATCTTTATAAGCCAGAGTACTTCAGCTAAGGAGATGGGCATGGTTAGAAATGCAGTTAGATGGGTGCAAAGTGAGCTCATAAGCATTAAGGAGTCTGTAGCTACTCTTACAGACTTGGTGAGGGTGCAGGTCATTCATGCCCCTCCTGCTCCTTCTACTGCAGAACATGTTGGCAGCCAAGGGCCATCAAGACCAAAAATTGTTGAAGAGGTGGCAGCTTCAGGGTCAGCTGAGGCTGTGGAGTCAGGGCCATCTGAAGTTTTGTCTTGGCTGCCCGGGCCAGTGGAATCAGAGGTTGTACCTGTCAGAGCAGAAGAGCAAGCTGTAGCTCCAGAGCCCCTTGCTTCTTCTCCTCTTCCAACTCCAGCCCCTCCTTCTCCACCATCATCCTCCACAGCACCACCAGCTCCTCCCACCTTCAAACAACCTGTAACGGCCCCAGCGCCCGGGTCCCCGGCTCCCACCAAGGATCCGACCGTCGGCACCGCGGCCCACGGGTCCGAAGACCTGGAAGGGCTAACGGATCGGTCTAACGAGATATGTGACGGAAAGTAAATAACGACAACTGTACTAAAGATGTACCAACTAGTGCAAGAAGTAGTCTAACACAACGTGCAAGTCTAGTACAAGTCCCAAAGTAGTAAAAGTACAAGTGCAGAACGGAAAAGGAATAACACATCCCTTAGGGGCATACCCCGAGGGTGAAGTACAGAACTGGGGGAAACACTGCCACTAGAGACGCCGACTACTGCGGGCCCGTCTCCTCGCTACGCCGCGGAGGGAACTGCTGTGAAGTCTCACCTGAAAAACAGGGAGTGAGCTTCACGAAGAAGCCCAGTAGGGACTACCAATCTCCCACTGGTTCCACAAGCATATAGACTAGTGTGATAATTAAACAAAGCAGTAAAGTCTAGTCTACTAAATAGAGTAAAGTGCGGAAGCCTGAAAGAACTACACAGTCGTCGGTCTAAGCCACTCGGAGGGACCGGAAAACCCGTGTAAACCAAGGCACCACAAGAACCCAGCTGTAAACACAGACAACGAACTGCCTGGACAAGTACACTAGCTACAGTACACTACTCTAGTCAGCTGGTCAGGTGCGCCACGCGTCTTACCCTCGACCAACGGTCCGTGTCTGACACCTCCCGTTGGACTGAGACGCGGAACCACAAGTAACCACAAACTGCCGTAGTCTGGCCGGACTACGGTCCCACGCCTGGCCCCTCTAGGTGGTACCGGAACCACGTAGAGTGAGGCAGTGAGAACGGACTAGCTAAACTGCATCGTACGAGTCACACACTACCGGTGTCCCAGTCTCAGCTAAGAGAGCTCTACAAACGACCACGTCGCTGCCCCACCGTTTTCCCCTACTGCTACCAAAGTCAACGACTTGAGCAAACCCCACCGTCTGGAGCAACACCCTCTGACACAGACGCGCGGGGACCGGGGGTCTCAGGTAACGGTAACAACCTTTCTCGCGGACAAGCCCTCAAGTGCCTAGCACCAGGCGAAGAGAGACTAGCAGTAGCACTGTACTAGGAAAACAGCATAGGTGCCGAGAAAATTGAGTCGCAGCAGAAGCAAGACACTGAGCAGGTTGCCAAGTCCCTTCTCTGACTGAGAAGGCGACAGGCCTGGTGTCGCCATCATGATGGCGACACCCAGGCCAGCGCAACCCTACTGATCTGGTTGCGACATAGGCCTTGTCGCGACCAGGTCAGTGCTCCAGTGACCTGATAGGTCAGTGAGGGAAACAGAAACCGAAGCAGGAAACAGGCAGAAGGCGACGACCCCCATGTCGCCACCAAGGTGGCGACATAGATGTTGTCGCCTTCAGGAGCTCCTGAAGGCGACGCATCGATGTGTCGCCACCTGGGTGGCGACACCAAAGGTGTCGCATTACCAGGTGCAACACACCGAGGGTCCCTTCTTCAGGGCCTCAACCACACTACAATCACAACCGCGGGGAGGGAAACATGTAGGCTATTAAACATGGTTCTAAAGATCTCAAACCACCCTCTAGAACCCCAACAAGCATGCACAATAACCTACACTCACATGAATCTCACTCAACATGGAGAACCATCAACCCAAGCAACCATTGCATGCAAAGCACCACACAAACCACATCCATAACCAAAGCATGAAAACAACCTAGCATGCAAGTTCTAGGCTTGGAAGAGGTGAGGATCCTAGCAAGTGGAACTAGGGGGAAGATTTGGGTTCCCTACCTCGAGAAGAAGATCGAACCTCAAGGGCCCTTCCTGTAGGTTAGCAACCCTCCTCCTCTGAGCTCCGACGCTCCACAATCCTTCTCCCACGAAACGAGCAAATCCTCTCCCTTGAAGAGCATCCATTGCATGCCAAAAGAGAGGAAGAACAGTGAGAGAGGGAACAAGCAATGGAGAACACTCAAGAGCAAACAAACCACATCAACCTACCTTGCAAGAGAACACCAAGGCCTCCCTCCCAAGCCTCCCACGGAGTCCCCAAGCTTCAGTTCGCCAGAGGAGAAGCCTTCACCAAGCAAGGAGACGAACTGGGGCTTGTGCTCTCGGCCTGAGCACTTAACCCTTTGAACATGAGAAGGCGACATGGGCCCCTTCGCTTTCAGTAACCCTGAAGGCGACATAGGGCATGTCGCTATCCCCTGCTCAACGGTCAAGTCGACCTGCGACATCGCCATGTGTCAGCCATGCAGGCCTGACACCAGAAGGCGACAAAGGACATGTCGCCTCCTTACTTCCAGATGCTGACACCTGTCATCCCTCTTCAGACAACTATATGACAAAGGAAAGGTGCATGCGGCTGGCAGCAAAGAGAGAAGGCGACATAGGGCCAGTCGCCTTCCCAACTTGAAGGCGACAAGCCACATGTCGTCTTCAGAAGGCGACATACCCTGTGTCGCCACCCTTGATGGAGGGCGACTGGTCAGGGTAACATGGGATGTTACACAACCCATTCCCAGAACCATTTCCTCTCCTACACCCTTTCCTTCCCAGTCCTCCTCATCTCTTGTTTCTTCCACTCCCATTCCTCCACCTCCTCCTTCTTTTGAGGTTCCTCCAGCCTCCTCATCAGCTGGAGCTTCCTCTTCTGGTCCTTCCTCATGTGGACCAACTAATGTTCCTCCCACTACCACTCACTCCTTCCTTCATCCTCCTACTCCCCCCTCCTTTATCTCTATTATTCTGGAGAGTGCTCAAATTGATGCCCCCTTCCTCAGGGCCATCAAAGATGAATTTGAAGAAGCTATCCTTCGTTTAGTCTTGAAAGTTAGTACTCATGTTCATAGGACAGGCTCTTCTAGTCCTGTCCTCAAGAAAAGAAGACTAACTTCCACTCATTCTGTTTCTTCTAAACCTTGTTATCCACCCCTTTGGTTTTCTCTTACAGTAGTTCATAAAAACAAACTATTGTATAGAGAATTTCTTCAGAAAATCGCTTTTTCCACCGTTATTGGTCTTCCACATCTCAACCTTTCGGATCATCTCATTATCATTCTTCCTCTCATCTCTCTATCCAAGGCTGAACAGTCAAAAATCTTCTCCATAACTGAAGCCATATCTGAAGAGCAGTGGGCTCGGGGTAACAAGGCCTTGTACAATAAATTTCTTCTCGCCAAGTCAGCCAGGTTCCCTCCCCGAGATCACCCCTTGACTCTATGTGAGTGGTTTCATATTCTTCACAAGGACACCTGGGCTCCTTTTGTTCAGAAAGAGATAAAAATGATCAGACATTTTTAGATGTTCAACAACTATCACTATCTCAACAACTTACCTGATGTTCAGCTTGGCCAATTCCGGCAAGCCATTCGTTCTCTTAGTTCCCATGATGGTGATACCGACGCAATCAGAGTTGATTTTGCCACTTTAAAGTTACCCGAGGTGGTCTTTCTCCCACCTCTTCATTCTCTGATCATGGATTCTGATGTTGGCTCCATCATCTTTGAGCGTTTTGCCAGAGTCATGGGGAGAATTCATGTGCAGCGAGGCAATCTAGTTGCTTTCAATACATTTTTGTTTAGAGAGTACATTCAGGGCCATATCAGTTCAGAAGTTCTTGCTCCTTTATTGTTTGAATGTGAGAGGTTATCTCCAGCATAATGGGCCAAATTTTACCCTCTGTCAGCTTAGCAACTTGATGATCTGAATGCCTCTCAAGCCAGAGAGCATAAACCTTCTGTTTTAGCTGCTAAATGTCTTGATATGAACTCTATTCACCTTGTTCGAGATCCATTTGCAACATGGGTTGAGAGATACAAGGTTTATGTAGCCATGAGCCTAGAACTGAAGCAGAAGCAGATTTTTTTATCCAGCTTTGATAGAGACCACTATGCTCAGTTCCTAGAAGAGCAGCGGGATCTTCATCTCCATAGGATGGTTCCTGTCATGGGGCCTTCCTATTCTGTAGCCTGTGGGATCTTTAGGCAATTCTTTGAAGAGCGGGAACTTAAGGCTTGAGAAATCATTTCTCATCATGCCTCTCTTCTGTCTCTTGCCTTCTACCTTCTTGTACCCCCTCAAGAGTAGTTCAATCACTATCTTTGTCTATCATTTATCTTTTCTCTCTTCTTTATCTCATTATAGTATCTTTTTTCTTAATGACAAAAAGGGGGAGAAAAATCTAAGTTCTGAAATACATTTCTAACTTCATTTCAGAAAATTCACTTAGAGTTATTTCAAATCATCTATGTTTTTGTGTTATGTTTTGTCATCACCAAAAAGGGGGAGATTGATGATCAGTCCATCTCCATATAAGCTTATGAATTATATATCTATTTTGGTGATTAACAAAACTTTAATAAAGTGTCATCTAACAAGTTTTCATGAAGCTTAGGCACAGGAAGTAAATCAGGCGAAATCAAGAAAATATGTAAGTATTTCTTACGTTGTAGCATTTAAAATACAGAGTAGGAGATTTCTCTAAGTACACATCGACTCTCCATATGCTACAACGATTTCATTAGAATCATATTGATTTCATTTTCATAAGGATTTTTAGTATCATACCGATTTCGGTCTCATAACGATTTCCTTACTTCTATCGATTTAATTTTCATAAGGATTTGATATGTGAGCGTATCGATTTTGATCTCACAACAATTCACTTAGTGAGAACAACGATTTGCTCTCACAACGATTCTGTTTCTCATAATGATTTGATAAGTGAGAACAACGATTTGCTCTCACAACAATTATGCTTCTCATAACAAGTCGCTTAGTGAGAACAATGATTTGCTCTCACAACGATTCTGTTTCTCATAACTATTTGATAAGTGAGAACAACGATTTGCTCTCACAACGATTTGATTTCTCATAACGATTTGATAAGTGAGAACAATGATTTGCTCTCACAATGATTATGTTTCTCATAATGATTCGCTTAGTGAGAACAACAATTTTCTCTCACAACAATTCTGTTTCTCATAACGAATTGATAAGTGAGAACAACGATTTGCTCTCACAACAATTCGATTTCTCGTAACGATTTGTTAAGTGAGAACAACTATTTGTTTTCATAATGATTCGATAAGTAAGAACAACGATTTGGTCTTATAACGACTTGCTTTCATATCGAACAACGATTTGGTCATCGTAACGATTCGATATGTTATACAACGATTTGGTCGCTATAACGACTCGATAAGTTACACAACAATTTGCTTGCTGTAACGATTCGATAAGTCACAACAACGACTTGGTCTGTGTAATGATTCGATAAAGTAAAACAACGATTTGATCACTACATCGACTCGATAAGTGAGACAACGATTTGGTTATAACGACTTGTTCATAACGATTTGTCTCTACAACGATTTGGTTATAATTGTATAACGATTTATGTTCACATCGATTTTCTTATACATGTGCAACGATTTCATTACAATGACTTGTTATTTAAACATATTTCAAATGTTTTTGAAAGTCAAAGTCTTCCCTCATTTTTCTCCAATATCCATGCATTTATTATGACTGAACATTTCACTGCACAATGCATGCTCAGATATCTTCTATTCCTATGTGTATATTGGAAACATCTTTTTAGAAAGCAGAATGGTATTTCTATTTTGATGTATATTCGTTCTAACGTTGACTGACAACAAGAGACAGTGTAGTTGTCTATCATTCAGCATTTATAGTGTGCAGGTCTCTGACAGCACAACCATTTACAACGTTGGACAAAATGAAAGATAAAAGATATCGAGAAGGATCTTCTCTTTGCATGCATGGAACGTAAAGGACCGTTCATTGGAAGCTCTACAATACCATGCAGTCTAACGTATACCAGTGCATAGAGACAACAGACATATCAACGGCTACTTCCTTAAAAGAAGATATATATTCAAGTCTGAAGACTCTTGGATAGAAAACATTGAAAAGCAATCTTTCACGCAAGAGAGTCTTAATAGAAGAGTGATTTTCATTCCAATCCTTGTGCAGCTCTAGCTTTCGCTTTCATCATTCCTGTTTAATTCCTTGGAGAGAACCTTGATAGAGTTCTTCCATTGTAGATCTTTCTCTCTCAATCTTGCTTCAGATCAAGCATTGTTCTATGAGCTTGGTCTAGGGGCTTGTCTTCTCTTTAACACTTTTCAGTGTTGTTCCTCTTCGTGTTGAGAAGAGAAGACATGTTGGTAACAGGTGGTTTTATTCCCTTCGTGTTGAAGGAAGACCTGGGTTCAAGGGTGTTGTATTCCTCTTCGGGTTGTGAAGAGAAGGCCAGCTGCAGCTGGATGTGTAAGTGTCCTTGAGGGGGACTGTACCCTTGGGTAGTGGAATCCTGAGTTGTTGCTCAGGGACTGGACGTAGGACTCCTATGGAGAGAAGGTCCAAACCAGGATAAAATCCTTGTGTAGTGTGATTGTTTTTTTTTTTATGTTTGTTGTCTGCTTTTCTACTAACTCTAACAGTCAATCGAAGTGTCTTGTATGTGATCGTTTTTATTGACAGGTTTAGATAATCAATTTTTAAGAATCCCATTCACCCCCCCCCCTCTGGGCTTGCTAGCTGGGCAACAGCCTTTTCTCCCCCACCATTCTCCCTCTCCTTCCCACCACCTTCACCCCTCTTCTTCTCCACTACTTCCGGCAGCTGACGGAAGCTCGTGGGGAGGATGTGGTGCATGTGGTGGCGTCGGATCGGGCGAAAAATCGTGGTTTGGAGGGTCATCCTCGCAGGTGAGCTCCCAGGAAAATGGCGTGATTCAAGGTTCTATTGGTGTTTCTCTTGCGTCGAGAGGTAGGGAGTCTTCCCCTTGACTCCCCATTGTTGCAATGTCGTGATTGTTGTGTGTGGTTTGCATGAAAATTGAGGTTTTTGGGAGGGTTTCTCCATGCCGAGTTTTGGGGTAGATTCGTCGATCCAAGCGTTATATCATTGTTTTTCGGCTACACATTGATGACTTGATGAGGGAAAGTGTTTCCCATCATCAAGCCGAGTTCTCTTCGACTGGATTGCCCGTGGGAACGGCCTAGGGTCGTATCAGCTACTGGAAGCTGAAGAACTTAACGTCAACATCGGTTGACATCAAGTTCTTCAGGATAGAACTTGGCGGCAAGATCCCTTGCCGTCAAGGTTGAGTAAACGGCAAGCTTGTTGCCATCTACTTTCTTTAGATGTCAAGGGTGTTTCCATTTACCCTATGGTTGGCGGCAATCGATGCTGTCATCAACCTCATAGGTAGGTCCCAGCAGGCTGAGCCCCTTACCATTATGTGAGGTGGTGACACGCGGTGTCTGTCTCCTGGCACAGTGTGCCAAACCTTGAGAGAGTCTCTGTCTATGCTTGTGCTGTGTTTTGTCGTGCTTGTGTTTGTGGTTGTGTTGTGTTGCGTTTCCCAGACATTGAGGAAGACTTCGTCTAGATGACTGGCATTGAGCTATTCCACCGGTGAGCCTGGACGTCAAGTGTGACTATGTCCTGTGTGTGCCCCTTATGGTGGTTATGAGCCAGTTTCTGTGGAGCCCGTTCTCCACTGTTCGAGTCCGACGTAGGGGAAAACAAGTCGAGAACTAGACGTGAGGGAGAGCATCTGAGTGTGCACAAGTGACTAGGGTTGGAGGACTCTGTGGTGTCGAGGCACCAAGCCATAGGCCCTAACTGGTCCTATCTTGTGTCTGTGTGTGTGTGTCTGTATGCTTGTTGTGCTTGCTGTACTGTTGAGCCTACGAGGTTCCAATTTTTCTTAGCGCACTCCTGCGAGGAGTTGAGCGTCACGCCACTGGTTTCTCATATGTTTTTGCAGTGTTTACTTACTATAGCTTTACTTTCCACACTGCTTTTTAGTACTGTTACCGGTGGGGGTTAGTGTCCCTATTGGGTCTCTTCTTGAGACTCATTCCCTTCCCTTTTAGGTGGTTCGTCGTCGGCTCCAGGTGCTGAGGAGCCAGGTCACTCTGGTGCTGGACCTGCTTAACTGTTGTGAGTACTCCATTAGTATATGTACTTGTTGTACTCTTACTTTTGTTGGATCAGCTGTGAGTTGTACCATTTTGTTATCTATATACAGTGGATTGTTCAAATTATTGTAGCGTGTACATTTTCTTATATGTTCTCCTCAGACATTCTCTTTTAACCCTTCCGGGCTTCGGCCCGTGGGTGGCAGTTCAGGGTTCAAGTTACCGATAATTCGGATCCTGGGTCATTACATTAGATCTCTATCTGAAATGAAAGATTTTGCTACTCCATGCAATTTGACAATGCTATCCACATAAAGCTTGGCTAAACTCTCAACAAACTACTTATTTTCCATAGCTATGAAATGAGTGGTCTTGGAGAATCTATCCACAATCACCCAAATAGAGTCATTACCCAAAGTAGACATCGGTAAGCCTATGACAAAATCCATGGTGATCGCTTCCCATTTCCATAACGGAATATCAATCTTCTACATCAGTCCGGATGGCCTCTGGTGTTCTGCCTTCACTTGTTGGCATGTCAAACATCCAACCACAAAGTCTGCCACATCTCTCTTCATGCCTTGCCACCAAAAGGTCCTCTTCAAATCCTGATACATCATGCCACTACCTGGATGTATTGTAAACTTGGATCTATGAGCTTCCTCCAGAATCTGCTTCCTCACATCAGTAATGTCGGGTACACACACTCGATGTTGAAACCTGATAATGCCTCCTTATCACAAGCAATGCCTGATTTCCCAATCATCTCCTACAACCTAGGATCATCCTTCTGACCATCCACCACATTGTCCAGAATAGAAGACCTGATATACAATTGATCCATAAAAGCTTGACACAACTGTGACTCAACACTTACTAAAGCACAAACCGCATCTTCCATTAATTTCCAATCTTTCGACATTGTAGTCCTCTTCTTTCTTAGTGCATCAGCTACAACATTCGCCTTGCGTGGGTGATATTGCAACTCAAAATCATAATCTTTTAAGAACTCAATTCATCTTCTCTGCCTCAGATTTAGCTCCTTCTGTGAGAACAAGTACTTGAGACTCTGATTATCAGTAAACACCTCGAATCTTACACCGTAAAGATAGTGTCACCAGATCTTCAAAGCATGAACCACTACTGCCAACTCCAAATCATGGGTCGGGTAGTTACGCTCATGGTTTTTTAATTGTCGAGAAGCATAGGCAACCACTTTCCCATCCTGCATTAACACACAGTCAAGACTAATATGAGAAGCATTCGTGTAGATTGTGAAACCATCTACTCCACCAGGTAGAATCAACATGGGAGCAGACATCAATCTACTCCTCAACTCTCTGAAACTCTGCTCACATTCCTCGGACCATACAAACTTGACTCCCTTCCTAGTTAGCTTGGTCAACGGTGCCATAATGGATGCAAAGCTTTCTATAAAGTGGCAGTAATAACAAGCTAATCCTAAGAAACTCTGTATCTCATATGGTGATCTTGGAGTCTCCCACTCTATAACTTCCTTCACCTTAGATGGATCCACATCTATACCATCTCCAAAAATTACATGACCAAGGAAATGAACTTCCTTCATCCAGAAGTCGCACTTGCTGAGCTTGGCAAACAATTTGTTCCCTCTCATCACTTGTAACACAATCTTCAAATGCTCACAGTGAGATGCTTCATCGGGAGAATATATCAATACATCATCTATGAGGACAACCACAAAACTATCCAAATAAGGCCTAAAAACTCGATTCATCAAGTCCATAAATGTTGTTGGGGCATTTGTCAGGCCAAATGACAATACCAAAAACTCATAATGACCATATCGCATCTGAAAAGCTGTTTTGGATGTATCATCGAACATTATCTAGAGTTGATGGTAACCCGAGCAAAGATCTATCTTAGAAAATACTGAAGCTCCCTGCAACTGATGAAATAGGTCATCAATATGGGGTAAAGGATACATGTTCTTGATCGTGATTTGATTGAGCTTCAGATAATCAATGCATAGGCTCATCAAACCATCCTTCTTCTTAACAAAGAGAACTGGAGCACCCCACGGCGAAGAACTCAGATGAATGAAACCCTTGTCCAGTAAGTCTTGCAACTGCCTTCTGAGCTCTGTCAGTTCTACTAGTTCCATACGATAAGGTGCCTTGGAAATCGGAGCTGTACCTGGCATCAACTCAATAGCAAACACAATCTCTCTCTCTGATGGCAAACTAGAGAGATCTTCGAGAAATACATCTGCATAATCACGAACAACCTCTACTTCTCCAATAATTAGGGTTTTAGTGTCCTTAGACACAACCATGCTAGCCAAGTACACACTGCAGCCTTTGTTAAGCATTTTGGCCGCCTTTAGGGTAGACACCACAAACTTCCCAGCCATGTTCTTGGGTAAGGGATGTGAAAACTCATCCTCACTTGGAATACGAAAAATGATTTCCTTCCTCCGATAATCTAGTAGGCATAGTGTTCTTCTAGCCAATCTCAACCCAGAATAGCATCATAGTCTTTCATCTTTAATAAATAAAAGCACCCTGCCAAATCACGATCTTCTATGCACACATATAGTGAGGGAAAACACTTTTTGGTAATCATAGCTCTTGCTGGTGTATGCACAGATAAGGGAATATCCAAATCTATAGCTTCTACATCTCACTCTTTAAGTAACACCTTTGCTAACCTCTGAGACACAAATGTATGTGTAGCACCAATATCAAAAAGAACTCTAACATGAATACCCACAATAGGAACTGTACCTTCTGTCACATGCTCTGCCTGTTCTGCATATTCTTTGGCTAATGCATACACTTGGGCTTGGGCCTAGATCTTCTTGTTGGTTTTGCTACTGTCGGCGCCGCTGCTGCTGCTGTTTGCTGCGCCATCTTTGGGCAATCTTTTATCGTGTGGTCCTTGTCACTACAACGTAGGCATCTACCTGCACTCACCAACATACCTGCTCTCCATGCCTTCTGCCACAATGAGTAAACAAGGGCTTGTCTCCTTGCTGAAATCTTCCTTGTTGAGGAGCCCTCTTCACATACTCAAGTACCTACTGAGGTACATAAATTGCCTTCTTCTTCTTGTCCTACCTCTGAAACGGTGATGTTGGCCTCTTCGAAGTAGCCTTCTTTACCTCGAAGTATTGCTCCATCTCACTTTCCTGCTTGCATGCAGCACTAAGTGCCTCCTCCATGGTACAATGGTCAAAGGCCACAAGTCTGGTATGCAATGATGGTCTGAGCCCCATCACAAACTTCTTCACCTTCCTCCTCTCATTAGTATGCGGTGCATAATTTGATAGTTCTGCAAATCTGGCTTCATATTTCTGCACACTCATGGATCCCTGGGTCAAGGATAGGAATTCCTACTCCATTTTATCCTGCACATGCTCCAGAATGAACTTAGCCTTGAACAGTTGAGTAAACTCATCCCAAATCACCTCCCAATCTCCATCCTCAAACCTAGTGCGTAGTATGGATGACCATCATACATCAGCCCTCTCCTGTAAATAGTATTACAACATTAAGCATAACCAACCACACTAATAAGATTTAAAATTAAACCTGGCCTCACAATTACCTACAACATATAGGTCCCCAAACTAACTTTATCTTCCTCAGCACAATGAATAGCTCTAAAAATTTTTCGATCTCTCTTAGACAATTCTCAGCTAACAACAGTTGACTCTCCCCCTTAAAATAGGGTGGAGACATCATGTTGAACCTCTCCATCATAGATGGGCCTCTATGCTCCAAATGCACTGCTAGTGGAGCCTGAGCTTGAGACAACAAGGATCAGCATAAGATAGGCTTACTAAGAGAACTACTGCCAACTATTAGAGCTACATCTAACCTGAGCTTGCAATTGGGTCTGTAATTCTGCCTGAGTCTGGGCCTGAGTCTGCATAGCTTGAACTAACCCTTGCATGAATGATCCATAATCTATTAATGATGGAGGAGGTGGTACTGGTGGTCCCTGAGATGCTGGAGTCTGCTACTCCACTTCCACATTCTCTCTCCACTCCTCCCAATGAGTTGGGACATTAGCATGACGCCCACGACTAGCCATGGCTGTAAGGCCCTCAATTTTTGTGCATTCTATAACTGTTTTGATGCTTTGTTGTTCTGCCGAAATTTCTGCTTAACGTCTGTTGGGTTCTCATATTGGAGAATGTTGGGTTACAACAAGTGTTTAAATGTTTTTGATGATGAGCAATACTAATTGATGTTATGTTTGTTTTTGATGATGAACATTTCATGAACAAGACAAAATTGATGTGTTATGAATGTGTGAAACATGATGAGAATGACAATTGGATGCAAATGAAACACATGTTTTATATGTTCATTATATCTCACTAATTATGTCTTTTAATGTAGGTGTGAATGTACACAAGACAAAGCCCAAAATCCAAGTGCAAAAGAACAAGACAAGTTGCTGAAATAGTGCACCTGCCAACAGATGATAGTGCATCTGTCAACAGATGAATAGTGCATCTGTCGACAGATGATTTTCGCCTGTCGACAGATCCACTCAGAAATCTATTTCCAGAAAGCCCAGTCTTCTGGTTTTTGCAAACCTGTCAGCATCTGTCGACAGCAGCAAGTCGGCTGTCGACAGACGGAGTTTTCTGAAGATCTAATGGCCGGGATATGATCTATATTTTGGTGTTTCCATTTAGCATTACTCTCTATGCTTGGACACCACTATATATGGATCATATGAGGCTATTTTCGCAGCAAGGAGCCACCATACCAAAACCCTAAGCAAAGGTCAAGAAGAAGGCTTTCTTCCTGTTGCCCTGCTTCATCTCTCTGCCCAGAACAAAGAAGAACAACCTTCCAAGCGGAGTTGAATCTGGTTCGTCCGTGGTTCAAGCTTCTCCATCAACTGATACATGTCAAGATGAAGCTTGGAGTCTTCTAGACGACCAACGAGAAGAGATCTACATCGGGATTTGATTCTTCATCTCAAAACTCTTCTCTTTTCACTACTTTCATATATCTGTGTGTGCGCACTGATTTGAGATCAGTACGTGGATGTTGTGGAAGTGTGGATTGTTGTTATGATTGCTTGTTTGCATCAGACAACGTGGTGTGTGGATCAGATCAAGGCTAGAGGATCTGATCTGTTGTGAACCTGGTCTAGCGTGTGTGTGTGTGGTTGAGCCGTTGTGCTCGTGTGTGTGTGTTGTACTCAATTGTTGAGTAGTGTGTCCTCACTGTGTGGGGGTGGACGTAGGAGTCACGTGGTGTGATCTCCGAACCACCTAAAAATCCCTTGTGCACTGTGGTTTGATTTGTGGTTTGCATTATGTTGCGCTAGATGCATGCCTAAGGATTTTCGTCTACACACTACTTGTTAATTTATTCACACACATTACATCAGATCAAAGGGGTTTTAATTGAGTAGATCTGTTAATCCGAAGTAATTTTTAAATTGCTTAAGTTTCGCTGCAAATCTATTCAACCCCCCTTCTAGCTTTGCCATTACCGAATAACCGATCCTAACAATTGGTATCAGAGCAGGTTTTCTGTTCATCGGTTGTGATTTGGCATATCTGTTTATGTGTGATTAATTGCTCTGATCGGGTTTATAATTGATTCTGAACTGATCTGATTACTTTGGTTGTTGGTTTATTCATCTACAACATACTCAGAAATATGTCTGAGTTGTCGAATATCATAAATAGACCAATAATTATTGAGTTTGATAACCATGTTGATAAAATGCAGGACTCCTTTAAGAAGACAAGCAAGATTGCAAATAAAGCCAAGGACAAATGCTTCATGGCTCTTGGCAGCTCTAGAAGTTCTCCTAGTTCAGACAAATCTGAAAGATCATATCTATCAGAGAAGTCAAGAAACTCTCAAAGGTCAGGTAAATCTAATTCAGACTCATTTGACGCATCAATATCTAATTCTGATTCAGAAGATGATATTTCCTATGATGAATTGATAGAATGCTATGAGCACTTGTCCAATCAATTTAAGAAGGTAAAAGCTTAGAACAAGAAGCTAAAAGAAAAATTGGATAAGAATGAAATGAGAATTGATAATGCTCAAGCATTCTATGAAGAAAATGAAAAATTGAAAATGGAGAATGAAAAATTGGAAAATGAAGTCAAAAGCTATGAAATCAAGTTTTCTAAGTTGAAAGAAGATCATGATCATGTGGAATCTGATAATTCTAATTTGAAAAATGAAAATGAAAAATTGATTGATCATAATGAGAATCTCAAATTTGATAATGATCAATTGAACAAACAAATCTCCAACATGGCTCATGATCACCAAATAAAAGAAAAGTGCAATCAACTGTTTGAGGAGAATAATCATCTGAAAAAGAAGATTGAAGGCTTGTATCATAACAGACCATTAAATGATGAATGGAACAATGCTAAGCAAAAAATTGCTGACTTGGAAAATCAAATTTTTCAAAGTGAAATTGAAAAGAACAAAAGACAAAATGGTCTGGATGTCATGAAAAGCCAACTTCTAACTTCTGAAAAAGAAATTGTTGCATTGAAAGCTGAAAAGAAAAAATTGAACAAAAAGGCTCCAAATAGGAAGAATCATGTTTCAATTGAAAACCAGAAAAAGAAAATGGAGAAGAAAACAAGAGTCTACAGGGTCTCTACACCTCCTCCAGAGGCCCAGAATATTTCAAGGAAATCTCCAACTCCACATCACGCCAAGAGATACCAAAGGGTACCATCTCCTTCTTCTCAACCCAAGGACAGTCAAAGGTACTCTAAAGGACCTCAGAAATTCCAGCAAATGCATTCATACTATGGTAAGCTTCAGGTAAATGCTCAACCCATTTGTTTTAAATGCAATAGGCCTGGTCATCTTGCTAAATTCTGCTGGAATAAAAATCAGCACTGTCATAATCATGCCAAACCAGTCCAATGCTTCACATGTCATAAAATTGGTCATATTTCTAAGAACTGTTGGCATAAAAACCATGATTCTGTGCATGCTTCAAAGCTTCATAATAATCCATGTGTTCATACACACAAGGATAAACATCATGTTCATAAAGATCAAAAATTTCATGTATCTATGAACAGGAAAACTGCACAAAACAACAGAAATCCAAAAATCAAATCACTTTGGATTTTGAAATCTTTGTTATATCCTAACATTAATGTCGTTGCAGGACCCAAGCAAGTGTGGGTCCCAAAACAAGCTTGATCAACAAGCTAAGATGTCTTGCAGCCAAAAATTAGAAATGGATTCATGCCATTGGCTGTGCAAGGCAAGAAATGATGGAGAACAAAGGTAAAAAAAATTAAAAAAAATTAATTGAGATTGAAGACTGTTCAGGTAAAATCTCTTTGTCACTTCAGTTTTGAACTGCAAGAATTGAAATTGATTTTTAATTCTATCTGAGGAATGAAGAATGTATTTTGTTGATACCCCCACATGACAATGCCACTTAGCAATTGGAATCATACCATCCTGCTTGTGTAACTGTGCTCATGACCTCTTGGTATATCAAATGATGACATGTGGAAAAACAAGTTATGCCTGTTTGGAAACTATCATTATGCGTGAGTAAAATACTCCGCCAAGTATCAAAAGTCATGTAATGCATAAGGCTAGTTGAGTGCTCAATAATGTGTGAATTGCTTGATACATTTACTATGCATGTGTTATGGGGGAGTAAATTTGAAAGTGCTCATATGCTCATGAATGCTCATGAAATCTATGTGCAAATGCTTGTCATGAATGTATATATATCATGCTTGAATGTTGTCTCATCACATGCACATCTTATGGGGGAGTAAGTTCAAGGTAGGTTGAGTGAAATACTTGAGAGAAACCCTTCATATTCATTGTGTCATTACTTCTCAAAATCTTGTTCTTCATGTCACTCAATTCTATGCCTCAACATTGATTTTCTCAAGTATCTGTCGACAGCCACTATCACATCTGTCGACAGACATGCTCTCCCAGAACCAAGCCTTTCAGGCCTGTGTGCATCTGTCGACAGGCACATTCTTGCTGTCGACAGATACACATTTTCTGTAAATTCTTCATCCTTCTTCATAATTTCTTCATGAGTATGTTCATATCATTGATGCAAGGGGAGAATTTGGACTTGCTATTCATTGCAACCTTTCATATTCACATAGTATCAAAGACATTGAATTAATCACAATGATTTTGATATAATATTTTGTGCTTGAGTCTAGGTTGTGTCATCTAGAAAACATTGATCAAATCTAATGATTTTAACCTAACTCACTTGAATAACTCCCTTGTGGATGATCATGTTCCTATATGGATTGACAAGTAAGAAGGTTTTTGAACTTAATGTCTTTACATTGGCTTTTGACCTTAATAAACCTTTTGAACTTGATTTTCTAATTTAAAAAAAAAGGGGAGAAAAGCTACCTATTTCTAAAGTCAAAATTTAAATATGTGAATTGGGATAAAGGCAGAGCACGGATGAGTATCACTGAGTAACTGGGGACACGGGCATCACAAATGTCTGTCTTCGCGTCAAAAAGTCCTTTCATTATCTCTGCATAATGGTATGATGGTCACTCACACTGAGTAACTGGGGGTATGGGCATCCCTCATGTCTACCTACACGTCAAAAGGTAAAAGTGATCCTAATTACCACTTTTCCCACATAAACTTGACAAAAGAAATTGTTCAAATGCTAGAAATAGAGTGGAGCCTCCAACACTTAAATCAAGGGCAATGGGTTGTCTATTGTCAATTGTTCATGTAGACATTGCCTTCATTTACCAACTGAAAATCACCCACTAAGGTATATGATTTTCTTCAATGGTTTTATTCAAAAGGGTTATTTTATTTTCATATATTTTTGAATGATGTATTCTAAATGCTATAACTTGAGATTCCCGGAGTATTGTCTCTTAACCATTGTAGAATTTTTATGTGTCTTAATACTAGTGTTTATGACATTTTGTAGTGGGTATCAACCTATTCTCAACCTTGCAATCTCATTTGAACACTCATTCCCCACTCATATCTTTCACAATTCAGTTATGTGGTCACACAGTTCCTTGCTTCATTCTTTTACTTGTGTGCACTCATTATCTTTTTGAATGTTGTCAAAAGGGGGAGAAACATCAATTGTGCATAAATTGAAAATTTTGTCATCATCAAAAAGGGGGAGAATGTTGGGTTCTCATATTGGAGAATGTTGGGTTACAATAAGTGTTTAAATGTTTTTGATGATGAGCAATACTAATTGATGTTATGTTTGTTTTTGATGATGAACATTTCATGAACAAGACAAAATTGATGTGTTATGAATGTGTGAAACATGATGAGAATGACAATTGGATGCAAATGAAACACATGTTTTATATGTTCATTATATCTCACTAATTATGTCTTTTAATGTAGGTGTGAATGTACACAAGACAAAGCCCAAAATCCAAGTGCAAAAGAACAAGACAAGTTGCTGAAATAGTGCACCTGTCAACAGATGATAGTGCATCTGTCAACAGATGAATAGTGCATCTGTTGACAGATGATTTTCGCCTGTCGACAGATCCACTCAGAAATCTATTTCCAGAAAGCCCAGTCTTCTGGTTTTTGCAAACCTGTCAGCATCTGTCGACAGCAGCAAGTCGACTGTCGACCGACGGAGTTTTCTAAAGATCTAATGGCCGGGATATGATCTATATTTTGGTGTTTCCTTTTAGCACGACTTTCTATGCTTGGACACCACTATATATGGATCATATGAGGCTATTTTCGCAGCAAGGAGCCACCATACCAAAACCCTAAGCAAAGGTCAAGAAGAAGGCTTTCTTCCTGCTGCCCTACTTCATCTCTTTGCCCAGAACAAAGAAGAACAACCTTCCAAGCGGAGTTGAAGCCGGTTCGTCCGTGGTTCAAGCTTCTCCATCAACTGATACATGTCAAGACGAAGCTTGGAGTCTTCTGGACGACCAACGAGAAGAGATCTACATCGGGATTTGATTCTTCATCTCAAAACTCTTCTCTTTTCACTACTTTCATATATCTGTGTGTGTGCACTGATTTGAGATCAGTACGTGGATGTTGTGGAAGTGTGGATTGTTGTTATGATTGCTTGTTTGCATCAGACAACGTGGTGTGTGGATCAGATCAAGGCTAGAGGATCTGATCTGTTGTGAACCTGGTCTAGCGTGTGTGTGTGTGGTTGAGCCGTTGTGCTCGTGTGTGTGTGTTGTACTCAATTGTTGAGTAGTGTGTCCTCACTGTGTGGGGGGTGGACGTAGGAGTCACGTGGTGTGATCTCCGAACCACCTAAAAATCCCTTGTGCACTGTGGTTTGCATTGTGTTGCGCTAGATGCATGCCTAGGGATTTTTGTCTACACACTACTTGTTAATTTATTCACACACATTACATCAGATCAAAGGGGTTTTAATTGAGTAGATCTTTTAATCCGAAGTAATTTTTAAATTGCTTAAGTTTCCGCTACAAATCTATTCAACCCCCCCTTCTAGCTTTGCCATTACCGAATAACCGATCCTAACAACGTCAACATCCATTGACGTTAAGGGGTAGTTGACAGCAACACTTGTGTCGTTTACCTTGTGGCCAGAAGATATAGACGTCAACATCGATTGACGCATATTTCTGGTTGACGACAGCTATGTGGCCATTTACTTCTCCGGCTATGTTTAGGATTCCAGATTTAAAACTATCCTGTTTTCTTCAGAGTCTGATTAGGAAACCTATCCCCAATGGTCAGGACTCTTTTGACCTAGGATTCCCCAACTCTATTGCCTATTTAACTTAGACATCTCAGTTAGGAGAGGACTTTGGTTCAAAAGAGAGGTTTTCTAGGTTTCGAGGAGAGAAAGAGTGTAAGGCCCTCGAATTTTGTTGCATTTTTTTTAATTTCGTGTAAATAATTCATGTTGTATATGCATAGATGTACATATCTACATAGGTATTGACTATTTATACTTATGTATGCATGTGTATAATTAGTTGTAAATAATGTATGAAATGCATGGTGGTAGTGTGTACATGATAATACATATGCATGGCACGTATATAGGTATATGTTGTGCATGGTTTCTGCATGTTTTTGAGTTCTGGCCGAAGGCCAGCTTGGCGTCAAGATCAATGGACGTTTGTGTTGTGTCGGCGTCAACCATATGGACGCCAACACTAAGTCCAGCGTCCAGCGATGTGGACGTTAATGTCTCTGATCAGCATGCGTTGCAGAGCCGGATTTCTGGGAGCAAGCTAGCTCACCCATTGGGGAGCTGTCTCCAACGGTATGAAAGGGTTCACATCAACCCCTGTGGGACAGGAGAGGCCTCTCTCCTATATCTGAACCCGAGTGCAACCCTAAAACCCCTCTCTTGACCTCTTTTGAGAGATAGGGAAAAACCCTAACTGCTGTGAGCAAAACCCCACCTTTGCAACCTTTAATCCAACGATCTGAAGCTTGTTCCGGCCATCTACCACGACAAGGAGGTAGCTGGAACATCAAGAAAGGCATCCCCGACCTCGATCTACTGTGGAGATTGCTCAAGAACCCGGGGGAAGGCAATCTTGGGAGCTTCTTGGGACTGCCCAAGGAGAGCATCACCAACCCATTTAATCCCTTTGGAGAGTTTTTGAAAGGCAAGTAACACTTACACTCCGTCCATGTAGATGTCTAGTAGGGTTTTCTATTTTTACACATTTTTTTCCTCGTGTCCTAGATCCGCCATTCTCTTTGAATTTGGAGCTCGGGTCTGTATTTTGCACAGACCTGAACTTGACGGCAAAATCTCTTGCCGTCGAGTTCTTACTTGACGGCCACGATTGTGCCGTCAATCTCCATTAACGGCCGGAGCATGCCGTTAAGTTCTACAGGACAGAACAGTGAATTGTTCTCTCCTTCTATACGATTATTTTCGATGTGTTTTCGATGAGGATATATTGTAAACCTATTATGATATGTAATATGGATGTCTGAATATGTGGTGAGATCCTTGTAATTTCTGTGATTTGACATAAATGGTTTTATTATGGAGAATGTATGCATGATGAGACCTAGACCATGTTCGTTACCGTTGTGCAATTCATGGGAAGTTGGATGCCCTAAATTTTGCTAAACCAAGAGTGGGTAAATCAGTCCATGCTCTGAATTTTTTGGAATTTCTCCATGCTCCTCTGATTTATTGAATTTTCTGAAATTGAATTAGAAAAACATGCGTAGGTTTGAAAAATCCCCAGTAAATTGGATGTTGTGTAATAAATATGGGAAAATTTTTTGTGGTGTTGTGTGCACTGGGTTCAGGGTTATGATCTGTTAAACTGAACTTTTATGTTATACACCATGATAAATTGAATTTCGAATAATACGGGAATTCATGTTAAATTTCCTGCAATTGCATTTTGGATCAGAAAAATTTGAAAATTTTCATGTGCGGTCCTAAACCCGAAATCAGCACGTGGTTAAATTTTCAGGTCATTTGGACAACTATACAATGCAATATGAATTTTTTTTATGCAAAAATGTGAAATTAATGCATGCCATTGTGAAATGATTTAATTTCTGTATAACCCAACCTGATTGTGAAACTTCCTGAATGTTAGTTCTGTCATCTGTAGTGGCATGATTATGGGGAAAACATAGTCATGTTGTCATTGAGAGAATGAATGAGATGTGAGTGTCATGCGTAAAAGTATGTGTTAAAATCGGTAAATGTGAAATGTGTAAGACTGTGCCAAGTGTGACACTGCTTCCATAGAGGGCAGTGGAACCGTATCATGGAAAAGTCCCCATGAGAAGGTTCAATGTGTTGTGATCCTAAGGGCATTAGGATGAAATCCTGGAGGTGGACAAGTACCACTGGTTAGGGTGGAGACTTGTTCTCCCGATCTGCGCAGTCCAAGAGTCGTCACTATATTGCCTAGGTGGCGTCTATGTGTATGTGATGTGATGCATCCTTCTTATGGTAGTTTGGACTATGTGTCACGGCACTAAATGTAAATGAGAATATGAATGTGAATGCGAAATGTGTAAAATTGTGAATGTGAATAATGTGTAAATGTGAATGTGTGAAGTATGTGAATTAGAAATTGTGTAAAAATGTGAAACCAAAATGTGAGGATGTGAAATTGAAATCCATGATATGATGATCTGAAATCATGTTAGAACAGCAACATAAATGTGGTTATGATCATGTGTTATATGTGTACAATGCGTAGAATCCATGCTAGGGACAATCCTTACTTATGTGTAAACCATTACATGTATGTTTACTCTCACGTTGTGGTTGAATGAGAATGTAGCTTTCATGTGTTAGATTGTAAAGTGTTAAACCATGTCAAAACAGCAAGCTTAAAGCATGTAAAATGGTTATGTGCATGTGTAAGAATGAGTAGTAACCATGTTAGCAATGTTTTCTTTCATGTATGTAAGCTAATCATGCTAGATTGCTTTCATGTTTTAGCTTAATTGGAAGTAGGACTTTCATGTGTTGGAATGATTAGAGAGCATGTGATAGGAGATTTTAATTTAGGAAATCTGAAAGCATGAATCATGTGTTTCATTAGTAGAATTACCATGATAGGTTGCTAATTTCAATGTCACGCATGCTACATGTTGTGTCTTGTAAATGTGTATGTAAAAACCTGCTATGATATGTGCATGGATGATAGATGTAGTGTTATTTGCTGAGTCCTTTAGGCTCATTACTTGCTTTGGCGTACAGGTGTAGTAGATGACACACCTTTGGAGGAGACTGTGGAGAGCGACTCCAAGCGCGGGGATTAGCTAGCTTGGTGGAGCTTAGTTGTGACATTTTGACATTTGATGTATGTAATTGAGGCATTGTATTAGAACTATCATGTAAACTTGGACAAACTATGTATTTTATCTTATCACTTCTTCTATATGGATTATGTGGATTTTAGCTCTTTAAATTCAATCGAATCATGTATGTTAAATGTGGATGATGAATGAAATGAAGACAGTGGTTCTTTTGCTTCCACTACTCTACATTTATATTTATGCGCATCTCAATCGAATGTTATTGTTGGGTAAATGTCCCACTGTGGCAACGTTCACTATACCGACGTGGGTTGGTATAACCGTACCGGTATAATGAGGGTCGCTACAAAGAGAGAGCTTGTGAGGGTCGATCCGGAGATTTGGAGGCTTCACTAGCGATCTTCTGCATTTGGGAGACTCTACTGAAGGTGGAGTAGCTCTCCTAATGCTGGGGGATCAACTGCACAAGCGTGGAAGCCGAATCAAGGCAGGGCACATCACCTCTTTGGCTTGGCCGAGGAGCGCTTCATCACTAAAAATCAATCTTCAGGGGTTTTTGGATAGGCAACTTAGGGGTTTCATCCCTAGACCTATCACCTAGAGTTTAGGTATTTTTCCAGATTTTTAGTTCGTGTCTTGGACCCCCAAATTTATCATTTTTCTATGTTCGGTCTGCACTTTTTGTAGACAAGAGGTTGACGGAAACCTTATTGCCACCAAGTTCCTGAGTTAAAGGCAATTGATTGTGTGTTAACCCACTCTGACGGCAAGCCCCTTGCCGTCAAGTTCATCTGGTTTTATAGAACAGTGGATTTAAATTTCTGTGGTGTGATTTTTCGGGGATTTCTGGATGTTTGCATATGTTATAAAATTTCTGGATGGTCAAGTATGTTATTAGGTTAAACCATGATTTCCTGTTAAAATTTTGATCATAATTGTAAATTATAGAATTTCTATTATGGGGAAATATGCATGATTTGATAGATCTAAATTCAGAATAAATAGATACGATGTATGATATTGTTACAAGAAATTTCCATGAAACTAGGGTTACTGTCTATTAGTTCTGACAACTCACTGTTTATTATGTCTAATTGAATTATCTTATTAAATTTGCATTAGATCTCTGTTAAATGTTAAAAATAGATATACTGTCATAAAAATTCTGAAAATTTAACCATATGATTTAATCCATGCGTAGAGTTTATGATGAGTTTGTTCTAACATCTTTAGGTACTGTTTGTAATTATAAAGGTATTAAAAGAGCATATTAAACATGATTAATTAAGAAACGGTAATTGTTGTGATTAGTATCATGTTTAGGTCTTGTTAAGCATATTTTCTTACTGTTAGACTGCCATGATAAGTTCTGTAACCTAAAAGACGTGTGTTTACATTATAAGCCTGTGAATGGATCATTAAGAGCATGTAAAATGTTGCTAAGCATGTGATTAAGTGAAATATGTGCCGAAATTGACACTACTACCATAGAAGGCTGTGGAGCCGTACTATAGAAAAATCCCTATGGGAAGGCTCAATGTGTATGTGATATCCTGTGGGCATCAGGATGAAATCCTGGAGGTGGACAAGTACCACTGGTTAGGGTGGAGAGGGCTTCTCCCGGTTCTACGTAGTTACCAAGATTCGTCACTATAATGCCTAGGTTACGGGTATGTGTTATGTGATATGTGTGTCCTTCTTTATGGTGGTTCGGACTATGTGTCACGACAAAGAAAAATAATGTGTAAAGATGTGAAGTATGTGTAAATGTGCCAAGTGTTCATGTGAAAGTGATGTGTTAATGTGTTATATTGGGAAATAATGTGAAACCATGTGATCATGTTATATTTATGTTAAAACAGCAAGAAAAATGTGTGATTATGTGATATAAAAGCATGTGAAAAGTGATAGATATCATGCTAGGTTTGCTAGTAATCATGTGTTTAATTCCATGATCAAGTTAATTGGAAATACGTTGTAAATGAGTTGTAGTTGATATCATGATTCAAGCTAAAGACCATGTGTAGATGGCATGTTATAGGTTATTCCTTTGTACTTGTTTGTTATGACATGAACCATGTCATAAAATTTCTCTTTTGTTAAATTGAGTTGCATGAATGTGATATGTGTAAGGATGTGCCAATAGGTTACTTGCTGAGTCTTTTGTGAAGACTCATCCTTGCTTTAACATACAGGTGAGACAGGTGTTCCTGTGATTGAGGAGGACGTTGTGAGGAGTGACTACGAGCAAGAGGAGTAGCGGAGCTTGTGGAGGATTATTGCTTAGATTGTACTTTCTTTTACTAGTATGTGGACAACGATGTTGTATGGACTTATTAAATTATGGACTTTGTTTATTTTCATTGCTACTATATAGACTGTGGAATGTGTGTAATGATGATGGAATAAGAATCTCTTTCATTTCCGCTGCACTTTCCTTTGTTATTTATGTACATCTCTACCTACTGTGTTGTGTTGGGTACATGTCCCACTATGACGGCGCACTTTATATCGATGTGGATTAGTATAATTGTACCAGTATAAAGAGAGTCGTTACAATGGCCTAGCAAAACAACAAACTAGTTAATTTCTATAACTCCTTATATCCACATACTTTCTATTAGACTTAGGAACATGGATTATTTTTAGTTGATGGTCACTCATGAATATCCTCAACCTACGAAATCTCTGATACCATCTCTGTAACACCTCACTTAGACCCGGTTCAATTATACCAAGTCTTATCGAGTCCAAGTGACGTGCTACATGGGTAACACACCCCAACAATTATCAAATGCAGGTTGAGTCATTCACAATGAATACCAAAGCAACGAAAAATAAAATCAATCACATCAACTTTACATCCATGTCCATAATCCATAGAAAAGTCCGCATCTATTAAATAGTTTAATACAAAGTTCATAACATAAGGATTCCTCACATACAAAGGTCACTCAAAACTCAAATCTAATCCTCAGGCTTTGAGTCGGATCTACTACAACAACCTCGGAATCCACAACTTCACCTGAAATGTTAAGCAAGTATGAGTATACAATGAAGACTCACTAAGCAACCCAAAAATGGACTACCAACCTAACATATACTATATTTTCAAACCATATTAAATCATATTCATTTTAGCAATCATACTACTTATAATGTAACATATGCTAAACGTATCTTTAATCAAAATTTATATACAATTATATTTGTCTAAAACATGAGATAAAGGCGTTACACTAACTTCTTAATCTCTACTTTTGCAAGTGGTTTCCGATCTGATCATGATGACGAAGTTTCAAATATCAACATGGTGTACAAGGTATACATGGTTTAAAGAGTTTACATAAGTGAGCATGACTATCAAGCATTTAGCAGAAAGGAAATAAGACAAGTATGATATTCTAATCATGCTAAGGCTAAACATGAACATATCAAATGACATATGTACAAATTGCCAAGACACAGCCAAAACCACCCATTAGAAGTCATATAGACATATGAACATATACTCATCACCTAGGCAGATAGTGATAGAGTCTAGGTTACTGCGTAGAACCAGGGGAAGTTATCCCCACCATTATCAGTGGTACTTGTCCACCTTCAGAATTTCTTCTGTCAATAACATATAACATATTGAACACTTCCATAGGGGCATTACTATGGTCATGTTCCAAATCACTTCCATGGTGACAGTGTCTTATTGGCCGAATACAGAATCATATACGAATTTACAAATTTCAAATGCAACATAGCATGTTGCTTAAAATCATATACATATATTGACCATAACAGTGACATAATTCAGATTCATCGCATGTTGTAGTTTCTGGGAATTTCTTTCAATATCTATTTAATATAACACATTTCCCATGATGATAACAGACTTAAAATAGTTACAGATGTTATAAATTCACAAAAATCTGGCAAAATGTGCCCCTATTGTCATAGACCAAAACAGCAATTTTCATGATTTTCTGGCATTCACAATAATTTTTGTATTAATCTTAGTATTGGTATAAATAAAGAAATATTCACCATGATGAAACTAACTATCAAATAGGTTCCATATTTTTACTGAAAGCATAACATGCTGACACAGCTCACTGGTTAAAATATCAAAATTTTCAAAACTCAATAACTATTCACAAAATTAAAACAGTACTATTGATTATAGAAATTCAGTCATGGAAATTACAGAAAATAGTCAATATGTAACACCCCACTTAGACCCGGTCCAATTATACCAACTCTCATCGAGTCCAAGTGGCGAGCTATATGGCTAACACACCCCAACGTATATCAAATGCAGGTTGATTCATTCACAAATAAATACCAATGCAGTGGAATTAAATAACAAACTCATCAACTTTAATATCCAATTCCATAGTCCATTGAAGAAGTCCACAATCGCTAAAGTAGTTTAAATACAAGGTTCATAACATAAATAATTCCTCACATACAAAGGTCACGCAACACACAATTCTAATCGTCACGTTCCGAATGTGATCCCGCTACTAAAGTCTCGGGATTTACCGTCTCACCTGAAATGTTAAGCAAGTATGAGTCTACAATGAAGACTTAGTAAGCAACTCAAAAATGGACTACCAATCTAACATATACAATAGTTTCAAATCATGTTATTGCATATAGATTTCGGCACTCATACTACTTGCAAGGTAATCCTTTGCTAAACATATCTTAAATCAGAAGTATGAACAATACTACTTGCATAAGGCATGAGTTTAAGACATTGTACTAACATCATATTGTCTAGCTTTGCAAAATAATTTCAAATCTAATCATGATGACATAATTTCAAGTATCAACATGGTGTATATAGTGTACATGATTTCAAGAGTTTGCATAAGTAAGCATGACTACTAACATTCAACCAAATGGAAATATGACATGTATTACATTCTAATCATTCTAAGGCTGAAATTAAACATATTGAATAACATATACATATGTACAAATTTGCCTAGACACAGCCCAAACCACCCATTAAAAGTCGCATAGACATATGAACATATACTCATCACTTAGGCAGACAGTGATAGAGTCTAGACTATTGCGCAGAACTAGGGGAAGTCCTCCCCACCATTACCAGTGGTACTTGTCCACCTCCAGGATTTCTTCCCATGCCCTCGGGAATATATAACATAATGAACACTTCCATAGGGGCATTACTATGGTCCTGTTCTAGATTACTTCTAAGGTGGCAGTGTCTTATTGGCCGAATACATAATCATATATGAATTTTCTAGATTCAAATGCAACATAACATGCCGCCCAAATCATATACACATATTCAGATCATGATAGAGACATATTTCAGATTGATCACATGCTGTATTTTCTAGGAAGTTTCCAAAAATCTATTTAATATAACACATTTCTCATGATGATAACAAACCTAAAATGGTTATAGATATCATAATTTCACAAAATTTGGTCAAAACATGACCGTATTATCATGGAGTAAACCAATAGTTTTGTCACGCCCTATCACGCCCCTCCAATTTAGCAGCGGAATAAATCGCAAGGAAATGTGAGCAACAAATATGGTAACGACAATTGCGCATACTTTCACAAACATCAGAGCATCTAATGAACAATAATTGAAATAAACTCTTGATTTCATTATAAAATCACTAAGACCATTACAACCACTAATTCGGAGCCAATACATAGGGCTCAATGACATCATTACATTGAAAAGAAATCTAAAGCAATAACTACTAGACTCTATAGTACTAGGGCAACTTCATCAACTGACTCCAGGTCGCTCATCACTCTGGTCCCGTCCCATGGATGTGTGTAACGTCATTGTCTGACTTACCTGAAACATAATAACAAATAACAAAGGGTGAGCGGTAATGCCTAGTAGGACTTAAATCTCAATAGTCAAGCAAGCTTTAAATAATTAGCACATTAAATGGCAGAGTAACTAATGATAGAGAGAGGCATGTAAAGTCGATAAAGTAATGGCAGAAGTAACATGGTTCAAATAGCAGATGAATCAAGTATAGCACGATGATTAAAGTCAAGTCACGCAATAGCAAGTAATGTCATTGGCAAGAAATAGCAAGCGACATGTATAGCAAGAAGAGAGATAGTAGATAGTCATGTGAAGAGTAAATTGCACGTTGATTGATTTTCATCAATCGAGATAATATAGAACTTTTAATTAACTTTCGTCAATCAAAATAGTAATGGCACTTTGGTTATCCGTAGATAGCCGAGAGACAGTATAGCACTTTTATTGTCAAGAGACAACGAGAGAGTATAGCACTTTCAATGTGATCAAGTCATTATAGCACGCAGTAACTCAAGATAGCGAGTATCAAGTAGAGCAAGTAGAGAGTATGACAGTAGTCGCTCAATAACAGTTCAACAACAGTCACTGGCAGTACAGTAACAGTGCAGTACATTTGAATTAACAGACTAACAGTAACAGTGTAACAGTCAGATGTCTAGCTAATTCAGAAATAATCAGTCAGAACCGGTGCAATGCAGAACACTGTCTATAGCCCCTGCAGGTATTTTTTGGGTGGCTCTCTGCCCCCAGGACTAGATTAGAGCCCCTCGGACACTCTCTGTGCCCTGAACAGTATGCATTCGAGTCAGTAGAGTCACAAGACCCTTTTTAGCACTAGACAGTCATTAACAATACAAAACAGTAGAAGCCACAACAGCTCAAGGGTACGAAGAGAGTACGAGATAGATGAGATAGCAGAGTGAACGAGAGCATAGGGACAGTAGAGGAGATCTTATGGTCATTGCATATGAAATGTCGAGTAACGAGCGATAGTAACAGTTGCTCAATACGTGCGTACGGTGTTGGCAGTCAGGTGGAACTCACTACCTTTCCGGTGGGCATGTTACGCACAGGTCCAGAAGTCCGGCGTGATTCATGATAAGAGAGAGAACAATCTAAGGCCGCATGGATCTTACTGATCCCTAGAGAGTATCACGGGTGTTAGGGTACAACCATCTCGTCGAACATGTTGGAACCCATAGACAGAGGAGACTTACGGAGGCCTTGAACAAAGACTCACTAGTTCGGCAGAAGGAGTATCTGACGGAGAGTTCGTCCAAGTCAAGAGAGAGTGTATATAGAAACAAGTGCCCAATGTTCTAGAGGATTTCTAGAACAGTAGAGTGTCGATAACGGTGTTCCCAAAACAACGCGTGAAAACATAGACAAGTTCATTTAAAATATGGTAATTAATATATATATAATTGAAATAAATTTCTAGATGTACATGTGACAATTTTCATGCCAAGTTAATGCCATATAGGATGGTTCAAAGTGAGTGCAAGTGTAAGAGAAAATCATGGGCAAGATAGATCATGTGATTAACTTGAATTAATTAAAATATTCAATAATTACAACTTCATTTTTCTATGTACATGACAGTTAATAAGACATGGGGAAACTGTATAACAATAGATCTTGCAAAAATGTGGGTTTTCATGAAAAACTTCAGAACGCGACAGGTCTCTATAGAGATCGCAACCGGGTCAAGTGTGAATGCGACGGGGGCTTTTGAGGATTGCGATGGCCTTGTCTGAATAGGCAGGCAGATCGCGACAAGTTCTTACGAGGATCGCGACGGGTCATTCAGTCAGGCGTCCAGAACACGATAGGGTTCCCTGTCGCGATCAGATCGCGACAGGTACCTGTGTCGCGATGGCCCTGAGAACGCGGCCTATCGGGCCGTCGCGTTCTCAGGTTCCGAACCTGAGTTCGAGCGAGAAAAGGGGATAGCATGGGATTGCGTGCCAACTTGCTATAGTTTGACACAGGGTGCTTTAAAAATTAAGAACAAATTGTACAGTGCAAGAAAGATCTCGAAACCATTTCTATACAGATCTAGACATGTAAGAGTAGTCCCATAAAATCAAAATTAGAAAATAGACAGGGTTTCGGCATGGTTTAATCAAGTTACTTCATAGAGATCATGGAACAGTGCACAGTTGGAGTAAAAGAATTAATTCGCAAAGTAAGGTGGATAGAAATTAGGGCTTTTAGGGGCAAAAAATCCTTAATAGCAGTCAGTATCTACAGTAAACATTTGAGAGCATGGGATCGAGTATTCAAGGCGATATGAATTAATCATGAAGGTTTGGGGTCAAGAAAGTTACAGGACTTCAAAATTCAATAAGAAAATATTGGCTCAATAGAAAATGATGAAACTTAAGGGTATTGTTCCTGGTATATGGAACGATCTACAGTCAAAATCTCTTTAGTTTTGCTCATGAGAATGCCTACCTTGACTCGATTTCCTCTTCTAGGGCAAGAACTTGAAGAACGGGCTTGAGAGCTTGAAAGGTTCTTCTCCCATGAAATCTCCTCCTACTTGCCCTCTCCCCCTGGTCCAGCAATCCCTTGGCATGAGCTAAGGCCGGCCATGAGGGTTTTAGGAGGGTATTTAAGCTTCTCCTCTTTCTATCTCGTATTTGGACTATAACTCCTATTAATTCCGAATTTCCTATTTGCTCTTGAAGGGTTATGCGGAAATACACAATACGGTAATCTAGAAGGGGGGGGGGGGTTGAATAGATTACGGCAATTTTAAACTATTGATGGCTTCTTTTCGATGCAACAGTGATCTTAATGAAATTTGATTAGAATTCGATTAAGTATGAGACCGCTTGAGTTGATCTAAATGAGAACAGGGAATCAAACGTGCGTATGAACACCGTGCCTACCAATCATCTATCGCAAAACGCGAACAAACCACAGAACACGATGATTTAAGGTGGTTCGGAGTACACAACTCGTGTATCCTACATCCACCGTCCACACACACACGCAGAAACGACTGCTTATGAGCGAGTTCAACACAACAACTCAACCACACACACGTTGTCTGATGAAACACGATCAGAACAACCACAAATACGTGAATCAAGCACAAGGGATGCTCGAAACACAACCACACACACACACGATGGAATGGAAATTATGAGATGGAGAAGAATTAGGAATTAGGGAACAAATCCGGTTGGAATTCTTCTCGTGGATCGTCCAAACGCTCTTCAAACTTCGATTGGATGTAGATTGATCGATGTAGAAGGTTGAATTGACGACGATCCGGCTTCAGCTCCGCATAGATGGTGATTCCACGACGATCTGGGCGGAAAGTTGAAGCAGAGCAGCAATTTGGGGCTTTTCCTCTTGATCCCTTGGAGGCTCTTGGATGGGAGGCTGCTCTCTGCGAATTTGGCTCCAAAAGGATGCTTATATAGTGTTAGGTAAAGGTGGGGGTCGTGGAGGAAGGAAACACCCAAGTGGGGGCCGGATTTGGAAACTCAAAATCTCATGTTTCCGTCGTCTGTCGACAGGTGCACTTGCATCTGTCGACAGGCGCACTCAGGCTGAGAACTGGGTTTCAGGAAATTGAGTTTCTGAGTGTATCTGTCGACAGGCAGTTTGCATCTGTCGACAGATGCACTCAGGAATAGAAAACCTGAGCTCTGTCCTGGGTTGACTGTGTGTATCTGTCGACAGGTACATTGCATCTGTCGACAGATGCACTCAGAGATGCAAACCTGAGTTCTGTCTTGGAATGACTGTATGAATCTGTCGACAGGTACATTGCATCTGTCGACAGATACACCTCTTTGACAGATATTTGTGCTTTTTGCTCATTTCTTCAATGCCTCTTCAATGCTCCATGTTTCATGCTTGTGCACCTACATGCAAATACATTGTTAGTGATGTACATTGTATGATTTAGCAATGTTTAACTCAATCACTTTCATGGTGTTTTTCATGTTAGTTAGCACATCAATTTTGCATTAAATCAATGTTCAAGGATGTTAATGTGATCATCAAAAACATGATATATGGAAAACCCAACAATCTCCCCCTTTTTGATGATGACAAAAACATTCAATTGATGCATATATTGATGTTCTCCCCCTTTTTGACAACATACAAAAGGTCAAGTCATGCACATATGGAGACAAATAAACATGAACTGAGTTTTCATTGATTGATCATTGAAATTTCACAGTACATTTGATAATCATTACATGACTCAATAGAAATCAAAAGAAAGGGAAATAACATGAACAAGCAAAAGATGACTAGACAAGTGAGACTAATTCCCAGCTAAGACTCTTAGTGACCTCTAATGACCCTGAGACCCTCTATTCATTGTCATGTCCAGCAGAAGGAGGGTGACGGGATCCATCTCTCTCGGAGTAGAGGTGGTCAAGCCGGTCATCCAGAGTGTTGAGGCGAGCATCCACTTGATCAAATCTTGAAGTCATCTGAGCAAATCCTGAGATCATTTCTTGATGGATTTGTGCCAAGTAATCACGAATGGATTGTTCTTGAGGCACAGGTACATCATCAAATTCTTGAGCTTGGTCAGGCATTTGCTCATCCTGAGGTTCTTCATCACTGCCTTCATTTGCTTCATCGCCTTCATTGTCTTCTTCATCTGTTGAGTCTTCAGCTCCTTGTGGTTCCTTTCCCTTGAGAGTCCTTGTGACTACACCGTCTACAATCTTGTAGCCCATGCGGTTGGCAGCAGTGAGATCAAAAGCACTTCGGGATTTTAATGAGATGAGCTCACTTGGAGGGATAGGAATGCCAAGGAAAATAAGAAGAGAAGTGATGGGGCAAGCATATGGCATTGATCTTTTGGTGTTAGAGAAACACCGACGGATGAGGCTTATCATGAGTTCAGGCAGATTGATTTCTTGACACTTGAGGAAAAATATGAACAAGGATTTATGGACCTCGGTGACTAACTCTCGACTTCCATCCTTCGGGACGATCAAGGTAGTGAAGATGTGATGGATCATCCGGATTAGAGGAGGAAAGGAGTTGGCGTTGAGACGAGCAATCTCCTTGGTAGAGTCATAAGGTTCCAACGTGAGAAGCTCATAGTACTCAGAAGCAGAGGGAGTGTAGTTGAAGAGTTCAACTCCTGAGTTTGGAATTTCGAGGGCTGTGGAGAGAAGATTGGCGGTGAGGCGAAAACGAGTGCCTTTCACCGAAGAGTAGAGATCTCCCTGATCGGAAAGCCCTAGGTTATTGTAGAACTCGGAGACGGCAGTTGGAGAGTACTGCAAGTGGGAGTACAAGAAGGATGTCCACCCTTGTGTGTCAAAATAGGGTAGGAGTGAGGGGAACATCGGTGCTAAGGACTCGAAGTCCACATACCGGGATTGGACAATCTTCTTGAAGGTGCCGATGGGTCGGATTAGATGGAGACCTTGAGGAACGATGAGTTCCGGCAACCGATCCTCACGATGCTTGCTGCGACGTTCGGAAGGAGCCCTGGAGCTTTCTCCGGCGTCCGTCGGAGCGCGACGACGGCGAGCGAGAAGCTTCGATTTGGGTGCCATCGCAGGAAGAAGGATGAGAATGGAGAGTGAAGGGAGAGTGGAGGGATCCCAGACGAGGAGCAGCAGGATCGTCGGAGACGGAGCCCTGAAGGGGGAAAGATAGGGGGTTTGGAGAGGAGGAGGGAACGAGAGAGGAGGGGTGAGAATGGGTCGTGGGCGGCCTTAGAATGGATTTAGAAGGTTTTAAAAGAGAGGCCCCACAAAAAGGAGGTGAACCGGCGCGAGGGTTTTCTGCAAAAACGGATCTGGGCCGTCGTCTGTCGACAGATGCCAGTCTATCTGTCGACAGATAACTCCTTTTTGGTTAAAAATTGATTTTTGACAATGTTTTTCAAAGGGACAAGTGTTCATTTGTTGTTTTAAGGCAAAATGGGTGTATGTGCAAGATAAAAATTCATATCCATTATGATGAAGACATGACACAAATCTAAAATGATTTTGAATTAAAACCGATAAGTTCTTTAATTAGATCATGAAGAACACATTTCACAATAGCCAGTGAAAATTAAATAACTCTTTTGATTAAGGCCGTTGAAGAAAAACATGCATCTTAATAGAGATGATAGTCAGATGACAATTGAATTAGATGGCCACAAAACGTCTTACCGAAGAAGCACATTGGACTTGACATAAAAAGTTTTCGGAGGCTTCACTCTATTTCTGGTATGATTTTAGAATCTTTAAACAACGAAGATGGAAAAGAGTGGCAATGAGGAGCACTTTCACTTTTTCATGTGAAGGTAGACATTTGTGATGCCAATACCCCCAGTTACTCAATGTGAGTGTCCGTCAAGCCATTGTATAGAGATAATGAAACAACCTTTTGACGCGAAGACCGACATTGGTGATGCCCATGTCCCCGGTTACTTAGTGATTTTCATCATTGCTCTACCTCCATCCCACAAATGAAAGATAAATTTGTTGATTGAACCGAAGAAATAGGTAGCTTTTCTCCTTTTTTTTTATTATTTTTGCTTTTTGTCAAGTACATGAGATTTCTTTAGGCAAGATGTAATGTAGAACATTAAATTCAAGAGCTTTCTGATTTTTCAAATCATTTTTAGATTCATGTTTAACGACAAGGGAGTTATTCAAAGGAGATGTTTAAAAATCATTTGGTTTGCTCATTGTGTTCAAAATGATCTAAAAAGACCTCAATCAAGTGTTGCATCAAACAACATTTAGACTTGGTTCACGACTTTGACATGAAGTGGATATGAAAGGTTATATTGCACACAAACAAACCAAGGTTTACCTTTAAATCAAGTAAGGAACACTTTCTTGAAAAGTATGAAGAAGGAATTGAAAAATAAGGAAGAATGTGTGTATCTGTCGACAGAAGGAATCTGTCTGTCGACAGATGCACACAGACTGATGAATTGAAGTTTCTGTCAGAACAAGACTGAGTGTATCTGTCGACAGATGGAGTGAGTCTGTCGACAGATATGAACAGATTGGATTTTTCTGGTTTGAGATTGATTGCACATTGAGTTCAAGGAAGTGAGAATTCAACAAGGAGATGTAGGAAGAGTTTCCTCAAGAAAATACTCATCTATCCTTAACTCACTCCCCCATAGTGTGTGCACGTGTTGACACAACATCCAAGCAAGGATTCACACAAGCATTTGATACAAGACAAACATGTTCATGAAAGGAAAGTCATACACAAGCACATGGTCACAGAAAAAGCATTGTTTCATGGAGTTAACATGATAAAATGTAAGGAAACTAAAAATCCTATGTGAAGTACAGGCCTTTATATGAAATGGGACTATTGATACTTGGCGGAGAATATTTCTCACGCATGATGATAGTTTCCAAACAAGCCGAACTTGTTCTTCCACAGTTCACCATTTGATATACCACATAGTCATTCACACATAAAGAGCATGTACTCCAATATGGATAGTTAGTTTCATTGCATTTTACACAAACCCAATTCTCTTCTTAAGGATGTGAATCTATCTTCAGACAAGGGTTTGGTGAAAATATCAGCCAATTGTTTTTCTGTGGGAATGAAAATAAGTTCCAAGGTTTTATTGGCAACTTCATCTCTCAAGAAATGATGACGGATTTCAATGTGTTTAGTCCGAGAGTGTTGGACAGGGTTTTTTGAAAGGTTGATAGCACTTGTGTTGTCACATAGGATAGGTGTGCATCCAATTTGAACATTATAGTCAGCTAACTGACTTTTGATCCACAACACTTGAGCTGCACAACTTCCTGCAGCGACATATTCTGCCTCTGCAGTGGAGAGTGCAACCGAGTGTTGTTTCTTGGATGCCCACGAAACCATGCAACCGCCAAGGAATTGGCAATATCCACTAGTGCTTTTTCTATCAAGTTTACATCCAGCATAATCAGCATCAGAATATGAGATCAAATCAAAACTACTGCCTGCTGGGTACCAAAAACCCAAATTGCATGTGCCAGAGAGATATCGGAAAATTCTCTTGACTGCAATTAAATGGCTTTCCTTTGGACTAGATTGGTATCTAGCACAAAGGCAAACACTATATTGAATATCCGGTCTACTTGCAGTAAGATAAAGGAGTGAGCCAATCATACCTCGGAAGTGCTTTGCATCTACCGGTTTACCTTTCTCATCATTTTCCAATTTGATGCTTGTGCTCATTGGGGTGGAGGCCGGTTTAGCTTGCTCGAATTGAAATCGTTTGAGAAGCTCTTTGACATATTTTTCTTGATTTATGAAGAATCCGTCTTTATGTTGTTTCACCTGCAAACCAAGAAAGAATTGAAGCTCCCCCATTAGACTCATCTCAAATTCACTGTGCATGTGTTTAGAAAATTCTTCACACAGTGAAGGGTTAGTAGAACCAAATATGATATCGTCCACATAAACTTGAACAACAATTATGTGATTGCGAACTTTCTTAGTGAAGAGTGTTTGGTCTACTTTACCTCTTGAGTAGTTCTTGCTTACCAGAAAATTGCTTAGTCTATCATACCAAGCTCGAGGTGCCTGTTTCAAACCATAAAGAGCTTTGTGCAATTTATACACATGGTTAGGCATTTCAGAATTTTCAAAACCTGGTGGTTGAGAGACATAGACTTCTTCTTTGATATAGCCATTTAAGAAAGCAGTTTTAACATCCATTTGATAAAGTTTGAACTTATGGGAGCATGCATATGCCAATAAAATTCTGACTGCTTCTAACCTGGCTACAGGAGCAAAGGACTCTTCAAAGTCTACACCAAACTCTTGACTATATCCTTTTGCTACGAGTCTTGCTTTATTTCTGACCACTTTTCCTTCTTCATTAAGTTTATTCCTAAACACCCATCTAGTTCCTATGATAGAAATTTCAGGGGTTCTAGGAACTAAACTCCATACATTATTTCTTTGAAATTGACCAAGTTCCTCATGCATAGCATCAATCCATGAGTTATCTTTTAAGGCTTCTTCAACATTTTTGGGTTCCACTTGAGAAACAAAAGCAAAAAGATCATGTTCAATTATTTTTCTTACTTGAGACCTTGTTTGAACAGAATCATTTAAACTACCTATCACATCATCAAGTGGGTGATCTTTGGAATACCTCACATTTGTGATTGTTGAAGGGCCGGGAGTATCTTGTCCTTGAGGAATTTGATCTTGTGAGTGTAGTTCTTCAGGAGGTTCACTTTCTGGTGGATTCTCTTCAAGTGTTTCATCTTGTTTTCTGAATGCAATTTCATCATCTTCATCGTAGTCCCTGTGAAGATATCCACCTTTGGTCTTGGAATCTTCTTCAGATTTGTCTTTTGCTTTGACTTGTAGATCCTTGAGCGATGTCCCTTCATCCTCTTTTCCAGTCCTGTTAACATTCAAGCTGTTAGATTTGGCATAAGTCTCATCAAAAACAACATGTGGAGTTTCTTCCACAGTGCGTGTTTTATTGTTAAACACCCTATATGCCCTAGAGTGTTCTGAGTAGCCTAGAAAAACACCTTGATCACTTTTGGCTTCAAATTTATCTAAATCAGATTTATCATTGTTATGAATAAATACCTTTGAGCCAAAAACTCGGAAGTACCCAAGGTTGGGTTTCTTACCTTTCAACAACTGGTAGGGGGTTTTCTTTATCACAGGTCTTACCATGGCTCTGTTTAGAATGTAGCACGAAGTGTTCACCGCTTCTGCCCAAAAGCTTTTGGAGAGTTGGCCTTCAACTAGAAGAGTGCGAGCCATTTCCACCAATGTTCTGTTTTTCCTCTCCACTACTCCATTTTGTTCTGGAGTCCTTGGGGAAGAGAACAGATGTTCAATCCCTTGATGCCTGCAAAAATCAGAAAATGCATTGTTATAAAATTCTCCCCCGTGATCGGTGCGGATTGAGCATATTTTATTTACATTGCCATGCTCAATCTTGTTAAAGAATTCTTGAAAGATTGTAAGTGTTTCACTTTTGTGTGCCAAGAATTTGACCCATGTGAACCAAGAAAAATCATCTACAATGACAAAACCAAAACGTTTGCCATTAGAGTTCTAGTTGGTCCAAAAAGGTCCATGTGCAACAGTTCATATGGTTTAGATGTGCTTACCGGTGCTTTAGATTTGAAAGACTTCCGGGTCTGTTTTCCCTGTGCACATGCATCACAAAAACTTTCATTGTTGTCAAAAGAAATGTCAGGAAGTCCACTTACCTATTTGAGCTTCATGATCTTGTGCAACACGTTGTAGCTCGCATGGCCAAGCCTACGATGCCACAAGGTCAATTCATCCTGTCTATTTGCAACAAGACACAAGTTGTCATTTTCTGGATCATCTAAGTCAACTAAGTAAATGTTATTCACTCTTTTTCCAGAAAATTTTACACTTCCTGTTTCTTTATCAACAATTTGACATGAATTAGATTCAAACATGACGTTGTGACCTCTATCACACAATTGACTTATGCTAAGCAAGTTGTGATTAAGGCCATCAACCAACAGTACATTTTCAATTGAATTGGAGGTACACTTACCAACATTACCTGTGCCAATGATTTGGCCTTTGTTGTTACCTCCAAAAATGACTTGTCCTCCGTCTTTCTCCACTAGGAAACAGAATTTACCTTTGTCGCCCGTCATGTGCCTCGAACAGCCGCTATCCAAGTACCATTTGTTTTGATGTTGGGCTGCTAGGCATTCCTGCAAATGTGGATCAGACAAGAGGTTTTGGTACCCAAATTACTTTGGGTCCCAAAATTTCATTCATGCAACAAAGTAGATGTTTAGGAATCCAAACTTGTTTGAATTTTTGTTTCTTTGGATTATTCCAGCATTGTTTTTCATCATGACCAATCTTTTTGCATACATTGCATGAAGGAATTTTCTTTTCAATTTTTTGTTGCTTGTTAGACTGTTTATTAGTTGAAACTGTTCTTGTCTGTCGACAGGCACCATTGCATCTGTCGACAGGTGGCTTTTTCTTTTGTTTGTTGGGAACATTTTGTTTAAGTTGCATTGCCTTGGTCTGAGACTGTCTTGAGTTATGCTTTGTGGGAACATGCTTGCTTGTGCTTGGGCTAGGATCAACAAATGAAGTGATCAATGACTCTCCTATTTTCTTTTGTTTGACAGGTTGATATCCTAATCCATGCTTGGTTACATGTATTTTGGCGCCCAAAACCGCATCTAGATTTTGCTTCCCTTTTACAAATTTCATTAAGTCCTCAGATTTTTCTTTCAATTCCTTTTCAGTTTGTTCCAACTTTTTCTTGGTTTCTAATTGTTCTTCTTGAAGGAATTCAATGGAATGGCTTAAACAGTCTTTTTCTTTTTGTGTTTCTTGCAATTTCATTTTCAAGCAATCCATTTCTTCATTATGAGTCTTTTCATCAACTTTCATCATTTCCAATTCTTTTGTCAGGAATGCAATTCGTTCATCATTGTTCTTATCATGCACAAGGGAGTTGCATTTCTTTTTTAATGCTCTATTTTCAGATCTATATTCACAAAATTTTTCAAATAAGGTAGTGTATGCTTCCTCCCATTCACTTGCAGTGAAATCATCAAATGAGAAATTTACCTCGCTGGAGTCATCACTCCTAGCCATCAAGCATTTCACTTCTTCATCATCGGATGTTTCTTGTGCATCTTCATCTTCATCTTCATCACTCCAGGTGGCCAACATTGCTTTGGCCTTTTTGGAGGTGAGTTTTTCCTTCTTCAGCTTCTTCTTGAGTTCCGGGCATTCTCCTCTCATGTGCCCTTGTTTCTTGCATTCATAACAAACAATGTCAGATTTTTTGTTGGACTCATATTTCTGTGAAAAATTTTCTTTTGAAAGGGTTTAGAGTTACCTGTGTCTCTCCTTTTGAACTTCAGAAATTTCTTGAATTGTCTAGTGAGCATTGCCATTTCACCATCATCACTCTCACTAGATGTTTCTTGCTCATCACTATCTTGTTGAATGGATTTCTTGGAGCTTGTTGATGTTTTGTTGGATGCTTTTAGAGCAATTGACTTCCTAGGATTTTCTTCTAATTCTTTTCTTTTGATGTTGATTTCATATGTCATTAAGGAGCCAATTAGTTCATCCAATTTCATTTTGGAAAGGTCTTTGGAATCCTCAATGACAGTGGCCTTAGTATTCCAAGATGAAGTAAGAGATCGAAGGATCTTTCTTACTAAGTCACTTTCAGAGTATTCCTTCTTAAGACCTTTAAGCCCGTTAACTATTATCATGAATCTTGCAAACATGTCTGATATGGTTTCATCAGTTTTCATCTTGAACATTTCATATTCAGACACTAACATGCTAACTTTAGTTTCCCTTACCTCGGACGTACCTTCGTAAATGAGTTCAAGTTTGTCCCACATCTCCTTTGCTGTTGAGCATGTGGAGACTCTTGAAAATTCCTTTGGATGCACCGCACATTGCATCATGTTTAGTGCGCTCCAGTTGAGAGTTCCTTTAGCTATTTGGTCTTTCGTCCAGGTGTCTTCGTCCTCGGGCAACACATATGGTCCCTTGCTGACTATCTTCCACAGCTCGTAATTTTGAGCTCTCAAAAATACCTGCATACGGTTTTTCCAATAAGGATAGTCAGTGCCATCAAAATAGGGTGGCCTGGTTACTGAATGTCCCTCGGCCATATACCCTTTGCTAGAATCCATAAGATCGAAAATCTCCTGATCGCTAGATCAAATGACGAAAAACAGTAAATCGGAGAAACCCGCTCTGATACCAATTGAAGGGTTATGCGGAAATACACAATACGGTAATCTAGAAGGGGGGGGGATGAATAGATTACGGCAATTTTAAACTATTGATGGCTTCTTTTCGATGCAATAGCGATCTTAATGAAATTTGATTAGAATTCGATTAAGTATGAGACCGCTTGAGTTGATCTAAATGAGAACAGGGAATCAAACGTGCGTATGAACACCGTGCCTACCAATCATCTATCGCAAAACGCGAACAAACCACAGAACACGATGATTTAAGGTGGTTTGGAGTACACAACTCGTGTATCCTACATCCACCGTCCACACACACACGCAGAAACGACTGCTTATGAGCGAGTTCAACACAACAACTCAACCACACACACGTTGTCTGATGAAACACGATCAGAACAACCACAAATACGTGAATCAAGCACAAGGGAAGCTCGAATCACAACCACACACACACACGATGGAATGGAAATTATGAGATGGAGAAGAATTAGGAATTAGGGAACAAATCCGGTTCGAAATCTTCTCGTGGATCGTCCAAACGCTCTTCAAACTTCGATTGGATGTAGATTGATCGATGTAGCAGGTTGAATTGACGACGATCCGGCTTCAGCTCCGCATAGATGGTGATTCCACGACGATCTGGGCGGAAAGTTGAAGCAGAGCAGCAATTTGGGGCTTTTCCTCTTGATCCCTTGGAGGCTCTTGGATGGGAGGCTGCTCTCTACGAATTTGGCTCCAAAAGGATGCTTATATAGTGTTAGGTAAAGGTGGGGGTCGTGGAGGAAGGAAACACCCAAGTGGGGGCCGGATTTGGAAACTCAAAATCTCATGTTTCCGTCGTCTGTCGACAGGTGCACTTGCATCTGTCGACAGGCGCACTCAGGCTGAGAACTGGGTTTCAGGAAATTGAGTTTTGAGTGTATCTGTCGACAGGCAGTTTGCATCTGTCGACAGATGCACTCAGGAATAGAAAACCTGAGCTCTGTTCTGGGTTGACTGTTGTATCTGTCGACAGGTACATTGCATCTGTCGACAGATGCACTCAGAGATGCAAACCTGAGTTCTGTCTTGGAATGACTGTATGAATCTGTCGACAGGTACATTGCATCTGTCGACAGATGCACCTCTTTGACAGATATTTGTGCTTTTTGCTCATTTCTTCAATGCCTCTTCAATGCTCCATGTTTCATGCTTGTGCACCTACATGCAAATACATTGTTAGTGATGTACATTGTATGATTTAGCAATGTTTAACTCAATCACTTTCATGGTGTTTTTCATGTTAATTAGCACATCAATTTTGCATTAAATCAATGTTCAAGGATGTTAATGTGATCATCAAAAACATGATATATGGAAAACCCAACAACTCTTCCCTTTCTAAGCATGAGAACTTCTATTTGGGTTGTGATGGGAGTTCAATTCGTGGCCAACCCATTAGGGTAGGTCTAGGAATCCAATTACAACACAAATTAGCTATTTTACTTATTTAATAACCCATTTTCTATTTAGGAAATATTTTAGTTACGAATTTAGAGTATTTTCCTATTATTCCTCTTTTAAAAATCCTTATTTTGGCCCAATAAATTATATATGGTCCATTTAACAAAGCCCATTATTTATTGGATTTTATCTTTTAGGATTTCCCTTTTTTTAATTAGGGAATAACAGAGTTACAGATTTTATTCTATTTTTCTTACTTGATTTTTTCATGGACTATGAGAGGTCCATTGGTCCAATTCCATTAATGGGTAATCATTTCATGATATTTGGAGTCTCTCCGACATGTTCTTTTAATTTATAGGCACGTTATTCTTCCGTGTTAACGGTTTTCTGACCTAGTTTCCAAATTTGGATAATTAGTCACGTTGTGGCGTACGCTTGGCCAATCGGCTTTTTTGTTGCACGAATTTCTTCGTGGAACATTTAGGGATAATACTTGGGGTGATTTATAATTTTTACGAAATTTTTTAGATGTGTCCTTGCACATACGATAATGGTGTGTATGTTTTCTATTATTTTGATTTAAAGAAATTATTATTTTGAATATTTAAATATTAAATTTGTCGGGTTGCTACATCCCCCCCCCCCACTTAAAAAGAATTTGGTCCCCAAATTTATATGATATGATACGACTACCAATTTACTCGGAATGTTTCATTCCATCATCTCCCCCACTTAGGGTTTTGCTATCGTGAAAGTAATATAAAATTAACTAAGGGTGTAATGATGGTACCTTGTCCACCTTCATTGGCATGATTCATATCCACGAGAGCTTGTAATCGTCCTTGGCGTAGAGTTTGGTTCTTCTTTGTTGGACAATCGATGACTCGATGTTGTTGACATCCACATCGCAAGTACCTGCCCAATTTCTTCCAACAGTTATCAATCTGATGTCCTGGTTTCTTACAAAATTTACAAAATTCCTTACTCTCCACTTCCCCTTTCAATCTCTTGCTATCTACTGTATTTCTTCCTTTATTATCATTGGAATAGGTAGAACATTCCCTTTTCAACACCTTCTTCTTATGGATCTTTTCAAGAAGTTCCATGGTGTCCTCTACTAATTGATCTCTTAATACCATGACTGAATATACTTCGATGTCTAATGGAGCTAACCTTTCCCAGAACACAGGTCTCAACCCTTCTAAGAATCTCTTTGCCTTCATCTTTTTCGTACTCACCAAATGTGGTGCATACTGCGCTAGTCTTTCAAATTGCGCTTCATATTCTGCTACAGACATCATTCGTTGTTTCAAATTGGCAAATTCATTGCCTTCTTCTCACGAATCCTCTCGGAAAAATATTTGGTGTTGAAGAGTTCTAAAAAGCTATCCCACTCTATGTTGATGTTGGGTAATTGTCGACTGGCAGCTTCCCACCTGGCTCTAGTATTGCGGTCCAACTGGAAGGTTTCCAGAAGGACTTTCTCCTGCCTTGAGCATTGAATAACTCTAAAGATCCGTTCCATCGCCTTCACCCAATTTTCATCTTCATCGGGATCTGGAGTTCCATTAAACCTAGGGGGATTTATTCGCTGAAAGTTCCCATATAAGTCTCCTACCCCATTTCTTGCTTCTGCTTGAATCACATTGTTAAGGGCTTGAGTTAACCCCTGTACGGTCTGTTGTAATTCGTGCATTTGTGCAGGCTCGCCAGCCATCTCCTCTGGTTCCTGCGAGCAAGAATACTTATTAATGTCTTCTTAAATTTAGGGTGCTTGTACATATAGTTAAGCTCCTAGCATAACCCCAAGCTTTACCCAACCTCTCACGTAGGTATCGCGGTGGACTTAGACACGGTCATGGCAGTTCACCTAGAACATACCTAGACTTAAAATATCCAAATAAGGACATCCTAGGCTCTGATACCAACTGTCACGCCCCTCCAATTTAGCAGCAGAATAAATCGCAAGAAAACGTGAGCAACAAGTATGGTAACGACAATTGCGCATACTTTCGCAAACATCAGAGCATCTAATGAACATAATTGAAATAAACTCTTGATTTCATTATAAAATCATTAAGACCATTACAAATACTAATTTGGAGCCAATACATAGGGCTCAATGACACCATTACATTAAAAAGAAATCTAAAGCAATAACTACTAGACTCTATAGTACTAGGGCAACTTCATCAACTGACTCCAGGTCGCTCATCACTCTGGTCCCGTCCCATGGATGTGTGTAACGTCATTGTCTGACTTACCTGAGACACAATAACAAATAACGAAGGGTGAGCGATAATGCCCAGTAGGACTTAAATCTCAATAGTCAAGCAGGCTTTAAACAATTAGCACATTAAATGGCAGAGTAACTAATGATAGAGAGAGGCATGTAAAGTCGATAAAGTAATGGCACAAGTAACATGGTTCAAACAGCAGATGAATCAAGTATAGCACGATGATTAAAGTCAAGTCACGCAATAGCAAGTAATGTCATTGTCAAGAAATAGCAAGCGACATGTATAGCAAGAAGAGAGATAGTAGATAGTCATGTGAAGAGTAAATTGCACGTTGATTGATTTTCATCAATCGAGATAATATAGCACTTTTGACTAACTTTCGTCAATCGAAATAGTAATGGCACTTTGGTTATCCGTAGATAGCCAAGAGAGAGTATAGCACTTTTATTGTCAAGAGACAATGACAAAGTATAGCACTTTGAATGTGATCAAGTCGCGATAGCACGCAGTAACTCAAGATAGCGAGTATCAAGTAGAGCAAGTAGAGAGTACGATAGTAGTCGCTCAATAACAGTTCAGTAATAGTCAGTGGCAGTACAGTAACAGTGCAGTACGTCTAAATTAACAGACTAACAGTAACAGTGCAACAGTCAGATGTCTAGCTAATTCAGAAACAGTCAGTTAGAACCGGTGCAATGCAGAACACCGTCTATAGACCCTGCAGGTATTTTTGGGTGGCTCTCTGCCCCCAGGACTAGATTGGAGCCCCTCGAACACTCTCCGTGCCTTGAACAGTATACATTCCAGTCAGTAGATTCACAAGACCCTTTTTAGCGCTAGACAGTCATGAACAATACAAAACAGTAGAAGCCACAATAGCTCAAGGGTACCAAGAGAGTACGAGATAGACGAGATAGTAGAGTGAATGAGAGTATAGAGACAGTAGAGGAGATATTATGGTCATTGCACATGAAACGTCGAGTAACGAGCGATAGTAACAGTTGCTCAACACGCGCGTACGGTGTTTGCAGTCAGGTGGAACTCACTACCTTTCCACTGGCCATGTTACGCACAGGTCCAAAGATCCGGCGTGATTCAAGATAAGAGAGAGAACAATCTAAGGCCATATGAATCTTACTGATCCCTAGAGAGTATCACAGGTGTTAGGGTACAACCAGCTCGTCGACTATTTGGGAACTCATGGACAGAGGAGACTTACGGAGGCCTTGAACAAAGACTCACTAGTCCGGCAGAAGGAGTATCTGACGGAGATTTCATCCAAGTCAAGAGAGAGTGTGTATAGAAACAAGTGCCTAACGTTCTAGAGGATTTCTGGAACAGTGGAGCGTCGATAACGGTGTTCCCAAAAGTACACGTGAAAACATAGACAAGTTCATTTAAAATAGGGCAATTATTATATATATAATTGAAATAAATTGCTAGATGTACATGTGACAATTTTCATGCCAAGTTAATGCCATATAGGATGGTTCAAAGTGAGTGCAAGTGTAAGAGAAAATCATGGGCAAGATAGATCATGTGATTAACTTGAATTAATTAAAATATATTCAATAATTACAACTTCGTTTTTCTGTGTACATGACAGTTAATAAGACATGGGGAAACTGTATAATAATAGATCTTGCAAAAAGGTGGGTTTTCATGAAAAACTTCAGAACACGACAGGTCTCTGTAGGGAACGCGACAGGGTCAAGTGTGAACGCGACAGGGGCTTCTGAGGATCGCGACGGGCTTGTCTGAATAGGCAGGCAGATCGTGACAGGTTCTTATGAGGATCGCGACGGGTCGTTCAGTCAGGCGGCCAGAACACAATAGGGTTCCCTATCGCGATCAGATCGCGACAGGTACCTGTGTCGCGACGGCCTTGAGAACGTGGCCTATCGGGCCGTCGCGTTCTCAGGTTTCGAACCTGAGTTCGAGCGGGAAAAGGGGCTAGCATGGGATTACGTGCCAACTTGCTATAGTTTGACAGATGGTGCTTTAAAAATTTAGAACAAATTGTACAGTGCATGAAAAATCTCGAAACCGGTCTATACAGATCTAGACATGTAAGAGTAGTCCTGTAAAATCAGAATTAGAAAATAGACAGGGTTTCAGCATGGTTTAATCAAGTTACTTCATAGAGATCATGGAACAGTGCACAGTTGGAGTAAAAGAATTAATTCGTGAAGTAAGGTGGATAGAAATTAGGGCTTTTAGGGGCAAAAGATCCCTAATAGCCGTCAGTATCTCCAGTAAAAATTTGAGAGCATGGGATCGAGTATTCAAGGCGATATGAATTAATCATGAAGGTTCGGGGTCAAGAGAGTTGCATGACTTCAATATTCAATAAGAAAATATTGGCTCGATAGAAAATTATGAAACTTAAGGGTATTGTTCCTGGTACATGAAATGATCTACAATAAAAATCTCTTTAGTTTTGCTCGTGAGAATGTCTACCTTGACTCGATTTCCTCTTCTAGGGCTAGAACTTGAAGAACGGGGCTGAGAGCTTGAAAGGTTCTTCTCCCCACGAAATCTCTGCCTCCTTGCCCTCTCCTCCTGGTCCAGCAATCCCTTGGCATGAGCTAGGGCCAGCCATGAGGGTTTTAGGAGGGTATTTAAGCTTCTCCTCTTTCTATTTCCTATTTGGACTATAAGTCCTATTAATTCCAAATTTCCTATTTGCTCTTCCCTTTCTAAGCATGAGAACTTCTATTTGGGTTGGGATGGGAGTTCAATTCGTGGCCAACCCATTAGGGTAGGTCTAGGAATCCAATTACAACACAAATTAGCTATTTTACTTATTTAATAACCTCTTTTCTATTTAGTTAATATTTTAGTTGCGAATTTAGAGTATTTTCCTATTATTCCTCTTTTAAAAATCCGTATTTTGGCCCAATAAATTTTATATGGTCCATTTAACAAAGCCCATTATTCATTGGATTTTATCTTTTGGGATTTCCCTTTTTTTTTAATTAGGGAATAATAGAGTTACGGATTTTATTATATTTTTCTTACTTGATTTTATTCATGGACTATGAGAGGTCCATTGGTCCAATTCCGTTAATGGGTAATCATTTCATGATGTTGGGAGTCTCTCCAACATGTTCGTTTAATTTATAGGCACGTTATTTTTCCGTGCTAACGGTTTTCCAACCTAGTTTCTAAATTTAGATAATTAGTCACGTTGTGACGTACGCTTGGCCAATCAGCTTTTTCGTTACACGAATTTCTTTGTGGAACATTTAGGGATAATACTTGGGATGATTTATAATTTTTATGAAATTTTTTAGATATGTCCTTGCACATACGATAATGGTATGTATGTTTTCTAATATTTTAATTTAAAGAAATTATTATTTCAAAATTTTAAATATTAAATCTTCTGGGTTGCTAGACACCGTGCCAATTTAGCAGCGGAATAAATCGGGGAGACGTGAGCAAAGTACATAGTAGAGAAAAATGTACAACAGTTGAATGTATCAGAGCATCTAATGAACAATAATTGGAATAAACTCTTCATTTCATTATAAAATCACTAAGACTATTACAACCACTGATTCAGAGCCAACACATAGGGCTCATTGACATCATTTCTTTGAAAAGAAATCTAAAGCAATAACTATTAGACTCCAATTGTGCTAGGGTAACTTCGTCATTTGACTCTGGGTCGCTCATCACTCGAGTCCTGTCCCATTGGTGTGTGTGACGTCATCTAGCTTACCTAAGACACAATAACAAATAACGAAGGGTGAGCGATAATGCCCAGTAGGACTTAAATCTCAATAGTCAAGTAGGCTTTAAATGATTAATGCTTTAAATGGAAAAGTAACTAATGACAGAGAGAGTCATGTAAAGTCGAGAAAGTAATAGCACAAGTAACATGGTTCAGATAGCAGATGAATCAAGTATAGCACGATGATTAAAGTCAAGTCACGATAGAAATGATAACAACACGATAGCAAATAACGTCCACGTCAAACAATAGCAAGCAACATGTTTAGCAAGGAGAGAAAAAATAGTTGGCCATATAGAGAGTAAATTGCACTTTGATTCATTTTCTTATCAATCGAAATAGTATAGCACTTTTGATTAACTTTCGTCAATCGAAATAGTAATGGCACTTTGGTTACCCGTAGATAGCCGAGAGAGAATATAGCACTTTTGTCGTCAATAGACAACGAGAGAATATAGCACTTTTTGTTAAAGACATCGAGAGAATATAGCACTTTGTGTTGATTGTCTTAGATTAATCTTGATAGTATGGCACTTGGATGTAATGCCGACATCCTGATCATTTAACTCCGGCGAGCAAATGGCACTTTCGGGCGCTCTCCCCAGAACCAGATCGGGCCCTATTGTGCTGGCATTGGTTATGTTGTTTATCTTTAGACAATCAATTAATGGCTAATTGAGAGTACTAAGAAATAGATAAGAGCACTAGATGAATAGACGAGATAGTAGAGTGAACGTGAATAGATGAGTGAGTAGAGTATAGATGAGAGCTAAGGGACAATGCACGTAACACATCTAGTAAACAGGCGATAGTAACAGTTGCACAACATGCACACTTGGTGTTGGCACTCAGGTGGAACTCACGACCCTTCCACTGGCCATGTTAAGCACAGGTTCAGAGGTCCAGCGTGACTCAAGATAAGAGCGTACTTCTAATAGCCGTTTGGATCATATTGATCCCTAAAGGGTATCATAGGTGTTAGGGTACAACCAGCTCGTCGACCATATAGGAATCCATGGACAGAGGAGAGTTAAAGAGGCCTTGACCAAGGATTCACTAGTCTGGCAGAAGGAGTATCCGACGAAGAGTTCGTCCAAGTCAAGAGAGAGTGTGTATATAGAAACAAGTGCTCGACATTCTAGAGGAATTCTAGAATAGTGGAGCGTCCGTAACGGTATTCCCAAAACATCGCGAGAAAACGTAGACAAGTTCATTTAAAATATGGAAATTTAAATAGCTAATTGAAATAAATTATCAGATGTATTCTGAAATATTTACATGCCATGTTAAGCCATATTTGGATGGTTCAAAGTGTGTGCATGTGTCATGAAATCATAGATATGAAAGGTCATGTGATTGAATTTAATTAATTAGAATACCTTTAATAATTACAGCTTCGTTTTCTGGGTTTCAGACAGTTAGCAAAACATGGGGGTAACGTAGCACCACAATACTTGCAAAGATGTGGGTTTTCATGCAAAAAAACCCAGATCGCGACGTACCCCAATAAGGGTCGCGACGGGGCCAACTGAGAACGTGACAGGGTCTTGTAAGGATCGCGACGGGCTTGTCAGTTCATGCAGGCAAATCGCGACGGGGTCTCTAGAGGGTCGCGACAGGTAGGTCAAATCGGGCGGCCAGAACGCGACAGGGTACCTATCTGATCTCGACAAGTTCCTGTGTTGCGACGGCCCTGAGAACACAACCTATCGGGCCATCGCGTTCTCGGGTTCTGAGCTTGAGTTCGAGCGGGAAAAGGACAGAGCCTCGGATTGCGGGCCAACTTTCTATCTTTTGACACAGGGTCGTTCAAAAAATCATAACTAATTGTATAGTCAATGAAAAATCATAAAATTAGTTGCAAAACGACCTAAACATAAATGGGTACTTACAATAATTAGGAATTTGAAAAAAAACATGGTTTCAACATGGTTTAATCATGATACTTCACGAAGAACATGGAACAGTACACAGATAGGGTAAAAGAATTAATTCACGATCTAGGGTGGATGAAAATTAGGGCTTTCAGGGGCAAAAGATGCCTAACATGCATCAGTTCCTCCAGTAAAATTCTCGTGGTAAGGGGTTGAGTATACAAGGAGAACAAGATTTAAGATGATGGGTCGGGCTCATGCTAGTTGCTGAACATGAAAAATCAAGAAGAAAATATAGGCTCGATGGAAAAATATGAAATCAGTGGGCTTTTGATCCTGATGATTAGATCAACCTACAAACGAAGTTTTATGATTTTAGCTTGTGAGAATGCCTACCTTTGGTCGTTTTCCACTTCTAGGGCTAGAACTTGAAGAACGAGAGAGAGCTTGAGAGAGGCTTCTTCCCACAAAATCTCCTCCTCCTTGGCCTCTCCTCCTAGTCCAGTAAGCCTTTGGTACGAGCTAGGGCTGGCCATGGGAGTTTTAGGAGAGTATTTATGCTTTCTATGGTCTTATTTCCAAATAGGATTCAAACTTCTATTAAATTCCAAAAATTTTTATTTAATTCCACCCTCCAAGCTTGCCATGTCCAATTTGGGTTGGGTTGGGATCCAAATTCGTGCCCAACCTAGTAGGGTAGGTTTAGGAATTCAAATCCAACCCAAACTTCCTATTTAATGCATTAAATACCTCTTTTCTATTTAAGTAATAATTTAGTTACGAATTTAGGATATTTTCCTATTATTCCTCTTTTAAAAATCCATATTTTGACCCAATAACTTTTATATGATCCATTTAACCAAGCCCACCACTTCTTTTTGTTTAATGTGTTTTAACTTATAAAATTCCCCTTTTAAATTAGAAAATATTAGAGTTTCGAATTTTATTCATGGGCTATAGGAGGTCCATTGATCTAATTTCTCATGATGGATTATCATTACATATTGTTTGGAGTCTACCCATCATTTTATTTTTAATTGCTATTCTACTTGGCTCATATGATAATGGGTTTTCTGAATTATTCATTAATTACAATAATTAGTCACCTCAATATCTAAAACTTGGTCCGAATTGTTTTTCTAAGCCCAATTTTCTTAATGGGTCATCATTACATGATGTTGGAACTCTCTTCGAAAGGTTCGTTTAATTTATGGGCATGTTATCTTTCCGTGTTAATGATTTTCCGACTTAGTTTCCTAATTTGGATAATTAGTCACGTTGTGATGTACGCTTGGTCAATCGGAGTTTTCGTTGCACGAATTTCTTCGTGTAACACTTAGGGATAATATTGGGGGTTGATTTATAATTTTTACAAAATTTTTAGATGTGTTCTTGCTCATACAATAACGGTATGTATGTTTCTATTATTTTGATTTAAATAAATAATTATTTCAAAATTTTAGGTATTTAATTTTTTTCTGGGGTGCTACATCCTCCCCCACTTAAAAGGAATTTGGTCCACCAAATTCCATGACTCCTTCGGTTACATGTGAATCATTGATTGAGAAAGGCATTAATCATCGTGAGTTCAAAGGTACCTTCCACGGTTCCCACTTCTCGATTTGGAGAGAGTTGCACCAAGGCTTCTAGTGTACCTTGTTGTTTTAATTCCTCATGATGTTGATTCTCAAATTGTGGGCAGTCACTCATCTTGTGGTTGGAGCTACCACATCAAAAACATTTTCCTTGTTTCCACCAGCAATCCCCCAACGTGTGGCCCCTCCTGTTGTAGCGCTTGCATTGCCCCCTGCGAATAATGGCTACTTGTATGTCGTTCTTCTTATTCTTCTTTATTTTTCTCTTATCACCGTTTGGCTGGTTCCCTTTCATCATAGAATTGAGTTCTTCTATATTAGTGGATGCTTCTTTTAGAAGAGGGTAGTCTCGTAGCTGATGTCTCGAGTCGCCACAACGTAAGCATGCACCAATTCTTCGCCAACACTCCATGGCCACATGACTTGGCTTGTGACAATGATGGAAAATGATCTCATCATTATGATTCACTTGCTGGTTGGCCTTCTTGCCATGGTTATATCTTCTCTTTCCATTCTGATTGGTCTCCTTTTTAATCTCCTTAGTCGCTTCCAGAGCTCTTTCTAGCAGTTGAGCGGCTTGCTAACATGCCAGAACTAGCCTCTGGGTGGATCTCATGTCGGCGTCCATTAAGAGTCCCTTCAAGAATGAGGTTGACATTAGGATGCTAAAGTAATATTAAGTTGATACATACATATAGATGAATGTATTCAGATCTTAACCATGGTTCTACCCAATCCTCATATAGGTATGGTGGTTGACTTAGTCACGTGTCATGGCAGTTTGTCCTAGAACACCCTATACCTAAGAGATCTAATCAGGACATCCTAGAACATTTTAAACCTAAGATATCCTATCAAGACATCCTAGGCTCTAATACCAACTGTCATGCCCCGCCAATTTAGCAGCGGAATAAATCGGGGAGACGTGAGCAAAGTACATAGTAGAGAAAAATGTACAACAGTTCAATGTATCAGAGCATCTAATGAACAATAATTGGAATAAACTCTTCATTTCATTATAAAATCACTAAGACTATTACAACCACTAATTCGGAGCCAATACATAGGGCTCATTGACATCATTTCATTGAAAATAAATCTAAAGCAATAACTATTACACTCCAATTGTGCTAGGGTAACTTCGTCATTTAACTCCGGGTCGCTCATCACTGGGGTCCTGTCCCATTGGTGTGTGTGACGTCATCTAGCTTACCTGAGACACAATAACAAATAACGAAGGGTGAGCGATAACGCCCAATAGGACTTAAGTCTCAATAGTCAAGCAGGCTTTAAATGATTAATGCTTTAAATGGGAAAGTAACTAATGACAGAAAGAGTCATGTAAAGTCGAGAAAGTAATAGCACAAGTAACATGGTTCAGATAGCAGATGAATCAAGTATAGCACGATGATTAAAGTCAAGTCACGATAGAAATGATAACAACACGGTAGCAAATAACGTCCACGTCAAACAATAGCGAGCAACATGTTTACCAAGGAGAGAAAAAGTAGTTGGCCATATACAGAGTAAATTGCACTTTGATTGATTTTCTTGTCAATCAAAATAGTATAGCACTTTTGATTAACTTTCGTCAATCGAAATAGTAATGGCACTTTGGTTACCTGTAGATAGCCGAGAGAGAATATAGCACTTTTGTCGTCAATAGACAACGAGAGAATATAGCACTTTTTGTCAAAGACATCGAGAGAATATAGCACTTTGTGCTGATTGTCTTAGATTAATCATGATAGTATGGCACTTGGATGTAATGCCGACATCCTGATCATTTAACTCCCGCAGGCAAATGGCACTTTCGGGTGCTCTCCCCAGGACTAGATCGGGCCCTATTGAGCTGGCATTGGTTATGTTGTTTATCTTTAGACAATCGATTAATGACTAATTGAGAGTACCAAGAAATAGATAAGAGCACTAGATAAATAGACGAGATAGTAGAGTGAACGTGAATAGATGAGTGAGTAGAGTATAAATGAGAGCTAAGGGACAATGCACGTAACACGTCGAGTAAATAGGCGATAGTAACAGTTGCACAACACGTGCACTTGGTGTTGGCAATCAGGTGGAACTCACAACCCTTCCACTGGCCATGTTAAGCACAGGTCCAGAGGTCTGGCGTGACTCAAGATAAGAGCGTACTTCTAATAGCCATTTGGATCATATTGATCCCTAAAGGGTATCATAAGTGTTAGGGTACAACCCAGCTCGTCGACAATGTGGGAATCCATGGACAGAGGAGACTTACGGAGGCCTTGACCAAGGATTCACTAGTCCGGCAGAAGGAGTATCCGACGAAGAGTTCGTCCAAGTCAAGAGAGAGTGTGTATATAGAAACAAGTGCTCGACATTCTAGAGGAATTCTAGAACAGTGGAGCGTTGGTAACGGTATTCCCAAAACATCGCGAGAAAACGTAGACAAGTTCATTTAAAATATGGAAATTTAAATAGCTAATTGAAATAAATTACCAAATGTATTCTGAAATATTTACATGCCAAGTTAAGCCATATTTGGATGGTTCAAAGTGTGTGCATGTGTCATGAAATCATAGATATGAAAGGTCATGTGATTGAATTTAATTAATTATAATACCTTTAATAATTATAGCTTCATTTTCTGTGTTTCAGACAGTTAGCAAAACATGGGGGTAACTGTAGCACCACAAGACTTGCAAAGATGTGGGTTTTCATGCAAAAAAGCCCAGATCACGATGTACCCCAGTAAGGGTCACGACAGGGTCAACTGAGAACGCGACAGGGTCTTGTAAGGATAGCGACGGGCTTGTCGGTTCAGGCAGGCAGATCGCGACGGGGTCTCTAGAGGGTCGCGACAGGTAGGTCAAATCGGGCGGCCAGAATGCGATAGGGTACCTTGTCGCGATTAGATCATGATAGGTTCCTATGTCATGACGGCCCTGAGAATGCGGCCTATCGGGTCGTCGCGTTCTCAGGTTCTGAGCCTGAGTTCGAGCGGGAAAAGGACAGAGCCTCAGATTGAGGGCCAACTTTCTATCTTTTGACACATGGTCGTTCAGAAAACCATAACTAATTGTATAGTCAATGAAAAATCATGAACCCAATTGAAAAACGACCTAAACATACATGGGTACTTACAGTAATTAGGAATTTGAAAACAAACATAGTTTCAGCATGGTTTAATCATGATACTTCACAAACAACATGGAACAGTACATAGATAGGGTAAAAGAATTAATTCACAATGTAGGGTGGATGAAAATTAGGGCTTTCAGGGGCAAAAGATGTCTAACATGCATCAGTTCCTCCAGTAAAAATCTCGTGGTATGGGGTTGAGTATACAAGGAGAACAAGATTTAAGATGAAGGGTCGGGCTCATGCTAGTTGCAGAACATGAAAAATCAAGAAGAAAATATAGGCTCGATGGAAAAATATGAAATCAGAGGGCTTTTGATCCTGATGATTGGATCACAAATGAAGTTTTATGATTTTAGCTTGTGAGAATGCCGACCTTTGGTCGTTTTCCTCTTCTAGGGCTAGAACTTGAAGAATGAGAGAGAGAGCTTGAGAGAGGCTTCTTCCCACGAAATTTTCTCCTCCTTGGCCTCTCCTCCTGGTCCAGCAAGCCTTTGGTACGAGCTAGGCCCGGCCATGGGGGTTTTAGGAGAGTATTTATGCTTCCTATGGTCTTATTTCCTAATAGGATTCAAACTCCTATTAAATTCTGAAATTTCCTATTTAATTCCACCTTCCAAGCTTGCCATGTCCAATTTGGGTTAGGTTGGGATCCAAATTCGTGCCCAACCTATTAGGGTAGGTTTAGGAATCCAAATCCAACCCAAACTTCCTATTTAATGTATTAAATATCTTTTTTCTATTTATGTAATAATTTAGTTACGAATTTAGGGTATTTTCCTATTATTCCTCTTTTAAAAATCCCTATTTTGGCCCAATAACTTTTATATGATCCGTTTAACCAAGCCCACCACTTCTTTTTGTTTAATGTGTTTTAACTTATAAAATTCCCTATTTAAATTAGAGAATATTAGAGTTTTGAATTTTATTCATGGGCTATAGGAGGTCCATTGATCTAATTTCTCATGATGGATTATCATTACGTATTGTTTGGAGTCTACCCATCATTTTATTTTTAATTCTTATTCTACTTGGCTCATATGATAATTGGTTTTATGAATTATTCCTTAATTACAATAATAAGTCACCTCAATTTCTAAAACTTGGTCCGAATTATTTTTCGAAGCCCAATTTTCTTAATGGGTCATCATTACATGACGTTGGAAGTCTCTTCGACAGGTTCGTTTAATTTATGGGTGCGTTATCTTTCCGTGTTAACGGTTTTCCGACTTAGTTTCCTAATTTGGATAATTAGTCATGTTGTGACGTACGCTTGGCCAATCGGATTTTTCATTGCATGAATTTCTGCGTGGAACACCTAGGGATAATATTGGGGGTTGATTTATAATTTTTACGAATTTTTTAGATGTGTTCTTGCTCATACGATAACGGTATGTATGTTTCTATTATTTTGATTTAAATAAATTATTATTTCGAAATTTTAGGTATTTAATTTTTTTCTGGGGTGCTACAAGGTTTTCATGATTTTCTGACTTATACACAAATTTTCGTATTAATCTAAGCATTGATATAAATAGAGAAATATTAATCACACTGAAATTGTCTATCAACTAGGTTCAATATTTTTACTAAGAGCATATCATACAAATACAATCCACTATCACTATTTTAGGTGTCCAGATACTATTTATAAAATTAAAATGATACTACTAATTTTTGTATTTCCGTAATGGAAATTACATAAAATAGTCAAATTCTAATTATAGATACATCACAGCATGAACATAACCCTAGCATGTATTTCTATATAGAAATCATAATTTTGATCATGAACATGTTTTAAGTACAAATTTTCTTCTTAAATCTATGCTTATTCACAGAGTTCAGAAATTACACTAAAATCATTGTGACTACAGAAAATAACCCAAATTGTGGTATGGTAAGAAGTTAACCTACTTAACCCTACACATCTTATAGAAGATCCATTCGAAGTCTGAACAAAAGATATATATCCAGAAGTAAAAATAGGTAAAAATGGTAGACAAAAGAACTTGACGGCAACAGAATTGTCGTTAAGTTCATTTGACGGCAAGGGACATGACGTTAAGTTCATCCTTGATGGCAGTCAAGGTTGCTGTTAACTTGATAGATAACAGAACCCTTCTGGAATTCATATGAACCCCAAATCCTACTATTGTTTTAATTTCGAAAATCATGGAAAATTATAAAAAGGTTGAAACTATGATTAGGAACCCGATCCCTAAGTTACTTGCCTCTAAAACACCAACAGATCTACGGATTTAGCCGATGAAGCCTACCTTGGCCAACCAAGATGGTTCTCCCTCCGAGGTAAAGATCCTCAGCCAGAGGATCTCCTATGACATGAGCACGTTGGAGACACCTTCAACCTTCAAAGGCATAGCCTCCTAATTTGAAGGTGCTTGATCCTGGTCTCCACGAAGATCAAATCGCCGGATCTCCCTTCTTCTATCCTCTCGAGACTTGGAGAGACTCCAAAACGGGACTAAGAAGGTTAGACCACCCCTTTATAAACGGATTGGTCTCCCATACTCGGTCCAGAGAGGGTAGGAGCCGTAACCCCGAATGTTTCCTAAGATTTTGCCTTTACCATAACTCCACCTAAGCTAGGCTGCAAAAAATTCGCGGTCTACACTGGAAGAAGTTGACGGCAAGGTTATTGCCATCTACCCAAGGTTGACGTCAATCGACATGGATGTTTACCTACAGTTGATGGCAAGAGATGTTGTTGTTAACCTACTGTCGACGACAATCGATGTTTCCATCAGCAACACAGATCGACACAGCCATCAACCTGCCCTACAATAGGCCAACCTCTTTACAGACTTAACTATACATACATATTCACAGAAATTTTTAAATACACAATAAAATAGATAAAAATTGAAATTAAAGTCTTTTAACAAAAATTCAAGACATCGCACAATATCTGGTTACAAATCCATCACAACGTGAATGTTATCCTGACATGTATTTCTACACAAAAATTTGGATTTTTATCACCTACATGCTTCACATACAAAATTTTCTTCTTAAATTTATGCTTAATCACAGATTTCATAAATTACCCTAATATCACGACGTTTACAGAAAATAACCCAAATTGTAACATGGTAAGGAGTGAATCTACTTAACCGTACACATCTCACACAAAATCCATTCGAAGTCTGAACATAAAGATATAATTCCAGCAGTAAAAATAGAAGAAAAAAATGGTAAACAGAAGAACTTAATGGAAATAGGGTTGTCGTTAAGTTCAGTAGATGGCAAAAGGATTAATGTCCTTGATGGTAGTCAAGGTCGCCGTTAACCTAACAGATGACAGAACCCTTCCGAAACCCATAGAAACCTCAAATCTGACTATTGTTTTATTTTCTAAAATCGTGGAAAAATTATAAAATGGTAGAAACTAGGGTTGGGAACCTGATCCCTAAGCTACTTGCCTTTAAAACACCAAGAGATCAATAGATTTAGCCGATGAAGCCCTCCTTGGCCAACCAAGATGGTTCTCTCTCCGATGTTAAATCCTCAGCCAGGCGATGTCCTATGCTAGCAGGACATTGGAGACACCTTCAACCTTCGAAGGCACAGCCTCCTAACTTAGAGATGCTTGAATTGAACCTCCATGAAGATCAGAATGCCGAATTTCTCCTTTTCTCTTCCTTGAGACTTGGGGAAGACTCCAAAAATGCAGATAAGGTGGCTAAACAACCCCTTTATAAAAGGATAGGTCTTCCCTTGGTCGGTCCAAAGAAGGTACGAGCCATGCTCTAGCCGTTACCGAAGATTTCACCCATATCCTTAACCACACCAGAGCTGGATCACGAAATTTCCATGGTCTGCACTACAGGAAGTTGACGACAAGGTTATTGCCTTCTACCCACAGTTGATGTCTATCGATGTTGTTGTCTACCTTTTATTGATGGCACATGATATTATCGTCAACAATACAGGTCGACACAATCTCAAAAACATCCTAAATATTCATACTTCTTCATAAAAAATTTAAAATGCATAGCAAAATAGATAACAATTATAATTTAAATCTATGAATAAAATTCAAGGCATCACAACTTAAATCTAGAGTATGTCTTCTATAAGTTCTTCTAGTCTAGTCTTGCGTAAAGAGTATCAGGTTGTTTTCTTGCATCTCATGGAATTGGGTCAAACGAACGCCATAGATCCGTCCACTGTTTTGTTTCCAGTAATGTCTTCTATTTATAGTTCTGTCCCAAGAAACCTTAGATTCAGGGTATAGGTCAAGCAAGCGAGTTTGTGCCATTTTTCCTAGTCTATCAGTGTGTGTTTTAGTCTACATCTATACCTTAAAACCCATCAACTGCATGTTAAAAAAAATGTTATTTACATGAATATGATTCTAACGTTCTTCATGGGAGTTACTGATCATACTATCCTTGACTTGCCTCTTCATTTTGATGTTTTAATGCAAAGTTATGATGTTTCGATAAAAGTTGTGAGAATACATGCTAGGTTTAACGTGAGTCTACTTGCTATCTTACCATAATCCTGACTACATCATGAATCTCTTCATTGGTTATGTTTTTTTTTTTTTGAATATGGCGTGTATTCTATTTTCTTGCAAACGTAGTTAGATTGTCTCCGTATTCTGGGGGTTTTTCCCCATAGAAACTTAATTGATTGTATCTTGAAGTTCCCTGGAGTTCTCTGACTCTTTCATCTATAGACATCCTGTTCATTTATGGTCAAACATCGTTAAAGTTTATGGAACTAAAAGAAATAATGATCAGCCATGTGCTATGTAGAGTGAGTCTCTCGATTACTGTCATCATGAAATCATGTTCACATGACTATTTTTCTTGAAACCATCATGAACATGATATCGAATGTATATTCCTTAAAAACTCTTGTTACTGGCCACGATTAACTGTGGGTATCTACATTTGAAAATAGTGAGATGTTGATCGGGCACGGTGAGTTTCCAAGGGCTTTAGTCTAGCCCCAACAACAGAGAGTTGTAAATATACTGTTAACCATAGGGTATAATGATTACTGGCATTGCATCTACATTGGGAGTACTATCTTGTTGAATGCTAGATACAATAACCATATACATGTGCTCATAGTGTGCATTCCAAGGTGGCATAGATCCTTGGTGTGCACTATGGCATCGTGCCCGATTACTGTTACATGTTAAAAGTTCCTGCGTGCTTGCTTACTGTGTGATATGGCCATCCTCCTTTCTTGCAAAAGGCTGATATCCTGCATGCTTGTCTATACTGTTCTTCTGCTAGTTCTTTCTTGTTACATTATATTAGATCTTGATTAATCTCTCTTGTTCAATCTATTTTGCTCTCATATCATGTTGTATTGGTTTATCCTTCATGCATAACTTGATAAATCGTGCCTACCAAGTTCTTAAAATGTTATCACTTATATCATTACCCGCACGATGAGATAAAAATCCTACTGGGCTAGTTTGTTCTTAACTGCTTCTTAACATTCTAGGTGATATAGACCAAGAAGAAGAAGGCCAGGCATCTAATAGGAATGCATTTGAGTGATGAGCACACCCCATCCTTAGTATCTGTAGTTGGTTTATTTCAAAAGTAGTCAATGTAGTAGGATGTGAGGATTATAGACTTATGTAACTTTTTTTTTTTTTGAGTTGTTATGAGTTTGAAGTTAACAATGTTGGGTTTAACATTAATGAGATTTGGAATATTAGTTAGTGGCGATTATTATGTGGGTCCTATTATGTTGTGTAGATGCACATCAAAAGCTCGCTAGCTAGAGGCTTCTTTGCCGACTGTCTATGTCTCAAATATCAACTTTTAATCTCAATAACATTTGTGTTGCGTACATCTCGGGACGTGACAATTCAGTGGCACCAGAGCCTAAGAACCCAATAGGATTTTTAAGTCTTAGTTTTAAGTGATATCCAAGAATTTAGGTCATGGATGTTACATATAGTACCTTGTGAGAATGGGTAGAGACTAGGAATAACTGGAATTGTGAACTAAGCACCCATACCCATCAATCTTTATAATTCCACAGAAAATGCCTTACTTTGTAGCAATGGCCCGCAATGAATGGCAAGCCATGCAAGAGACTGTGGCAGGACTTACGCAAGCCCTGCAAAACGTAGTGCAAGCTGGATCTTGAAATGGAGTAGGTGACCTACACCGAAATTTTCACAGTTTGAATCCCCCTCACTTCTATGGATCTCCTGACCCAGACAAGGCATAGAACTGGCTGGAGGAGATGGAGAGAGTGTTCTAGGTAATGCAGTGCACCAACAGGGAGAAGGTATTACTAACTACCTTCCAACTGAGCAAGGATGCTAGAGCATGGTGGAAGGCCACCTCGGCCCACCTGCCTAATGTTGCTTAATTGGAATGGGAAGGGTTTTTGGAGATATTCTGGGGAAAATACTTCTATGAAAGGGTCAAGGAGAAGAAAGTTGCGGAGTTTGCCACATTGAAACAACGAGGAATGTCGGTGGCTGAGTACAAGGCTCAGTTCGCTCGTCTGGCCTTGTACGCCCCACATCTGATGGGTATTGAATGATTGAAAGCCAACTGGATTATGGGTGGGCTCAGGTTCATGTTTATTCTGTACTTATGCGGAGATCGTTCAGCGAGCTCAATTAGTGGAGGATACTATGGCCAAGGTAGAAGGCATGAAAGGGAAAGAGACTGCAAAGCCGGTCTTTGTTAAGAGACAACAGGTACTTTTTGCATTAACAACAACCACAACAACAACAAAAGGCCAAATATTGGTAAAAGACTATGGTTAGAGAGGAAGGTCAAAGTGGAGGAAAGACAGTTAGTTGAGAATTGCCGATTCTGTGACAAGCCAGGGCACCGAGCAGAAGAGTGCTAAAAGAAGTTAGGAGCTTGCTTGAGGTGTGGTGGTCATGACCACTGCATACCCGACTGTCCAATGTTGAAAGACCAACCTGGTAGAGCCTAGAACGTACCCTGACGTCAGGGACACCTTAACGCAGTGATGGAAGCTGATCTACCTGAGGAAGGAGGTATGGTGGAAGGTACCATCCTTATCCACTCTCAACCTGCTTTTGTTCTTATTGATATGGGAGCTACATATTCATTTTTTTCAACTTTATTTGCTGCAACTCTATCTGTCAAACCAGTCCCCATGAAATCCATGTCATTGTAACTTCTCCCCTTGGTTCAGAATCTGAACATACATACTACCTTCCTGAATGTGAAACCATGATTGGAAGGCAGAATCTCCCTGCCAATCTCATCTATCTAGACATGAAGGGGTATGATGCTATACTAGGTGTTGATTGGTTAATTAAGTATGACGCCAATGTAAATTGTTGTCATATGAGGGTTACCTTTGCAAGACCAAATCTTCCAAAGCTATCATTTCTTGGCATCCGTTACCACACACACCCTATCTTCATCTCTTCCCTTAAAGCTTCCAAGTTGATCAATTAGGGTTATAATGCATTCCTAGTTTTGGTCATTGCAACTGAAAAGAAGAAACCCATTCTAGAGGAAATACCCATAGCCAGAGATTACCCTGATGTCTTTCCAGAAGATTTACCAGGAATACCACCCAAACGGGAGGTAAACTTCATCATCTAATTACTCCTTGGGGTAACCCCGGTATCCAAAGCACCATATCGCATGTCACCCACTGAATTGTAGGAGTTGAAGAGGTAGATCTAAAAACTGTTGAATCAAGGTTTTAAGTGATTAGCAATTTAGGACTAGGTAAGCATGATTATCAAGATATGCATGAATGATAAATCACATTAAACACGATACATGAACAAGATAGATTGAATGATCATGATAGAACAAGATCTTGAATAAGGTAACAAGATAGCACTATCAAATGATCACTTTGCACAAGCATGTAAGATATCACTTGATGTCGCAAGATATCACTAATTGCAATAAATGCAGGATGGCCATATCACGCAAGCAAGCAAGCACAAACTTTTATCATGATTCACTTAATCAAGCACTAAGACACTAATGTGCATCAAGGAAAGTTCCACCTTGGAATACACACTAGGACATGTGTATGTGGATATTGTATCTAGCATTCAACACGCAAGTACTCCCAGCGCAGATGCAATGCCAGTAATCATTATACCCCATGGCTAACAGTATATTTATGACTCGCCGTCATTGGGGCTAGACTGGAGCCCTTGGACACTCGCCGTGCCCGATCAACATCTCACTTAATTTCAAATGTAGATACCCAATGTCATTCATGGCCAATAATAAGAGTTTCAATATGTAAGCAATGGTAATGTTATGTTCATGATGATGATGATGTCAAGGGTAGCAAGCCATGTGAACATGATTTCATGATAACAATAATCAAGAGATAATTTCGGCAGCATGACTCGCCGTCAATGGTACAACCAACTCGGTGTCTATGAGGGAATCTATGGAGTGCGGAGATTTATAGAGGTCTTAAGAGAAGGGTCACTAGTTAACTGATACGGAATGACCGGTCAAGAGTTTCCAATCTCCCAAGAAGGGGCTGCCTATATGTGCAAGTGTGTAGTGTAGTATGTGTCTCAATCCACAATCCATCGGTCTAAAACATAAGGAAAGCAAGTAACATGATGTCATAGTATTGAAACATGCACTTAACTTGACATGATTTGCAGTATTTTAAGATAACATTCATTCACTTTAACAAGCTAGAGTAGCAAGATGATCAATCATTCATTGTAAGAATAGATCATGTCATTAGAGAGAAATTAGAATAAGCTTTCACGTTGTTATGTCTTTTCCATGGTTTAACTAGTTTTAAGCCACTGAAAAGATGGTACAATGTATACTAAGACTATGGCATGCAAGACTAACACTTTATGTTGTAAAACAGGTCTTGGGTTGGTCTCTAAATCGCGACGGGTTCAGTCATCGCACTTAAGAAGACTATACACGGTTCTGAAACAAGATCACTCTGTAAAACATCAAATCGCGACGGGACAGTACATCGCCTTCATGTCGATGTTTAAAGGAGCAATCGATGTTTAAAGAGACAATCGATATGCATAACAATAATCGATGTTGAGGGCAATCGACTGGACAAATTATAACATTGTCAGTCGAAGTGGAATTCGTATATGACTTTGGATATGACGAAGTTAGCTTTGATTGATCACACCAAAATGAAGTGGACTTCATATATGATGAAGTGGACTTCGTATATGACGAAGTGCACTTTGCATATGACAAAGCTAAACTTCAGATACGATGAAGTTAGCTACGACTGATCACGACCAAAATGAAGTGGACTTCGTATATGACTAAGTGGACTTCGTATAGGATGAAGCTAGACTTTGGATATGATGAAGCTAGCTTCAGCTGACTATGACCAAATCATTTATGACTTCATATATGACGAAGTTACTAGTCATTGCCAAACTATAAAATCTGTGTTAAGTAAATATATGATAATAAGAAGGAGTTAGTTACGATAAACATGGAAAGCGTGGGCCATAAATCCTGTCTAAACCCAAGCTTAACTTAAAAACACGAATTTGCTTCCTAAAATTTAGGGATGAATTGATAAGGTAATAACTCCTATGGAAGATCTGAACATGATAGGACTCCTACCAAGAGGTAGGAAACTACAAACTGGGAATTGCACCATCGTTAGACTTACTTATTAATCTAGATTTGTGCCCCATCGAAAGGAGGAGTTTTCCTAAAGGCTTCCTACTTCAATTGGGGTGGGAAATCTCTAGTCTTGGAAGGGATCAAGCTAAATTTGAAACCCTACATCCCTAGTTACAATAAGACTCCTAACAACTATCATAAACCCTTGGGGACAAGTTACCAACTGTTGGGGGACTTGTGAAGGCTAGCTAGAGCACCAGAGGAGGAAGAGATCACCTTGACCAGTGCTTTTTTCCCCAAATTCCATTCTGCTTCATCCTACGGAAGATCCTTCTAGGAATGATTAAAGGTAGGTAATCTCGAACATCAACTTAAATCTAGAGTATGTATTCTGTAAGTTCTTCATGTCTAGTCTTGCATAAAGAGTATCAAGTTGTTTTCTTGCATCTCATGGAACTAGGTTAAACGAATGCCATAGATCCATCCATTGTTTTGTTTCCAGTAATCTCTTCTGTTTATAGTTTCATCCCAGGAAACCATAGATTCAGGGTATAGGTCCAGCAAGTTAGTTTGCGTCATTTTTCCTAGTCTGTCAGTGTGTGTTTTAGTGTACGCTTGTACTTTAATATCCATTAACCGCGTGTTAAAAAAAAATGTTATTTACATGAATATGATTCTAACATTCTATATGGGAGTTACTAATCATACTATCCTTGACTTGCCTCTTCGTTCTAATGTTTTAATGCAAAGTTATGATGTTTTGATAAAAGCTATGAAAATACATGCTAGGTTCAACGTGAGTCTACTTGCTATCTTATCATGATCTTGACTACGTTCTAACTCTCCTAAATCTACGTAGTTAGATTGTCTCCGTCTTCTATGGGTTTTTCCCTATAGAAACTTAACGGATTGCATCTTGAAGTTCCCTGGAGTTCTCCGACTCTTTCTTCTGTACACATCATGTTCGTTTATGGTCAAAAATCGTTAAAGTTGAGGGAACTAAAAGAAATAATGATCATCCATGTGCTATCCAGAGTGATTTTCTCGATTATTGTCATCATGAAATCACATGACTGTCTTTCTTGAAACCATCATGAACATGATATCGAATGTATATTCCTTGAAAACACTTGTTACTGGCCATGATTATTGACTATGGATATCTACATCTGAAAATAGTGAGATGTGGATCGGGCACGGCGAGTGTCCAAGGGTTCCAGTTTAGCCCCAAAAACATAGAGTTGTAAATATACTGTTAACCATGGGGTATAATGATTATTGGCATTGTATCTATGCTTGGAGTACTATCTTGTTGAATGCTAGATACAATAACCAAATATATGTGCTCATAGTGTGCATTCCAAGGTGGCATAGATCCTTGGTGTGCACTGTGGCATCGTGCCTGATTACTGTTACATGTTAAAAGTTCTTGTGTGCTTGCTTGCTGCGTGATATGGCCATCTTGAATTCTTGCAAAAGACTGATATCCTGTGTGCTTGTATATATTGTTCTTCTGCTAGTTCTTTCTTGTTACATCATGTTAGATCTTGATCAATCTGTGACGGAATGCCTCGGCCAATCCCGTTAAACCAATAACGTACTTGATCCGAGTCCGCCTCCCGCGAACGGGCCGAAGCCTCGCAAGGGATACCAAACCACAGTCCGTGTAAACACAAAGAAATACACCACATTTTATATATATATCACAAGTTACATAGCCATATTTCCACAAAACTGAAAAGAAGTACAAGAGCCTGGGGCATACCCCGAGGTACAACTGAAGAAAATAAACAACTAACTACACTACACTGCTGGAGCTGCTGCTACACAGCTGGAGGTACCGACCCTGCACCGCTACGGCGCGGCTCTGAACTGGACGACGGTCGTGAAACGTCCTCCTCGCTCTCACCTGTGGGTGTAGGGGTGAGCCTCTCTAGTCACTGGCTCAGTAGGGAACTCCCCCAACACCGAGCAAACTAAAACCACAGGTACAAAAGCAATAAACAGTACCAACAATTTATAGAACAGCTAAGCAGGATATGAAAGTTGTAAAAGTACTCACCGTCTTCCGACTACGAAAAACAACTGTAATAATTAAACGGCAAACCAGTACAGGTGTACAAGCTAAAGTAGAGACAGCCAAACACGAGCCACGTGAACTGGTTCGCGACACCAGAAACTGACTCGGACAAGCTAACACAGGTCTACCTCTCAGTCTCGCAGCCACGGACGAAAGGTCCAGCTGCCGCTCCACGTGAAAAGTCAAGAAACTGTGGATACCAACCAAACACCACAACCTGTGGACCACACGGTCACAGGCCCATGCCTGGCACCTCTAGAGATCCTGGCCCGGAACTCTCTAGAGTGAGGCACTGGAAAAGGACTAGCTGGGGTCCAGTACGTCTACTGGTGTCCGTACCCCCAACTATGAGCGCGCTACAAGTGACTAAAGACAAACACAAGTGTCACTATCCCACTGTCGTCTTTCCCTCAGCCGGACGTACAACTCAAACACAGGAGTGAGGGTGTCCAGGTCAGACGACACAGACCTCGACGGTACAACACAAGTACCGGGACAAAGCCCCGAGCTAACAGCCTGGCTCACAAAGAACCTGGGGCACCCAACTGGAGAGGTAACGACGGTAGCGTCGTACTACTCGCCACGTACACAAAACCACGTGCACGTCACACACAAACCACGTGAAACCTCACATAAACCTCAAGTAACAACGATCCACTACATGTGAACCCAACTGGACTCGCGTGAACAACACGCAGCCTCGAAGGTGAGTATCTAACTACATACCTCGTATGCTAAACACAGAAACCATGTGCACTCAGTGCACCACAGGTGCCAACGCACCACTCATTATCGATAAATACCATAAACAGTCGTTTCTGCTTATACACAAGTTGGCGGCAACATCGACTGCTGCTTATGGGAAGTAGACAGCAAGGGATATGGCCGTCAATATCCCAGCTGATGATCTTGGCGACAAACGATGTTGACGTCAATATCTTCAGCCTCTATTCCTGCACAAACCCTAAACCGATCCTACAGGTTTTACAATCGTTAAAACAACGGAAAGACATGCAGAAATAGTTCCTCTAACATCCATACACTATAATTAAACTATAACAGCATGCTTCATTTACTAAATTACTCAAACCACCCATGTACCCCGCATGGATACCATGACCCGAAATTGCTATTTTCATGCAGATCCATGTTTTCTAATTACATTATCACGACCTATAGGAATTACAAGGGTCATTCCCTACCTCAGAACACGCTTAAACCTCCCGAATTTTCCTGGTTCACACCGAACCCTCCACGAGCTCCCACAGTAATTGCACCACGCCACGGCGTTTCCTCATCCGATTCGGCAACGCCACACGTCCCACGATCCTCCAACCACTCTCTTGTACCTGTTGGAAGCTTTAGGGACATGGGGGCATGAAGCTGGGGCAAGGGGAAGAGAGAACCAGGTGGAAAACCTGCTCTCGGGTGACCCTATAACCTGCAGAATTCACAGGTTGGCGTCAACCCTCTGCCGCCTAGGGCAACCGCCACCATCAACGTCCACATCTTATGCCGCCAAGTTCATGCAGTCAACGGCACCTTACCTGGACGCCAACAAGTCAACGGCCACCCCTGGCCGCCAACTCCAACTCAACTACAGCAGGTCCTATTTCATTTCAGGACCAAACCTGCACCTCACATGAGCAAACCACACATCCAAACCACGCATTCCACACAACCAACTCACACTGGCCTCACAACGGCCATCACAACCATTACACACATGATCCGCATGGATCCGAAAAGCACGCGACGTTACATTACTATCATCTACAAAGAAAATTTCGACCTCGAAATTCATAACACAACTCAAAGTTAAACAACTTAAACATACACACCTTTACAAGCACTACCATTTAAAAAGAAATACAAAGGCTTATTCAAACAGATAGGGATACCCTTTAGCCATTTCCTCGGCTAACTCCCAGGTATCCTCACCACCTAGCCTATTTTCCCATCTCTCTTTAACTAACTCAATTTCTTTATTTCTCAACTTCTTTATCTTTCGATCTGTGATCTGCACCGGATATTCTGGCATAGTCATATCCAGCCTCAGGTCACCACCTTGATATCTGATTATTTGAGCTGGATCTTCAATGCACTTTCTCAACATAGAGACATGAAATATATCATGAACATCTGCAAAATCTGCTGGCAAATCCAGCCTATAAGTTGTCTCCCCAATTCTCTCAATCACCTGGAAAGGTCCCACATACCTTGGACTCAACTTTCCAGTCTTACCAAACCTCATAATACCTTTACTCGGGGAAACTCTCAAGAAAAAAAATATCCCACTTCAAATTGAAGTGGTCTCCTCCGGATATCTGCATAACTCTTTTGTCTGCTTTGAGCTGCCTGCAATTTTTCTTTAATAAACTTCACTATTTTGTGGTTTGCTGAATTAATTCAGGACCCACTAATTGCCTTTCTCCCACTTCATGCCAGTTCAATGGGGTTCTACATGGCCTTCCATATAAAGCTTCATACGGTGCCATCCCAAGACTGGTATGATAACTATTATTATAGGCAAACTCAACCATTCCCAAATGATGCTCCCAGCTACCTCCCCAAACTAAACAACAAGCCCGCAACATATCTTCAATTGTCTGGATAGTCCTCTCTGTCTGACCATCTGTCTGGGGATGATAAGTGGAGCTATACCTCAGCTCAGTACTAATTACTCCTTGCAGACTTCTCCAAAAATCAGAAGTAAATCTTGGATCTCTATCAGACACAATAGTCTTCAGAATACCATGCAGTGGAACAATTCTTTCAACATAAATATTTGCTAATATGTCCACTGTCCAAGACATACTTACTGCCACTAATCTGCACACCTTAGTCAATCTATCAACAAATACCCATATTCCATTATGCCCGGAACTCGATCTTGGTAAACCTGCCACAAAGTCCATAGCAATATCATCCCATTTCCACTGTGGAATGGGTAACGGTTGCAATAAACCTCCAGGCTTTGATGCTCTGCTTTAATCTGCTGACAGATAGCACATCTTGCAACAAACTCTGCTATTTCTTTCTTCATATGAGGCCACCAGAAATGCTTTCTCAAATCATGGTACATTTTAGTACTACCCGGATGAATAGTGTACCTAGATTTATGAGCCTCTTCCAACACTCGCTGCTTTACTTCTCTTTCTGCTGGAACAAACAACCTGCCCCTGAGCCTGACCACACAATTATCATCAATGGTAACTCCTTCCATTTTCACAATTTCAGCTAAACTTACATCTGCTCTCTGAGCCTCAATAATCTGCCAATACAAAGACGGCTCTACAGCACTAGCAGCTAGTACTGCCCGTCGCTGACTACTGGGCACATATAAGGAGTTCTCCACTACCTCTTCATACAACTTCCATTCTTTAATCATCATCAAACTTATATATGCCTTTCTGCTCAAGCATCTGCTACAACATTGGCCTTACCCGGATGGTAAGCCAAACTGAAATCATAATCCTTTAAATATTCAATCCATCTGCGCTGGCGAAGGTTTAAATCTTTCTGCGAGAAAATATACTTCAAACTTTTATGATCTGTAAAGATCTCAAATCTCTCGCCATACAGATAATGCCTCCATATTTTCAAAGCAAATACAACTGCTGCCAATTCCAAATCATGAGTGGGGTAATTCTCCTCTGCTGGCTTCAATTGTCTGGACGCATAAGCTATCACTTTACCATGCTGCATAAGCACTGCGCCAAGTCCTCTCTTGAAGCATCAATATACAACACAAAACCACCACTCCCTGCCGGTAATGTCAATATAGGTGCTGATGTAAGTCTCTTCTTCAATTCCATAAAACTTTTCTGACATTCACCGGACCACACAAAAGGCACACCTTTTCTAGTCAATTTAGTCATAGGTGCTGCAATCTTAGAAAAATCTTGAATAAAGCGCCTATAATAACCTGCCAATCCCAGAAAACTTCTAATCTCGGTTATTGTCTTAGGCACTCCCCATCTCATCACTGCTTCCACTTTACTCGGGTCCACTGCTATTCCTTTAGCTGAGATAACATGACCCAGAAACTGAATTTCTTTCAGCCAAAATTCACACTTATTGAATTTAGCAAACAACTGGTTATCTCTTAACAACTGCAGGGTAAACCTCAAATGAGCTGCATGCTCCTCTTCAGATGCTGAATAAATTAGAATATCATCAATAAAGACTACAATGAATTGGTCTAAATATGGATGAAAAATTCTATTCATCAGATCCATAAAACCTGCAGGAGCATTAGTAACCACAAACTCGAAGTGACCATATCTGGTTCTAAAAGCTGTCTTATCTATATCCTCCTCTTTGATTCTCAACTGATGGTACCCGGACCTCAAATCAATTTTAGAAAATACCTTTGCTGATTGCAACTGATCAAACAGATCATCTATCCTCGGCAACGGTACTTATTCTTGATGGTCACATCATTCAACTTTCTATAATCAATACACATCCGAAAACTTCCATCTTTCTTTTTCACAAACAATACCAACGCTCCCCACGGGGAATGACTCGGTCTAATAAACCCTTTCTGCAACAACTCTTCTAATTGCTTTTTCAATTCTTTAAGTTCTGTTGGTGCCATCCGATATGGAGCTTTAGAAATCGGCATGGTGCCTGGCAGCAACTCAATGGTAAAGTCCACCTCTCTATGTGGAGCTAAACCAGGCAAATCCTCAGAAAAAACATCAGCAAATTCCCTAACCACGGGAACTGCTTCCACTGGCTGACTAGCTTCTACCAGACTCACCGAGGCTAAATAAGCCACACATCCAGCATTTATCAACTTTCTAGCTTTAATTGCAGAAATTAGAAACTTAGAGGTATAAAAAGGCATACCTTGATATTCAAATACTGCACCATTAAGATGACAAAACCTGATCCTTTTCTTTCTGCAATCTAACATTGCTCCATACATCTCAAGCCAATCCATACCCAGAATAATATCATAATATGACAACTGCAGGGCATATAACCGACCCGGCATCTGGTTCCCTTCAATCATAACAAGAGCTTCATCTATATAGCTCGAAGTGAGCAGGAACTCACCCGAAGGAACTTCCACTACTAACTCACAAGACTTTTCCTCTAAAGGATGAGCTATATAATCCAGAAATTCTTCAGAAATGAAAGAATGAGAGGCACCCGAATCAAATAAGACTCTTGCTGAATAATTATAAAGAGGTAGAGTACCTTCTATCATATTCGATGCCTCCGCCTGGGCTCGGGTGATAGCCATAACCCGGCCTCTTCCTCGCTGCTGCGGTGCTCCTCTGCCACGACCTGCCTATGGCTGCTGAAACTGCTGAGGCTGCTGCTGCTGCTGCACACCTCTTCCATACCCATATTCTCTCGGATAGGGGCAATTGCGGATCAAATGCCCCGGCTGATTACAATTATAGCATCTATATCCTGGTGGAGTAATAGGCTGCCTGGCAGTACTCTGCTGCGACTCCTCCACCTCAGGCCTACCTCGGCCTTGCTGAAACTGCTGACGACCTCCCCATCCTCTTCCTTTGCCTTTAAATGCTTGCTTTAATTTCTGACCCCATTTCCCAAAGCCTGATGAAGAAGGTCCTGCTGGTGCTTTACCTTACTTGCACCTACTGATGCTGCGGTAGCCGAAAACTACCTGAGCCTGACTCGCCCACCTGACGAGTCCGAATAGACCTCTCCAATGTAGCTGCTCTCTGGGCTGCTTCTTCCACTGTCTTGCACATGAGAGGTACTATTGCATCCTGCAACTCCACTCTCAAACCTCTAATAAATACTCAACCATCATATTATTATCTGAAACTACATAAGGTGCATAACGGCTAAGTGCCATAAACCTCATCTGGTACTCTAAAACTGAAGAGTTACCTTGCTGGAGCGTCCGAAACTGCTCTCTTTTCACTTGCTGTACTTGAATCGGAAAGAATGTATCGTTAAATACATCAAGAAATTCCGACCAAGTAATAGCCTCTTCTGTCTGCCTGCAAAGGTGGTCTGCATCTTCAGTCGCCACCATTCTAATGCAAAACCTCTCAACTGATAAGCAGCTAACACAACTTTATCTGCTGCCGGACACCTCATAGTTGCAAAAACTCTTTCGATTCATGAACCCAGTGCTCCGCTGTATCTGGATTCGGCCCTCCTAAATAAGTAGGCGTGGGCAATCTCAGAAATTTCTCCACCTGCATCACTGGTTCCTCTGCTAATAACACTGGTGGTGGTGGCACAGGTGCTGCAAAAGGCACCTCCACTCTTGGCGGGACTGGAGTAATAGGTACAGTCTCTCCATCCCTAGGTGGCACTGCAACCGGTGGTACCGGTGCCTGCTGATCCATCCTTGCCCGAATATCCGTGAGGCTTTCCCAGATCCTTTCTATCATACACTGAGTACTTTCCTTCGGATCATCTCCTCCACCACCCCAATCTCTTCTATCAGCCATTCCAGAAATTTCTACATAAACAAAACACCAAGCAAAAATCAAAACAACAAATTATCAGAAACCAGGGTCCCTACCAGCAGTGTACAAAGACCGAAATAAGGCTATGTATCTTTCTAGTTTCTTTATTAACACGGACCTTGCTCTGATACCAACTGTGACGGAACGCCTCGGCCAAGCCCGTTAAACCAATAACATACTTGATCCGAGTCCTCCTCCCACGAACGGGCCAAAGCCTCGCAAGGGATACCAAACCACAGTCCGTGTAAACACAAAGAAACACACCACATTTTATATATATATCACAAGTTACATAGCCATATTTCCACAAAACTGAAAAGAAGTACAAGAGCCTGGGGCATACCCCGAGGTACAACTGAAGAAAATAAACAACTAACTACACTACACTGCTGGAGCTGCTACTACACAGCTGGAGGTACCGACCCTGCACCGCTACGGCGCGGCTCTGAACTGGACGACGGTCGTGAAACGTCCTCCTCGCTCTCACCTGTGGGGGTAGGGGTGAGCCTCGCTAGTCACTGGCTCAGTAGGGAACTCCCCCAACACCGAGCAAACCAAAACCACAGGTACAAAAGCAATAAACAGTACCAACAATTTATAGAACAGCTAAGCAGGATATGAAAGCTGTAAAAGTACTCACCGTCTGCCGACTACGAAAAACAACTGTAATAATTAAACGGCAAACCAGTACAGGTGTACAAGCTAAAGTAGAGACAACCAAACACGAGCCACATGAACTGGTTCGCGACACCAGAAACTGACTCGGACAAGCTAACACAGGTCTACCTCTCAGTCTCGTAGCCACGGACGAAAGGTCCAGCTGCCGCTCCATGTGAAAAGTCAAGCAACTGTGGAGACCAACCAAACACCACCACCTGTGGACCACACGGTCACAGGCCCATGCCTGGCACCTCTAGAGATCCTGGCCCGGAACTCTCTAGAGTGAGGCACTGGAAAAGGACTAGCTGGGGTCCAGTACGTCTAGTGGTGTCCGTACCCCAACTACGAGCGTGCTACAAGTGACTAAAGACAAACACAAGTGTCACTGTCCCACTGTCGTCTTTCCCTCAGTCGGACGTACAACTCAAACACATGAGTGAGGGTGTCCAGGTCAGACGACACAGACCTCGACGGTACAACACAAGTACCGGGACAAAGCCCCGAGCTAACAGCCTGGCTCACAAAGAACCTGGGGCACCCAACTGGAGAGGTAACCACGGTAGGCATCGTACTACTCGCCACGTACACAAAACCACGTGCACGTCACACACAAACCACGTGAAACCTCACGTAAACCTCAAGTAACAACGGTCCACTACACGTGAACCCAACTGGACTCGCGTGAACAACACGCAGCCTCGAAGGTGAGTATCTAACTGCATACCTCGTATGCTAAACACAGAAACCATGTGCACTCAGTGCACCACAGGTGCCAACGCACCACTCATTATCGATAAATACCATAAACAGTCGTTCTGCTTATACACAAGTTGGCGGCAACATCGACTGCCGCTTATGGGAAGTAGACGGCAAGGGATATGGCCGTCATATCCCAGCTGATGATCTTGGCGACAAACGATGTTGACGCCAATATCTTTAGCCTCTATTCCTGCAGAAACCCTAAACCGATCCTATAGGTTTTACAATCGTTAAAACAACGGAAAGACATGCAGAAATAGTTCATGTAACATCCATTCACTATAATTAAACTATAACAACATGCTTCATTTGCTAAATTACTCAAACCACCCATGTACCCCGCATGGATACCATGACCCGAAATTGCATTTTCATGCAGATCATGTTTTCTAATTACATTATCACGACCTATAGGAATTACAAGGGTCATTCCCTACCTCAGAACACGCTTAAACCTCCCGAATTCTCCCGGTTCACACCGAACCCTCCGCGAGCTCCCACAGCAATTGCACCACGCCACGGCGTTTCCTCGTCCGATTCGGCAACGCCACACGTCCCACAATCCTCCAACCACTCTCCTGTACCTGTTGGAAGCTTTAGGGACACGGGGGCATGAAGCTGGGGCAAGGGGAAGAGAGAACCAGCCTGCTCTCGGGTGACCCTATAACCTGCAGAATTCACAGGTTGGCGTCAACCCCTGCCGCCTAGGGAAACCGCCACCATCAACGTCCACATCTTATGCCGCCATGTTCATGCAGTCAACGGCACCTTACCTGGACGCCAACAAGTCAACGGCCACCCCTGGCCGCCAACTCCAACTCAACTGCAGCAGGTCCTATTTCATTTCAGGACCAAACCTGCACCTCACCTGAGCAAACCACACATCCAAACCACACATTCCACACAACCAACTCACACTGGCCTCACAACGGCCATCACAACCATTACACACATGATCCGCATGGATCCGAAAAGCACGCGATGTTACACAATCTCTCTTGTTCAATCTATCTTGCTCTCATATCGTGTTGTATTGGTTTATCATTCATGCATATCTTGATAAATCGTGTCTGCCTAGTTCTTAAAATGTTAATCACTTTTATCATTGCCCGCACATTGTGATATAAATCCTACTGGGCTAGTTTGCTCATACCTTCTTCTTAACATTCTAGGTGATATAGACCAAGAAGAAGAATGCCAGGCATCTGATGGGAATGCATCTAAGTGATGAGCACACCCCATCCTTAGTAGTTGTAGTTGGTTTATTTCAAGAGTAGTCAATGTAGTATGATGTGAGGATTACATACTTATGTAACCTTTTTTTTTTTGAGTTGTTATGAGTTATTAGCGATTATTATGTGGGCCCTATTATGTTGTGTAGATGCACATCAAAAGTTCTCTAACTAGAGGCTTCTTTGTCGACCGTCCCCATCTTAGAATATCAACTTTTAATCTCAGTAATATTTTCGCCGCGTACATTCTCGGGACGTGACAGGTAATCTTCGAAAATAATCGAAAAGGAAAAGTAGTTGATCAAGGAAATAATTCAACTAAATCAAAATTTTTAATTGAAGATGTATTATGTGTTGAAGGCTTGAAGCACAATCTCTTAAGCATAAGCCAACTATGTGAGAAAGGCCATCAAATACAATTTTTGGAAGACAAATGTGTCATTGCCAAAGGATGTCAAAAAAATTTTGAAGCAGCCAGACATAAAAATCTGTATATATTACACTTAGAAGATTTAAAATGAGAAGATGTCTGCCTATCAGCTAAAGGTTCAGAAGACATTGATCTTTGGCATCGAAGATTGAGACATGCTAGTATTTTAGTTATAACGAAACTTCAAAAGTATGATCTTGTCAGAGACCTTCCTAATGTAAAGACCACCAACACAAAGATCTGTTCTACATGCATAAAAGGAAAACAAGTCAAGACATCATTTCAACAAAAGAATGTAGTGACAACCTCCAAGCCTTTAGAACTAATACACATGGATCTTTATGGACCCATGCAAATAACTAGCCTTAGAGGAAAGTTGTATGGATATGTAGTAGTAGATGACTATTTAACGTTTATGTGGGTCTCCTTTCTACATTCTAAAAGTGATACATTCTTTGTATTTCTAAAGCTCAACAGAATTCTAGAAAAGGATAAAAAATACAGCATTATAAGCATTAGATCAGATCACGATGGAGAATTTCAAAATAAAGAATTTGCTGATCATTGTGAAAAAATTGGAATACAACACAATTTCTCAACTCCCAGAACACCTCAGCAAAATAGAGTGGAAGAAAGAAAAAATAGAACATTACTTGACATGGCAAGGACTATGTTATCAGATTACTATTTGCTGAAATATCTCTGGGCTGAAGCTATCAACACCGCATGCTATATCATTAATCGTGCCATGGAAAGACCCATACTCAAGAAAACTCCATATGAACTACTCAAAGGTAAAAAGCCTAGCTTATCTCATTTGAAACATTTTGGCTATAAATGCTATATCCTGAACAATAGAAAAGATAATCTTGATAAACTTGACAAACACGGTAGTGAAGGTATATTTTTAGGTTATGTATCTAAACCAAGAGGATTCAGAGTCTTAAATAGACAAACTCTAACCATAGAACAAATTGTTCATATAATTTTTGATAAAACTAACCTCTCTACTTAGGGAGAAAAAAAGCATGATAGTGATTCAAAAAATCTAAGCAAGGAACTCGAAGGCACATCCCTCGACGATGAAGAAATAAAACAACTAGAAGAACTACAACAGACAAGGACAACTCCTGATGATCTACTTAAAGAATGGAAATTTCTCAAAGATCATCCTCAAGATAATATTCTAGGATAGCCAAACGACAAGGTAAGGACAAGAGATATGTTAAAATCCTATGAATATTGTACACTTGTTTCTCAAATAGAACCAAAATCAGTCAATGAAGCCCCTAGTGATGCATCTTGGATTATGGCCATGCAGGAAGAACTAAACCAGTTCAATCACAACCAAGTCTGGACTTTGGTTCCTAAGTCTCAGGATCATCCAGTTATTGGCACCAAATGGGTATTCAAAAACAAACTGGATGAGTTGGAAATATTGTAAGGAACAAAGCCCCGCTTGTGGCTCAAGGTTACTCATAAGAAGAAGGAACTGATTATGATGAAACTTATGCACCTGTGGCTAGACTTGAGGCTATTAGAATACTAGTTGTCTTTTCTGCATCTTGTAACATGAAACTTTTTCAAATGGATGTCAAAAGTGCATTTTTAAATGGTGTTATCAAGAAAGAAGTTTATGTAAATCAACCTTCTGGTTTTGAGAATATAGAATACCCTAATCATCTTTTTAAATTAAGTAAGGCACTATATGGCTTAAAACAAGCTCCACGAGCTTGGTGTGAGAGACTAAGCACCTTCCTTCTATCACATGATTTTGTAAGAGGCAAAATAGATAATACACTATTTACTAAAACTATCAAAGATAATATAATTATCATTCAAATGTATGTTGATGATATAATATTTGGTGCTACCGATGAAGTCCTTTGCAAAGATTTTGAAACATTAATGCAAAGTGAATTCGAGATGAGTATGATGGGTGAACTCATCTACTTTCTTGGCCTTCAAGTAAGTCAAACTGAGGATGGAACTCATATTTGTCAAGCCAAATATACAAAAGAATTACTCAAAAAAATTGATTTTGGTAAATGTAAGACCTTAATAACACCATTGAGCTTATCCACTAAGATAAATAGTGATCCTCTTGGCAAACCAATTGATCAGAAATCCTTTAGAGACATGATCGAATCACTACTCTATCTTACTGTCAGTAGACTAGATATTATATTCAGTGTATGCCTATGTGCTAGATATCAAGCAAATCCTAAAGAATCTCATTTAAATGCAGTAAAACATATTTTCGGGTACTTATCTGGTATATGTAACCTAGGTCTTTTGTTTCCTAAATATTTTGATTTTAATTTAGTTGGTTATGGTGATGCTGACTATGCTGGGTGCAAGTAAGATAGAAAAGGCACCAGTGGAACATGTCAATTTCTTGCAGGATGTTTAATCTCATGGTTTTTCAGAAAATAAAATTCAGTAGCTTTATCCACAGCTGAAGCTAAGTATGTGGCAGCAGGAAGCTGTTGTGCACAACACCTATAGATACAACATCAACTAGTGGATTACGGCCATAAACTCAAAAACATCTCTTTAATGTGTGACAACACAAGCACCAACAACTTAACGAAAAATCCTATTCCGCGTTCATGCACCAAACACATTGAGGTCAGACATCACTCCTCAAAGATCATGTAAGTTCTAGAAATATTGTTATTAATTCTATCACTTTACATCAATTAGTAGATACTTTTACTAAACCATTAACTGAAGATAGATTTTCAACCATTCGTAGAGAAATTGGTATGTGTAAGATATAATTAAAACATTTAACTCTACACTACCCCTGTCACAATAGTGGAAGCTCTCTCTTGAACAATCTAAAGTCAATTCTCATTTAAATCATAGCATTTTACTCATTATTAGCTTCGTCATATGATAGCCCTCCTTGTCCCCGTCGAAGGTAACATCTTCGTCATTCCAGTCAAGACATATGATATATCCTTCTGTTGACAGTCAAACTCCACTTTTCGGAACATAAAATAACCTCCTTTATATAAACCCAAAAAGTCGAAGACCCTATTGCTTCTCTCTCGCAACTAGACTATTCTTTTTCCCGTGCTCGTCTTCTGCTATGTGCTTCGCCCTTTCGAAGAGGACATTCCAATCTCTCTGGTAAGACTTACCTCAATTTTTTTTCCCTTCATCTCATCCCTCTCTCATACTTCTCTCAAATCATTCCCTCCTTCCTACAAACTCAGCGAAGCCTCCAACCCTAGTTTTTTCACACAGCGGCAGTACAAACTCTTTGAAGAAACTCTTGTCACCTACAATGGTTGCAAGTATGTCAAGTTTGATGAGCTGAGGCAGCACCATCTAGAAGAAGTTGAAGACATCACTCGTCAGATGAAATGGCTACTTATTTGCTCAAATCAGCAACCTCTCTACCTAGGTGCCGTGAAAGCCTTCTATACAACCCTGAAGGTAGATCATGCCCAACCAAACACTATCATTAGAAAGGTCAAGGGGACTAGAGTCATTATTACTCCATCCTTACTGGAAACCATCTTCGATATTTACACCACTGGCCATACTATTTCTGAAGTTGTCTCTGAAGAATAACAGAAATTAGGTATTATTGGTCCTCTGTGCCAGTTGAAAAGAGGAAAAATCAATATTAATCAGCTTATAGTGGCTAAACATCTAATTCACCTCATCATTAGCCACATCCTACTCCCCCGCCAAGGCAATCATGTTGTAATCACTCAGTGAGATGGAAACATGTTGTAATCACTCAATGGGATGGAAGTCTATTGTTTTGGGCAGTTCAAGGGCATCAAACAAATTTTACCTCCTTCATTATTCAAAAGATGCAAGTAGTGGCCTAACTACCTAAAGCACTCCCTTATGGTCTGATGCTTAGCACCATTTTCAAGCATTTTGAAATAGATTTAGACACTGAAGTATGTGTTCCGCAGACTCAGCCATTAGGAATATAATCTGAGAAGAAGTTAGTTTAAACTGATAGATGGGAACTAGACCAAGGAGAGCATTCCTCCATGCTCACATCAATTTTTTGAGCACCACCCAGTTGAAGCCCCAATTCAAGCCCTAGCCGAAGCTCCAGCTGAAGCCCCAGTTGAAGGTTCAGCTGAAGCTCCAGTCGAAGACCTAGCTGAAGGTCCAGCTGAAGCCCCAACTGTAGAAACATTTGGAGCCACAACCTCTACTAATGTCCCATCAGTTGCAATCCCCAGTGTAACCCCACCTGGAGACTCAAATGTTTCTGTTGAGGAAGGCATCCCCTCCACCACATTCCAAGAAATATCCCAACTCATTTCAGAAAGCCTTTTCTGACTTGGCCTTGGATTCAACCCCTCGGGAGGAGCCCAGAAACCCTCCTGGGCAGATACCTTCAGAAACCCCTCATCTAGGCAATCTTGAAAGCTCTCACCAACACCCAATTGACGAACCCTCCACATCTCAGGGGGAACAACCACAAGACACTGAAGAAGGTTGAAGTCTAATCAATTAGACAAAGCTCAGACTGACACCCATGAACAACACAAAACTAAGGAGCCATCCACTTTGAAACCTTGGAAATAGGACATTGCAAAAATCAAAGTTGAGGTCACAAGAATTGGAAATCAGCTGGAGTCCATGAGATCAGAATTCTCCTTCGAATTGGGCAGCTTACACACTGCCATGAGAACTCTCACCTATCTAGTCAGAGAGGCTCTTTCCTCCTCCACTACATCATTCACTCCAGTGCCCAAGCCAATTCTCCTAAAGAAATCCACTGCCAAAAGGCCCTGTCCTAATAGAAAACATGGTGAATCTTCTTCAACCCATCTGGACACCTCTCCCCTTGAAGATCCAGAACCTCATCAGCCTTCCCTACCTCTACTTCCTGAACATTTCCAACCACCACCCCCTGATCCTTCCCCACCTCCACCTCCTGAGCAATCACAACCACCACCTACAGAGCCCTCACCACCCCTAGCTCCTAAGAAATCTCCACCACCACCCACTGGCCCCTCACTACCTCAAACTACTCAGCGGTCACCACCACCAGTCTCTACACCTCAAAGCCAACCAGCTCCATCGCCAGTTCCCTCTCCTCATCCCTCATTACAACCAACCTCCAACCCTCTGCCTCAACCCTAGATCAAACCTGAACACATTCTGTTTGATGCTCCACTGGGTCCTTAAGCCTCCTCTTCAAGGCCGCCCAAATCTAAACATAAAAAGCTTGAAACCATTGAACCTAAGTACCCTGCACTGTCCTACCACTTTATTCACCACCCAGGTGCAGAAATTCTTAAAGAGTATTTCAAAATTTGGAAGTATCACCTAGCTCTTGGACTACCAGCACTGGACCTCAAGGACTAGCTATTTCTATTAGTGGATTTGAAACAAATGGACGCAAAAGAACTTCAACATATTCTGGATACAACAAAGCATCTGACGCAGAACTAATGGCTTCAACAAAATCCTCATGATGCCAGATCCTTCTTCAAAATCAATGACTACAAAGCCCGAACAGGCAAACCTGCACTCAACTTGGATGAATGGTTTCAGCAATGAGCTCACTCTCTCAATGCTAATTTTATTGAATGGATGTCAACCTTCTGTGATCGCCTGCTCAAATTCAACAAACAACGGGTGGCTCTTAACCTCCCTTGCCTCCCTTATTATTAGTATGAACGCCTTCATAAATTTCATGCTCATCCTGATCCCTCCATTTCTCATATTCTTGTGAGTGACAAATATCCCTCCCTCATCGGAGCCCTTGTTGCTAGTCCCAACTCCTCTCAAGATTCTCATATGGCCATTGGAACACAATGCTGAAAGATATTCAAATACCAATTCTCTCTATCATTGTTCGAATGTCTCCTTAATATTGCCAAAAAAATACTCCTCTCTTACTCATTCCATTCAGCTCATTCTGGCTCAAATGGAGATGCTATCTCTATATGAATGGCACAACTACTATCCTACCCTTTCTGATGAATACACTTCCTTTCAGGGTGACATTGATGATTTCTTTGCTTACAAATATGCTATCATAGGGGGACATTGCACTCCCATTTGGACTGACAAATTCAACCTTTACTATAAAGCTAAACATGATGCCTAGGAAGAATGCCACTTATGGGCTTAGACCTCTACTTTCTTCTTCCTTCAGTCCAAAAGATAACAATTTTTATTCATCAGATTTCATCTCCAACATCAAACTCACACCACCATCCAAACCCATTATCAGAGGCATCTTGCATTTCGCAAACGCACTCTAGGTCCAAATGCTCAAATGGACTTCCCTCTCTTTGACGATGCCTGCAAAGTACTGAAGCTAACCTTCACAAATTCCTCCTTCCCTATTATCATGCTTTTCCCTCTAACTTGTATCTGACTAATGATGAGTTGGCACTCCCTTTTCGTTGACCTGACAAAAAGGGGGAGAGATGTAAATGTAACTTTGTAATGTAAAAGGGGGAGACAAATTATATATGAAAAGGGGAGATAACCAATGAAAATCCATGTCTCATAGGCGTGAATGAATTTACTATGTTATTGTATTTACCTTAATATTTGGTATTCTATCATCAACAAAAAAGGGGAATTTGTTGAACCATTGTTCAAATTATACAATGCATATTCACATTTCAAACCATCACATATAATACTTTTGAAGATGACAAAATAAGCAAATATTTATTGATAACAAAACATGTCAAATACTACACTCTCTCTCTTACATATTATATAGTAAAATCTCAAAGGCATACTTTGTCATACAAGTTATTCTTCTCAGATATCCTAAGTATAACTTCAATTGCCTAAGGAATATCCGAAGATACACTTTGTCATCTGTGAAATCTCAACTGACTACGTCATATACGAAGTTCACTTCGTCATATACAAAATTCACTTCGTCATATCCGAAGTTCACTTCATCATATGCAAAGTAAAACATGAAGGTTTCACTTCAACTGATCATGTTGAAATCGTGATATACGAAATTCACTTCGTTATATACGAAATTCACTTTGTCATATCTAAAGTTCACTTCGTCATATGTGAAGTCAAATATGAAGGTCTCACTTCAATTGATCATGTTGAAATGGTGATACACGAAATTCACTTCGTCATATTCAAAGTTCACTTCATCATACGCAAAGTAAAACATGAAGGTCTCACTTCAATTTATCACTTGAAATCATGATATACGAAATTCACTTCATCATATCCGAAGTTCACTTCGTCATATGTGAAGTAAAACATGAAGGTCTCACTTCAACTGATCACGTTGAAATCATCATATACGACAGTCACTTCGTCATATACGAAATCCTCTTCGTCATATCCGAAGTATCAGTTCGACTAACATTTATTCATCACATTCATGACATTTTCTATTTATGGATAATTTAATTCATGATTGTATGTCTGGTTAAAATATAAACTCTTGATTCTAAATATATTTTGAGAAACAAGTTTTCATACAGATATATAAATGATTAAAATCAATCATTCTCTAAGAACATTTTATTTCACTCTCCTTTTGCAAAAGCTCTCAAATATATAATATCATATAGTGTTGCCTCATAAATCTAGAAATATTTGTATCTTGAAGTTTTAGTCAAAATCTAAGGTCTTCTGACACCTGCCACAAAACATCCACCTTGTCCTTTGTCAGAACTGCACAGCACGATATCTACCTACTACATATTCTATGATATCTGTGTGAACTAGTGTAGAACTTTATTCACAGAACATCAATTATTAGTGAACAAAAGATAGCCATCAATATTTGAAATATCTCACAAGTACATATGATCATATCCATAGCTAATGTACTAGACACAGTCTAGTATATCTCTTGCAACTTGTCCTGTTTAGAAAAAAGACAAATAGTATCAACATCAATGTGAACGTAAATACATGCACGTTGCCCTCGGAAGAAGACATGCAACGACTATTCTTCCAACGAATATATTCAAACGGACCAAGCAATGGCTACAAAGATGAAGCCTATAAAAGGAAGATATTTGAAGAACAACAGATATGCATGACTATGGGAGATAACAAGCTACATACAAGAAAGCAAGAGAGATACAAGCACATACACAAGAAGAGGTGAAAAAGTGCAAGTGTCTACGCCAAACTTCCTCTCCATAGACACTACAAGGGTGCTGTGTTGAATCCTTGCTTGTGCATGCATTGAAACAATTGTTGAAATCTCACCTTGTAAAGGTTCTCTCCTTACACTCAAAAGTCTTACATCAGACTAGAATTCCTCTGCTCTATTCTTCTAGTCTGGAGTCCCTCTGAGTCTAGTACTCCACACAAAAAGCTTACCACAAGTAAGTATACCTCTTGAGAAGGGAAGACCTACTGAGCAGGGTGTTTACCCCTCTGGAAGAGGGAAGGCCAAAGTAGTCTTGGCAGTTGGTTCACCTTTTAAATGGAAGGCTAGTTGCAGCTAGCGGGTTGTCTTTCCCCTTGTGTAGAATGGAAGACCGGTAAATACCAGGGTGTTGTATCTTTGGAAAAGATAGTGAAATTCTAAGCTCTTTGCTTAGGGACTAGAAGTAAGACTTCCATTGAAAGGAAGGTCTGAACCAGGATAAAATTTATGTGTCATTTATGGTTTGACTAACATAACTAACGTGTGCTATTAAGTTCTTATTAAATTAGCTTCCGTGACGAAAAACACCTATTCACCCCCCTCTAGGTGAAAAGCTCTATTGCTATCGATCCAATAATCTCATGCAAGGGGAGTTCCAAATGAGCTTAATGGGTGAGCTGAATTTTTTTCTCAGTTTGCAGGTCAAAAAACTCAACGAATGTATGTTCATATGCCAGTCCAAATATACCATCGAACTACTCAAGAAGTACGAGTTTGAAAACTCCAAATCGTTTCCCACCCCCATGTCATCATCAATTAAAATAGACAGCGATCAAAAAGGTAAACTCGTGGACCCTACTTTATATAGAGGCATGATTGGATCTTTATCATATCTTGTTGCTTCAAGACCGGACATTCAATTCAGGTCTTTGTGCCCATTTTCAATCGTGTCCAAAGAGTGTCATGTAATGGCTGTTAAATGGATTTTCCACTATCTTGTGGGCACAATAGACTTAGGCTTGTGGTATCCCATCAGTTGCTCATTTAAATTAGTTGCATATACCGATGTAGATTATGCTGGATGTAAAATTGAATGAAAAAGTACAAGTGGAATGTTTCAATTTCTAGGAGGTTGCATGGTGACTTGGGCCTCCAAGAAACAACATTCAATGGCACTTTCCACTACCGAGGCATAATATGTGGCCATCGGTAGTTGTGGTGCCCAAGTTCTTTGGATTAAACAACAGTTACTTGATTATCATATTTCACTTAATTGTGTAGCTATCATGTGTGATAATAAAAGTGCAATTAATCTCTCAAAGAATCCAATTCAACATTCTAGAACCAAACATATAGAGGTTCGACATCACTTCTTGAGAGATCATGTTGTAAACGGCGATCTTGAGTTAAAGTTCATTGAAAGTAATGCACAAATTGCTAATATCTTCACTAAACCCCTAGGTGAGGATAGGTTTACCACACTTAGAAGAGAGTGGGGTTGTGCAAAGTATAGATGTGCATTAAGTAAGGGGAAGTTGCACGTTAGATAGTTCCATGTTTGTATGTCAATTTCTTTGCATGCCTTATTTTATTTTATTTTTTAAAAAAATTATTGCTTACATACATATACATATATGTATACCCATAATTGTTAAACTTTGTAAGACTGAAATCCTTGGTTTCTAAAGCAAGTCTCCAGATACGTGGTAGACCACTATAACGACCCGACCTCCCAGACCCCCGCCAGGGACCCCGAAGGTCACACCACCACCCACGGATCCGAAGACCCAGAAGGGTTAGAATTTAGTCCAGTGAGATAAGCAATGAATTCAAATAACTATAACAAGAAAGTTTGTACATTAATAAGGAAATTATGTACAACACGTCCCAAATAAAAGTACAGGTACAGAAGAAAAGTGCAATCCTTAAGGGGCATACCCTGAGGATTTTCAAAAAGGCAACTATCAACTCACACAGTACAAGAGCTCTGAGGCTCACAACTCACACTGCTGGCAACGCACGGCGAAACCAACCGCCACCACAACCATCCGACAATGAACTCTTGTGATAGCGAGTCCCTACCTGAAGAGAGTAAGGGGGGTGAGCCTCACGAACAAGGCCCAGTAGGGATAACTAGTCCCTTACCAGTCAGAGCAGCAGGAACTTCAATGAAAAACGGAAGCAACTACTCTGGAAAGCTATAAAGAGAAGGAACACCTACAGTAGAGTACTACAAAGTAGCAGAATAGAGTAACGCCATGACCCACAACCAAGGTCGTGCCAGACACGACTCCTGCAGAAACAGCGGAGTCGGAAACCATGCGGAAGCAACCCTCGTCACGCACCCGCCGAGACAAAAAGCTCACGGAACACCGGAGCAACCACGTGAGACCCGAGTCTCACCACGCAAGCACAGCCATCCCAGACTTCCACGAGGTCGGGAAGGGACACAGACGAGTGTAACCACAAACGACAACGAGCATCCACATGAGAAGAACGTCTCACCACAAACACGGCCACCATAGATCTCCATAAGGTCGAGGGCCCACAAATAGAACCACCCTGGACCCTGGACACGCCACGAGGTCAGGGAAAACACACACACCGGTGCCACACGAACTGGCACCAAGGAACAGACTGCGGAACAGTAGTAGGGTGCCTGCACAAGGCATCCAAAAAAACACGCAGTGCGGAAACCACCAAGCATGGGCCAACGAGGCCAGACTGACAACGCCTGAAGCTAGACACAGCCAGGTTTCCCACCGTGTAGGCTAGGGCAACGAGTCGCACATGGAAGAAACGTGAAGGAAATGTCATCACAACAAGAGCAACCAAGCCACCGCCACTCGCAGCTAAGAGGAGGACACACCGGCCACTCCTCTGCTCGCCAGCCACCGGCTCCTACCTACAACCTACCCAAATGAGTGAGGCCAATGAGCCACCACAGAGAACACCACACACCAACAACTGCAGCCCGGTCGAGCTGTGGCCCCACGCCTGACACCGCGACATGGCTCCGGAACCAACGTCGAGAGAGGCAGTGAGAAGGACTAGCTGATTTGTGCCGGAAGAACAACGAAACCACCTCGGTGTCCCAGACTCAGCTAAGAGAGCTCTACAAACGACTCTACACCATTGTCCCCTACCATTTTCCCTTCTTCTACCAGAGTCTATAACTCGAGCTCACCCACCGCCTGGAGAACTCACTCAACTGGTGCGGGGACTGGGGGTCCCAGGCAATGGTAAACAACCTCTAAATGGGACAAGCCCTCAAGTGCCAAGCACCGGGTGAACTGGGAACTGGCGGGGCAACCACAATAAGCAAACGGCACAGCTGGCTCGCAACCAAGACAAGCCCAACAGGCACAGGCACGCACGACACCCTCTGGAAACCCCCAGAAGGGCCGTCTGCCAACAAAGGTACATACACTACAGTCGGAACATGAAAATATGGAAAAGACTACACAAAAGCACAGTAGCCAGAAGGTGACCATAGGCCTTTCGCGATTAGAACCAGAAAGCAACAAGGAAGTTGTCGTGACAAGAAAGCTGTCGCGACCAGAACGCAACAATGAAGGTGTCGCCTTCAGAATCAAAATGCGACGTATCGACCTGTTGCGTTCCTCATCTGAAGGCAGGACCCTTAGGGCAGAACCACCCCAAGGCCCACACCCAAAGTGACCATGATAGCAGGCCACCAAACAGGAAGACAGGCCCCATGCCAAGTTGGGGAGACCTCTCTCTAACCAACTTGGACACGGGCCATCCTCCACCATGATCGAAAATGGGAGATAGAAAGGCTTAGACAACGCGACGGTTATCCTATCGCAACCAGAACATGACAGAAAACACATCGCCTTCTGACTGGTATCGCGACAGCCATCCTGTCGCGATCTCAGTCAGAAAACCAACACCGGGGATGGGGCCATCCCACGGTCCCCCACGCCACAAAAACGCCACCAAATAGGGAAGGAAGAAGAGCACACTTAGAGAAAAACTGAAAATGGCTCGAGGGGCACCAATGCCACCTCTCCTCGCCCACAAAACACAAAGAACTAAACCACGCACAAAGAGGGAGCACCACCGAAAAGCTTTCTCCCCTGTAAAACTACAAGTAAACCTCGAGCACAAGGACGATAGCCTAAAACAAGCTCCATCTCCTCAAGATAGTAAGAGAGAGAAAGAAATCCCTACCGAGAAATGATGAGCCAGACCCGTTGGGGCTCTTCACGTCGGATTGGCCGCCTCCTCCTCGCTCCATGCCGCTCCATCGCTCCACCAGGAGCACGCCGGCACCTCCACCATGCCCAACACCTGAGAAGGGGGAGGGAGCTCCCCACCATGGAGAGGGGAAGGAAGGAGAAAGGAGAAGAAAGAAGAAGAAAGAGAGGTTTGCATGCCTTAAGGCCTTGGAATTGAGGCCGCGACAAGATGGGCGTCGCATTCTCAACAAAACACGACAGGCACCTTGTCGCCTTCTCAAAAGTTCCGACAGGTCTTCTGACAAGCACACAACCTCCAGGCCACATGTCACGCACGCATGTGCCTCAGGTGAACATGACAACTGGCACGTCGCCTTCACACACAAGATGCGGACACATGGCACACTAGCCACAGATAACAAGAACGCGACATGAGAGCTGTCACCTTCTCAACCAGAAGGCGACATGGATCAGGTCGTGTTCAGAACACGACACCCCGATCCGTCGCGATCCAAGAACAACTCCAAGGCAACCAAAACCGGGATGTTACAATTCTAACCAACATAAAAAACAATTTCACCCTCAAAATTAAGAGCGAAACCCAGTCAGAGAAAACAACAAGCGCAAGAGACCACTAAGTCATGCCACGACTTCCCGGTGGTGACAACCATGACCCTGCAACAAATGGAGTGCCTAACCAGACATCTGACAGCTCACAAAGCACACACCAACTGGCGCAGAGCACACAATCGGGTGTCGACAACTCCACAGGCGCAGCGCGCACCAAATCAACCATAAAAACAATGGAAACCGCCAGTCGAAAACTACGCGATAGAGCCCTCAACAGACCATGCTGTTGAGACCACCCGGTAAGCAAGCCAAGAAAAACGTCAAGAGGTCAGCCACAAGACTCCGCTGAACGGCCCCGCACAACTAGCAGCAGCTAGCACCATCCACAAAGCCAAACGAGAGTCTCTTAAGGGAGACCCGAAACCAAGAGGTAACATGCACGTGGGGAACACCACGTCACGCAAGGTAGTGTCTGCCGGCACCACCCGATCTCACTCAGATCATACTCGTGGTCTGACAAGGACACACAACGACTATGGAGCTACAAAAAACTACACCAAATGCTCCACAGGCATGCGCGTAGAGACAAAACCAAGGAAGACGTCTGAGGTTGGCAAAGCCACGCAACTCAAGATGTCGAAAATTTGCACGGGAAACGAAATAATTGTAGAGGTCGAGTACAACACGTCGACCGCTGAGAAGGACCTAGACCAAGCAGGGCACCCACAACGGAACACACTCGCTCCCAAGCGAGAGGGAAAACATAGACACAGGTCATGGCCAAAACTTGGCGTACCACTGATAGGGCTACCTAGACAAGACAAAGTAGCCACCCTACAGCGGTAACGGCACAACCATAAGGCACAGGCCAGCACGAAGTGTCCCAGAGGCGGAAAAGTCAATACCTCCAACACCGAGAGAACTTGCGAAATGACGCACGAAGTTCATGATCAGGGCACGAGGCACAACACATGGTGCTATCACAAGCATCAGGAGCCACCCAAGGTACCACATAATGCACCAAGGCTCCAGACGGCACAAAACCGAAACACACGAGCACGAGCACATAGTGCCACCATAAGCACCAAAACTAGGCAAGATGCAACACAGGTGCACCAGCAGCCAAAACAACACAGGCTTACAAGAAGGACACTCCTCAAGGGACCTGCCAAAAGCCATACGTAAGAAACTGCAGCCTGAAAGGGTAGAACAAGCCACACCGGCCTAGACCCTTCAGACACAAAGCATCGAAAAAAGGAAAAATGCTCAAGGTGCAATACACAATCGTACCAACGGTCTAAAACGACATAGGGTCAACCGAAGGGGACTCTCCACCAGAGACCCACAAGAGGAACACACAGAAAGCCAGCAACTTGAAGACCGCAACATCCACATCGCCTCTTAGAAGCACACAAACACAAGGCACCACTTCTACCACTATAGGCGGAGAGGCCACAAGCCAAACGGTGACAAGTGCCTCCAAAGCACAGCTGAGGACCAAGAAAAACACACACTGGAACGATACCTGCACAAGCAAGCCAAATAGAAGAAAACCAGTGCTACCTCACACTGAACATAGGGCACGTTGCCCCACATCATCCAATCAGGCAACAAGGAACCAGCACAGCAAGGGATGGCACAATAGGTACACCATGACCCATCATGCCACAAGGAAACCACACGCACGAGGGAAGCAACCAGCTTAACCTCAACCAACTCAAGCGGTAACATGCACGTGGGGAACACCACGGCACGCAAGGCAGTGTCCACCGGCACCACTCGATCTCACCCAGATCATACTCATGGTACGCTAAGTTTTGGCCATGACCTGTGTCCGTGTTTTCCCTCTCACTTGGGAGCGAGTGTGTTCCGTTGTGGTGCCCTGCTTGGTCTGGGTCCTTCTCAGGGGTCGACATGTTGTCCTCAACCTCTGCAGTTGTTTCATTTCCTGTGCAGTTTGCTGTCATCTTGAGTTGCCTGGCTTTGCCAACCTTAGACGTCTCATGTGCCTGTGGAGCATTTGGTGTAGTTTTTTGTGTCTCCATAGTCGTTGTGTGTCCTTGTCGGACCACAAGTATGATCTGGGTGAGATCGAGTGGTGCCAATGGACACTGCCTTGCGTGCCGTGGTGTTCCCCACGTGCATGTTGCCGCTTGGTTTCAAGTCGCCCTTAAGAGACTCTTGTTTGGCTTTGCGGCAGGTGCTAGCTGCTGCTAGTTGTGTAGGGCCATTCAGCAGAGTCTTGTGGCTAACCTCTTGGCATTTTTCTCAGCTTGCTATCAGTAGCTATGTCCTCTGTCTAGTCGCTGGTGACAGAGTAAGTTACTGACCGAGTGGTCTCAACAACGTGGTCTGTTGAGGGCTCTGTCGCGTAGTTTCCAACTGGCGGTTTCAGTTGTTTTTCTGGTTGGTTTGGTGCGCGACACCATGCCTATGGAGTTGCTGACACCCGATTGTGTGCTTCGCGCTGATTGGTGTATACTGTGTGAGCTGTCAGATGTATGGTTAGGCACTCCATTTGTGGCGGGGTCATGGTGGTGGCCACCAGGGAAGTCGTGGCACGACTTAGTGGTCTCTTTGCACTTGTTGTTTTCTCCGACCGGGTTTCGCTCTTAATTTCGAGGACATAGACAATCACTTGGTTGGAGCTATCATGTTAAGAAAATTGGAGGATCTATCAATTGTCTCTATCCTTAAATTTATTGTGTCTCTATGAAAAACACCTTTTAAGAACTTACAGGACTCAAAGCACAACATTAATATGTCGGTGATTGACAAAATCCCTCTTCACTGCTGGCTAGGCCGAATTCCCTTGAAATCAAGGAAATCGATCGACTAATTTATCAAAGTCGATCAACCGATTCCAATCACGCACCCGATCGCCAGTCGCAACCGACTTAGTTGGTGTGACCCAACTGGGCTTCATAAAGCCTTGAGGTATCGTGAGATGACTCTTACACTTCCCATTTTCATTCCTTCAGCCCCCAAGAGCCCCCTTCAAGCCCTAGAAGTCTTTTCTCCCTTCTTCAAGAGTTCTTAGCCCTAGAGTCATTGGGGGATCCATCATCCTTGATGATTGTCCTTCCCGTCTTCCTTGGATTACACATCGCAACTCTCTTCTTCTCAGTCAGATTCTTACTGAGGTACTCATCATCCTAGACTCAATAGGCATCCCAACTTCCCAAGATCCACTCCTCTAAAGGTTCTGAGATGGATCCACGGGTCCGCAGTGGTCGTGTGAACTCGAGGCATCACCAGGAGGTCGGCGAAGGTTCTAGAGTAGGTGCACAAGTTCTAGTTGCACCAAGAGAGTTGATGGTTGATCGTCGGAGAAAAATACTCCCTTACGGTATGTAGACTTTGTTGATCTAGATGAAGCCAAGCCCTTGTTGTCTCTTCTACTTCAAACTCAAGGTTGGGTTAGTTTTCTATCAAGGCATAAGGTGTACTATCTAGAGTTGGTACAACAATTCTATGCAAATTTTTATACCAGCAACAATCGGTTGTTTACTGTGGTTAATGGTATAGAGATTCTGATCAATGACACAGTGTTCATTCAGGCATTGAGCATTCCCAATGTTGGCTATTTTGTGCAACATGTTCATTATATAGACAGTGATTTATGCCAAGTGATGTTGGGGCGTGATCCATTAGATTGGGTGGAACATCATGCTCCAATCAATGCTAATGATTTTTCACCACTTCAGCATATCATTCACCACATTGTCACCACTATAATCTTTCCAAAAGGTGGCAGTCAGGATGAAGTCACCAGAGTGCACAAGGGCATTTTTCATTGCTTATTCATAATGTACCTCTATGCTTGCCTGCAATGATGATCACTCTCATCATGTAGCACCCCAAAAAATTCCGTACTTTAAAAAAAATAAATATATGGAAATAGATAATTTCCATAATATCAAAATAGTAGAAACATACGTACCATTATCGTATATGCAAGAACACATCGGAAAAATTCATAAAAATTATAGTTCAATCTTAAACAATATTCCCAAATGACCCACGAAGAAACTCGTGTAACAGAAAATCCGATTAGCCAAGTTTATGATGCATTGGGACAAATTGTTATAATGTGATCATAAATCAAATAAAAATGATGTGGAGACTTCAAACAACACGTATTGATAACCCATTATCAGATTTGGGCCAATGGACAACTTTTGGCCCAAGAATAAAAATCAAGTAAGAAAATACACCAGAAATTCGTAACCCTAATTGAGCAGAAAATAGGAAGAGGCAATTAGGGTAAATCCTAAGGCAATTATCCATACTTAGCAACCCAAATTCGTGCCTAACCATACTCTGGGTTTCCTAATGGCCATTACACTCTATTAGGGATGGGAATCCTCAAAGCATGGAAGGTCTAAACCCAAAACTGCAACCCTTCTTTCCTTGTTGGAATATGACCCCTAAACAACCCTAGATCTTTATATACTCGTCAAGAAACCCTTGGGGATGAGTTACCATCTTGCTGGTGTCGTGGGGAGCAGCTCCTGAGCACCAGAGGAGGAGGAGATCACCCCCAACTGGAGCCTTCTTCCCCTGCTGACGTTCTGCATCGCCCTGCAGAAGACCCTTCTTAGACTCGACCAAAGGTAGGTTATCTCGGGCCACCTTATACCAATCTAAAGATCTTCAAGCCTACTTTCATTTGCATGTGTTTTACCCAATTTTTATCGAGTGTGCATGGTGTATTAAGTGTTTTCCTGAAGACGTGCATGTTTAGGGTGTTTTATGTTCATGTCATTTTCTCATGTATCTCGAGGCCAAATCTTATGAAACCACAACATAGTTTTCTTCTACTCCTTGTCCCCAACAAGTTTCATGTTCACACTTTGGTCCCAGGAGCCCTAGTTCTTGAGTTATAAGTGATGATCAGTTCATCCCCATATAATTTCATTTATTATATGCCTATTTTGGTGATCAACAAAACTTTAATAAAGTACTATCTAACAAGTTCTCCTGAAGCTTAGTCACAGGAAATAAATCAGGCAAAATCAAGCAAAACCTATAAGTATTTTTACATTGTAGCATTTAAAGTTTGGAGCATGTAATTTTTCTAAGTGCACATCGACTTCCTAAGTTTCATATCGATTTCATTAGAATCATAACAATTTATATACCTCTATCGATTTCAGTCTCACAAGGATTTCATAACTTATGTTAACAATTGTATAGCATAACGATTTCATAAGTCATTGCTGAGCATAACGATTTCATAACTATCATATCGATTTCAGTTGTATAACGAGTTGCTCTCACAACGATTTGTTAAGTAAAAACAACGATTTGGTCTCACAACTATTTGCTTTCACATCGATTTGATAAGTTACATAACGACTTGATCATCATAATGATTTGATAAGTCTCACATCGACTTGGTCGCCATAACGATTTGATAAGTTTCACATCGACTTGGTCACCACAACGATTCGACAAGTTACATAACGATTTGGTCACTGTAACGACTCGATGAGTTACCCAACAATTTGGTTGTTGTAATGATTCGATAAGTCACAATAACGACTTGGTCATTGTAACGATTCGATAAAGCAAACAACGATTTGATCACTACATCGATTCAATAAGTAAAACAACGATTCGATACCTGCAATGATTTGCTTATGTGTGAAACAACGATTTGCTTATAACGACTTGCTTATAACAATTTGCTTTCACTTAAAGAACGATTTGATCGTTGTATCGATTCGATAAGTGAAACAACGATTTGCTTGTGTTTGTATAACGATTTGCTTACTAGCATACAACAATTTCTACACACAACGATTTCATAAGTTGTACAACTATTTCTATGACATAACGACTTCATGGATTACATCAACTTGATATTCAAATATATTTTCAAATATTGAGTCAAAGTCTTCCCACGTATTTCTCTAATATCCATGCATTTGATGGGACTGTACATTTCACTGCACGATGCATATCTGGATATCTTCTATTCTCATGAAACCTTTTTCGGAAAGCAGAATGACTTTTCTATTATGGTGAATAGTCCTACTACATGGATTCTAACGTTGACTGACAACAAGAGATAGCATAGCTATCTATAATTTGATATTTATTGTGTGCAGGTCTCTGACAACACAACCTCATACAATGATTGGACAAAATAGAGGTTGAAGGATATCTAGAAGAATCTACTCTTTGCATGCATAGATCGAAAAGGTGTTTAACTAAAAGTGTACCTGGTTCTCACCTATACCATGCAGTCTAACGTATACCAGAACTAGAGACAACAGACATCTCAACATCTACTTTAGCAAGAGAAGATATTTATACAAGACTCAAGACTCCTGGCAAGATAACATTTGGGAAGTGTTCAAAAATCTCAATGAAAAATCCTAGAAGTGATAGAGTCTTAGAAAAGGAGCTTCTAGTTTTTCATTCCAATCAGCTGTAGCTCTTGCTCTCCATTCTTCCTATTCTTTACCTTTGGAGGGCCCTTGAGTACTGAGCGACATTGCTTTTGTAGATCTTTCTCTCTCAGTCTCTGCCTCAGATCGAGCATTTGTTATAAGCTTGGTCTAGGGGCATTACGCTTGTTTTTCACGTTCTGGTGAAGTTCCTCTTCAAGTTGTGAAGAGAAGACCTGTTGGAAATAGGTGGTGTGTATTCCCTTCCTGTTGAAGGAAGACCTGTGTATCAGGGTGTTGTATACCTCTTCGGGTTGTGAAGAGAAGACCAGCTGCGGCTGGATGTGTAATTGTCCTTGAGGGGGACTGTACCCTTAGGTAGTGAAATCCTGAGTTGTTGCTTGGGGACTGGATGTAGGACTCCTTGGGATAGGAGGTCCGAACCAGAATAAAATTCATGTGTTGTGTGAGTGAATGCTTGTGTTTGTTATTGTCTTTATTTTTAACACTAACAATCGAACATAGTGTTTTGTGTTGATTGTTTTTATTGACAAGTTTTAACGCTATTCGAAATTTAAGAATCCCATTCACCCCCCTTCTTGGCTTGCTAGCTGGGCAACAAGTGGTATCAGAGCCAAGTCTCTTCGACAAAGAAGATCTCGTGATCTGAAGAGAAAAGATTAAATGTCAGCTCAAGGTCACTTCGAAGGTCAGTCCATCAACAGACCACTGTTGTTCGATGGTGAAGATTACAACTACTGGAAAACCAGAATGGAATTCTTCCTTCAAGGGTTTGATTATCAAATTTGGTCAATCATAGAAGAAGGAGATCTCCTAGTCACCAACGATAAAGACAAATGGATAGATGAGGACAAGAAAAAGATCTCTCTCAATTGCAAAGCGAAGAGCATACTATGTTGCTCTCTTAGTAAGAAGGAGTTCAACAGGATATCATCCTGTAAATCCGCTATGGAGATGTGGTAAAAATTGAGGATCACCTATGAAGGCACAGATAAAGTGAAAGAAACCAGAATAGATATTTTAGTAGCTCAGTATGAACGGTTTCAGATGCAGCCAGGTGAAACAATCACACAAATGTATAGCAGATTCACGAACATTACAAATGGCTTGGCTGGACTTGGAAAGAATTACGAAATGGGAGACATGGTAAGAAAAATCTTGAGATCTCTACCAGCATCATGGACTCCTAAAGTAACAGCCATATAGGAAGCCAATGATTTAAGAAGAATGTCTCTAGAAAAGCTTGTTGGGTCACTCATGGCCCACGAGATCAACATGGAAAGATTAGGAGAGTCGTCCAGCAGAAAGAAGCAAAGCAACGCTCTCAAGGCCACAGAAGAGACATCTGGTGAAGAATCTGATTACAATAAGAGCATGGGAAGCAGTGAAGATGAAAAAGCTTTCCTCTCCAGAAGACTGCAAAGAATACTAGCTAAGAAGAAGTACCAGTCTGGAAGGAGATATTTTAAAAAAGGAAAAGACTTCAAGAAACCTGAGGTCAAAGACTCAAAAAGAGCTGAACCCATTTGTTATGAATGCAAGAAGCCTGGACACATCAAGGCCGAGTGTCCAAAGCTGAGTACATGAAAAATAGCTCCAAGAAATTTAGAAAGTACAAGAAAGCCATGGCAGCAGCTTGGGACAACAACAGCGACTCAGACAGTAAGTCAAGCTCAAGCGAAGAAGAAGAAGAAAAGGCCAATCTGGCCTTCATGGCAAATATCGAGGAGAAGGTAACCTCTGACTCCTCTTTTACTTCTTGCAACGAATCTGATTCCGACAGTTTAGAAGATGCTTTCAATGAGCTATATAGTAAATATAAAGATGTTTGTAAACTACTAAAAACTACTAAGAAAAATCATGCTTGTTTAGAAAACACTAATTCAGATCTAAGATCCAAAAATAAGCAATTAGAAAAACAAGTTTCTGAACTAAAAAGAAGAAATGAATTACTGTGTGAAGATTTAAAAGATAAAAATAATCAAATAGCTAATCTAGAAAACCAAGAAACTATAAGCAAACTAAATCAAGATATTAACACATTAACAAAAGAAAATGAACAGTTATCCAGTACATTAGAAAAATTTACAAATGGAAAAACAACATTAATACTAAAAGGAGCTAGAAGGTCAAGGAAAAAGAAATATGGCTTAGGATACACCCCTCCTGATAATGAGGAAACAATAGTGCATCCTAAAATATATCCAACACCTAAGTTTGTAGCTGAACAAGACACTGCATACAAGTCTAACTTTAAATATATTCAAACTGAAAAAATAAGTAAAACATCTTGTTGTAGCCACTGTAACAAATTAGGTCATATTAAAATAACATGTCCAACTAAACATATAAAATAGATAATTAAAAGGGAAAATGAGGAAACTAACCAGCAAGGACCCAAAAGAACTTGGGTACCTAAAGTTTAGTGTTTTCATTGTAGGGAAGCTTTCGAGCATCTAAGTGGTACTTGGACAGCGGGTGCTGAAGGCACATGACAGAGAATAGAAAGTTGTTCTCCCATCTTGAAGCTGAAGAAGGCATAGTAATGTATGGCGACTATGGAAAAGGGACAGTAATTGGTTGCGGATCAGTTGGCAGTCAAGGCAGAACTCTCATAGAGTATGTTCTATGCGTGAGAGGACTCAAGCATAATCTAATCAGCATCAGCCAGCTGTGCGACAAAGGCCATCAAATCAAGTTTTAAGAGTCAAGATGCAGTATCATGAAAGATGGTGTAACAGTATTTGAAGCCTGCAGAGAGAAGAATCTCTATGTACTTCATTTGGAAGAGTTGAAAGATCAGGATGTGTGCCTTGCACCAAGCAAACATCATTCAGTTGAGCTTTGGCACAGAAGATTGGGCCACTGTAGCTTGGATGGGATTAGAAAGCTAATCAAGAGAAATCTAGTGGAACGACTGCCCAAAGTAAGCACAAGAATGGATGACATCTGTGAACCGTGTGCAAAAGGAAAGCACACTAAATCATCCTTCAAATCAAAGACAGTGGTAACAACCTCAAAACCCTTGGAATTATTGCATATGGATCTATTTGGGCCAATGAGAACAAGTCTTGGAGGAAAGAACTTTGGATTTGTAATAGTGGATGACTATTCAAGATTCACATGGGTATCATTCTTGGAACACAAAGATGACACATTTGATAGTTTTGTTAGCTTCCATAAGAAAATTCAGAAAGATAAGAAGTACAACATTGTCAGTATTCGATCGGATCATGGAGGAGAGTTTCAAAATGAAAGATTTGCAGAGTTCTGTGATGATCAAGGAATAGAGCACAATTTCTCAGCACCAAGGATACCACAGCAAAATGGAGTTGCTGAGAGAAAGAACAGAACTTTATTGGGCATGGTCAGAACTATGCTATTGGAATACAACCTACCAAGGTACTTCTGAGCCAAAGCCATCAACACAGCTTGCTACATAATCAACAGAGTAATGATCATGCCAATCTTGAAGAAGACAGCATACGAGTTATTCAAGCAGAAGAAACCAAAGGTCAGTCATTTTAGAACCTTCGGATGTCCATGCTTCATCCACAATAATGGAAAAAGGGATATTGGTAAGCTAGACTCCAAATCCGATGAAGGTATATTTATGGGGTATGCTTCTAAACCCAAAGGATATAGAGTATTTAATAAGCAAGTTTTAATTGAGCAAACAGTACATGTTATTTTTCATGAAACTAACCCTCCTTGAGAAAGGAAGTAGATAGTGATATTGATGATGCAGAAGATTTGTCCAAGAAATTAAAGAATACATCTATCAAGGATAAGGAAGATCCACCCTTGGAAGAACTACAACAAAAAGATATATCACATGATGATCTTCCAAAAGAATGGAGATACAAGAAGGATCACCGTTCGATAACATTATTGGAGATCCATCGGTTGGGGTAAGAACCAGAGGTAATGTAATTCCCTGTGATTATTTAGTTTTTGTATTTCAAATAGAGCCTAAGACAATCAATGAAGCACTGTCTGATGAATCTTGGATATTAGACATGCAAGATGAACTTAATCAGTTCAAGAGAAATCAAGTGTGGTCCCTTGTTCCGAGACCATCAGATCATCCTGTGATCGGCACCAAATGGGTGTTCAGGAACAAATTGGATGAAGCTGGTGTGATCACTAGAAACAAGGCCAGACTGGTAGCTCAAGGCTACTCCCAAAAGGAAGGCATAGATTTCGATGAAACCTATGCACCATTGGCTAGACTAGAGACAATTAGAATTTTACTTGCTTATACATCTGCATTGGATTTAAAACTTTTTCAAATTAATGTAAAATCTGCATTTCTAAATGGTTATATAAAGGAGGAAGTCTATGTAGAACAACCTCCTGGTTTTGATGATATCGATTTTTGAAATCATGTTTTAAGTTGAATAAGGCATTATATGGTTTAACGCAAGCACCTAGAGCATGGTATGAAAGGCTAAGTGCATTTCTATTAAACCATGGCTTTATTAGAGGAAAAGTAGATAGCACATTATTTATTAAGTCTAAAGTCAAAAATGTATTGCTTGTATAAATCTATGTAGATGATATAATATTTAGTTCTACTGATGAATCTCTTTGCAAGTATTTTGAAAAGCTTATGCAGGGAGAATTTGAAATGAGCATGATGGGGGAGCTCAACTACTTCCTCAGATTACAAATCAAGCAAGGAAAAGAAGGAACACATATTTGTCAAGCCAAGTACACTAAAGAACTACTAAAGAAGTTTGGATTTAAGAACGCCAAGCCACTGTCAACACCAATGAGTACATCCACAAGGCTAGACAGTGACAAGGATGGTAAGAAAATAGACCAAAAGCTCTACAGAGGTATGATAGGTTCTTTACTCTATTTAACTACCAGTAGACCAGACATTTTGTTTAGTGTATGCATGTGCACTAGATATCAAGCTGATCCTAAAGAATCTCATCTAATATCTGTCAAAAGGATTTTTAGATATTTAGCTAAGACTTATGATCTAGGATTGTGGTATCCAAAATCATGCGAAGTAAATTTAGTAGGATATTCTGATGCTGACTATGCTGGATACAAAATAGATAGAAAAAACACCAGTGGTTGTTGTCAATTTCTTGCAGGATGTCTGATTCATGGTCCTCAAAGAAACAAAATTCAATAGCACTGTCAACAGTTGAAGCTGAGTACGTGGCTGCTGGGAGCTGTTGCACACAACTCCTATGGATTAAACAGCAACTTGAGGATTATGGATTACACATCAAGACAATTCATTTGTTGTGCGACAACACCAATGCAATAAATCTCTCCAAAAATCTAGTTCAGCACTCAAGGACAAAGCATATAGAGGTTAGATATCATTTCATTCGAGATCATGTAGCTAATGGGAATATAGGTATTTCTTTTATAGATACTCAAAATCAGTTAGCAGATATCTTCACAAAGGCCTTACCTGAAGAGCGATTTATGTCTCTTAGAAGGGAATTAGGCATGTGTAAATTGTGAAAGATTTATCTGTATATAACTGAAATAACAATAATTTCAGAATAACAATTATTCTCTCCCCTAAAATTAAGAAAATTCCTTAGAGTTGTTTGCATCATAAATACCTTTGACGATTCATTAATTTAAAAGTCTTCATTTATCTCGAACCCGTCTTCTTTTGTCGTTTTCTGCAATTATGGCGCTATCCTTTCAATATGTCACTTTATCTTTATTTGATAAATCCCGCAATCTATGTCATAACGATTCATCTCCCTCTCACATCCCTTTCGACTCGCTTGAGACGATAAACCCTATCGACTCTGGCATCGACTTTGTGAGATTTCAAAGCATCAATCCTCTTCCCTCTAAAATTTCTTGAGGGATTTTGCTCCAATCCTCTTCACGATTTTCTAGAACCTTTTTCTTGTTCAAACCCATGGCTGCTTCTGGAGTTTTCGGCACCGTTGGGGGCTATGGCACTGCTTTCCTCATTGCAGAGCAGCAAGAGAGGTTCACTTCTGTGAAGACGAAGCTGTGCAACAACAAGGCTATTGATGTCGCAGATTTGGAGAAGAATAGCATGCATAGTATTGTGGCAGCGATGCAGAGGATGAAGTGGTCAAAGATAGCAACCCTATATGAGGCAAGTCATCCAGATTTGGTTAAAGCTTTCTATGTTTGTTTGAAGCCTGAGGTAGATGGGTCCTTGACCTCTACGGTCAAAAGAACTCAGATTCGCATTACTTAAGAGTTGTTGGAGTCTCTGTTTAGTGTGTCTACCACCGATCACAGCGGGATAAACACCGTCGATATTCAAGCCAAGGGTTTGGGAATAATTGGTCCTGAGCTCAAGTTGAAGGATGGAAAGATCGATATCAACCAGTTGAATGCTTTCAATAGAATCTTGCATTTTATAGTTTGTCAGATTCTGGTGCCCAGTAGTGCCACCTTCTCCACCTGCACCAAGGCGGACTCTGATATGATGTTCTGGGCCATTCAGAACCAAGAGATCAATTTGGCAGAAGTAATGATCGAGTGGATGAAGCTTGCAACTGCAATGATATGGGATAGGAAGAACAAGTTGAATGTGTCCCTTCCGTATGCTCATCTATTGACAAAGATTTTTCAGCATTCTGGCATAAATTTGAATGGTGAAGTTTCTGAGAAGATGGGCCAGGCAATTAGGAGTAGAAACCTAAAGAAAAGCAATTTCTCCTTGGTAGCTGGGGTATGGACCAAGACCTCAGTAGCTGAAAGTGAGGCCATCATTGGAGAAGGCCAAGAAGTCCAAGTCCCTAAAGTAGAAGAAGAGGCAGGTCAGGCAGTGGCAGCAACAGCAGGTCCAGCAGTTCAAGATCAGCAAGAGGCAGTAAGGGCAGAAATGCCAGCAGTCCAAGAAGAGGCAGTAGCAGATGTTCAAGAAATTGAAGCAGAAATCAGAATTGATGAGTTACCTCCAGAGAATATTGAGCCCATTGGGCGATCAGAGGTTGTCACTCCCTCCTCTCGTGTAGCTTCTGTACTAAGAAATGTGCTGGACTCTATCACCAACACTCAGGGGGAACAAGTGGTATTGGTTGCAGATGGATGATGCTCATGTTCAGGGGGAGCACTCAATTGAGAAAGAAGCAGATATTCAGGGGGAGCACACTGCTAGCCCCCAAGTTAATCAGTTTCAAGAAGGTGTTGTGGAAAGCACCTCTGATGAAGAAAATGTTGAAAATGTGGAGCCCGTTGCAAGGGCAAGTGAACAGGGTAAAGGTGTAGCTCTTAAGATTCCTCTTCTCACAAGGAAGCCACACCGGAGGCTAAGGCAAAAGAAATTGAAAATAAATATGAAGCCTTTAATTTCCAGATTGGATGAACAAGGTAAAATTCTTTGCTCTGTGTAGTCAGATTGTAAGGCCGTCGAATTTTGTTACATTATTGAATTGCATGTAAATAATTCATGTTGTGTATGTACGTATGTAAATATCTACGTAAGTACTAGTTAGTATACTATTTCATGCATGTATATGAATTAGATGTAAATAATGTACGAAGGATATGATGGTTGTGTGTGCGCAATAGTATACATATGACATATATAGGTATAAGGTGTACATGGTTCTACATGCTTTAGAGTTCTGGCCGGAGGCCATATTGGCGTCAATATCAACAGACGTCGATGTGGTGTCGGCGTCAACCATATGGACGCCAACACTAACCCCAGCGTCCAGCGATGTGGACGCCAACTTCTCTGACCTGCATGCGTTGCAGAGCCCAGAACTTCGGGGGCAAGCAAGCCCAGCCGTTGGGAAGAAGTCCCCAACGGCTATCAGGCCATCCCATCACCTCTCTGGGGTTCCCCAAACCCCTCTCCTATAAACTAAACCCTTGTTGCACCAAAAAACCTCTCTTAACTCTTTGCAAAGAGGATAGAAAACCCTAGCTCGGGACTATGCAAAGACTGAACTTTGGAGGCTTCAATCCAGCGATCCAAGGCTTCATCCGGCGTTCTATTGCAACTGGAGGCTAGAGGGAACCAAGGAGAAGGCTTCCCCACCACTGGCTTAGCACCTGCATCGACCATGAACCCGGAGGAGTGGTGTTTTGGAGGCTTCTTAGGACTGCCCAAGGAGAGCTTCAACAGCAACATAGATCCCTTTGGAGGTTTTTAGAGAGGCAAGTAACCTACACACATCGTCCCTGTAGGTGTCTAATAGGGTTTTACCATTTTTATACATTTTTCCTCGTGTCCTAGATCCCCCATTCTTCTTGATGCTTGGAGTTCGGTCTGTGTTTCTGCACAGACAGGAACTTGGCGTCAATGCATTGACGCCAAGATTTCCAGTGAATGTCCAGCGATCTTGCCGTCCAGATCTTGAACAGCCAGACACTGTCGCCAAGTTCTTCAGTGCAGAACAGTGAATTGTTCTGCCTTAAATATTTATGTTTCGGACTTTGACGCTTGAGGATATAGTGTAAAATTTATATGTTATATAAAATAACTAATGTGATGTGTGTGGAAATTTTTGTGATTTTCTGTGGATGGTATGAATTGTTGGATTTATCGAAATACATGTGGAGAAAAAGGGTTACGCATGATTACCTACTGTCTATATGATTTCGGAGGAATTAATTGCCCTGGATTTTTCTACCCCATGTGTACATGTGTCAGTTTATACCCTGTGAATTTGAGAAATTATCCATGTTCATATGATTTATTGTAATTACTGCAATGGAAATAGCAAGTATGTGTAGGATTTCTAAAAATTCACAGTAAATGGTATGTCATGAAATAAATTTGGGAAAAATTTCTATGACAACATATGCGATAAATTCAGATCTTTAAATTGCCAATCTAAGAATTTAGGTTATGTCCAAGTTGAATTATGAATGATATGCGACTGAATGTTTTAATTTCTGTAAATGCGGTATGAGTCAGGAAAATGTGAAATTTTGCATGTGAAATCATAAACCTGAAATCAGCCTGTGGTTAAATTTTCAGGTCAATTGGACAACTATACCACACAATATGAAATTTCCATGCAAAAATGGGTAATTAATGCATGCCATTGTGAAATGATTTAATTGTGGGTAATCCAACCTGATTAGTGTAATTTCCTAAATGATAAATTATGTCATCTGTAGTGGCATGATTAGAAAAAATAGTCATGTTGCGAATGGGAGAATGAATGAGATGTGAGTGTCATGTGTAAAAATATGTGTTAAAATCGGTAAACGTGATGTGTAAAATTGTGCCAAGTGTGACACTGCTTCCATAGAGGGCAGTGGAACCGTATCATGGAAAAGTCCCCATGAGAAGGTTCAATGTGTTGTGATCCTAAGGGCATTAGGATGAAATCCTGGAGGTGGACAAGTATCACTGGTTAGGGTGGAGACTTGTTCTCCCGGTCTGCACAGTCCAAGAGTCGTCACTGTGTTGCCTAGGTGACGTCTATGTGTATGTGATGTGATGTGTCCTTCTTATGGTGGTTTGGACTATGTGTCACGGCACTAAAGTGTAAAATGTGATTGTGATCATGTGCGAATTGTGTAGTGTGAACAATGTGTAAATGTGCAATGTGTAAAGTGTGAAATATGTGAATAAGAAATTGTGTAAAAATGTGAAACCGAAATGTGAGGATGTGAGATTGAAATCCATGATATGAGGATCTGAAATCATGTTAGAACAGCAATATAAATGTGGTTACGATCATGTCTATATGTGTACAATGCGTAGAATCCATGCTAGGGACAATCCTTACTTATGTGTAAACCATTCCATATATGTTTACTCTCACATTGTGGTTTGAATGAGAATGTAGCTTTCATGTGTTAAATTGTAAAGTGTTAAACCACATCAAAACAGCAAGCTTAAAGCATGTGAAATGGTCATGTGCATGTATAGGAATAAGTAGTAACCATGTTAGAAATGTTTTCTTCCATACATGTAAACTAGTCTTGCTAAATTGCTTCCATGTTTTAGTTTAATTGAAAGTAGAGCTTTCATGTGTAGGAATGATTAGAGAGCATGTGATAGGCGATTTTGAATTAGGAAATCTGAAAGCATGAATTATGTGTTTCATTAATAGAATTACCATGATAGGTTGTTAATTTCAAAGATAAGCATGCTACATGTTGTGTCTTGAAAATGTGTATGTAAACCTGCTATGACATATACATGTATGGTATGTGTAGAGTTATTTGCTGAGTCTTTTAGACTCATTACTTGCTTCGGCGTACAGGTGTAGTAGGTGACACACCTTTGGAGGAGATCGTGGAAAGCGACTCCGAGCGCGGGGAGTAGCTAGTTGGTGGAGCTTAGTTGTGACTTTTGGCATTTTGATGTATGTAATTGCAACATTGTACTAGCATTATCATGGACAAATGTATAAGTGTGGACATTTATGTATTTACTTTTCAGCAATTTAATTATGTGGACTTTTAGCTCTTTAAATGTTATCGAAACATGTATGTTAAATGTTGATGATGAATGAAATGAAGACAGTGCTTCTTTTACTTCCGCTACTCTGTTCTTATATTCACGTGTATCTCAGCTGAATGTCATTGTTGGGAAATGTCCCACTGTGATGACGTTCTCTATACCGACGTGGGTTGGTATAACTGTACCGGTATAATGAGGGTCGTCGCAGAGATTGGTATCAGAGAAACCGGTTGAGATTGCACATGAATATACATAAGTCATCATCTTCATTACATGCTAAGTCTACATAGGAACGTCCACATGTGTAAAATTGATTAATAATGAATGAAAAGTAGATAAGAAAATGGTTAGAAAACTTAGTAACCTAACTCTAATGGTGGCTGAAATTTATTACAGCCATGGCTTCGAGAGGTAGACGTGGCGGAGCGCCGGCCCGTGAGGACGAGCCAAGATGTGACGAGCGGGCGGAGCAGCAGGCCCCGGCACCGCAAGGACCTGTACTTCCCCCACCGCCGCCTGTGGATTATGGAGTATTCATGCAAGGTCTGGTGCAAGCCATGCAGACGCAGGCTCATACCCAGGCAGCACTCCAGGCTCAGTTGGAGGCTCAGGTTAGACTAATAAAATGATTAATAGTCTGTTTTATTTAATTATGTGATATTATGTTGATTGTGTATTGTTTTCTGTGATGTAGCAGGCTCAAGTACCAGCTCAGGACCATGGTGGACCTTCTACCATGGAGAGATTCAAGAGGATACTGCCACCCTCTTTTAAGGGGGAGAGCGATCCTTTGTTGGCTGAAAGCTGGATGAGGGAGATAGAAAAGATCTTCCGAGCCATCAGGTGTGCAGATGAGGATAAGGTTACATTGGCCACCTACATGCTACTGGAAAGAGCTGATGTATGGTGGGCTTCATTGTTGTGTACCCGGTTTGAGGACGGAGCTATTGATGTTGCATGGGACGAGTTCATGAGGCTCTTTCGGGCCAAGTTCGTCCCCGAGCATGTGCAAGATCGGATGGAGCAAGAATTCCTATCTTTGGCTCAAGGCTCCATGACTGTGCTGGAATATGAGGCAAGATTTTCTGAACTCTCTAAATATGCACCTCACATCGTGGCAGACGAGCGCAGGAAGACAAAGAAGTTCGTGATGGGACTCAAGCCATCACTGCGGACGAGACTCGTGGCATTTGACCACCGCACGTTGGACGAGGCCCTCAGTGCTGCTTGTAGGCAGGAGGGAGAGATGGAGCAATACCTGGAAGAAAAGAAAGCTTCGCAGAAGAGGCCAGCAGCGACATTCCAACGGCAAGACAAGAAGAAAGCGGTGTACCAGACACCGCAGCGATCCGTGGCAGTCGGCAGTTCTCAGGTACCCTCTGTACGTTCCCCTGGTGTGAAGAAAGAGTGTCCCCACTGTGGGAAGACACATGGTGGTACCGAATGTTGGATGATTACGGGCAAGTGCTTGAAGTGCGGAAGCAGCGACCACAAGATCAAGGATTGCCCAAGACTTCAGCAGGGAGTCCAGCGCGGAGCGCCAGCCCCAGCGGTAGTAGCGGCAGCGGCGCCAGCTACAGGAAGACCAGGAAGGCCTCGAGCCCCAGCTCGAGTGTTTGCTTTAGCTCGCGAGGACGCCGAGCAGGCGGAGCATGTCACCGAAGGTACGGTTTTGCTTTTAGGTGTGCACGCTCGGGTTTTGTTTGATACGGGTGCTACTCACTCGTTCATTTCCGAGCGGTTCGCTAGGCAGTTAGCCCTAGAGTCAGGTATAAGTCTGAGGATTTAGAGGTCCTTTTGTCTGTGCACACCCCCGCGGGTACGGTATCGACTAGGAAGTGCATTCCGTCGTTACCTGTGTGCATTGAAGATAGAATCCTAGATGGGTGTTTCTTCTTGCTAAAGATGAAGGACTATGATGCTATTCTTGGTCTGGATTGGCTAGAGGAGCACTATGCATTAGTGGATTGTCGCCGGAAGAGGATTGTTTTCTGCATACCTGGTGAGGACGAGTTCTCTCATCCCTTGCCAAGGAACTTGGCGGGAAAGATGGTCATCTCTGCCATGAAGGCGATGCGCATGGTGAACAAGGGTTGTGACGCTTTTCTTGCCAGCGTGGTACTAGTGCCAGAGGCTGATGAGTCACCTACTCTTACGGAGATTGAGGTAGTGCAGGATTTTCCAGACGTCTTCCCTGATGATTTGTCTGGTTTGCCACCGGATAGAGAGATAGAGTTTACCATAGAGTTGCTTCTGGGCACCTCTCCTATCTCGAAGGCTCCATATCGGATGGCACCTGCGGAGTTAGCCGAGTTGAGGAGGCAGTTGCAAGAGTTGCTTGATAAGGGATTTATTCGCCCTAGTGTTTCCCCTTGGGGCGCACCTGTATTATTCGTCAAGAAGAAAGACGGGTCACTTAGCTTATGCATTGACTACAGAAAGCTAAACCAAGTGACTGTGAAGAATAGGTATCCCTTACCTCGTATTGATGATTTGTTTGACCAGTTGCGAGATGCATCAGTCTTTTCTAAGATTGATTTGCGATCTGGTTATCATCAGTTGAGGATTCGAAGTGAGGATGTGTCCAAGACGGCGTTTAGAACCCGTTATGGACATTATGAGTTTTTGGTCCTTCCTTTCGGATTGACCAATGCCCCTACAGCGTTCATGGATCTCATGAACAGGGTGTTTAGGCCTTATTTAGATAGCTTTGTCGTAGTGTTTATTGATGATGTGCTGGTTTACTCTCCGGACGAGGCCACACACCGTCAGCATTTGAGGATAGTGTTAAAGGTTCTTCATGAGCACAAGCTGTACGCTAAGTTCAGCAAGTGCGATTTTTGGTTGCGCGAGGTTCATTTCCTCGGGCATGTTATCTCCGGTGCTGGTGTTGCAGTGGATCCAGCAAAGGTCCAGGCAGTTATGGATTGGGAGGTTCCCAAGACCCCTTCGGAGATTCGTAGTTTTATTGGTTTAGCTGGTTACTATCGGCGATTTATTGAGGGATTTTCGTCCATCGCCGCCCCTTTGACTCAGCTTACCAGAAAGGGAGTGAAGTTTGTTTGGTCCGAGAAGTGTGAGAGTAGTTTTCAATTATTGAAGACTAAGCTCACGACAGCCCCGGTGTTAGTCTTACCGAGCGGTGTAGAGGGTTTTGCTATCTATACGGATGCGTCTCGGATTGGTTTAGGCTGTGTGCTCATGCAGCAGGAAAGGGTAGTGGCTTATGCTTCTCGTCAGTTGAAGGAGCATGAGAAGAACTATCCGACTCATGACTTGGAGTTCGCAGCAGTGGTTCATGCACTAAAGATCTGGAGGCACTATCTTTATGGTGTCAGATTTGAGGTGTTTACCGACCACAAGAGCTTAAAGTATCTTTTCTCCCAAAAGGAATTAAACCTGAGGCAGAGAAGATGGATTGAGTTCTTGAAGGACTATGACTTCGACCTTCAGTATCACCCTGGAAAGGTGAATGTTGTAGCGGATGCTCTGAGTAGAAAGAGGTCATCTCTCCAGCAGGACTGGAAGATGTTGGAGGATGCGGCTTGCGCGTTGACTGAGTTAGAGCCATCGCTATGCCAGGCTTTTGTAGCTCAGTTATCTCTTAGGTCCTCGATTTTGGATGAAGTGATCGAGCAACAGGGAGCCGACCCTAGACTCTTAGAGTTAGTGGGCAAGGCAGGCATTGCTCGTGATGAGGATGGTGTGATTAGATTTCAGCACCGTGTTTGTGTCCCCGATTTAGTAGATGTCCGTGAGCATGTGTTAGCGGAGGCTCATAGATCGCGATTCTCTATTCATCCGGGTAACACTAAGATGTATCAGGATCTGAAGAGATCATTTTGGTGGTCCGGTATGAAGAGGGATGTAGTGGATTATGTATCCCGGTGTTTAGTATGCCAGCAAGTGAAGGCCGAGCGACAGCGACCATCCGGCCTTATGCAAAGGATGGACATCCCAGTGTGGAAGTGGGAAGCTGTCACTATGGACTTTGTTTCGGGTTTGCCTCGATCTAGAAGGGGCAATGACTCGATTTGGGTAGTTGTGGATAGATTCTCGAAGACTGCTCATTTCTTGCCTATGAAGAAGAAGCAGTCATTAGAGAGTTTAGCTAGGTTGTATGTTAGTGGTATCATTAGATTGCATGGTGTGCCAAAGTCGATCATTTCGGATCGAGATCCGAGGTTTACTTCGAGGTTGTGGAAGGGTCTTCAGGATGCTTTAGGTTCGGAGCTGAAGCTCAGTTCGGCGTTTCATCCCCAGACTGATGGACAGTCCGAAAGGACTATCCATACGCTCGAGGATATGTTGAGAGCGTGTGTTTTGGATTGGAAGGACGATTGGGAGCGTCATCTACCTCTTGTGGAGTTCGCATACAACAACAGCTTTCATGCGAGTATTGGTATGGCTCCATTCGAGGCGTTGTATGGTAGGCCCTGCAGATCTCCTTTATGTTGGGAGGAGACTGGCGATAGGCGGTTGATCGGACCGGAGTTGGTTCAGGAGACTTCGGATAAGGTCCAGCTTATCAGAAAGAGGCTTGTTGCGGCACAGGATAGGCAGAAGAGCTATGCCGACAACAGGAGGAAGGATCTTGACTTCGAGGTGGGTGATCATGTCTTCTTGAAGATATCCTACTCGAGGTGTCGTCAGATTTGGCAGGCATAGTAAGTTGAGCCTTAGGTTCATTGGCCTGAGATTCTCAGACGTTTGGGCAGTGTGGCGTACGAGCTAGCCTTACCCCCAGGGTTGGCTAGTGTCCATCCCATTTTCCACGTTTCGATGCTCAGGAAGTATGTCCGAGATCCGTCTCATGTGATTAGTCATGAGCCAGTGGAGATTCAGCTAGATCTTTCGTATGTCGAGCAACCAGTAGCTATTCTTGACCGGAAGGTTCAGCATCTCCGGAACAAGAGTATTGCGTCGGTGAAAGTTCTATGGCGGAACTTCTCACGAGAGGAGGCTACTTGGGAGCTTGAGGATGTGATGAAGAAGAAGTATCCCCTTTTGTTTGAGTAGCGTCATTCTAACTTCGAGGACGAAGTTTCTTTTAAGGGGGAGAGGGTGTAAGGCCCTCAAATTTTGTTACATTATTGAATTGCATGTAAATAATTCATGTTGTGTATGTACGTATGTAAATATCTACGTAAGTACTAGTTAGTATACTATTGCATGCATGTGTATGAATTAGATGTAAATAATGTACGAAGGATATGATGGTTGTGTGTGCGCAATAGTATACATATGACATATATAGGTATAAGGTGTACATGGTTCTGCATGTTTTAGAGTTCTGGCCGGAGGCCATATTGGCGTCAATATCAACAGACGTCGATGTGGTGTCGGCGTCAACCATATGGACGCCAACACTAACCCCAGCGTCCAGCGATGTGGACGCCAACTTCTCTGACCTGCATGCGTTGCAGAGCCTAGAACTCCGGGGGCAAGCAAGCCCAGCCATTGGGGAGAAGTCCCCAACGGCTATCAGGCCATCCCATCACCTCTCCGGGGTTCCCCAAACCCCTCTCCTATAAACTAAACCCTTGTTGCACCAGAAAACCTCTCTTAACTCTTTGCAAAGAGGAGAGAAAACCCTAGCTCGGGACTATGCAAAGGCTGAACTTTGGAGGCTTCAATCCGGCGATCCAAGGCTTCATCCGGCGTTCTATTGCAACTGGAGGCTAGAGGGAACCAAGGAGAAGGCTTCCCCACCACTGGCTTAGCACCTGCATCGACCAAGAACCCGGAGGAGTGGTGTTTTGGAGGCTTCTTAGGACTGCCCAAGGAGAGCTTCAACAGCAACATAGATCCCTTTGGAGGTTTTTAGAAAGGCAAGTAACCTACACACATCGTCCCTGTAGGTGTCTAATAGGGTTTTACCATTTTTATACATTTTTCCTCGTGTCCTAGATCCCCCATTCTCCTTGATGCTTGGAGTTTGGTCTGTGTTTCTGCACAGACAGGAACTTGGCGTCAATGCATTGACGCCAAGATTTCCAGTGAACGTCCAGCGATCTTGCCGTCCAGATCTTGAACGGCCAGACACTGCCGCCAAGTTCTTCAGTGCAGAATAGTGAACTTTTCTGCCTTAAATATTTATTTTCCGGACTTTGACGCTTGAGGATATAGTGTAAATTTTATATGTTATGTAAAATAACTAATGTGATGTGTGTGAAAATTTCTGTGATTTTCTGTGGACGGCATGAATTGTTGGATTTATCGAAATACATGTGGGGAAAAAGGGTTTCGCATGATTACTACTGTCTATATGATTTCGGAGGAATTAATTGCCCTGGATTTTTCTACCCCATGTGTACATGTGTCAGTTTATACCCTGTGAATTTGAGAAATTATCCATGTTCATATGATTTATTGTAATTACTGCAATGGAAATAGCAAGTATGTGTAGGATTTCTAAAAATTCACAGTAAATGGTATGTTGTGAAATAAATTTGGGAAAATTTTCTATTACAACATATGTGATAAATTCAGATCTGTAAATTGCCAATCTGAGAAATTAGGTTATGTCCCATGACAAGTTGAATTATGAATGACATGCGACTGAATGTTTTAATTTCTGTAAATGCGGTATGAGTCAGGAAAATGTGAAATTTTGCATGTGAAATCATAAACCTGAAATCAGCCTGTGGTTAAATTCTCAGGTCAATTGGACAACTATACCACACAATATGAAATTTCCATGCAAAAATGGGTAATTAATGCATGCCATTGTGAAATGATTTAATTCTGGGTAATCCAACCTGATTAGTGTAATTTCCTAAATGATAAATTCTGTCATCTGTAGTGGCATGATTAGGAAAAACAGTCATGTTTCGAATGGGAGAATGAATGAGATGTGTGTGTCATGTGTAAAAATATGTGTTAAAATTGGTAAACGTGATGTGTAAAATTGTGCCAAGTGTGACACTGCTTCCATAGAGGGCAGTGGAACCGTATCATGGAAAAGTCCCCATGAGAAGGTTCAATGTGTTGTGATCCTAAGGGCATTAGGATGAAATCCTGGAGGTGGACAAGTATCACTGGTTAGGGTGGAGACTTGTTCTCCCGGTCTGCGCAGTCCAAGAGTCGTCACTGTGTTGCCTAGGTGACGTCTATGTGTATGTGATGTGATGTGTCCTTCTTATGGTGGTTTGGACTATGTGTCACGGCACTAAAGTGTAAAATGTGAATGTGAATGTGATTGTGATCATGTGCGAATTGTGTAGTGTGAACAATGTGTAAATGTGCAATGTGTAAAGTGTGAAATATGTGAATAAGAAATTGTGTAAAAATGTGAAACCGAAATGTGAAGATGTGAGATTGAAATCCATGATATGAGGATCTGAAATCATGTTAGAACAGCAATATAAATGTGGTTACGATCATGTCTTATATGTGTACAATGTGTAGAATCCATGCTAGGGACAATCCTTACTTATGTGTAAACCATTCCATATATGTTTACTCTCACATTGTGGTTTGAATGAGAATGTAGCTTTCATGTGTTAAATTGTAAAGTGTTAAACCACATCAAAACAGCAAGCTTAAAGCATGTGAAATGGTCATGTGCATGTATAGGAATAAGTAGTAACCATGTTAGAAATGCTTTCTACCATGCTTGTAAACTAGTCTTGCTAAATTGCTTCCATGTTTTAGTTTAATTCAAAGTAGAGCTTTCATGTGTAGGAATGATTAGAGAGCATGTGATAGGCGATTTTGAATTAGGAAATCTGAAAGCATGAATTATATGTTTCATTAATAGAATTACCATGATAGGTTGTTAATTTCAAAGATAAGCATGCCACATATTGTGTCTTGAAAATGTGTATGTAAAACCTGCTATGACATATACATGTATGGTATGTGTAGAGTTATTTGCTGAGTCTTTTAGACTCATTACTTGCTTCGGAGTACAGGTGTAGTAGGTGACACACCTTTGGAGGAGACCGTGGAAAGCGACTCCGAGCGCGGGGAGTAGCTAGTTTGGTGGAGCTTAGTTGTGACTTTTGGCATTTTGATGTATGTAATTGCAACATTGTACTAGAATTATCATGGACAAATGTATAAGTGTGGACATTTATGTATTTGCTTTTCAGCAATTTAATTATGTAGACTTTTAGCTCTTTAAATGTTATCGAAACATGTATGTTAAATGTTGATGATGAATGAAGTGAAGACAGTGGTTCTTTTACTTCCGCTACTCTGTTCTTATATTCACGTGTATCTCAGCTGAATGTCATTGATGGGTAAATGTCCCACTGTGATGACGTTCGCTATACCGACGTGGGTTGGTATAACCGTACCGGTATAATGAGGGTCGTCGCAGAGATATTGCTTCAATTTTCATTAGGCAGGGCACACCAACTAAGGAAATGGACATGGTTAGAAATGCACTAAGATGGGTAAGAAGTGAGTTGGGAAGCATTAAGGATTCGGTGGAAATCCTTTCAGATCTAATAAGGGCACAAACGTCTGCCCCCTCTGCTGCCATTTCATCTGTTCCACAGGAGTCAGGGCCAAATATTGAGGAAGTTCGGCCAGCAGGGCCATCTGTTGATGAGAAGTCTGGGCCATCAGGGCCAGAGGTTGTTGATTCTCCAAAGCAGTCATTGGATGAGTAGTCAGGGCCACCAGGGCCAGTCTTGGATGAATTAGGGCCATCAGGGCCAGTGGAAAGTCGGGCTAAGCTTGTAAGAGAAGAAGCTTATGTTTCAAAGATTGTGACCCCAGTGCCACCATCTTCTCCTACTCAAACTCCAGCCCCCCCTTCTCCACCATCTTCATCCACTGCTCCTCCAGCACCTGCCACTTTCAAACAACCCCTTCCTAAACACATCTCATCACCAACTCCATTTCCAACCACTTCTACATCTTCTCCAGTCTCCACCACATTTACTCCTCCTCCTCCTTCTGAGGTTCCTCCAGCATCATCTTCAGCTGGAGCTTCCTCCTCTGGTCCTTCAGCTGGACCATCTACTTTACCTCCTCCAACTCCTTAGTCATTTCTTCATCCTCCTGCTCCTCCCTCCTTCATCACCTATATTCCTCAGTGTGCTCAACTTGAAGATTCTTTCCTCGAGAAATTTGAAACTGAGTCTGAAGTAGCCATACTTCGCTCAGTTCTGGAAGTTGGCACTCATGTCCACAGGACTGGATCTCCTAGTCCTGCCCCTAAAAGGAGAAAACTATCCAACACTCTTACTCTTTCTTCTGATCCTAAGTTCCCTCCTCTTTGGTTCTCCCTCATGGTTGATCATCGAAGGAAACCCATCTATTGTGAATATCTTCAAAATTGTACTTTTGCCATCATGGTTGGTCTTCCTTATCTAAATTTAACCGACCACCTAAATATTGTTCTTCCTTACTGCCACATCTCCAAAGCTGATCTGTCCAAAATCTTCCAAACGGCTGAATCCAAAAATGAAGATCAGTGGGCCAAGGGTCACAAGTCCTTGTACAGAAAATTCTTGCTTGCCAAGTCTGATCAGTTCCCTCCCAAGGATCATCGCCTCACTCTCTCTGAGTGGTTTGAAATTCATCACAAGAATACCTGGGCACCCTATATCCAAAAAGAAATTAAACTCATTCAGTATTACCAGCTTTTCAATGACTATTGCTACCTCAACAACTTGCCAGAAGTCCAGATGGGTCAATTCAGGGGAGCTATTGATCTGCTCAAGGTTGAAAGCCCAGTCAATTGCTCCTTCAAAGTAGATTTTGCTACCTTGCAGATCCCTAAAATTGTGTTCCTTCCCAAGTTACATTCCTTGGTCATGGATTATTTAGTGGGCCCTATCATTTTTGAGCGATTTGCCAAGGTTATGGGTCGGATGTCAGCTCAGCAGGGTCATCTTCCTTCCTTTCAGAGGTTCCTTTTTCGAGAGTACCATCGGGGCAATATGAATTCTGATGTTCTTGCCCCTCTTTTATCTAAATGTGAGAGGCTTTCTCCCACTGATTGGGAAAAGCATTACAATCACTCTGCTCTTCAATTGGAAAATCTAAACAGCTCTCTGGTCCGCTCTGGAAAGACTCGGTTGACGGCTGAAGCGTTTCTTCATCTCAACTCCATTCACCTTGTTCAAGAGCCATTTGTCACCTGGGCAGAACGCTACAAGGTCTTCATGTTACTGAAGAAGGAACTGAAGGAGAACCAGCTCTTCTACCCATTATCTATTGACCAATTCCTTCGGTATGCTAGTTTTGGCTCCTTCAGCAGCTACAAAATTTCTCATGGCTTGGATGAATATGGCAACTTTATAGAAGCTCAGCAACAACTTCACACCCAAAGGATGGTTCCTGATATGGGATCTTCCTATTGTATCACTTTTGGTGTTTTTCAAGCCCACTTTGAAGAGCAGGAACGCCAGGCTTGGCCAATCATAACCCGCCATGCCTCTCTTTTGTCTCCTACCTTCTATCTTCCTGTACCTCCCAATGAGTAATACAAATGATTTCCTTTGCTCCCATTTATCTTTCTTCTCTTCTTTCTTTGTCTCATTGTGTTATCTTTTTACTTAATGACAAAAAGGGGGAGAAAATAACTATTCTGAAATACATTTCTTGAATTTATTCCACAAATTTACTTAGATTTATTGTAGAATTTTCTATGCTCATGTTATGTTTTGTTATCACCAAAAAGGGGGAGATTGATGAACAGTTCATCCCCATATAATTTCATTTATTATATGTCTATTTTGGTAATCAACAAAACTTTAATAAAGTATTGTCTAACAAGTTCTCCTGAAGCTTAGTCACAGGAAATAAATTAGGCAAAATCAAGCAAAACCTGTAAGTATTTTTACACTGTAGCATTTAAAGTTTAGAGCATGTAATTTTTCTAAGTGCACATTAACTTCCTAAGTTTCATATCGATTTCATTAGAATCATAACGATTTCTATAGTCTCACAAGGATTTCATAAGTTGTGTTAACAATTGTATAGCATAACGATTTCATAAGTCATTGTAAAGCATAACGATTTCATAAGTATCATATTGATTTCAGTTGTATAACGAGTTGCTCTCACAATGATTTGTTAAGTAAAAACAACGATTTGGTCTCACAACGATTTTGCTTTCACATCGATTTGATAAGTTACATAACGACTTGGTCGCCATAACAATTTGATAAGTCTCACATCGACTTGGTCGTCATAACGATTTGATAAGTTTCACATCGACTTGGTCACCACAACGATTCGACAAGTTACATAACGATTTGGTCGCTGTAACGACTCGATGAGTTACACAACGATTTGGTTGCTGTAACGATTCGATAAGTCATAATAACGACTTGGTCAGCGTAACGATTCGATAAAACAAACAACGATTTGATCACTGCATCGATTCGATAAGTAAAGTAACAATTCGATACCTGCAACGATTTGCTTATGTGTGAAACAACGATTTGCTTATAATGACTTACTTATAATGATTTGCTTTCACTTAAAGAACGATTTGATCATTTTATCAATTCGATAAGTGAAACAACGATTTGCTTATGTTTGTATAACGATTTACTTACTAGCATACAACAATTTGTACACACAACGATTTCATAAGTTGTACAACTATTTCTATGACATAACGACTTCATGGATTACATCGACTTGACATTCAAATATATTTTCAAATATTAAGTCAAAGTCTTCCCATGTATTTCTCTAATATCCATGCATTTGATGGGACTGTACATTTCACTGCACGATGCATATCTGGATATCTTCTATTCTCATGAAACCTTTTTTGGAAGGCAGAATGACTTGTTTATTATGGTGAATAGTCCTACTACATGGATTATAACGTTGACTGACAACAAGAGACAGCAAAGTTGTCTATAGTTTGATTTTTATTGTGTGCAAGTCTCTGACAGCACAACCTCACACAACGATTGGACAAAATAGAGGTTGAAGGATATCTAGAAGAATCTACTCTTTGCGTGCATGGATCGAAAAGGTGTTTAACGAAAAGCGTACCTGGTTCTCACTATACCATGCAGTCTAACGTATACCAGAGCTAGAGACAACGGACATCTCAACGACTACTTTAGCAAGAGAAGATATTTATACAAGACTCAAGACTCCTGGCAAGATAACTTTGGGAAGTGTTCAAAAATCTCAACGAAAAATCCTGGAAGTGATAGAGTCTTAGAAAAGGAGCTTCTAGTTTTTCATTCCAATCAGCTGTAGCTCTTGCTCTCCGTTCTTCCTGTTCTTTACCTTTGGAGAGCCCTTGAGTACTCAGAGACTTTACTTTTGTAGATCTTTCACTCTCAGTCTCTACCTCAGATCGAGCATTTGTTATAAGCTTGGTCTAGGGGCATTACACTTGTTTTTCACGTTCTTGTGAAGTTCCTCTTCAGGTTGTGAAGAGAAGACCTGTTGGAAATAGGTGGTGTGTATTCCCTTCATGTTGAAGGAAGACCTGTGTATCAGGATGTTGTATACCTCTTCGGGTTGTGAAGAGAAGGCCAGCGGCGGCTAGATCTGTAATTATCCTTGAGGGGGACTGTACCCTTGGGTAGTGAAATCTTGAGTTGTTGCTCGGGGACTGGACGTAGGACTCCTTGGGATAGGAGGTCCGAACCAGGATAAAATTTCTGTGTTGTGTGAGTGCATGCTTGTGTTTGTTATTGTCTTTATTTCTAACACTAACAATCGAAAGTAGTGTTTTATGTTGAACGTTTTTATTGACAGGTTTTAATGCTATTCGAAATTTAAGAATCCCATTCACCCCCCCCCCTCTAGGCTTGCTAGGTAGGCAACAATAAGCGTTGCAAACATGGATGTACAATTTTCATCGTTTTCGGGCAAGAACCAGAACCGCGACAACGTCGCGTTCTGCTTTGCCTAAACACGACGTACAAGCCCGTCGCGTTCAACTGAAATGCGATCGAACTCGTCGTGATTTCATCTCTAACTTGACCATTCTGACACATCAAACTGTGTGCCGCATGGGTTTCCGCGACGTAGCATGACATCGCGATTTAGACCATTTTCCCGCTCTTGAATTTACACTATTTTTATATTGTTATTTTGAAAACCTCCCTTGAACGTGACGTACTGAAATGTCGTGATTCAAGGATGATGGCGACATGTTGCCTGTCGTGTTATGAACACAATAGACAGGACCATCACGTTTTAAACATGAAGGCGACGATCGAGGCTGTAGCGATTTGATGTTTTACAAAATACTTGGGTTTCAGAACTGTGTATTGTCTTCTTAAATGTGGCGACTGTGTCCGTCGTGATTTTAGGAGCCTACCCGAGACCTATTTTTCTCTGTCTAGAATGTAAGGTTTACATGTCATGGTTCGGTGAAGTGTGTGTAGTCGGTCCCGTGGCTTAAAAGCTATCAACCCATGAAAAAGGACATAACAACGTGAAAGCTTATGCTATTTTCTCTTTAATGATATGACCTATTCTCGCAAACTATCAATTGATCCTCTTGTTGTCCTAGCTTGTTAAAGTGAATAATTGTTACCTTAAAATACTGCAAATCATGTCAAGTTAAGCGCATGTTTCAATACCATGTTATCATGTTACCTGCTTTCCGCATGTTTAAGACTGATGGATTGTGAATTGAGACACGTACTACACTACACACTTGCACGTATAGGCAGCCCTTCTCGGGGGATTGGAAACTCACGGCCGTTCATTCCGTATGGACAGTCTAGTGACCTTTCTCTAAAGACCTCTGTAAATCTCCGTACTTTGTGGATTCCCTCACGGACACCGAGTTGGTTGTACCATTGAAGTTCCCTGGAGATAGAGTGCACTTCCTCTCTTATCTTGTTCTCGTGAGTGTGATTTATAATCTGGACTTAAGCCATTAATGTAAAGAGTTAACTAAAGTATAAATCACACCGTTATGCCGCCGAAATCATCCCTCGACTATTGTTATCATGAAATCATGTTCACATGACTTGCTATTTCTTGACATCATCATTATCATGAACATGACATTACCATTGCTTACATCTTGAAACTCTTGTTATTGGCCATGAATGATTGTGGGTATCTATATTTGAAATTAAGTAAGATGTTGATCGAGCACAGTGAGTGTCCAAGGGCTCCAGTCTAGCTTTAATGACGACGAGTCGTAAATATACTGTTAACCATGGGGTTTAATGATTACTGGTGTTGCATCTGCGCTGGGAGTACTTGCGTGTTGAATGCTAGATACAATAACCACATACACGTGTCCTATTGTGCATTTCAAGGTGGATCCTTCCTTGGTGCACATTAGTGTCTTCATGCTTGATTAGTGTTACATGATCATGCTCGTGCTTGCTTGCTTTTGTGATATGGCCATCCTGCATTTATTGCAATTAGTGATATCTTGCGTTCTTGAAAACTGTTGACATCAAGTGATATCTTTCATGCTTGTGCAAAGTGAACAATTGTTAGAGCTATCTTGTTACCTTATTCTAGATCTTGCTTCATCATTATCGTTCAATCTATCTTGTTCATGTACCATGTTTAATGAGTTTTATTCGCACATGCCTATCTTGATAATCGTGTTTACCTAGTACTAAATTGCTAATCACTTATATCATTGCCTGCACATCGAGATATAAATCCTACTGGGCTAGTTTGCTCATTCCCTACTTTTAACCTTCTAGGTGACTATGAAGTTCAAGAGGAAGACCAAGTCGAGAATGGGAATGCGTCTGAGTGATGAGTGTTCCAACATGTGTTATCCATAGTTTACATTGAGAGTAGTTACATGTAGTAGGTAGTGAGGTTTATGTAATTTGCCTTTTATTGAGTCTTAGTCATGTTATTCAACAATGAAAGAGTTGTATTAGTTTTATTCTGAAACAATGAGTTTGAGATTTGAGTACAAGTTTTGATGAGTTCATTATTTGGGCCATATTATGATGTTTGTGTTGGTACACATTTAGTGCTTGCTAGTTAAAGGCTTATTTACCGACTGTTCACGTCTCAGAATATCGACTTTAATTCTCCAAATAATATCCGCTACGTATTTCTCGGGACGTGACTCATTAAGTTGGTGAAAATCAACCCAGGTGTTCTCTGCCTTATGTAGCACATCTCACAGTCGTATTTGTGTTGAGTTATGGTTATGTGAATAACTATAATCATCATTGTTTTGATAATGATTGTTTTTATTTATTTTGATGATGTATAATCGATGTTCATCTTATTGATAATATAATATCATTGTTTTGTGATGAACTTAATTGATTTCGTGTTGCATATCCTTTGATTCATGTTTGCAATTCATAAATAGACTAGACACATAAAACATGCTTAAACGAACATTGGATGTTCACTTTTGGTCACAGTCAGCCGAAGCACAGTCAATCGGATGTACAGTTTTGGTTTGTGTCAGTTGAAGTGGAACTTCATCATATCCGAAGCTAAGCTTCAGATATGACGAAGTCACTTCGACCAATTAAGACAATTTTATCAAGTTGACTTCAGATGTACAGTTTTGGTCTTTGTCCGTCGAAATAGAACTTCATCATATACAAAGTTGGACTTCGGATATGAAGAAGTGGAACTTCGTCATATACGAAGCTAAGCTTCGAATATGAAGAAGTCACTTCGACTAATCAAGACAAAATTCGACCGACAATTCAGATGTTCACGTTTAAACTTTGCAAGTCGAAGCACTTTGACTTCAAATGTCACGATTTAGTCATTGTCGATCGAAGTGCTCACTTTGACTGTTCATGTGTATTTATTGACATTCGAAGTTCTAGATTGTTTTAAATTGTTAATTTCATCATTTGTTGCTCAATGAAAATATGACACGTGTCTGTATTCAATGTTTGGATGAATTTGTGTCATACATTATGATGAAGTTAAATTGCTTCAATTAAATGACTTTTCATAAATGCTCCACTAATTTGGGTGTTCTTTGTGTGCAGGATAAATGGAGCACGTGACAACTTAAAGGGTGTGCGGACAACCCTAAAGTGTGTGCTCACACACTCCCAAGTACAAGGTCACATGATTATGGCTATAAATATGCCCTTGTCCTTTGTGAAAAGGTGTGCCCAGAAGTGCGGAAAGAGACGAGAAAAAGTAGAGCCTAGAAAGAGGACAAGAGAAGCCACCACCAGGAAGAAGAAGGGAAGAAGGAGAGGAAGAGTAGTAGAGCAAGCAGAAGCAGCAGATGCTTTGCTGATCAGAAGAAGAAGAAGGAGAAGAAGCCAGAAGGTAGATCAAGCAGAGGCAACAACTAGGAATAAGGAGATTGGATCTGAGATCATGAAGATCAGATCCAGAGCTAAAGAGAAGATTTCTTCCTTCTTCCTATTTTGTATTGTTAGAAAAAATTCATTGTGTGTGATCTGTGTAAGCGTTCTACATAGATCACCTAGTTGTTTCTATTTTATCTTCACAATTGTGTTGGGATAGATCATGCTAGAGGATATACTCCCTTGTTGAGCTTGTTTTAGTTGTACTGTACTTGGATCCGTAGTGTTCCAAGGGGTTGAGCACTGTGTGCTTAGATTTTTGAGTCATCATGCTCATATTTTCTAAGCCATTGTGCTTAGGGGTTTTGAGCGATCGTGCTCAGTTATTGACGGCTTAGAGGTTTTGAGCAGTTGTGTTTAGGTGCTTGTGAGTCATCATGCTCACAAGTGGTTGTGGAGTAGGTTGTCGTGCCTATCTCTAGGTGTGATTTAAATCATCAAACTCAAAATTGTGTTAGAGCCGTCATGCTCTGGTCTGTGTAATTACGGATACATAGTAGTTTCCTCCATCGTGGGGAGGTGAACATAGGAGTCACTGGAGGTGATTTTCGAACCATCTTAAAAATCTCATGTGCACTGTGGTTTGATTGTGTGTGATTGTGATGTTAATCACATAGATGTTTGCATAGGAGTTTCTATATACACATTTGATCTAAACTCACTCACCTCACTCACATAAGTGGATCAGATTTGTGGAGTTCTGATTGAATAGATCTCTTTTATTTTTTATTAAGGTAATTTTTAATTGCCTAAGTTTCCACTGCAAATTATATCATATCTATTCAACTCCCCCCCCCCCCCCCCTTTTTTTTAGATCTGTGGTGCCATACATTTGATCCTAACAATTGGTATCAGAGCTTGGTACTCTGATATTCAGATTTTCTGAGTTTTTATATATCCACATTCTTGGTCTGCTTGAATTGATCATCAATTGTTTGTTCACTGATTGATCTAATGATCAAGAGTGATCCTACAATTGGTATCAGAGCAGGTGCTCTGAAATCAGATGTAATTTTTTATTAATCTGATTTATTAGTCTTAGAGAATTGTCTAATATGAGTAGAGCTGCTAAAATTACTAGGTATTTCAATGTGCATGAATTTCCTGCTAACATTTCAGAGAAATCCCCAAGCTTACTATCATCTATTAAATTTTAGAATTCTTCAGTGGATTCGAAAAGAAAAGGAGCAAAGGGAATTCACAAATGCTCAATGGCACAGAAGAGCTCCAATGATTCAAGAAAATTAACAATCCAAAAGATGTTAGCTCTTACAGCACATTCAATGAGTTCAGAGCATTCTTCATCCTCTTCAGAACCCAAGAGATCAAATGGGTCTACAAGGTTAGGTAAACCAGTAGCACCCCAAAAATTAGTGATAAATTAAGAGCAATAATTAAGGCTTTAATAAAGCCATGACCAGTAAAACAATATAATATTAACCCAACAAGATAATTATCAGACCTTGTTCAACAATCGATGTGAGTACATACCAATCGTTATGCAACTATGAGTATAACAACAAACGGTAGGAATTTAACAGCAATCGATGTTTAAAGGAATAATCGATGTACCAAATCGACTGGGCACAATATAACGTTGTCAGCCAAAGTGGACTTCATATATGATGAAGTTAGACTTCGAATATGACAAAGTTAACTTCGGATACGATGAAGTTAACCTTCGACTAATCACGACCAAAACGAAGTGGATTTCGTATATGACGAAGTTAGACTTCAGATATGATGAAGTTAACTTCAGATATGACAAAGTTAATGTTGGGTTACAATGTGTGTGATGATGATTGTTCTTAAATGTTTTTGATGTTTTTGATGAATGACATAATTGATGTTGTAAAATGATCAAGACATGAAAAAGATAATCAAATGATAAATGACTTTTTGATCATCTTTGTATTCATATCTTACTTGGAATGCTTCTTATGTAGGTGTGAATGAACACTCAAGACAAGTAATCAAACCCAAGTGCAAAAGACCTTGAAATGCACATCAAGCAATCATCTGTCGACAGCCAAGAAGCTATGTGTCGACATATAGGCAATATAGAAACAAACAAGCTATTGGAAGCACAAATAGAGCAGTAATTGTCGACAGATATGGTGTGCCTATCGACAGCTAAGTGTTGCCTATCGACAGCTAGAAATCGCCTATCGATAGCCTCAGTTTCCAGCAACCAACAAGGTTCTGGAAGCTAGTTTCTAGCAGTACCTATCGACAACTATAATGCATCTGTCGACAGCCGAAGGATAAGTCACAACGGGTGACCAGGATGTGATCTGTATTAGGGTGTTCCCAATTAACACAACTCTCCATACTTGGACACCAATATATATAGATCATATAGAGGTATTTTCGCAGCAAGGAGCCTCCATACCAAAACCCTAAGAAAAGACAAAGAAGAAAGGCTTCCACCTGCTGCTCTGCTTCAACCCTTCGTCCTGTTCGAGGAAGATCCATCCCGAGTGAGGAGTTGAAGCTTGTTCGTCCTCGGTTCAAGCTTCGTCATCATCACGTGGTCTTCAACGACGTGAAGCTTGGAGTCTTCTGGATGAACTCACTGAAGAGTTCACATCGTGGATTTGATTCTCAACTCAGAACTCTTCTTTTGTTCTACTTTTCATATCTCTGTGTGTGTGGAAGTGGTTTGAGCGTCCCTTGTGCTTGATCCATGTGTGTGAGGGTGTTCTGAGTGTGTGTTTACCTCAGACAGAGAGCGTGTGTGTGTTGTTGGGTTGAACTCGCCTCTATAAGCAGTCTTTCTGTGTGTGTGTGTGTGTGTGACGGTGGACGTAGGATACACGAGTTGTGTACTCCGAACCACCTTAAATCTTTGTGTCTTGTGGTTTGCACACTTTTACGATAGATGTATGGTAAGCACGCTTGATTGTTCACACGCTAGGTAGATTGCTAAATTCCCAATCACAACTTACACACACATCGAAGTTTGAATTCGATTCACATCTGTTTAAGAATTCATCAAGTCAGTGTTAGGATTGAAAAGAAGGTTAAAGTGCTTTTAATAGGTAGTAATCTATTCAACCCCCCTTCTAGATTACTGCCTTAGGTGATTCCACGCACCTTTCAGTTAAGCTTCAACTGATCATGACCAAAATGAATTGGACTTCATATATGACAAAGTTAGCTTGGACTTCATGTATGACAAAGTTAGCTTCGACTGATCACAACCAAATGAAGTGAACTTCGTATATGACAAAGTTAGCTTCGACTGATCATGACCAAAACGAAGTGGACTTCGTATATGATGAAGTTAGACTTCAGATATGACGAAGTTAACTTTGGATATGACAAAGTTAAGTTTTGATTGATCACAACCAAAATGAAGTGTACTAACGAAGTTAGCCTCGATCGATCATGACCAAACGAAGTGGACTTCGGATATGACAAAGTTAGCTTTGACTGATCACGACCAAACAAAGTGAACTTCGTATACGACGAAGCTAAGCTTCGACTGATCATGACCAAAATGAAGTGGACTTCGGATATGACAAAGCTATGCTTCGACTGACTACGACCAAATCGTGTATGACTTCGTATATGACGAAGTTACTAGTCATTGCCAAACTATAAAATCCATGTTAATTATATATTTGATAATAAAAAGGGGTTAGTTAAGATAAACATGGAAAGCATGGGCCATAAAAATCATGTCTAAACTCAATCTAACTTAAAATATGGATTTGCTTCCTAAAACTTAGGGATGAACTGATAAGGAAATAACTCTTACGGAAGTTCTGGAACATGATAGGACTCTTGGTAGGAGTTAGGAAAGTACAAACTTGGAAGTTGCACCATCATTAGAACTCCTTAATAACCCAGATTCGCACCCCATCAAAAGGAGGAGTCTTCATATAGACTTCCCTCCAAATGGGATGGGAAAACTCCAGACATAGAAGGGATCAAGCCAAAAACCACAACCCTATTTCTCTAGTTACAATAGGACTCCTAACAACCTTAAACCTATAAATACTCATCATAAACCCTTGGGAACGGATTACCAACTACTGGGAGACTTGTGAAGATTAGCTAGAGTACCAGAGGAGGAAGAGATTGCCCTAACTGGAGCTTTCTTCCTCAAACCCTGTTCTGCTTCATCCTGCAGAAGACCACTCTAGGAACAATCAAAGGTAGAGAACCTCAGGCATCAACCTAAATCTAGAGTATGCTTTCTATGAGTTCTTCAAGTCTAGTCCTGTGTGTTCCTATTCTCTTGATTTCACCGATCATGTAAAGAGTATCATATTGTTTTCTTGCATCTCATGTAACTGGGTCAAACAAATGCCATAGATCTATTTACCTATCGTTCCCCGCAATCTCTTTTGTTTTCTAGTTCTGTTCTAGAAACCCTAGACTCAGGGTATGGAACAAGCAAGTGAGTCTACGTTATTTTTCTTAGCCTTCCCAACCTATTGTTCAGTCTACATTTGTACCCAAAAAGCCATCAATTGCATGTTAAAAACATTATTTACATGAATATGATTCTAACATTCTACATGGAAGTTACTGATCATACTATCCTTGACTTGCCTCTTCATTCTAATGTTTTACTGCAAAGTTATGATGTTTCGATAAAAGCTATGAGACTACATGCTAGGTTCAATGTGAGTCCCCTTGTTATCTTACCATGATCCTGGCTATGTCCTGACTCTCCTGATTAGTCATGTTTTTACGAATATTGCAAGTACCATTGTTTTTTTTTGCGAACATAGTTAGAGAGTCTCCGTAGTCTATGGGTTTTCATAGAAACCTAACTGATTGTATCTTGAAGTTCTTGGAGTCCTCTGACTCTTTATTCTATATGCATCCTGTTCCTTTATGGTCAAGTTATTAAAGTTTATGGAACTAAAAGAAATAACGATCAGGTCGTGTGCTATCTGAAAAGAATCTCTCGATTATAGTTATCATGAAATCATGTTCACATGACTATCTTTCTTGAAATCATCATGAACATGATATTGAATGTATACTCCTTGAAAACTCTTGTTACTAGCCATGATTGACTATGGGTATCGACATTTGAAAATAGGGAGATGTGTATCGGGCACGACGAGTGTCCAAGGGCTCCAATCTAGCCCCAATAATAGAGAGTTGTAAATATATTGTTAACCATGGGGTATAATGATTACTGGCACTGCATCTGCACTAGGAGTACTTGAGTGTTGAATGTTAGATACAAAATCCACATACACATGCTCATAGTGTGCATTCCAAGGTGGCATAGATCCTTAGTGTGCATTATGGCATCGTGTCTGATTACTGTTACATGTTAAAAGTTCCAATGTGCTTGCTTTCTTGTTTGCGTGATATGGCCATCCTGCATTCTTGCAAAAGACTGTTATCCTACGTGCTTGTACTTACTGTTCTACTGCTAGTTCTTTTTTGTTACCTCATGTCAAATCTGGTGCAATCTCTCTTGTTCAATCCATCTTGCTCTCATATCGTGTTATATTGGCTTATCGTTCATGCATATATGGATTATAATGTTGTCTAGTTCTTAAAAAGTGCTAATCACTTATATTATTTCCCACATGTTGATGTGTAAATCCTACTGGGCTTGTTTGCTCATACCTGCTTCTTAACATTTTAGTGATATAGACCAGGAAGAGGAAGGCCAGGCTTTTGACGAGAATGCATCTGAGTGATGAGCGCATCCCATCCTTAGTACCAATAGTTGGTTTATTTTGAGAGTAGCTTGATGTAGTAGGACGTGAGGAATTACATACTTACGCAATTTTCTTCTTCTTGAGTTATTTTGAGTTGAAGTTAACAATGTTGGGTTTAACATTAATGAGATTTGGAATATTAGTTTAGTTGTGTTTATTAAAAGGGCCCATTATGTTGTGTAGTTACACTTCTAAAGCTCGCTAGCTAGAGGCTTGTTTACCGACTGTTCATGTCTCGGAATATCAAATCTTTTTATATATTTCCACTGCGTATGTTCTCGGGACGTGACAAAACCAATTCCAAACCCATTTGTGTATTCAAATGTTGATTCTGATTTAGATGAAGGCATGTCTTATGATGAATTGGTTGACTTTTGTGAGAAGGTGGAAAATCATAATGCAAAGTTGAAAACTTAAAATAAAAATTTATAAAAGACTTTAAAATTTGTCATGAAGAAAATGAAAATTTCAAGTCTAAAAATAAAGAAAAATGAATTGAAATTGATGCGCTTAATGAGGATTATAAGTCATTAGAAACTGAAATCTTTACATTAAAAATTGAGCAAGAAAACTTAGAGAAGCAGATTGAAAAACTTGCTCAAGAAAAAGATCAAGTTTCTAATATGGCTCAAGATTCTAAAATTAATGAGAAATGCAAACAACTTATTAAAGAAAATCATCATCTGAAAAAGAAGATTGAATGCATGTTGCATGACAAACTATTAAACAGTGATTGTAGAAATTTAAAAAATAAAACTGTTGATTTGGAAAAACAAATTGCTCAATTTGAAAATGAAAAGAATAAGATGAAAAATGATTTGGATGTCAAGCTAAACAAACTTCAAATTTCAGAAAAAGAAGTTGTTGCATTGAAAGCTGAAAAATAAAAGCTGCAAAATGAACTTAAGAATGCTGCAAATAAAAATCTTAATTCTGTGAAAAATAAGAAAAATTAAAAGAAAAATAAAATAATATTTGTTAAAACTGCTGCAAACAAGAACTCTGATATCTCTAATGAAAAACCAGAACAAGAACTCTGATACTTTTATAGTACGATCATAAACCTCTATCAATAATCAAACACCCTTAACTAGGGTCCACAAAACCTACAAACCTCAAACTGGCCCATTAAGCCGTAGGAGACATGAACGCGACATGGTCGTGTGTCGTGTTCAGAACGCGACGCCCCGATAGGGTGCGTTCCCGATGTGAATGTGTCGGGTCAGCCTATCATGTTCAAAACGTGACCACCGAGTCCATCGCACTCACAGACTGATTCCCAGTTTGGAAAACCTACCAAAAACTCTGCACAACACACTATTTAGCCTGCTATGATCATTCACAAAGTTGTAAATCACTATACTACCATGCATACTACTCACCAAAACCTTTTAAATGCATCTAAACCACCAAACCATGCATAAACAGAGATTAACAGAAGAGAATCTCCCTACCAACACAAAGAACTCAAAGACCTCCACTCGATCGACATTTCCCATGCTTCAAACAACCTCCTCGCACCAAGAACACGCTTAACCACAAGCTTCCAGTCGAAATCGACCAAAAAACCTTAAAAAACCCTGTCCTTGGCCGAACAGAGCTTCCTACTCTATTTGAACCTACACTCTAATAACTAGTCAGAGTTCAGAATGCGAAGTAGCAAGTTGTTGCGTTAAGAACGCAACATTCCTAGTCGACGCATTCTGGAATCTGACGCCACATGTTAGCTACACATGCGCCACACGTCGCGTATGCAGCTGAAGACCAAAAATAAGTGGTGGGAGAATACGATGTAGGCGGGGCACGCATTTGGAACATGACGTCCTCCCCTGTCACGTTCTCAAACATAGAACCAGTGGATCTGTTGGGCCCAAATTTCTAGCCCACAGTACCTATTGGATTAGTGACAGTAGAGCTTTTCACCAAGAGGGGGGATGAATAGGTGTTTTTCATTGCGGAAGCTAAATTATCAATTACTTAAGAGCACATGTTAGTTAGGTTAGTCAAACCACAAAGGGCACACAAGTTTTATCCTGGTTTGGACCTTCCATCTAATGGAAGTCCTACGTCTAGTCCCCAAGCCAAGCTTAGGATTTCACTATCTTTTCAAAGATACAACACTCCGGTACTTATCGGTCTTCCCTTCTACACAAGGAGAAAAATAATCCGCTAGCTACCACTACACTTCCCTTTACAAGGGGAACAGACCACCAAGACTACCTTGGCCTTCCCTCTTTCAGAGGGGTACTCATCCTGCTCAGTAGGTCTTCCCTTTCTAAAGGGGTACACTTACTTTTAACAAGCTCCTTATATGGAAAACTAGACTTAGAAAGACTTCGGACTAGAAGAATAGGAAGGAGAGATTTAGTCTGAAGAACAACTTCCTGAGTCTAAGAAAATAACCTTTTACTAGACGAAATTTGAACAGTTGCTTCACTGCATGCACATGCGAGACTTCAACGCAGCGCCCATGCAATGTCTATGGAGAGGAAGCTTGATTTAGCACACTTGCACCTTTTTCACCTCTTGTCAAGTATGTGCTTGTCTCTTTCTTTTGCTATCTTGTATATGGCTTGTTATCTCCCACACTCATGTGTATGCTCTCTTCCAACTGTCAGTATATTTATAGGCTTCACCTTCGTAATTGTTGCTTGAACTGTTTGAATCTATCCGTTGGAGAGATAGTCGTTGCTTAATCTATTTAAATCTACTCGTTGGGGAGATAGTCGTGCATGTCTTCTTTCGAGGGCGACGTGCAAGTCTTCTTCCAAGAGCGACGTGCATGTCTTTTACATTCACATTCATTAGACAGTTTTTGGTGCTGATGATATTTTGTCCTTATCCTGAAATATGCAAGTTCCAAGATATACTAGACTTGGTCCAGTATGTTAGCTACGAAGATGATCATAGGTACTTGTGAGATATTTCAAATGTTGACGGCTATCAGCAATTAATGTTCTGTAGAAAAAGGTTCTTCATATAGTTAACATATATAGTAGGTAGAGATCATGAGTGCAGATCTGATAGAGGACAATATGGATGTTCTTAGTGGCAGATGTCAGAAGATCTTTTTTTACAGACTTTGACTTAGGCTTTTAGGAAAAGGAATTTTAGAAATAAAGCCATGATATTTTTATATCCAAAGATCTTGTAAAAGTAAGCATGAAATACATTTGATTTATCATTTATACTAAAGATTCGTAATTCAGAATGTAGTTGAATTCAGGAGTTTTACCGTGAGCTTTCTACATTAAAAATGTCATGAATATGATATAAAATGTTAATGATGAGAAGATATCATACAGTTTGTATATTCTTCATTTTATCTGATAAAGATATAATATTATTTAATCGAAATGATACAACAGATATGATGAAGTGATCTTCGTATATGTCGAAGTAAACTTCGAATATGACGAAGCTGACTTCGGATATGATGAAGTGAACTTTGGATATGATGAAGCTGACTTCGGATATGACAAAGTGAACTATTTGATCAACTCTCTAGAGCTCAATATTTCTCTAAGATAGATCTCAGATCTGGCTATCATCAATTGAGGATCAAAGGAGAAGATATACACAAGACAGCCTTTCGAAGCAGGTATGGGCACTATGAATTTATTGTTATGCCTTTTGGACTAACAAATGCTTCTACAGATTTCTTGTAGCTAATGAATAGTGTATACCACCCATAACTCGATAAATTTGTTGTGGTGTTTATTGATGATATACTGATCTATTCCAAGACAAAGGAAGAACACGAAGAGCATTTAAGGATAGCACTACAAATTCTGAGGGATAATAAACTATATGCCAAACTAAGTAAGTGTGAGTTTTGGCATGGAGAGGTATCCTTTTTAGGCCATGTTGTAACCAAGGATGGTATCGTTGTGGACCAATCAAAGGTAGAGGTTGTATTGAAGTGGGAGAGACCAACAAGTGTCACAGAGATCAGGAGTTTTTTGGGGTTAGCAAGATATTACAGAAGATTCATAAAGGATTTCTCCAAGATTGCAGTGCCATTAACCAAGCTGACCAGAAAGGAAAACTCATACTTGTGGACTGATAAGTGCGAGGAGAGCTTTAATACCTTAAAGAAGTGTCTGACCTCTGCTCCTGTCCTCGCCCTACCCACTGAAGAGGGAGAATTCGAAATATATTTAGATGCTTCTAGAATAGGTCTAGGATGTGTCCTAATGCAACAAGGAAGGGTAATAGCATATGCCTCAAGACAGTTAAAAACCCATGAAGCAAATTATCCAGTACATGACCTGTAATTAGCAGATGTAGTGTTCGCCTTGAAAATATGGAGGCACTACATTTATGGTGAATAATTTAAAGTCTTTTCTGACCACAAGAGCCTGAAATATCTCTTCTCACAGAAGGAACTCAACATGAGGCAAAGAAGGTGGTTAGAGTATCTTAAGGACTTTGACTTTTCCATTCAGTATCACCCCGGAAAAGCCAATGTGGTGGCAGACGCTCTAAATAGATAGTGTAACACCCCGGAAAAAAAAATAGTAACTTAAAATTGTAAATAAATGGAAATAAATAATTTTTGCATTATCAAAATGGTTAAAACATATGTACCATTATCGTATGTTCAAGAACACATCAAAAAATTCCGTAAAAATTATAAATCAACCCCAAACGTTATTCCCAAGTGTTCCATAAAGAAATTCATGCAACAAAAAATCCAATTGACCAAGTGTACGTCACACGATGACCGATTATCCAAATTAGGAAACAAGGTCGGAAAACCGTGAACACAGAAATACGACACAACCATAAATTAAATAAAAATATTGGAGAGACTTCCAACATTATATATTGATGACCCATTATCGATATTGGGCCAATGGATCACTTTTGGTCTAAAAATCACATGGAGCATGAAAAATACCCATAAATTCGCAACCCTAATTGAGCTGAAAATGGAAGGAGGTAATTAGGGTAAAAATTGGATGCAATAATGCTCTCTTGGCAACCCAAATTCGTGCCTAGCCATCCATGGAGGTTGCTTGATGGCCAAGAGTCTCCAATGGAGGAAGAGATTTTCAGAATATGGAAAGACACAAGCTAAAACCGCAACTCTCCTTTCCTTGTTGCATTATGACTTTGAAAAGCCATAGATGCTTAAATACTCTCCACCAAACCCATGGGGACGAGTTTACATCTTGTTGGGGTCATGTGGAGGAGCTCTTGGCGGCTGGGGAGCAGAGGATCGAGCACACCAAGCCCTTCTTCTTCCCCATCGCGCCTGCTTCGACCTGTGCAAACCGTCCACTTGGAGTCGACCAAAGGTAGGTCAAACCTAAATCCCATTGTGCAAGGCTTATACCCTGGAAAGAGGGTCAAGTCTACTTCCTAACCCAATTGTAATGCACAATTTTCATGCAGTATACTCGGAGTATTAGGCGTTCTTCAACCAGTGGTCTGAACAAGGGTTTTCTGAAGAATGAGACTTCCTCAACCCAGAAGGTGGGTTTTCTCAGGCCAAACTTTAACAAATAATATACCAATGTGTAGAGCATCAAGTCTAGTTTAATTTCCATATGGTTTCATCGAATTCCAATGAGTACATCTTGAGTTATAAGCGTTGTGCCAAAGTAGCGCATGTTATGGACTTTTTACGTTCATCTTGCTTTGTTGCGCATCCCGAGGCCGTTTAAAAATCATAGTTCCCTTCTACTCCATGTTTCCAACAACTTTCATGTTGGCACTTTTGTCCCAAGAGCCCTAGTTTAGAAGATATAAGCGTTGCATGGACCGAGCACCTATTTCTTGCATTTTTCTGCATTTTCGGGTTGATATTTGAACCGAGTCCGGTCCAGGCGACGCGATTCCCACGCCTGGTATCGCGTCGACCTTGGCCAACATGATTCATTAAATCACGACCGTGACACCCGATGCGATTCCCGTGCTGACCGGTCAACGGCCCGCGTGAGGCCTCGCGCCTCGTGGGAGTCTGCGCCTGTCTGAACCGCGGCGGGATCCCCCGACGTGATTCAGGCGGTTTCCCGCCCATTGCCATATTTAACATTTTTCATGAACGCGTCGGGTTCCCCCGACGCGATTCACATCAAATTGCGGCCACATAGGTGGACGCGATTTACCTCTTTCCCAGTTTCACCTGTTTTGACTATGCACTACGTTATGAAGTGCGTCCACTGTGTAGGACGCATATTTCAAGGCTTATCCGAGGTCTGTTTAACATGGTATTGAGTTCATCATTTGCATGTCTTTATTCTGGTCATTTCATGAGGTGTGTTTAATGGCTTAAAAGTGTTTAAGCCATCAAAATATATAATTACACGAATGTTATTCTAAATGCTCCCTTAATGATGTGACCATTCATGTAACTTGTGATTCACTCTTCTTACTATTCTAGCTTATTAAAATGATAATTGTCATCTTAAAATATTGCAATCAATGTTTAGTTAAAGTGCATAGTTTCATCTCATATTATCATGTTAAATGCTTTCCGCAAGTTTGAAACCGGTGGATTGTGGAATGAGATGCGTACATCACTACACACTTGCACATCTAGGCAGCTTTTTTTGGGGATTTGGAAGCTCTCTATCGGTCATTCCGTATCGATAAACTGGCGACCTTTTCTCTAAGACCTCCGTAAATCTCCGTACTCTATGGGTTCCCTCATGGAGACCGAATTGGTTGTACCTTGAAGTTCCCTGGAGATAGCGTGCACCTCCTCTCTCATCTTGTTCTCGTGAGTGTGATTTGTAATCTGGACTTAAGCCATTAATGTAAAGAGTGAACTAAAGTATAAAGTGCACCGTTATGCTGCCAAAATTATCTCTTGACTATTGTATCATGAAATCATGTTCACGGTTACTTATTACTTGTTCTCATCATCATCATGAACATGATATTACGCATGCTTACATATTGAAACTCTTATTGGCCATTATTAATGACTGTGGGTATCTACATTTAAAAATTAAAGTGAGATGTTGACTGGGCACGGTGAGTGTCCAAGGGCTCCAGTCTAGCCCTAATGATGGAGAGTCATAAATATATTGTTAACCATGGGGTATAATGATTACTGGCGTTGCATCTGTGCTGGGAGTCGTGTGTGTCGTGTTGAATGCTAGATACAATATCCACATACACATGTCCTAGTGTGCATTTCAAGGTGGATCTTTCCTTGGTGTACATTAGTGTCTTCGTGCCTGATTAGTGTTACATGATCATGCTCGTGCGTGCTTGCTTGCTTGAGTGATATGGCCATCCTACATTTATTGTAATTAGTGATATCTTGCGTTATTGAAAACTATTGACATCAAGTGAAATCTTGCATGTTTGTACAAAGCGATCTATTGCTGGTTCTATCTCGTTATATTGTTCTAGATCTTGCTCTATCATGATCACTCTATCTAGCTTGTTTCATGTATCATGCTTTAATGAGTCTTATTCATACATGCATATCATGACATCCATTGTGCTTACCTAGTTCTAAATTGCTAATCACTTATATCATTGCCCGCACATTGAGATATAAATCCTACTGAGCTAGTTTGCTCATCCCCTACTTTTAAACATTCTAGGTGATTATGAAATTCAAGAAGAGGAGCAAGTCGAGGATGGGAATGCGTCTAAGTGATGAGCGTTCTAACTATGAGTCTAGTTATAATAGTTTGCTTTGAGTGTTAGATTCATGTAGTAGGAAGTGAGGTATTATGTACTTTTCATTTTATTGAGTCTAGTCATGTTGTCCCATAGTTAAAGAGTTGTATTAGTTACATTTAATATAATGAGATGAATTAAATACAATTTCCATTGAGTTCCATATTTGGGCCCTATTATGATGATGTGTTGTTACACATTTAGTGCGTGCTAGCTAGAGGCTTATTTGCAGACTGTTCACGTCTCGGGATATCGACTCGAATTATCCGAATTAATTATCCGCTACGTAATTCTCGGGACGTGACAGTTTAGTGGTATCAGAGCCTAGGAAAACCAAATAGGATATATATCTCAGGAATAAGAGATACATATGGAACCTAGGTCATGGAAATTAAATATAGTACCTGGTGAGAATGGGTAGAGACTGGGAAAAAGTTAGAATGAACATAACACTCCTACCCATTGACTCTTATAATGTATCTAGAGACATTAATTGATTTCTATCCTTTTCTCAGGAACCCTCATAACTCTTACACTTAAATGCAATGGCTCGCAACCAATGGCAGGCTATGCAAGAAATAGTGGCAGGACTCACACAGGCCCTGCAAAATGTGGTTTAGGCTGGAAATCAAGCTGCTGCAGCTAGGAATGGAGCCGGTGATTTACACCGTAACTTTAGGAGTTTGAACCCTCCTCATTTCTCTGGATCCCCTGACCCAGATGAAGTGGAGAACTGGCAGGAAGAGATAAACAGGATCTTCCAAGTTACGCAATGCACTAACAGGGAGAAGGTGGTACTAGCCACTTTTCAATTTATCAAGGATGCCTGAGCATGGTGGAAGGCCACATCGGCCCATCTGCCTAATGTAGCTAAACTGGAGTGGGCTGGTTTCCTGGAGATTTTCTGAGGAAAGTACTTCTCGGAGAGGGTCAAGGAGAAGAAGGTGGTGGAATTTTCCACACTGAAACAGAAGGGAATGTTCGTGGCTGAGTATGAAGCTTAGTTTGCACGTCTAGCGGTGTATGCCCCACATCTGGTGGGCACGGAAAGGCTGAAGGCTAACCAGTTCATGGATGGGCTCAGGCCTATGTTCATTGAGAAGCTCGGACCTCACAACATCCAAACCTGCACTGAGATGGTCCAAAGAGCCCAGCTAGTAGAGGATACCATGGCCAAAGTAGAAGGCATGAGGGGGAAAGACAACTCAAAGCCAGTCTTCGTCAAGAAGGGAGCACCTAATATTGCTCCAACTTTTCGTAACAACAACAACTTTAACAACAACAACAAGAGGCCGAATGCCGGAAGAGATTTTGCTGGGGACAAGAGAGTCAAAATGGAAGGTAGGCAGTTGGCTGAGAACTGCAAATTCTGTGATAAACTAGGGCACCAAGCTGAAGAATGCTGGAAGAAGCTCGGGGCATGCTTGAAATGTGGGGGTCATGACCACCGTATTCCTGACTGTCCAATGCTGAAGGACCAGCCAGGCAAGGCCCAGAATGTACCATGGCGTGAGGGATGCCTTAATTCTGTCGTAGAAGCGGACCTACCCGAGGAAGGGGGTATGGTGGAAGGTGCCATTTCCATACACTCTCAACCTACTTTTGTGCTTATTGATACTGGAGCTGCATATTCATTTATTTCCACCACATTTGCTGCAACTCTACCTGTCAAACCTATACCTCTGAAATCCAAGATCACTGTAGCCTCTCCCCTTGGCTCAGAATCTAAACTCACCCACTACTTGCCAAAATGTGAAACTATAATTGGACACAATCTCCCTGTCGACCTCATCTGTTTAGACATGAAGGGTTATGATGCCATTTTGGGTGTCGATTGGCTAATTGAATATGATGTCGATGTAAACTATCGCCATAGAAGGGTCACTTTAAAAGTCCAAATCTTCCAACCTTTTCACTTATTCGCACCCGTTATCATAAACACCCTGTCCTGATATCCTCTCTAAAGGCTTCCAAGCTCATCAACCAGGGTTGTGACGCCTTCCTAGTTTCAGTCATGGCAACTGAAAAGAAGAAACCAACCCTAGAAGACATTCCCATAGCCAGAGACTATCCTAATGTATTCCCAGAGGAATTACCTGGTATACCACCTGAGCGGGAGGTAAACTTCACCATCGAATTACTCCCTGGGGCAGCCCCTATTTCAAAAGCTCCGTATCGCATGTCCCCTGTTGAATTGCAGGAGCTAAAGAGGCAGATCCAAGAACTACTAGATCAAGGTTTTATCAGGCCCAGCACATCCCCGTGGGGAGCGCCAATACTATTTGACAGGAAGGACGGGACAATGAGGCTATGCATTGACTACGTCAATTAAACCAGATGACAATAAAGAACAAGTATCCACTGCCCCGCATTGATGAACTGTTCGATCAGATCTCTAGTGCACAATATTTCTCCAAGATAGATCTAAGATCAGGCTACCATCAACTGAGAATAAAGGAAGAGGATATACATAAGTCTGCATTCCGGAGTAGATATGGTCACTATGAGTTTGTGGTCATGCCGTTTGGTTTAACAAATGCTCCAGCGACTTTCATGCAACTAATGAACAATATTTATAGGCCATACTTAGACCAGTTCGTAGTGGTGTTCATTGATGACATCCTCATTTACTCCAAGTCTAAAGAAGAACATGAAGAACACTTGAAGGTTGCTCTGCAAGTACTTAGAGAAAATGAACTCTATGCAAAGATGGAGGAAGTGTCTTTCCTTGGCCACATCATATCCAAGGAGGGAATTTCTGTAGATCCATCTAAGGTGGAAGCGGTAAAGAACTGGGCAAGGCCGACAACTGTGTCGGAGATCAGGAGCTTTCTGTGCTTAGCCGGATATTATCGTCGCTTTATTAAAGATTTCTCAAAGATAGTTATACCATTGACCAGGCTTACCAGGAAGGAGAATCCATTTGCATGGGCTGATGAATGTGAACAAAGTTTCAGGGCATTAAAAGAGCACCTCACCTCAGCATCTGTACTGACATTGCCAGTCGTTGGGGGTAGTTTTGAAGTCTACACAGATGCATCCGGGATCAGCCTAGGCTGTGTGCTGATGCAAAATGGGAAGGTCATATGCTATGCGTCTAGACAATTGAAGAAGCACGAGGACAATTATCCTGTACATGATCTGGAGCTAGCTGCTATAGTCTTCGCCTTGAAGATATGGCGTCATTACCTTTATGGTGAGAAGTTCATTGTGTTTTCTAACCATAAAAGCTTGAAGTATCTGTTTTCTCAACGGGACTTGAACATGAGATAGCGGAGGTGGTTGGAGTATCTCAAAGACTTCGACTTCGCTATCCAATATCATCCAGGTAAAGCAAATGCTGTGGCAGATGCTCTAAGTAGAAAGCCAATGATCACATTGTCGAGTCTAATGGTGGGAGAATGGAGATTATTAGAAGATTTCTCCAAGTTAAATATTGATGCTGACATCAAGAAGAAGGGATGCCTTATTGCTAGTGTTAGAGCACAACCTACACTATTGGAGGACATCATAGCACTCCATGACAATGACCCGATGCTTGTGGAGATTAAGGCTAATCTAGACCAAAGGCCGGATTTCTCTTTAACTGAAGATGGAAGACTATTGTTCCGGGATCGAGTCTGTGTACCCGATCATGCGGAAACAAAGAAGATGATTATGGATGAGGCTCACAAGACCAGGTATACCATTCATCCTAGAACTACAAAAATGTATCAGGATCTGAAAAGAAGCTTTTGGTGGCCAAATATGAAGAGGGAGGTGGCGGAATATGTCGCCTGATGCTTAACATGTCAAAAGATCAAGGCGGAACACTTGCGATCTACAGGTAAACTCAAACCCCTAGAAATCCCGGCATGGAAATGGGAAGGTATAGGGATGGACTTTATTTTCAGACTAACTAAATCTAGGGGTGGATTCGATGGCATATGGGTTATAGTCGACCGCTTAACTAAGTCAGCTCACTTTTTTCTAGTGAAGAATAAGTGGTCAGTAGATGTTCTGGCTGCATTATATGTGAAGGAAATAGTCAGATTACATGAAGTACTGGTGTCTATCGTGTCTGATAGAGACCCTAGATTTACATCCCACTGTTGAAAAGGACTAGGATCGAAACTAAACTTTAGCACGGCTTTCCATCCACAAACTGATGGTCAGATGGAGAGAACAAACCAAGTGATTGAAGATATGCTTAGAGACTATGTTCTAGACTTTGGAGGTAGTTGGCATGAACACTTACCTCTTGTGGAGTTCGCCTATAATAATAGCTACCAAGCCAGCATACAAATGGCACCATTTGAAGCACTCTATGGCAGAAGTTGCTGATCTCCAATATGCTGGTATGAAGTTGGCGAAAAGCAAATGCTAGGACCAGAGATGATAAGGGAAACCACAGAAAAGGTGAAGCTTATCAGGGAAAGAATGACAGTGGCACAACAAAGACAAAAGGCATATGCAGACAATAGAGGGAGAGACCTGGAGTTTCAGGTTGGTGATCATGTATTCTTAAAGGTGTCTCTAGGCTGTGGGATCAGGCAGTTCGGCATTAAAGGCAAGTTGTCACCAAGGTTCGTCGGGCCTTTCGAAATCCTCGAGAGAGTCGGTGAAGTTGCATACCGTCTGGCATTACCACCACAAATGGATGGAATACACAATGTGTTCCACATATCCATGTTGAAGAAGTATGTACGAGATCTATATCATATTATAGAATATGAACTTTTGGAGTTCAACAAAGACGGAACTTATCAAGAAAGGCCAATTAAGATCGTGGACTAAGAACTGCGTCAACTAAGGAGCAAGGTCATCCCACTAGTAAGAGTGATATCGAATCACCGTAGAGAAGAGGATGAGACATGGGAAACTGAGGAAGCTATGCGCAAAAGATATCCGGAGCTATTCGCAAGTAGGTACACCTCGCTTGTACAATAAATTTCTATCCATGAATTTGGGGACAAAATTCTCTTAAGTGGAGGAGGGTGTAGCACCCCGGAAAAAAATTTAGTAATTTAAAATTGTAAATAAATGGAAATAAATAATTTTCGCATTATCGAAATGGTTAAAACATATGTACCATTATCGTATGTGCAAGAACACATCGGAAAATTCCGTAAAAATTATAAATCAACCCCAAACGTTATTCCCAAGTGTTCTACGAAGAAACTCATACAACAAAAAATCCGAGTTACCAAGTGTACGTCACATAGTGATCGATTATCCAAATTAGGAAACAAGGTTGGAAAACCGTTAACATAGAAATATGACATGACCATAAATTAAATAAAAATATTGGAGAGACTTCCAACATTATATATTGATGATCTATTATCGATATTGGGCCAATTGATCACTTTTGGTCCAAAAATCAAATGGAGCATGAAAAATACCCATAAATTTGCAACCCTAATTGAGCTGAAAATGGAAGGAGGTAATTAGGGTAAAAATTGGATGCAATAATGCTCTCTTGGCAACCCAAATTCGTGCCTAGCCATCCATGGATGTTGCTTGATGGCCAAGACTCTCCAATGGAGGAAGACAAGCTAAAACCGCAACTCTCCTTTCCTTGTTGCATTATGACTTCCAAAAGCCATAGATGCTTAAATACTCTCCACCAAACCCATGGGGATGAGTTTACATCTTGTTGGGGTCATGTGGAGGAGCTCTTGGCGGCTGGGGAGCAGAGGATCGAGCACACCAAGCCCTTCTTCTTCCCCATCACGCCTGCTTCGACCTGTGCAAACCGTCCACTTGGAGTCAACCAAAGGTAGGTCAAACCTAAATCCCATCATGCAAGGCTTATACCCTGGAAAGAGGGTCAAGTCTACTTCCTAACCCAATTTTAATGCACAATTTTCATGCTGTCTACTCGGAGTATTAGGCGTTCTTCAACCAGTGGTCTGAACAAGGGTTTTCTGAAGAATGAGACTTCCTCAACCAAGAAGGTAGGTTTTCTCAAGCCAAACTTTAACAAATAATATACCAATGTGTAGAGCATCAAGTCTAGTTTAATTTCCATATGGTTTCATCGAATTCCAATAAGTACATCTTGAGTTATAAGCGTTGTGCCAAAGTCGCGCATGTTAGGGACTTTTTATGTTCATCTTGATTTATCGTGCATCCTGAAGCATTTTAAAATTATTGAAAAATCATAGTTCCCTTCTACTCCATGTTTCCAACAACTTTCATGTTGGCACTTTTGTCCCAAGAGCCCTAGTTTAGAAGATATAAGTGTTGCATGGACCGAGCACCTGTTTCCTGCATTTTTCTGTGTTTTCGGGTTGTTATTTAAACCGCGTCCGGTCCAGGCGACGCGATTCTCGCACCTGGTATCGTGTCAACCTTCTCTGACATGATTCATTAAATCATGACCGTGACACCCGACGTGATTCCCGTACTGACCGGTCAACGGCCCACATGAGACCTCGCGTCGCGTGGGAGTCTGCGCCTGTCTGAACCGCAGCGGGATCCTCCAACGCGATTCAGGTGGTTTCCCGCCCATTACCATATTTAACATTTTTCATGAACGCATCGGGTTCCCTCGACGTGATTCACATCAAATCGCGGCCACATAGGTGGACGCGATTTACCTTTTTCCCAGTTTCGCCTGTTTTGACTGTGCACTGCGTTATGAAGTGCGTCCACTGTGTAGGACGTGTATTTCAAGGCTTAACCGAGGTCTGTTTAACATGGTATTGAGTTCATCATTTGCATGTCTTTATTCTGGTCATTTCATGAGGTGTGTTTAATGGCTTAAAAGTGTTTAATCCATTAAAAGCTATAATTACACGAATGTTATTATAAATGCTCCCTTAATGATGTACCATTCATGTAACTTGTGATTCACTCTTCTTACTGTTCTAGATTATTAAAATGATAATTGCCATCTTAAAATATTGCAATGAATGTTTAGTTAAAGTGAATAGTTTCATCTCATGTTATCATATTAAATGCTTTCCACAAGTTTGAAACCGGTGGATTGTGGATTGAGATGCGTACATCACTACACACTTGCACATCTAGGCAACTTTTTTTGGGGATTTGGAAGCTCTCTATCGGTCATTCCGTATCGGTAGACTGGCGACCTTTTCTCTAAGACCTCGGTAAATCTCCGTACTCCGTGGATTTTGTAGACACCCATTTCTGGCCCATAAGTCGAGCCAAATTCCTTGTCATATCATTGACGCCCCACATTGGCTCATCATCGCCTAGCTGGCTTTAACCGATCATGGCATCTTTCTTATTATCTCATCACCCTGGTGGGTTCTTCCTAGTCACATCAATCAGTCTTCATCAGTATCTTATAGCTCTCTGAGTTAGGAGTTCAACGCTTCAAACAGCACATCAATCTGATACCCATGCAAGGAGATCAGACCCTTTGTATGAGCCATATGCTGAAAGTTCATGAAGGCGACCATGACCCTGTCGCTTTCCTCTTCAGAAGGCGACGCCCTTCATGTCGCGTTCTTCCTTACACCGATTTGCCTTCAAGCCAGAATCGATCTCCTTCAGAAGGAGACACCACGATACGTCGCATTCTCATTTGGCATTTTAATTCTCTGAAAAATCGCCAGAAAATGCTTAAAGGTTTCCTTCTATAGAAGGCGACGTATCGAGGTGTCGCGATCATGATTGCGACACGGAGCCTGTCGCGTTCTGGTTTCCATGCAACATACCCTTTCCTAACCTGACTTGGACCCTTGTTATTCATGAATAATTGTCTTTTAGTGGGTCTAGAGGCATCCAAATCCTTCCAAACTTGGAGGAAACCCTCTTTAGAAGTTCCTTTCCATGTTCTGACTCCCCTTGCCTGAGCATACTTGCCCAAAGTCGGACCATGCCCTATTATTCTCCTCTCAGCCCGTTCAGGAATAATCACATATAAATCCCTTCATAGGAGACGGTTTAAGGCAAGGCCGGCATCTTCTTCTTCCTCTCCCAGAGAGCTTCGAGTTCTCAGAAGACCTCTTAGCCTCCAGATGACCAAGAAGTGCCCCCCAGGGCATTTTCTCCTCATCTACACTTTTCCTCTCTAATTCTTCTTGATTTTTCTCTTCATACATGCATGTTTAAATTCATTTTTTTCGTAGATCTGCATTAGAACACTCCACACACACCTAGTTTAATCACCCAAAGGGGTTAAAACCCCACTCCACGTGAGTTCCCTCCAATTATTTCATGTTCTTTCATGCTTTTGGGATAGATTCTACACAAAACTTTTGTCTATTGGGTTTTCTCTTGTTTTGATGTTCTTGGCATGGTTATAGAAGACAGTAGTAGCACGAGGCTCTTGCCCCTTGGCTGGCTAAGGAGCAGGAAGAAGAGAATCCACAGTCTTCATCTTTGGAAGCAGAAGGCGACGTTCATCTGGTCGCGATCTATAGAAAGCGACAGTCCACGCGTCGCGTTCAGAGAATCAGAAGGTGGCACCTCCATCGTCGCGTTCAACACAAGGCGACGGTGGGTCTGTCGCATTCCCAGGACCAGGTTCTTCTTCTGCACCTTTCTTCCTTTTCCAAGGTAGTTAGTAGTCCCTTCATCTATACATCTCTTGCAACTACTTTGGTGGTGATCACGGTCCTTTTCCTTTATTTTTAATCATCATCTTTGGGAAGCAAATCCCGTGATTACACCTTTTGGTGATCACGGTGGGACTTCTAGTACCTATTGTGCTTGCTGCTTTCTTCCCCTTCTTGTTTCAGTCTTTCATGTGTGTAGTTATTCTGTAGTTTTCGTGTTTTTCCGTTTATTTTACTGCTACTTTGAGTTTCGCTACACTGGGTGAGAAGGCGACGTCTAAGTCGTCGCGAACTAGAAGGCGGCAGGGAGGCCGTCACGATCAGGTTAGTGCTCCTGATTCTATCTATTACTGTGTTTTTTGGGTTTATTTCAAGTACTCCATCCATGCTTTGAGTTTATTTGTGCCTGTTCCATGCTTTTACAAGTCTGTTAGTCCTCCATGCTATAGGGTTGTTTGATTTTTCGTGCATAATCAGGTATATATGATCTTTGTCCACTGCGAAGCAGAACGCGACGCCCTTGCTGTAACCACAGGTTGTTTGTCGCATTTTACTTTTGAGAGCAGGTCGGCCTGATTTCTGTTTTGTTAGTCTTAGGCTAGATTTTGCATGTATTCCGGTGCACATAGGGCGCATACATAATTCCATATTTTAGTTTAGGATTGTCCTCCTCGGCGACGCCCGCTCTCTCGGCCACATATTCCTTGTGTCCGACTAGAGCACTCGCTTGAGGGCCTCCGTAAGTCCCCGCTGACCATGGATTTCCACACGGCCGCCGAGCTGGTTGTACCTATTGCCACCTAGCGTTAGGATTCATGCATTGGTGAGTCTGTGAGAATCCTAGTCGAACCCGAAGTTGGAAGCCTCCTCCCTTTAGGAAACCCTTTCCTTTGAGGGAACCTGCTAAAAGTCAATCCATTAAAAGGAAAAATTGAATCAAATAAAAGAAACCATCAACATTGCCAACTGCTTGCTTTGGGTGAGACGTTTTCGCTTTCTTTTGTCTGCATAGGATTGGTTGTTTAGGAAACTAAGTGTCTGTTTAGGTAAGGTTGTCTTCTAAGTCTGGACAGGCGTCTTTCACAAAAAACTCTTACTCTTCAAACATGGAGTCTTACTTGAACTCGGTCTATGATGGTGAGAATCTAGATGCTGCCTTCTACACCTCCCAAAACTATGAGGAATCTCTTCCTCATGATCTCTTCGAGGAGTCGACCCGACCCTGGGTCTCCACAGTCCATGCCAGTGAGAGTCACCATCCCGACAATGGTGGCCCGTCACAAACTATCCATTCCCCTCGGGCAGATGATCAAGCTGCTCAACTCATGCGCCTAATTCCTCAGCTTGATCAATCCCAAATCCAAAATCTCATGATGGATCTCAAAGGAAAGGCCGCCTCGTCGCCCTCACCCAGAGCGGGCACTTCTCGCTCCATGGCATCTACCTCTAGCCCCCGCATTGTCACGAGACCAGCCGACAACACTCCCATCCGGCCACGGGTCATTCGATTCACTCCCTTCGAGTCTGAGCACTACCATCCACATGAGTCGAGGCCCCGGTCTCCACCATATCTCCCTTGCCATCCACCACAGCTTGAGTCGCGCGCCAGGCCAGCATCTCGTGCTTCCTCCTTGTATACTCAACCCTCCGCCGCTCTTGACATGATGTCTGAGTGGGCGTCCATCAAAAAGGAACTCCAAAAGCTGTGAAGGCAAGTCGACCCTAGGCAGCACCATGATGTTCACATGCCTAACTTCAATGGCTTGTGGGTCCCATCTCCATCCAAACTTCCTAGGTACTGCAAGTACAATGGCTCTGGCAACCCATACATTCACATCAAGGACTTCATTTATGAGTCTGCACCCTATCAACATGACCGCCGCTTGATGGCGTATCTGTTCCGTCGGTCACTGGACGGGCCTGCACTAGGCTGGTTCTACTCTTTGCTGCCTGGGGATGCAGAAGACTTCGCCATAGTGAAAGGGAAGTTCCTCGAACAATTCCAAGATAGGGTTGGGCTAGAATACTCTCTTACATATCTCATGGCAGAAAGGATGAAGTCGGATGAAGATTTCGCTACATATGCCGACAGGTGGAGGTAGATGGCCACACGAGTCCCGGGGTACCTTCTGGAGCGAGAAAAGGTCAAGATCATCATTGCCAATGCAACCCCCGCCTATAAAAACATCCTACCATGAATGATATCACCACCATCCATCAACTCTACAGTCGGGCCCAGTTCATCCAGACCCAGCTCAAGGACTCCCCCATACACTCCATGTTTGAACCCCAAAAGTCTTGCTTCCAAAGAAAACCTCAAGGGCCAGTCACCGAGGGTGTCCAAGTTAACGAGCAGGCGAGTGCATTCAACCCTACCGGCCAGAACAACAACCGTCAACCTTACATTGCCCAGGGTCAAAACTGCACCAACCCCCCCACAAAGCCAGCAGCCCCAATATAACCAAGTACCACCTCCCGATGGCTCCCAACAAAGGCGTCCCCTAGGTCCAAAGAGAACTCAATACCCGCCACTTCCTGAAACACTCTTCGACATCTTCTTGGCCTTGATCTCCACGGATGCCATCAAGCTCCTTCCGGAAAGGCCATTGAACCCGAGTGTGGACCAGACAAGATACTGCATGTTCCATCAGCAGCCAGGTCATACTATTGAGCAGTGCTTCACATTCAAAGACCTGGTATATGATGTCCATGAGCAAAATAGGCTGGACTAGATAGCTCTCCGAAGAGTAATCAGAGATATCAAAGAAAGGTAGAGGCAGTAGCAGCAGCAAAGGCACCATCGCCAACCACCCCCTCAACAATAGCATCAACAACAGCCGCTGCAGGACCTAGGGATTGTCCATAACCCCTTTCCAAACCATCCGCCAGCTCCCAATCCACCACAGCAACCAGCCCAGGTGAATCCTATCATCCATCACCCCCCTCCTCAAGTGAACTAGATGTACGATGATGAACCCGATGTTCAGCAGATGATGGCCATTAACCACCAATACCCCCAACAATCCCAAACAATACAACCAGCCAACATGGCTCCCCAATCAATCCCTCCTTTAGTTTCCCAGGCCAACGCCATCATACTACCCATCGGCTCAACACCCGTGCCAGTCGCTATGCCCTCCATTATCCTACCACCTACCACATCCCTCGCTCCACCTGTCTCCACGTTACCACCACACGTTATAGCCGCTCCCACACCCATCATTTTACCTCCACCTGGGCTGGACCAACCTTTCGTTGCCACATTATCCTCCACCAGATAACCCATCAACCAACCAACTACCCTACGGAGTGGACGAGTTTTTTGTTGCCCGTATCCACCCATCTCCACTACCTCCACGAGCTAAGGCAATCCCCAACCGGTCCTGCAGCCACAGCCTCAACAGCAACCACAAGATGAGGGGGTGATTGAGCCACTGCCCGGTACACATTATGATATCCTCAAGCATCTTGATCATGTTCCAGCTAAAATCTCCATACTAGAATTGATAAAGAGATCCAAAGAACATCAAGAAGCATTGAGAAATTTCTTACAAAGGGTAGTGGTGAATGAGGACATGCTCGTCGACAAACTGCTGAGTGCACTAGCCATTGTGACTCGTAGGCCAGCCATCACCTTTGCCGAGAATGAACTAGCACCCCCAGAAGCTAGGAGGCTCCCGCTCTGTGTTACCCTAGTCATCAACCATGTGGCAGTAGGGGCAGCACTGGTCGACACTGGGGCGTCAATAAACGTCTGCCCACTGAGTACTCTAAGAGCATGTGATGTGTTGGAGGGGCTGTTAAAACCAACGCCAACCACTATTGCTGCATATGACAACTCTAAAAGATCTTGCCACGGCATGGTGACTGTACAAGCTGAACTGGGCCCGTTAGCCGTCACTATTGATTTCTATGTACTTGACATCGATCCCACATTCAAGGCCATCCTGGGGTGTCCATGGTCAGAAGCACTAGAAGCCGTTCCGTCCACTACACATCAATGCCTAAAGTTCCCCTTACAAGGATGGATCATCAAGGTCAAAATCATAGCCACTGCTCACACGGTTGACGCCATCAACAACACCCACCTCCCAGCCGTCTGGCCCGCCAACAAGCCCGTTGTCTTGGTACTGGACATCAACTACCCATGGGCTTATTCATTCCATTCCAAACAAGAGGCAAGTCCTGCACAAGTCAATGCGGTCAAGAGGAAGGAGCCACTAAACACTAAGGGGTGGCAAATCATGATGAAGCTTGGCTATGAAGAAGGAAAAGGCCTAGGGGCAGAATTATAGGGCATCACCAAGCCTATCCCAGACATCGTAATGAAAAGCCGATGGGGACTTGGTTACAGGGAAAAGTCCAAAACATGGTCATCTAACACATCCACCCTCAAAGCTGATCGCGAACCACTCACATGGACGCTATGGTGTCACTTTACCAGAGGTCCAACCCAACCGGGATATAACACTGTGGTGGTCGAGGCAGAGCTGTCACAACATGAGGTGCATGGCAGACACTTCGCTAGGCACATGGCCCCCATGCTCACATACAGAGCGTTAGAAACACTCCGCCCCGGAAAGAGAAGGTAGACAGGGGACCTAGAGGCTGAGTGGTGTTGAACCACTCCTATATTTTACCATTATATTTTGGTGATAACAAAATTTATGATTAATTAAATATTATTAAATATATTTAATATTATGTTCTTCATAATAAATATAAATTTATGGAATTATTGCTGTATGATTTGCACTAAAAAGCTAAATCGATGTCCATTCAATATACATCGATTTCAGTTCTTAAAGTTCCACATCGATTTGCTTGAAAACATGGATTTCACTGCAACATCGATTTGCTTGAAAACATGGATTTGCCTCTCACATCGATTTGGTAAGTGAAACATCGATTTGCTTCAAACATTGATTTGATAAGTGAAACATCGATTTGCCTCTCACATCGATTTGGTAAGTGAAACATCGATTTGCCTCTCACATTGATTTGGTAAGTGAAACATCGATTTGCTTCAAACATCGATTTGGTAAGTTAAACATCGATTTGCTCTCACATCGATTTGCTCTCATAAGGATTCGGTCTCATAAGGATTTGATAAGTGATTTGCTCTTATAAGGATTCGGTCTCATAAGGATTTGATAAGTGAAACATGGATTTGCTCTCACATGGATTTGCTCTTACATGGATTTGCTCTCACATGGATTTCAACATGGATTTCACTTAAACATCGATTTCCTTATATTTCAAAATGTTTTTTCCATCTAGTGAAAAAGTCAAATATTTTTTATTTGCGTAATCTTCTATCTTTCTGTCTGGAGATCTTTTTGCTTATCTCTCTAGATCTCTTTTCCTGCCAACAAAAAGGTGGTCACTTACTACTTCTGGGTGGCAATAGGAAACATAGAGGTATGAACCTTTTTGACAGAAACACTCTTTTATCTAAACACTCTCTTATATGCTTGCAGACCTCGTAGACTACAAAATATCAGAAGAAAGAGAAGATGAGCAATGGCTAGAACTCCAACGGATTTATTCAAATTGCTCATATAAAAGATGAAGTATGGATGATGAAGAAGTAGAGAGCTTTTCTGAAGATCTTTGAAGGAGTGTGCATCCTGTGAGGAACCTCAACTCCACATACACTCATGGAAAGAGAGAAGAGCTCAAGCCAAATAATGAGAAGCCTTTCATAGCAGAAGTCTTCAACGCTTTCAAGCCTTCCTCTCTTCACTCTCTCTCTCTGATCATTGTAATTCTTGGGGAGAGTCTTTTGTTGAGAGTTTCTTGGTCAAAGTCCATTCTTGAAGAACTCTCAGCATTGTTCTTTCTTTTCTAAGAAAGATCTTTGTCTAGTTGTAGGACTGTATATAGTGTAGAACCTAGCTAGGGGTTTGTGTCTAGCAGAACCACACTGGGGTTTGTACCAGGAGGTTGACTTCTTGACCTGTAAAAGAAGTGGGCTGCCTTCTTGCCCTGGAGAGAGAAGAAGACCAGCTGGGGTGTTAGGTGTTGTATTGTCCGTAAGGGGGACTGTACCCTTGGTTAGTGAAATCCCAAGAGTTTGCTTGGGGACTGGACGTAGGACTTCCATGTGGGAAGGGCCGAACCAAGATAATTCCTTATGTCTCTTTGTGTGATTGTTTATTTGCTTCCGTACTGCTACTCTCTATCACACTTAACTAACCAACTTCCAAGTGATAATTTTCTGTGTTTAAGTTTCTATTTCAGATTTCAGAAAAACCTATTCACCCCCCCCCCTCTAGGTTAGCTTGCTGCCATACCAAAAGAGCCAACAAGTGGTACCACTGGTTCGATATAGAAGACATCATTATAGCCTTCAACCGTCTGTTCTGGGAGGAAGAAAGAACATGGCCGCCAGCTACAGCCGAACTGCTTGATCCGCCCACATCCAAGAGACAGTTGATGAGCGAAGCTACAGACGTGGGAGAGCCCGACATCCCCTACGAAGAAGGGAAGACAGTGGACGAGCTGTGGAGGGGCACGTGCCTAGCCATCCACCCATCACTCTTGTGTTCCCTCCTCCCAAGCCTGGTCCCTTCATCCCCTCCCTTAGTCATTCAACTATCTCCCCAACTCTTGGCAGCTGCCCACAACATCCTCACTCCTAACCTCCCATCCTCAGTCCTCTCCGCTCTGCAATCTGTTCCGAGCGACCACGAGATCACTCTCTCGTGTTACATGCTCTCCACCGATCTCCAAAAAAAAACGTCAATCTTCAAATGCACATTGAGGTCGAGGAGCCGGCATACCTCCTTCACCCTCCTGATCAGGGGCACCCCTCAGCTGGGGCTTCCCCTCTTGCTCCTTCATTAGGAGCCATCCTCTTCGAGGTCACCATGTCGTCCCCTAGTCCTGTAGAGTCGTCTAGCCAATTAGGATCGTCTAGGTTAAAATAGTCAAGTCTTAGTTTAGGAGAGTCTAGGGTAGAAAGTCAGGTCGACCCAGCACCCGCCAAGTCCAAACGTCACCCTAGGAAGCAACGGGGCAAGGCTATTCTCCGAAGATACCTTCAAGAGTTAGCTCGGCGATGTCAAGCATTGTTATTAATCGAGGAGTTCACAAAGGACGCGTTGGTGTTAGAAGAAGAGATTGGGCAGGATGGGGTGTTCGTAGACGACGGATCTACGAGATCATGAATGATGAGGACCTAATCGATGAAGAGGATGGCGAAGTAGATGACACTGCCGAGATGTACGCAAGTGTTGTAAGAAAATTTGATGAACCTATAACGGCAGTGGATGAACCTACTAAGGAAGTCAATCTTGGAACAAACGAAGATCCCAGGATAGTGATTATTTTAGCAAACCTCCCTCCTAATGAAGAAGATGAACTGGTGCAAATTCTGAGGGAGTACAAGGATACATTTGCCTGGTTGTATGAGGACATGCCCGGACTAGACCCCTCATTAGTGGAGCACCGACTTGTATTGAAAGAAGGGGCAAAGGCCATAAAGCAAAAACTTAGAAGGTTCCACCCACTTATGGCCCTAAAGATGAAGGACGAAGTAGACAAACTCTATAAGGCTAGATTCATCAGGGTAGTGCTTTATCTGAACTGGGTGGCAAATATAGTCCCGGTCATGAAGAAGGACGGAAAGGTCAGGATCTGTATTGACTTCCGGGACTTAAATAAGGCATGTCCAAAGGATGACTTCCTGCTTCCTCACATTGAATAGATTGATAACACTGCTGGGTATGAGACCCTCTCATTCATGGATGGCTATTCAGGTTATAACCAAATTCGTCTAGCTCCTGAGGATCAAGAGAAAACATCCTTCACCATGCCCTGGGGAACATACTGTTACGTAGTCATGCCATTTGGGCTAAAGAATGTTGAGGCTACCTATCAAAGGGCGATGATGGCTATCTTCCACGATATGATGCATGTCTATATAGAAGTGTACGTGGATGACATCTTGGTGAAGTCAAGAACCAGGAGAGAACACCCCGAGATCCTCGCCAAGGTGTTGCAAAGATCAAGGGAGTATAAACTGAGAATGAATCCAAAGAAGTGTGTGTTCGGGGTATCGTCAGGAAAGTTGCTAGACTTCATAGTTAGTAAGCGGGGAATTGAGATCGATCCAAGCAAGGCCAAGGCTATTGCAGAAATGCCGCCTCCAAAGGACATCTCACAACTAAGAGGCTTGATTGGGAGTCTGCAATTCATTAGAAGATTCATATCATAGCATTCACAAAGATGTCGCCCATTCTATGATCTCTTGAAAGGAGGGGCAAAGTTCGAATGGAATGATAAGTGCCGAGAAGCCTTTGATGATTTGAAGAGGTATCTCATGAATCCCCCAATTTTGCAACCTCCTGTACCCGAAAAACCACTAATCCTATATCTCTCAGTCATTGAGGACTCCCTAGGTGCTGTCCTTGCGCAACATGTCTGAGTATGAAGCTCTCCTTGCTGGTCTTAAGCACGCTTATATCTTGGGTGCATCTCACCTTAGAATCATAGGAGACTCTCAGCTTGTTCTGCGGCAGGTGCTCTCAACTTACCGCACTCGTGACCCAAAGATTAAACCATATCAGGATCTGGTCACGTTGTTGGCAAGGAAGTTCCGCAAGCTTATCTATGTCCACACTCCTCGCTCACAAAATATCCTGGCTGACACCTTGGCGTCACTAACTTCATCTCTATCCTTCCCTCTGAGTCGTCGGACTGAGACAATTGTCGTCCAATGGATCGATGTTCCATCTCCCCAAGATCCTTGGTTCAAAAACCTTAGGACAACCTTAGAAGAGAGGACTAGGAAGAGAGAAGTGCAACAAGTCATGCTAGCCGAGCTTGAGGAAATCTTAGATGAAGAGGAATTGCCATGGTATTTTGAGATTGAGCAATACTATAAGGATGGGTCATATCCCGAAGGGGCAAATGTGGAGGATCGCACGGCCATAAGAAGAGCCACCTTAAGATACACAGTCGTTGGAGAAATTTTATATAGGCGGGCTCTTAATGGAGTTCTTTTGAGATGTCTTAATGATGACGAGGCTTGGAAGGTGGTAGAAGGAGCCCATGCTAGTGAATGCGGAGGGCATGTTAACAGTCAGATGCTTGCTAAGAAGATCATTAGGCAGGGCTACTACTGGCCAACCCTAGAAGAAGACTGTGCCATCTACGTCTGTAGGTGTGTCAAATGCCAACTCCATGCTGATAAAATTCATGCTCCTTCATCTTCACTTCATCCACTCTCCAAACCTTGGCCATTCTCCATGTGGGATTTTGATATTGTTGGCCCCCTTGGTGATCCTAATGCTCAAACCAAACAAAAATCGTTCATCCTCACAGCAACTAAGTATTACACCAAGTGGGCAGAAGCAGAAGCATTTGCAGAAATCAAAGCATCCACAGTTTGCCGCTTTATCATGAAGAATATCATCTCGCGGTTTGGAGTGCCAAGCAGCATCGTCACAGTCAATGGGCCGCAATTCATCTCACAAGAACTTGGACCTCTGTAAGAAATACAACATCACTCTGCATCATTCATCTCCATATTACCCCCAAGGCAATGGCCAAGCTGAAGCAACTAATAAAACCCTTCTTAAAATCTTGAAGAAAACTTGTGAATCGCATAAATTCGCCGATTGGGCAGAAAAGCTAATAGAGGCTCTATGGGCCTATTGTACCTCAGTCCGTACTCCCACGGGGTAAACCCCGTATGCTCTCACCTATGGGATGGAGGCGGTAGTTCCATATGAGATCTTGATCCTTTCACTAAGAGTCCAACTTGATAAGGAACTTAATCTTGACGTTCGTCGAGAGGCATTGCAAGTCCAATTGGAACTCTTAGATGAAAGGTGATTTATGGAAGCCGATCATGTACTCTCATATCAAAGGCGAATCTTAAGGTTTCTTGAAAAGAAGGTAATTGAGCGAAAATTCCAAGAGGGTGATATGGTCTTGAAACACTTTTTTATCAAACCTGGAGGTCCAAGGTCTAAATTGCAACCAAATTGGGAAGGTCCATACATTGTGAAAGAGGTGTATCCAGGAAATGCCTATCGCCTAATCAATGCTGAGGGCATAGAATTGTCACATCCGTGGAATGGGTTGTACCTCAAAAGATTCTATCCCTAGGTCTTTAGGTGTGAGGCCACAACACTTAGATTAGGGATAACCCCGTGTTAAGAGTCTGAAGTCCTTTCCCAAATCATCAAGGGTTGACCTAAGTTAGGACTCACACACACACACATGGCAAGCCCGGGCAACTGCACTTAGTAGATACCGTGGCTAGGTGGGCCCTACTCTAGTGATGCGACGATCATTCCCTCCTAAATCAGTCTAAGTGTAGGGGCAAGGGTCGTAAGGGTGAGGTTGTCAACCTTCGGCACACCCTGATGAGAGGAAGTCTCAAACAGGGACGGTCAAATAACAAAAGCAAAGGAACAAAAAGCAAAAGAAAGGATAGAAAAATACATGATAGAATAGGGGCATGGCAAAGAGTGGCAAAGCCCCCGCGGGACGCTCATAAGCCCAGTCGTACGCATGCCCCAGACAATGCAAATCCATAAGAAAAGACCACAAAGTCCCTACGCAATAGACCTAATCTTTGAAGGGTATGCCGCGGGAAGAAGCCGAACCCCAACGTCCTTAAACCTATATTAGACTTTCCTTAAATAGTCTTCCATTTCCCTCTATAAGATCAGGTCACCTCTTAGGTATGGCCTAACTAGCTGCACTATGAACTAGGGGCAGTCACCCATGGCATGTCACCCCTAAACGCACGTCCTACCTTAGTAAGGCCTTTGGTAAGAAGGGGAAGTGACCAAGATTCCTAACCAGCAGTTTGAACTGGTCTATGTGTTGTGGCCCAAAAGGGCGAGTATCTTCTGCCTCGCGCGTCTTATTTTAGGAAGGGCTAACATCGGCTTTAGACGTCTTTCAAAACACCAAAAAAATCACATATTTCAAAACTCCAAAAAAATCAAATATTTCAAAACTCCAAAAAAATCAAATAGTTCAAAACTCTAAAAAATCAAATATTTCAAAACTCCAAAAAAAATAAATATTTCAAAACTCCCAAAAAATCAAATATTTCAAAACTCCAAAAAAATGTTTTCAAACTCCCAAAAAACACTTTACTCATTCATGCATGTCATTCATTTATTTATGTCTTTTCGCCTATTTAATAAGGCTTAGCCCCTTGATCATTTTATTGAGATTGGTCACTTATCATATTTAAGGCAAGGGGCTAAGTCGAAGAACGGATATAACTTGTTTTCATGGTTGTCCTGAGTGTGCAGGTCGCAGCAGAAGAGAGAAAGTGGCACTCATATCTCACTCGTCACTGTCAAACAATCACATTCCATTCTATATATACATCATCATCATAACATGAACAAAAAAGGGGCAAAGTACAAGCCCTCAACCACTCTCCCCTGTACACTCAGGCAGGCGGGAAGGTGGAGGGGCCACCTCCCTCGGTCCCGTCGTGATCCCCTCGGCTGCTCCCTCGCGCCGTCATCCCTCCTCCTCATTCCTCCGTCGCTCAGAGGAACCCGTCAGGTAGTGCCCTGCCGATCCGCTGGGGATGCCACTCCTGCTGGCCGACTAGCAACTGCGCTCGACCAGGGACAAGGCTCTCTCCAGCCCCCTCATCTCTGACCTCAGCACCAGGACAGTATGTCGCTAGCTCTCCAGCTGCGAGCGGAGCTCATCCACCTCCCAGTGCAGTCCCGTCGCCTCATCCATCTGAGGGTGTGGGCGTACCTCTGCCATCTCCGCCTCTAGCGCGGTCGTCCGCGCTAGGGTGTCCCTCAACTCTGCCTCCTGTAAGTCAAACATTTGTCAATAAGGGAATAAAATACAAGGGGCAGGTAATTAATAACTCACCCGCTCACGTAGCTGGGCCATAGCATCCTCCGACCGGGTCACCGCTACTGCCAACTGGCCCTCCAACATGGAGCGGCCAGGCTCGTCCCGGGAAGTAGAAGCACCCCCCACCATCTGCTGCACCCCTCCAGCTCGATGCGCTGCAAAGGATAACACAAGAATTAGTCAAACTAAAGTCAAGAATAGAAAGGGCAGGATATAGAACACTCACCAGCTCAGTCATGGTCCGCTGGAGGTCATCCCTCTACTGGATTGTGGAGTGGAGGATGCCCTCGAGGGAGGCGATCCGACCCCCGGGGTCAAGCTACAAACAAAGTCAAGTTAGCCAAAGAATTAACAATTAAAATATTTAGAAAGGGCTAAGTTAGTGACACTCACCGGTCGTCGGGTCCCTCTGTAGACCTGGGGCCCGTATCTCCGTGCGTAGGCACAAAAGTAGTCCTCGTCTCTGGTGGCCTCGGAGGTCACCACTCGGCCCCACTGCCACCAATCCTCAAGCTGCTTCCGGGCTCGCTCTCTCCAGTCAGTGACCTGCTGGATGCCCTGGAAGCTGCGACCCGGTCACTCCCATAGCCTCTGTCGGGTCGGGAACTCCACCACCGCCTGGTGGAGCCCCAGCGTCTGCGCGACCAGCCAGAGGTGGAGTGGTACCACCGTGTTGAAGGCATGAAGCTAGATCTCCCTACTGAAGTAGGGGCAGCCCTGCTCCACCCACGGCTGGTCATTGTCGTCCACCCCGGCGTAGGGAGTCCACTCGAGCTACACATCACATATAGGAATTCATTAGTCGATGGTCAGTAATAAAGAAAGGAAGGGTTACTAAGTGTAGAAATACTCACATGTCCGATGGGGACGGCATCCAGTGCATCCTAGATGAGGGTCACCTACAGATGCAAGGACCAATCATCGCGGCGAAACCGCCAGCGCTGCAAGAGCGATACAGCGCCCGGCCGCCTCGGCACTCCCCAACCTAGGGAGGGGAGGTAGTAGTAGGCCCACACATGCAAAACAACATAATCAGTACCACAAGCAATTATAATATGCAGGAAAGCAATAAAGGGTAAGCGTGAGAAGCATACCTGTAAAAACGGAAAGAACCCGACCACCCCCGTCTCCCTACCGGAGGTACCCAGGCTGTCAAAAAGGTGGGCCAGAAGGGGCGCACCCCATGCATAACTGCCTACCTGGGTCAGATCCTCTAGCAGGGGCAAGCACCTGCAGCTCACCGGGTATCCTCGGGTCCCCAAGATCAGCTTCCCGATCACGAGAATCAGGAAGCGCCTCAGGTCTCTGTCTACCTATGCTCCCTCCTCCTCTGCCAGTGTCGCCCTGGCACCTGCTGTCAGCCGAGCCATGTATTCTGCCTGGCCCTCTTTTGTCTGGTGGAGAGCATATGCCACCCCTAAGCTTGCCTGTAGCCTCGTCCTCGGCACCAAGGACGACCTCTTCCTCGTCACCTCCAACCCCAGGAGCCTCTCCACCATCTCCTGGTAGCAGGTGTAGATCATCCCTGTCACCGCCTAGCCATCAACCCTCAGGCCGGTGATCTGTGCCACGTCCTCTAATGTGGGGATCATATGACCCCACGGGAGAAGGAAGGCATGGCACTCGGGGTCCCAGCGTTCCTTCAGCGCCTGAATCAGCGCCACATCGGGCGTAAGCTCCTCTAACCTAAGAAAGGGGCTGAACCCCATCTGCTCCAACCGTGTCCTCTGGAAGTCCGGCAATCCCTGATAGATCACCCGGATGACGGCCCACCCCAGTCAGGACCGTAGCTCGCTCTACAAAACAGCCACAAAAACACGAAGATCAGTCAAAATCCACAAAATAGCACTCTGTTCAGATCGCTACTGGCCCCCTGTCGCCTCCTAAACGCGACACAGCGGGCGTCGCGTTCATGTTTCTGAAGGCGACGGGGCTATCCATCGCCTTCTGAACACGACAACTCCTATGTCACGTTCTTCCTGGTAATGCGGCAGGAAGCCTGTCGCATTCACAGGGTGACCAGGGGCGGCCAATCATTCCACCTTGGGCCAAACACCCTACATGGGTGCTAGGCACCTCAATCCACCCGTCCCCCCACCAATCATGCTAGAAAAGTTAGGGTTCTGGCCTACCTTTTTGGGGCCGGTCCCTTCTTCCTCGCTCGGCGCCTTTGGGAGGTCTACCTCCATGGGGAGGGTTGGAGCTTCCTCCCCCGTCGCCTCCTCTGTCGTCCGACGCTTACTGATGGTCCTTTTGGACCTCGCCTACCAGTCACCGTCACCACCTTCATCGCCCTCCATCGCCTTAGCCGTCGGAAAGCTAGAAGAGAAAGAAGAAGAGGAAGAAGACTGGAAGAAGGAGAGAGAAGAGAAGGGGGGCGATCACCGTCGCCGTCGGCCGAGGTCGTCGGAGAAAGGGGGGTTTTCTGTCGCCAGAGAAGAAAGGGGAGAAGGAAGAGAGAGAAGAGTGAAAGAGGGAAAGAAGGAAAGGTGTGTGGGCCTAGAATTCAAACCGCCTCGATCATGTGGTCGCGACAAGGAGTCTTTCGCCTTCTGTTTAGGTCGCGATAGCCTCCCAGTCACGTTCAGGATCCTGGTCGCGGCCATTGACCTGTCACGTTCAAGGTCGCAATGCTAGTTCTATCGCCTTCTCAGTCTGTTCACAGAACACTTAAAAATTCATATTTTCATGCTAAAACTCACATGCATACATCAAATAAAAGCTAAAAATTGTCATAAAGTCCCTGATACATCACTCTCATGCCACCAATACATCAAATCTCTCAAAAATCCCCTAAAGTACAATCATGTCTCTCTTGCAAGCTCGCAATCCTCACGTGGCCGGATCTCTCTATACTCTCTGAGGTACACAAAATATGTATACTTGTTGCATTAGCTTCAGGTAGCGACAGTCACTCTGTCGCGCTCTGTGCTTCAACATCTGTTGGCTGATTCCTTTGCATTGTTGTGATCCTTATTGCCAATTCGAGATGTATTTGCACTTATGCTTTAATGATGTTTTTGTTTTGATGCAAATTGAATTTTTTTTATCTTGTTTTTATTGCTTTATATCTTGAAAATCCAAAAAATTTGAAAACTCAGAAAATCCAAAAATCAGAAAACCAAAGACGACTCGTCAGGTCTGTTCAGGTAAGTATTTCTAACCTTAATCTCTGTATTACTATATGATATCTACCCTACTATATCATCTCAAGGACCGGCTGGTTCTCAGTGTGTTCCAGGATCTGAGTTCCCCTTCACCAAAAACAAGGATGATCTAAGTGCGCATTGTTAATCATTGGATAGGCCGTTAGATGGTATGGCTTGGGGACGATGGATTCTATCGCACGCCGGGGATGCGAAGTGTCTTGACCCTTGTTCATTTGTCTAGCAATATTATCTTTGAGTATTTGTTATTTTCTCCTTTTCTTTGCATTTTATTTTATGATTTCGTTTCTTTTAGCCCAGCATGCATCATTTAGGATCTTTGAGCTTCATGCTTCATGATTCGTCAAAGCCAACTTTGCAATGATGTTTCCAACCAAATCTTTATTTCTCAAACAAGGAATTTCATTCCATTTCGAATTTGAAAGTCTTCTTCGAGCTAGTTGCTTGGTCCAGTTTAACAGTATGGTTCCTATTCAAGATTCCTCTCATCCCCATTCATTATATCAGTCATTCTTTTTCCCTCTGATCCGCTCATTATTCGTGAATCGCTCAAAGGCCAGAGTCGAATCGACCAGCGGGCAGCACTATCCCCTAATGAACGAAACCTGCAAGCCTAAGATGGCCAGGGTACCTCTTCATCAAGAGGTTGATCATTTCTTTTCTTTTGATGTTTATTAGTCCCAGATTTGGAAGCATCCTTGCACTCTGTTCCAGCCATGTTCGAAGATCGCCAGATAATTCTCCCTGCTTATTCGTTCAGAATGGGTGTCTCTTTACCTTGATGCCCGCTTTTCATCTCATTCCGCTACATCGTCATTTCATGTCATCTTCGCTTCACTATCGCTCCACTCCCTTGCAAAGCAGGCATCAAGGAGGGGCAATCTATAGACACCTATTTTTGGCCCATAAGTCGAGCCAAATTCATTGTCATATCATTGACGCCCCACGTTGGCTCATCATCACCTAGCTGGCTTTATCCAATCATGGCATCTTTCTTATTAGTTCATCGCCCTAGTGGGTTCTTCCTGGTCACATCAATCAGTCTTCATCAGTATTTCATAGCTCTCTGAGTTAGGAGTTCAACGCTTCAAACTGCACGTCAATTCGATGCCCATGCAAGGAGATCAGACCCTTTGTATGAGCCATATGCTGAAAGTTCATGAAGGCGACCATGACCCTATCACTTTCCTATTCAGAAGGTGACGCCCTTCATGTCGCATTCTTCCTTACACCGATTTGCCTTCAAGCCAAAATCGATCTCCTTCAGAAGGTGACACCGCGATACGTCGCGTTCTCATTTGGCATTTTAATTCCCTGAAAAATCGCCAGAAAATGCTTAAAAGGTTTACTTCTATGGAAGGCGACGTATCTAGGTGTCGCGATCATGATTGCGACACAAAGCCTGTCGCGTTCTGGTTTCCATGCAACGTACCCTTTCTTAACCCGATTTGGACCCTTGCTATTCATGAATAATTCATCTTTTAGTGGGTCTAGAGGCGTCCAATTCCTTCCAAACTTGGAGGAAACCTTCTTTAGAAGTTCCTTTCCATGTTCTGACTCCCCTTGCCTGAGCATACTTGCCCAAAGTCGGACCATGCCCTATTATTCTCCTCTCAGCCCATTCAGGAATAATCACATATAAATCCCTTCATAGGAGACGGTTTAGGGCAAGGCCGGCGTCTGCTTCTTCCTCTCCCAGAGAGCTTCGAGTTCTCAGAAGACCTCTTAGCCTCCAGACGACCAGGAAGTGCCCCCAGGGCGTTTTCTCCTCATCTACACTTTTCCTCTCTAATTCTTCTTGATTTTTCTCTTCATACATGCATGTTTAGATTCATTTTTTTCGTAGATCTGCATTAGAACACTCCACACACACCTAGTTTAATCACCCAAAGGGGTTAAAACCCCACCCCACATGAGTTCCCTCCAATTATTTCATGTTCTTTCATGCTTTTGGGATAGATTCTACACACAACTTTTGTCTAATGGGTTTTCTCTTGTTTTGATGTTCTTGCTAGGATTATAGAAGACAGTAGCAGCATGAGGCTCTTGCCCCTTGGCCGGCTGAGGAGCAGGAAGAAGAGAATCCACGGTCTTTATTTTCTGAAGCAGAAGGCGATGTTCATCTGGTCGCGATCTACAGAAGGCGACAGTCCGCGCGTCGCGTTCAGAGAACCGGAAGGCGGCACCTCCATCGTCGCGTTCAACACAAGGCGACGGCGGGCCTGTCGCATTCCCAGGACCAGGTTCTTCTTCTACACCTTTCTTCCTTTTCCAAGGTAGTTAGCAGTCCCTTCATCTATACATCTCTTGCAACTACTTTGGTGGCGATCACGGTCCTTTTCTTTTATTTTTAATCATCATCTTTGGGGAGCAAATCCCGTGATTACAGATTCCCTCATGGAGACCGAGTTGGTTGTACCTTGAAGTTCCCTGGAGATAGCATGCACCTCCTCTCTCATCTTGTTCTCATGAGTGTGATTTGTAATATGGACTTAAGCCATTAATGTAAAGAGTGAACTAAAGTATAAAGTTCACCGTTATGCTGCCGAAATTATCTTTTGACTATTGTATCATGAAATCATGTTCACGGTTACTTATTACTTGTTCTCATTATCATCATGAACATGACATTACACATGCTTACATATTGAAACTCTTATTGGCCATTAATAATGAATGTGGGTATCTACATTTAAAAAGTAAAGTGAGATGCTGACCGGGCACGGCGAGTGTCCAAGGGCTCCAGTCTAGCCCCAATGACGGAGAGTCATAAATGTACTGTTAACCATGGGGTATAATGATTACTGGCGTTGCGTCTGAGCTGGGAGTCGTGTGTGTCATGTTGAATGCTAGATACAATATCCACATACACGTGTCCTAGTGTGCATTTCAAGATGGATCTTTCCTTGGTGTACATTAGTGTCTCCGTGCCTAATTAGTGTTACATGATCGAGCTCATGCGTGCTTGCTTGCTTGTGTGATATGGTCATCCTGCATTTATTGCAATTAGTGATATCTTGCATTCTTGAAAACTATTGACATCAAGTGAAATCTTGCGTGTTTGTACAAAGCGATCTATTGCTGGTTCTATCTCGTTATATTGTTCTAGATCTTGCTCTATCATGATCACTCTATCTAGCTTGTTTCATGTATCATGCTTTAATGAGTCTTATTCATACATGCATATCATGACATCCATCATGCTTACCTAGTTCTAAATTGCTAATCACTTATATCATTGCCCGCACATTGAGATATAAATCCTACTGGGCTAGTTTGCTCATCCCCTACTTTTAACCATTCTAGGTGATTATGAAATTCAAGAAGAGGAGCAAGTCGAGGATGGGAATGCGTCCGAGTGATGAGCGTTCCAACTATGAGTCTAGTTATAGTAGTTTGCTTTGAGTGTTAGATTCATGTAGTAGGAAGTGAGGTATTATGTACTTTTCATTTTATTGAGTCTAGTCCTGTTGTCCCATAGTTAAAGAGTTGTATTAGTTACATTTAATACAATGAGATGAATTAAATACAATTTCCATTGAGTTCCATATTTGGGCCCTATTATGATGATGTGTTGTTACACATTTAGTGCGTGCTAGCTAGAGGCTTATTTGCCGACTGTTCACGTCTCGGGATATCGACTCGAATTATTCGAATTAATTATCCACTACGTAATTATCGGGGCGTGACAGACAGCCAGAAGCTTTGCTAGCTAGTATGATGCTAGGTGAATGGAAGTTGCTAGAAGAATTTGCAAGTCTGAATTTAGATATGGAGGAGAAGGAGGAACAAGTGATGGTTTCTAATATCAAGTACAGTCGGATCTACTCACTGAAATCAAAGATATGCAAGGAGCAGATCCCTTCTTAGTTGATATTCAAGAGATGCTGGAGAAAAGACCGGATTTTTCTCTGACACGTGATAGAAGAATGTTATTCGAAGGCAAAACATGTGTACCTGATCTAGAAGACCTAAAAAAGAAGCTGCTAAAAGAAGCTGCTAAAAGAAGCTCACTAGTCAAAGTATACCATTCATACCGGATCAACAAAAATGTATCAAGACCTAAAAAGGTCTTATTGGTGGCCGAATATGAAGAGGGATGTGGCCGACTTTGTGGCACATTGTTTGACCTGCCAGCAAGTCAAGGTTAAACATTTCAGACTTGCACGATTACAACCACTGGACATCCCAAAATGGAAGTGGGATAGTATTTGTATGGATTTTATCATGAGACTACCTAGGTCTAGAGGAGGTTTAGACGCAATATGGGTGATAGTAGACAGATTGACTAAGTCAGCTCATTTCTTGCCAATTAAGAGCACATGGACAGTAGATATGTTGGTTGTACTCTATGTCAAAGAAGTGGTTAGATTGTATGGGGTTCCATCCACTATAATATCTGATCAGGATCCTAGATTCACCTCACACTTCTGGAAAGGGTTACAAGCAGCATTGGGTACTTTTGCACTACCTTTCATCCACAAACAGATGGACAAACTGAAAGAACCAATCAGATAGTGGAAGACATGCTCCGGGCTTGTGTGATTGATTTTAGGGGATGCTGGAATGAGTAGTTATTTTTAATTGAGTTTGCATATAACAACAGCTACCATGCAAGCATCAAGATGGCACCGTTTGAAGCCTTATATGGCAAGAGTTGCAGATCACCTCTTCGTTGGGAGGAGGTTGGAGAAAACCAATGGGTTGGACCCGACTTAGTAGAAGCGACTGTCAAGAAGGTTCAAATTGTTAGGGAACGTCTGAAGATAGCCCAGTCAAGGCAGAAAAGTTATGCAAACAAACAGAGGAGAGAGTTGGAATGCCAAATTAGTGACCATGTCTTCCTGAAGGTCTCACCTTCACGGGGAATTCAAAGATTTGGGATCAAGGAAAAGTTGAGTACCAGATTTATCGGCCCTTTTGAAATTCTTGAAGGCGTTGGCCAAGTAGCCTACAGACTAGCACCACCTCCACAACTAGCAAATGTACACAATGTCTTCCACATATCCATGCCAAGGAGGTATGTGTTTGATGCTGACCATATGATTTTCCATGAAGATTTGGAGATTCGAGAGGACTTAACTTATGAGAAGAAACCGATCAAGATATTGGATCGGAAACTACAACAACTAAGGAATCGTACAATACCCATGGTTAAGGTCCAGTGGAGTCGAGAAGGAGTTACAAATGCTACCTGGGCATCAGAGGAAAGAATGAAGAAAAACCACCTAGAATTATTCTCATGTATGGCACTGTACTATCGTGTATAAATTTGGGGATCAAATTTTCTTAAGTGGGGGAGGATGTAACACTCCGAAAATTTAATTAATTAAAAATTAAGGAAAATAGTAAATGAATAAAGATGGTCAAATGAAATAAAAATAAATATCATAGTTAAACTCCCAAGAAGTGGAATCAACCATTTAAATTATGCTGGGCCAAAAACAACTCTTATTGGACCAAAGAACAAAACCCATTGACATTAAATCCTAAAATTTGTAACCCTAATTGAGCAGAAAATAGAAAGGGGCAATTAGGGCAAAAAGCAAATGTAATTAGCCATACTTAGCAACCAAATTCATACTCAGCTATGTTAGGATGTTTCTTAATAGCATTACTACTCCAATTGGGAGGAGAATCCCCAAATCTTGGAAGGTACCATGCTAGAACCGCAACCCAACTTTCCTAGTTTCATCAGGACTTGAAATTAACCCTAAATCTATAAATAATCATCATGAGATTCTTGGGGAAGGGTTACCATCATGCTGGGGTTGTGAGGAGGCTGGCTAGGGCACCAGAGGAGGAGGAATTCGTCCCCAACTCAAGGCTTCTTCCTCAACTCGTGCTCTGTGCAACCTGTGCAGAAGACCTATCTTAGAACCATCCAAAGGTAGGTGTTCTTAGGCTTAAACTAAACATAGCACAAACCAATGGAAAGAGCATTGAGTCTAGTTTCATATGCATTTATTTTCCCTAATTTTTATCGACTGTGCTATGAGTATTAAGTGTTTTCCAAACATCGTGCATGTTTAGGGCTTTTAGTGTTCACGTCGATTTTAACACATCCTGAGGCCAAATCATGTGAAATCAAAACCATAGTTCTCTTCTACTCATCATACCCAACATCTTTCATGTTCATACTTTTGTTCTAGGAGCCCTAGATCATGAGTTATAAGTGTTGCATACATGACTACCCCGTTTTTACTGTTTTCGGTTGAAACCCTAAAACGCGACCATTCCAGACGTCACGTTCTTTACTGCATGAACGCGATGTACTAGACCGTCGCTTTCACATGAAAGGTGACCAAACCTTCCATCGCGATTATGACTTTGACTCAACTATTTTGACACATAAAAATGTGTGTCACGTGCGTTTCAGTGCTGGTCTTGAACGCGATGGGACATGATGTCGCGATTTGACCAGTTTTCCCACTCATGTATTTCGCATAATTTTTATATCAGAATTTCAAAAACACCTATTGAACGCGACGTGTTGAACTGTCATGATTCAGGGTTGTAGCAACCATTACCTATCTCATTATGAAGGCGACTGACAAGGTTGTCGCGTTTTAAAAGCCATCGTGACATATCAGCCTGTCGTGACATAAAGGCGACAGACATGTCCGTCGCGATTTGATGTTTCACAGAGTGCTTGTATTTTTGAACCATGTACGGTCTTCTTAAGTGTGACGATTGAACCCATCACGATTTAAAGGCCAACCCGAGACTATTTTCTTGAGTTGTACAGTCAACCATGTGCATGTCCTGCTATTATATCATGTCATTTAGTTAGTCAATGGCCTAAAAGTTATCAACCTACATGAAAGCTATAAGAATATGAATCTCTATTCTAATTGATTGCTTGATTCCATCTTCCATGAGAATGCTATGTGCTATGTTCTTACTCTATCTTGATGATAATTGAAAGTGTTATATGTTAAAAGTGTAGAGATCATGTGATAGACTGAATTGCATACCATGTCATGCCTTCTTGTTAAAAGCTTTCCGACTTGTTTCAAACCGATGGATTGTGATATTGAGACAAGTTCTACATGACACATTGCACATATAGGCAGCCCTCTCTTGGGGAATTGGAAATTCTTAGTCGGTCATTCTGTATCGGAATACTAGTGACCTTTTCTCTAAGACCTCCATAAATCTCCATACTTTGTGGATTCCCTCATGAAAACCGAGTTGGTTGTACCTTTGAAGTTTCCAGAAGATAGAAAACACCTCTGTTCTTATCTACTTCTCGTAAAAGTGATTTGATACATTGAAACCAGCCATTAAATGTAAAGATTAAACTAAAGTAAATAAGCCGTTATGCTGCCGAAATTTACTCAGGATCATGTCCATCTACCTTGTTCCTTATTATCATTGACATGATCTATAGTACATAACTGTATATTGTTTGGAATTCGTATTGGCCATAAATGAATGAATGGAATTACCAGAATTTATTGGAATTTCAGTTCATAACCATGCCTGTGCATTTAAGGGCCTAGTTTGGTTCTGGGAGGAGCACCCGAAATACTTATAATCGCGAGAGTATATGATCTATTGAGGTGTTTGGCAATCACCTAATTGAATGCAAGATTGATCTGGGTAATTTCCACATTGTTATTGAATGATTGAATGAATGATTGATTGATTGAATTGTTATATGTGAAATGGCCAAATCTATTGTACATGTCTTCGTTATTGAATCCAATATGTCATTGTCCACTGGAATTCTAAGGAATTCAACTTGAGATATACATTGTACATACTATAGATTATTGAATCTCTTCTATTTGACAAATGATCATACTGTCATCTGTTCCATTGTTAAACGTTCCTTCTCACATGGTAAATGTCATTGGACTTTGTTTATTGAATCGTTCTCGTACATGTTATACCATTGGACATTGTTCCATATTGATTATTATGATCATCTTGCCATAATTATTGCATGATAGTATCTCACATGTTAACATGTTAATTACGTAAAGCATGCTCGCCCCATGAGATGTAAATCCTACTGGGCATTAGTGCGCTCACACCTACTTTCCATAATATTTCAGGTGAAGATTATGAAGAGGTAGAACATGATGGGGCTGGGGAAGAGTGAATAACTTCTTTGACTGTACCCGTCAACGTAGCTCGTCAGCCATCAAGTTTAGAGTTAAAAGAGTCTGTAATAGTTAGTTCTACTTTTATTGTAAGACTCGGTCCTCTTGGGCCCTTGGCCCTATCCTCAGGGTCGCGATGGACACCCTGGTCGTGAAATGGTCACACTTGGCCATCATGACATGGCCGAGACGGGGGTGGGCGTCGCGTTCTGGTCGCGGCGTCTGAAGGCGTGCTTTTCTGACCGATCTTGTAACGCCCCAAAAAATTTATTTATTGGAAAAACATGAAGATTTTGATTGTTAAATATAACTACTTTCATGAGATGTAATTAACTTTAATTTAGGATTAATTTGTATTAATAAATGTTATTCTAGTGTCATATCAGAGGTGCGTACTTCGACAAGGCGACACCAAAATTCTGTAACGAAATTGAAATCTGAGAACAGCATAATTTCTAGAAAAAAGTGCTGATATCATAAAAGTAAATATCCGGAATTGTTGACGCGCGCATTTCAAGATTAAGTCGACGTAATGATTTTTCGGGCAATTTTTGCTGGGTGAAAAATAAATTCTAAAATTAAAATAAAATTACCATAATTTGTAAAATCTTTTAATTAGCTTATGGTTGAAATTTCAACTTGAATGGACACCATTTGGGTATAAAAGTTTAGGGTCAAATGGACCAGCTGATTAACCCATTTACATAACCCATTTCTTTGAATAAACTTTGCTTACGTATTATGGGCTACATAAGCTCATTTCACTTGGGGTAGAAGGGCTACACATTTTACCATATGTGAAAGCCATGGGAATCATGCATGGTAAACGTGGCTTGGTGGTGGTAAAAGGGTTTTTTACGGCTCCACATGTTTGGCTACGTGCCAAACATGCATGGAACCTGAGAGTTTATATAAACTCTCCCTTCACCTTTCATGTGAGCTTTTCCCACCATTTTCCCAGTCTTGCTGCTGCTACTGCTGCTTGGTCGTAGCTGCTGCTGCTGTGTTCCTGTAGCTGCTGAGCTGCTCCAACTGAAGCTGTTGCTGCTACTTTATCCTTTACACCTGTCGTAGTTGCCACAGCAAGTCTTTTTCTTCCTGCTACTATTAGTTCCTTCGTTGGGGAGAGGAGAAAGACCTTCATCTTTCCTAAGTCAAGTAGGATTTCTCTCCTTCTTGTCTCCCTCTTTTGCTAAGAACCTTGTGTTTAAGTGTCTTACCATGTCCCTGTTCTGATTTGTGTTGTTGAAACCAGTAGAAACAGTTTTCTTTTCTGTAATCACCTCTCCTTCTTTTGTTAGAATCCTGAGTCTGAGTGTATACCATATTCACATCTTGATTTGTGTTTTGTAAAGATCATTAGGTATGCCTTTCTGTCCATTGTGTTCATGCTTTAGCTAATGCTCATGTCTTAGCCAAGTATACTTGTGAAGAAATTCTTTTAGATGCAAGGAAAAATTTCCTAGAAGGGTTGTATATACAATAATCTTCCTTTCATAAGTTTTTCATGCCACCCATGTTGTAGGATTCTTCTTCTTCTTCTTCTTCTTCTTCTTCTTCTTCTTCTTCTTCTTCTTCTTCTTCTTCTTCTTCTCCTCTTTTGATTGTGTTCTGGAGAACACAGGATGTGTCGACACACATTTGACCTGTGTCGACACAACTGTCTTCCTCTCTTCTGACTGTGTTCTGGAGAACACAGGATGTGTCGACACACACTTGACCTGTGTCGACACACACTTGACCTGTGTTGACACGCACTTGACCTGTGTTGACACAACTGTCTTCTTCTCTTCTGACTGTGTTCTAGAGAACACAGGATGTGTCGACACACACTTGACCTGTGTCGACACACATTTGACCTGTGTCGACACACATTTGAACTGTGTCGACACAACTAACTTTTTTGCTCTTTACTGCTTTCTGGGAGCAAGGGCTGTGTCGACACACACTTGACCTGTGTCGACACAACTGGCTTGACATACCAAGTAGTGTCGACCTGTCTGTCAAGTAGTGTCGATCTGTCTTCAACACAACATATACCACTGTGAGGGGTCATTCTTTTAGCTATGGATTTTTCTTAAACAACCAAAGTTTGATTGTTTCCTACATGGCTACAACCTTCTGGAGTCATTGGTATTAATCCCTAAACCTTTGTTACATGTGAGATTTTGAGTACCTGTGTACCATACTTGAAAGTTTAACAAAAATGTTTGTGATGACAACTTTGGGCCTTTGGACTCATTTAAGATAAATGCCTGTGCAAATGTGGCTGATCTAGTCCCGGGAGGAGCACCCGAATTCGTTTACTAGCCGTACGGAACGATAATGGATCTCTTGGATGTTTGGCATTGCATCATACTTACTTGATTGGTCATCATATTACTTTATCATGAGTTGAAAATGTACTTGAACCAGAACTGATTTGTATCCTGAACTCTTTTCTATGAAAATTTAACACACTACTCTTGTTCTACAATTGTTATCTAATTGACATGGTTATACAATCATCCTTGATGTTCAGTAGTGCTACCAATTAAGTTTCTTGCTCAATTCTTTAGTTATCTGAATCCTTTTGATTAGAAGGGTGAATCCTACTGGGCACAATTGCTCATTCAATTTTACTTTTTAGGTGAATAAGATGAGCCTAGTTCTTAAGGGGGGGTGCTGAGCGGGACAACTAGTCTTCGGAGTCCAACAAAAAAAAAAAATTAGTACTGTAGTTAGAGATGGGTTGTCATTAAGCTATGATGATGCCAGATGTATAAAAAATTATAAGCTTTATTTCTTAAGTCTATTTTTCCATCATTTCCGATAAATAGATATTTATTAGGATGCGACAGATCTGACCGTTGTCCTTTCTGTCAGAACAGCTTTGTCGGGTGTCAGGTGCGTACAACATTGACGCGACCTGGCAGGCCGTCGCGTTTTGGTTTTTCGATCTACGAGGTTTGACCACCTTTTAGTGTCACGCTGGGGATGGCTGTCGCGACATGATCGCAATGCCCGGGGGTGTCGCAACATGCTTGTTGTCGCACCAGGCAGACCTGTCGCGTCTTGGGGCCCATCGGTTTAAAATCAAGGCCGGCGCCCCATTTCCCCCTCTCTCTCCCTTTCCTTCTTCTTCTTCTTCCTTCTTCCTCTCCCGAGCTCTCTTGCATTATCTGGTGGTTTTGTGGTGCTCATGGCGAGGAGGTGACGTCCCCTTGGTGTAGGCGACGTGCTCGTGGTACTTGGAGCGAGGAAGAGGTGGCCATTCCGACGTGAAGGCCCCAATGGGTCAGCTCTACTCCTCGAGGTAGGGACCCTTGACTCCTCTCATTCTAAGCATGCTCCCTTCCCTTTTGAGATGGTGGTTTCTCTGTGGTTTGGGGTCGTGGGGTATGTGAGGATCATGCTCGTAGTGAGTGAGCTTTCCTTCGAGCATAGATTCCTTGTAATCCATATTTTATGGGGTTTTGAGGGTGGTTTGGTGCATTTACAACCTTTCCTAGTGTTTCCCATGCTCCCCTCTCCCTATAGAGATGGTTTTAAACGATTTTGGGGTGGTCCTTGGGAGGACTATACCGGGACGCCCCTCAATTGAGATCACGACCGTTATAAAGGTCGCTATGATGTCGCGACCGGCTCGGCCGCCGCAACATCATCTCGACGCTCTGAGGCGTCGCGACTTGGTCGTGACGCTCTGTAGCATCGTAACATGGTCATGACAGCCTGAGGCATCGCGACAAGGTAACAACGGCCTGTGGCATCGCGACAGCACCAGAGACAGGTAAGTCCTTACGGAGTTCTGTTTTCCGTGGAGTCTTCGCCGTTTCCGGTTCTTTCTGTACTCGTGGCACCAGTGCTAGTTCCTAGTACGGTCCTACACTAATTGTTCGCTTGGTGCTCGGCACCTGAGGGCTTGTCCTGCGAGAGAGGTTCTTACCATTTTCCTGGGACCCCCATCCTCATGCGCCTTAGAGGGAGCGTTCGGGGCGACGAGCGTACTCGAGTCATGGACTCTGGAGTTGAGGGGAAAACGGTGGTTAGGACAGCGGCGTCGAGTCATTTGCAGAGCTCTCTTGGTTGGTCTGGGACACCGAGGATGGTCGGAGTTCTACCCGGTGTAGGCCAGCCAGTCCTTTTTCTCACTGCCTCACTCTTTGTGGCCCCGGAACCACTTAGAGAGGCCAGGCATGGGACCATAGTTTGGCCAGACTACAGCGGTTACTATTGTGTACTGTATGCTCCTGCCCCCACTCTGACGAGAGTGGAGGTTTGGACCTAGGTCGATGATAAGACATTAGTGGATGAACCTGACCGGTTGACTAGTGGTAGCATTTTTCGTAGCTAGTGTTTCTTGTCCAGGCAGGGTTCTCTCTGTCTGCGTTGCTAGCCGTGTGGTGGTCACGACGTGCAAGTTTTACGGAGTTTCTGATCACGGTGTCTTTCTGTTCCGTTGCTAGTTAGTAGCCTTGCTTCCGCACTTTCCTTTGTAGAGTAGAAGATATAATTGTTGTTATTTAATTAATTGTATATATATATATATATATATATATATATATTTCTTCTGCCAGTTAGAGCCAGTAGGATATTAGTAGTCCCTACTGAGCTTCTGTTGTAAAGCTCATCCCTTCTTTTTCCTAGGTGAGACTTCTCAGCAACGGCAGGGCGAGCATTGGGTGGAGTAGGGGGGGGTGGTAGTCATCATCCCCATAGCTAACAGTGGTTCCCCCCTTTCAGTTGTACGTCACCTCGGGGTATGCCCCTAAGGGCTCTGTCCTTCCCCTTTTACTTGTACTAGTTGTGTGTGTATTGGGACTATACCTAGAGTGTTACGCTGCGGTCTCGCTCTTCTTTCTGCTTCCGCGTATGTGCTTCTAGTTCGGTAGTTGATGTTTATTTCCCTTACATATTGCCTTTTCGGGTCCCCGGATCCGTGGGCGGCGACCGCAAAAATTAGGTCCTCAGCTTGGGCCGAGGGTCGGGTTCTCAACAAATAATACAAACACATAGTAAATGACCACCTAACTGCGATCAAACATTCATAGACTGTCCAAAATGGGACAATTCAAGACTTTGAGTCAGATATACACGTTTTCATCATTGAAAATAAGACTCGTGCACATCAATCCCAAAGTCTTAAATGGGAAGGTTCATTAACACAGGCTTAACATGCTCTCGTGAGGTGTGTGTAGTGTTAAATTGCTATGCATGCATAGATCAAATTTAAATATCACATAAATATGAAATGAAAATGAAAACAAAATCATACATATAAACAAGTGCAATAATAAACCAAATTCACACATACATGTAAATGAATTGCATTAAGGTAATAAGTGCAATACTAATCACTAAAGTGAAAGTAAGCAATTAAAAGCAATCCATATAATAGTGTTTTATTGAAATAAGTTCGAATTAAGGATCTAATGTCTACAAGGAAGAGTTTGTACTCATTTTTTTTATTCCTAAATTTAGATGTAACCTCATTAGAGTTTGCATTGGCTTATTGAATTCCTCGTGCTTAAGTGAGATGTAAGAAACTAAATCCACAGTAGAGAGACGGTGCAAGACACACTAATGTGGAGAACCCAGCGAAGGAATCTATCGAAGATTTGTAAATATGGCCCTAACCGACAAGAGAGAAATTTCATTGCCATATGTACTAAAAGTAATGGTGGCCACTGTGTTAGACATGGACTAGAGGTTAAAAAATGATATGATTTTTGCAGGAGCAATGCTACCTACCCAGTTAGCTGGATAAATCATTTATCCGATCAAGCATAGGATATATGTTCTCAATTAAAGAAACTAGATGGTGTTCACATGTACATATTAGAGTACCCATGGGAGATGGATCTAGAAACAAATCATGGGTAATGGATGGCAAAGGAATTGGAGCAAGGAGAGACTTAGACAGTAGTTTCCAACTTTATTAACTGGTGAAATATGCAAACTTCCAACTCTTAGTGCCCCCAAGATGGATGAGAGGCTATGGCTACCAGAAATACACAGATCTCCACTAAATGTTCATATAAATGGTTTTTTAATGGTGAAGGTTCTGTGCACAAACCAAAGCAGATTGACTGGAACTCAATATGGAAATGGCCAACAGTGGAGACGATAACGGTCCTCATGTGAAAAATTGCTTGGGGAAGGATCCCCACTAAATCATATTTGAACTCTTGTGATATACAAGTGTTAGCCTGCTGCCATAGATGCTGGGAAGAGGAAGAGGATGATAATCATGCCTTAATTTCCTGTAGTTATTCAAGAAGAATCTGGTCTGAAATTGCTCAGCTATTAGAATGGCAAAGGCCTCCGATTGATCTCAAACACCACTGGGATATCACATGTATCATGTCCAACAAAAATGTGTTTCACATGTACACATTGTGTTCGTTCATTGAGTACTTCATCAATGCTAGCTAGTTTATATTTCCTCATTTTTTTTCACTACTTAGATCTATTGTTATCTAATTAAATATGCCCAGCAGCACATGAACTCTATTTTTCTTCGATTCTTTTTTCTTTTTCTCTGTTCAGGGCTGATTACTTGAGAAGCACTTTATGGGAAGGAATATGTGTTGAGTAGTGGTTATTTAAATAACCATACTCACTGACTTGATCATTGCTTTAATCTATTTTTGATGATGACATAATTCTGGTCAATCATGTTAAGCACACAACTTCAAACATATTGTGTTTTGATGATGACATTTGTGTTTTAATGATGACATTTTGTACACAATCTGATGTCATATTGTATATATGTGGAAGATTGTTAAGTTGTGTATTCATTTGGATAATGACTAAAAACCTTCATGTTGATGATGTCTACACACTCATACTTTGATTTTAATGATGACTACAACATTTGGTTCTGTATGATGTCCAAACACTTATACTTTGATTTTGATTTGATCTTGATGATGACACATTGTACATATTACAATGACGAGTAAACAACATGTTTTTAATACTTAATATTTCATATTTTGATGATAATGACATGTTATGATGGTTCACATTTCATATTTTCATGTTTACATACCTTTGTCACAGTGGTGTCGACACAGTCTACCAGTGTGTCGACATAGTCTGCCAGTGGTGTCGACACAGTCTGCCAGTGGTGTCGACACAGTCTGCCTGTGTGTCGACACTCACTGTCCCTCCCAGAAGCCTGTTCTGAAGTAGTAGCCAGTGGTGTCGACACAGCCTGCTTGTGTGTCGACACACTTCGACTGAAGCTCAAAAACGGAAATTTTTCTGGACACATGGCTGCTTAGGAATCAAGGGATTTGACCTAGATTTTTGTGCCCACACATTCCAAGGCACCTCATGGACATATGGGGCTATAAATACCCATGATCCCCGTACTCCAAAGGCAAGTCAGCCCATACAATTCCCAGAAAAGGTTCTTGCGGAAAAAAGGGGTCTCTCCAGTGCCTTGCTAAATCTCCAGAAGTTGCAGACCATCCTTTCAACATAGAGGACGTGGGAATCAAGGTCAAGCTCTAGAGAAAGAAGTGGTGTGCTCAAGAAGGAGCAGATCTGGAAGAAGTGCAGCAGCAAAAGAAGAAGAAGAAATCGCAATCCAGAAGCTCCTCAAGCAGAGCAGTGCCGATCAAGAAGAAGAAGAAGGAAAAGAAGAAGAAGAGGAGCAGCAGCAGAATTGAGGAAGAAACAGTGTGGATCTGTGATCGTGGTGATCAGATCAACATTTGAAGGGATATGTCTTTCCTCACTCATACCTTTTCTCAACTCAATTCATTTCAGATTTGTGTGTGTGTGTGTTCTGAACTGAGATCAGTAAGTGGATTCTATATGGATGTTTATTTTCTGATCTGTACAAGCGTTTGGCACAGATCGTAGTGTGTGTGATGCGATCTGTGTTGGTTTGCGCACAGATCTGAATGTGTGTTGTGGATGTGCAGTGCAGACCAAGTGTTTGTCACTGTGTTTGTGTGTGAGATCTTGCCTTAGCTAGAGGGTTTGATCTCTACAGAGTGGTTCTTCTAGCTTGTGTGTGTGTGGACTGAGCCTGAGTACTCATGTGTGTGTTGTAGTCAGTTCTTTGAGTAGTGTGTGCCTCACTGTGTGAGGGGTGGATGTAGGAGTCACTAGATGTGATCTCTTAACCACCTAAAAATCCCTTGTGCACTGTGGTTTGATTTGTGGTTTGCATTGTATTGTGCTAGATGCATGCATAGGGATTTTGCCTACACACTAATTAATTTCTTCACACACGTTAATCACATATTTGACACTTACACTGTTTGATAAAGTGTTTATCTCATCTCGATAACACATATTACATCATATTAGAGGGGTTTTAATTGAGTAGATTCTTTATTTCAAAGTAATTTTTAAATTGATTAAGTTTCCGCTGCAAATCTGTTCACCTCCCCCCTCTAGATTTGCCATTACCGAAAATCCAATCCTAACAATTGGTATCAGAGCGGGTTAACCACTCTAACTGTTAGATCTAATTCCTTGTTACACTATTTCACTGTGATTAGATCTGGTAGTCTTTTGAGTTTTGGTATAATGGCAAATTCCTTTAATCTGCATGAATTTCCTGTTATAATTTCAGAGAAATCCTGTAGCTCATTTTCATCGGATTTTTCAGAGGGCTCACAAAGAAAAGAAGCAAAAGAAATTTACAAGTACTTAATGGCAAAGAAGAGCTTCAATGAATCCAGAAAATCAACAATCCAAAAGACTTTGGCTCTAACAGCACATTCCATGAGCTCATAGCATTCTTCATCCTCTTCATAATACAAGAGATCAGATGGGCCTATAAGGTCAGGTAAATCAATTCCAGATCCATTTATATATTCTAACTCTGATTCTGATGCAGATGAAGGCATATCTTATGTTGAATTGATTGAATTCTGTGAGAAGATACAAAATCTTAAGACAAAGCTGAACACTAAAAATAAAGATTTGAAAAAGACTTTAAAACATTACCACAAAGAAAGTGAAAAATTGAAAAATACACTTGAATTGCTCCAGAACAATGATAAAGATCATTCACAAGAAAATGAGAATTTGAAAATTGAAGTTCAAAAACTGAATTCTGAAAAAGAAAGTTTGAAAGATAAAATCAAAATTTGTGAAAACAAGTTGTCCAAGTTGAAAGAAAATCATGATCAGTTGGAATATGAAAATCTTGATTTGAAAGATGAAAATGAAAAATTGATTGATCTCAATGAAAACTTTAAATTTGATAATGATCAATTAAACAAACAGATTTCTAACATGGCTCATGATCATAAAATAAATGAAAGATGCAAACAACTTGTTGAAGAAAATAGTCATCTAAAAGGGAAGATTGAATACTTGTTGCATGACAAACCATTGGACAATGATTGTAGCAATTTAACTAATAAAATTGCTGATTTGGAAAAGCAAATTGCTCATTTTGAAAATGAAAAGAACAAGATGAAAAATGGTTTGGATGTCATGCTAAATAAACTTCAAATTTCAGAAAAAGAAGTTGTTGTATTAAAAGCAGAAAATTAGAAGTTTCAAGATGAATTGAAGAATACTACAAACACAAGTCTTGCTTCTGTAAAAAATAAGAAAAATGAAAAGAAAACCAAAGTAATATTTGTTAAAGCTGTTGCGAACAGGAACTTTGATATCTCTAATGAAAATTCAGTGAAAGTTCATGTTCAGAAAAACATTCAAAAATAAAATGAGAAAAATAGCAAAAATACTGCTAAGAAGAAGAATATTGTTTCTGTGAAAAAACAAGAAAATTGAAATAGAAAAATAGAACAATTTACACAGGATTTCTCCATCTCTTCCACACTTCAGAAGTGTTCAAAAGAATGTTCAATATTCACATCATGCCAAGAACCACCAAAAGGTACCTCCTTCTCCTCATAGTAAGCCTCCTCACATAAAAAGGAGATTCCAGCAAATGCATACATGCCAAGGTAAGTGCCAGGTAAGAAATGATCTCATTTGCTTTAACTGTAATAAACCTGGTCATTTAGCCAAATTTTGCTGGAATAGAGATCAACATTTCCATAAATATGCCAAATCAGTCCAGTACTTCACATGTCATAAATTTGGGCATATTTCTAGGGAATGTTGGCATAGAATTGATAATCTTGTGCATGCTTCCATGTTTCATGTTAATGTACATAAGAATAAAGATCATGTTCCTGCTGAAAATGCTCAGAAATTCCATGTACATGAAAATAGAACTGTTGCACAAAAGATCTCTTCTGAATTTCATGTTAAAAATCTCAATGATAAAAATCTGAAAAATAGAAAACAAATTGTTCAGTATGTTAGTGGTGCATTCTATACTAATAACTCTAAGATTAGAAACCAAGATTCTAGTGTTTCTAGTCTTCAGAAAAATGCACCCAATATAAAATCCTTTTGGATTCAAAAATCGTTGTTGCAGATTCATGGAAGATCCTTAGGACCCAAACAAGTTTGGGTTCTAGAATGTGCTGCTTGAATGTTAGATGCAGAGATCCTTATAGTCAATTTCAAGATGAAGGCTTCATGACTAAGGCTACAAGGAAAGTAAGTAGAGAGAATGAAAGAAAATGAAAATTTCACCAGGTAAATACTTCTGAGGGATTCCCTACTAAATAAAAATTTCTTGTTGATAAAAATCTCTTGAATAAACTACTTGTTGATTGAAATTGAATGCTAAAATGAAATCATGATGAGTTATATATCTAGATCTCTTGGTATATAAAATGGTAAAATGTGGAAGGACAAGTCATGCTTGTTTGGAAACTATCACTATGTGTAAGAAAACTTCTCCGCCGAGTACCAAGAGTCACTCCTTGCTTAAAGCTAAATGTGCGCATAATTATGCTTGAATTACTTGCAAAAGTTTTCACATCATGCACATGTAACTAAGAATCATGATTTTGTTGAAAAAGCTCAGAAACTCCATGTGAACATAAATTGAACATTTCATGAAAAACATAGGTGCATTAAACAAAGAATAATTGTGTTATGGAACTAATGCTGCTCATAGTTCCATTAATGACAAAAGTGCATCTATACGAAAAAGAAAATTCTCTTGGATTCAAAAAGCTTATTGCTGCAATCTAACTCTTGCTCCACTGCAGGACCCAAGTAGGTATGGGTCCCAAGGCCAACTTGATCAGCAAGTTGATGAGCCTTGTAGCCATACCTTTTCCATCTGAAATCAAGACAACGGCTATGCAAGGCAAGAAAAATTGGAAACCACGGATAAAATCCAAATGAAGACTATTCAGGTAAAACCTCATATCATTTCCAGATTGAACTGCTTAAGTTAAAGAAAATTCTTAGAGTCTTATCTGAACAATGAAGAGTGTGTTTTGATGTTACTCCCAATAATAACTTTGTGTCATAACAATTGGAATCATGTTTGTATTATCATGCTTGCTTAACTGTGCCCATGATTCTGTGTACATATCAACTGCTTTGACTTTTTGGTATATCAAATGATGACATGTGGAAAAACAAGTTATGCTTGTTTGGAAGCTATCATTATGCGTGAGTAAAATACTCCACCAAGTACTAGAAGTCATGTTATGCTTAAAGTTAATTATGTGCATAATCATGTGTGAATTGCTTGCTAGATTTTTCATTCCATGCACATATTAAGGGGGAGTAAATTTGAAAAAGTGCAAAAATATTCTTGAAAATACAATGAATTTCATGCTAAAACTAAAGAATAATTGACCTTTTATAGTGACTATGTGGTATATCAAATGGTGAAATGTGAAAGGATAAGTTTGGCTTGTCTGGAAACTATCATCATGCGTGAGAAAAATTCTCCGCCAAGTATCAATAGTCTTTTCATACATAAAGGTCATCAAGAAAAATAAAAAATCTCAAAAATTTTATTTTAAGTCTTTGAAAAACTTCTCTCTTTCAATAAATTGTCTGTTGATGTATGCTTGATCATGTTCATATTTTTTCTGTGCAAACTGCTTGGAATGAACATATCTGAATTGCTTAAATGATCATTTCATATCATGCATATCTTATGGGGGAGTGAGTCAAAAGAATCTTTGAGTGAAATGGTGGAGAAATATTCTTTCATATCTGATTTATCAACAACTCCCATTCAGTTTGTTGACGAATGTTCTTGCAAAGCTGCTTAATAAAAGTCAACATTTGTTAAACCATTGGAAAACCCATAAAAAATGACTTTGATCATGCTCAGGTTGACACACATCTTCTCTTGTGTTGACACCAATGCTTTTTATCATGATCAGGTCGAGACATAGTTGCTCATGTGTCGACACTAGTTGTTCACTGCTACTCTATTCTTGAGAATTCTTGTTCTTGTGTCGACACACTAAGGATTTTGTGTTGACACATCATCATCTATCTTTTTGAAATCTTCACATATTTAGGGGGAGCTGATTCTTTCATAAATCAACATGATAACATCCACTCAAACTCATGCTTGAAAATCAGTTTCCATTTATTTCCTTACTCACTCTTTTTGACATTTCATACCTTTTATTCAAGTCTTGTATCAGGATAAATGAGTCTTTATGATATTCCTATATGAGAGATTTCATACATAAAGACTAAAATAATTGTGTACTCAGTTTAGTCTTAAAGATACAATCTAAGAATAAGGTTATGCCAAGTTTTTAAGTTGAACTCATTTAAACTGAGTTGCAAAACACTTGTAGGCACATGAGTAGCTTTAGTGTTTAGCAAGTGTATGTTTTGAAGCTTTATCCTTAACACATGTTAAGAATAATCTCTCTACACTCATGATCATGTCTACTCTAATTAATGTAATTATGTTCTTAAAATTTTCAAACAGAAAGTGTTCAGAAAAATAGAGAGACACAAACAGAGCAATGAAAATTTCACTTTATCACTAAGTAACCGGGTTCATTTCACCTAATCAAGTGTTTTGGTTTGCGTCAAAAGGTGACAAACAAATTATTTCAACTCTGTATAAGGTAATGAAGGTTAAACCACTGAGTAATCAGGAGGTCTTGCATTGGGTAAATGTGACATCTTGCACTGAAAGGTGTGATTTGACCAATTTACTTTTGTATTCTCTCTCAAAATGAAAGAAAAATATAAAAAGCAGAAAAAGAACAGCATGTACATTGACCTAGATGAAGTTCATGTTAATTGGGTTTAGAGTTATTATTCTACATTGTGTTAAATGTTTAGCTACTAAACTCATGTGATAAACACTTTTGTCAACTCATATAGGTCACTTTCATCACATTTGCTTCATCCTTTTAAATGCATTCAGGTTATTAAAACTTTGACATATGTTGTGATTGAATGTGTCTTTTCTATTAAACTTTGTTGCACAATCTAAAAACACAATAATTTTTCTCTCATTTTTTAATATCAAAGATCTTATTGATTCTGGTCATTTCTGATCATTCATCTCTCAATTCCACCTCTTGCTTACATGTCAGTCATACTTTGATCTCCATCCATTGATGTTCTTTGGTATCATTTTTTTTTCCTACTCATTTCATTGACACCATCATAGGGGGAGAGTGTTATACCAAATGGGGTGACTATACTTGTTGTTGATCAAGGGGGAGAGAGAGTCATTTTTTGTTATAAAAAAAGGAGAATTTGAGGGGAACAATATGATTGCAACGACATGCTTCTGTAATCATTGCAATTTTTGAATGAACATAATCCATGCTATCCTTGTTGTCCATGATTGCAAACTTCATGATTATTCATCTCAACAAATGTTGTACATAACCATTGTGGTTTCTTGACATTTATATGTTTCTCTTCATCTTTTTGATGTTGTCAAAAAGGGGGAGAAATATGAATGTATATTTTGTCATCATCAAAAAGGGGGAGAATGTTGAGTAATGGTTATTTAAATAACCATACTCACTAACTTGATCATTGCTTTAATCTATTTTTGATGATGACATAATTCTGGTCAATCATCTTAAGCACACAACTTCAAACATATTGTGTTTTGATGATGACATTTGTGTTTTAATGATGACATTTTGTACACAATCTGATGTCATATTGTATATATGTGGAAGATTGTTAAGTTGTGTATTCATTTGGATAATGACTAAAAACCTTCATGTTGATATGTCTACACACTCATACTTTGATTTTAATGATGACTACAATATTTGGTTGTGTATGATGTCCAAACACTTATACTTTGATTTTGATTTGATCTTGATGATGACACATTGTACATATTACAATGATGAGTGAACAGCATGTTTTTAATACTTAATATTTCATATTTTGATGATAATGACATGTTATGATGGTTCACACTTTATATTTTCAGGTTTACATACCTTTGTCACAGTGGTGTCGACACAGTCTGTCTGTGTGTCGGCACAGTCTGCCAGTGGTGTCAACACAGCCTACCTATGTGTCGACATAGTCTGCCAGTGGTGTCGACATAGTCTGCCTGTGTGTCGACACTCACTGTCCCTCCCAGAAGCCTGTTCTGAAGCAGTAGCCAGTGGTGTCGACACAGTCTGCCTATGTGTCAACACACTTCGACTGAAGCTCAAAAATGGAAATTTTTTTGTACACGTGGCTGCTTAGGAATCAAGGGATTTGACCTAAATTTTTGTGCCCACACACCCCAAGGCACCTCATGGACATATGGGGCTATAAATACCTATGATCCCCGTACTCCAAAGGAAAGCCTGCCCATACAATTCCCAAAAAAGGTTTTTGGCGGCAAAAAGGGGTCTCTCCATTGCCTTGCTCAATCTCCAGAAGTTGCAGACCATCCTTTCAACATAGAGGACGTGGGAATCAAGGTCAAGCTCTAGAGAAAGAAGTGGTGTGCTCAAGGAGTAGATCTGGAAGAAGTGCAGCAGCAGAAGAAGAAGAAGAAATCACAATCCAGAAGCTTCTCAAGTAGAGCAGTGTCGATCAAGAAGAAGAAGAAGAAGAAGGAAAAGAAGAAGAAGAAGAGCAGCAGTAGAATTGAGGATAAAACATTGTGGATCTGTGATCGTGGTGATCAGATCAACATTTGAAGGGATGTGTCTTTCCTTACTCATACCTTTTCTCAACTCAATTCATTTCAGATTTGTGTGTACACTGTGTACTGAATTGAGATCAGTACGTGGATTCTATGTGGATGTTTGTTTTCTGATTTGTACAAGTGTTTGGTACAGATCGTAGTGTGTGTAATGCTATCTGTGCTGGTTTGCACACAGATCTGAATGTGTGTTGTGGATGTGCAGTGCAGACCAAGTGTTTGTCACTGTGTTTGTGTGTGAGATCTTGCCTTAGCTAGAGGGTTTGATCTCTACAAAGTGGTTCTTCTAGCTTGTGTGTGTGTGGACTGAGCCTGAGTGCTCGTGTGTGTGTTGTACTCTGTTCTTTGAGTAGTGTGTACCTCACTGTATGAAGGGTGGATATAGGAGTCACTGGATGTGATCTCTGAACCACCTAAAAATCCCTTGTGCACTGTGGTTTAATTTGTGGTTTGCATTGTATTGCGCTAGATGGATGCATAGAGATTTTGCCTACACACTAATTAATTTGTTCACACATGTTAATCACATATTTGACACTTACAATGTTTGATAAAGTGTTTCTCTCATCTCGATAACACACATTACATCAAATCAGAGGGATTTTAATTGAGTAGATTCTTTATTTCGAAGTAATTTTTAAATTGCTTAAGTTTCCGTTGCAAATCTATTCAACCCCCCTTCTAGATTTGTCATTACTGAAAATCCGATCCTAACAATATGATATTACTTTTTTCCTCTTTTCCGTATAGATAAGACATTTCGACGTCCCAAAATAAAATCTACAGACGGTGTCTCAATGTGATTATATAGGATAATTGCCCATATTAAAAAGTGAAACTTTTGAAGATATACATTGTTATTGGTAGATCCATAATTTAGTAAATGTTTTCCTCTATGTTTTAGGTGACCGCTTGATCTATTCTCAAATTATCTACAAGCATCACCTCTCTTTTCATTATGCAACAAAAACTATCAAATATAAGGTCGACCATTCTTCATGCAGCAGATACAATATTCTTAATCCTAAGTTGTGTCGATAAAGAAGATGTGGACTTTTGAAATCCTCTAAAATCAACTTTTGCAGACAAATGGAAAAGCAATCCTTATATATATGGCCATGAGATTTGTTACTTCATATGCTGAGAGTATTTTGACATAGAACAATGTCTGCTAACCATGTTGCGATCTATTCCTACTTCCATGCATTTAGATATTGTCAAAATGTCCTATTTCATCATTCACCTAAATATTTGAGCACTCTACTAATCAATGCATATCCCCCTTCATGATAACCTACTTTCATGCCCAAAACACAAATATCCAAGGCTACATTTCATCGGATTGCTAATTAGTTTTCAAGAGGTCTGTTAAGTGATAAGCAGTCCGTACCATGCTCAAAATTTCCTCTTCAAGGTGTCCACCACCTTGAAAGGGAAGATGGTACATGGAAGTTGGTGATCAAAATGGGTTCAATGACTCTAAATTTTAATTATTGTATGGTGCAGCTTAGAATGATACGTTTTGGGGAAGGATTGTGTTATTAAAGTCAGGTATGGCAGGGAGATAGACTTTTTCCATTGTGGACTGGAGGATGATGAGAAAGCCTTTCCTTAACTTGATTTTCTTATTTTTTCCCCAGGAAAAAAAAATAGAAAACTGTCATCATTTTTATGTTTGGGTTAACTTTTCTGGAACTTGGACCAGTTTCCTAACCATATGTCTATCCAGTTTCTTCTTTTGTCTCTTGAATCATTTGTAAGCATTGAACGTCTCCTTTTTCTTGTAATTCTAATGCTACTGCAAAAATAGGATAGAATTACTGGTTAGGTATCTTGATATAATATACTTTATTTTTGCTCTTTGCCTATCTTTTACTTTTATGATTATCGATTCCTCTCTCTACATTATATGTCATCTTTCTACATTATAATTGACAAGGTTTCTTGTTGAACCATCATTTGAGCTCTTGATGAATGGAGCTGACTTTTAGGATAAGTCAAGTGGCAATATGTCTCACCGAAAGTGTATATTTTCTTCTCTTTTTTTTTTGTGGTGGGTTCATCATCTAGCTCTCTTTGGCATATATTTACTTATTCTTTCCATAAAATTACACCTAAATCATTGGTTTGTCTCTCACTAGAAAAAAAATATGAAAAAGGACTTGGTGGGTCATGTTGTTATGTTGGGGGACTAATGTGACACAAGGCTGGTGGCTGAGTTGGTATGGAATAGGCTTGCTTCACAAGGTCATATATGCTTGAGTCTTCTGTGCTCAAACCACCGAGCTCAAACCCCCCCCACTGCCCCCCACCCCACTGTCCCCTAAGCAGACCCCCACCCCACTGCCCCCCTCCCCACAGCTGCCGAGCTCAAACACCCACCCCATTGTCCCCCATCCCACTGCCCCCCCACCCCATTGTCCCCTAAGCAAACCCCCACCCCACGGCCCCCTAAGCAAACCCCCACCCCACTACCCCCCTAAGAAAACCCCCACCCCACAGCTGCCGAGCTGAAACCCCTACCCCACTTCCCCCCACCCCATTGCCCCTTAAGCAAACCCCCACCCCACTACCCCCCACCCCCATTTCCCCCTCAGCAAACCCCCACCCCACTGCCCCCCAACCCCACTGCCCCCCCACCCACTGGTGCCTAAGTAAACCCCCCCCCCACTGCCGCCCACCCCACCACCGATGGAGCACCCCCCACCACTGTGTTGACAAAGATAGACAGGAGGAGAAGGAGAGAGAATGAGAGAGAGACAAAGAGAGATTGGGTTACCTACTGGCGAGGGAGCACCGGCGACGGTCCGGGTGATGGTGGCGGGGGCAATGGTGGTGCCGGGGGTGACGCTGACGAGCTCGGGTGGGGGAGGAGGCGACGACCTCTCGTGGGGGAGGGGGCGACAGCGATGAGCTTCGGTGGCTGGGGCGACGGCGACGAGATCCGGTGGCGGGGGCGATGCGGTAAGGTCTGACATCGGTGAACAAGAGAGAGGAAGAGAGAAGAGAGGAGAGGTGGTCATCGGGGGGGGAGGGGTGGCAGGTAAAGAAGATATAGCTATTCAATCTCTAACACCGCCAAATATTTGCGATCGAAATTCATCAGTCACAATTCGGTCTCAACTCAGAGACCGAATTGTGACCGATGAATTTTGGTCTCCAAAATTCCCTTATGAAGGCGCTAAGCAAAAGGATTTAGCAACTGACAATAATTAGTCGCTATCCGGTCTCATATCTGAGACCGAATTATGATTGAAATAATTTGGTCACTATTCAGTCTAAGATCTAAGACCGAATAGTGACCGAATATATTTCGGTCACTAACTGCAAACATCAGTGACTAAATAATTTCAGTTACTATTCGGTCTCAGATCTGAGACTGAATATTAACCAAAATATTTGGTCTCAAATGCGGTCTCTAATTCCGCTTTTCTTGTAGTGAATCAATGTTTCCTTTAGTAATCGATGTTCAAGTAACCAATCAATGTTTCCTTTAGTAATCGATGTTCAAGTGGAACAATCGATGTTTCCTTTAGTAATTGTTATTCAAGTGAAGTAGTGAACAATTGATGTCTCCTTTAGTAATCGATGTTCAAGTGGACAATCGATGTTTCCTTTAGTAATCGATGTTCAAGTGGAACAATCTATATTTCCTTTAGTAATCGATGTTCAAGTGGAACAATCGATGTTTTTCTTCAGTAATCGATGTTGGTCCGCAATCGATGTTTAAGTAGTATTCGATGTTGGTCCACAATCGATGTTGGTCCGCAATCAATGTTTAAGTAGTAATTGATGTTGGTCCACAATCGATGCTTTTCTTCAGTGATGTTGGTCCGCAATCGATGCTTTTCTTCAGTAATCGATGTTGGTCCACAATCGATGTGGTCAGTAATTGATGTTGCCTTCTATCGATTGCCTTTATTTTTGCAATCAATGTTTCTCCTTCACTGATCGATTACCTTGTTATTTGAGGACCGATTTCCTTGATAAATGACAATCGATTGCCTGGTTACTCAATGATCGATTGCCTTGTTATATAGCAATCAATATGGCTCTTGAACACAAAGCGATGGAGGCCTTGTCCTCCCATCATAACAGGACTACCTGGAGACTTAAATATAGGAAAGATTTGAATAGTTTGTGCTTAGAACTGACCCTTAGGCACATCACCTTAGGAGTTGATAAAAAGGCATGGCACAGGAATGGTGGGTCTATCCTTTTTCCAGATTAAGACAAGGATAAGTATGACAAGGGTATGGCCTGAAGTATGACAGATTTTGACTGTCTATCCTCCTTGCAGATCAAGTCAATATTTGGTATGGCAGGGTATGGTTTGGACATGGCCTATGTATAGCTAGTTTAGATTTTTTGTCCTCTTTTGTCCCTTCTGTAGGAATAAAGAAAGGGTCCTAAATGAGACCAAAGACCCCTTAAATAAGCAACACGGCCCTTCTTGGCCGAACCTTATGTCTTTCCTGAAGGCAATTTGGAGCCTTCCCTCTGCATCCTATTACCTTAACTTGAGTGGACCCAAGGGAAATCTTGGAAGCTTGAGAGCCCCTTCTACCCTTTCTTAAAAGCAACTGCTAAAGAAGCTTGGAAGTCTAACACAATGCAGAACTCCGGAGCTGGAGGGATGATCCTGCATCTTGGAGCTTGAAGCTTGGAGAGCTTGGAAGTTCTTCATCCTTGGACCACTGTCTCGACCTGTGGAAGCTGGACTTCAAGGAGTTCTTCTTCTTGCACGACATCAAAACATAAGAAGTGGATTTGAAGGAGCAAAAAGGTTGTTTTTCTCAGGCACAAATTAAAACGCTTGTTCTTGTTCAAAGTATTCTTGGATCTTTCTATGTTAAGAGCCTAGTGCAGCACCTATGATTTGCTTAAATGTCTGATCAGTAGAGGGTTAGGATTTCCTGAACCTCACCCCCTCGCAAGACTCACTTTGTTTCAGCCTGTTTCTGAGGAACCTGACCCTTGTTCCTAGGAAACATGGCCAGTTTTCCTTGACCATCCCAAGTAGGAACCCATCTAATTTGCCCATGTCACCATGCATTTCTGGAACCGTTAGACTGGAAATGCACACTTCAAGATTGATCATATACTGGTTCCAACAACCTCCTTGTTGGGATCCTTGTCTAAGTCTCTTGTCAACTTCGATTGTTCTTTCTTGTTAAGCTTCGAAAGGCCCTTCTGGCCACTTCAACGGTTCTCTCGTGGCAAACTTTGACTGGCCCTTTGTGGCAACTATGACTGCCCCTTTGTGGCAACTCCGATTGGCCCTTCTGGCCACCTCGACTATTCTTTCTTGAACACTTCGATTGTAAATTTGATTGGCCCTTCCAGCCACTGAGATCTGTCCTATAGAGGAGCAACCCATGTGCCAGTAATCCTAAGTATCTTGTACATGTTAAAAGTGGTAAAACTGTAAAGATTATTCTAATGATTACTAATTATTTGATTTCTATCTCCTCTGTAATTCAACTGAAATCCCACCTTGAATATGTTTGTCTTGGATCTGAAACCAAAGAAAATGTATAGGAAACCCCCTTGAGCTTGCTTGCATGACTTGATCCATTATGATAGCTTGAATCCTTGCCAATTTATACTCTTGAAGTTCCTTGATCTGAGCTTATTGGCATCTATCACTTCCTACACTTTTGTCCTTCTTGACTTTGAATGGCCATATGTTCTTAAATTCGACACTACTTTTGGGATGATATCCCTGATCAAATGCGTGCACAATGGGGCCTGATCCGATCTTGGGGAGGAGCACCCCGACGTACTTATTAACCTGGGGAGTATGGATCAACAAATTTGAGTGGTGCTTGGCATTGGCATCCATATGTATGCAAGATTGAAAAGTACCTTTTGTTATATGTTATGAATGAAGCATGATGTGCTATTTGATATGATATGTTTGATTCGTTCATTTGAATTGATAAGTTTGACTCGTTTGAAATGGCTAATATCTATTCTTATCACATGTTTGATTGGATCATAGTTTGATTATTGTATCATTCTCATGACTTGACAATTAGCATGATTAGAATTCTGTAGTATGAAATTGTTGTCCGCTACTTTCATGCTTCCTGTTTGCCTTGACCTCCTGCCTACCATCCTTGAAATTCAGTTTGCTAAAATGTTAATTAAGTATACTTTGCCTACATCATGAGATATAAATCCTAATGGACTAGTTTGCTCATAACCTATTAACATTTCAGGTAAATATTAGAGCATGTTTAGCATGTAACTGCCCCATAGTCTGGAGAGCTTGGAAGCACCTTGGAGGAGTTTTAAATTCTGAATTTTTGATGTGTAAGTGAATCATGTGTCATATTTGTAGACCACTATTGTTGGATCTGTGAGGAGTGTTTCTTTGGAAATTAGTGTCTATACAAACCATGCAATGAATAAAAGAAATAGTTGATGATTTGTCTAAGTGTGAATCACGGATGTAGGAATCATACAATAATCATATTGTGTTTCATGTGTTGAGATCTTTTGCCGGTCTGTGGCAAAGTTTATTGCAATAAGGGATGTGTCAATTCTGAAATTTTATGAAGGAATCATGTTTTGGTAAATCTTTGTATGAATCCTGTGATGGAGGAGCTTTTATGATTGTATGAGTTTGAGCCTTTCCTGTTAAGGAGTTTTTGTCATCTGAGAAAATAATAATCCCTTTTTGGGGCCCTAATTGTGGTTCAGAATTGGCCTTTCTCTATTTCATTACATGATATTTGATTAGATTGTCACGCCCTGATGTGCCTTGAGGTGTTGGTCAAGATTTATGATGATTTTAGATTATTTCGGATTTTGAATTTTCGTTGCAATTATGATATCAAAATTTTGGGGGCGTGACATTGTCGCCAGTCATAACTGGCGACCATGGTCACTGCCGCCAAGACCCTCTTGGCAGTAGTCGACTATGTCGCCAGGATGTCCTGGCGACAATCTTCCATGTCTCTAGGACCATTCTGGCGATCATGCTTCTCGTCGCTAGGACCATCCTGGTGATGGACTGTCTTCTTACCATCGTAGGTTGGAAAAGGGGCCTATTAGATAACTCTTATCCAATCCTTCATAGTTGTCGCATCATCCACCTTTTGTGTGTGACCCTCTAGGCCCAATATCGAGTTAGCCGTGAGTTGCATTTATCAGAACACTTGTGACTTAAAACTCCTTCTGATTAAGTGGATTATTATGTTCATAATAATCCACCCAACTCATCGACTATGGACGTGCCAAGCTACCACGCCATAGTCCCTAGACAGTACAGGAGGATCAAATCCATTAAACCTTTCTACCCTCAGTTACCATGTAGCTATAGTCCCTCATCCAACTAATATCCCAGAGACCGTATATAAGTCATGGTCAAGTCAGGCCCCTACGAAATCCAACTTGGTCTTACTATTATCAAATTCTCTCGAAGAACTCTTTCTCTCTCAATCTGATCGACCCTGTCTAGGGAATTGCTTGAGTAAGAACACACGGGATATTCCTCTCATAATACTGAGAGTGGATGATCCTTTGTTGACACTCAATTGCCTTGGCAAAGTTGGATACCATTCCCAATGACTGTCTATACTAGATCTAGGACAACTAGACCTATAAGTCCAGTATCAAAGAATTGAGTACTCAAGTAAGGCATCATTGGTGTCTCAAGTCCAAGGACTAGTTACACAATTAGGACCACGAAATCATTGTCTGACAATCAAGTATCATCAACCATCCAACATTCCAAGAGCGGATCATTCAGTGAACTCATTCTCCAATGAGCACCTGCATCATGCCCCTAGTGTCTCCACACAAGTAGCTATGAGACCAGCTACCTCCATCATATGGATGGGTATATAGTACACTGGTCTATCTAGTTATCTCAATGTCCTTCTTCAGCAACCTATGACTAGGAATATTAAGGATCAGTGTTTAAAGACAATTGGTCTCATTATCATGATCTCATTATGATCCAATTCCCATTGCACAGATCCTTGGACATCACATCATATATACATCATCACATGCATGTAATATATAGTGAGAAAATGCCATTAATATAATTACCAAAAGAGATCAATACAAGATTACAAGTGCCATCACTGAAGTGAATTGGCTTGCAGGGCACTCATTACTAGCAATCTCCCACTTGACCTAAAGTCATTCACCTACATGTCTGATCCCCATCAAATCTCGGTGTCGCTCAAAGACAATCTGAGTCAATGGCTTTGTTAGTGGATCTGCAATGTTATCTTCGGATGGAACTCTTTCCATTACTACATCACCACGGGCCACGATCTCCCTGATCAAGTGGAACCTCCTCAGAACGTGCTTAGACTTCTGATGAGACCTTGGTTCCCTTGCTTGAGCAAGCTCCCCATTGTTATCGCATAACAATGCAATCGACACTCCATGGCCTGGCACCACTCCAAAGACTGTGATGAACTTCTTCATCCAGACAACTTCCTTCACCACTTCTGAAGCAGCTATGTACTCCGCTTCTGTAGTCGAGTCAGTAGTAGTCTCTTGCTTGGAACTCTTCCAACTTACTGCTTCTCCATTCATGGTAAACACAAACCCTAAGTTATACTTGCTACCATCAACATCGGACTGAAAACTCGAGTCCGTGTAGCCCTCAACCTTGAGGCCACATTCTCCATATGCCAGTAAAGATTCTTAGTTCTTCTCAAGTACTTAAGGATACACTTTACTGCCTTCCAGTGTTCAAAACCTGGATCCGCCTGATACTTACTCGTAACACTTAGAGCATGCGCTACATTAGGCCTAGTACATAACATATCATACATGATGAACCCTATCACAGAAGCATAAGGGATCCTATCTATGTTTGCCCTTTCTTCTGGAGTGTTTGAGGTCATACTCCTAGAAATGGAATTTTCCATGCCAAATCTTTTGACAATGGTGTCTATGTACCTAGATTGAGACAAGCCAAGCATCCTCTTCGGTCTATCTCTATAGATCTGAATCCCCAATATGGAGGATGCTTCCTCTAAGTCCTTCATGGAGAATTTCTTGGAGCCAAGCCTTAAGAGTGGATAGCATTCCTACATCATTCCCACTGATGAGAATGTCATCCACATATAACACCAAGAAGGTGATAGCGCTCCCACTTACCTTCTTGTACACACAAGGCTCATCTTTGTTCTTAATGAAGTCATAAGATTTGTATCTAATTGCTTCATCAAATCTTATGTTCCAATTCGAGAAGCTTATTTTAGTTCATAAATGGACTTAAGCAACATACACGCCTTATCTGGACTATCTCTGGATACGAATCGCTCAGGCTGTATCATATGCACCTCTTCCTCGAGGTTGCCATTGAGGAATGCAGTTTTTACATCCATGTGACAGATATGATAGTCATAGTGTGCTGCAAAAGGATTTTAAATGGGAGATATTGGGTTTCGTGCCTTTGAAAAGCTCATATGGGGTTTTCTTAAGTATTGGTCTTACCGTAGCATGGTTGATGATGTAGCATGTAGTGCCATAGTTTTTGCTGGATTGAATGATGCAATTGTGTATGTGTTTTCTGCATTTAATAGTATACTGTAGCTTTGATGAACTTGACATCAATATCCGCTGACATTAACTACAGTTAGCGGCATGATCGATTGTCGTCTACTGTCTGTTAACAACAGAGGATAGTGCCATTTATTATTTTCTTGAATATTTGGTTTTTCGGGCAAATAAGTTGACGACATGATCGATGGACGTCTACTTTATGGTCAACGACAACATAGGTTGATGTTAATCTGACTTGCCAATTTTTGTTGTTAACGTTCTGGGGAGAAGAGACCGGCCGTTTCCAAAGCATTTAATGGGAAGAATGTAGACACCCGATTCTGGCCCATAAGTTGAGTCATATTTCTTGTTTTCTTATTGAGCCCCAAGTTGGTCACTAACCTTGAGCCCATCTATTAACCTTTGTTTTGAGCCCATCAAGAAGCCCAAGTTCACTTTATCCCGTCCATTATCCTTTTTAAAGAGTCCATGAGCTTTAATTCCTCATTATTCTCCTACATGATTGGCCAATTATTGAGAATAATCGATTTTCCATAACGCGACGGGTCGTGGCACCGTGTTAACCTTATCGCGTCCAGCTTAGCCATCGCGACAGCCCATGCATATCCATGCACGTGCCCTTAGGGCCCCGACTATAATGGCCGTCACGACTATCCTTGTCGCGCCCCTACGATCTGTCGCGTCAACAGCCACGTGCGCTGGCCTCCGCAACAACCTCCTATTTATCTTCCAATGGCATTATCTTCATCCCTAAGCAACCTCCACAACCCCCAGCCGTGGTTTGAGGGTCTATGGCACCTTGGAGCCTCCCTAGGACTCTTTCCCTGTAGATTAACTTGGCATTTATCTCATTATTTGGGTCATTATCTCCCATGGACGGGATAATATCTCCCATTCTCTTTATAAGGGAGGCTTCTTCTTTAGAGGAAGGGGAGTCCCGTTTTTGCCATGAAGTGCTGCCGAAATCTCACCAGACCTCACACTTAGCTCGTGGCTCATCCATTCCACCACTTTTCCTCTTATTCTCTTCACTAAGAGATGGCACATTCTTGATCCATGGAGCTTGGTAGAGGAGGAGGCTATTTCTGAGGCTTCTCCAGCGACCAAGGACATCACACAGCAGCCAGGGAGTCGCCCCATTGGGGATCCTTCTTCCCTTCTTCCCCTCATTTCTCTTCCCATGCATTTTGTTATTTCTTTTAGATAGGAACGCATTTTACTTTCCTTCCCACGTTTTCATACTACCCAAGGGATTTAAAACCACCCCCAGGTTCGTTCCCTCCATACTCTCTCCTTTCATTTCACTTTTAGATAGATACTACACTTAAATATGGACTAACAAGGTTGTTTTTATTATTTTCTTCATCTTGGCAGGCATCCAAAGCAAGGATCGACGAGGGGCTCTTGTTCTCTGGCCGGCCAGAGGACAGGAAGAAGGTCCACCAAGCATTCTCCCGCACTGTAGCGAACGCAGCAGGGAAGGACGTCGCGACAACAAGATTGCACCCCAGTCGGGCGTCGCGACCTCAGCTTTATCGCGACGGGGGAACCCGTCGCAGTCTCAGTAAGTGCCCTGTTCTAGTTCCTTTTCCTAGCAACGTTAGCCTAGTTTAATTCTTAATCATGGCAACTTGTTAGGTCGCGATCACATCTTATTTCCATACTCTTTGAGTCAATTTTAAATCATGTTGTGTGTCTCGAGGGGTGCACAACCCCGTGATTACACCTTTTGGCGATCACGGTGGAACCTTCAAGGCTAGCCTCGTCGACTTTGTTTGTTTGTCTGCCATCATGATGTGTTTATGTGCTTTATAGAACCCTGTTAGGTGTATTTCTGTGTTTTTTTTATCTATTTTCTGCTCTCGGTTGTTAACACAATGGATCGTGCTGTCGCGACGCTATCGTGTCCATAAAGGCGGACGCGACTTCAAGTGCGCGTTCTACCTCTCCCCTTTACATTGTTGCTTCACTGAGAGTGCTTCCATGTCTTGTTCATACTGTGTTGCCATGTATATTCGCGTTCCTGTTTGTTGGAATCCTACTAGGGTTCGGATTTTCCTTTTATTTTCACTGTTTGCTTTCGGGTCTTATCGCGACGGGTCGTGCTGCCGCGACACTGTCACGCCTTGGGCATCGGATGTGTCCTCAGGTATGCTTTGATGTTACTATTTTCCATTCTTCCATCCGTGTCTGTTTGCTTAGGGAGTCTTTCTGTATAGTTTACTTTACTCCATACTTGTATTGCGCATTAGGCTAGCCTATTTGCTCTTTGTTTGCGTGTAGCTATAGGTCTCTGCACTCTGTTCTTATCGCGGTCGGGTTTCCTGTCGCGATAAGGGCGCGACGGATCTGGTCGTCGTGACCTTAGCTGAGGCCTGTCAGTTACTATTTATTAGTTTGGGTTAGACATTGCATGCACCTCGGTGCACCTAGGTTCATGCATACACTTCTGTCTCGTGTAGTTTAGATTTTCCTCCTTGGTAGAGTAGACCCTCTCACCTGCGAGCACTCGTGGGCTGACCAGGGCCTCCTACCGAGGGCCTCCATAAGTCCTGTGGTCGTACGCACGTTGCAGTTTTCCGGGCTGGTTGTACCCATCGTAGCCCATAGTTCAGGCCATCTTACGCGTGAGTTGTGTGTCCCCTTAGTGTCACCGGAGTACTTGAGTTCATACCTATTAGGGTCCCATTTGACCGAGTGCAATTTCATTAATCAATCCATTAAAGGTTAAGTGTGAACCCTAAGAGTTTGGATGGTAATCATGATAACTTGAGTGCTTGTTTGGTGCACCCCTTCTTATCTTACAGTCCTTTCTTGTTGTGATAAAGTCTAGGAGATTGTTTGGTAATTATGTCGTCTCCCCTAACTACTTAGGGGTTGTGTATGCATCATTGTCTAGGGTTCTCGAGTCAGTCCCCTCCAACTGTTGTACTATATCATAATCCCTTGTTCGGTATGGATCACTTCCGCGTCCTTACAGGTGACTCTTTGCCCATTGGGCTTCTTGAGGATGTGGCCCAACCTTCCGCGGCCACTCTCTCGGGGCATGTCCAGCCCCCTACCGTCATTGATGGTCAGTCTCACCCTCCTTCTCCTTCTAGGACGGATGACCCGCATGCTCAATTCAGTCAACTCCTCCCACATTTGAGCGCAGACCAAGTTCGGGAGTTTCTAGTCGCTGCCAAAGGCAAGCGTCCGCTATCTCCACCATCTCATAATTCAGCCCAGCAGGCGGCCTCCTTTGCCCCTACTACCCCTGCGCCGCATGTCCCTTCCATTATGGCGGATCCTACTCCCTTGCATCCACGGGCTATTCACTTTTCTGAGCCCAGCTACCTTCCGGCACGGGAGGTTCGGCCCAAATCCCCTCCAGTCTCCTCGTTCTATTAGGCCGAACCTACTTCTTTTCCCTGTGAGAGGTCCTACTCCTTGGAGCAATCCCGCTTCCTTGTTCCCGCTCACCACGCCACATCCCCCTCTGACTTCCTTGCGAAGTGGACGTCTATGAAGAGGGAGCTTCATGACCTTCGGAGACAATTAGACCCATGGAAGGCTGCCGATATTCCCCTTCCTTCCATTCAACACCTCCGGGTCCCACCCCAGTCGGAACTCCCTGTCTACCGGCGATATTCTAGGGTAGGCAACCCCTATGTGCATCTGAAAGATTTTGTGTATGAATCAGCTCCGCACAAGTATGACCGCCACCTTATGGTGTAATTGTTTTGTAAGTCATTGGATGGGTCGGCCCTCTAGTGGTTTTACTCTTTGCCCCCCGAGGAAGCCGAGGATTTCCAAATTGTCCAAGAGATATTCCTGAAGCAGTTTCAAGATCAGGTCGGACCTGAGTATTATTTTGTTGATTTAGTGGCTGAAAAGATGAAGCCCAATGAGGAATTTGCGGTCTATGCTGACCGGTGGCATGCCCTAGCTGCGAAGGTCCGCTGCCCAATGCCTGAGGAAAAGAAGGTTAAGTTGATAATTGCCAATGCCACACCAACCTACCGAGCCATTTTAGCCATGAATGACATCACCACAATGCACCAACTATACAGCCGGGCCCGCTTCATTTAGACCCAACTTAAGGACTAGCCCATCCATTCCATGTTTGAAACCCCGAAGTCCCGGTATCCAAAGAAACCATTGTGGACGCCCCGTCCCGCACGTGCCCCGGACGCTGATGATGTCTATAGTTGCTCCGGAGACCCACGAACGTAGTCGCTCCCTCGTTGGCGCTGAAGGGTCACTGGTTGACTCTTTTGACTCCCGTTTGACCGAGTTGACTGAGGAGAAGAAGAAGAAAACCAGCAAAGGGAAGGGAGAGTTGTGATCGCCAGGGCCTTACCTGTGCCCAAGGGGGTGTTGTGACCACATCGGTGATGCTGCCTCGCATAGCGGATGATGGTGGGACTCCAACTTCTCTTTCTTCGACCGGCCAAAGGAAGAGAGCTCCACGATCTCATTCGTTGCGTTCCTGCCACGAAAAGAAGCTCTATTAGACTGAGGAAAGTGTGGTAAATGTCCTAAACAGGAGAAGAATACCCAAAAGGAGAGCCCCATACCGGTTGCAGGCTTGAGAAGAGGGGTGGCCAAGTGCTATGACCACCCTTCTTCCCTCCATTTTTTTGGTCCTTTTAGGTGTGTAGGAAGGTGCCCTACGTGCCTAGGGTGTGTGTATGTGTAGTGAGTTGCATGCAAAGCTAAGGAGAGAGGAAGAGAAAGAGGAAGAGTGGAGGGAGATGATCCTCGTTTGTGGTCGTTGATGGCTGCTTTGTGGGCTCCTCCAGCACTTGATGAAGCCTCGTGGATGCTCCCAAAGGTTGAGAAGAAGTGGAGAAGGCAAAGGTGGAAGCTCTCTATCACTTTTCTCTCTCTTCTCTCAAGGCTGTTGAGTTCTCATATGTTGAATGCTTAATGAGAATGCTAAGCCAACAAATCACATCTTTATTTTTGATGATGCGCATGAATATTTCATGGACAAAATTGATGAATGATAAGTAATGAAACTTGGTGATAATGACTCTTGGAATGCAAATGAAACAAACATGTTAATTGATCATTTATATGTCATTATATATCCCTAACTAAGTTCTTTTATGTAGGTGAGATACTATGCAAGACATGTACCAAAACAAGGTTCAAAAGATCAAGAAAAGCAAGAAAAACAGGTACCTGTCGACAGTCAGAAAGCCACACCTCAGGACAGGAGTGCCTGTCGACAACACCAGTGTCGCCTGTCGACAGCCACTGACAGGAAACTATCTCCCGAACTCCCAGTCCTCTGCCTATCAGTACCTGTCGACAGGAGCACCCAGTGCTGTCGACAGACGAAGAAAACCTTCAGATACGGGAAGTTTTTAAGTTGCCAAACATGGTGGTTCCAACTACCACGTCCCTCCATATATGGACACCACTATATAAGCTATCTTTTGAAGGTAATCTCGTACATAAGCAGCCTCCACCAAAAACCCTAGAGCAAGTCCAAGAACAAGAGGTGTTGCTGCTGCTCTGCTTCACCCTGCTGTTCAGAGATTGAACCAACTTTTGATCCAGTAGTACTGAAGTCTGATCGTCGTGGATTCAAGCCTTTCCATCAAGTTGTGTCCCTCAAGACGAAGCTTGAAGTCCATCCAGACGTTCATTAGAAGAGTTCTTCATCAGGATTTGTGTTTCAACTCAGAACTCTTCCCTGTTTTAGTTTTTACATATCCGTGTGTGTGTGTGTGTGTGTGGTTGTGTCTCAAGCAGTCCTTGTGCTTGATTCATGAGGCTTGTGTTGTTCTGATCGTGATTTCACATCGGACAACTCGTGTGTGTGAGTTGTAGTCGTTGAACTAGCTCATAAGCAGTCTTTTATGCGTGTGTGTGTGTGGACCGTGGATGTAGGATACACAAGTTGTGTACTCCGAACCACGTAAAACTCTGTGTCCTATGGTTTGAACGTTTCTACGTTAAATGTTTGGTAGGCACGGTGTCTCTACACACGTCTGATAGATTGTTTCTCTATCTATTGTCAAGTTACACACATGAAAGTTTAGTTTAAACTTTGTTATAGTTTTCACAGTTTGTGCCTTCGCGAAAAGAAGGTGATAAGAACTTTTTAATTGACAGTAATCTATTCAACCCCCCTTCTAGATTACCATATAGGGAATTCCGCAACCTTTGAATTAGTATCAGAGCAAGGTTTCTCTGATTTACTGTTATACTTGTTTGATCTTACGATCAGGAGAACTTTGATCTCATGGAATCTAACAAGGGGTATATGGCCGAAGGACACTCTGTGACCAGGCCACCCTTCTTTGACGGAACTGACTACCCTTATTGGAAAAACCGCATGCAGGTATTCCTGAGAGCACAGAACTTTGAGCTGTGGAAGATCGTCCACAAAGGAGCATACACTCTTCCCGAGGATGAAGATATTCAAAAGGAACACTCAACTGGAGTGCCCTAAACATGATTGAATGCGCCGTCCATCCCAAGGAATATTCGAGAGTCTCCATGTGCACCTCAGCAAAAGAAATGTGGGACAAGCTCGAATTGATATATGAAGGTACGTCTCTGGTAAGAGAATCAAAGGTAAGCATGTTGGTCTCTGAGTATGAGATGTTTAAGATGAACAATGAAACCATCTCAGACATGTTTGCTAGGTTCATGCTAATAATAAATGGGTTGAAAGGTCTTAAAAAGGAATACTCAGAAAGTGATTTGGTGAGGAAGATACTTCGGTCTCTTCCATCCTCATGGAACACCAAAGCCACTGTCATTGAGGATTCAAAAGATCTCTCAACAATGAAATTGGATGAACTTATTGGCTCTTTAATGACATATGAAATTAATGTCAAAAGAAAGGAAACTGAAGAGAACCCAAGAAAATCAATTGCTTTAAAAGCTTTTATGAAAAAATCTTTAGGTTCCAAAAAGGATGCTCAACAGGAAAGTGATGAGCCTGAAACCTCTAGTGATAGTGAAAGTGATGAAATGGCCATGCTCACTAGACAATTCAAAAAATTTCTGAAATTCAAAAGGAGAGGATCAGGTAACTCCAAACCTTTTCAAAAGAAAGACTTTTTGAACAAATCTGATTCTAACAAAAAGTCTGATGTTGTGTGCTATGAGTGCAAGAAATAAGGGCACATGAGAGGAGAGTGCCCCGAGCTCAAGAAGAAACTGAAAAAGGAGAAATTCACCTTCAAGAAAGCCAAAGCAATGTTGGCAACTTGGAGTGATGAAGATGAAGATGAGAACAGTCAAGCTACCTCTGGAGATGATGAAGTTCAGTGTCTAATGGCTAGAAGTGACGACTCCAATGACGTAAATTCTTCCTTTGAAACTTATTCTGTTGATGAATGGGAAGAAGCTTATACTGTTTTATTCGAAAAATTTTGTGAGTTGAAGTCTGAAAATAAAGCACTGAAAAAGAAAATCAATTCCCTTGTTCATGACACCAACCATAATGAACAAATTGCATCCTTGAATAAAGAAATTGAAATGATGAAAGTTGATGAACAAGTACACAGTGAGGAAATGGATGGCATGAAACTGAAACTACAAGAAGTTCAAAAAGAAAAAGATGATTTAAGCAATTCCCTTGAAACTCTCCAAGTTGAACTTACTGAAGTAAAAGAAAAGTTGAAAAAGGCTGAAGAGCATCTTAAGGAAAAATCTGAAGATCTAACTAAGTTTGTCAAAAGTAAACAAAATCTTGATGCAATCTTGGGATCTAATGTGTTTGTTGCAAAACATGGGGTTGGATATCAATATGTTAAACCAAAAGTAATTGGTAAAAATCTGTTGACATCTTTTGTTGATACCAGCCCAAGCACAAGCAAACAAATCTCGTCAATGAACAACAAAAGTAAAGCCAAGGGCAAGAAACAGGAACCTAAGAATACCAAATTTGTTGCTAACAAAACTGCAAAACCTGTCAACAGCCCCAATGAGAGTTGTCGACAGGACAGGAAACCGCTTCTAAAGGAAAGCTGACCAGGCAACATAAAGGTAAAATGCCCATGCATGTTCCTCAAAACAAAAAGCCCATTGTTGTAGAAAAACCTTCATCATGCAATTTCTGTAAAAAGGTCAGGCATAATGAAAAACAATGCTGGAACAGTCCAAATAAACTGAAACTCAAACAAATTTGGATTCCGAAGCATTTACTGTTTGGCATGAATGATACAGTGGGACCCAAAGTAATTTGGGTACCAAAACCTCTTGTCTGATCCACATATGCAGGAATGCCTAGCAGCCCAAAATCAAAACAAATGGTACTTGGATAGTGGCTGCTCGAGGCATATGACGGGCGATAAAGAAAAATTCTGTTTGTTGGTGGAAAAAGACGGAGGTCAAGTCATCTTTGGAGGTAACAACAAAGGCCAGATCATCGGCTCAGGTAAGGTCGGTAAGTATGTCTCCAACTCAATTGACAATGTACTATTGGTGGATGGCCTTCATCACAATTTGCTTAGCATAAGTCAATTGTGTGATAAAGGTCACCAAGTTATCTTTGAATCAAGCACATGTCAAATCATTGATAAGGATACAGGAAGTCTGAAATTTTCTGGAAAAAGGGTGAACAACATCTACATGGTTGACTTAGATGATCCAGAAAATGAATACTTGTGTCTTGTAGCAAACAAACAGGATGAGCTCACACTGTGGCATCGTAGGCTTGGCCATGCAAGCTACAATGTCCTGCACAAGATCATGAAGCTGAAGTTGGTAAGTGGACTCCCTGATATTTCCTTTAATAAAAATGAAAGGTTTTGTGATGCATGTGCACAGGGAAAACAAACAAGGAAATCCTTCAAATCAAAAGCACCGGTAAGCACTTCTAAACCCTATGAACTTCTGCACATGGACTTGTTTGGACCTACTAGAACACTAAGTCTCAATGGCAAACGCTTTGGTTTTGTCATTGTAGATGACTTCTCTAGGTTCACATGGGTAAAGTTCCTCGTACACAAAAATGAAGCAATAAGACTGTTTGAGGAATTCTTCAATAAAATTGAGCATGGAAATGTTCACAAAATATGCTCAATCCGCACTGATCACGGGGGAGAATTTGATAACAATTCCTTTTCTAATTTCTGCAGGCACCATGGGATAGAACATTTGTTCTCCTCTCCAAGGACTCCGGAACAAAATGGAGTAGTGGAGAGAAAGAACAGAACTTTGGTGGAAATGGCTCGCACCCTTCTGGTCGAAAGTCAACTTGCAAGAACCTTTTGGGCAGAAGCGGTAAACACATCATGCTACATTCTCAACAGAGCCATGGTAAGACCCGTAATCAAGAAAACTCCCTATGAATTGCTAAAAGGTAAGAAACCAGCATTGGGTACTTTAGAGTTTTTGGCTCAAAAGTCTTCATTCATAATAATGATAAAGCTGATCTAGACAAATTTGAGGCCAAAAGTGATCAAGGTATTCTTCTTGGATATTCAGAACACTCTAGAGCTACAGATGATAAAGCTGATCTAGACAAATTTGAGGCCAAAAGTGATCAAGGCATTCTTCTTGGATATTCAGAACACTCTAGAGCTTACAGGGTGTTTAATCTTAAAACTCGAACTATGGAAGAAACTCCACACGTTGTTTTTGATGAATCTCAATCAAAGCCTAACATCTCGAATGCTTACAGGTTTGAAGATGAAGCTGAAGGAACAACACTTGGGGAACTTCAAATAAAAATAAAAGCAAACTCAAAAATTGTCTCCAAGACTAACAGTGAACATCTTCGCAGGTACGATGATGAGGATGATGCAATTTTGTTCAGAAATCAAAATGATGAACCTGAAGAAGATCCACAACAAGAGGAGCCTCAAGCTGAAACTCCTCAAGCAAACCCTCCTCCAGAACAACCTCCTCAAATGCAAGATCAACCAGGACCTTCAACAATCACAAATGTCAGGTACTCTAAAGATCATCCACTTGAGAACATAATAGGAGATGTGAATGAAAAAGTTCAAACTAGGTCTCAACTTAGGGAAATAGTTGAACAGGATCATCTAGCTTTTGTGTCTCACGTGGAACCTAAAAATGTTGAAGAAGCTTTAAAGGAAAACTCATGGATTGATGCTATGCATGAGGAGCTTGGGCAATTTCAGAGAAATAGTGTCTGGAGTCTAGTTCCTAGAACCCCTGAAATTTCTGTCATAGGGACAAGATGGGTCTTTAGGAATAAACTAAATGAAGAGGGTAAAGTGGTGAGAAATAAGGCTAGACTGGTTGCAAAGGGATATAATCAGGAATTTGGTGTTGACTTCGAAGAATCCTTTGCTCCTGTAGCTAGGCTAGAAGCAGTTAGAATCTTGTTAGCATATGCATGCTCAAACAAGTTCAAGCTTTTTCAAATGGATGTAAAAACTGCCTTCTTGAATGGCTACATCAAAGAGGAAGTCTATGTCTCTCAACCACCTGGCTTTGAGGATCATGATAAACCTAACCATGTGTTTAAATTGCACAAAGCTCTTTATGGTTTGAAACAGGCACCCCGAGCTTGGTACGACCGGCTAAGCACATTTTTGGTAAGCAAAAACTACTCACGAGGTAAAGTAGACCAAACTCTTTTCACTAAGAGAGTCCGCAATCACATAATTGTTGTTCAAGTTTATGTGGATGATATTATATTTGGTTCTACTAACCCATCACTGTGTGAAGAGTTTTCAAAACACATGCATAGTGAATTTGAGATGAGCTTAATGGGGGAGCTTCAATTTTTCTTGGTCTGCAGGTGAAACAACTGGAAGATGGATTCTTCATCAACCAAGAAAATATGTCAAAGAGCTACTGAAAAGATTTCAGTTCGAACAAGCCAAGCCTGCCTCAACACCAATGAGCACAAGCATAAAACTAGAAAGTGATGAGAAAGGTAAACCGGTAGATGCAAAGCAATTCGAGGTATGATTGGCTCCCTTTTATATCTTACTGCAAGTAGACCGGACATTCAATTCAGCATTTGCCTTTGTGCTAGATACCAATCTAGTCCAAAGGAAAGCCATTTGGTTGCAGTTAAGAGAATATTTCGATATCTCTCAGGTACGCATGATATGGGTCTTTGGTATCCAGCAGGTAGTAGCTTCAACTTGGTCTCTTATTCTGATGCTGACTATGCTGGATGTAAAATTGACAGGAAAAGCACTAGTGGCTATTGCCAAATTCTTGGTGGTTGCATGGTTTCGTGGGCATCCAAGAAGCAACACTCGGTTGCACTCTCCACTGCAGAGGCAGAATATGTTGCTGCAGGGAGTTGTGCGGCTCAAGTGTTGTGGATAAAAAGTCAATTGTCTGACTACAACATTGACATTGGATGCACACCTATCCTATGTGACAACACTAGTGCAATCAATCTCTCAAAGAACCCAATTCAACACTCTAGAACAAAGCACATAGAGATTAGACACCATTTTCTGAGAGATGAGGTAGCCAACAACACCTTAGAGCTGAGCTTCATACCCACTGAAAACAACTAGCTGACATCTTCACAAAACCATTGGCTGAGGATAGGTTCACTACACTTAGAAGAGAATTGGGTTTGTGCAAAATGCAATGAAACTCATACCAAATCTTGAATATATGTTCCTTGTGTGCAACAACTATGTGGTATATCAAATGATGATTTGTGGAAAAACAAGTTATGCTTGTTTGGAAACTTTCATTATGCGTGAGAAAACATTCTCCGCCACGTGTCCATAGTTGAAGTGAAAAAGGGACATCTATTTTAGATAAAGTATTTAGTTTCTTTACAATTTGCCCAATCATTCTAAAAACAAAAAAAAAATTATAAAATCAAAAATACCAAAAAAAAAAAAGATTTTTGTTGTTATCCCCTTACATGAATGGTGTGATGTTGAAATGTGTGAAACTCTTGCTGTAATTATTTTTGAATTGCTTGAATGATGAGTCTTCACATGCACACACTATGGGGGAGCTATGTTAATGTAGGTGAGTGAAATTCCAGAGGGAAACATGTCCTTGGCCATTGTCTTACTTCCCTTGAATGAACATTCAATAATTTCTCTCATTTCTGCCATCAAAAACAATTTTCCTGAAGTCCCTGTCGACAGCCCCCAAGCTGCTGTCGACAGCAACTGATAGCTTTAGTCCACCCGAAATCACCTTTTATCTGTCTGTCAGTACCTGTCGACAGCCCTCCATCGCCTGTCGACAAGAACACCCCTCCAGAGCCTTCATCCTTCAGCTCTGTCAACAGCTGTCGACAGGCCCCAAATGGCTATCGACAGATGGACCAGTTTCTTCAAATACTTCACTTTTTGGTCCACAATTCTTCATGAGCATACTTATTGAAAGTATTTAGGTGAAAAATGGGAAATGCCAATTATAACTATCCTATCCACATGATATCAAAGATATTGTCTAAATCACAATGATTTTGACATACTATTCTTTATGAGTCTAAGTTGCATTAACTTGAGCACATCAAACAAAATCACATGAGCTTAGATTAACTCACTTGAATAACTAATTTGTAAAATATCATTTTCAAAAGTCATGTGATTAGTTACTAGATCATTGCGGGTTATGTCTTTCATTGGTTTTTAAACTCCTTCTACTTCTTGACCTTGATATTAAACATGAACAAGGAAAGATCAATCAAAATTAAGGGAGAAAAGCTACCTATTTCAAAGAAAAACACAAAGTGTTCATTAAAAAAAAAAAAAAAAGGCAGAGCAATGTTGAGTATTGCTAAGTAACCGGGGATAGGGCATCACACTGTCTATCTTCGCGTCAAATGGCTTACTCATTAACTCTGTAAAATGGTTTAATGGTCACTCAACCGAGTAACTGGGGATACGGGCATCACAAATGTCTATCTTCACGTAAAAAGGTCAAGTGATCCTAATTACCACTGTTTCTCTTATGCCTCAAAAAAAAAATTAGAAGAAATAGAGTGTAGCCTCCCAATTTGTCATGCCAAGGTCATTAAGTGGTTTTTGTTTAACTAACCATGTAGACATACACCTCATTAATCTTGTGTACGTCACCAACTAAGGAAAATGGTCTCTTGCAAATGGCATTATTCAAGAGGGTCTTTTTATCAACACATGTTTTTGTTTAATGCATTTTTGTTATTGTCACTTGCGAATCAGAGAATATTATTTCACAACCATTGTAGATTCTTGATGTGTCCAAAATATGTGTGGCTATGACATCTTATAATATAATTTTACCTATTTTACATCTTACATACACATTTCATGCTCATGGCCTTGAAAATCTGTCAAAAATCCTTCACTGGCACAATTCTGCAAGTGCCTGTCGACAGGGCCCAGTTCTCCTATCGACAGGGCCGGCGGCAAACTGTCTTTTGGAAGCCCACCGGGCATCGATTTAGGGCAGATCTCGTGGGACCCACCCTTTCAAATTCTCTCATAACTTCTATAAAAGGGTTCCACATCCCCTTCCACCCTTTCCCACTACCAAAAACTTTTCTTCCCTCCTTCTCCCCAAACCCTTCCTTTCCCAGGGCGATAGAGGAGAACACCCAGCCCTTCGCGTTTCCTTCCTCCCTCTATCTTCTTCCTCTCTCCCGTCACCATCCACTTCAAGATACAACTTCATATGGCTCCACCGGCCAGGAAGATGGCCTCCCGTCGTCGTCCTCAGTCTCCCGAAGCCGGACAGGGCTCTAGGGCACCCGCCGAGCGCCGGACAAAGCACCGGGAAGACCTTCTGCCGGAGCTCATCATCCCTCAGAACCTTCACCTACTCGAAGTCCATAGCACCTTCACGAAGTTTGTGCAACCCCGCTACGTAGACTTCGTGTCTCTGGAAGACCTTTTTCCCGGGTTGCAGCCTCTCTTCGACGTCCAGAGTTGGTCTCCATTCTGCTATAATCACAAGCGGTACTCACCCACCGCTGTGACGGAGTTCTTCAACAATCTCCGACAGACTGCTACAGGTGATCTCTATTCCAGAGTCAAGGGGACTTCCTTTCGAATTTCCCCTAATCTTTTCTTTGTTGCCTTGCAAATCCCTAACACTGGGGTAGATATCATATCCCATCATCCCACCCCAGAAGAGTACCATACCCTCATAACTTTGCAGTCTTACGATCCTACGGATCATAAGCAACTGAATGCTAACTCTTTCCCTCCACTTCATCATCTCATCCACCACATCTTCACAGCCATCATCGTTCCTAAGGATGGTAGTCGCGAACTTGTGACTTCTATTCACAAGTCCTTGCTCCATAAATTCTTGAACTGTGAACCCATCAATCTACCACTCCTCATGGTCTCCATCCCGTCCGTAGCTCAAAGAGGTCTATGCCTTACGCATGTCAGCTCACCTCCCTCTTCTTGTTCCTTGATATCCCTATTCCAAAAGAAGAGATGACTGCCCTCAAGTCTCGTAGCTCCTATGATCTCACTGCTGCACAGCGGATGGGCTACAAAATGGTAGATGGCATTGTGACCCGTGACCTCAAGGGTAAGGGACAAGCTACAGTTGAGGGTGATGGTGAAGATGAAGAAGATGAAGAAGCTGCAAATGAAGATGAAGCTGAAGACCAAGACGCTGAAGACTCCCAATCTGAGCCTGTAGATGCTCCGGGAGATGGTGATAGCATTGCTGCTAGTGACACCGTTACTGAGCCTTCCATCAAAGACCTCATAGCTCAGTTGCAAATTCAGATGTCCACCGGCTTTGCTAAGCTGAATGACCGATTGGACACAGTAGACACTAGTCTAGAAGCACTAGTTGACTCCCAAGTTCAGCTCCAGCTCAGATTAACTAGGCTCTCCACCCATGTTCAAGAGAATCGTCAGGCCCCTGCCCCACCTGGTCCTGATGATGCTTAGAGGGTCTAGGTGTCTTAGATGTTTTTGGTCCAAGTCTTTCTGTTGTCCTTTGCTTTCAGAGTCATGTTGTTTACTTGATTTGCATTTTGTCATGTTGTCCAATGTGCTATTGTGTAATGTAGGCCCTTTAATGAAAGCACAATTTCTCTTCCTGCTACTTTGATTTATGCAATGGAATGTTTTTTTTGGATGTTGTCAAAAGGGGGAGAAATCAATTGAGCAATACATGCAATACATGGAGAAATCAATTGAGAAATGAATTTAAAATTGTTGAAAAATTGTGGCTCAATTTGAAAATTTTGTCATCATCAAAAAGGGGAAGAATGTTGAGTTCTCATATGTTGAATGCTTAATGAGAATGCTAAGCCAACAAATCACATCTTTATTTTTTATGATGAGCATGAATATTTCATGGACAAAATTGATGAATGATAAGTAATGAAACTTGATGATAATGACTCTTGGAATGAAAATGAAACAAACATGTTAATTGATCATTTATATGTCATTATATCTCCCTAACTAAGTTCTTTTATGTAGGTGAGATACTATGCAAGACATGTACCAAAACAAGGTTCAAAAGATCAAGAAAAGCAAGAAAAATAGATACCTGTCGACAACCAGAAAGGCCCCTGTCGACAGATACAAACAGGCCAAAAAGCCACACCTCAGGACAGGAGTGCCTGTCGACAGCACCAGTGTCGCCTGTCGACAGCCACTGATAGGAAACTGTCTCCCGAACTCCCAGTCCTCTTCCTGTCAATACCTGTCGACAGGAGCACCCAGTGCTGTCGACAGACGAAGAAAACCTTCAGATACGGGAAGTTTTAAGTTGCCAAACATGGTGGTTCCAACTACCATGTCCCTCCATATATGGACACCACTATATAAGCTATCTTTTGAAGGTAATCTCGTACATAAGCAGCCTCCACCAAAAACCCTAGAGCAAGTCCAAGAACAAGAGGTGTTGCTGCTGCTCTGCTTCACCCTGCTGTTCAGAGATTGAACCAACTTTTGATCCAGTAGTACTGAAGTCTGATCGTCGTGGATTCAAGCCTTTCCATCAAGTTGTGTCCCTCAAGACGAAGCTTGAAGTCCATCCAGACGTTCATTAGAAGAGTTCTTCATCAGGATTTGTGTTTCAACTCAGAACTCTTCCATGTTTTAGTTTTTACATATCCGTGTGTGTGTGTGTGTTGTGTCTCAAGCAGTCATTGTGCTTGATTCATGAGGCTTGTGTTGTTCTATCATGATTTCACATCAGACAACTCGTGTGTGTGAGTTGTAGTCGTTGAACTAGCTCATAAGCAGTTTTTCTACATGTGTGTGTGGACCGTGGACGTAGGATACACAAGTTGCGTACTCCGAACCATGTAAAACTCTGTGTCCTATGGTTTAAACATTTCTACGTTAGATGTTTAGTAGGCACGGTGTCTCTACACACGTCTGATAGATTGTTTCTCTATCTATTGTCAAGTTACACACATGAAAGTTTAGTTTAAACTCTGTTACAGTTTTCACAGTTTGTGCCTTCGTGAAAAGAAGGTGATAAGAACTTTTTAATTGACAGTAATCTATTCAACCCCCCTTCTAGATTACCATATAGGGAATTCCGCAACCTTTCAAAGGCAACATGGTATGGACGTCCAGCCTCTCCCCCCTTACTTAGAAGGCTGAGGTATGACCTATATAGGCAGTGGGGTCGGAGGTGAGGAGCCTTGGATGCTCAAGTGTGAAGAAACACACTTGTAAAAGTGGCAATCCAAGTATTAAGGCCTAAACCAATGAGAGGGGGCCACATAGGATCTTTACTGGGTCAAGGGGGTGCCAAGGTGGCCCATTTGCCCGTTGGGAATGGCCCCATGAGCTGCATGGCCGAGAGAATGGTGCAAGTGGGGCTGGAATCTCGGGCAGTTGCGCAGACCAAGTAAACCAGGTTGACATCAAATGATGATGCCGCCAACCCTATGCAGACATCCACATAGGTGGACGTCAACGAGAGTCGGCATCCAGGGGTCTTGCCGCCAACATGCAGTCAATGGCAGTCGATGCTGCCGTCTACATGGGATCAAAGGCAAGTCAACAAACGGTCAAACGGGCCTTATTGGGCCATGGAACCACGCGGGGATGGGCCAAATCTTGCGTCTACAACCACAGGATCTTGTCACCGAGGGGTCCAAACTAATGAGAAAGTAGGTGCAGTCAATAATCCTCAGGGCCCGGTGGGTAGGTCATCCTTTAATCAACAGCCACAGCAGCCATGGAACAATAGACAACTACCTCCTCAAGCCCAGAACCCCCAACAAGATCAATGCCAATATAATCAGGTCCCTCCACCTCAAAATGGCTATGCCCCTAAGAAGCCCAATGGACCCAAGAGAGCTCAATACCCTTCCCTTCCAGAGAGTCTAGCCGATATTTTTGCAGCCCTTATGTCCCTTAATGCCCTTAGATTACCTCCCGAGAAGGCAAACTGGAACATGGCGGCAGATCAAACAAAATACTGTGTATACCACCGTCATCCAGGGCACAATGTATTGGATTGCTTTCAATTCAGGGACATCATATATGACCTCCACGAGCAAAATCAAATTGATTAGGATGAAATGAAGAGGCTAATCCAGACACTAAGGGACCAAGAGGGGCAAAGGCAGCAATAGCAGCAGCAAAGGCGACAGCAGCCACAGCAACAGCAGCCATTCCAGCAGCAACAGCAGCAGTTCCAACCATTCCAGCAACAGCAACAACAGCAGCCACAACAGCCACAGCAACCAGCAAATGACCTCTACATAATTCGCAATCCTATGCCACAACACCAACCCGCTCCGAACCCCCAACCTGCTCCACCACCTCCTCCACCCGCTCAAGTCAACCCCGTCATCCACCACCTGCAGCTGCTTGGGCCTACAATGATGAGCATGAAGTAGGTCAACTCCTGGCTATTTCCCACACCACACCTACCTCCACCATGCCCACCATTGCCACCATTACCTCGCCACTCTACAACACCCCTGTCATACCACCCATCACCCCCTCACCGCTTAATGTCCAATTATCCCCTACACCAGCACCCCTAATAGCCAATCACTCCATCATTGACACCACCCCACCTCCACTTCACCACAACCTCGCCCTACGGAGCGGGCGGATGTTCCACCGGATGTACCCTAACGCATTCGTGTCTATGCCGGGTCAACTGACCCAAAATTCCAACAACAACAATTAGCAGCAGCAGCAAGATGTCGAGGAGATTGATCCGGTCCTGGGGACCCAGTATGATATTTGAAGCACCTGGATCAAACACCAGCCAAAATATCTATCCTCGAGTTGATCAAGAGGTCACAAACCCACCAAGATGCCTTAAGGGCCTTTCTGCAAAGGGTTATGGTAAATGAAGATATGAACCTCGACAATCTGCCCTCGGTCCTATCCATTGTTAACGAAGGACCGACAATTACCTTCACGGATGGTGAGCTAGCTCCCCCGGAAGCCAGAAGGATGCCTTTATGCGTGACTCTGACAATAAATAAGGTGGTTGTCGATGCTGCCTTGGTTGATACAGAGGCATCTATAAATGTGTGCCCTCTAAGCACTTTGCGGTCTTGCAATATTTCTGAGCGCCGCTTGCAGTCGACTCCCACTACTATAGTAGCTTATGATAATTCTCGGAGAGCCTGTCATGGCGTTGTTTCCTTACAAGCGGAATTAGGCCCGCTCGTGATGACGGTCAATTTCTATGTCCTTGACATTGACCCAACTTTCAAAGCCATTCTGGGTCGCCCTTGGATCGAGGCATTAGGGGCAGTCCCCTCCACAGCACACCAATGCTTGAAATTTCCTTTCGAAGGACGTATAGTCAAGGTAAAGAGTCCGGAAACTACTCATACTGTGAAGGCCATTGAAAAAATCATGCCGGCGGTCTGGCCGTCTAATAAACCCATCATTTCGGTACTTGATGTAAATTATCCATGGGCTTACACCTTCTCCTCCGGCCACCAAACTGTGTCCCCATCATTGGCTGCTATCAGAAAGGGCATCCCGTCAGACACTAAGGGGTGGAATATTATGATCAAAATTGGCTATCAACCGAGAAAGGGTCTTTGGGCCCACCTCTAGGGGAGGACTCAGGTCATTGCCGATTCCAAGCAAATCACAAGGTGTGGCCTAGGATACACGGAAGAACTCAAGCCATGGACAGCCTACTCATCAACTCCAAAGACAGACCAAGAACCTCTCCCCTGGACATTATAAGATCACTTTGTCAGAGGACCCATACAGCCAGGATACAACACTGTCAGGATAGAGGCATCTACATCTGCATATCAAATTATGGAGGCCCAGCGGCCCAGCAAGAAGAAGAAGGCCGAAGAAGCAGAGGCAGAAGAGTCATACTTGGAAGACCTAATATCAGCACTCAGTCTTTTGTTCTGGGATGGTGATCTCACACAGCCCCCGGCAGTGGCAGAACCAGGAGAACCAGCATCAGCAATCACCTCCAAGCGACAATTGCTTGGGTACAGTGAGGATAGTGAAGCAGTGCACCCAATCAACCCTGTAGACGAGTTCTGGCCAGGGCATCCCCAGCCCCCCAATTATTATGTGTTTTCGATCTTTGTTTCTAAATTTTCTTTCATCCCTCCTTCTCCGCCCCTTGTTCTTCAATTCTCCCCTGATGCTCTTGAAGCATTAACCACTTCCTCGCCTCATTTCACCCTTTCTTTTAATGGCACGGTCCTTTCCTTCTCTCGAGGCTTGCCAATGTAGGTAGGTTTGTTTTCTTCCTTAGTTTAGTATGTTGTGTCTAATTATAATAATAATAATAAACTTTATATTCCTCCTTGTACTCCTCGGACGGCGATCCCCATCTTTCCTTTCCTTTCTTCAGACGGTGATCCCCATCTTTCCTTTCCCCTTCTTCGGACGGCGATCCTCGTCCTTCCTCCTCCAAGTAGCAATCCCCACTTCCATTTCCGTTGCAATCCCCACTTTTGACAGTGATCCCCGTCACTACCCGCTTTCAAGCTCTCAGACGGCGATCCCCGTCTCCATGTTCCCCTACTCTTGACGGCGATCCCCGTTACCCACACACTCCTCCTCCCTCTGACGGTGATCCCCGTCACCCCCTGCTTTCTTCCTCGGCGGCAATCCCTGCCCTTCTTTCTCCTCTACTTAAGCGGCGATCCCCACTCCCTGACCAGCATGGTCATTTTGGACGATCTAGGTGAGGGACCTTCTGTTCCCCTACGCCCCAACTCTGTTGTAGGCACCCTGAGCTCGAGTGGCCTGCCTCTGCCTCTAGACCCATTGGAGGCTCCCTGCGGCTATGCCGCACCCCTTCCTTTCCCTTCCAATAAACCTCTGGACACTTCTCCAGAGCCCTCTGTAAATATCAACATTAGTTTAAGTTCAAGGGTAGAATCTAGCAAGTCCATGTCCTCGTCTAGGAAGAGTAAGGGTAGTGGCATACCTCGTAGATACTTAGTAGATCTGGTGCAAAGGTGTGGTGCTCTTCTAGCTATCGAGGAGTTCGTCCAGGAAGCAGTCATTCTAAACATAGAAGCTCAGCACGAAGAGGAAGGGCTAGACGACGGATTTGGGGTATATGAAATCCTAATTGAGGAGGACCCAGTGAATGAAGAAGATGTTGAAGTAGAGGACGCTGCCGAGATGTATGACAGTGGCATGAGGAGATTTGATGAACCGACATCGGCAGTCGACGAACCTACCAAAGAGGTAAATATTGGGATAGAAGAAGAACCCAGGCTCTTGACCATAGCTTCCAATCTCCCTCCTGAGGAAGAAGAGGCACTCATAGAAATGCTAAGGGAGTACAAGGACTCTTTTTCCTAGTCGTACGATGTTTTGCCTGGCATTGACCCCGAGTTAGTGGAACATAGGCTGATCTGGAAGCCAGGGGCAATAGCCGTTAAACAAAAATTGAGGCGTTTCCACCCCCACATTACTTTAAAGATGAAGGAGGAGATCGATAAACTACACAAGGCTAAGTTCATCTGTGTAGTCCTCTATCCTTTGTGGGTGGCCAATATAGTCCCAGTAATGAAGAAAGACGGAAGAGTGCGGATCTGTATAGACTTCCGGGACTTGAATAGGGAATGTCCAAGGGATGATTTCCCATTACCTCACTTGGATGTTTTAATTGATAACACCGATGGGTTTGAGACCCTGTCGTTCATGGATGGTTACTCGGGCTATAATCAAATCCGTATAGCCCCGGAGGACCAAGAGAAAACCTCCTTCACCACACCCTGGGGAACCTATTGCTACGTGGTCATGCCATTTGGACTAAAGAATGTCGGCGCCACTTACCAAAGGGCAATGTTAGCAATCTTCCATGATATGACTCATATTGATGTCGAGGTTTACGTGGACGATATTGTGGTGAAGTCTCGGACCCGAAGTGAACATTCCTCTGTGCTTGCCAAAGTGTTTCGATGCGCATGAGAATACCAATTGAAGATGAATTTGAAGAAGTGCGTATTTGGGGTTTCCTCAGGCAAGCTATTAGGATTCATAGTCAGTAAGAGGGGGATTCAAATAGACCCAAACAAGGCCAAGGCAATAAATGAGATGCCTCCTCCTAAGAACATATCTGAGCTTCGAGGACTGATTGGTCGGCTACAGTTCATAAGGAGATTCATATCTCAACATTCTCAAAAATGTCATCCTTTCTATGAACTGTTAAAAGGAGGAGCTAAATTTGAATGGAATAATAAGTGCCAAGAAGCCTTTGATGAGCTCAAGAGTTATCTGATGAATCCACCTGTGCTACAAGTGCCTGTCCCAGAAAAACCCCTTATCCTATATTTGTCGACTATTGAGGACTCCCTAGGAGCTGTCCTTGCTCAACATGACGACTATGGCAAGGAAAGGGCAGTTTACTACCTATCTAGGCTATTCAATCCCTTCAAGCTCAAACTCACCACAATGGAGAAAACTTGTGCAGCGCTAGTGTGGGTAGTGCAGAAATTGGCGCACTACTTCCTCACCCATCAGGTGAGCTTGATTTCTAGAATGGACCCTATTAGGTATCTTCTGGAGAAGCCAGTCCTCGCCGACAGATTGGCACGTTGGCAGAGCTTCTTGTCTCAATTTGATATCACCTTTGTAGTACAGAAGGCTATAAAAGGGTATGCCATTGCTGAGCACCTTGCTCACCTTCATCTTCCTCATAGTGATACGGTCCAGGAAGAATTTCTTGATGAAAACCTGTCACTTATCTCTCGCGATCCCTTCTGGTCACTTCATTTTGATGGAGCTCTCAATTCTATGGGAGGGGCATAGGTGTTGTCTTGCTCACCCCAGAAGGGATCACCATTCCACTAGCTTATCAACTTCAATTCCCTGCCACCAACAATGTCTCTGAATACGAGGCTCTCCTAGCTGGTCTAAAACTTGCCTATCTCTTAGGCGCGCGTCATCTCAAGATCATAGGAAATTCTCAACTCGTCCTTCAGCAGGTCCTTTCTACTTATTGCACTCGTGACCCCAAACTCAAGCCTTATCAAGATCTCGTCACTCTCCTAGCCAAGCAGTTCCGCAAGCTTGTCTACATTCACACTCCTCGCTCTTAGAACATTCTGGCCGATGCCCTGGCATCTCTGGCCTCATCTCTCTCCTTCCCTCTCAGCCACAGCACTGAGACTATCATTGTCCAGAGGTTAGAAGCACCTTCCACTCAGGATTCTTGGTTCAATAACCTTAGGAGCTCTTTAGTCTTGAAGGTAGAGAGAAGAGAAGCGAAGGAAGTAATGCTTATGGAGCTAGAAGAAATGATGGAAGGAGAAAGGCCATGGTACCACGAGATCGAGCAATACTACAAGGACGGTACCTTCCCAGAAGAAGCTGAGGCTGAGGATAGAAGAGCCATCCGTAGAGCTGCGCTAAGCTATACCATTGTTGGAGAAGTGTTGTATAGACGCGCTCTAAACGGGATGCTCCTCAGATGTTTGTCAGACAAAGAAGCCTGGAAGGTAGTGGAAGGAGCTCACTCCAGTGAGTATGGAGGGCATGTGAATAGCCAAATGCTAGCTAAGAAAATCCTTAGGTAGGGCTATTACTGGCCGACCCTAGAAGAAGATTGTTCCATCTACGTCCGTAGGTGTGTTAAGTGCCAACTCCATACCGATAAAATCCATGCTCCATCCTCCTCCTTACATCCACTATCCTCCCCTTGGCCATTTTCCATGTGGCCCTTTGATAACATTGGACCTCTTGGTGATCCTAACACTCAAGTAAAACAGAAATCTTTCATTCTCACTGCTACTGAGTACTTCACCAAGTGGGCCGAAGCAGAAGTGTTTGTAGAAATCAAAGGTTCGACCGTGTGCCGGTTCATCATGAAGAACATCATCTCATGGTTTGGAGTGCCGAGCGGCATCGTCACCGACAATGGACCCCAGTTCATATCTCAAGAGCTTCAGGACCTCTGTAAGAAATTTAACATTTCTCTACATCATTCGTCTTCATATTATCCACAGGGCAACGGTCAATTCGAAGCCACAAATAAAATGCTCTTGAAAATTTTAAAGAAAACTTGTGAGCCTCATAAATTTGTTGATTGGCCTGAGAAATTAATTGAGGCTCTATGGGCCTACCGTACCTCCGTCCGCACACCCACAGGGCAAACTCCTTTTCCACTTACTTATGGGATGGAGGCGATATGTCCACATGAGATCCTTATTCCTTCGCTAAGGGTGCAGCTGGACAAGGAACTTAACCTCAATGAATGTCGAGAGACATTACTTACACAGCTGGAACTCTTAGACGAGCAGCGTCTGGCCGCGGCCGATCATATACTTTCATATCAAAATAGACTCTCAAGATATTTTCAAAAGAAAGTGATTAAACGCAAATTTCATGAAGGAGACATGGTCTTGAAGCGATTTTCATAAAACCTGGAGGTCCTAGGTCGAAATTGCAAGCAAACTGGGAAGGGCCGTATGTCATCAAGGATGTGTACCCTGGGAACGCATATAGGCTAGTAAATGCCGAGGGTGAGGATCTCTCTCACCCGTGGAATCGGTTGTACCTTAAAAGATTCTACCCTTAATAAAAGATTTTTGATAGCGGCACTATTTTGCAAAAGAATGCCAGCAGCCGTGGGTCTCACATCCGTTTCATTTGCTGTCAAATAACCCCTGGATTAAGTCACACACACAACACGGCAACCCGTGGTCAATTTCCCTTAGACACAGGTGTTCCTACTTAGCCCTAATGTAGGAGAGCGAAGGTCTTTTCTTTTCCTGCTCGGACAAGGTCTAGGGGCAAAAGGACGCTAACTTGTAGACAAATGAGGGTGTAAATCACATGTGTATGAAGTCTCAAAGAGAGACGGTCAGTACAAAAGAAATAAAAAATAACAAAAGAACAATAAATTAGTAAAAGAAAAATGAGAATAGGGGGCATGGCAAAAAGTGGCAGTACTGTCACGCCCCGACGCGGAATATCGGAACGCGAGGTAGTTGCAAGTAAACGGGTACAAAGCAAGTACTAGACATCAAACCATTGCACAATGAATAATACTAAAGAAAACTCTTCACATTAATAACTTTCCAATGTCTAGTTACAACCACCAATATCAGAGCCATTCTATAGGGCCAATTACATTGAAATAAGAGTAAAAGACTAAACTAAAACTCTAACATAATCTCTAGGACACTAGGGTACTCGTGACATCACTCCTAGTCGTTCCCGTCCTCTTGAGTGTATAGTTCATCCTCGGTCTCACCTGAGAACACAACGATAAATAACGCAGGGTGAGTGATAATGCCCAGTAGGACTTAAATCTCAATAGTCAAGCAGGCTTTAAATAATTAATGTATTAAATGGCAGAGTAACTAATGATAGAGCGAGAGAGTCAAGTAAATGATAGCAGGATTGCACATGATCGAAATAGCAAGACTTTCCAAATATAGACTTTCCAAAAATAGCACAAGTGTCGGGAATAGCACAAAAATGGCAGGATGGCCATAGCACAATAGCACCAAGTATAGAAATAGCACAGTGAGTATAGTATAGCACATTTTGTCAATAGACAATGAGAGAATATAGCACTTTTTTATTGTCATTTAGATAGTCGAGATAGATAGCACTCGAGTGTAATGCCAAACACTCTAATCATTTAACTCCCATGGGCACTAGCACTTTCGGGCGCACATCCCAGGACCAGATCGGGCCCTTTATATATTGTCAGGCATTGGTTATATTGTTTATCTTTAGACAATCAGTCAATGGCCAATATAGAGTACCAAGAAATAGATGAGAGCACTAGATGAATAGACGAGATAATATAGAGAACGTGAATAGATGAGCGAATAGAGTATAGATGAGAGCTAGTGGACATTGCACGTAACATGTTGAGTAAACAGGCGTTAGTAACAGTTGCACAACACGCGCACTTGGTGTTGGCAGTCAGGTGGAACTCGCAACCTTTCCACTGGCCATGTTAAGCACAGGTTCAGAGGTCCGACGTGATTTAAGATGAGAGCAAACTTCTAATAGCCGTTTGGATCATCGACCATGTGGGAATCCATGGCCAGAGGAGACTTACGAAGGCCTTGAACAAAGACTCACTAGTCCGGCAGAAGGAGTATCCAACGGAGAGTTTGTCCAAGTCAAGAAAGAGGGTAATTATAGAAACAAGTGCTCGACATTCTAGAGGAATTCTAGAACAGTGGAGCGTCGGTATCGGTGTTCCAAAACATCGCGAGAAAACATACACATGTATAATTAAGCATGAGGCTATTTAATTACATAAATTACCAGATAAATTATGTAACATGTTCATGCCAATTAAGCCATATTTGGATGGTTTCAAAGTGTGTGCAATGTGTAAGAGAAATCATGAAACGTGATAGGTCATGTGATTAACTTGAATTACTTAAGATATATTCAATAATTTAACTCTTCATTTTTTCTGTGTGCAAGATAGTTAACATGATATGGGGGTTATGGTGGAACAACAAGACTTGCAAAAGACTAGTTTTCGGGCCAAAAATTGAGATCACGACGCAGCCCAGTAAGGGTTGCGATGGGCTCAGGACAGAACGTGACAGGACCTTGTACAGATCGCGACAGGTCTGGCGGAACAGGTACACAGATCGCGACGTGGTCTTGCAAGGATCGCGACGATTCGATCAGGACAGGCGCACGGATCGCGACGGCAGTGCCCGTCGTGTTCAGTTCATGACGGTTGATGCTATCATGACAAGACCTCTGAACACTACCTATCATGTCGTCGCGTTCACAGGGCCTGCACCTGAGTCCGACAGGGGGTCAGACATGTCTTGGATTGCGGTCCAAGCTTACCCTCTTTGACACAGGGTGCTTTAGGAAATCAGAACAAATTGTACAGTAGATGAAAAGTCATGAAATCAATTGTAATCGACTCTAGATAGGCCAAAGTACATGCAGTAAATAGGAATTTGAAAACTACAAAGGTTTCGGCATGCTTCAGTCACGTTAAATAGGAAGAACATGGGACAGTAATCAATTGGAGTACAAGAATTAATTTTCCGACTAGGGTAGATGAAAATTAGGGCTTTTAGGGGCAAAATAAAGCTAACATCCATCAGTACCTCTAATAAAATTTTTGAGGTCTGAGGTGTAGTATACATGGAGATCAAGACGTATGAAGAGGGTTCGGGGTCATGTAAATTACAGAACTTCGAAATTCAAGAACAAAAGACTATATTGATGGAAAAATACAAAATCAGAGGGCATAGTTCCATATGATTGGGACAACCTACAGACACAATTTTAGGGTTTATGCTCATGAGAATGCCTACCTTTCACGTTTTTCCTCTTCTAGGGTTTGAAGATGAAGAACTCGGGAAGAAGCTTTGATAGATCTTCCTCTCCACGATTTCTCCTCCTCTTGGCTTCTCCTTCTGGTCCAACAACCTCTTGGCATGAGCTAGGGCTGGCCATGAGGGTTTTATAGAAGTATTTAAGCTCCCCCTAATTCCATTTCCTAGTTTATAATTCTCATTTAATTCCGAGTTTCCTATTTTCCTCTCCCCTTTTTAAGCAAGAGATCTCCTAATTGGGTTAAGAGAGGGGATTTCGTAGCCAAGCAATTGGGGTAGGTTTAGGATTCCAAATCTAACTCAAACCACTTATTTTATTGCATTAAATACCCCCTTTTTATTTAAGTAAATATTTTAGTTACGAATTTAGGGTAATTTCCCATTATTCCCCTTTTAAGATTCTCTATTTTAGCCCACTAATTTCTATTGGGTTAATTTAATAAAGCCCATCACTTCTTTTCTTTTAGTGGATTTTTATTTAATTTTCTTTTATTCAATTTTCTAATTGCTTTTATTTTTTATAAATTATTAAATTTTTCTTTCCAAAAATTCAGGTTGCTACAAGTACAGTTCCCCACGGGACGCCCTTGAGCCCGGTCGTACGCATGCCCCAAATAAAAGCCAAGACCACAAAGTCTCTGGACAATAGACGGAATCCATGTGAGATACACCCTCGTGAGTCAAACAAGCCGGTTTCCCGAGCACCGATGCCAAGTCTTATCCCTTTAAGTCTTCTTATCCCCACTAATGACCGGAGCACTCCCACGCTTGGTCTGTGTAGGAACACTAGTGACTAGGGGCAATCAGCCATAAGGGAGCCAAAAAAATAAATGCACACTGCACCCAGAGGGTATTTAACAGTTTAAGATGGGAGGTGAGGTTTACAACTAACTGTCCAAATGCAGAAGGTGTCACTAGAGAAAATCCCAAAATCCAAAGAAAAATCAATCAGAAAATCTCAAAATCCAAAAAAAAAAATCACAAAATCACAAAATAAAAAAAATCAGAAAATCCCAAAATCCAAAAAAAAATCAGAAAATTTCAAAATCCAAAAAATTTAGAAAATCTCAATATCCAAAAAATCTCAAAATTCCAAAAATTTTAGAAAATCTCAAAATCCAAAAAAAAAATTAGATGTACATATCGCTTTCTTTTAGCATGCATTATTTCTGTTTACTTTCTGCCTATTTAATAAGGCTCGGCCCCTTGACTATTACGAAGTTGAAGTCATTTCTTGCTTAATGCAAGGGGCTTAGCCAAAGAGCAGATCTGACTTGTTTTGCTAAGTGTGCAGGAGCAGAAACTTTTGAACAGCACAATGATGTACTCAGTGTCCTCTTTCTCTCGCTCACTCGGATCTCATCTCTCACTCGTGTCAATCGCAAATTCTGTCACGGCCCGACATTTAGCAGCGGAATAAATATCGGGGGACGTGAACGATACAAACAGGCGAATCACAGTTGAGTAACGCAGAGTCACAATTGAATATAATAACACATTTGAGACTATAAGATGGTCATCCAAATTATACTTTATTCCATTCCATTCAACTAGATACAACCTTACATAAGAAAGAACCAACTAAAGGATCCATTATTCAAATAAAACTTCCAGAAAAGTTAACTATTACATAGACTACTCAATTGTCTATTTCTAAACTATCATCGACTCATATGGAGGGCTGCTCATCACTCTTGCCCTGCCCCATCGGACTCCACTGGTTCTTCATCACTTCCTGAAAAGGGTAGGATGATAGGGTGAACGAACTAGCTCAGTAGGATTTACATCTCAATATTGTGCGGGCACTAGTATACATGATTAACATTTTAAAAGGCAAGATATGAACATGATGACAATGCATGCAATACTAACAGATCGAATAGCAGAGTAGAACGGATATCATTTTAGATTAAATGTCGAGTTGCATATATATACAGTGGACAAATATTTCAAGAATAGAATCGTATCAAAGAGATTGGCCATATTCAGACAGATATCATGCATTCACATGATCAGACGTATCATATCAAATCATATCATATCAGATCACATCAGACTTATCATATCAAACAAAGGCACATTCACACAAATCTTGCATATCGTATCAGTGCCATGCCACGCACCACAAGTTCATACTCCCGCGGTTAAAAAGTACATTGGGGTGCTCCTCCCCAGGACCAGACAGGGCCCTTATTGCACAGGCATTGGTTCAAATTTGGACCGGAGTCCCACGTTGTGCCGAACAAACAGATTCGTATTATGGCCACAGAGTTTCAATAACAAGCTCGTAGTAAAGAAACATGATCATTCATAGAGTCAAGGTATGACAAATAGCTCAAGAGAATAAGGCAGGATAACGACGTATCTTATGTTTCATAATTCATTAATGTCTTGACATGAGGATGTTTCAAAGACAAATCATATGCAGAACATGTGCTCTCAATTTCCCAAGAAGGGTGTGCCTATTCGTGCAAATATGTAAGTGACGAGTTACGGATCTTTCCTATCATGTATGCAATTGACAAATGATTATTTGAACACCGGAAAACATAAAACTATTGAAACTCATATGCAAATTATGACATTAACTCCACTAGCAAGTCCATACCAACATGTATTCATCCCCACATTCATATCATATTCTTTATCTTATCAATTGACAATAAGCAAGATCACAAGATAATCCAATGGACATAAGATCAATCACAATTACACATTAGAATCGTATTTGTATCATTACTATTTTTCAAAGGGTTGATTTATTTTAGGTCCATGCATACCATGTAACATCATGCACATGCTAGTAGACATCATGAAATGATCAGACCCAAATTATGTAATTTTTTGTAAGGGTAGTGTCGACACACCCCTTACTGGTGTCGACACAATGCTTCAAACACAAGACAAAATAATGCAAAACTGGTCAAGTAGTGTCGACACTAGTTTAGGTAGTGTCGACACAGTGCTTCAAATACAAGGCAAAAAGGCTAGGTAGTGTCGACACTAGTTCAGGTAGTGTCGACACTAGAGACAGCTCCCAGAACAACCTTCTAGCCAATCTGGGACAGTGTGTCGACACTAGCTCAAGTAGTGTCGACACTAGAGGCCTTCGCAGAACACCTTCTGGGCTGTTTTGGGACAGTGTGTCGACACTAGCTTAAGTAGTGTCGACACTAGTGCCCTTCCAGAACAAAACCTATAGGTCATGTGGAACCCGAAAACACATCTCATGCAGTGGTTTACTTACCCCTCTTATAACTCTCTAAAGAATGACATTTAGATAACACATTCAACACAAAAGATGACGAAGTCAACTAGTAGAAGAACTTTGATGTTGGGGGTTTGATCTAATTCAGTCTTGAATCCCAAGAAAACATATGAAGAACAAAAAGTCAAGTGTAGCCCGACATTGTTGTATCATGCTGAGACTCTCTTGCCATGCTCATAACTCTCTAAAGAAAGACTTTTGGACAAAATGTCCAACATAAAAGATGATTGTAACTTCAATTAGAATAACTTTCATTAAGAAAGTTTAGTCAAATTAGGTCTCAAATCACGTGCCTAATAAGAACAACGGGAAAAAGCCCTAACTGTGCAAGACTTCGGGAAAACTACGAATACACAACATATACTCCATGAAAACTAGTCAAACCAAGTGCAAATGAATCTAGACTCAAATATCTACATGATGGTGTTGGTTTTATTTAATCTTGGCCCGAGAACACCTACCTTTGAACGCTAAGAACTCTCTGCAGATTTCTGGGTTGATGCAGAGCGAGGTTGAGGAAGACTACGATTTTCCCCAGCCGTTCTCCACTTCCCCAGTGCTCCAAACTTGCTACTCTCGACCCCAACTTGTTGCTAAAACTTCCCCAAGAGTTTAGGGACGAGTTCTTATAGTTTTAGGGTGTAGTTAAGAGTCCTAACGGGACTAGAAAAGGGGCTACGAGTTCTGTTTCCCAGTTTCCACAAAACCTGGGATTCTCTCACCCAAAAGAGGTAGCAAAGGTTTAGGAAACCACCAATTGGGGTTGGGTTCGGTTTTGGCTTACCTTGCATGACTAATTACCTTACTTTTAACCCTAACTTGACCTCTCTAATTATGGCATAATTACATACACGAATTTTTGGGTAATTTCCTGTCCTAGTTTATTGGTATCCTTGGGCCAAATGTGCTCTATTGGCCCAATCGTGTTAATGGGTCATTAATACATGGTGTTGGAAGTCTCTCTATTTATTCCCCTTTATTTCCAAAATTTTTTTAAATCACTAAATTTTTGGGGTGTTACATCCTCCCCCACTTAAAAAAATTTGGTCCCCAAATTTACACGTAATGGTGTAGTTCGTACCTGAGAATAGTTCTGGATGGTTTTTCTTCATTCTTTCCTCTGTTTCCCAGGTAGCATTGGTAACTCCGTCTCGACTCCATTGGATCTTCACCATAGATATGGTACGATTCCTGAGTCGTTGAATCTTCCGATCCAACAGTTTGATCGGTTTCTCTTCATAAGTCAGGTCCTCTCGAATCTCCAAGTCTTCATGGTTGATTACTTGGTCGGCATTGAATAAATACTTCCTCAGCATGGATTTGTGGAACACATTATGCACGTTCGCCAGCTGTGGAGGTAGTGCAAGTCTATACGCCACCTGACCAATCCTTTCCAAAATTTCAAAGTCCCTATAAATCTGGGACTCAACTTTCCTTTGATCTCAAATCTTTGTATTCCCCTTGAAGGTGAGACCTTCAAGAAAACATGTTCGCCAACCAGAAATTCTAGTTCTCTCCTTCTCTTGTCTGCATAACTCTTCTGCCTGGATTGTGCTATCTTTAGACGTTCCCTGACAATCTGAACCTTTCGGACAGTCGCCTCAACTAAGTCGGGTCCAACCCATTGGTTCTCCCCAACCTCTTCCCAGCAAAGGGGTGATCTGCAACTCCTGCCATATAAGGCTTCAAATGGAGCCATCTTGATACTTGCCTGATAGCTGTTGTTATATGCAAACTCCATCAGGTACAACTGATCATCCCATCGCCCTCTAAAATCTAGCACCAGAGCACGAAGCATATCTTCCACAATTTGATTGGTCCTTTCGGTTTGCCCATCAGTCTGAGGATGAAAGGTAGTACTAAAATTTAGTTTAGTACCCATTGCTGCTTGCAATCCCTTCCAGAAGTGTGAACTAAATCTAGGGTCCCGATCCGATATTATGCTAGATGGAACCCCATGCAATCTAACTACTTCCTTAACATATAGTGCAGCCAATACATCCACGGACCAGGTACTATTAATCGGCAAGAAATGAGCCGACTTAGTCAAATGATCAACTATTACCCAAATTGCATCCATATCACCTCTAGTCTTGGGCAATCCCATGATAAAGTCCATACCGATGCTATCCCATTTCCATTCTGGGATTTCTAGTGGTAGCAGTCCACCAGCTGTACGGAAATGCTCGGCCTTGACTTTTATGCATGTTAAACAGTACGATACGTGATCGGCCACATCCCTCTTCATGTTTGGCCACTAGTACGACCTTTTCAAGTCTTGGTACATCTTTGTTGCTCCGGGATGAATCATGTACTTGGACTGGTGAGCTTCATTTAATAACCTCTTCTTGAGCTCTCCATGATCAGGGACACATGTTCTACCTCGGAATAGTAATCTTCCTTCAGCTGATAGTGTGAAGTCAGGTCTTTGTTCTAACTTCTCCCTGATCTCAACTAAGAATGGATCCTCTCCCTATTTCTCCTTGATTTTGGTCAGTAGATCGGATTGTATCTGGAGATTGGAGATCATTACTTGTTTTTCCTTCTTTCCCATGTCTAAGTTCAAGCTTGCAAATTGCTCCAGTAACTTCCATTCGCCCAGCATCATACTAGCTAGCATAGCTCCTGGTTGTCTACTTAGAGCGTCTACCACTACATTGGCTTTCCCAAGGTGATACTGAATGGAAAAGTCAAAGTCCTTAAGGTACTCTAACCACCTTCTTTGTCTCATGTTAAGCTCCTTTTGTGAGAACAAGTATTTCAAACTCTTGTGGTCAGAAAAGACCTTAAATTGCTCACCATAGATATAATGCCTCCAAATTTTCAAGGCGAATACTACAGCTGCCAACTCCAGGTCATGAACCGAGTAGTTCACTTCGTGGATCTTCAACTGTCTTGAGGCATATGCTATTACCTTCCCTTGTTGCATTAAGACGCATCCCAGACCTGTTCCAGAAGCATCTGAATAAATTTCAAATCCTCCCTCTTCAGTGGGTAAGGCGAGGACAGGAGCAGTAGTCAGACACTTCTTCAAGTTGTTAAAACTCTATTCACATTCATCAGTCCACACAAACAAGCTTTCCTTCCGGGTCAGCTTGGTTAATGGCACTGCAATCTTTGAGAAATCTTTTATAAACCTTCGATAATATCCTGCCAATCCTAGAAAGCTCCTGATCTCTGTGACGCTTGTCGATCTTTCCCATTTCAGCACAGCCTCAACCTTTGATGGATCAACAGCGATACCATCCTTGGTTACCACATGTCCTAAAAAGGATACCTCCTCAAGCCAAAATTCACATTTGCTTAGCTTGGCATATAATTTATTCTCCCTTAAAATCTGTAATGAGATCCTCAAATGCTCCTCATGCTCTTCCTTCGTCTTGGAATAGATCAATATATCATTGATGAATACCACCACAAATTTATCAAGATATGGGCGATAAATGCTATTCATCAACTGCATGAAAACTGCAGGGGCATTCATTAGTCCAAAAGGCATAACAATGAATTCATAATGCCCATACCTGCTTCGGAAGGCTGTCTTGTGAATGTCTTCTCCTTTGATCCTCAATTGATGATAACCAGATCTGAGATCTATTTTAGAGAAGTATCTAGCTCCAGATAATTGATCAAACAACTCATCAATCCTTGGCAGAGGGTATTTGTTCTTGATGGTTAACTGATTTAGTTGTCTGTAATCTATACATAGCCTCATCGACCCATCTTTCTTCTTGACGAAGAGGACCGGTGCACCCCATGGCGATGTACTCGGTCGGATGAAACCCTTCTCTAACAGTTCCATCAGTTGCTCTTTTAATTCCTTGAGTTCTGCGGGGGACATTCTATATTGTGCCCTAGATACTGGTGCTACTCCAGGGACCAACTCGATGGTAAAATCGACCTCTTGCTCAGGAGGAATTTCTGGAAAGTCTTCAGGAAAAACATCAGCGTATTCACTGACAACATGGATGTCCTCAACCTTGACTTCCTTCCTTGTGATGACAACAGCAGCAAGAAAGGCCATACAACCTTTCCTCATCATCCTCTTGGCTTGTAGTGCAGAAATAAGTGACACTCTCCTGCGGTTTCTATCCCCTGTGAACACTAGTTTTGGGTAATGGCTAAAGGTTACCCGACTTCTCCTGCAGTTGATACTAGCCCCATGTTCAGACAACCAGTCTTCTCCCAGTATCACATCATACCCCTCCATATCCATACATATTAAATTTGCTGGTAGGTTTTGAGTTTCAATCAACACTTCACTAGATGGCATATGTTTCGTAAGATTGGTGCCAGGACCAATCGGGGTTGACACAACTATCCCAGATTTCATTGGGACGGGTTTCACAGGTAGGGTATCAACAAATGTTTGTGATATAAAGGAATGCGTTGCTCCCGTATCAAAGAGAACATATGCGGGTCGGGAAAGAATAGTGAGTGTACCTTCCACGATACCTCCTTCTTCAGCAGCTTCCGGTTCCTGAATAGCTTGCAATCGGCCTTGCCTCTTCTGTCCATTCAGACGCTTATCCTGAGGAGCTTGTTCTTTAAGTATTGAGCAGTCCGAGATCCTATGGTCACGACTACCACAGCGCAGGCATCTCCCTTGCGCTCTCCAGCATTGTTCAGACCGGTGACTAGCTTTGTCACAGTGTTTGCACCTTTCTCCCATTGCCACCACTATCTACTTACCTAACTCCTTTGGCTTTTTATCAGCTGGTTCATTTACTCCGCCACTGGGCCTTTTCTTCCCAATGGTCGGCTGATACCTACCTGTAGAAGACACTTACTCCCTTTTTGCGGGTCTTCCCATAATTCTTTCAGCAGTCTCCATGGCATCTTTCAGTAACTGAGCCTTCTTTACCATGTCAGCATAGGTTTGAATGTCCATTGGCGCCAGTTGAGTGATGAACTGGGGCCTCAAGCCATTCAGAAAGCGTTTCGCCTTCATCCGTTCTGTCCCAATTAAGTGAACAGCATATCGGGACAGACGAGAGAATTGGGCCTCATACTCAGCCACATTGAGTCCTCTCTGCTTCAAAGCAGCAAATTCGGCTGCTTTCCATTCTTGGACCCTCTCAGAAAAGTACTTGGTGTAGAATTGCTCAATGAACTGAGCCCATGTTAGTTGCTGGCCATTTAATGTTGCTTCTACCGACTCACACCATGCCCTGGCATCCCTTTCCAATTGGAAAGTTGCCAGTAGTACTTTGTTCTGGTCTGTGCATTGCATGACCCTGAATATCCTTTCAATTTCCTTAACCCAGTGTTCAGCAACATCTGGGTCAGTACTGTGACGGAACACCTCGGCCAAGCCCGTTAAATCGATAACGTACTTGATCCGAGTCCGCCTCCCGCGAACGGGCCGAAGCCTCGCAAGGGATACCAAACCACAGTCCGTGTAAACACAAAGGAACACACTACATTTTATATATATATCACAAGTTACATAGCCATATTTCCACAAAACTGAAAAGAAAGTACAAGAGCCTGGAGCATACCCCAAGGTACAACTGAAGAAAATAAACAACTAACTACACTACACTGCTGGAGCTGCTACTACACAGCTGGAGGTACCGACCCTGCACCGCTACGGCGCGGCTCTGAACTGGATGACGATCGTGAAACGTCCTCCTCGCTCTCACCTGTGGGGGTAGGGGTGAGCCTCGCTAGTCACTGGCTCAGTAGGGAATTCCCCCAAAACCGAGCAAACCAAAACCACAGGTACAAAAGCAGTAAACAGTACCAAGAATTTATAGAACAGCTAAGCAGGATATAAAAGCTGTAAAAGTACTCATCGTCTGCCGACTACAAAAAACAATTGTAATAATTAAACGGCAAACCAGTACAGGTGTACAAGCTAAAGTAGAGACAGCCAAACACGAGCCACGTGAACTGGTTTGCGACACCAGAAACTAACTCGGACAAGCTGACACAGGTCTACCTCTCAGTCTCGCAGCCACAGACGAAAGGTCCAGCTGCCGCTCCACGTGAAAAGTCAAGCAACTGTGGAGACCAACCAAACACCACCACCTGCGGACCACACGGTCATAGGCCCATGCCTAGCACCTCTAGAGATCCTGGCCCGGAACTCTCTAGAGTGAGGCACTGGAAAAGGACTAGCTGGGGTCCAGTACGTCTACTGGTGTCCGTACCCCCAACTACGAGCGCGCTACAAGTGACTAAAGACAAACACAAGTGTCACTGTCCCACTATCGTCTTTGTAAGGAAACGATCGGGGCGCAGCGGAAATGCGATTTCCACAGATAGATATCATTGCCGGCGGTCGGATCGAACACAAACGGAGAAACCTCGCACAGGCAGATCTCATCTTTACCTTTGCGGGGTTGCGAAACTCCCGTATCCGGGGAGGAGGTGGCGCAGGAGGCGCCGGTGCTTCAAGCCGTTCAAGTGTCCGGCCTCTAGACGTATCCACGCGAGCTCCGGACGCAGACGGGATCTCCTCGTTCTCCACGCGTCTCCCGGATCTCAGCTCCACCATGTGCCGAAGAGAGGAGAGAGAGGGTGGGGGGCGCACTGGGAGAGAGAGAGGAGGGGGGCGGCCAGGGTTAAGCTTGGAGCTTGGCCAGGGTTTAACTCTCAGCGTATTTTTATAGACACCGTGGTTTTTCATAAAAACCCAGTCATTGTCTATAAAGAACACCTTGCCCAGTCTGCTCGGAACTCTTATGCGTGTGACCCTCTAGGCCCAACTGCTAGTCCAGTTTTCAGCCCATTAAGCTCAATAACTCTTTATTGACTTATGGTAATTAATTAACATCTCATATTAATTAATTACACAATCAATTATCATCTCACGATAATTAATCGGACTTCCAATCAAGTTGGGTGCCAAGCAACACCACTTGATCCTGGAAAGCATTGGGGTTCAGCAACCCATTCAAGGAACCTTTTGTATCATCAGTTACCACGTGACTATAATCCTTCGCTCGTACAATGCTCCCGAGAGCACTTAGGGTATGGTCAACTGTCAAACCCTAATGTGTGTACTCACTTGGTTTAGATGCCGCATAACAATATCAGAAAACTCCTTTTCTGATAAGTAGTCTTGCCCTGGCCAGGGACTATCAGGCATCCTTCCCTAGAGCATTCACTCTCCTATTACCGAGAGCGAGCGATCCCATATTGACCACACAATCACCTTCGAGGGTATTCCGCTAGATCCGAACACTTAACTGATTAAGACCTCATGGCTAGAGATCTATAAGTCAAGGTCAAAACCCAGAAGTCCACCAACAAGGTGTCCTTGGTGTCTCAGGTCTAAGGACCAATCACGCCACTGTGACAATGAATCTAGCTGGTTGACAGTTAGGTAACATTACCATCCAGCGATTCATAACGAATCAGTTCAGTGAACTCATTCTCCAATGAGCACCTACAGATTCACCTTAGTGTCTCCACACAAGTGACTATGAGACCAGTCACCCTCATCATATGAGCAGGTGCAACCTGTACTAGTCTAACCGGATATCCGATGTCCTTCTCGAATATCCTCCGACTAGGAACAATTAAGAATATACGTTTAAAGGATATTAATCTCATTGTTATGATCTCATCATAATTAATATCCATTGCGCATATTCATGGACTTCATAATGAAACGATAAACGAATTATACATAATGAATATAAAAGCCTTATTATTATTATCAAAGAACAAGATTGTACAAGTTATGATTGGCTTGAGGACACCCATAACTAACAGTCTTTCCCTCAGCCGGACGTGAAACTCAAACACAAGAGTGAGGGTGTCCAAGTCAGACGACAGAGACCTCGACGGTACAACACAAGTATCGGGACAAAGCCCCGAGCTAACAGCCTGGCTCACAAAGAACCTGGAGCACCCAACTGGAGAGGTAACCACGGTAGGCGTCGTACTACTCGCTACGTACACAAAACCACGTGCACGTCACACACAAACCACGTGAAACCTCACGTAAACCTCAAGTAACAACGGTCCACTACACGTGAACCCAACTGAACTCGCGTGAACAACACGCAACCTCGAAAGTGAGTAACTAACTGCATACCCTATATGCTAAATACAGAAACCACGTGCACTCAGTGCACCTCAGGTGCCAACGCACCACTCATTATCAATAAATACCATAAACGGTCATTTCTGCTTATACACAGGTTAGCGGCAACATCGACTGCCGCTTATGGGAAGTAGACGGCAAGGGATATGGCCGTCTGTATCCCAGCTGATGATGTTGGCGACAAACAATGTTGACGCCAATATCTTCAGCCTCTATTCCTGCAGAAACCCTAAACCGATCCTACAGGTTTTATAATTGTTAAAACAACGGAAAGACATGCAGAAATAGTTCCTCTAACATCCATACACTATAATTAAACTATAACAGCATGCTTCATTTGCTAAATTACTCAAACCACTCATGTACCCCGCATGGATACCATGACCTAAAATTACTATTTTCATGCAGATCCATGTTTTCTAATTACATTATCACGACTTATAAGAATTACAAGGGTCGTTCCCTACCTCAGAACACGCTTAAGCCTCCCGAAATCTCCCAGTTCACACCGAACCCTCCGCGAGCTCCCACGGGAATTGCACCACGCCACGGCGTTTCCTCGCGCAATTCGGCAACGCCACATGTCCCACAATCCTCCAACCACTCTTCTGAACCTGTTGGAAGCTTTAGGGATGCAGGGGCGTGAAGCTGGGGCAAGGGGAAGAGAGAACCAGGTGGAGAACCTGCTCTCGGGTGACCCTATAACCTGCAGAATTCACAGGTTGGCGTCAACCCCTCTGCCGCCTAGGGCAACCGCCACCATCAACGTCCACATCTTATGCCGCCAAGTTCATGCAGTCAACGGCACCTTACCTGGACGCCAACAAGTCAACGGCCACCCCTGGCCGCCAACTCCAACTCAACTGCAGCAGGTCCTATTTCATTTCAGGACCAAACCTGCACCTCACCTGAACAATCCACACAACCAACTCACACTGGCCTCACAACGGCCTCCACAACCACAACACACATGATCCGCATGGATCCGAAAAGCACGCAACGTTACATTACTATCATCTAAAAAGAAAATTTCGACCTCGAAATTCATAACACAACTCAAAGTTAAACAACTTAAATATACACACCTTTACAAGCACTATCATCTAAAAAAGAAAATACAAAGGCTTATTCAAACAAATAGGGATACCCTTTAGCCATCTCCTCGGCTAACTCCCAGGTATCCTCACCACCTAGCCTATTTTCCCATCTCACTTTAACTAGCTCAATTTCTTTATTTCTCAGCTTCTTTATCTTTCGATCTGTGATCTGCACCGGATATTCTGGCATAGTCATATCCGGCCTCAGGTCACCACCTTGATATCTGATTATTTGAGCTGGATCTTCAATGCACTTTCTCAACATAGAGACATGAAATATATCATGAACATCTGCAAAATCTGCTGGCAAATCCAGTCTATAAGCCGTTTCCCCAATCCTTTCTAACACTTGAAAGGGTCCCACATACCTTGGACTCAACTTTCCAGTCTTACCAAACCTCATAATACCTTTACTCGGGGAAACCCTCAGGAAAACAAAATCTCCCACTTCAAACTGAAGTGGTCTCCTCCAGATATCTGCATAACTCTTTTATCTGCTTTGAGCTACCTGCAATTTTTCTTTAATAAGCTTCACTATTTCTGTGGTTTCTGAATCAATTCAGGACCCACTAACTACCTTTCTCCCACTTCATGCCAGTTCAATGGCGTTCTACATGGCCTTCCATATAAAGCTTCATACGGTGCCATCCCAAACTGGTATGATAACTATTATTATAGGCAAACTCAACCATTCCCAAATGATGCTCCCAGCCACCTCCCCAAACTAAACAACAAGCTCGCAACATATCTTCAATTGTCTGGATAGTCGTCTCTGTCTGACCATCTGTCTGGGGATGATAAGCGGAGCTATACCTCAACTCAGTACCAATTACTCTTTGTAGACTTCTCCAAAAACCAGAAGTAAATCTTGGATCTCTATCAGACACAATAGTCTTCGGAATACCATGCAGTGGAACAATTCTTTCAACATAAATATTTGCTAATCTGTCCACTGTCCAAGACATACTTACTGCCACTAATCTGCACACTTTGGTTAATCTGTCAACAAATACCCATATTCCATTATGCCCGGAACTCGATCTTGGTAAACCTGCCACAAAGTCCATAGCAATATCATCCCACTTCCACTGTGGAATGGGCAACGGTTGTAACAAACCTTCAGGCTTCTGATGCTCTACTTTAATTTGCTGACAGATAGCACATCTTGCAACAAACTCTGCTATCTCTTTCTTCATATGAGGCCACCAGAAATGCTTTCTCAAATCATGGTACATTTTAGTACTACCCGGATGAATAGTGTACCTAGATTTATGAGCCTCTTCCAACACTCGCTGCTTTACCTCTCTTTTAGCTGGAACAAACAACCTGCCCCTGAGCCTAACCACACAATTATCATCAATGGTAACTCCTTCCATTTTCACAATTTCAGCTAAACTTACATCTGCTCTCTGAGCCTCAATAATCTGCCAATACAAAGACGGCTCTACAGCACTAGCAGCTAGTACTGCCCGTCGCTGACTACTGGGCACATATAAGGAGTTCTCCACTACCTCTTCATACAACTTCCATTCTTTAATCATCATTAGATTCATATATGCCTTTCTGCTCAAGGCATCAGCTACAACATTGGCCTTACCCGGATGGTAAGCCAAACTGAAATCATAATCCTTTAAATATTCAATCCATCTGCGCTGGCGAAGGTTCAAATCTTTCTGCGAGAAGATATACTTCAAGCTTTTATGATCTGTAAAGATCTCAAATCTCTCGCCATACAGATAATGCCTCCACATTTTCAAGGCAAACACAACTGCTGCCAATTCCAAATCATGAGTGGGGTAATTCTCCTCTGCCGGCTTCAATTGCCTGGACGCATAAGCTATCACTTTACCATGCTGCATAAGCACTGTGCCAAGTCCTCTTCTTGAAGCATCAGTATACAACACAAAACCACCACTCCCTACCGGTAATGTCAATATAGGTGCTGATGTAAGTCTCTTCTTCAATTCCATAAAACTTTTCTGACATTCACCGGACTACACAAATGGCACCCCTTTTCTGGTCAATTTAGTCATAGGTGCTGCAATCTTAGAAAAATCTTGAATAAAACGCCTATAATAACCTGCCAATCCCAGAAAACTTCTAATTTCGATTATTGTCTTAGGCACTCCCCATCTCATCACTGCTTCCACTTTACTCGAGTCCACTGCTATTCCTTTAGCTGAGATAACATGGCCCAGAAACTGAATTTCCTTCAACCAAAATTCACACTTATTGAATTTAGCAAACAACTGGTTATCTCTTAACAACTGCAGAGTAAACCTCAAATGAGCTGCATGCTCCTCTTCAGATGCTGAATAAATTAGAATGTCATCAATAAAGACCACAATGAATTGGTCTAAATATGGATGAAAAATTCTATTCATCAGATCCATAAAACCTGCAGGAGCATTGGTCAACCCAAATGGCATAACCACAAACTCGAAGTGACCATATCTGGTTCTAAAAGCTATCTTATCTATATCCTCTTCTTTGATTCTCAACTGATGGTACCCAGACCTCAAATCAATTTTAGAAAATACCTTTGCTGATTGCAACTGATCAAACAGATCATCTATCCTCGGCAACGGGTACTTATTCTTAATGGTCACATCATTCAACTTCCTATAATCAATACACGTCCAAAAACTTCCATCTTTCTTTTTCACAAATAAAACCGGCACTCCCCACGGGGAATGACTCGGTCTAATGAACCCTTTCTGCAACAACTCTTCTAACTGCTTTTTCAATTCTTTAAGTTCTGCTGGTGCCATCCGATAAAAATCGGCATGGTACCTGGCAGCAACTCAATGGTAAAGTCCACCTCTCTATGTGGAGCTAAACCAGGCAAATCCTCAGGAAAAACATCAGCAAGTTCCCTAACCACGGGAACTGCTTCCACTGGCTGACTAGCTTCTACCAGACTTACCGAGGCTAAATAAGCCACACATCCAGCATTTATCAACTTTCTAGCTTTAATTGCAGAAATTAGAAACTTAGAGGTATAAAAAGGCATACCTTGATATTCAAATACTGCACCATTAGGATGACAAAATCTGATCCTTTTCTTTCTGCAATCTAACATTGCTCCATACATCTCAAGCCAATCCATACCCAAAATAATATCATAATCTGACAACTGCAGGGCATACAACCGACCCGGCATCTGGTTCCCTTCAATCATAACAGGAGCTTCATCTATATAGCTTGAAGTGAGTAGGAACTCACCCGAAGGAACCTCCACTACTAACTCACAAGACTTCTCCTCTAAAGGATGAGCTATACAATCCAGAAATTCTTCGGAAATGAAAGAATGAGAGGCACCCGAATCAAATAAGACTCTTGCTGAATAATTATAAAGAGGTAAAGTACCTTCTATCATATTCGATGCCTCCGCCTGGGCTCGGGTGATAGCCATAACCCGGCCTCTTCCCCGCTGCTGCGGTGCTCCTCTGCCACGACCTGCCTGTGGCTGCTGAAACTGCTGAGGCTGCTGCTGCTGCTGCACACCTCTTCCATACCCATATTCTCTCGGATAGGGGCAATTGCGGATCAAATGCCCCGACTGATTACAATTATAACACCGATACCCTGGTGGAGTAATAGGCTGCCTGGCAGTACTCTGCTGCGACTCCTCCACCTCAGGCCTACCTCGGCCTTGCTGAAACTGCTGACGACCTCCCCATCCTCTTCCTTTGCCTTTAAATGCTTGCTTTAATTTTTGGCCCCATTTACCAAAACCTGATGAAGAAGGTCCTGCTGGTGCTTTACCCTTACTTGCACCCACTGACTGCTGCGGTAGCCGAAAACTACCTGAGCCTGACTCGCCCACCTGATGAGTCCGAATAGACCTCTCCAATGTAGCTGCTCTCTGGGCTGCTTCTTCCACTGTCTTACACATGAGAGGTACTATTGCATCCTGCAACTCCACTCTCAAACCTCTAATAAAATACTCAACCATCATATTATTATCTGAAACTACATAAGGCGCATAACGGCTAAGTGCCATAAGCCTCATCTGGTACTTTAAAACTGAAGAGTTACCTTGCTGGAGCGTCCGAAACTGCTCTCTTTTCACTTACTGCACTTGAATCGAAAGAATGTATCGTTAAATACATCGAGAAATTCTGACCAAGTAATAGCCTCTTCTGTCCTGCCTGCAAAGGTGGTCTGCATCTTCAGTCGCCACCATTCCAAAGCAAAACCTCTCAACTGATAAGCAGCTAACACAACTTTATCTGCTGCGGACACCTCATAGTTCCAAAAACTCTTTCGATTTCATGAACCCAGTGCTCTGCTGTATCTGGATTCGGCCCTCCTGAATAAGTAGGTGGCTGCAATCTCAGAAACTTTTCAACCTGCATCACTGGTTCCTCTGCTAATAGCACTGGTGGTGGTGGCACAGGTGCTATAAAAGGCACCTCTACTCTTGGCGGGACTGGAGCTACAGGTACAGTCTCTCCATCCCCATATGGCACTGCAACCGGTGGTACCGGCGCCTGCTGATCCATCCTCGCCTGAATATCTGTGAGGCTTTCCCAAATCCTCTCAATCATACGCTGAGTACTTTCCTCTGGATCATCTCCTCCACCACCCCAATCTCTTCTATCAGCCATTCTAGAAATTTCTACATAAACAAAACACCAAGCAAAAATCAAAACAACAAATTATCAGAAACCAGGGTCCCTACCAGCAGTGTACAAAGACCGAAATAAGGCTATGTATCTTTCTAGTTTCTTTATATTAACACGGACCTTGCTCTGATACCAACTGTGACGGAACGCCTCGGCCAAGCCCGTTAAACCGATAACGTACTTGATCCGAGTCCGCCTCCCGCGAACGGGCCAAAGCCTCGCAAGGGATACCAAACCACAGTCCGTGTAAACACAAAGGAACACACCACATTTTATATATATATCACAAGTTACATAGCCATATTTCCACAAAAACTGAAAAGAAGTACAAGAGCCTGGGGCATACCCCGAGGTACAACTGAAGAAAATAAACAACTAACTACACTACACTGCTGGAGCTGCTACTACACAGCTGGAGGTACCGACCCTGCACAGCTACGGCGCGGCTCTGAACTGGACGACGGTCGTGAAACGTCCTCCTCGCTCTCACCTGTGGGGGTAGGGGTGAGCCTCGCTAGTCACTGGCTCAGTAGGGAACTCCCCCAAAACCGAGCAAACCAAAACCACAGGTACAAAAGCAGTAAACAGTACCAAGAATTTATAGAACAGCTAAGCAGGATATAAAAGCTGTAAAAGTACTCACCGTCTGCCGACTACGAAAAAAAACTGTAATAATTAAACGAAAAACCAGTACAGGTGTACAAGCTAAAGTAGAGACAGCCAAACATGAGCCACGTGAACTGGTTCGCGACACCAGAAACTGACTCGGACAAGCTAACACAGGTCTACCTCTCAGTCTCGCAGCCACGGACAAAAGGTCCAGCTGCCGCTCCACGTGAAAAGTCAAGCAACTGTGGAGACCAACCAAACACCACCACCTGCGGACCACACGGTCACAGGCCCATGCCTGGCACCTCTAGAGATCCTGGCCCGGAACTCTCTAGAGTGAGGCACTGGAAAAGGACTAGCTGGGGTCCAGTACGTCTACTGGTGTCCGTACCCCCACTACGAGCGCGCTACAAGTGACTAAAGACAAACACAAGTGTCACTGTCCCACTGTCGTCTTTCCCTCAGCCGGACGTACAACTCAAACACAAGAGTGAGGGTGTCCAGGTCAGACGACACAGACCTCGACGGTACAACACAAGTACCGGGACAAAGCCCCGAGCTAACAGCCTGGCTCACAAAGAACCTGGGCACCCAACTGGAGAGGTAACCACGGTAGGCGTCGTACTACTCGCCACGTACACAAAACCACGTGCACGTCACACACAAACCACGTGAAACCTCACGTAAACCTCAAGTAACAACGGTCCACTACACGTGAACCCAACTGAACTCGCGTGAACAACACGCAACCTCGAAAGTGAGTAACTAACTGCATACCCTGTATGCTAAATACAGAAACCACGTGCACTCAGTGCACCTCAGGTGCCAACGCACCACTCATTATTGATAAATACCATAAATGGTCATTTCTGCTTATACACAGGTTAGCGGCAACATCGACTGCCGCTTATGGGAAGTAGACGGCAAGGGATATGGCCGTCTGTATCCCAGCTGATGATCTTGGCGACAAACGATGTTGACGCCAATATCTTCAGCCTCTATTCCTGCAGAAACCCTAAACCGATCCTACAGGTTTTACAATCGTTAAAACAACGGAAAGACATGCAGAAATAGTTCCTCTAACATCCATACACTATAATTAAACTATAACAGCATGCTTCATTTGCTAAATTACTCAAACCACCCATGTACCCCGCATGGATACCATGAACCGAAATTACTATTTTCATGCAGATCCATGTTTTCTAATTACATTATCACGACCTATAGGAATTACAAGGGTCGTTCCCTACCTCAGAACACGCTTAAGCCTCCCGAAATCTCCCGATTCACACCGAACCCTCCGCGAGCTCCCACGGGAATTGCACCACGCCACGGCGTTTCCTCACGCAATTCGGCAACGCCACACGTCCCACAATCCTCCAACCACTCTCCTGAACCTGTTGGAAGCTTTAGGGATGCAGGGGCGTGAAGCTGGGGCAAGGGGAAGAGAGAACCAGGTGGAGAACCTGCTCTCGGGTGACCCTATAACCTGCAGAATTCACAGGTTGGCGTCAACCCCTCTGTCGCCTAGGGCAACCGCCACCATCAACGTCCACATCTTATGCCGCCAAGTTCATGCAGTCAACGGCACCTTACCTGGACGCCAACAAGTCAACGGCCACCCCTGGCCGCCAACTCCAACTCAACTGCAGCAGGTCCTATTTCATTTCAGGACCAAACCTGCACCTCACCTGAACAATCCACACAACCAACTCACACTGGCCTCACAACGGCTGCCACAACCACAACACACATGATCCGCATGGATTCGAAAAGCACGCGACGTTACAAGTACTCCCTTCAAACCTCGGCGGATCCATATTCCAAAAATTCCGATGGAGATCACCGGCTCCGGGTTACCTCCACCCTGGGTGGCTTATAGGATAGCCTGAGTCAAGTTCTGTATTGTTCGTTGCATGTCCCTAGCCTGGGCACGTTCAGCGGCCATTAAGGTAATAAGTACCTTCAAGATAATAATATGAGTCAGTCATTTAAATATATCACATGTGACTTCTATTCCCATGGCTCTACCCAACCTCACATTAGGTACGATAGATTTTGACTCGTGTAATCTAGTTTCATTCTATGTTCTTATTCCCTTAGACCCTAAAGTTTAAGGCTCTGATACCAACTGTCACGCCCCAACATTTAGCAACGGAATAAATACCGGGGGACGTGAACGATACAAACAGGCGTATCACAGTTGAGTAACGCAGAGTCACAATTGAATATAATAACACATTTGAGACTATAAGATGGTCATCCAAATTATACTTTATTCCATTCCATTCAACTAGATACAACCTTACATAAGAAAGAACCAACTAAAGGATCCATTATTCAAATAAAACTTCTAGAAAAGTTAACTATTACATAGACTACTCAATTGTCTATTTCTAAACTATCATCGACTCATATGGAGGGCTGCTCATCACTCTTGCTCTGCCCCATCGGACTCCACTGGTTCTTCATCACTTTCTGAAAAAAGGGTAGGATGATAGGGTGAACGAACTAGCTCAGTAGGATTTACATCTCAATATTGTGCGGGCACTAGTATACATGATTAACATTTTAAAAGGCAAGATATGAACATGATGACAATGCATGCAATACTAACAGATCGAATAGCAGAGTAGAATGGATATCATTTCAGATTAAATGTCGAGTTGCATATATATACAGTGGACAGATATTTCAAGAATAGAATCGTATCAAAGAGATTGGCCATATTCAGACATGTTGGGTTGAGTGTATATTCATATCATTTCCCTCCTATTTTGATGATGACAAGAGGTGTTTTTAAAAGCAATTTAAATGGAGCATGTCAAAAACATCATACCTGAAGTTAATGTTCAAAAAGCATGTTTCAAATCACATTTATCATTTATGTTCATGATAAATCATTTAACTAATGATATATGTGTTTAAATTTTCAGGTACAAACACTTTTTGCAAAAGAAGTGTCGACACACCCCTCAATGGTGTCGACACAACACCTCAGTTTCAAAGGCAAAAAGCTGAAGAATTGCCTAGACTGTGTCGACACTAGTCCAGAAGCAGGTCGACACGAGTTGCAGATTCCAGGATTTACACTACTCAGGTCGACGCACTCTCAGGGCAGGTCGACACTGGATCCTGCTCCCAGAACAGTAGTTTTCAGATTAGGGATAGCAGGTCGACGCACTCTCAGGGCAGGTCGACACTGGATCCTGCTCCCAGAATAGCCTGTTTCAAGATTTGAGCAGTGTGTCGACACCACCACCAGGGCAGGTCGACACACTACGGAAAGATTCCATCCTAAGATGGATGTTTGCCACGTGTCAGCCTAGGGCGATGGGGTATCAACCTAGAATCGTGTGCCCTTGTACCCAAAGGGTATCTTTGGAATCTTTTGGGTATAAAAGGTCCCTAATCAGCCCCCCATCACACAAGAGAGACCCAACTAACTCTTAGAGCCTCCAGAAAGTTTCCTGGCGGCTACAAGAGGTCGTCTCTCTCCTCTGCTCTCCAAGTGCTTCCAGAAGACCAATTCTCACCAATCCAAATGTGAGAATTGGAGTGTGATCCCTGCAGAAACCTCTGAAGCATCCCAAGGAAGCAGATCCAGTAGAAGCCTTCATTGGAGAAGAACTCAAGGAAGATCCAACAATTCCAAAGTGCAGAGCATCGGTTTTAGACTTCAAGATTGCAAGCCTCTTCCCAATCCAAGCTTCTACAAGGGAGTACACTTGAAGAACGAAGTTATTTAATACAATTCATTGTACTTCTGTTCTTCTGAGATATCTTTTGAGATTATGCAAGTGCTTCTGCATAGCTCTCATTAGTGCTCTCATTTTCGACTAGATCTGTTGCTAGAAGGTCTATGTCTTGAGTTGGTGTCTAGCAAGTCTTATGTGAGCATTGTGCTCAAGTTGTGTGAGCATTGTGCTCAGGTTGTTGTGAGCCGTTGTGCTCAGTTTGAGTTGTCTAACTCAAGGTTGTGTTGAGCAGTCTTGCTCAGTTGTTCTAGAGTAGTCTTGCTCTAGAAGCTGTGTGAGTTGTAAGCTCTCAAGTGTTGGAGTTGTCAGGCTCCAGTGGGTGTGTTACCCAGTTGTTTTAGTGAATCCTCACGGGGTGTGAGGGGTGGATGTAGGAATCACTTGGGTGATTTCCGAACCACCTAAAAATCCTTGTGCATTTGTCTAATTGTGGTTTGATCATTTCATTCGTTAGATGCTTGCATAGGATCGGTTAATTTTCACTTAATCAACTTGTTTCACATATATTTTACCAACTCACTCAAATCTCATCAGATCTGTGGTTTTTCACTGATAAAATTGCCTCTGATTCAAAAGTGTTTTTAAATTGCTTAAGCTTCCGTAGAAAGTGGCATAGATCTATTCATCCCCCCCTTCTAGATCTTATCCACACCTTCACTTCGATCCTTCAATTGGTATCAGAGAGGGTTTACTTTGATCTGATTTGATCTAAGCAGTTTTTGTTTCTGAGTGTTGTGTGTTTGAGTGTTTGCCTGTTTGCTTGCTAAGCATTTTCTTTCTGCATTAGAGTCATGGATTCCAAAGGTTTCATAGCTGAGGGTCATTCCATAAATAGGCCACCATTCTTTAATGGGACGGACTATTCTTATTGGAAAAACAGAATGCAAGTATTTTTAAGGGCCCAGAACTATGAGATCTGGAAAGTAGTGGAAGTGGGTCCCTATGAAAACCAGGGAGAAGAAGACACCTGGACTAGGGAACAAATAAGGAAAGCTACATTGAATTATAGTGCCATGAATGATTCAATGTGCTGTCCATCCCAAGAAGTATTCGAGAATCTCAATGTGCAAATCTGCCAAAGAGATGTGGGATAAACTCGAATTACTCTATGAGGGAACATCACAAGTAAAGGAGACTAAGGCAAATATTCTAGTTTCAGAATATGAACTTTTCATGATGAAGCCTAACGAAAATATTTCTGAAATGTTTGCCAGGTTCATGGTGATTGTGAATGGATTAAAGGCCTTGGGTAAGGAATATACAGATGCAGACTTGGTAAGAAAAATCTTACGTTCACTTTCTTCAATTTGGCATACAAAGGCCACTGTCATTGAAGATTCAAAAGATTTGTCCAAAATCTCTTTGGATGAATTGATTGGATCCTTAATGACATATGAAATCAACTTAAAAAGAAATGAAGAACACATAATTAAGACCAAGCCTATGGCACTTAAGGCCTCTTCAAGCAATAAAGATAAAAGTCAGGAAAAGACAAGTTCTGAGGAGTCTGAGTCAAATGAGGATGAAATTGCCCTCATGACCAGGCAATTCAGAAAATTCTTGAAATACAGAAAAGGAAAAATGTTTGGGAAAAAGAAGTTTTTCTCAGGTAAGAAAAACACTTCCTCTTCTAATTTCAACAAGAATCACAAATCTGACGAAATATTGTCTGTTACAGGTGCAACAAACCAGGACACATGAAGGGAGAGTGTCCTGAGAACAAGAAGGAAAAGCACAAGAAGTTTCAGAAATTTAAGAAGCCAAAGGCCATGGTAGCCACTTGGTCTGATGAAGACTCAAGTGAGGAAGAAGAAGAGAAGAAATCCTCAAGCTCTGAAAGTGAGGAGGTTTGCTTCATGGCCAACAATTCTGAAGAAAAGGTAAATACTTCTTTTGAAGACTTTACTGTTGAAGATTGGCAGGATGTGTATGCAGAATTAGTTGAAAAATATTCTGAATTGAGAAAAGAAAACAAACACATCAAAAAGAAAGTTGAAAATCTTTATAATAACCAATCGTCAAACAACAGAACTTGTGAACTAGAAAATGGGATAACATAATTAATTGAAGAAAAAGAAAATCTCATGAATCTAATTAATGATCTGAAGCTTGCCTCTCAAAAGACCTCCCAAGAATTCAAAAACTTAACTGAAAAGCTGGAAATTGAAAAACAAGAAAAACAACAGAAGATTGAAGAAATTGAAACTCTTAAAAACCAGCTAAAAGAAAGGGATGAAGTTATCCAAACCTTCACAAAAGGTAAAGATAACTTAGAGGCACTGCTAGGAACCACCATGACAACCATCTCTCATGGATTAGGATTCAACAAAAAGAAACCCATGAAAGACAAATCTGGTGAGAAAAAGGGCAAAGCACCACTAATTAAATTTGTCAAGGGTCCTAATCTTGAGAACACAGAAATTCAACAAACAGCAAACAAAACCTTAAACAAAACACAAACAAAGCAAAAACTCAAAAACAAAAGAAGACCATCAGGTCGACACAGTCCCCTGACAGGTCGACACCAGTCCACAAGAACAAGGCTTCTGTGGCTGCTATGTCGACACCAGTACAGGAGAGGTCGACCTGCTCAACATCAAAAGCTGCAAACAACTCAACCAAAAATTCAAATAAAAATTTGAAAATAAAAAAAGTCAAAAGAAATAATTCATGAAAAACCTGGACTCCAAGACAACATTTCAAGATGATTGGACCAATCCTTGGAGCCAATGGTATGAAAATCCATGTTGGTATCATCCTCAATCCTTTATCCAAATTTCTTGATGTATCAACAAAATCCCTGGATTCCACCTCCTCATCTGAACTCCAACTTTCAAATGAAAACTCCCCTCCTACCAAAAATAAAATCTGGTGCTTCATTCCTAAAAGAAAGAACAAACAGAAAAAGGATGAAACACCAATGTATCAAAACAAAAATCAAAAATAGGTCAAATTTGGGTGAGAAAAGATTTACTGGCAAATTCAAACATTCTGATGGTCCCAACTCTGTTTGGGTACCAAAATCTTCTCTCCACTGATCTTTTTGCAGGAAGGTCGTGCACCCAACACCAATATATGTTTCTTGACAGTGGGTGTTCACGACACATGACGGAGACAGAGCCAAATTCTCATTCCTTCTTGAAAAGGGGGAGGGTCAATTACATTTGGAGGGTAAAATAAAGGAAAGATCATTGGATCTGGAAAGGTTGGTCAAACTTCTTCAAACTCAGTAGATAATGTTTATTAGTTGATGGTCTAGATTATAATTTGCTCAGTATCAGCCAACTATGGACAAAGGTCACAAAGTTGTGTTTGAATCTGATTTTGTAAGATAATTGATTCATCAATAATAAATCAAATTCTTGGAAAAAGAGAAAACAATGTCTACATGATCAACCTTATAAAAAATTCTCTGAAAATCTTGTTTTGTTGCAAATAAAGATGAAATTGCATGGACTTGCACAAAGACTTGGCCATGCAAGTTTCAGAACATTGAATAAGTTGTAAGACTGAACTTGGTTAAGGGTCTTCCTGAATCTTTTTCTAATGTTGAAGATCAAGTTTGTGGATATGTGCTAAAGGAAACAAACTAGGAAATATTTTAAAACCTTCAATGAGTGGTACTTACATCTAGGCCACTAGAACTTCTTCACATGGACTTTTTGGGCCAACAAGAGTTCTAAGCTTAAGTGGCAAGAGATAGGGTTTGTAATCATTGATGACTGTACTAGATTTACCTGGGTTATCTTTCTATCCCACAAAAGTGATACTGCCTTGAATTCAGGAATTTCTGTACCACTATCTTAAACAACTTATCGAACTCCAGAACAAAATGGAGTTGTGGAAAGAAAGAATAGAACTCTTGTGGAATGGCTAGATCCATGCTCTTAGGAAGTAATCTGCCCAAATCCTTCTGGGCTGAAGCTGTTAACACAGCCAATCATATCCTAAATAGAGCTTTGATCAGACCAAAGATCAGAAAAACCCCCTATGAATTGTTGAAAAACAAAAAGCCAACTGTTTCTTATTTCAAAACTTTTGGGTGCAAATGCTTTACACAATAATACAAAGAAACCTTGACAAGTTTGATGCTAAGAGTCAGGAAGCTATCTTCCTTGGCTACTCTGAAGTGTCAAGGGCTTTCAAAGTGTACATTCTAAAAACCAAAACTGTTGAAGAATCTCCACATGTTATTTTTGATGAAAATTCCTTTTCCACTAATGATTCTAAATCTTGCAGGGAAAGACAAGACAATGAAGAGGAGACCTCATTGTGGATTCTTCACCAACTGTTGAGGAGCTTGCAATAATGAAGAGACCTGAACAACAACTCACCATCTTCAAGTGGGACAGGTAACATTGATCCAGAAGTGGGTACTTCTCAACAGGTAATTTCTGAACCTCGATATCTGAGAGATCACCCATTAGACAGTGTAGTTGGCAATTTGAATGATAGAGTAAGGACCAGATCATCCTTCTTGCAAAATATTGAAGAAGACCCACTAGCTCTAATTTCCAAATTGAACCCAAAGAGATCACCCATTAGACAGTGTAGTTGGCAATTTGAATGATAGAGTAAGGACCAGATCATCCTTCTTGCAAAATATTGAAGAAGACCCACTAGCTCTAATTTCCCAAATTGAACCCAAGTCAATTGATGAAGCCTTATCCAGTTCTGATTGGATTAATGCCATGCATGATGAGCTTCATCAATTCGAAAGAAATCAAGTATGGGAATTAGTACCTAGACCTAGTGACCAAGCAGTGATTGGTACTAGATGGGTTTTCAGAAATAAGTTAAATGAAACTGGTCAAGTAATAAGAAACAAAGCTAGGCTAGTTGCAAAGGGGTATAACCAAGAATTTGGAATTGACTTTGAAGAATCATATGCCCCTGTAGCTAGACTAGAAGCTGTCAGAATTTTCCTTGCTTTTGCATCCTCCATGAAATTCAAAGTCTATCAAATGGATGTCAAAAGTGCATTCTTAAATGGATATATAAAGGAAAATGTTTTGTTGAACAACCTCCTGGATATGAAAATGAAAAATATCCTAACCATGTTTTCAAGCTTAATAAGGCTCTCTATGGTCTTAAGCAAGCTCCAAGAGCTTGGTATGACCGGTTGAGTTCCTTTTTACTTGAAAAAGGATATTCTAGAGGTAATGTTGATCAAACATTGTTCACAAAAATAGTTAAAAATCAAATAATTGTAGTCCAAATTTATGTTGATGACATAATATTTGGATCAACCAATAAAGGCCTTTGCACTGAATTTTCAAATCAAATGAAGAATGAATTTGAAATGAGCTTAATGGGAGATTTAACATTCTTTTTGGGATTGCAGGTTAACCAAACACATGAAGGAATCTTCATCAGTCAAACCAAATATGTCAAGGAGCTATTAAAGAGGTTTGACTTTCAGAACCTCAAGCACTCAAGCACACCAATTGCAATTAATGCTAAACTAGAAGAAGATCCATCTGGTAAGTCAGTAGATCCAAAGACCTACAGAGGTATGATTGGCTCTCTGCTCTATCTTACAACTTCTAGACCTGATATTCAGTTTTGTGTGTGTTTATGTGCTAGATTCCAATCTAATCCTAAAGAAAGTCACATGCTTGCTGTTAAACGAATCTTCAAATATCTTGTTGGAACATGTGACTTAGGTATTTGGTATCCTGCTGGTTGCAAGTTAGATCTGTTTGCCTATTGTGATGCTGATTATGCTGGGTGCAAATTAGATAGAAAAAGCACAAGTGGCTTGTGTCTATTTCTAGGTGGGTGCCTTATCTCTTGGGCTTCTAAGAAGCAACATTCAGTTGCTCTGTCAACTGCAGAAGCTGAATATGTTGCAGCAGGTAGATGTGGAACTCAGATTCTCTGGGTGAAACATCAACTTCTTGATTACAACCAAGATTTAGGGTGTGTACCCATCCTATGTGATAACACTAGTGCCATAAATTTGTCTAAAAACCCCATTCAGCACTCCAGAACAAAACACATTGAAATTAGGCATCATTTCTTGAGAGATGAGGTTGCCAAGAAATCCTTTGAACTCCACTTCATTGAAACTGAAAAACAAATTGCAGACATATTCACTAAACCCCTTCCTGAAAACAGATTTTCATCTTTAAGGAGAGAACTTGGTCTTTGTAAATGTCCACCTTCTTGATCTCTCTCAAGGTTTGGGTTGAGTGTTATGCATTGTCTAAGGGGAGTTCTTTGCATCTCATAATTCTTTGCTTCCTTGAGTTACATTGTTCATATCTCTCTCACTTTCATTCTATTCCCTTTTTACAATAAATTCTCCAACTCTTATTGTGTTGAAATTTCTTGGTATATCAAATGGTGATTTGGAGAAGGACAAGTTATGCCTGTCTGGACACTTTCACTATGCGAGAGTATATGTCTCCGCCAAGTACTAAGAAATTGATATGCAATTGTTGGGGGAGCTTCTATTGTTCAAAGAGGATACTTTTCTGATTTCAAAATCTTGCTTATTTTCACTTCCATTTCTTTTTGATAATGAATTCTTCAACTCTTGTATTGAAATTTCTTGGTATATCAAATAGTGTTTGGAGAAGGACAAGTTAGGCTTGTCTGGAAACCTTTCATTATGCGTGAGTATATGACTCCGCCAAGTACCAAGAAATGGATATGCAATTGTTGAGGGGAGTCTTTGTTGTCCAAGAAGAAAACTTTTCTGATTTCCAAAATTTACATATCTTTATTTTGATGAAAAGTGATTGAAATCATCATCTCAGGGGGAGCTAGAAAATTCACAAGTCATGACTTTGCAAAATTCAAATTTTTTCTTGAATCTCATCAATTCCTTGCATGATGTCATCATTTAGAAGTCTAGAGTCTCAAAATGAACCCTTGAGTGATCTATTATATTTTTACTAATCAACTTTCAACTATATCTCTCAACCCACAAATTCAGATTCTTCCTAGACTAAACATCAACTTGTGCCTTGAATTTAAAACATTTCCTTGTTTGCAACTGATGATTGGATGTATTTGATTTCTATCTCACAAACTCTCCAAAATTTTTAAAATCCAACAGAGCAATGGCACTTGTGCTGAGAAACTGCACACCTTCACAATGAATGAAGTGCCATGTATGTCATGAGGCACTATTGCTAACTCTGTTCAAAGGGGAATCAAAATAAAAATAAATTCAAAACAAAAGCAAAATGTGCTATGTTTTTTGATGATGACTGAGTAACTGAAAATATTGGCGTCTACAAAACGTATATTTTCATGTCAAAAGGCCATCATTTACCCCTTTGAGACTTGACAATGACTAAATCTTAAGTATCCAGGGACTATGGTGTGTAAAAAGCACTAGTACTTGAGTGAAAGAGATTTATATCATTTGATAGTTTGTTAAAAGAACAAAATGTGAACATTATTGGAGATGTGTCTAGAAAGAATCATCTTCATTCCTCATCCAGTTGTTCTTTGAGATTGTGTTTTATTTTCAACACAATTGTATTTAGTCTAGATGACATCTTTAATTCTTTAAGTTGAGAAATATGGTAGTTTATAGTTGATTGTTAGATATTATATCCCTCAATTTCTCATTTTGTTGATTCAAGTCTTGGAATGCTAATATCCTGTTGGAAATTGTTTGAAAACTTGAATTGTGATGAATTTTTTGCAAAAATAACAAATGAATTTTTAAGCCTCTTAAAAATCCTTGAAATGATAATTCCCCTCATTGTTTATCATTCTAAAGATGTCCCAAAATTTCTCAAATTTTCCTCTCACAAAAATTCAAATTTTCTTCAAAGGTCGGTCGACACCATCCATCTCGTGTCGACACACTTCCTAGGTCAGGTCGACACTACCTTCTTCCTGTGTCGACACTGCCCTCTTGCCAGAACCTTAAACCGTCGGGTTCAGATAAGCCCTTTTTGTTCCTGCGGGGCAGTGCACCACTGCACCCCTTTTAGGCATCAGGTCGACCACGGCCCATTCTTTCCATCACCTCTCCACTCTTCCATCCTCTACAAATTCCACTCCTTCTTGCACCATGGTCAGGAAGTTGGGTCCCCGCCGTGGCGCAAGGTCCAGGCATCTTCAAGGGCCGATTCGGGACATTGCCGTTGCCCAATCCGAAAGAAGATCTAAAAGAAGGAATGATCATGCCAAGCAAACCAGGATCCTCTTCAGCACCTCAAAGGGCAGCCAAAAGAGGTAGACCATCTTCTCAGCAGAGGTAGGGTTCTAGAACAATGAATCCGGGCTCTCCTTTGGAGACTCTTCAGAGTCTCATCTACATCTTCGTCTGAGTCCTCCAAGCCTCAAGACACTCTAGTGAAGCCAAGCTCATTCTAAAGCCCAGGATAGTGGACTTATCAGACATTCAGCTAGCAGACTCATTTCCAGAAATTCAGACCTATTTCTCTTTTCAGTCTTGGTTGCCATTCATTTCTGAGTTCAAATTCTTATCAAGACTTGTTAGGGAATTCTACAAGAACCTGACATGCACAGATGAAGGGTATGAATCCAAAGGTTAAGGGAATAGCAATTGATTGCCAACTGATATAGCTGCCTCTATTTTCAAAGTACCAGATGAAGGGGCAGATTATCATCAATTGAATTTGATCTTCATGAAGCCTATTCTATTGACAGGCCTACCTTCTGATGCATTTGATCCCAAACAAAACCCATGTTACCAGATTCAACACAAATACTTTTTCCCCCTGTGTGAGAGTCCTCCACCACATATTGACCACCATTATCATCCTCAAGGTGGTGGAAGGGACAGGTTGACAGATATTCAGAGGTTTGTTCTGTTGCATGGTCAAAGATATCAAAATCAATCTTCATGTCATTATGTATCAAATCATATCTGAAACAACAAGGAAGGACCTCAAAGATCTCTACCATATGCTGCACATCTGACCTCAGTCTTCCAGCATTTTGGTGTGCCCTTGGAGAATGAAAAATCCAATCTATTCCTAAGCCCAACATCTACACCTTTAGAATATTCAAAATTTATGGGATTTAGACTGGAGGGAAATCAAGTTAGGAGAGGGCCAGTTGTGTTGAGGCCCCCAAGCTCAGGAGGAACAGCCTCATGATCAAGGGGAACAGCCCCAAGCTCAGGAGGAACAGCCTCAAGATCAAGGGGACCAGCCCCAAGTTCAAGAGGAACAGCCTCCAGCTGAAGGGGACCAGCCCCAAAGTCAAGAGGATCAGCCTCCTTTGAATGAGGAACAGCCTCAAATTCAACTGAAGGTGACATTCCTTTTCATGCCCCACTCTCACCTCAGTTTCCCCATTTCTCTCCTCAACCCAATTTTCAAGCATCCACATCTTCTGGTGGGCCTCCTGTTCCACCAGAATTGATCTCCTTCCTGAATGATAAGTTTGAAACCTTGAACTCCTCAATCAATCCATGTCAGAAACTTTTGAGTTGAGGATTCAACGGTTGGAGAACATTGTATCTGCAAATTCATAGAACAAAAAGCTGCCTCAGACTATGCAGCTCAAAGATTCAACAGACTGATTGGTACCATGGCAGAGCCTCATTACAGCTGAAGGAGCACCAGCAAAAATTGGAGACAGTTCTTAAGGGAATTTTGGCAAATTCCAAGCTGATGTCTTCAACACAAAGGACATTACATGAGATCACCAGCACAAGACTGTCTTTGCTCATTTTGTGGATGATTTGGAAAGCATGAGGAACTTCAATGAGCATTTGACACACGATATCTGATTTGACAAAGGAATTCAAGATAATGCAGAGACCTGGTTGGTCAGCTGGATCATCTTCATCCTCAAAGCCCATTGCAGCTGATCTAGCAAGAATTCAAGCTACCTTGATAGAGAATTCAGATAGAGTGGAACACTTCTTGCACACCAAACTCACCACACCATTCAAGATCAAATCAAGTCCAGTTTGACTTTTATGGAGAAAAGAATGTCTGACATTGAGACCATCTTACTTCCCCTCCTCCTCCTCCTCCATCTTCTACTTAATGTAATTTTTTTTGATGATGATGTCAAAGGGGGAGAAGAAAGAAAGAAAGAGAAATGTAATGTTTTTTGTAATCTTTTGGAATGATTGTAATGTTCTCTTGATGAATGAAATGAAATGATTCTGCTTAGCTTGAATGATATCTTCAATTGTGATTCAATGTGAATGAAAATCTTTATGTGAATGTGATTGTTTGAATACTTGTCAAGTTGCTTGACTTCTGTGTACAAAAATTCTCATTTCAAGTAACATTGTGTTCTACAAATACATCATCAACTATTACTGAAAAATATCAAAAGGTCTTTGACAAGTTTAAACAAAAAGAAAATAAAAATGTGAATAACAAAAAATTGCTTAAAATCACACTTCATCAAAACCACATTGTAATATGGATTATGTTGCCATCATCAAAAAGGGGGAGATTGTTGGGTTGAGTGTATATTCATATCATTTCCCTACTATTTTGATGATGACAAGAGGTGTTTTTAAAAGCAATTTAAATGAAACATGTCAAAAAACATCATACTGAAGTAATGTTCAAAAAGCATGTTTCAAATCACATTTATCATTTATGTTCATGATAAATCATTTAACTAATGATATATGTGTTTAAAGTTTCAGGTAAAACACTTTTTGCAAAAGAAGTGTCGACACACCCCTCAATGGTGTCGACACAACACCTCAGTTTCAAAGGCAAAAAAGCTGAAGAATTGCCTAGACTGTGTCGACACTAGTCCAGAAGCAGGTCGACACGAGTTGCAGATTCCAGGATTTACACTACTCAGGTCGACGCATTCTCAGGGCAGGTCGACATGGATCCTACTCCCAGAACAGCAGTTTTCAGATTGGGGATAGCAGGTCGACGCATTCTCAGGGCAGGTCGACATGGACCCTGCTCCGAACAGCCTGTTTCAAGATTGAGTAGTGTGTCGACACCACCACCAGGGCAGGTCGACACACTACGGAAAGATTCCATCCTAAGATGGATGTTTGCCACGTGTCAGCCTAGGGCGATGGGTATCAACCTAGATCGTGTGCCCTTGTACCCAAAGGGTATCTTGGAATCTTTGGGTATAAAAGGTCCCTAATCAGCCCCCCATCACAAAGAGAGACCCAACTACTCTTAGAGCCTCCAGAAAGTTTCCTGGCGGCTACAAGAGGTCGTCTCCCTCCTTGCTCTCCAAGTGCTTCCAGAAGACCAATTCTCACCAATCTAAGTGTGAGAATTGGAGTGTGATCCCTGCAGAAACCTCTGAAGCATCCCAAGAAGCAGATCCAGTAGAAGCCTTCGTTGGAGAAGAACTCAAGGAAGATCCAACAATTCCAAAGTGCAGAGCATCGGTTTTGGACTTCAAGATTGCAAGCCTCTTCCCAATCCAAGCTTCTACAAGGAGTACACTTGAAGAACGAAGTTATTTAATACAATTCATTGTACTTCTGTTCTTCTGAGATATCTTTTGAGATTATGCAAGTGCTTCTACATAGCTCTCATTAGTGCTCTCATTTTCGACTAGATCTGTTGCTAGAAGGTCTATGTCTTGAGTTGGTGTCTAGCAAGTCTTATGTGAGCATTGTGCTCAAGTTGTGTGAGCATTGTGCTCAGGTTGTTGTGAGCCGTTGTGCTCAGTTTCAGTGTCTAACTTAAGGTTGTGTTAAGCAGTCTTGCTCAGTTGTTCTAGAGTAGTCTTGCTCTAGAAGTTGTGTGAGTTGTAAGCTCTCAAGTGTGGAGTTGTCAGGCTCCAGTGGGTGTGTTACCCAGTTGTTTAGTGAATCCTCACGGGGTGTGAGGGGTGGATGTAGGAATCACTTGGGTGATTTCCGAACACCTAAAAATCCTTGTGCATTTGTCTAATTGTGGTTTGATCATTTCATTCGTTAGATGCTTGCATAGGACGGTTATTTTCACTTAATCAACTTGTTTCACATTATTTTACCAACTCACTCAAATCTCATCAGATCTGTGGTTTTCACTGATAAAATTGCCTCTGATCAAAAGTGTTTTAAATTGCTTAAGCTTCCGCAGAAAGTGGCATAGATCTATTCCCCCCCTTCTAGATCTTATCCACACCTTCACTTCGATCCTCAAGACAGATATCATGCGTTCACATGATCAGACGTATCATATAAATATATCATATAGATCACATCAGATTATAATATCAAACAAAGCACATCCACAACTCTTGCATATCGTATCAGTGCCTGCACGCACCACAAGTTCATACTCCCGCGGTAAAAGTACGTTGGGGTGCTCCTCCCCAGGACCGACAGGGACTTATTGCACAGGCATTGGTTCAAATTGGACGGAGTCCCACGTGTGCCGAACAAACAGATTCGTATTATGGCCACAGAGTTTCATAACAATTCGTAGTAAAGAAACATGATCATTCATAGAGTCAAGGTATGACAATAGCTCAAGAGGAACAAGGCAGGATAACGACGTATCTTATGTTTCATAATTCCTTAATGTCTTGACTGAGGATGTTTCAAAGACAAATCATATGCAGAACATGTGCTCTCAATTTCCCAAGAAGGGTGTGCCTATTCGTGCAAATATGTAAGTGACGAGTTACGGATCTTTCCTATCATGTATGCAATGACAAATGATTATTTGAACACTGGAAAACATAAAACTATGAAACTCATATGAAAAATTATGACATTAACTTCCACTAGCAAGTCCATACCAACAGTATTCATCCCCACATTCATATCATATTCTTTATCTTATCAATTGACAATAAGCAAGATCACAAGATAATCCAATGGACATAAGATCAATCACAATTACACATTAGAATCATATTCATATCATTACTATTTTCAATGGGTTGATTTATTTTAGGTCCATGCATACCATATAACATCATGCACATGCTAGTAGTAACATCATGAAATGATCAGACCCAAATTATGTATTTTTGTAAGGGTAGTGTCGACACACCCTTACTGGTGTCGACACAATGCCTCAAACACAAGACAAAATAATGCAAAATGGTCAAGTAGTGTCGACACTAGTTCAGGTAGTGTCGACACAGTGCTTCAAATACAAGGCAAAAAGGCCAGGTAGTGTCGACACTAGTTCAGGTAGTGTCGACACTAGAGACAGCTCCCAGAACAACCTTCTAGCAATCTGGATAGTGTGTCGACACTAGCTCAAGTAGTGTCGACACTAGAGGCCTTCCAGAACACCTTCTGGGCTGTTTTGGGATAGTGTGTCGACACTAGCTCAAGTAGTGTCGACACTAGTGCCCTTCCAGAACAAAACCTATAGGTCATGTGGAACCCGAAAACACATCTCATGTAGTGGTTTATCTACCCACTTATAACTCTCTAACGAAGACATTTAGATAAAACGTTCAACACAAAAGATGACGAGGTCAACTAGTAGAAGAACTTTGATGTTGGGAGTTTGATCTACTTAGTCTCAAATCCCAAGAAAACATATGAAGAACAAAAGTCAAGTGTAGCCCGACATTGTTGTATCATGCTGAGACTCTCTTTCCATGCTCATAACGCTCTAACGAAAGACTTTTGGACAAAACGTTCAACATAAAAAGTGCTCTTGACTTCAATTATAAGAACTTTCATGAAAAAAGTGTAGTCAAATTCAGTCTCTAATTGCATGCCTAATAGAAGAACAGGAAAAAGCCCTAACTGTGCAAGACTTCGGGAAAACTACGAATACACAACGTATACTCCATGAAACTAGTCAAACCAAGTGCAAATGAACTAGACTCAAAGATCTACATGATGGGTGGTTTTCTTTAATCTTGTCCCGAGAACACCTACCTTTGAACGCTAGGAACTCTCTGCAGATTTATGGGTTGATGCAGAGCGAGGTGAGGAAGACTACGATTTTCCCAGCCGTTCTCCACTTCCCAGCGCTCCAAACTTGCTACTCTTGACCCCAACTTGTTGTTAAAATTCCCCAAGAGTTTAGTGGGATGAGTTCTTATAGTTTTAGAGTGTAGTTAAGAGTCCTAAGGGGACTAGAAAAGGGCTACGAGTTCTTCCCACTTTCCACAAACCTGGGATTCTCTCACCCAAAAGAGGTAGCAAAGGTTTAGGAAACCACCAATTGGGGTGGGTTCAGTTTTGGCTTACCTTGCATGACTAATTACCTTATTTTAACCCTAACTTGCCCTCTCTAATTATGGCATAATTACATACACGAATTCTGGGTAATTTCCTGTCCTAGTTTATTGGTATCCTTGGGCAAATGTGCTCTATTGGCCTAATCTTGTTAATGGGTCATTAATACATGGTGTTGGAAAGTCTCTCTAATATGTTTATTTAATTTATTCCCCTTTATTTCCAAAATTTTTTTAAAATCACTAATTTTGGGGTGGTTTCAAATTCATTCATTCAATCACAAACATTGGCAAAGGTAAAAGATTCACTAAGATAAACATCATGTACAAAGATAAGGGGGAGGTCGCTCACAAGCTCCTCACTATCCACCGCCACTCTCCCCAGGTCCCTCCTGCCTATCGGGTGGGGGTAGCATCTCACCCCCACCCCTAGCACTCCTAGCACTCGTCTCTCACGCTAGGCGTCTCTCCTCCTCCTCGTTCCTCTGACGACTGGAGGAACCAGCAAAATACTATCTAACTGAAGCGCCACTCACCCCACTCGCCCCGCTCCTACTCCTGCTCCTGCTCTGAGCAGCTTGGCTCATCATCGCCATGCAGCTTTGGAGCTTCTGGACCAAGGACTGCTGCACGGCTAGGTCAGTGCACAGTCATGACAGCTCCACTGGGTCCACGGGCGATCCCTGCGCACGTAGTGTCTCCAGCTCGCCCACCTGTGACACCGCCACCTCCACCTAGATGTGCCACCGGGCTGTCTCCACTGCTGCAGTCTCCGCCTCTGTGCGCCACCAGGTCACCTCCGCTGATGATGGCCCCGCCTGTGTGCGCAGCTGGTCTGCCTCTACTACCACCATCTCCGCCTGGAGGCGCCACTGGGCGATCGGCGCTACCGCCGCATCGGCCTGCTCTCGCCAGTGGGACACCTGACCAGTGGCGCTCCTCAGCTCTATCACCTGTGAGAAGTATGTCAGTGCCAAATCTAAATCAAATTCAGTTCAGGTTTACGTTACACTTACCCTCTCTACCAGCTCCGTCTTCGCCTCCTCAGCCCTCCTCAGTGCACCCACCAGTCGGTCTTCTAGATCTGACTGAGAGCCCTCTGCTGCTGTCCGAAATGAGGATGCACTGTCCTGTGTCATCCTCACCTTCGCCAACTCCGCACGCTGCACATACAACACTTGTTAATTCCTCAATAAGCTGAAATTATTGGTAAGCTACTAAAGTCTGAATAGGTACTTACCAGCTGCTCTGTCTCTCTCCGAGCCGCTTCTCAGTCCTGCACAGTCGAGTGCAGTAGGGCCTGGAGCGAGGCGATCTGCCCAGCCACGTCCACCTGCAAATCATCAAACTATGTTAGCTCAGTTCAATCATGTATCAATTCACAAATTCGAGTTTTAGAGGTTACTTGTCGTCTCGCGCCCTGTAGACCCTCGCCCTACTTCAACTCAAGGCAAAGGACTGCAGGTAGGCGTCATGTAAGACCCAGTTTCCTGGCTTTCCGTCGGCGCGTGGGATGACTGGCCACTGACACGTCCAGGCTGGGTGATGCATTGGTGTCACGTCGGGGGTGCCCGATGCGACAGTCATCCGTGTCACGGCAAGCTTGTGGGTCGCGTGGTGGTCGCGCCCTGGTTCTCCGTCGCATCTTGCTGTCGCGCCTGGTCAACGGGCCGCGATAGGGTTTTGTCGTGTTACGCTATCCGGTCATCTGACGCCTGTCAGGGTGGCCGGTGTGTGAGTACGGCTTGTTGCGTTGTCGCGGCGCCCTTGTAGGGCACGTTCTTATCGCAGTCCGTTGACCCGTCACATTAAGGTCTGTCACGCGACAGGGCAGTCCGTCACGTTCTGGTTGCCGAAGGTTAAAAGCCTTGGCCGACGATCCCCCTCTCTCTCCTTCTTCCCTCTCCCTCTCCCTCCGGCGGTGCTCCACCTCCCCCTCTCCCCTTCATGTGTTTCAAGTGAGGAGGAGGGCCGTGTGTGGTGCTGTGGCGTCGTGGACCTTGCGTGGAGCGAGGAGGAGGTGGTCGTGTGTCGTGAAGGCCCTTCGTGGGTTTGGTTCTTTCATAACCGGTAGGGATTTCTTGTGCCCTTCCTGATCCGGGTGGTGGGAGCCCCTCGGGTTTATAGTAGCTTTACTGCTTTCCCATGCTCCCCTCCCCCTTGTGTTGTGTTTGGATGGTTTGTGGGCGGCCTGGGATTGAGATCCCGTGGTCTTCCTCCCTGTTGGTGTCGCGACGGCTCGACGCGTCGCAACATCAGAGGAGGCGTCGCCCGCTCGGGCGCGACCTTATCGCAACGCGATGGCAGTCGCGATAAGGGTGTTGCACCGCGCTTCCCGGTCGTGACAGGATTGCTGTCACGGCACATTTCTACCGGGTCGCAATAGGGCTGTCGCGGTGCCCTTCCCCGTCGCGATGGTATGGCGATGGCCTTGGGGGTCGCGACAGTACTGTGTTGCTCAGGGTTTCCGTGGGCCTGGTGTGTGTCGGCGTGTGCCCCAGGGCAGGCTTGCCCTTAGGACCTTCTAGTAGGAACGCGGCTGGTTGCCTCCCTGCGTTCAGTGACCGAAGGTGACACCTTCATGGCGTGTCCTGGCAGCGGTGAGGAGGGTCGTGTCTGCCTAATAACGATTGACCGGCGGTCAATCGTATTAGCAGAGCGATGGGGTTCCGTACTGTCTGATGGTGTTCTGAGGTTCTAGCCGTTCGTGCGTGCCTTGGTTGGCCAATGGCCTTTTGAGGGTCCGTGCGTGCCTCTCGCTCGCTGGGCTTGTCGTGAGTTACAAGCTAGCAGTTCGGCATGGTTTTGTTGTGCTGCCCTGCCTATTCACCCGGTGCTTAGCACTTAAGGGCTTGTCCCGTTCAGAGGTTTTCTCTGTTTCCTAGGACCCCCGTCCTCGGGAGCCAGTTGAGGGAGTACTCCAGGCTATGAGCATGCTCGAGTTGGCAGCCCACGTGAGCGGACTCTGGAGCTGAGGGGAAAACGAGGTTTGGACAGCGGTGCTGAGTCGTTTGTAGAGCTCTCTTGTCTAGGTCTGGGACGCCGAGGGGTTCGGAGTGCTTTCCTGGCACAGACCAAACAGTCCCTTGTCTCACTGCCTCTCTCTGCGTTGGTTCCGGAGCCACGTAGTGGTGTCAGGCGTGAGGGCGCAGCTTGGCCAGGCTGCGGTGTTGCGTGTGTTGTGTGTTTTTGTGGCGGCTCTGTCTCACCCTTGTGCGGGGGCGGAGGCAAGAGCTAGGCTAGCGAGTAGAGCGTGCGGACTGAGGGTCCCCCTCTTGGCTGCTAGCAGCGGTGGCTTGGTTACTGTTGTTGTGACGGCATTTTCCTCACGACGTTTCCGAGTGTTCCTCATTGCCCTAGCTTGCACGGCGGTTTTAGCCTGGCTGTGCTTAGCTCCCATGGGCGTCGTTGGTCTGGCCTTGGGCAGACCCGTGCTTCTGGTGGTTCCCGCTTCGGTGTTCTCTCGGTTCCGAGGTCCCATTCTTGGGTGCCAGCCCGTGATGGCACCGGCGTGTGTAGCTTCCCGACCTGGCGGTGTGTCCGGGGTCTGGGGTGGTTCTACTTGTGGGCCCTCGACCTTGTAGAGGTTTGAGGTGGCCGTGCTTGTAGTGAGACGTTGTTCTCACTTGGTTGTTCCGTGGTCTCGGCAGGTGTGCTGAGCACTGCTTCCGCTTTGTGCCCGACTCCGTTGGTTTCTACGGGAGTCGTGTGTGTGCCACGACCTTGGTTGGTGGTCGTGGCGTTGTACTGTTCTCTTCCGCTGCTTAGTAGTACCATGTTATAGGTGTTCCTCGCTTTACAGCTTTCTAGTGTAGTCTCCTGTTTTTGGAGTTCCTGCTGCTCTGGCCGGTGAGGGGCTGGTAATCCCTACTGGGCCTTGTTCACGAGGCTCACCCCCCCCTACTTCCTTCAGCTAGGGGCTCGTCGTCACGGGAGCTCGGTGTCGGACGGGATTCAGAGGCGGTTGTGGCACCGTATGTTGTCAGCAACAGTGAGAGAGAGCGTTGTGAGCTCTTGTAGCCTGAGTGAGCTGAGAGCTGTGTTTTGCAAGTCCTCGGGGTATGCCCCTTAAGGACTGCACCTTTCTTCTTGTACCTGTGCTTTTGCTTGGGACGTGTTGTACAACCCTTTTGTATAATGTACAGATTATTATAGTTATTTGAACTCACTACACATCTCACTAGACTTTTTCATATAGAAGGGTCTTCGGATCCGTGGGTGATGGCATGACCCTCGGTGTCCCCGGCGAGGGGTCCAAGAGGTCGGGTCATTACAGTTGGTATCAGAGCAAGGGTCTACTAAGATTTGTAAGGAGTTAATAACTATAGCTGTCCCAAAGGAAGGGACTAGTGCGCTGCTGACACCGTCCGACTAGTGTTAGGCTTATGCTTTCAAATGTTTTGCACGTGTGCGGCTTCCCTGCATGATTCGTGGGCGTGTTGCAGGTTGCAGTTGTTACTGTGCCGCATGCGTGGCGAGTGTGGTCGCTCGGCGTGTTCGTACCGTAGCGGCGCGGTTGGCGCTGGACTCGCTGGCAGTGGTCTTCCTTGTGTGGAGGACGCTTGCGAGCCAGTCTAGGTGCGGTGCTCCTGGTCATCTTCGGCGCATTTGAGCGTGTGTGAGTCGCGAAGGTTGAGAGGACCTGCATGTGGTGTGGCCTTCACCGGTGCTGGGTTGTTGCCCGTGGAACCTGTGGAAGGTGTCTCTGCCTTGTTGGCTACCCCTTTGTTGTTGGGGTGTGTTTGGCCTCGTGTGCATGTGCGCAGTTGTGCGCTGTGCTCGGGACACCAAGCTAAGTAGGTGCTTTGTGTGCCATGTTGCACTGCTAGTTGAGCTCTGCGACATTTGTCTGTGGTCATTGTTAGCCTGGTGCTGACTGGTTGTGAGCTCTGTTGAGGTGCTCCCGGAGTTCTTCTCTGTTGGTTCTGGCGAGAGTGAGGTTTCCCCAGAACTGTGTTGTGCTCGTTTCTGGTTGCTGTTGCGTTGCCCTCTAGGCTGAGGTGCATCGCTTGGTTGCCCTGTGTTCTGGTGGAGGTTTCCCAAAACTATTTATTGTTGTCCTGGTGAGTGTTTCTCTCAGGACTGTTTCAAGCTTGTTTCTGCTGTTGCCTTGGCTGGCGCGTTCTGGCGAGTTTTTCCAGAACGGTGCCTTGGTGGTTCTGGTGGAGGTTCTCCCAGAACTGGCTTGCGTTGCTTCTGCAGTTCTGTTGGCTGTAGTATTCTCTCTGATGGTCCGTATTGTTTGGATCGTGCATTCTGGTGAAGGTTCTTCCCAGGATCGCCCTTTGTCGCTTCTGGCGGAGGTTCTTCCCAGGAGTGCTCTGTGTTCGTTTCGGGCCACCGTTGTGTTGCCCCGTGATTCGAAGTGTGTCGTTTGGTTGGGCTGCGTTCTGGTGAGGTTCTCCCCAGAGCTGCTTCGTGTTGTTTTGGTTGTCATTGCTCTCTCTCTCTGTGGAGATGAGCTGTCGTTGTTGCCGGTTGGACTGTCTTTGTTACAGTCTGCTTGGGCATTGTCGGTCAAGTGTTGTGCCCTTGGCCGTGCGTCTGGCTGCCGCGTTGGCCAGCTTGTCTTGTTAGTCATTTCCAAGTTTCTCGGCCGCGCTGGCGGGACTTGTGTGTCCCCGTGGCTTGAATGGTTTGCTTCGTTTCTCGCACCCGGCGTGCTCTTGTAGATGGTGGTCTGGTGAGTGCCGTCGATGTCTGGCGGGCTGTGCTTCTTATGGAAGCGTCAGTCTTGCGTTGCAGTTTTTCCTCTTGCGTGTGGAAGAGACTCGTTGTGTGTGTCTCCTTCCTCTGCTTTCCGTTGGTTCCTCAGGGTAGCGATGCTCCACTGTGGTGTGTGTTGCCAGGGTGCGCATTATTGCGACCTTCTGGTGGAGTCATCTTCCCTTGAGTTATTTTTGGGTTGAGCTAGTTGCTCCCCTCATGTTGTCGTTTCCTTGTGGCACCGTAGGTCGGTGGACCTGTTCGTGCCATTTGTCGTTGCAGTTGTTTCTTGCTGCCTACCTGCGCAATTTGGGGCATTGGGTCCCTGTTGGTCTAGTGCGAGGTAGTCCCATGTTCTTGTTGGGTTGCAGGCGTGAGCGTTGCTCTGCTGTGCACCGGTTTTCTGGTTGGCTTGCTCATGCAAGCGTTGTTCCGTTGTATGCTCGGTGGTGCCTCGGCTTGTGCCTTGGAGGCTTTTCTTGCCGTCATTTTGGTGTTTGGCCTCTCTATCAGTCGTGATAGAGGTAGTGCTTCTTGCTCTTGCGCACCAGGGAGTTGCTGCGGTTTTCACTCCCTATATGGCAGAGTCGGTGCTCCGTGTTTTGTGTTCTTCTTGGAGCATACGTGGTTGTCGCACTCTTGAAGTAGTAGTTGTCGGCTTTCCGTGTGCTTCTGTTGTGGGTCTCTGGTAGAGAGTCCCCTTCGGTGTGGCTCGTGTCATCTCGGACCGTTGGTGCCACTGTGTGTGCTGCGCCTTGAGCGTTTTCTCCGATGCTTCATGTTTTGTGCCTCAAGGGCTGGGGCCAATGTGGCCTATTGCGCTCTTTCAAGCTTGCGGTTCTTGGCGTGTGGCTTTCAGTAGGCCTCCTGTGGAGAGTCCTTCATGTTAGATGTAGTGTTGCTTTGGCCGCTGGTGCACCTGGGTTGCACTTTGTTTACTTTTGGTGTTTGTGGTAGCACCATGTGCTCGTGCTCGAGCGTTTCGGTTTTGTGCCGTCTGGAGCCCTGGTGCATTGTGTTGTACCCTGGTTAGCTCCCGATGCTTGTGATAGCACCCTGTGTTGTGCCGTGTGTCTGTTCGTGTGCTTCGTGTGTTGTTTCATGAGTTTGCTCGGTGTTGGAGGCTTCGCGTTCTCCGCCTCTAGGACACGTGTGCTAGCCTGAGTCTTGTGGTTGTACCATTACCGCTGTGGGGTGGCTGCTTTGCCTTGTCTAGGTAGCCCTATTGGTGGTACGCCAGACTTTGGTCGTGACCTGTGTCCAGGTTTCCCCTCTCGATTTTAGAGTGAGTGTGTTTAGTTGTGGTACCCTGCTTCGGTCTGGGTCTCTCTGAGGTCGACATGTTGCCCTTGACCTCTGCGGTTGTTTTGCTTCCCGTGTGGTTGTGCGTGGTGTTGGTGAGTCTGGAAGCCAATGGCGGCGTCTTCTGTCGGTTTGTCCTGTGACAGTGAGGTCTATCGGCTTGCTAGTACTCGATCATGTGGTTTGCCGGCGTTGGGAGGTGTCTGGCTCTGGCTTGACCTCAAACGTCTTCCATGCTTCCGTCGCAGTGTGCCACATTGTGGAGCATGTGACTCCTAGTTTTTGTGGCTCTGCATGCATTTGGTATCCTTGTCAGACCACGAGGAAGGTCTGGGTGAGACCTAGTGGTGACAGTGGATGTCGTTTTTGCGTGTTGAGGGATACTTCGCGTGCGTTTGCTATCCCTGATGTACCGCAAGGAAGGTCTGGGTGAGACTTAGCAGTGACGGTGGACGTTGTTTCATGTGTTGAGAATTCTCCGCGAGTGTGTCCTCACTCTGGTTTGTGTCTCTCGCGTGGCTACTCGGTCGAGTGGTGACCGATGCTAACTGCGGCTCGTGGCGTGAGACCATTTTTCTCGAGTGTTGTGTTCGACTCTTAGGTGTTTTCCCTTGTGGTTGTCAGAAACGATGTACTCCATCAGGTTTCGCTGGCGACAGAGTGCGTTGCTGACCGGTGTTTCTCGTGCTACTACCGATAACTGCGCTCTCTGTCGGGTTTTGCTGGTGACAGAGTGGGTTGCTGGGCGTTGGGTCACCATAGTGAGGTCTGTTGGTGACTGCAACTGTGAGGATTTCGGTTGGCATTTTCTGCTGTTCGGGCCAGACTTGGCATCGCTCAGCACGTGGGGTTGTCGTTCTGTTTGGGCGCCCTACGTGTGCCTGGAGTGAGCTGTTGGCTTTCGGCTTGGTGCTCCACCTGTGTTTGGAGCCCGTTGGGTGAGCCATTGGTTTTACGACTTCATGTGCTTCGCATGTGTTTGGCTGTGCGATTGTTGCCACGAGGAAGTCGTGTTGAGACTTAGTGGCTTTTTCATGCTGGTCTTACGTTTGCTCCCTATGCTTCATTTCGTGCCTTGGGATCTTTTGAGCTTGTCCCAATTTCGAGGATGAAATTGTTTTAAGGGGGGTAGAATCTAAGACCCGGTTTCCCGGCTTTCCGTCCGGTGCGTGGGATGACTGGCCACTGACGCGTCCAGGCTGGGTGATGCGTTGGTGTCGCGTCGGGGGTGCCCGACGCGACAGTCATCCGTGTCGCGGCAAGCTTGTGGTTCGCGTGTTGGTCGCGCCCTGGTTCTCCGTCGCGTCTTGCTGTCGCGCCCGGTCAACGGGCCGTGACAGTGTTTTGTCGTGTTGCGCTGTCCGGTCGTCTGACGCTTGTCAGGGTGGCAGGTGTGTCAGTACGGCTTGTCGTGTTGTCGTGGCGCCCTTGTAGGGCACATTCTTGTCGCGGTCCGTTGACCCGTCGCGTTAAGGTCTGTAACGTGATAGGGCGGTCCGTCGCGTTCTAGTTGCCGAAGATTAAAAGCCTTGTCCGGCGATCCCCCTCTCTCTCCCTCTTCCCTCTCCCTCTCCCTCCGGCGGTGCTCCGCCTCCCCCTCTCCCCTTCGTGTGTTTCAGGCGAGGAGGAGGGCCGTGCGTGGTGCTGTGGCGTCGTGGACCTTGCGTGGAGCGAGGAGGAGGTGGCCGTGCCTCGTGAAGGCCCTTCGTGGGTTCAGTTCTTCATAACCGGTAGGGATTTCTTGTGCCCTTCCCGATCCGGGTGGATTGGGAGCCCCTCGGGGTTTATAGATAGCTTTACTGCTTTCCCCATGCTCCCCTCCCCCTTGTGTTGTGTTTGGATGGTTTGTGGGCGGCCTGGGATTGAGGATCCTGTTTGTCTGCCTCCATGCTGGTGTCGCGATGGCTCGGCATGTCGCGACATCAGAGGAGGCGTCAGCCCTCTCGGGCGCGACCTTATCGCGACGCGGTGGCAGTCGCGATAAGGCTGTCGCGCCGCACTTCCCGATCGTGACAGGATTGCTATCGCGGCGCGTTTCTGCCCGGTCGCAACAGGGCTATCGCAGTGCCCTTCCCCGTCGCGATGGTGTCGCAACGGCCTTGGGGGTCGTGACAATACATGTGTTTCCTCTGGTGTTTCTGTGGGCCTGGTTGTGTGTCGGCATGTGCCCCACGGCAGGCTTTGCCTGTAAGGCCCACAAATTTTGTCCTTTTATTTTGTTGTGTGTGTGGATTCGTGCTTGTGTGTAAATATTATGTATGCATATGTAGATATCTACGTACATATTAGCTAGGTGTACTTATGTATGCATGTGTATGTTTAAATGTAATTATTGGTTGTTTGCATGGTGTAGTAGTGTGTACACTATACTATATATATTGCATGTATATATATAGCGTATATATGGTTTTCTGCATGGTTTAATGCTCTGGCCGAAGAGCAAATTGGCGTCAACATGAATGGACGTCCATGTCGATGGACGCCAACTATGAGGTAAATGGCCATGGATGTGGACGTCTACTTCTTTGATTTTCTGTGCACAGCAGACCCCGAAATTCCGGGTTGGGCTTGCTCACCGATTGGGGAGATGTCCCCAATGGCTCTCACCTCTCCCATCAGTCCTGCATGAGACCTCAGGCCTTACCTTATAAAACTACCACTCTGTGCAACCTGGAAGAGCTCTCTTGGCTCTTTGCATAGAGAGAAAACCCTAGCTGTGAGAACAAGAGAAAAACCTGAACTTTGGAGGCTTTGATCCGGTGACTAGAGGCTCCTTCCGGTGATCTACTGTGTCAAGGAGGAAGTCTGAACATAGAGGAAGGCTTCCCCGACCCCGGCCTGCAGCGGAGATCAACCTAGAACCCAGAGCAAGAGGATTGTGGAGGCTTCTTGGCACTGCCCAAGGAGAGCTTCAACAGCCATTTCGATCTCTTTGGAGGTTTTTCTAAAGGCAAGTAACCCATCCCCGTGATGCATGTATATGTCTAGTAGATCTTAGATATTTTATGGGATTTTACTCGTGTCCTGGATCCCCCACATTCACCTTTTCTTTGGAGCTCGGTCTATGTTTTTGCACAGACAGGAACTTAACGGCCAGATCCCTTGCCGTTAAGCTCTTCAGTTGGCGGCAGACGATGTTGCCGTTAACCCCTTTGAACGGCCAGCCTTTGTCGTTTAGTTCTTCAGGACAGAACAGTGAGCTGTTCTTCCTTATATATGATTAATTTCCGAAGTTTTTTCGCATGAGGATATATAGTAAACGTTATATGCTATGTATTATGAATGGTGGAATGTGTTGTGAGATTTTGTGAATTTCTGTAAATAGTATGAATGGTTACATTTATGAAAAATGCATGTTAGATGAGACCTTGGTTGTGTTAGTCTACTGTTCACATGATTCGTGAGGAATTTGAATGCCATAATTTTTCTAGACCATGTGTATGTATGTCAGTCCATGCTCTGCAAAATTGGAAATTTTCCCATGATCATGTGATTTATTACAATTTTGGTAATGAAATTAGAAAGCATGTGTAGGGTCATGTAAAAATCACAGTAAATAGTATGATGTGAGATAAATTCGGGAAAAATTTCTATGATATTGTGCATGTTAGGTACAGGTTTGAGAACTGTCAAATCTGACATTTATATTGTGCTTCCATGATAACTGAATTATTAGTGGCATGTGAATGAGTGTTTCATTTTCTGTAAATTTTATGTAATTCATAAAAATGTGAAAATTTGCATGAGTGGTCTAAACCCTGAAACAGTGTGTGGTTAAACTTTCATGAGATTTGGGTAACAGTAGGTTATATTGTGAAATTTCCACGAGAAATGAGTTATTAATGCATGCTATCATGATTATGGTATGATTATGTGTTTTCAACCTGATTAGTGTAAATTACTGAGTGTTTAAACTCTGTCAAATAGTAGCACCCTGATTTAGGAAAAATTGAACCATGTCCTTAATAGCGACAACGTAAGTGATGCGTAAATTGGGTGAAATGTGTGTGTGTTAAAAATCGAAATGTGTAAATTGTGTCGTGTGTGACACTGCTTCCATAGAGGGCTGTGGAACCGTACCATGGAAAAGTCCCCATGGGAAGGTTCAATGTGTTAGAATCCTATGGGCATTAGGATGAAATCCTGGAGGTGGACAAGTACCACTGGTTAGGGTGGAGAGTTCTTCTCCCGGTCTGCGCAGTACCAAGAGCTATCACTGTGTTGCCTAGGTGGCGTCTATGTGTTATGTGTTATGTGATGTGAATGTGTCCTTCTAGTGGTGGTTTGGACTATGTGTCACGGCATCTAAATGTGAAAATGTGAATGTGTATATGTACAAATTGTGTAGTGTGAACATGTGTATATGTGTAATGTGTAAAAGTAAACAATGTGAATGTGCAAATGTGTAAACATGTGAAACAAATGTGTTAGAATGTGAAATTGTGATTCATGTTATGAAAATGTGGGATTCATGTCAAAACAGCATCCTTAATGTGTTTATAACAATGTTTTACATGTGCAAAAATATGTAGAATCCATGTTGGGAGTATTTTCCTTTTATGTGTGTGAAAATCTCATGCTAAATTGCTATCATGTTGTAGCTTAAATGGTGAATGTACCTCTCATGTGGATAGATAAGTAGAAAGCATGTGGTAGGTATTTTAATTTGGAATGACATAAACCATGTATCATGTGTTGTGAATTATGTAGAAATATCATGACAGGTTGTTTCTTATCATTGTTTCAACCATGCTATATGTTTTGACTTAATGAAATTGAATGTAGGACTTACTTGTGATGTATGTATGTATGATGTGTATGGAATTACTTGCTGAGTCTTTAGACTCACTCTTGCTTCGGCGTACAGGTTTAGCAGGTGAGCCTACTTCCTTGGAGGAGACCGTTGAGAGCGACTCCGAGCGAGGAGAGTAGAGTGTTGTGGAGTCACCATCATTGTATCTTACTTTCATAGTATGTAATTGAGACTTATGTAATTGAAACTTACGTAATTGTGGACGAACAATGTAATTTGAATTTTGTATTTCATTATGTGGACTTAGTTCCTTAAATTGCTATATGGATCATGTATGTTTAATGTGGATGATGAAATGAAAAGACAGTGGTTCTTTTACTTCCGCTACTCTGTATTCATATTTGTGTACATCTCAATCATATGTGTTAGTGCTTGGGTAAATGTCCCACTGTGACGAGACTCACTATACCGACGTGGATTGGTATAATCATACCGGTATAAGGAGGGTCGTCGCATTGCCCTTAGGACCTTCTGGTAGGGAACAAGGCTGGTTGCCTCCCTGCATTCAGTGACCGAAGGTGACACCTTCATGGCCGTGTCCTGGCATCGGTGCCAGGAGGGTTGTGTCTGCCTAATAATCGATTGACCGGTGGTCAATAAATTATTAGCAGAGCGACGGGTTTCCGTACTGTCTGGTGGTGTTCCGAGGTTCTAGCCGTTCATGCATGCCTTGGTTGGCCGACGGCCCCTTTTGAGGGTCCGTGCGTGCCTCTCGCTCGCTGGGCTTGTCGTGTGTTACAAGCCAGCAGTTCGGCATGGTTTTGTTGTGCTACCCCGCATGTTCGCCCGATGCTTGGCACTTGAGGGCTTGTCCCATTCAGAGGTTGTCTCCATTTCTTGGGACCCCCGTCCTCGGGAGCCTGTTGAGGGAGTACTCCAGGCTCCGAGCATGCTCGAGTTGGCAGCCCACGTGAGCGGACTCTGGAGCTAAGGGGAAAACAAGATTTGGACAGCGGCGCTGAGTCATTTGTAGAGCTCTCTTGTCTAGGTCTGGTATGCCGAGGGTTCGGAGTGCTTTCCTGGCGCAGACCAAACAGTCCCTTATCTCACTGCCTCTCTCTGTGTTGGTTCCGGAGCCATGTAGTGGTGTCAGGCGTAAGGCCGCAGCTTGGCTAGGCTGTGGTGTTGCGTGTGTTGTGTGTTTCTGTGGCGGCTCTGTCTCGCCCTTGCGCGGGGGCGGAGGCAGGAACTAGGCTAGCGAGCAGAGCGTGCAGACTGCGGGTCCCCCTCTTGGCTGCTAGCGGCAGTGGCTTGGTTGCTATTGTTGTGACGGTGTTTTCCTCACGATGTTTCCGAGTGTTCCTCGTTGCCCTAGCTTGCACGACGGTTTTAGCATGGCTGTGCTTAGCTCCCGTGGGCGTCGTTGGTCTGGTCTTGGCCAGACCCGTGCTTCTGGTGGTTCCCGCTTCGGTGTTCTCTCGGTTCCGTGGTCCCATTCTTGGGTGCCAGCCCGTGATAGCACCAGTGTGTATAGCTTCCCGACCTGGAGGTGTGTCTGGGGTCCGGGGTGGTTCTGCTTGTGGGCCCTCGACGTTGTAGAGGTCTGAGGTGGTCGTGCTTGTGGTGAGATGTCGTTCTCACTTGGTTGTTCCGTGGTCTCGCCAGGTGTGCTGAGCACTGCTTCCGCTTTGTGCCCGACTCCGTTGGTTTCTGCGGGAGTCGTGTGTGTGCCACGACCTTGGTTGGTGGTCATGGCGTTGTACTGTTCTCTTTCGCTGCTTAGTAGTACCATGCTGTAGGTGTTCATCACTTTACAGCTTTCTAGTGTAGTTTCCTGTTTTCGGAGTTCCTGCTGCTCTGGCCGGTGAGGGACTGGTAATCCCTACTGGGCCTTGTTCGTGAGGCTCACCCCCCCTACTTCCGTCAGCTAGGGGCTCGTCATCGTGGGAGCTCGATGTCGGACGGGTTGCAGAGGCGGTTGTGGCGCCGCGTGTTGTCAGCAGCAGTGAGAGCGATCGTTGTGAGCTCTTGTAGCCTGAGTGAGCTGAGAGCTGTGTTTTGCAAGTCCTCGAGGTATGCCCCTTAAGGACTGCACCTTTCTTCTTGTACATGTGCTTTTGCTTGGGACGCGTTGTACAACCCTTTTGTATAATGTACAGATTATTATAGTTATTTGAACTCAGTACATATCTCACTAGACTTTTTCATATAACCCTTCTGGGTCTTCGGATCCGTGGGTGGTGGCGCGACCCTCGGGGTCCCCGGCGAGGGTTTCGAGAGGTTGGGTCGTTACACATCATCTGACTCGGCGTCTAACCGGACCCATCTGCCACGGTGCTCCCAGTCAGCGATCTACTCTCGAGCCCGCTCGCACCAATCAGTGGTGTCATGGAGTCCCTGGAAGCTCTGGCCAAGCCTAGGGGTCCAACCTCAGCTAGGGAACTCCACAGCACTCTGACGGAGGCCGAGGGACCTCTGAGTCTGGTGCAGGTGGAGAGGTAGCACAAGGTTAAGAGCATGAACCCACAGCGCCCTACCGAAGTAGGGTCGGGCCTACTCCAACCAGGGCTGTCCCTCGTCCCCCTCCTCTAGGTATGGCTACCACACCACCTGCACATCAAAAGCACATTTGATTAGTAGTCAAACAGTTAAAATAAATCAAATTGAACTTAGAGAGAGGGTAGAATACTCACATCTAGCTGAGGGTAGATGTCTATCGTGTCCTGGATGGATGCCAACTGCTCCTCTAGGGGGTGCGTGTCTCGGCACGGCATCCAGTGCCGAGCTAGGGGCACGAGGCCCGGTCTCTCCAGGATCCCCCTCCTCAGGCCGGAGAGGTGGAGATAGGTCCAGACCTGCAAGAATACGAAGGGCATTCAGATCGCAGTTGTAATGTAAAGGCAGTTTAAGTAAAGAAGAAAGAGGAAGAGAAGTGTACCTGAAGGAAGGGGAAGAATCTGCTGATGGAAGTCTTCCAGTCGGAGGAGCCCAGACTGTCGAACTAATGTGCCAGGAATGCAGTTCCCCATGCATAGCCCCCCACCTAGTCTAGATCCTCTAGCAGCGGCAGGAACCGGTAGTGGATTGTGTCGCCCCTCATAGCAAATAGAAGTCTGTCAAGGAAGAATGTGAGGAAGCGGCACAGGTCCAGGTCTGCCTGAGCCCCTGGCTCACTGGCTAAGGTCTCCCTACATCCACTCGCCAACCTCTCGAGCTGCTCATCCACTGTCTCTCCCACCTCCCTGCCAGTCTAAACAAGACCTAAACTCTCCTGCAGATCTACCCTAGAGATGAGAGAAGACCTAGGACCTACTGTCAAGTCTAGGAGCCTGCGCGCTATACCCTGGTAGCATGGGTAGGTGAAACTGCTCATTGGACGCCCCTACACCCTCAGGCCCGTGATCCTACTCATGTCCTCCAGGCTGAGGATCATGTGTCCCCATGGGAACATGAAGGCAGTTGCCTCCGCATCCCACCTGCTGCGCAGGGCCTGGGTGAGTGGGGCATCCGCCCTCATCCGATCCATTCGGAGCACCTCCCCAAACCTCCTCTCATCTAGTCTATCCCTCTGAAACCTGGGGAGGGCCAGATACATAGCTAGTACTAGGAGCCACAAGACTCTGGCCCTCATCTCACCCTGCAAGCACAAAAGAAGCAATTAGTTAGCCTAAACATGTTTTTCTAAGGTCCTCGACTGAGGTTGCGCCGCCCAAGTGGGTCGTGACCTTGTCGCGACGCCCCGAGGTGTCGCGACATGGTCGCGGCCGCCCTAGTAACCGAAACCTTGTCACGATGGCCCTTGGCCAATGCGACAATGTCGCGGCTTCTGACCCCGTCATGACTACTGGTGTCGCGATGGGGAGGGCCGTCGCGTTCTCAGACGCAGACTAACCGGAGCCTCCTTTGTCCGGTGGCCGCTTTCCTAGGCATCATGCCCTACATTGCCCCTCCATGAGGCTTCTTCATCCATTCACTTTGTTAATTTAAAGGGTTTAAGGCTTGGAGACCTACCTTTCTCATGGCAGCCTCCCGTGCCTCGGCTGCCGCCACGAAATCCACCGCTGGAGCCTCCTCTCCCTCCATCTCGATCTCCAGCACCTCCTCTGTCACCGAAGGTGTCGCCTCGCGCCGCCAGGAAGACCTCCTCATGGACGACCTTTTCCCCCTTCCAACACCGCCATCGCCACTGCCCTCCATCATTGTTAGGTTTGGGAGAGTGAAAGGAGAGCTTGAGAGGGAATGAGAGAGAGAGAGAGAGAGAAAGCAGAGAGAGGGAGAGCAGAAGGTCGGAGAGTGAGAGGGAGCAGAATCGCCCAATCACCGGAAGCCAAAGGGGTTTAAGCACGCAAAGGGGGGAGAAGGGGTCTGCTATGTGTTTTAAATCGTCGGTTTAGGTCACGACGGCCATAGATGTCATGTTCATATCGCGGTGGTCTGATGGGTCGCGACCTTGTCGTGACCTATCGACCCGTCGCGACCTTTAGGCGACGTCTGTTTTGGTCGCGACTTCAACTGAACAACACAAACAGTGAATAAAATGCTGATTTTATTTATTCAAATTGTCTATTACAACTCCTAATCATGCCTACAATCAATCAAGCTATCTTTTCAAGCCCTAGCTACCATCTTTCACATCCCCTATCTCTCTCAAGCACTCGGTGCAGCCCCAGACCCTGAGGGTACTATTCCCTCTTTAAAGCCAGTTGATGCTCGCAAGTCACATCATCATCCTTCGTCACTTCCACTGAGATGATGCCTGTGGCAGACCCCTCCCAATGGACGATGGCTCTCCTCACGTCCCGTTCATCATGTTCATCTTTCATCTTCCGTACTTGGATTGGCGGGTAGTGGGAGAGAGTCGACATGACCGTGCATGCTGCACCGCACTGGAGGTAGCACCGGTCGGGGTTGTAGAGGACCAGTGCTTCGTCGCCGATAAGTCATAGATCCAAGCCGATGCGCTGAGGGAGGCGGATCATCTTGTTGTGGAGAGATCTCAGGCACATCTCGAACCGCTCCACTGTCATCGTCTTGAAGTAGATCCTCCACTCTTTCAACCCCTTGATCATTGCCATTGCACACCATGCCTGGGTAGTCATATGAAGTGGAGCACCGATGAAGGCGAGCGGGTGATGGAGCATGCTCATGCACTTGACGGAAGGATCATTCGTCACCTTGAAGTTGATATGCATCCCCATCCAGCACTCAAGGGCGACCACGGAACCGAAGGAAGGGCCACCAGTAGCTGCAGAGGAGAGTCCAACATAGAGGTAATCAAGGAAAGCCTGAGAAATGCTCATACCTTCCCACGCAAAGCTGATGGCGCTTAGGTTGGATGCAGAGAGAAGATGGTCTTGTGTGGGGAAGAGGATGACGCCGCATATGCAGATAGCGGCTGCCTTGGCAATGGCGAGACAGTTTCTGGTCTTCCTCTTGCATTAAGAGGTGATCCACTGAGAGATGGGAATGAGATGGACATAGCCAGGGCTAGTCATGGTGCGCAAGTCATCAGACTTGGTGGTGATCTCCCCGAGGATGGCCCAGGAGTTGATGGGAGCCACGGTGTGCGCGATGCGGTACTCCTCCCCTTTCTTGTCTTTTGGACGCCTCAGCATGAGCTCCAGCTCCTCCAACAGGATCGTGGCCTCGAACGAGGGAAAAATGAAAGTATGGGTCTGCGGGTGCCATAGCTCCACGAGTGCGGTAAGGCTATCCCACACATGCACTATCTTATGATAGTTCTTGGCCAGCGTGAGAACAGTAGTGAGCTTCCACTCGCACAGTATATTCGTAGATGCCACGGGAAGTGCATTGACCATAGGCTCTAACCATGGGATCTTGGAGTAGCGCCTATTGCCCAGGAGGATCTAGAAGGAGGAAAATAGAGGGTTGTCAAAAGAAGAGAGAAAGAGAAAGAAGAAGAATAAGAGGAGAGAGAAAATCAAAGAGTAGAGAGAGAAAGTACTTACTTGAAGATACAGTCTTGCACTGATATGGCCGGGCACGGAGGAGAGGTGGAGAAGCCCTGCATGGGTGTCCTCGCTGCCTTGGGGCCGCCATAAGGGATGGAGCCAGCTTGGGAGGAAGAAAAGGATCTCTTCATGGCTTAGGGAGAGAGAAAACCAAGAGAAAAGATGAGAGAGAAGATGAGCTCCGAAAATAGACCCCTACACACCTATTTATAGAGCTCTAGGAGGCCTAATCCCCATCCCAACTCGTCATAGGAGTTAGAGTAGTCCTAGGATAGGTTTAAGAGTCCTAAACTTAATGGGTTTAGCCTTAGGATAAGGATAAGCTCGATTTTTTGAGGTATATTGCGCAGAATAATGTCGCGATGCCCCGATTCGACGCGTTAGGGTCGTGACCATGCAGGGCGTCGCAACAATGTTGCAACCCACGGATGTGTCACATTTCTATGTTTTGTGTTTTCTTGCGTCTGTGTATAGTTTGGTTGTGTTATTGTTGTGTTTGTATATATTTTCTTCGTTGTCTTAGATTGTTGCTTTGATTATTTATCAAAAAATCACAAAAAAAATCAAAAAACCAGAAAATCACAAAAAATGGACAGGTAAGTCAGGTGAGTATCTCTATCCTTACTCCCTGGCATTACTATATGGTAATCTACTTATTATATCGCTTCAAGGACCGGCTGGTTCTCAATGCACTCTGGGATCTGAGTTCCCCTTCAACAAAAATGGTGATGATCTAGGTGCATGTTGTTAATCGCCGGATAGGCCGTTAAGTTAGATAAGTTTGGGGATGATGGGCTCTGTCTTGCACAGCGGTTGCAGGAAGACTCTCAACCCATTCTTGTCTAATTTAACAATATTATCCTTGATATATTTTCTATTTTCTCCTTTCTTTTGCATTTGATTTAACGACTTCTTTTCTTTTTGCCCAGCATCCATCATGTAGGATTTTGAGCAATCATGACTCATACCTGGCTAATGGTGAGCTCTTGTTGAGTACCCAACCATTCTTCATGGTTAGAACAAGAAATCCTATTCTACTCTGAATCGTAAGGTCTATCTCCGAGCGAGTTGTTCTTACTAGTTTGTCAAGAATTTCCCTATTTGGATTCTCTATACAATTTTCTGTAGGATCGAAAATAGGTTGGACCAGATCTAGAAGGGGGGGTTGAATAGATCTAGGCCAAACACTGTGGAAGCTTAGCCAATTTTAATCAATGCTTTGAATCAGAGGCAATTTGAAAGAGCACTTTACAGATCTGATGAGTGATTGTGTGAATTATATGATTAGAGTGTGAGATCAAGTTAACTAGAAGTGAATTCGAAAAACCCTATGCATACATCTAGCGCAAAGTGAATTTGAATCACAAGCAAACCACGGCATAGAGATTTTTAGGTGGTTCGGAAATCACACCATGTGATTCCTACATCCACCCCTCACACTGTGAGGATCCACTACACAACTTGGATACACCCCACACTGGAGCCTGACAACTCCAACACATTGAGTTCTACAATTCACACAACCTCTAGAGTAAGACTACTCTAGCACATGAGCACAACTGCTCAACTACAACTGAGTACAATGACTCAACACTGAGCACACAGGCTCACAAACAACTTGCTAGAACAAAAAACACAAAGATCTAGATCCTCTAGCAATGATCTGATCTATAAAAGTTCATTCAAGAAGATTGATGTAACAGTTCATGCACAATCTTAAGAATGACTTAGAAGAAACAAGGGGAATTGAAGAATTGAATGTAAGATCCTTGTTCTTCAAGTATACTCCCTTGTAGAGGCTGAATTGTGAAGAAGCTTGATCCCTTGAAGTCCCTGGCCGATGCTCTGCAACTTGTGCTTTGGGATCTTCCTTGAAATCTTCACAATTGGATGCTTCTACTTGATCTACACCCTTGGAAGTGATCTCACTGCTTCATCTTGGATCAATCTTCACTTCTTGTGCTTGGAGAAATGGGAATTGGGTTGAAGAAGCACAAGGGGAGCAAGATCGGGGAGAACACTTCTTGCCACCAAACAGATTTCTGGAAGGCTCTTGGAGGTTCTCTTGTTGGTTGGATGGCCAATTGAAGGGTATTTATAGCCCAATGTGTCCAAAAGTACCCTTGGGGGTCGTGGGCACATGATCCAAGGCCAATCCACATGATCCCTAGAGTGCCACGTGTCCAGATGTGACTTAAGGTGAAAAAGTTTCCGGAGTGTGTCGACCTGCCCATGGGGTGTGTCGACACACTGTCCCAAACTGGCACAAAAGGTTCTCTGGGAAGGGTCTCTAGTGTCGACACTACTTCAAGCTGTGTCGACACACTAAACAGAACTGGCAAAAAGGCCTTCTGGGAGCTGAATCTAGTGTCGACACTACTTGATCCTGTGTCGACACCACTTGACCATTTCTTCATCATTCTGCTTTGGGTTTGAAGCATTGTGTCGACACCAGTAGGGGGTGTGTCGACACTACCCTTGCAAGAATTGTATGTCCCTGAGAAATAAACACATAAATCATTAGTCCAATGTATTATCATGAATATAAATGATAAATGTGTTTGGAAACATGTTTTTTGAATATTGTTATTACATGTGTGATGTATTTAACATGTTCCACTTATTTGTGCATTAAAATCACAACTTGTCATCATCAAAATTATGAGGGGAAATATATTAAACTCACACTCAACCCAACATTTTCGTCTCTATTCCTTTTGATCCATTTTGGTTGCAAACCGCTCCCAGGACAGAGTCTGTGTTACCTGCCTGGACGCACATGTCCCTCCAAAATGAAACCTGCAAGCCAATCGGCTAGGGTACCTCTCAATCATTGCCCTTTTCTTTCTCCTTCTCGTCCAGACTGGTGTTTTCCTTGCATTCTGCTCGCGCGGCTAACTCGGGGCTTTCAAGAAGATTCCAATTGCTTGTTGGTTAGATCGGGTGTTTCTTTACCTTGGCTCCCATTTTTTCAGTCCATTCCACATCATTTCCACTTCATCGTCATTTCATGACACCTCCGTTCCACTTCCGCTATGCTCCCTTGCAAAGTGGAAGCCAGGGAGGGGCAATCTGTAGACACCCAATTCTGGCCCATAAGTTGAGCCATATTTCTTGTTTTCTTATTGAGCCCCAAGTTGGCCACTAACCTTGAGCCCATCTATTAACCTTTGTTTTGAGCCCATCAAGAATCCCAAGTTCACTTTATCCCATCCATTATCCTTTTTAAAGAGTCCATGAGCTTTAATTCCTCATTATTCTCCCACATGATTGGCCAATTATTGAGAATAATCGATTTTCCATAACGCGACGGGTCGTGGTGCCGCATTAACCTTATCGCGTCTAGCTTAGCCGTCGTGACAGCCCATGCATATCCATGCACGTACCCTTAGGGTCGCGACCATAATAGCCGTCGCGACTATCCTTGTCGCGCCCCTACGATCTATCGCGTCAACAGCCGCGTGCGCTGGCCTCCGCAACAACCTCCTATTTATCTTCCAATGTCATTATCTTCATCCCTAAGCAACCTCCACAACCCCCAGCCACAGTTTGAGGGTCTATGGCACCTTGGAGCCTCCCTAGGACTCTTTCCCTACAGATTTACTTGGCATTTATCTCATTATTTGGGTCATTATCTCCCATGGATGGGATAATATCTCCCATTCTGTATATAAGGGAGGCTTCTTCTTCAGAGGAAGGGGAGCTCCGTTTTTTGCAATGAAGTGCTGCCAAAATCTCACCAGACCTCACACTTAGCTCGTGGCTCATCCATTCCACCACTTTTCCTCTTATTCTCTTCACTAAGAGATGGCACATTCTTGATCCATGGAGCTTGGTGGAGGAGGAGGCAATTTCTGAGGCTTCTCCAGCGACCAAGGACATCACACAGCAGCCAGGGAGTCCCCCATTAGGGCTCCTTCTTCCCTTCTTCCCCTCATTTCTCTTCCCATGCATTTTGTTATTTCTTTTAGATAGGAACGCATTTTACTTTCTTTCCCACATTTTCATACTACCCAAGGGGTTTAAAACCACCCCTAGGTTCGTTCCCTCCATGCTCTCTCCTTTCATTTCACTTTTAGATAGATACTACACTTAAATATGGACTAACAGGGTTGTTTTTGTTGTTTTCTTCATCTTGGCAGGCATCCAAAGCAAGGATCGATGAGGGGCTCTTGTTCTCTGGCCGGCTGGAGAATAGGAAGAAGGTCCACCAAGCATTCTCCCACACTGTAGAGAATGCGGCAAGAAAGGGCGTCACAACAACAAGAACGCGCCCCAGTCGGGCGTCGCGACCTCAGCTTTATCGCGACGGGGGAACCCATCGCGGTCTCAGTAAGTGCCCTATTCTCATTCCTTTTCCTAGCAACATTAGCCTAGTTTAATTCTTAATCATGGAAACTTGTTAGGTGGCGATCACATCTTATTTCCATACTCTTTGAGTCAATTTTAAATCATGTTGTGTGTCTCGAGGGGTGCGCAACTCCATGATTACAAAGATCTATGCGTTTCTGGTTCAAGGGCTAGGATTAAGGCTTAGATGATGAGTAGGAATCCTTATAAGACCTCGGTTTGTCCATTGGGAAAGGGTTTTTGCATTTTCTTGGAGGCAAGAAAAGAGGGCCGAAGGAAAGGGTTGCAGAGCCTTGTTCGTGCGATCTGGAGCAAGCTGGACCAAGGGAGAACTTCAAGGGTCGTGGACAGAAGGATCTCCAAATGTGGGTGCTGTGCTAAAGGTCGGATTGGGCGATTGAAGATGGAGTGAAGGACTGCCTTGCTGCCAAGGTAGGCATTTTCAAATCTTTCTTCGTCACTCCAGAAGGAGGGTTAGAGGCAAGTAACATGGGGGAATGGTTTAGGATACTATGTTTTATAGATTTAGCATTTTTACAGATTTTTAAATCCATGAACTAAAACGTGGGAAGGGGTTAAAGTTCTATCATTTCATGTGTGGTTTTTGCGTTTTCTGGTCAGATGAACTAAACGTCCACATTGACCGCTTTAATTCATGTAAACGTCAAGCTTTTGGACGCCTACTATATATTAACGGCGCTATGTGCCGCCGTCAACTGATATTAACGATAGGTATGTGGACGTTAACCTGTGTAAACATCTACATAATGACCGTTAAGTTCATCAGTGTTGTTTTCTGCCAAGATTCTGATGTTTTGTGGATTTTATGTAATCTATGCATGAGTAGGATGTTCAGTTAGACTCTGTCAGGCATGAATTGTTACTATTATGCAGCAAGAAATAGTGGTAATGATGTATGGATTATGTGTGATATTTTAAAGCATTTTCTTTACTTAATTAAATAGAAACCGAAATAGTTACAAACTGATCCATGTTGTGGTGTTTTAATTGGGATTCGTATTGATGTTGGATGGAACTTCAGAACCGTTGTGCTCAGTCTTTACACAGAAAATTGCATGATCCTTTACTGTTGTACTATGCTAATTAGTTCAAGTTTATGAGAATTAATCATGAAAAATGATATAGAATTCATTATATGTGTGATGCATGATTTGAATTAGAATTTATGTGAAAATTTCAGAATTTTCTAAGCACTGTACACACCGTTATGATTTTCTGAATGGAAAGAATGTGCATAGAAATCCATTAATGGAGAAAAGAGCATGAATGATAAACCATGATGAAATCAGTATATGTAGTATCATGTTAGGTTACTGTTGTACAGTAGAGTACTAACTTCAGAAGAAAGAAAATGTATTATGTGATCTTGCATTATAGTTTAGCTAGTTATGTATGAATTTAAGAATTTCATAATTGCATGAAAATGTGTATATTATAATTTTTGAAATAATATGGCCAATAAGACATTTCTATTATAGAGATACTACATGGAACTACACCATGGAATGCCCCTATGGTAATGGTTCACCTACATGAATTGACTACATGAATCCGTGGGCAACTGATTGAAATCCTGGAGGTAGACATGTTCTACTGGTTAAGGTGGGAAGGACTTTCTCTGGTATTGCGCAATAACCAAGACTTTATCACTGTTTTGCCTAGGTGATAAGTGAATGTGTAACGTCGCGTGCTTTTCGAATCCATGCGGATCGTGTGTGTTGTGGTTGTGGCGGCCGTTGTGAGGCCAGTGTGAGTCGGTTGTGTGAAATGCATGGTATGGATGCGTGGCTTGAGCAGGTGCAGCCTAGGGTTGGTCCGGAAATAGAATGGGACATGCTGCTGTCCTGTTGGAGTTGGCGGCCAGGTGTGGCCGTTGACCTGTTGGCGTCCAGCTTAGTGGACGTTTACTGCATGAGCTTGGCGGCAGTAGATGTGGACGCAGAGGGTGGCGGTTGCTGTTGGCGGCATGGGGGTTGACGCCAACCTGAGAATGGTGCAGGTTATAGGCTCACCCGAGGGCAGTTCTCACAGCTCTCACTCATTCCCTCTTGCCCCAGCTTGCTGCCCCCGAGTCTTTGAAGCTTCCAACAGGTACCGAGGAGTAGTTGGACGATCGTAGAACGCGTGGCATCGCTTAATTGCACGAGGAAACGTCGCGGCGTGGTGCAATTCGCGTGGGAGCTCGCGGAGGGCTCGGCGTGAACCGGGGGATTGCAGGAGATTCTAACGCGTTCTGAGGTAGGGGACGAACCCGTTTAGCTCCGTAGGAACATTAAAACACATCATAACCACTTGAACCAGCATGATAATCCACGTTTGAATAGAGTTGCACCATGCGGGATAAAGGGTGGTTTGAGTTATTTAATGTTCAGAGCATGTTTTAGTGGGTTGTATTGGGTTCTAGCATGCTAAAGGAATCGCATTGCATGTTTTTCAGTAGTTAGAACAGTTAGAAAGCCCGCAGAGCCGGATTAGGGTTTCTGCAGGGTTTATGGCCGGAGAACTTGGCGTCAACATCGTTTGCCGCCAAGATCCTCAGCCAGGAGGTTAACGGCCAGGACCCTTGCCGTTGACTCCCTGTAAGCGGCAGTCGATGTGGCCGCCTACTTCTATATGAGCAGAAATGACTAAGTACAATAATTATCGATAATGCATGTGTGTTGACGCATGAGGTGCACTGAGTGCACTTGGTTTACGTGTTTAGCATACAAGGTATGCTATTAGTTGTTTACTTCGGTGACTGCGCGTTGTGTACGCGAGTCAGTTAGGTTCACGTGTAGTGGACCAGTGGTTACTTGTGGTTTACGTGGGGTTTCACGTGGTTTGTGTGTGACGTGCACGTGGTTCTGTGTACGTGGCGAGTAGTACGACGCCTACCGTGGTTACCTCTCCAGTTGGGTGCCCCAGGTTCTTTGTGAGCCAGGCTGTTAGCTCGGGGCTTTGTCCCGGTACTTGTGCTGTACCGTCGAGGTCTGTGTCGTCTGACCTGGACACCCTCACTCTTGTGTTAGAGTTGTACGTCCGGCTGAGGGAAAGACGACAGTGGGACAGTGACACTTGAGTTTGTTTTTAGTCACTTGTAGCGCGCTCGTAGTTGGGGGTACGGACACCAGTAGACGTACTGGACCCCAGCTAGTCCTTTTCCAGTGCCTCACTCTAGCGAGCCCAGGCCAGGGTCTCTGGAGGTGCCAGGCATGGGCCTGTGACCGTGTGGTTTGCAGGTGGTGGTGTTTAGTTGGTCTCCACAGTTGCTTGACCTTTTTACGTGGAGCGGCAGCTGGACCTTTCGTCCGTGGCTGCGAGACTGAGAGGTAGACCTGTGTTAGTTGTCCGAGTCAGTTTCTGGTGTCGCGAACCAGTTCACGTGGCTCGTGTTGGCTGTCTCTACTTTAGCTTGTACACCTGTACTGGTTTGCCGTTTAATTATTACTGTTGTTTCTCGTAGTCGGCAGACGGTGAGTACTTTTACAGCTTTACTTACCTGCTTAGTGTTATATTAATTGTTGGTGCTGTTTACTATTCGTACTCGTGGTGTTTGTTTCGCTCGGTTTTGGGGGAGTTCCCTACTGAGCCAGTGACTAGAGAGGCTCACCCCTACCCCCACAGGTGAGAGCGAGGAGGACGTCTCTCGTCCGACGTCCAGTTCCGGACCGCGTCGTAGCGGTGCAGGGTCAGCACCTCCAGCAGAGTAGCTTCAGCAGTGTAGTTTTGTAGTTGTTTACTTTCTTCAGTTGTACCTCGGGGTATGCCCCAGGCTCTTGTACTTCTTTTTAGTTTTTGTGAAAATTTGGCTATGTAAACTTGTGAAATATATATAAAAATGTGGTGTGTTCCTTTATGTTTACACGGACTGTGGTTTGGTATCCCTTGCGAGGCTTCGGCCCGTTCGCGGGAGGCGGACTCGGATCAAGTACGTTATCGGTTTAACGGGCTTGGCCGAGGCGATCCGTCACAGTTGGTATCAGAGCAAGGTCCGTGTTAATATAGGGAATTAGAAAGATACATAGCCTTATTTCGGTCTTTATACACTGCTGGTAGGGACCCTGGTTTTTGATCATTCATGGTTTTGATTTTTGTCTGGTGTTTTGTGTATGTAGAAAATTTCCGAAATGGCTGATAGGAGAGATTGGGGTGGTGGAGGAGATGATCCGGAGGAAAGCACCCAGCGTATGATAGAAAGGATTTGGGAAAGCCTCACGGATATTCGGGCAAGAATGGATCAGCAGGCGCCAGTACCACCGGTTGCAGTGCCACCTGGGGATGGAGAGGCTGTACCTGTTGCTTCAGTTCCGCAGAGAGTGGAGGTGCCTTTTGTAGCTCATGTGCCACCACCAGTGTTGTTAGCGGAAGAACCAGTGTTGCAGGTTGAAAAGTTTCTGAGATTGCAGCCACCTACTTATTCAGGAGGGCCGAATCCAGATACAGCTGAGCATTGGGTTCATGAAATTGAGAGAGTTTTTGCGACTATGAGGTGTCCGGCAGCGGATAGAGTGGTATTAGCTGCTTCAGTTGAGAGGTTTTGCCTTGGAATGGTGGCGATTGAAGATGCAAACCACTTTTGCAGGCAGGACGGAAGAAGCTATCACTTGGCCGGAGTTTCTTGATGTATTTAACGATACATTCTTTCCGATCCAAGTGCAGCAAGTAAAAAGAGAGCAATTCGAACTCTTCAGCAAGGTAACTCTTCAGTCTTAGAGTACCAGATGAGATTTATGGCACTTAGCCGTTATGCGCCATATGTGGTTTCAGATAATAATATGATGGTTGAGTATTTTATCAGAGGTTTGAGAGTGGAATTGCAGGATGCGATAGTACCCTCATGTGCAAGACAGTGGAAGAAGCAGCGCAGAGGGCAGCTACTTTGGAGAGGTCTATCCGTACTCGTCAGGCAGGTGAATCAGGTTCAGGTAGTTTCCGGCTACCGCAGCAGACAGTAGGTGCAAGCAAGGGCAAGGCACCAGCAGGACCTTCTTCATCTGGTTTCGGGAAATGGGGCCAGAAGTTAAAGCAAGCATTTAAAGGCAAAGGAAGAGGATGGGGAGGTCGTCAGCAGTTGTAGCAGAGCCGAGGTAGGCCTGAGGTGGAGGAGTCGCAGCAGAGCACGGCCAGGCAGCCTATTGTTCCTCCAGGGTATAGATGTTATAATTGCAATCAGCCGGGACATTTGATCCGCAATTGTCCGTATGCAAGAGAGTATGGGTATGGCAGAGGTGTGCAGCAGCAGCAGCCTCAGCAGTTCCAGCAGCCACAGGCAGGTCGTGGCAGAGGAGTACCGCAGCAGCGAGGGAGAGGCCGGGTTATGGCTATCACCCGAGCCCAGGCAGAGGCGTCAAATATGATAGAAGGTATTTTACCTCTTTATGAATATTCAGCAAGAGTCTTATTTGATTCGGGTGCCTCTCATTCTTTTATTTCCGAAGAATTTCTGGATTGCATAGCTCATCCTTTAGAAGAGAAGTCTTGTGAGTTAGTGGTGGAGGTTCCTTCAGGTGAGTTCTTACTCACTTCGAGCTATATAGATGAAGCTCCTGTTATGATTGAAGGGAACCAGATGCCGGGTCGGTTGTATGCCCTGCAGTTGTCAGATTATGATATCATTTTGGGTATGGATTGGCTTGAGATGTATGGAGCAATGTTAGATTGCAGAAAGAAAAGGATCAGATTTTGTCATCCTAATGGTGCAGTGTTTGAATATCAAGGTATGCCTTTTTATACCTCCAAGTTTCTAATTTCTGCAATTAAAGCTAGAAAGTTGATAAATGATGGGTGTGTGGCCTATTTAGCCTCGGTAAGTTTGGTAGAAGCCAGTCAGCCAATGGAAGCAGTTCCCGTGGTTAGGGAATTTGCTGATGTTTTTCCGGAAGATTTGCCTGGTTTAGCTCCACACAGAGAGGTGGACTTTTCTATTGAGTTGCTGCCAGGTACCATGCCGATTTCTAAAGCCCCATATCGGATGGCACCAGCAGAACTTAAAGAATTGAAAAAGCAATTAGAAGAATTGTTGCAGAAGGGTTTTATTAGACCGAGTCATTCCCCGTGGGGAGCGCCGGTTTTATTTGTGAAAAAGAAAGATGGAAGTTTTCGGATGTGCATTGATTATAGAAAGTTGAATGATGTGACCATCAAGAATAAGTACCCGTTGCCGAGGATAGATGATTTATTTGATCAGTTGCAATCAGCAAAGGTGTTTTCTAAGATTGATTTGAGGTCCGGGTACCATCAGTTGAGAATTAAAGAGGAGGATATAGATAAGACAGCGTTCAGAACCAGATATGGTCACTATGAGTTTGTGGTAATGCCTTTTGGGTTGACTAATGCTCCTGCAGGTTTTATGGATCTGATGAATAGAATTTTTCATCCATATTTAGATCAATTTATTGTGGTCTTTATTGATGATATTCTAATTTATTCAGCATCTGAAGAAGAGCATGCAGCTCATTTGAGGTTTACCTTGCAGTTGTTAAGAGATAACCAGCTGTTTGCTAAATTCAGTAAGTGTGAATTCTGGTTAAAGGAAATTCAGTTTTTGGGTCATGTTATTTCAGCCAGAGTAGCAGTAGACCCAAGTAAAGTGGAAGCTGTGTCTAGGTGGAAGTGCCTAAGACAATAACCGAGATTAGAAGTTTTCTGGGGTTGGCAGGTTATTATAGGCGCTTTATTCAAGATTTTTCTAAGATTGCAGCACCTATGACTAGACTGACCAGGAAAGGAGTGCCTTTTGTGTGGTCCGGTGAATGTCAGAGAAGTTTCATGGAATTGAAGAAAAGACTCACATCAGCACCTATATTGACATTGCCGGCAGGGAGTGGTGGTTTTGTGCTGTATACTGATGCTTCAAGAAGAGGCCTTGGTGCAGTGCTTATGCAGCATGTTAAAGTGATAGCCTATGCATCCAGGCAATTGAAGCCAGCAGAAGAGAATTACCCCACTCATGATTTAGAATTGGCAGCATTGTATTTGCTTTAAAAATATGGAGGCATTATCTGTATGGCGAGAGATTTGAAATTTTTACAGATCATAAAAGCTTGAAGTATATCTTCTCGCAGAAAGATTTGAATCTTCGCCAGAGCAGATGGGTTGAATATTTGAAGGATTATGATTTTAGTTTGGCTTACCATCCGGGTAAGGCCAATGTTGTAGCTGATGCCTTGAGCAGAAAGGCATATATGAATTTGATGATGATTAAAGAATGGAAGTTGTATGAGGAAGTAGCGGAGAATTCCTTGTATGTTCCCAGCAGTCAGCGTCGGGCAATTCTAGCTGCTAGTGCAGTAGAGCCATCTTTATATTGGCAGATCATTGAAGCTCAGAGAGCAGATGCAGGTTTACCTGAAATTGTGAAAATGGAAGGAGTTTCTATTGATGATAATTGTGTGGTCAGGCTTAGGGGCAGGTTGTTTGTTTCTGCAGAGAGAGAGGTGAAGCAGCGAGTTCTGGAAGAGGCTCATAAATCTAGGTACACTATTCATCCGGGTAGTACTAAAATGTACCATGATTTAAGGAAGCATTTTTGGTGGCCTCATATGAAGAAAGAAATAGCAGAATTTGTGGCAAGATGTTCTATCTGTCAGCAGATTAAAGCAGAGCATCAGAAGCCTGGAGGTCTATTGCAACCGTTGCCTATTCCACAGTGGAAATGGGATGATATCGCAATGGACTTTGTGGCAGGTTTACCAAGGTCGAGTTCAGGGCATAATGGAATATGGGTGTTTGTTGACAGATTGACTAAGGTGTGCAGATTAGTGGCAGTGAGTATGTCTTGGACAGTGGACAGGTTGGCAAATATTTATGTTGAAAGAATTGTTCCACTGCATGGTATTCCAAAGACTATTGTATCTGATAGAGATCCAAGATTTACTTCTGGTTTTTGGAGAAGTCTGCAGAAAGTAATTGGTTCTGAATTGAGATATAGCTCCGCTTATCATCCCCAGACAGATGGTCAGACAGAGAGGACCATTCAGACAATTGAAGATATGTTGCGGGCTTGTTGTTTAGTTTGGGGAGGCAGTTGGGAGCATCATTTGGGAATGGTTGAGTTTGCCTACAATAATAGTTATCATACCAGTCTTGGGATGGCACTGTATGAAGCTCTATATGGAAGGCCATGTAGAACCCCATTGAATTGGCATGAAGTGGGAGAAAGGCAATTAGTGGGTCCTGAATTGATTCAGCAAACCACTGAAGTAGTGAAGCTTATTAAAGAAAAATTGCAGGCAGCTAAAAGTAGGCAGAAAAGTTATGCGGATGTGCGGAGGAGACCACTTCAGTTTGAGGTGGGAGATTTTGTTTTTCTGAGAGTTTCCCCAAGTAAAGGTATTATGAGGTTTGGCAAGTCTGGGAAGTTGAGTCCGAGATATGTGGGACCTTTCCAGGTGATTGAAAGAATTGGGGAAGCGGCTTATAGGCTGGATTTGCCAGCTGATTTTGCAGATGTGCATGATATTTTCCATGTCTCTATGTTGAGAAAATGTATTGAAGATCCAGCTCAAATAATCAATATCAAGGGTGACCTGAGGCCGGACATGACTATGCCAGAGTATCCGGTGCAGATCACAGATCGAAAGATAAAGAAGCTGAGGAATAAAGAAATTGAGCTAGTTAAAGTGAGATGGGAAAATAGGTTGGGTGGTGAGGATACCTGGGAGTTGGCCGCAGAAATGGCTAAAGGGTATCCCTATCTGTTTGAGTAAGCTTGTGTATTTTCTTTTTTTTAGATGATAGTACTTGTAAATGTGTGTATGTATGAGTTGTTTAACTTTGAATTGTGTTATGAATTTCGAGGTCGAAATTTTCTTTTTAGATGATAGTAATGTAACGTCGCGTGCTTTTCGGATCCATGCGGATCGTGTGTGTTGTGGTTGTGGCGGCCGTTGTGAGGCCAGTGTGAGTCGGTTGTGTGAAATGCATGGTATGGATGCGTGGCTTGAGCAGGTGCAGCCTAGGGTTGGTCCGGAAATAGAATGGGACATGCTGCTGTCCTGTTGGAGTTGGCGGCCAGGTGTGGCCGTTGACCTGTTGGCGTCCAGCTTAGTGGACGTTTACTGCATGAGCTTGGCGGCAGTAGATGTGGACGCAGAGGGTGGCGGTTGCTGTTGGCGGCATGGGGGTTGACGCCAACCTGAGAATGGTGCAGGTTATAGGCTCACCCGAGGGCAGTTCTCACACTCTCACTCATTCCCTCTTGCCCCAGCTTGCTGCCCCCGAGTCTTTGAAGCTTCCAACAGGTACCGAGGAGTAGTTGGACGATCGTAGAACGTGTGGCATCGCTTAATTGCACGAGGAAACGTCGCGGCGTGGTGCAATTCGCGTGGGAGCTCGCGGAGGGCTCGGTGTGAACCGGGGGATTGCAGGAGATTCTAACGCGTTCTGAGGTAGGGGACGAACCCGTTTAGCTCCGTAGGAACATTAAAACACATCATAACCACTTGAACCAGCATGATAATCCACGTTTGAATAGAGTTGCACCATGCGGGATAAAGGGTGGTTTGAGTTATTTAATGTTCAGAGCATGTTTTAGTGGGTTGTATTGGGTTCTAGCATGCTAAAGGAATCGCAATTGCATGTTTTTCAGTAGTTAGAACAGTTAGAAAGCCCGCAGAGCCGGATTAGGGTTTCTGCAGGGTTTATGGCCGGAGAACTTGGCGTCAACATCGTTTGCCGCCAAGATCCTCAGCCAGGAGGTTAACGGCCAGGACCCTTGCCGTTGACTCCCTGTAAGCGGCAGTCGATGTGGCCGCCTACTTCTATATGAGTAGAAATGACTAAGTACAATAATTATCGATAATGCATGTGTGTTGACGCATGAGGTGCACTGAGTGCACTTGGTTTACGTGTTTAGCATACAAGGTATGCTATTAGTTGTTTACTTCGGTGACTGCGCGTTGTGTACGCGAGTCAGTTAGGTTCACGTGTAGTGGACCAGTGGTTACTTGTGGTTTACGTGGGGTTTCACGTGGTTTGTGTGTGACGTGCACGTGGTTCTGTGTACGTGGCGAGTAGTACGACGCCTACCGTGGTTACCTCTCCAGTTGGGTGCCCCAGGTTCTTTGTGAGCCAGGCTGTTAGCTCGGGGATTTGTCCCGGTACTTGTGCTGTACCGTCGAGGTCTGTGTCGTCTAACCTGGACACCCTCACTCTTGTGTTAGAGTTGTACGTCCGGCTGAGGGAAAGACGACAGTGGGACAGTGACACTTGAGTTTGTTTTTAGTCACTTGTAGCGCGCTCGTAGTTGGGGGTACGGACACCAGTAGACGTACTGGACCCCAACTAGTCCTTTTCCAGTGCCTCACTCTAGCGAGCCCAGGCCAGGGTCTCTGGAGGTGCCAGGCATGGGCCTGTGACCGTGTGGTTTGCAGGTGGTGGTGTTTAGTTGGTCTCCACAGTTGCTTGACCTTTTTACGTGGAGCGGCAGCTGGACCTTTCGTCCGTGGCTGCGAGACTGAGAGGTAGACCTGTGTTAGTTGTCCGAGTCAGTTTCTGGTGTCGCGAACCAGTTCACGTGGCTCGTGTTGGCTGTCTCTACTTTAGCTTGTACACCTGTACTGGTTTGCCGTTTAATTATTACTGTTGTTTCTCGTAGTCGGTAGACGGTGAGTACTTTTACAGCTTTACTTATCTGCTTAGCTGTTATATTAATTGTTGGTGCTGTTTACTATTCGTACTCGTGGTGTTTGTTTCGCTCAGTTTTGGGGGAGTTCCCTACTGAGCCAGTGACTAGAGAGGCTTACCCCTACCCCCACAGGTGAGAGCGAGGAGGACGTCTCTCGTCCGACGTCCAGTTCCAACCGTGTCGTAGCGGTGCAGGGTCAGCACCTCCAGCAGAGTAGCTTCAGCAGTGTAGTTTTGTAGTTGTTTACTTTCTTCAGTTGTACCTTGGGGTATGCCCCAGGCTCTTGTACTTCTTTTTAGTTTTTGTGAAAATTTGGCTATGTAAACTTGTGAAATATATATATAAATGTGGTGTGTTCCTTTATGTTTACACGGACTGTGGTTTGGTATCCCTTGCGAGGCTTCGGCCCGTTCGCGGGAGGTGGACTCGGATCAAGTACGTTATCGGTTTAACGGGCTTGGCCGAGGCGATCCGTCATAGAATGTTTCTCTACATGATCTCTATTAATAGTGGGGCTATGTCTTGGCAACTATTCTTACATGATAAATGATCTACATGCTACATGTCAAATGAACTACATGCCACATGTTAATTGACTACATGCTATATGATGATTGACTACATGTTACAAGATATGAACTACATGTTACATGATATGGACTATATGCTACTTGAAATTGAGTACATGCTACATGACACTGAACACATATTATAAGACTTGACTATATGCCATGCCACATGAAAATGTTTAAATCATTTGTTTTATTATGAGATCTAAGCCACATGTTACATGAAATCATTTTATTCTTCATGATGAATAACTGTGCCATGTAAAGAGTGATTGCTAAATGAATCAGAGCATGTTGATAGGAAGAGTTATATGGTATCAAGGATAAGAAAAGAAATAAGCTATCATGTTTTAAAGTTACTATATGATAAATTTTGAACTGTCTTTCCTTGTTGCTTGTTGGGTCTAGTAGACTCACACTGGATTAATATTTCAGGAGAGACTGAGGATACTCAGGAGTTAGTACAATCTGACTCGGAGTGTGAGGACGTGGAGGCGTAGTTCTTTACTTTGTGTGTGATTGAGAGTGATTATGTATGTGAGAATAAAATTTGTATTTTGAGCATTATGTTATTTGGACTTATGAATTGTTATAACTTTGGACTATTGAAATTCTTCTTTTATGCTTTAGACTTGGTATTTGGATGCAATGTTGGTTGAAAATTTTAGTTCCATATTCCATTGCAACTTGTTGGAATTTAAATTGTCATTTATGTATATCTCAATCTGAACCGATTATTGTTGGATATTTTTCCCTGTAATACCTCTATTGGATCCAATGTGAGTTGGAACGACTATACTGGGTCCAAGAGGGGCATTACAGAGATTGGTATCAGAGAGTTCTAGGTTGAGCATGTACATGAATGAAATATCAACATTGTGTTCATATCCTTAAGTCTGCATAAAGAATTATTCCAAGATTTATGTAGAATAATAGGTTATTATAATAAATGCTTGTTTTGCAGACTGTGGCTATCCGTGGTCGTAGAGGAGCAGGCTCAACCCAAGGTGATGAGTCAGCGGGAGGTTCGCAGGCTCCAGCTCAGCAGGCGCCAGATCAGATAGGCGTACCTTTACCACCCCCACCACCACCTGTGGACTATGGAGCATTGATGAAAGGACTTGTGCACGCGATGCAGACCCAGGCACAGATGGTAGCTGCTTTGCAAGCGCAAGTGCAGGCTCAGGTTGGTACTTAGGAAGAGTTACCAAGTTGTCGAATTGAAGAATCCAACTAAGAACTCGACTTGGATGTAGGCGCAGGCACCTGCTCACGAGGCAGGCCTTGGAGGTGTCTCGATGATGGAGCGATTCAAGCAGATGACCCCACCTTTCTTTAAGGGGGAGAGTGATCCAATCATGGCGGAGAGTTGGCTGCAGGAGACGGAGAAGATCTTTCATGTTATACGATGCGCGGAAGAGGAGCGGGTGACATTAGCCACCTATATGCTGCAGGTAATGAAGTTTCTAGAAGGGTTATGTGTGTTATTTCTAGTACACCTTTAGATTTTTCTACCTTCTTTCGCAGGAGCGTACCGATGTGTAGTGGTCGTCAGTACTACGCACACAGTTTGGGGATGGAGCTGTTGAGGTTGACAGGATCGTATGGAGCAGGAGTTCTTGACATTGACCCAAGGGTCAATGAGTGTGCTTGAGTACGAGGCTAGATTTGTAGAGCTGTCGAAGTATGCACCTCACATAGTAGCTGATGAGTGGAGGAAAGTGAAGAAATTTATCATGGGGTTGAAGCCATCCCTGAGGACTAGACTGGTGGCATTTGGGCATCGATCGATGGAGGAGGCATTGTCAGCGGCATGCATGCAGGAAGCCGAGATGGAAGTATATCTGGAGGAGAAGAGGGTTTCTTTAAAGAGGCCAGGATCATCGTTTCAGCGGTAGGACAAGAAGAAGAAGACCCCAGTGTTTCCGCCCAGGGCAGTGGTACCAGTGAGAGTGGCTGCACTGACTACGAATAGTGGTACAGTTGCGGAGAAGCCTTTGTGTTCTCAGTGTGGGAAGTGTCACGGAGGAGATGTTTGTTCGGTGATTTCTGGTAGATGCTTGAGGTGTGGTGACAAGAACCACAAGATCCATGATTGTCCGAAGATGGCACAGCAATCTGCAGCGGCAGCAGCACCAGCAGCAGCTAGACCAGCACCGAGAGCAGCAGGGAGACCGAGGGCTCAGGCTCGAGTGTTTGCTTTGGTGAGAGATGAGGCTGAGTTGGCAGATCACATCACGGAAGGTACGGTTTTGATTATGGGAATGCATGCTCATGTTTTATTTGATACTGGTGCTACGCATAGCTTTATCTCCGAGAAATTTGCTAAGGTCTTGATGAAGGAGAGTGATTTGGTTCCTAAAGTGTTGGAGGTTCCATTATCTGTTCATACTCTAGCCGGAACTATGTTAACTGGGCAGTGTTTTTCTTCTCTTCATGTGAATATTGAAGAGTGAGATTTGCCTGGTAGCTTTTATCTGTTGAAGATGAAGGACTACGATGCTATTTTGGGCTTGGATTGGCTCGAGGAGCATTATGCCCTTATGGATTGCAGGAAGAAGATCATTATTTTCAGATTCCTGGTGAAGATGAGTTTTTCCACCCTTTACCCAAGAACATGACGGGTAAGTTTGTGATTTCAGCCGTGAAGGCAACCCAGATGTTGAACAAGGGTTGTAGTGGTTTTCTTGCTAGCATAGTGATATCTAAAGATTCGAAGAAGGCTTTTACCGTGGAAGATATTGAGATTATCCGAGATTTCAGTGATGTTTTTCCTGAGGACTTGTTTGGTTTGCCCCTTGCAAGGGAGATTGAGTTTGGTATTGAGTTAGTACCTGGTATTGCACCTATATTTATTGCTTCTTACCGTATGTCACTAACAGAATTGGCAAAATTGCGGAAGCAACTGCAGGAATTGCTAGACAAGGGTTTTATTCGGCCAAGTGTATCACCTTGGGGAGCATCTGTACTTTTTGTGAAGAAGAAAGATGGTTCAATGAGGCTATGCATTGATTACCGCAAGCTTAATCAGGTGACTATTAAGAACAAGTATCTTTTGCCTCGTATTGATGACTTGTTTGATCAATTGCGTAGAGCTTCTATGTTTTCTAAGATCGACCTTTATTCTGGCTATCATCAACTCCTAATCAAGCCGAAGGATTCTTCTAAAATGACTTTTAGGACGACATATGGCCATTATGAGTTCCTGGTCTTACCATTGGGTTAGACTCTGTCAGGTATGAATTGTTACTGTTACGCAGCAGGAAATAGTGGTAATGATGTATGGATTATGTGTGATATTTTAAAGCATTTTCTTTGCTTAATTAAATAGAAATCAAAATAGTTACAAATTGATCAATGTTGTGGTGTTTTAATTGGGATTCGTACTGCTGTTGGATGGAACTTCAGAACCATTGTGCTCAGTCTTTACACAAAAAATTGCATGATCCTTCACTGTTGTACTATGCTAATTAGTTCAAGTTTATGAGAATTAATCATGAAAAATGATATAGAATTCATAAAATTATGAAAATTTACATGTGTGATGCATGATTTGAGTTAGAATTTATGTCGAAATTTTGGAATTGTTTTAGCACTGTACACACTGTTACGATTTTCTGAATGGAAAGAATGTGCATAGAAATCAATTAATGGAGAAAAGAGCATGAATGATAAACCATGATGAAATCAGTATAGGTAGTGTCATGTTAGGTTACTGTTGTACAGTAGAGTATTAACTTCAGAAGAAAGAAAATGTATTATGTGATCTTGCATTATAGTTTAGCTAGTTATGCATGAATTTAAGAATTTCATAAAGTAATTTCATAATTGCATGAAAATATGTATATTATAATTTATGAAATAATGTGGCCAATAAGACATTGCTATTATAGAGATACTACATGGAACTACACCATGGAATGCCCCTATGGTAATGGTTCACCTACATGAATTGACTACATGAATCCGTGGGCAACGGCTTGAAATCCTGGAGGTAGACATGTTCTACTGGTTAAGGTGGGAAGGACTTTCCCCGATATTGCGCAATAACCAAAACTTTATCACTGCTTTACCTAGGTGATAAGTGAATGTTTCTCTACATGATCTCTATTAATAGTGGGGCTATGTCTTGGCAACTATTCTTACATGATAAATGATCTACATGCTACATGTCAAATGAACTACATGCCACATGTTAATTGACTACATGCTATATGATGATTGACTACATGTTACAAGATATGAACTACATGTTACATGATATGGACTATATGCTACTTGAAATTGATTACATGCTACATGACATTGAACACATATATAAGACTTGACTATATGCTATGCCACATGAAAATGTTTAAATCATTTGTTTTATTATGAGATGTAAGCCACATGTTACATGAAATCGTTTTATTCTTCATGATGAATAACCATGTCATGTAAAGAGTGATTGCCAAATGAATTAGAGCATGTTGATAGGAAGAGTTATATGGTATCAAGGATAAGAAAAGAAATAAGCTATCATGTTTTAAAGTTACTATATGATAAATCTTGAACTGTCTTTCCTTGTTGCTTGCTGGGTCTATTTGTAACGTAGCGTGTTTTTTGGATCTTCATTTAGTGGTCGTTCGGATCTGAGTTTACTGGTTTTGGTGTGGTGCTCATGACCAATGTGGGGTCATTGAGCCTTGGTCGTGGTTTCCGAGCGTGTGCGGGGCTTAGTGGGCCGGCAGGTTAGGTCCATAGTGCCCGTTGGTTCACTGGATGTGAACGCGACGGGGGTGTAGGTCGCGTTCTGAACGCGACGGCCCTGGTGGTCACATTCTTGTTGCCGCTATTTGGGTCGATGTCTGCATGCGTGCCACATGTCACGCACGGGACAGAGCTTGTTGACGTCGGGAATGGGAAGGCAACGCCCTAGTCCATCGCGATAGGGAGGTACGTCGTGATCCCAACCGTTGGGTGTTTTTAAGTTGGTTTTGGTCGGACAGAGCAGGGGAAGCTCTGCTCGGCCAGGGGAAGCTGATGTGGTGGATTTCGGGGTGATTCAGCATTCCAGTGTGGTTTTCGATGCGCTCTCGACGCAAGGACGTCGCATGGAGCGGGGGGGACGTCGTGTCGTAGCCGGATTGCGTGTTCTTCGCGAAGGTAGGGAGATTCCACCATGTTTGATTGTGTGGATTGCATGTAGTGCGTATTCGATTGGTTTAATGCTTTAAGAACTATAGATAGCATGCTAGGTTATACATTAAAGCATGAAAAATGGAAATTAAAGGTGGTTTGCATGGATTGTGGGGGGGATCTGGTGAAGGGTTCTCGGATTAGGGTTTCGCCTGTGAAGCCAACAGACTCGGCTGTCGCGACCAGGTCGCTACAGGCCGACCCATCGCATTAGGGTTTTTAACGCGGCACATAGGGGTGTCGCGATCTGAAGGCGGCCGACCCTTCTATCGCGACTAGGTCACGACATGCTGTCTCGTCACGTTAGGGTTTGCTAACGCGACACATCGTGGTGTCGCGTTCAGAAGGTGACATTGTCCTATGTTGCAATCATAGCCGAGGGGTCTTGCTTTGCATGGTTTCGGTGATTTGGTTTTCTGATTATCGGTATTTAATGTGCATGGTCTTGGTAAGTGGTGCATTGGCACCTGTAGCGCTCTGTGAGCGTGGTTAGCATGTCGCTTGTGTTGTTTATGTGATAAGGGTGGTGCTCACGAAGTGAGCATGCTTTTACGTGGCGTTTATATGGTTTGAATGTCGTGCATGTGTGTGCATGGCTAGTGGTTAGACATTACGATTATTGTAATATACCTTGTATAGTTAGTTTGAGGTAATTGGGCAATGAAGGTCATGTGTGGACCTAGCCCTAGTCTATTATTGTCTTTTAAAGAGTATTATAATGATTTATGTATTAAGTGGTGTATGTTGGCAAGGAGGTCACATGATGACCAATGATAGGCCAGTTTATGATTGGTTATCGTGAATTATATGTGTGTTGGTGTGGGGTAGCTTGTAGGTCACAGGGTGACCGGGGTCAAGCTATTCTCACGGACGTAAGGTCCAGCTGTAGCTCCACAACACAAATAAAGCCAAAGAACTGTGGAGACCAACCAAACCACCACAACCTACATATCACACACCCTGCAGGCCCATGCCTGACACCTTTAGGGACTCTGGCCTGAGCCCTCTAAAGTGAGGCACTGGAAACTAGGACTAGCCGGGGCCCAGTACGTCTACTGGTGTCCGTAACCCCCCAGCTACGAGCACACTACAAGTGACCAAACAACAAACTCTCACAAGTCGCTGCCCTCTACCGTCTTTCCCTCAGCCAGACGACAACTCTCCCCAAGAGCGAGGGTGTCCAGGAAGATGACAAGACCTCAACGGTACCACTATACCGGGACAAGCCCCGAGCACACACACGTGCCTAGCTCACACAAAACCTGGGGCACTCAACTGAAGAGGTATTCCGGAATAGGCACCGGACCACCACACTCGGCTAGCACAAACCACAATATTTAATATATAATCTTTATTACAAACCACGGTACACAAACGAGAAGTAGCTTGTTCCGGTCACCTTGTGACCTACCAGCTAACCTACACGAGCACTTACGTAAATCACACCAATCGATAATAACTTGGCTTGTCATCAGTTACCATGTGACCTCCAAACCATCTTACACTAGTACATACTTGTATCACAACAGTGCAACACAACTTTGCCTGTCATTGGTCACTCAGTGACCTCTATGGCAACACACACTACTTAACACATAAATCATTATAATACTCTTTTCGTGAGCATGCTTGTACGTGGTGTTTATATGGTTTGAATGTCGTGCATGTGTGTGCATGGCTAGTGGTTTGACGTTACAATTATTGTAATATACCTTGTATAGTTAGTTTGAGGTAATTGGGCAATGAAGGTCATGTGTGGACCTAGCCCTAGTCTATTATTGTCTTTTAAAGAGTATTATAATGGTTTATGTATTAAGTGGTGTATGTTGGCAAGGAGGTCACATGATGACCAATGATAGGCCAGTTTATGATTGGTTATCGTGAATTATATGTGTGTTGGTGTGGGGTAGCTTGTAGGTCACAGGGTGACCGGGGTCAAGCTATTCTCGACACTTTTACCATGATTTGTAATAAAGAATATATAAGTATATATCGTGAATTGTGCATTGCCAAGTGTGGTGGTCCAGCGCCTATTCCGGAATACCTCTTCAGTTGGGTGCCCCAGGTTCTATGTGAGCCAAGCACATGTGTGTATGCTCGGGGCTTGTCCCGGTACAGTGGTACTGTCGAGGTCTTGTCGTCTTCCTGGACACCCTCGCTCTTGGGGAGAGTTGTCGTCCGACTGAGGGAAAGATGGCAGAGGGCAGCGACTTGTGAGAGTTTGTTGTTTGGTCGCTTGTAGCGCGCTCGTAGCTAGGGGGTTACGAACACCAGTAGACGTACTGGGCCCCGGCTAGTCCTAGTTTCCAATGCCTCACTTTAGAGGGCTCAGGCCAGAATCTCTAAAGGTGCCAGGCATGGGCCTGCAGGGTGTGTGACCTGTAGGTTGTGGTGGTTTGGTTGGTCTCCACAGTTCTTTAGTTTTACTTGTGTTGTGGAGCGGCAGTTGGATCTTATGTTTGTGGCTGCGAAACTGAGAGGTAGTTCTTGTGCTGTGTTGTCCGGGTTGGATACTGGCATCATGAACTAGTAGTTTGTTCCCTTGTGGTGGCGTCGTGCTTTCCGACTCGTGCTTTGCTATTGGTTGTAGCGTGTGTTGGTTGTAGTTTTACCCGTCGAGGTGTGCCATGGTGTTGGCACGGTTGTAGTTGTGATTGGTGAGTGGAGACTCACTGGTTGTGGTTTGACTGGTTGTGTTGTGCCGTGGTGGTGGCACAGTTGTGTTTGTGGTTCTGTGGTGGTACCTTGTGAGGTAGGTACTTGTATCCTTTCCATGATTTGTAATAAAGAATATATAAGTAAATATCGTGAATTGTGTAATGCCGAGTGTGGTAGTTCGGCGCCTATTCCGGAATACCTCTTTAGTTGGGTGCCCCAGGTTCTGTGTGAGCTAGGCACGTGTGTGTGTGTGCTCGGGGCTTGTCCCGGTACAGTGGTACCATCGAGGTCTTGTCGTCTTCTTGGACACCCTCGCTCTCGGGGAGAGTTGTCGTCCGACTAAGGGAAAGACGGCAGAGGGTAGCGACTTGTGAGAGTTTGTTGTTTGGTCGCTTGTAGCGCGCTCGTAGCTGGGGGGTTGCCGACACCAGTAGACGTACTTGGCCCCAGCTAGTCCTAGTTTTCAGTGCCTCACTTTAGAGGGCTCAGGCAAGAGTCTCTAAAGGTGCCAGACATGGGCCTGCAGGGTGTGTGACCTATAGGTTGTGGTGGTTTGGTTGGTCTCCATAGTTCTTTGGCTTTACTTGTGTTGTGGAGCTGCAGCAGGACCTTACATCTGTGGCTGCGAGACTGAGAGGTAGTTCTTATGTTGTGTTGTTCGGGTTGGATACTGGCATCATGAACCAGTAGTCTGTCCCGTATGGTGGCGTCGTGGTTTCCGACTCGTGCTTTGCTATTGGTTGTAGCGTGTGTTGGTTGTGGTTTGACTTGTTGTGGTGTGCCTTGGTGGTGGCACAGTTGTGTTTGTGGTTCTGTGGTGGTACCTCGTGGAGCTAGGTACTTGTACCCTTTGTGGGTATATGTTTCTCATGGTAAGCTGAGTACTAGCCTTTTTAGGTGGTGAAGTGGAGCTGTGCTCCGTGGAGGTCATGCGGTGAGACCTTCCACTTGTTGTGTTTTACCCTTCCTTGGGTAACTTCCGAATAAGGTTTTAATGTGTGATGGATTGGCATCGTGGCAACAAGTCCTATTACCTAAATGACACATTCGATATATCGTGGTTTAGGGGTATAAAGGACTAGCTCTTGGTTAGCAGTTATGTTACCCAAGTTGTAGCACCCTGGAAATTTTAATTACATAAGAAATTCAAAATAAATAGAAATAAATAATTTTCATAATATCAGATTATTTAAAACATACGTACCTCTATCGTATGTGCTAAAACACATCATAAAGTTCTGTAAAAATTATAAATAGACCCCAAACATTATTACTAAATGTTTCACAAAGAAATTTATGCCAAGAAAAATCGTATTAGCCAAGTTTAAAGTGTTTCGCGACTTATTATCGTAATTCATGAATAAGTCAAAAAATCATCTTCACACGTACTGGGATGAGTCAAAAAAATTAAATAAAAATCATATACGGACTTCAAATAATATCCTCTAATGACCCATAAAGAAATTTGGGTCAATAAAAATTATTTGTGCTAGGTTTAAGAGTTATTGTGACCGATTATCCAAATTAGGAAACAAGTCGGAAAACCGTTAACACGGAAATACGACGAAACCAAAAATTAAATAAAAGTGTTGGAGAGACTCCCAACATTATATATTAATGACCCAATATCTTAATTGGGCCAATGGACCACATATGACCCAAAAATCAAATAAAGCAAGAAAATGCATGGAAATTCGTAGCTTAATAAGCTGAAATTAGAAAGAGATAATTAGAGTTGAATTGGGAAGAGAGCTTGCATTCTTGGCAACCCAAATTCGTGCTTAACTATGGTGGGAAGTTTCCTAAAGCCTCACACACTCTAATGGAGGAAGAAACCCTCAAATTAGGAAACTAATAAGCCAAAACTGCAACCATAGTTTTCTAGTTACAATAGGACTCTTAAACACCTTGGTTGCTTAAATACTCTTCACCCAAACCCTAGGGTCGAGTGTACAACTTGTTGGGGTCGTGTGGAGGAGTGTTGGGCGGCTGGGGATCTATGGATCGACCACAAGAAGGTCATCTTCTTCCCCTTTTCGTCTGCTTCAGCCTGTGCAAACTATCCTCTTGGAGTCGACCAAAGGTGAGTCAAAACATAACCAAGCTTTGCAAGGCTTATACCCCTGGAAAGAGGGTCGAGTCTGCTTCCTAACCCAACTGGAATTCCCAATTTTCGTGCAGTATACATGGAGTATTAAGCGTTCTTCAAACAGTGGTCTGAACAAGGGATTTCTGAAGAATGAGACTTCATCAACCCAAAAGGTAGGTTTTCTTGGGGTAAACCTTAACAAATCTTATACCAATGTGTAGAGCATCAAGTTAAATTTCGTTTCCCATTGGTTTCATCGAATTCCAATGAGTACATCATGGCTTATAGGCATTTTTCCAAAGTCACGCATGTTAGGGTCTTTTCCTGTTCACCCTGATTTATCACACAACTTGAAACCGTTTAAAATTATTTAAAAATCATAGTTCACACCTATTCCATGTTCCCAACAACTTTCATGTTGAGACTTTTGTCTGAAGAGCCCTAGTTTAGGAGATATAAGCATTGCATGATCGAACACCCCTGAGTGCAGTTTTTTTCTGTGTTTCGATCGGGACCCTGAACCGCGTCCAGGCAGGTGGACATGATTCAAGGGCCTGGTATTGCGTCGCCCAGGAGCAACACGATCCCATGAAAGGCGTTTGTGCACCCGGACAGAATTTGGACGTTGACCAGTCCACGCCCCGCGTGAGTCTGCGCGCCGCCTGGGAGTCCGGGCCACTCTGAAAAGCGGCGTCCGACCCCGACGCGTTTTAGAGGCTTTTCCCGCTCAAGTGTTTTTTTTATGATTTCCTGTAGACGCATCTGAGACCCCCGACGTGTTTCAATCATGAAGACGGCCACCCTCTTGGACGTGATTTTGCCTTCTCCCGTTTCGCTGGTTTTCACTGTGCAATGTGTACCGAAGTGCGTCCACTGTGTTGGACGCATATTCAAGGTCTACCCGAGGTCTGTTTAACATGGTATCCAGTGTGTCATTTGCATATCTTGGGTCTGATCATTACATGATATCTGTTGAACGGCTTAAAAGTGTTTAACTCATTTAAAAAGCTTTAATTACATGAACATTATTCTAATTGCTTTCTTAATGACATGACCATTCATGTAACTTTTGATTCACTCTTTATACTGTTCTAGCTTATTAAAATGATAATATGTTATCTTAAAATCTTGCAATCCATGTTTAGTTAAAGCGCATAGTTTCATGTCATGTCATGTTATCATGCTAAGTGCTTTCCGCGAGTTTGAAACCGATGGATTTTGGATTTAGACGTGTACATCACTACACACTTGCACATCTAGGCAGCCTTTCTTGGGAAATTGGAAGCTCTCTATCGGTCATTCCGAATCGGTAGACTAGTGACCTTTTCTCCAAGGCCTCCGTAAATCTCCTTTGACCATGGATTTCCCACATGGCCGACGAGTTGGTTGTACCATTGAAGTTCCCTGGAGATAGCGTGCACTTCCTCTCTCATCTTGTTCTCGTGAGTGTGATTTACAATCTAGACTAAAGCCATTAATGTAAAGATTGAATTAAAGTATAAGTCATACCGTTATGCTGCCAAATTTATCTCTTGACCATTGTTCTCATGAAATCATGTTCAATTTACTTATTACTTGTTCTCATCATCATCATGAACATGACATTATACATGCTTACTTATTGAAACTCTCATTGGCCATTATTAATGATTGTGGGTATCTACATTTAAATTTAAGTGAGATGCTGACCGAGCACGGTGAGTGTCCAAGGGTTCCAGTCTAGCCCCAATGACGGAGAGTCATAAATATACTGTTAACCATGGGGTATAATGATTACTAACGTTGCATCTGTGCTGGGAGTCGTGCGTGTGTGTTGAATGATAGATACAATAACCACATACACGTGTCCTGGTATACATTCTTGATGGATCTTTTCTTGGTGTACATTAGTGTCTACGTGACTGATTAGTGTTACATTATCGTGCTCGTGAGTACGTGCTTGCTTGCTTGATATGGCCATCATGCATTTATTGCAATTAGTGATATCTTGCGTTCTTGAAAGCTATTGACATCAAGTGAAATCTTGCGTGCTTGTACCAAGTGATATATTGCTAGTTCTATCTTGTTATATCGTTCTAAAATCTTGTTCTATCATGATCACTCTACCTAGCTTGTTCACGTATCATGTTTTAAACGAGTTTTATTCGCACATGCATATCATGACATTCATCGTGCTTACCTAGTTCTAAATTGTTAATCACTTATATCATTGCCCGCACATTAAGATATAAATCCTACTTGGCTAGTTTGCTCATTCCCCTACTTTTACCCAATCTAGGTGACTATGATGTTCAAGAGGAGGAGCAAGTCGAGGATGGGAATGCGTCGGAGTGATGAGCATCCCAAATATGAGTCTATCTATAGTTAGTTTATTTTGAGTGTTAGAATGTGTAGTAGGAAGTGAGGAATAAAATGTACTTTTCTTTTTATTGAGTCTTAGTCCTGTAATAGTTTCCATTTGGAATACATTGAGTTGAGATTTGAATACAAGATTAGTTGAGTTCAAATTTGGGCCCTATGATGATGTATGTTGTTATACATTTAGTGCGTGCTAGCTAGAGGCTTATTTGCCAACTATTCACGTCTCAAGATATCGAATCGAATTATTTCCGCATTATTAATATCCGTTGCGTAATTCTCGGGACGTGACAGTTTAGTGGTATCAGAGCCTAGGAATACCAAATAGGATATATGTCTCAAGATTAGGAGATACCTATGGAACCTAAGTTATGGAAATTTAATTTAGTACCTGGTGAGAATGGGTAGAGACTGGGATTATGTTAGAATGAACAAAACACTCCTTACCTATTGACTCTTGTAACATATCTAGAGACATTAATTGGTTTCCATCCTTTTCTCAGGAACCCTCATAACTCTTACACTCAACTGCAATGGCTCGCAATCAGTGGCAAGCTATGCAAGAAACAGTGGCAGGACTTTGAACGCGGCATTGTTGACTGTGCACTTTCGTTGTCCAGAGTTCCTTGCACAAGTCAATATGCTCACCTTCTCTAAACTGTCTCACAGATTTAAAATAGTAAAGATGAACTAGCAAAGTGGTGAGAACATGTCATATCCACGGAGAGGCTGAATAAAGCTTGAATTAAACTACTTTGACTTGAAACCATTCTAACGAACACATTTTCACCAAAATAATATTGCATTAAAATCAATTCTATAAACAACTCCAATCAGATCCCTCACAACTCCGATATATCAAATATAATGAAAGAACTAGCAGAATTGAAATTAGCGAAACTTGGTATCATTGTACCCTCTCAATTGAGGGATCAAACAAGTAGACAGAAATCTGAAAGAGAAATTAAACTAAGATTACACCAAGATGCAACTCTAATTTGAAATGATCTAAAATTCAAGGAAATAAAAGGATGACAAAACAAAAATCTCAACAAAAACTTCTCAAGTCGAGGAATGAAATGAAAATTTATAACAAGAGTTTACTGTTACTAATGCAATGTCCTAATGCTACCACTTTGATCTGGACTGGGTAGACCTCAGGAAGCCCTCTGGATGCCATCAACCTCCCAGAAACTAGACATCTACATAAAGGAGGAAGAAGAAGTCGAACTCTCCAACAGCAGAAGAATGCAAATAAAATAAACTCTACTGGATTGATTCACCAACACAGAGGGAAGGAAAAAGTAGAAATCGCCTGGATCGTCTTCCTCTAAATAGAAGAAATGAAAAGAAGAAGAAAAATCCAAAACAATCCCAATTGCCCTCCCCTGGAGTCGAATAATCTCAACAAATGCTGGGCAAAGAAAATAGATGTTGAACTCCCCAAATCTCAAACCAGAGAAGCAAAGAAAAACAAATCACAGTAGTCCCTGGAATCTCTTACAGGAACACAGAAGAAAGAAGAAAATAACTCCTCGATTCCCCTTCCAGCCTTCACAGAAGAGAACCAACAAATTTGCAATCGCCCTCCGGATGAACAGAAGAAATCGCCAGCAATCGTTGTCACGTCCCGAGAATTACGCAGCGGATATTATTAATTAATTCGAGTCGATATTTCGAGACGTGGACAGTCGGCAAATAAGCCTCTAGCACGCACTAAATGTGTATCAACACAACATCATAATAGGGCCCAAATATTGAACTCAACTAATCTTTTATTCAAATCTCAACTCATTGTATTCCAAATGGAAACTATTACAGGACTAAGACTCAATAAAAGCGAAAGTACATAATACCTCACTTCCTACTACATTGTTCTAACACTAAAAATAACTAACTATAGATAGACTCATAATTGGAACGCTCATCACTCGAACGCATTCCCATCCTCGACTTGCTCTTCCTCTTGAACTTCATAGTCACCTAGATGGGGTAAAAGTAGGGAATGAGCAAACTAGCCCAGTAGGATTTATATCTCAATGTGCGGGCAATGATATAAGTGATTAACATTTTAGAACTAGGCAAGTACGATGAATGATATGCAAGTACGAATAAAACACGTTAAAACATGATATATAAAACAAGCTAGAGAGAGAGATCATGATAGAACAAGATTGATGAACAAGATGACAAGAGAGAACTAGAAATAGATCACTTTGTACAAGCACGCAAGATATCATGTAAATTGCAATAAATGCAGGATGGCCATATCACGCAAGCAAGCAAGAAAGAATGTACGAGCATGATCAAGTAACACTAATCCGGCACGTAGACACTAATGTACACCGAGAAAAGATCCATCAAGAATGTACACTAGGTCACGTGTATGTGGTATTGTATCTATCATTCAACATGCACGCACGATTTTCCCAGCGCAGATGCAACGCCAGTAATCATTATACCCCATGGTTAACAGTATATCTATGACTCGCCGTCATTGGGGCTAGATTGGAGCCCTTGGACACACGCCGTGCCCTGTCAGCATCTCACTTAAATTTTTAAATGTAGATACCCACAGTCATTTATAATGGCCAATGAGAGTTTCAATAAGTAAGCATGTGTAATGTCATGTTCATGATGATGAGGAGAACAAGTAATAAGTAATGGAACATGATTTCACGAGTACAATGGTCAACAGATAAATTCGGTAGCATAACGGTACGATTTATACTTTCGTTCAATCTTTACATTAATGGCTTTAGTCCAGTTTGTAAGTCTCACTCACGAGAACAAGAAGAGAAAGGAAGTGCGTGCTATCTCCAGGGAACTTCAATGGTACAACCAACTCGTCGGCCATGTGGGAATCCATGGTCAGAGGAGATTTACGGAGGCCTTGGTGAAAAGGTCGCTAGTCTACCAATTCGGAATGACCGGTAGAGAGTTTCCAATTTCCCAAGAAAGGCTGCCTAATAGTGCTAGTGTGTAGTGCGGTACGCGTGTCTTAATTCACAAACCATCAGTCTCAAACTCGCAGGAAGCACTTGACAATATAACATGGAATAAAACTATGCACTTTAACTCATCATGGTTTGCAAGATTTTAGGATAACTCTTATCATTTAAACATGGTAGAACAGTAGGAAGATTTAATCACAAGAAACATGAATGGATCATAACATTTAAGGAGCACTTAGAATAGCATTCATGTAATTAAAACTTTTAAATGGGTTTAACACTTTTTAAGTCATTAAATAACAATCATGTAATGATCAGACCCAAGACATGTGTTTTACCCACTAAATATTACCTTGACCAGACCTTGGGTAAGGCAGTTAGGTTTACAAGAAAGTAAGGGGGGGTTTTCATGACAAAACCTGAGATCGCGACAGGTGCCTACAAGGAAGGCGACAGGGTGTCAGATTGCGACAGAACAAGGGCCGCGAAGGGATGGCTAGAAGGCGACAGGGGGTTGTGCAGAACGCGATTGGGCTGTCAGATTCTGGCAGCATGATCGCGACAAAGGTCTTGTCGCAATCAGGTCGCGACATGTCGGGCTATCGCGACGAGACCTCGGAAGACGACACATCGAGCCATCGCGTTCACAGGATCTGTGCCAGATCCTGCCAGAGCAAGGACAGGTTCTTGGATTGCGGACCAGACTTCCCTTCTTTTGACACAGGGTGCTTCTAAAATAGAGAACAATTTGTACAAGATATGAAAAATAACGAAACCAGTTTTAAAACAACCTAGACATACAAGGGTACTTCCAGTAAATCGGAATTGGATAATAAGGATGGTTTCGATAGGCTTTGATCACGGGGAACACAAGGTCAGACCAAGGGTAACCTGAAGACATAGTTTTATGCAGCAACCCTCTTAACGTGCTTGTAACTCTCTAACTAATGAGATTTAGACAAAACGTTCAACATAAAACCTGACGAGGACAACTAGTAGAATAACTTTCATGTTATGAGTTTTCTCTAATTCGGTCTTGAAACACGTGTAATATATTAAGAACGGGAAAAGCTCTAACAGTGCGCGACTTTGGAAAAACGCTTATAATTCAAAATCTACTAAATGAAATTCGATGAAACCAGTGGGAAATGAAAGTTAACTTGATGCTCTACACATTGGTATAGGATATGTTAAGGTATCGCCCAAGAAAACCTACCTTATGGGTTGAAGAAGTCCCATTTTTCCAGAAAACCCGTGTTCAGACCACTTGGAGGAAAACGCTTACTACTCCGTGTATACTGCATGGAATTTGGGCATTCCACTTGTGTTAGAACGTAGACTTGACCCTATTTCTAGGGGTATAGTCCTTGCAAGGTTTGGTTTAGGTTTGACTCACCTTTGGTCGACTTCAAGAGGGTGGTTTGTGCAGGTCGCAGCAGACGAGAAGGGGAAGAAGAACGGCTTCTTGTGGTCGTTCCACAGCTCCTCAGCCACCAAGAGCTCCTCCACACGACCCTAGAAAGTTCTAAATTCGTTCCTAGGGTTTGGGTGAAGAGTATTTAAGTAACCATGGTGTTTAGGAGTCCTATTATAACTAGGAAAAGAGGATTTCGGGATTGGCATGTTTGGTTTCCTATTTTTGATTATTTCCTCCTCCCTTTGAGTGTGTGAGGCATTAGGAAACCTCCCCTCATAGTTAGGCACGAATTTGGGTTGCCATGAATGCATGATTGCATCCTAATTCAACTCTAATTGCCTCTTTTTAATTTCAGCTTATTTATGGTTACGAATTTCTATGTATTTTCTAGCTTTATTTGATTTTTGGGCCAAATGTTGCCCATTGGCCCAATTATGATAATGGGTCATCAATATATAATGTTGGAAGTCTCCCCAACACTTTTATTCAATTTTTTATTGCGTCATATTTCCGTGTTAACGGTTTTCCGACTTGTTTCCTAATTTGGATAATCGGTCACAATAACTCTTAAACCTAGTCCAAATGATTTTTATTGACCCAAATTTCTTGATGGGTCATTAGAAGATATTATTTGAATCCCATATATGATTTTTATTTAATTTTCTGACTCATTCAAGTACGTGTGATAATGATTTTTCGACTTATTCCTTAATTACGATAATAAGTCGTGAAACACTTTAAACTTGGATGATCTGATTTTTCTTGGCACAAATTTCTTTGTGAAACATTTAGTAATAATGTTTAGGGTTGATTTATAATTTTTATGAAATTTTCGATGTGTTTTAGCACATACGATAATGGTACGTATGTTTTAAATACTCCGATATTATGGAAATTATTTATTTCCATTTATTTGAATTTTTATGTAATTAAAATTTCCGGGGTGCTACACCCTCCCCCACTTAAGAGAATTTGGTCCCCAAATTCATAGATCATTAATTGGATCCCGATAATTATGATCCATGAGTTGGTTCCAGATTTAATTCCTCTAACTTGTTTCAATCATCATGGATGCTGTTGGCCCTTTTGGTACGGCAGCAAACAAACCTAGAGGGGGGGTGAATAGGTTTTTCTGAAATCTGAAATAGAATCTTAAACACAGAAAAATAACACTTGAAAGCTTGGTTAGTTCAGTGTGATAGAGAGTGCAGTGCGGAAGCAAATAAACAATCACACAAGGACACAGGAGATTTATCCTGGTTCGGCCCTTCCCACATGGAAGTCCTACGTCCAGTCCCCAAGCAAACTCTTGGGATTTCACTAACCAAGGGTACAGTCCCCCTTATGGACCTTACAACACCCTGGATCCCCCACCAGGTCTTCTTCTCTTTCCCGGGCAAGAAGGCAGCCCACTTCTCTTACAGGTAAAGAAGCCAACCTCCTGGAACAAACCCCAGTGCGGTTCTGCTAGACACAAACCCCTAGCTGGGTTAACAACTGGTACAAACCCCAGTTAGGTTCTGCTAGACACCAACCCCTAGCTGGGTTAACAACTGTATACAGTCCTACAGCTGGACACAGATCTTTCTTAGAAAGATCAGACTGAGAGACCTTACAAGATGAACACTCATGTAAAGCTCACAGTCCCAAACTCTCCCCAGATATACAATAAGCTCGGAGAGAAACAGAAGAGAGAAAAGAAGGCTCGAATGCTTGAAAGCTTGGAAGCTTGAGAGCTTGAAATGCTTTGAATGCTTCTTCTTGGCTCAGGCTCTTTCTCTCTTTCCTTGAGTGTATGTGGCGTGAAGGTGCTTCTCACAGATGTACACTCCTTCAAAGATATTCAGGAAAAGGCTCTTCTTGTTCTTCAGCAATGCTCCATCTTTTATATTGAGCAGCTTTAGAATAGATCCGTTGAAGAGATCCGTTGGAGCTCTAGCCGTTGCTCATCTCCTCTTCATTTGTCTTAATCAGACTCTGATGGTCTTCGATGTCTGTGAGCATAGAAGAGAGTGTTAGCATAAAAGAGTGTTTATGATAAACGATGCATGGTACTGTGCTTCTGCTAACATACTGAAAATAGTAGGTCATATCTTTTTGACAAGATTCTGAAATATGCATGCAGCTTTTTGTCAGAAGATATTTGACTTTTTATTTAAGCGCCAAGCATATTTGAAATATAAAGGCAATCTGAGTTTGAACAGAATCCATGAAGAAATCGTTATGAGCATGACTTATGAAATCGTTATGGGAACGATTTCTTAACAAATCGTTATGGAACGATTTCTTACCAAATCACTGCGCTCAAAGAAGAAATCGTTATGGCATCGACTTCTTAACAAACGTTATGGCTTCTAAAGAAATCGTTGCGAATACTTATGAAATCGTTATGGCATCGATTTCTTAACAAAACGTTATGGCTTCTAAAGAAATCGTTGCGAATACTTATGAAATCGTTATGGCATCGACTTCTTGCGCTTTACAGAAGAAATCGTTACTTATGAAATCGTTATGGCATCGACTTCTTAGAAAATCATTTCGGTCACTTAAGGAATCGTTATGGGAACGACTTCTTATCAAATCAATACGCTCAAAGAAGAAATCGTTATGGCCACTTATCAAATCGTTATGGCATCGACTTCTTAGCAAATCGTTGCGGCGCTTGATACTTTGGCACTTTAAACAGAAATCGATGTATATTGATTAAACATCGATTTTATCATTTTAGTGCGCCATATATTGCATCAATGAAAGACTTAGCATTTTGCTATGGGATTGATGCGACACAGATGAAACAAAATATTCAATTTAAGTTACATCATAAATTTTATTATCACCAAAATACAAGAACAAATAGAGAGTGGTTCAACAGATGCTAGTTCAACATCTACACCTATGGCCACCCATATTATTCATTTGGTTCCTTCCACTCTTGTTTTCCTTCCACAGTTGTTATAACTCCATCTTAATCCTCCAGTTGAACTAGGGTATAACCACTAGATTATTCATTTTCTAATTTCTCCTTAATGATCTCCCCCACTTAGAAATGTACTCATAAGAAAAGCATCTTAAGATCAGTCTATGGGTTTAACAATCATACCTCCTTCCGGGAGCTCCGCTTGTGTTACTGCATTCACGCGTCCTTGATGCTTTTTTACTTGGTTCCTTCCAGCTTGGTCTTTTAGCATGGGACAGTTGGGAAGGCGGTGGTCACGATTTCCACATCGCAGGCAAGCTCCTGCCTTCTTCCAGCACTCTTCTGCTCTATGTCCAGGCTTGTTGCAAAAGTTACAATATTCCACCGTCTTTGTTTCTTCTACCTTGATCTTTTTCTCCATGCCATAGTCCTTCCCAGTGGTTGGCCTTTTGTTGTTGTAGTTATTATTGTTGTTATTGGGGAAAGTTCCAGTTGTATCGACTGCTCCCCTTTTTATAAAGGTCGGCTTTGAGATGTCCTTCCCCCTCATGCCTTCCACCTTAGCCATAGTGTCTTCTACCAGTTGAGCTCTTTGAACCATCTCAGTGTAAGTTTGAATATTGTGTGGTCCGAGCCTTTCAATGAACATGGGCCTGAGCCCATCCATGAATCGATTTGCCTTATGTCTTTCCGTTCCCACCAGATGTGGGGCATACACAGCGAGACGCACGAACTGAGCCTCATACTCAGCCACAGACAATCCCTTCTGCTTCAGTGCGGCAAATTCTGTCGCTTTCTTCTCCTTCACTCTCTCGGAGAAATATTTTCCCCGGAATATCTCTAGGAATTCAGCCCATTCTAGTTCAGCTATATTAGGCAGGTGGGCCGATGTGGCCTTCCACCACGCTCTGGCATCCTTAGTAAATTGAAAAGTGGCTAGTACCACCTTCTCCTTATTAGTGCATTGCATTACTTGGAAGATCCTTTCGATCTCCTCTTGCCAATTTTCTGCTTCATCTGGGTCAGGGGATCCAGAGAAACGAGGAGGGTTTAAACTCCTAAAATTTTGGTGTAGATCACCGGCTCCGTTCCTTGCAGCTCCAGCCTGATTTCCAGCCTGAACTACATTTTACAGGGCTTGAGTAAGTCCAGCCACAGTGTCTTGCATAGCTTGCCACTGGTTGCGAGCCATTGCAGTTGAGTGAGAGTGTTATGAGGGTTCCTGAGAAAAGGATGGAAACCAATTATTGTCTCTAGATACATTATAAGAGTCAATAGGTAGGAGTGTTTAATTCTTTCTAACATATTCCCAGTCTCTACCCATTCTCACCAGGTACTGTATTTAATTTCCAAGACCTAGGTTCCATAGGTATCTCCTATCCCTGAGACATATCCTATTTGGTAATCCTAGGCTCTGATACCACTAAACTGTCATGTCCCGAGAATTACGCAGCAGATATTATTAATTAATTCGAGTCGATATTTCGTGACGTGGACAGTCGGCAAATAAGCCTCTAGCTAGCACGCACTAAATGTGTATCAACACAACATCATAATAGGGCCCAAATATTGAACTCAACTAATCTTTTATTCAAATCTCAACTCATTGTATTCCAAATGGAAACTATTACAGGACTAAGACTCAATAAAAGCGAAAGTACATAATACCTCACTTCCTACTACATTGTTCTAACACTAAAAATAACTAACTATAGATAGACTCATAATTGGAACGCTCATCACTCGGACGCATTCCCATCCTCGACTTGCTCTTCCTCTTGAACTTCATAGTCACCTAGATGGGGTAAAAGTAGGGAATGAGCAAACTAGCCCAGTAGGATTTATATCTCAATGTGTGGGCAATGATATAAGTGATTAACATTTTAGAACTAGGCAAGTACGATGAATGATATGCAAGTACGAATAAAACACGTTAAAACATGATATATAAAACAAGCTAGAGAGAGAGATCATGATAGAACAAGATTGATGAACAAGATGACAAGAGAGAACTAGAAATAGATCACTTTGTACAAGCACGCAAGATATCATGTAAATTGCAATAAATGCAGGATGGCCATATCACGCAAGCAAGCAAGAAAGAATGTACGAGCATGATCAAGTAACATTAATCCGGCACGTAGACACTAATGTACACCGAGAAAAGATCCATCAAGAATGTACACTAGGTCACGTGTATGTGGTATTGTATCTATCATTCAACACGCACGCACGATTTTCCCAGTGCAGATGCAACGCCAGTAATCATTATACCCCATGGTTAACAGTATATCTATGACTCGCCGTCATTGGGGCTAGATTGGAGCCCTTGGACACACGCCGTGCCCTGTCAGCATCTCACTTAAATTTTTAAATGTAGATACCCACAGTCATTTATAATGGCCAATGAGAGTTTCAATAAGTAAGCATGTGTAATGTCATGTTCATGATGATGAGGAGAACAAGTAATAAGTAATGGAACATGATTTCACGAGTACAATGGTCAAGAGATAAATTCGGCAGCATAACGGTACGATTTATACTTTCGTTCAATCTTTACATTAATGGCTTTAGTCCAGTTTGTAAGTCTCACTCACGAGAACAAGAAGAGAAAGGAAGTGCGTGCTATCTCCAGGGAACTTCAATGGTACAACCAACTCGTCGGCCATGTCGGAATCCATGGTTAGAGGAGATTTACGGAGGCCTTGGTGAAAAGGTCGCTAGTCTACCAATTCGGAATGACCGGTAGAGAGTTTCCAATTTCCCAAGAAAGGCTGCCTAATAGTGCTAGTGTGTAGTGCGGTACGCGTGTCTCAATTCACAAACCATCGGTCTCAAACTCGCAGGAAGCACTTGACAATATAACATGGAATAAAACTATGCACTTTAACTCATCATGGTTTGCAAGATTTTAGGATAACTCTTATCATTTAAACATGGTAGAACAGTAGGAAGATTTAATCACAAGAAACATGAATGGATCATAACATTTAAGGAGCACTTAGAATAGCATTCATGTAATTAAAACTTTTAAATGGGTTTAACACTTTTTAAGTCATTAAATAACAATCATGTAATGATCAGACCCAAGACATGTGTTTTACCCACTAAATATTACCTTGACCAGCCCTTGGGTAAGGCAGTTAGGTTTACAAGAAAGTAAGGGGGGTTTTCATGACAAAACCTGAGATCGCGACAGGTGCCTACAAGGAAGGCGACAGGGTGTCAGATTGCGACAGGACAAGGGCCGCGAAGGGATGGCTAGAAGGCGACAGGGGGTTGTGCAGAACGTGACTGGGCTGTCAGATTATGGCAGCATGATCGCGACAAAGGTCTTGTCGCAATCAGGTCGCGACATGTCGGGCTATCGCGACGAGACCTCGGAAGACGACACATCGAGCCATCGCGTTCACAGGATCTGCGCCAGATCCTGCGAGAGTAAGGACAGGTTCTTGGATTGCGGACCAGACTTCCCTTCTTTTGACACAGGGTGCTTCTAAAATAGAGAACAATTTGTACAGGATATGAAAAATAACGAAACCAGTTTTAAAACAACCTAGACATACAAGGGTACTTCCAGTAAATCAGAATTGGATAATAAGGATGGTTCTGATAGGCTTTGATCACGGGGAACACAAGGTCAGACCAAGGGTAACCTGAAGACGTAGTTTTACGCAGCAACCCTCTTAACGTGCTTATAACTCTCTAACTAATGAGATTTAGACAAAATGTTCAACATGAAACCTGACGATGACAACTAGTAGAATAACTTTCATGTTATGAGTTTTCTCTAATTCGGTCTTGAAACATGTGCAACATATTAAGAATGGGAAAAGCTCTAACAGTGCGCGACTTTGGCAAAACGCTTATAATTCAAAATCTACTAAATGAAATTCGATGAAACCAGTGGGAAATGAAAGTTAACTTGATGCTCTACACATTGGTATAGGATATGTTAAGGTATCGCCCAAGAAAACCTACCTTATGGGTTGAAGAAGTCCCATTTTTCCAGAAAACCCGTGTTCAGACCACTTGGAGGAAAACGCTTACTACTCCGTGTATACTGCATGGAATTTGGGCATTCCACTTGTGTTAGAACGTAGACTTGACCCTATTTCCAGGGGTATAGGCCTTGCAAGGTTTGGTTTAGGTTTGACTCACCTTTGGTCGACTTCAAGAGGGTGGTTTGTGCAGGTCGCAGCAGACGAGAAGGGGAAGAAGAACGGCTTCTTGTGGTCGTTCCACAGCTCCTCAGCCACCAAGAGCTCCTCCACACGACCCTAGCAAGTTCTAAATTCGTTTCTAGGGTTTGGGTGAAGATTATTTAAGTAACCATGGTGTTTAGGAGTCCTATTATAACTAGGAAAAGAGGATTTCGGGATTGGCATGTTTGGTTTCCTATTTTTGATGATTTCCTCCTCCCTTTGAGTGTGTGAGGCATTAGGAAACCTCCCCTCATAGTTAGGCACGAATTTGGGTTGCCATGAATGCATGATTGCATCCCAATTCAACTCTAATTGCCTCTTTTTAATTTCAGCTTATTTATGGTTACGAATTTCTATGTATTTTCTAGCTTTATTTGATTTTTGGGCCAAATGTTGCCCATTGGCCCAATTATGATAATGGGTCATCAATATATAATGTTGGAAGTCTCCCCAACACTTTTATTTAATTTTTTATTGCGTCGTATTTCCGTGTTAACGGTTTTCCGACTTGTTTCCTAATTTGGATAATCGGTCACAATAACTCTTAAACCTAGTCCAAATGATTTTTATTGACCCAAATTTCTTGATGGGTCATTAGAAGATATTATTTGAATCCCATATATGATTTTTATTTAATTTTCTGACTCATCCAAGTACGTGTGATAATGATTTTCCGACTTATTCCTTAATTACGATAATAAGTCGCGAAACACTTTAAACTTGGATGATCTGATTATTCTTGGCACAAATTTCTTTGTGAAACATTTAGTAATAATGTTTAGGGTTGATTTATAATTTTTACGAAATTTTTCGATGTGTTTTAGCACATACGATAATGGTACGTATGTTTTAAATACTCCGATATTATGGAAATTATTTATTTCCATTTATTTAAATTTTTATGTAATTAAAATTTCCGGGGTGCTACAATCGTCCTCCTCACAGCAGTCCTCAATACACAGAAGAAATTGGAAATAACAACCTCCATCGAATCGATCTCTCAGCACAAAAGAAATGAAATTAGCACAAAAGAAAAGAAGAACAATTGCAATCAAAAGAAATGGAATTAGCACAGAAGAAAAGAACAAGGCAATTGCCCCTGGATCATTCTATCACAATTTCTGAACAAAAACCCCCCAAAAATGCTTAACGAAGAAAAGGGAAAAATTCTATCCCCTACAGAAGAGCAGAACCCCTCCAAAATCTGAACCTCGAACCCTTACAGCAAAGAAGAAAACCTCCCAAATTGTCGAACTCTCCAACATATGCTAAAAGGAAAAAAAAATACAAAAGAAAAGTGGAAGAAAAAAAATCCCCAAATGCTGAACTAAAAGAGATGAAAAAAAACAACTAAGCTCTCATCTGTCGAACCCCTCCATCTGAGGACCTTTGGGGTCCTTATATAGGCTCCCTGGAACCTTCCAGGTGCCTCTGCACGAGCTCCTCACACATGGCCAGCCTCACCACTTCGCACGCCCAAGCTTCACACGGGCTTCAACTGCTTCCGTCGCCCCTACTCTGCTTCAAATCCTCTTCCCGCCTCCAGCTGTTGCGCACCTCACACACCCTGCCGTGCACGACCCGTAGCACACGCTCCATCGGATCGTCGCGCCATCGCACACCACCTCAACTAGTCCGCATGGGCCAGCTCTGTATGCCTCGGGCTCCAGCAGCACTTCCCGCGCAGCGCCCGCCTCAGCACGCCCCAGATCGCGCACCGCCTCCCATCGCCTGAGCTTGCAGGCGCCAGCCCCATCTTCCCGCCACGGCCACACTGGCCACAGCCCGCACGCCCCACCTAAGCTCTGCATGCCCGCGCTTCCACCTGCCCCTCACACCCTGGCCGCATCAGCCACCAGGGCTGCATCGCACAGGAGCTGCTCTGGCCTGCACAGCTTGCCACCGCCTCCCAGCAGCTTCCAACTGCTTCCGTCCTTAACCTGGTGGGAATAAAAGGGTTTAAATGAGAGAAATGGTATTGGCATAATGCGCCGATGGTAGTGCAAAGAAATGTTGGCACAATGGACTTATGAGGGGGTATGTGGCATGATGGTATTGGTTAGGGTATTAACATTCTTTATTTGTTTAAAAACTCACGTTTATCTACTAAAAGATATTTACAAAAATATTATTGCAACAAAAATTATTTATATACAATATTTATTTACAAATATTTTTTTATTTCTCAAAATGCATATGTGCAAAGAAAAATGAACCTGATTAGTCAATCTGAAAAACAGTGACTTATTGAATGGAAATCTATCATGTGCATTCTAACCCATTATCAACTAATATGTTCAAAAACTTATTTCTGGATGAAATAAAAATTAAAATCAAAATACACATTATTTATAAACAAAAGATGTCTAAAATTAACTATAAGTATGAAATTTAACACGAAAAATTCTATAATTATTAGACTTACACAGGCCCTGCAAAATGTGGTTCAGGCTAGAAATCAGGCTGCTGCAGCTAGGAATGGAGCCGGTGATCTACACCGTAATTTTAGGAGTTTAAACCCTCCTCGTTTCTCTGGATCCCCTGATCTAGACGAGGCAGAGAATTGGCAAGAGGAGATAGAATGAATTTTCCAAGTCATGCAATGCACTAACAGGAAGAGGGTGGTACTGGCCACTTTTTAATTCACTAAGGATGCCCGAGCATGGTGGAAGGCCACATCGGCCCACCTGCCTAATGTTGGCGAACTAGAGTGGGCTAGATTCCTGGAGATATTTCGGGGAAAATATTTCTCTGAAAGAGTGAAGAAGAAGAAAGCGGCAGAATTTGCCGCACTAAAGCAGCAAGGAATGTCCGTGGCTGAGTATGAGGCTCAATTCGCGCGTCTGGCTGTGTATGCCCCACATCTGGTGGGAACGGAAAGATTAAAGGCTAACCGTTTCATGGATGGGCTCAGGCCCATGTTCATTGAAAAGCTTGGACCACACAACATCCAAACCTACACTGAGATGGTCCAAAGAGCTCAACTGGTAGAAGACACTATGGCTAAGGTGGAAGGCATAAGGGGGAAAGACATCTCAAAGCCGGCCTTCATAAAAAGAGGGTCAGTCGATACAACTGGAACATTCCACAACAACAACAATAACAACAACAACAACCACAACAACAACAAAAGGTCAACCACTGGGAAGGACTATGGCATGGAGAAAAAGATCAAAGTAGAAGAAACAATGACGGTGGAATATTGTAAATTTTGCAACAAGTCTGGGCACCAAGTGGACAAGTGCTGGAAGACGGCCGGGGCTTGCCTGCGATGTGGGAGTCATGAACATCATATACCGAACTGTCCCATGCTAAAAGACCAAGCTGGAAGGAGCCAGGGAGCGGTAAAGCATCAAGGACGTGTGAATGCAATGACGCAAGTGGAGCTTCCGGAAGGAGGTATGATTGTTAAACCCCTAGACTATTCTTAAGATGCTTTTCTTATGAGTACATTTCTAAGTGGGGGAGATGATCGGAGAGAAATTGAAAAAAGGAGAATAATCTAGTAGTTATACCATAGTTCATCTGGTGGGTTAAGATGGAGTTATAACAACCGTGAAAGAAAACAGGAGTGAAAGGAACCAAATCGATAATACGGTGGCTATAGGTGTAGATGATGGGCTAGCATCCACAATGTTGAAACAAGTTAGAGGAATTAAATCTGAAACGACCTCAAGGATCATAACTATCAAAAGCTAATTAATGATCTATGAATTTGGGGACCAAATTCTCTTAAGTGGGGGAGGGTGTAGCACCCCAGAAATTTTAATTACATAAAAAATTCAAAATAAATGGAAATTAATAATTTCCATAATATCAGATTATTTGCAACATACGTACCTCTTTCGTATGTGCTAAAACACATCGGAAAATTCTGTAAAAATTATAAATCGACCCCAAACATTATTACTAAATGTTTCACAAAGAAATTTGTGCCAAGAAAAATCGGATTAGACAAGTTTAAAGTGTTTTGCGACTTATTATCGTAATTCATGAATAAGTCGAAAAATCATTATCACACGTACTGGGATGAGTCAGAAAATTAAATAAAAATCATATACTGACTTCAAATAATATCCTCTACTGACCAATTAAGAAATTTGGGTCAATAAAAATTATTTGGGCTAGGTTTAAGAGTTATTGTGACCGATTATCTAAATTAGGAAATAAGTCGAAAATCGTTAACACGGAAATACGACGCAACCAAAAATTAAATAAAAGTGTTGGAGAGACTCCCAACATTATATATTAATGACCCGATATCTTAATTGGGCCAATGGACCACATATGACCCAAAAATCAAATAAAGCAAGAAAATGCATGGAAATCCGTAGCTTAAATAAGCTGAAATTAGAAAGAGGTAATTAGAGTTGAATTAGGAAAAGAGCTTGCATTCTTGGCAACCCCAATTCATGCTTAACTATGGTGGGAGGTTTCCTAAAGCCTCACACACTCTAATGGAGGAAGAAAGTCTCAAATTAGGAAACTAATAAGCCAAAACTGCAACCATAGTTTCCTACTTACAATAGGACTCCTAAACACCTTGGTTGCTTAAATACTCTTCACCCAAACCCTACGATCGAGTTTACAACTTGTTGGGGTCATGTGGAGGAGTGCTGGGCGGCTGGGGAGCTGTGGATCGACCACAAGAAGGTCATCTTCTTCCCCTTTTCGTTTGCTTCAGCCTGTGCAAACCATCCTCTTGGAGTCGACCAAAGGTGAGTCAAAACATAACCAAACCTTGCAAGGCTTATACCCCTGGAAAGAGGGTCAAGTCTGCTTCCTAACCCAACTAGAATGCCTAACTTTCATGCAGTATACACGGAGTATTAAGCATTCTTCAAACAGTGGTCTGAACAAGGGATTTCTGAAGAATGAGACTTCATCAACCCAAAAGGTAGGTTTTCTCGGGCCAAACCTTAACAAATCTTATACCAATGTGTAGAGCATCAAGTTAACTTTTGTTTCCCACTGGTTTCATAGAATTCCAATAAGTACATCATGAGTTATAGGCATTTTGCCAAAGTCACGCATGTTAGGGTCTTTTCCTGTTCATCTTGATTTATCACACATCTTGAGACCGTTTAAAATTATTTAAAAATCATAGTTCACACCTATTCCATGCTCGCAACAACTTTCATGTTGATACTTTTGTCCGAAGAGCCCTAGTTTAGAAGATATAAGCATTGCATGATCGAACCCCCCTGAGTGTAATTTTTTTCTGCGTTTCGGTCGGGACCCTGAACCGCGTCCAGGCAGGTGGACGCGATTCAAGGGCCTGGTATCCCATCGCCCAGAAGCGACGCAATCTCATGAAAGGCGTCCGTGCACACGGACGTGATTTGGACGTTGACCAGTCCACACCCCGCGTGGGTCTACCCGCTGCCTGGGAGTCCGAGCCACTCTGAAAAGCAGCGTCCGACCCCGACACATTTCAGAGGCTTTTCCTGCTCAAGTGTTTTTTTTTTATGATTTCCTGTAGACGCGTCCGAGACCCCCGAACCATTTCAATCATGAAGGCCGCCACCCTCTTGGATGCGATTTTTCCTTTTCCTCGTTTCGCTGGTTTTCACTGTGCAATGTGTACCGAAGTGCGTCCACTGTGTTGGACGCATATTCAAGGTCTACCCGAGGTCTGTTTAACATGGTATCCAGTGTGTCATTTACATATCTTGGGTCTGATCATTTCATGATATCTGTTTAACGGCTTAAAAGTGTTTAACTCATTTAAAAAGCTTTAATTACACGAACATTATTCTAATTGCTTTCTTAATGACATGACCATTCATGTAACTTTTGATTCACTCTTTGTACTATTCTAGCTTATTAAAATGATAATCTATTATCTTAAAATCTTGCAATCCATGTTTAGTTAAAGCGCATAGTTTCATGTCATGTCATGTTATCATGCTAAGTGCTTTCCGCGAGTTTGAAACCGATCGATTTTGGATTGAGACGCGTTCATCACTACACACTTGCACATCTAGGCAGCCTTTCTTGGGAAATTGGAAGCTCTCTATCAGTCATTCCGAATCGGTAGACTAGCGACCTTTTCTCCAAGGCCTTCGTAAATCTCCTCTGACCATGGATTCCCATATGGCCGACGAGTTGGTTGTACCATTGAAGTTCCCTGGAGATAGCGTGCACTTCCTCTCTCATCTTGTTCTCGTGAGTGTGATTTACAATCTAGACTAAAGCCATTAATGTAAAGATTGAATTAAAGTATAAGTCATACCGTTATGCTGCCAAATTTATCTCTTGACCATTGTTCTCATGAAATCATGTTCAATTTACTTATTACTTGTTCTCATCATCATCATGAACATGACATTATACATGCTTACTTATTGAAACTCTCATTGGCCATTATTAATGACTGTGGATATCTACATTTAAATTTAAGTGAGATGCTGACCGGGCACGGCGAGTGTCCAATGGCTCCAGTCTAGCCCCAATGATGGAGAGTCATAAATATATTGTTAACCATGGGGTATAATGATTACTGGTGTTGCATCTGCGCTGGGAGTCGTACGTGCGTGTTGAATGATAGATACAATAACCACATACACGTGTTCTGGTGTACATTCTTGATGGATCATTTCTTGGTGTACATTAGTGTCTACGTGCCTGATTAGTGTTACATTATCGTGCTCGTGCGTGCGTGCGTGCTTGCTTGATATGGCCATCCTGCATTTATTGCAATTAGTGATATCTTGCATTCTTGAAAGCTATTGACATCAAGTGAAATCTTGTGTGCTTGTACCAAGTGATATATTGCTAGTTCTATCTTGTTATATCATTCTAAAATCTTGTTCTATCATGATCACTCTACCTAGCTTGTTCACGTATCATGTTTTAAATGAGTTTTATTCGTACATGCATATCATGACATTCATCGTGCTTACCTAGTTCTAAATTGTTAATCACTTATATCATTGCCCACACATTGAGATATAAATCCTACTATGCTAGTTTGCTCATTCTCCTACTTTTACCCAATCTAGGTGACTATGATGTTCAAGAGGAGGAGCAAGTCGAGGATGGGAATGCGTCGGAGTGATGAGCGTCCCAAATATGAGTCTATCTATAGTTAGTTTATTTTGAGTGTTAGAACGTGTAGTAGGAAGTGAGGAATAAAATGTACTTTTCTTTTTATTGAGTCTTAGTCCTGTAATAGTTTCCATTTGGAATACAATGAGTTGAGATTTGAATACAAGATTAGTTGAGTTCAATATTTGGGCCCTATGATGATGTATGTTGTTATACATTTAGTGTGTGCTAGCTAGAGGCTTATTTGCTGACTGTTCACATCTCGGGATATCGACTCAAATTATTTCCGTATTATTAATATCTGCTGCGTAATTCTCGGGACGTGACACACATGTTTGAGATTCACCGGTGAAGCTTGTAGCCTGGGCAGTGGTTTGCCTGTGTGCCTTACAGCTTAGGTGGATAGTTGTTGAGGTGGTGTGCCTGTGAGGCTTGTGGCCTAAGCATCTCCGTAGTTGTGCGGACTAGTTGTACTATGCTAGTCCTGTGGTTTCTCTTTCTTTCTGAGGAATGTGTATTGGTTTATGAATTATTGTTTAAGCCGTTTCATATTATAAATGTTGTGAGCATAATATGGTTTGGCTATCAGTGTTGCCAATGAGACCAGTTGGGGTTGAGGTTCTCCTCTGTTGTGTGTGGTTTTGGGTGGTCCCCTACTGAGCCATTGACTTGTTGAGGCTCACTCCCCTACAGTTCTTTACAGGGTTTACCATTTTTGTGGCTTGCGAAGACATTGTAACAGACTTGTACCACCAGCAGTAGTGTTAGTTGAGTTGTGTGAGCTTGTGCTCCCTCGGGGTATGCCCTAGGTAGTTGTACTCTTTTAAATTTGGACATGTAATAATGTAATGGGACAGTTGTAAATTGTTATATGTAGATATGAGCACATGTACTTCTTTGTATCTCTTACTGTTGTGGTTTATCTTTTATATTCTTACTGGACACGTGTACGAGCTATCCCTTGCGAGACTTCGGTCCGTTCGCGGGAGGCGGATCTAGATATGGAGCCTTATTGGGCATAAGTATCTAGGGCCGTCACACTAGTAGACTCACACTTGATTAACATTTCAAGAGAGACTGAGGATACTCAAGAGTTAGTACACTCTGACTCGGAGTGTGAGGACGTGGAGGCGTAGTTCTTTACTTTGTATGTGATTAAGAGTGATTATGTATGTGAGAATAAAATTTGTATTTTGAGCATTATGTTATTTGGACTTATGAACTGTTATAACTTTGGACTATTGAAATTATTCTTTTATGCTTTAGACTTGGTATTTGGATGCAATGTTGATTGAAAATTTTAGTTCCATATTTTGTTGCAACTTGTTGGAATTAAATTGTCATTTATGTATATCTCAATCTGAACCGATTATTGTTGGATATTTTCCACTGTAATGTTGAAGCAACTTCCTCCAAGACTTTAGGAAATTAAGTATTTTTGATAAGACAAATCTTTAAATGAATATTTTGCGTCTACTATGATAAATTCTCAGTTATATATATTTATTTCAAAAAATATAGATATACTACAAAAATTTCTAGACAGCTTCAATATCCTGAAAGACCAAAGCTTTTCTAAGTATACAACTCTATACTGTATTCGACTCATGACTTCGACTCATACAGTCGAACGTCTTTGTACTGTATTCGACTCATGACTTCGACTCATACAGTCGAACGTCTTTGTACTGTATTCGATTCATGACTTCGACTCATACAGTCGAACGTCTTTGTACTGTATTCGACTCATGACTTCGACTCATACAGTCGAACGTCTTTGTACTGTATTCGACTCATGACTTCGACTCATACAGTCGAACGTCTTTGTACTGTATTCGACTCATGACCTCGATTCATACAGTCGAACGTTTTTACACTGTATTCGACTCATAACTTTACACCTCATTCGTCTAACGATTTCCTTCTTGAGTCGAATTACACTATTCTTTCTAAATCGAATCATGTTCACTTTCTGAGTCGAATTACCTGTTCTACTGAATTCGACTACACTATCAGCTATAGTACCTTTGTCAGTTCTAAATTGTCATTCCTGTTCGAAAAATATAAAATCTATGACATATTTCTTGTTGCTTATCATATACTCCTAAGATCGTACAAGACTATTATTTTAATATATTTTCTGACAACAAATTCAGTTCATTCACATATTTACATTCCTGTAAAAAAATATTTCTCTGAAATATACTTCTGGTTTTGATGTCCGTTGCCTCAATCTATTCTTTCTAAAAAGACTCAAAGCATTTATGTAAAACAGACGCATGGTATCTGACCATCTCACCTACCACTGACAGACCCATACCTCAACTTTTGTCTGTCTTCCTTATTTTCCGAAAGGACTAAGAATACTAGGTTCCATACTATGTGTTGTACTTCACTGACTCACCTACCACAAAGGTATGGATTTGCTTTTGTCTTTGTCTTGTCCTTTCAAACAGGCATTTATTAGAACGCATGTTTTAGCATGAGTTGCTCAGCTCAAGTCTCAAAGAGCTTATCTTCTAGCTGTGACAACGGCTCCTGCTTCCAAAAAGGACTTTGGAAAGAGGCAAAGATTCAAGACTCTATGGATATAAGTCCCAAGATCCAAAGGATCCCCAAAACTCTCCTCAAACGGATAGTATGCAACAACCATCTTACTCCAACGGCTATCTTCCTCAACGGCTAGTTCTTTTGAAGATTATAAAGAGATGGAGAAGAGCTCATGATACACAACAATTTTCGAAGTGTGCACAAAAAGAGAAATTCCTTCAAGCTATCTCTCTGAAAAGCTCATCTTGCAAGCTCTCTAAGTCTTCCTGTTCAGCCTCTGTGTGAGAGCTCATCTTCAGGAATTTCTGTTCTGAAGATCTGTCTGTTGGGTGGCAATTGTAATTGCTCCTTCGTTTGAAGTCCACCCAAGTAGCTTCAGCTAGGATTCAGACTTCACTTCTCTTCATTCAATCCTGCTGGAAAGTGTGTGTTTTGTGCTCATCTTTGAGGCAAACACACAAGGTTTCTTTGTCTGTTATTTCTGCAGAAGTTTTTCTGCTTTACCCCTCTTGTGAAGGGAAGGCCTTTGGTATAAGGCAATTGTGTTTTACCCCTGTTTAGGGAAGACTTGCTGTGGAGCAAGTGGGTGTTGTAATTACCTCTCAAGGGTGAGAGAAGGCCAAATCCTTTTGGCAGTTTAGTGAAAAACTCAAGTGGTTGGCTTGAGGACTGGATGTAGGACTTCCATGTAGGAAGGGCCGAACCAGGATAAATCTCTTGTGCAATCTTCTGTGTGATTGTTTCCGCCAAGCTCTTTCACTTGAATCACACACATCACACCAAGCACTAACATATTTATTTAGTGTTGTGATTTTCAGAAGAATTTTCTAAAAGCTAGAAAAGTCCTATTCACCCCCCCCCCTCTAGGACTGTGTATTTGCCATTTCGATCCAACAAGTGGTATCAGAGCAGGTCTTCTCAGAAGAATCTAAAGATTTGAGAAGAAATGGCATCTGAAGCTCACCACTATGAAGGCCAATCAGTTTCAAGACCACCATTCTTCGATGGTGAAGATTATCAATACTGGAAGATGAGTATGGAATGCTTCATCAGAGGAACAGACTACGACCTTTGGCAGGTAATTGAACAAGGTGATTATGAAATAGTTGGAGCAACTTCCACCTCTGCTGGTTTATCTATTGCTGATAAGAGAAATATGTCCCTAAATTATAAAGCCAAAAATTATCTTTGTTGTGCCTTATCTAAAAGAGAATTCAATAGACTTTCAGCTTGTAAGACAGCAAAAGAAATGTGGGATAAATTACAGGTAACCTATGAAGGAACTGATAGGGTTAAACAAACCAGAATAGATATACTAGTATCTCAATATGAACAGTTCAAAATGCTTCCAAGTGAAAATATAACACAAATGTACAACAGATTCTCAAACATAATTGTAGGGTTAAGTGCCTTAGGAAAAATCCTAACCAATGAAGAAACTGTTAGAAAAATACTACGATCTCTAACCAATGTATGGACCCCTAAAGTTACAGCCATAGAGGAAGCCCATGATCTCACTGAATTATCCATTGATAAGTTAATAGGCTCCCTCATGGCACATGAAATAAACATGGAAAGATTTTCTGAAAGCTCTTCAAAGAAGAAAATTTCAAATGCTCTAAAGATTGCAGATTCTTCTTCATCCGAAGACTCCAAAGAAAAATCAGATGACAGTGATGATGAGGCTATGCTCTCAAGGAAATTACAAAGAATATTAGCTAAGAAAAAGAAGTTTGGCTCAAGAAAGTTCTTCAAGAAAGATAAAAAGAAAGAGCCAACCTGTTATGAGTGCAACCAGCCGGGGCATTACAAATCTGAGTGTCCCAAACTCAAAAAGAAGGACCAAGCAGAAAAATCTGAAAAGAAGAAGGGAAAAGAAAAGAGATTCAAAAAGTTCAAAAAGAAAGCTATGGCAGCAACATGGGACAACGAAGATGCTACCAGCTCAGAATCTGAAGAAGAAGAAAAGGCTAATCTAGCCCTCATGGCAGGACTAGAACAGGTAAATTCTGAAACATCTTTTACTTCCTGCTCAGAATCTGATTCAGACAGTCTAGAGGATGCCTTCAATGAACTTTATGAAAAATATAAGTCCGTTGTAAAACAAACAAAAATAATTAAGCTAAATTTGTTAAATCAAGAAAAGAGCAATACCTTTCTTAAAAATGAAGTTGAAAGGTTAAAGAAAGATTCAACTGAAACCAAAAGAGCTAATGAACTATTATGTGAAGATTTGAAAAATAAGAATAACAAGATATTAGAATTAGAATCAAATCTAAGAGAACTGAAGAATGAAGAAAAATTGCAAGAAGAAAATAGTTATCTAAGAGCCACTTTAGATAAAATAACTACCTGCAAAACTTCATTATTTATAAATCTGAAAGGTGCAAGAAAAGGAAAAAGGAAACATGGAGTAGGTTATATACCCCCACAAAATGAAGAACATATTATTTATCCTAAAATATATCCAACTCCTAAATTTGTAAAAGAGGATGATATAAAAAGTACCAAAAAGGTAAATCAACATGCTTATGCACAAAAACAGAAATACAACAGAAATATACACAAGAAGAATTCTTTCGATTTATGTTGTACACACTGCAACCAACTAGGTCACACAGTTAGCACGTGCACTACTAGAAACTTAAGATGGATTCCTAAAACTAACCATCAAGGACCCAAGAAAATTTGGGTACCAAAAGTTAAAACTTAGCTTTATTTGCAGGGTCAGCTGAGGGCATCCAAATGGTATTTGGATAGTGGATGCTCAAGGCATATGACAGGTGACAAGAAGCTATTTACAAGTTTTAGAAAAGAATCTGGTCAAGTTACCTATGGTGACAATGGAAAAGGAAAGGTGCTAGGGTGTGGAACTATTGGTACTAAAGGAAAAGACTTAATTGAAGATGTCATGTATGTAGAAGGTCTCAAGCACAATCTAATCAGTATCAGTCAATTATGTGATAAGGGTCATTTAGTAAGTTTTCAGAATGATAAGTGTGTAATTCTGAAGGACAGCAAAAAGGTGTTTGAAGCTCAAAGAGTAAAGAACCTGTACACTTTGCAACTAGCAGAATTAAAAGAAGTAAATCTTTGTTTGGCTACTACCAAAAGCGAAGAAGCTGATTTGTGGCACAGAAGACTTGGTCATGCAAGCACTTCAGTAATCAAGAAATTATTAAAGCATGATCTGGTTGAGGGTCTTCCCAAGATGAAAATTAAAAAATCTGGAATATGCTCAGCATGTGCAAAAGGAAAGCAGACCAAGACCTCATTTCAATCCAAACCTCTGGAATTGATTCACATGGACCTATTTAGACCTATGAGGACAGTCAGCCTTGGAGGAAAAGTCTATGGCTATGTATTAGTTGATGATTACTCAAAATATACTTGGGTGTCTTTTCTACAAGCCAAATCTGAAGTTTTTCAAGCCTTTCTAAAATTCAGCAAAATTGTTCAGAAGAATCAAAAATTTCAGATTACCAGTATTAGATCTGATCATGGAGGAGAATTCAAAATTGAAGAATTTCTGGAATTTTGTGAAGAAAATGGTATTGAACACAATTTCTCAGCTCCCAGAACACCTCAACAAAATGGTGTAGCAGAAAGAAAGAACAGAACATTACTGGATATGGCCAGAACTATGATAAATGAGTATAATTTACCAAGATACTTCTGGGCAGAAGCAGTAAATACAGCTTGCTACATTATCAACAGATGTATGATCAGACCCATCCTGAAGAAGACTCCTTATGAATTATACAAGGATAAGAAGCCCAACATCAGTCATCTTCGACCTTTTGGCTGTAAGTGTTTTATTTTAAACAATGGTAAAGATAACTTAGGAAAATTAGATGCTAAAAGTGATGAAGGTTTTCTGCTAGGATATGTCTCCAAACCTAGAGGATATAGAGTGTTCAATAGAAAGACATTAACGATAGAACAAACTGTGCATGTTTTGTTTGATGAAACTAACCCCTCTATCAAAAGGATAGAAGAAGAGGAAGATGGTGTTGATAATCTTTGCAGGGATCTTGAAAAGACTTCTCTTGAAGAAGAACAAAACAAAGATGAAGAATCAGAAGATCCTCCACTAGAAGATCTTCAACAACAAGAAGAATCACAAGAAGGACTACCTAAAGAATTGAGGTACCACCGGGATCATCCTAAAGAAAACATAATTGGTGATCCTCAATCTAGGTTAAGAACAAGAGGTATGCAAATTCCAAGTGATTTCTCTGCTTTAGTTTCACAAATTGAGCCTAAGACAATCAATGATGCACTGAATGATGAATCTTGGATCCTTGCTATGCAAGAGGAACTAAATCAGTTCCAACGCAGTAAAGTTTGGACACTTGTGCCTAGACCTTCTGACCATCCTGTTATTGGAACCAGATGGGTTTTTAGAAACAAAATGGATGAATCAGGAGTAATCACTAGGAACAAGGCCAGACTTGTGGCTCAAGGATACTCCCAAGAGGAAGGCATAGACTTTGATGAAACCTATGCTCCAGTTGCTAGATTAGAGGCAATCAGGATTCTATTAGCATATGCTTGCTCTCTTAATATTAACTTATTTCAGATGGATGTTAAAAGTGCTTTTCTGAATGGTTTTATAAAAGAAGAAGTGTATGTTGAGCAACCTCCCGGATTTGAAGATACTAAAAATCCTGATCATGTTTTTCGATTAAAGAAAGCACTGTATGGCTTGAAACAAGCTCCAAGGGCTTGGTATGAAAGACTAAGTGCTTATCTTATATCACATGATTTTGTAAGAGGAAAAGTAGATAGTACTCTGTTTATCAAAAAAATTTCAGATGAAATTCTAATTGTACAAATTTATGTTGATGACATTATCTTTGGCTCTACTAATGAATCACTCTGCAAATTCTTTGAAGAACTGATGCAAAGTGAATTTGAAATGAGCATGATGGGTGAACTAAATTATTTCCTTGGATTACAAATCAAGCAAACCAAAGAAGGGACTCACATATGTCAAACCAAATACATCTCAGATCTACTAATCAAGTATGGATTTGACAAATGTAAGCCTTTAGGTACACCTATGAGCTCAGGCATTAAGCTAGATAGTGATCCCCTTGGTAAAAAGGCAGATCAAAAAATCTATAGAGGAATGATAGGATCACTACTCTATCTCACTGCAAGTAGGCCAGACATAATGTTCAGTGTTTGTTTATGTGCAAGATTTCAAGCTGATCCAAAAGAATCACATGTTCTTGCTGTTAAAAGAATTTTTAGATATCTTATTAATACAAGTAAATTAGGTTTATGGTTTCCCAGATGTTCAGAATTTAAGTTAATTGGATATAGTGATGCTGACTACGCTGGATGCAAATTAGATAGAAAAAGCACCAGTGGTACTTGTCAACTCCTTGCAGGATGTTTGATATCTTGGTCCTCCAGAAAACAAAACTCAGTAGCCTTATCCACTACAGAAGCTGAATACATTGCAGCTGGAAGTTGCTGTACTCAACTACTATGGATTAAGCACCAACTGGAAGACTATGGTCATCAACTTCAAGAAATTCCAATGCTGTGTGATAATACAAGTGCAATCAATTTAACCAAAAATCCAATTCAGCACTCAAGGACAAAGCACATTGAGGTTAGACATCACTTCATCAGGGATCATGTAAGTAATGGAAACATCTCTCTTGAATTTGTTTCTACAGAAAATCAATTAGCAGATATTTTTACAAAACCCCTACCAGAAGATAGATTTACATCTATTAGAAGAGAAATTGGTATGTGCAATCCTGATTAAAGTTTTCCTAAATTATCATGCTTGAAGAATATTCTGTTCTCTGTGAAAATATATCCTGATTTTTTTTTAAGTAAAAGATCGACTGATACATTCGATTCATGAAGAATCAAGGTATTCGATTCATGTTAAAAATTGTCAGTCGACTGATGCAGTCGAATCCTTAAATCGAATTACTTAAGTTCCTGAAACGTCTTATCATTTAAACCTCCTTAATTAACTCTCTATCAAGGCTTGTCTCTTCGTAACTCAAATCACGACCGACTCTTATATAAATATCCCCTCGTTTCCTTAAGGAAACACCCATTTGAAATCTCTCCTTGACTGCTCTGTCTTCTTCTTCGCGCCTTCTTGCTCTCCGATGACGAAACTTCAGAAGCCCTCTGATAGACCTCATCCTTTCGAGAAAAAGGTAGGATCTTTAACTCTTTTCGAGTATATCTCCTTCTCCTCTGAAGGTCTCCTAAGTTTCCCTCTCGTCCGTTTGTCTAGATGGAATCTTCTAGGGCTCAAGACACCGTCCAACTCACCTCTGACCAACTCCAACGTCTAGCCAAGATTCCCATTTGTTCCGGGAAGTCCGTTGAGTTCTCTCATCTGAATGGCAGTCTAGCATGGGTAGAGGAAACCCTCGCAGAAATGGGGTGGACCAAGCTATGTCAGATTTCAGAACCTTTTGTGGCCAGTGCAGTAAGGTCTTTCTATGCCTCCCTGAAAATTTCAACTGGAAACACCATTGTAGGGTATGTTAAAGGAACCAGAGTCACCATCTCTGAGGAATATCTTGTGGAGCTATTGGATTGTCCTAATATCGGACACTGTCTCAGTGAGTTCATTCCCTTAGAGAAACAGAAGCTAGGGATTATTGGGAATCTGGGGACTCTGTGCAAGAGAGGTCTGCAAGTAAATGAGCTATCTGCAGAGAAGAGGTTGATTCACAGTATCATCACCAATATTATAACCCCTAGAGCAGGTACCCATTCCTCCATCACAACCAGAGATGGGAATCTACTCTTTTGGGCTATTCAGAGGCACAAAGTCAATCTTCCAGCAGTCATCTTAGAGAAAATGATAGCAGCAAAGGACCTACAAGAGTCTCTACCGTATGGGTCTTTGCTTACCTTAATCTTTAAGAAATTTTCTGTGGATTTGTCTGAAGAAGTGCCTGTGAGCACCAGAGAGAAAATTGGACTCATCACTCTTAGAAGGAGTCATTACTCCTTAGTTGGAAAGAAGCAAAACTTGTGGTTTAAAGACTCTGTTCCGGAGTGTGAGCATGAAGTGTATCCAGATGAAAAATTTGTCTCCATGCTCACCCAAGACATTCCTATCGCAAATATTCAAATTGAAGCCCCAGCAGATCCAGAAAGGTCAGATATGTTTGTTCAGCCTCCTTCTTCAGCTATCCCTCCTCCAGTTCAAAATGAAGAAGTTCAGATTCCTGCCTCCTCCTCTTTTAATGAGCAAGATGCTCCCTCTGAAACTGTACGTGAAGTTTTGAAAGATCTCAGAGGTAAAGGAATTCTATCTGAGGATGTTCCTGTCCCACCTATGGAACAAATGTTTGAAGAGAGAGATCCTTCTTACTCCCCTTCTCAATTTGAGACCCGGCCAAGGTCTCAGGGGGAGAGTAGTAGCCATCTTGGCTCAATTCTGGAGCTTGTTCAATCCCAACAAGAAAATCTATCTCTTCTTCATATGCAAGTTGAACTGATCGATGTCAAGTTTGACAGTTTAGCTGATGAGGTGAAGCAGATAAAAGAGCTTATGCTTCAGCTAGTGTGCCAGCAGGGCACTCCCAAGCCAACAGGGCCTTCACCCTCACAGCAGCAAGAAGAAGCAGCAGCTACTGCTCAAGAGCCACAGCACCAAGAGTCAACTCAAGAAAAAGATTCTAAAGATCAAGTGCTTGAGCAAGTAGTAGAAAAGGATCAAGAGATCCAGGCTGACCAGCAGCCCTTTTCCGATGAAACCCAGCAGAAGGATGAGCAAGCTCCCAAGCCTCCTCTAGAATTAGTTGTTTATCAACCTACTCAAGAGCAGCATCAGGAGCAGCAACAGGAGTCAGTGGCTGATCAGCAGCCTGGTATGGCAGCAGTTGAGAAAAAGGGACCCCTAGGAAAAAGACCTCTTCAGGATTCTGAAACTCTCACTTTTAAGAGAAAGGTTAAGAGAAGGCTAGTGAAAGATGGCCATCCTATCCGTCCCTCTCCTTCTTCCAGACCTACCTCTCCGGCCCCTCCTGTTGTTAACCCTCCAGAAATCACTCCTACAGCACCCTCATCCTCTGCTCTCGATATGCCTTCGCCAAGCATCCCAGTAGATCCACACTTCAAAGATATCAAATTTTCTATCTACCCTTTGCAATACCAACCGAAGCCACTCAAGGACGTAGCAATAACCCTGTCTACCCAACCTCCTCAGTTTTATTCATCTCTGCCCACTATTCCCAAACCTGGCTCTCAGCAAACCCATTTACAAATCATTGAAATGGTTCCCAGTCTCCAATTACCAGCTTCCCGTGGTCCTAATTTGGGAGACAAAGCAGCCTTACTCCTTCCTCCTTTTTGGTATGCCTTTGTCTACCATTCTTCTCAGTTCATGGCTCTATTCAGAGAATATCTTCAAATTAGAGCCTTTCTTGAAATCCACAACATGCCAGGATTTACTTTTGAACACTGGCTTCCATCTTTGATCAACACCTCCCAGGTCTCAATCTCTGAACTTCAAGTGGTTTCTCAGAAGAGCCACTGTCTGACTCCTCAAGAGTTTGTTGATCTCTACCCTGAAGAAGCCATGAGATTTCAAGAAGCCCAATCACGAAACCACCATCTCAAAATCTATACTCACATCTCTCTCCGGTTTCATGATCTCTTTGCCACTCTTCTCAGAGAATCTCAGGCCAAATTCACTGCCATGAAAGCCTTTAATTTTGAGAGGTTCAAACTTGGTCTGCATGATGTCTCTCGAGGACAATATGACATGCTCATCAGAGGTCAAAGGCCAGTGGTTCCATCAATGACAGCAGCTTTGTTACCTGATCTCCATCCACCCCTTGTAGGAGCAGTTCTCTATAGAGGTGCATTTGCTACTACCCTCTACAACAGATTCCTTCGGATCTCCACAAGGTTCAAGATCAAGTACAAGTCTAAGCTCAGCTTTCAGAGGTTCATCTTTCTTCACTTACACAAATTTCAGAAGAACCTTCTTGACCTCCAACTAAGCTTTGCTGAATCCGAACGGTTCACTGCTGATCAATGGGAGAAAGCTTATCCAGATCATCATCTTAAGTGCCAGAAAATGAAACTCACTCTGAATGAGTATCACTCCAAGAGCCTCCTTGACCTAAGAAAGCACCTAGGCCTTAAATGGGCACACAGATACTCATACTATTATCAGGCCAAGGATGCAGCCCTCTCCTCTGGTCTCCACTGGAACATCACTCTGCATGAGTTCTTATCACTGGCAGTCTCTAAGAAGTTCACTCCCCTTCAAATCCGATATATAACGGATCCAGACAAGGCTAACCTCAAGCGCGCCTTTTACAGAAGACGCCACATCAAATCTCTGAAGAAATTACCCTTCACCAGCCCTACATACAATGTGGATTCTTCAAAGTTTGACCACATTTTCCCATCCAATGAGCTAAAGCTTTGGAATCTTATAGAGCCATTCTTGGCTAAAATTCCCCCAGCTCTCTATCTTCCTAGCTCTGGCATCAACTGAAAACATTGTATTATTATTTTTGTTTTTCTGAAAGTTGTAACTCCAACACTTATCTTTTTGGTCCACGCATTTACTATCTTCTCCTGTCTCTTGCATTACCTACATTCATATCCTTTATGTTAATGTCACAAAGGGGGAGAAAAGAAAGACAAGGCAGCTACTCAGTTTCTTGTATCAAAAATTTATCAAATTTTATATATATTCAGGCTATCAGCTAGCTACCATTTAAAGATTTTTGTCATTAACAAAAAGGGGGAGAATTGTTGAAGCAACTTCCTCCAAGACTTCAGGAAATTAAGTATTTTTGATAAGACAAATCTTTAAATGAATATTTTGCGTCTACCATGATAAATTCTCAGTTATATATATTTATTTCAAAAAATATAGATATACTACAAAAATTTCTAGACAGCTTCAATATCCTGAAAGACCAAAGCTTTTCTAAGTATACAACTTTATACTGTATTCGACTCATGACTTCGACTCATACAGTCGAACGTCTTTGTACTGTATTCGACTCATGACTTCGACTCATACAGTCGAACGTCTTTGTACTGTATTCGATTCATGACTTCGACTCATACAGTCGAACGTCTTTGTACTGTATTCGACTCATGACTTCGACTCATACAGTCGAACGTCTTTGTACTGTATTCGACTCATGACTTCGACTCATACAGTCGAACGTCTTTGTACTGTATTCGACTCATGACCTCGATTCATACAGTCGAACATTTTTACACTGTATTCGACTCATAACTTTACACCTCATTCGTCTAACGATTTCCTTCTTGAGTCGAATTACACTATTCTTTCTAAATCGAATCATGTTCACTTTCTGAGTCGAATTACCTGTTCTACTGAATTCGACTACACTATCAGCTATAGTACCTTTGTCAGTTCTAAATTGTCATTCCTGTTCGAAAAATATAAAATCTATGACATATTTCTTGTTGCTTATCATATACTCCTAAGATCGTACAAGACTATTATTTTAATATATTTTCTGACAACAAATTCAGTTCATTCACATATTTACATTCCTGTAAAAAAATATTTCTCTGAAATATACTTCTGGTTTTGATGTCCGTTGCCTCAATCTATTCTTTCTAAAAAGACTCAAAGCATTTATGTAAAACAGACGCATGGTATCTGACCATCTCACCTACCACTGACAGACCCATACCTCAACTTTTGTCTGTCTTCCTTATTTTCCGAAAGGACTAAGAATACTAGGTTCCATACTATGTGTTGTACTTCACTGACTCACCTACCACAAAGGTATGGATTTGCTTTTGTCTTTGTCTTGTCCTTTCAAACAGGCATTTATTAGAACGCATGTTTTAGCATGAGTTGCTCAGCTCAAGTCTCAAAGAGCTTATCTTCTAGCTGTGACAACGGCTCCTGCTTCCAAAAAGGACTTTGGAAAGAGGCAAAGATTCAAGACTCTATGGATATAAGTCCCAAGATCCAAAGGATCCCCAAAACTCTCCTCAAACGGATAGTATGCAACAACCATCTTACTCCAACGGCTATCTTCCTCAACGGCTAGTTCTTTTGAAGATTATAAAGAGATGGAGAAGAGCTCATGATACACAACAATTTTCGAAGTGTGCACAAAAAGAGAAATTCCTTCAAGCTATCTCTCTGAAAAGCTCATCTTGCAAGCTCTCTAAGTCTTCCTGTTCAGCCTCTGTGTGAGAGCTCATCTTCAGGAATTTCTGTTCTGAAGATCTGTCTGTTGGGTGGCAATTGTAATTGCTCCTTCGTTTGAAGTCCACCCAAGTAGCTTCAGCTAGGATTCAGACTTCACTTCTCTTCATTCAATCCTGCTGGAAAGTGTGTGTTTTGTGCTCATCTTTGAGGCAAACACACAAGGTTTCTTTGTCTGTTATTTCTGCAGAAGTTTTTCTGCTTTACCCCTCTTGTGAAGGGAAGGCCTTTGGTATAAGGCAATTGTGTTTTACCCCTGTTTAGGGAAGACTTGCTGTGGAGCAAGTGGGTGTTGTAATTACCTCTCAAGGGTGAGAGAAGGCCAAATCCTTTTGGCAGTTTAGTGAAAAACTCAAGTGGTTGGCTTGAGGACTGGATGTAGGACTTCCATGTAGGAAGGGCCGAACCAGGATAAATCTCTTGTACAATCTTCTGTGTGATTGTTTCCGCCAAGCTCTTTCACTTGAATCACACACATCACACCAAGCACTAACATATTTATTTAGTGTTGTGATTTTCAGAAGAATTTTCTAAAAGCTAGAAAAGTCCTATTCACCCCCCCCCCCTCTAGGACTGTGTATTTGCCATTTCGATCCAACATGTAATACCTCTATTGGATCCAATGTGAGTTGGAACAACTGTACTAGGTCCAAGAGGGGTGTTACATAGCATGCATTATTTACCGCTTCAGCTCAGAAGTACCGCGGTAGACTGTTTTCACTCAGCATAGTTCGTCCCATCCCTACCATGGTCATGTTCTTCCTTTCAACCACATAGTTCTGCTCTGGTGTCCTTGGTGATGAGAATTGATGAGAAAACCCCTGTTCATCACAGAATGACTTAAATTCCGAATTTTCAAACTCTCCTTCGTAATCACTTTATATTGTGGTAATGACAACTTTTTTGTCATGCTGCACTTTCCTACACCACACTTGAAGCTCCATTAAGGCATCATTTTTATTGGCCAAAAATAATACCCATGAAAAGCATGAGAAATCATCAACAATTACAAATCCATAAGATTTCCCAGCCAAACTAGATGTTCTAGTTGGGCCAAATAAATCTAGATAAATGAGTTCAAGTGGGCATATGCTACTCACAATATTTTTCTTTTTGAAAGAAGTTCTTGTTTGTTTTCCTTTAACACACTCTTCACAAACCTTATCATTTTCAAATTTCATTTTAGGCAAGCCACTTACAAGGTCCATTCTAGACAGTTTGGATATTCCAAAACTAGCATGACCCAAGCGACGGTGCCATAGCCATGCATTCTCATGATCATTAGTCAAAACACAGAGATTTTGAGATTCCATTAGGTCCAAATCAACAGTATAAACATTATTTACTCTTTGGTTTAGGAATTTTACTTCATTGGAATTATTGTCCATTATAACATAATGAGATTTTTCAAAACCAATTTTATACTTCTTATCACACAGTTGGGTTATGCTCAAAAGATTATGGTTTAAGCCTTGAACAAGGAGTACATTTTCAATAAGGTCTCCAATCTTACATGTTCCAATGATGGTATCTTTGTCCTTACCTCCTTCTTTTATCTAAAGCTCTGTGAATTTTGTTTTGTCTCCACTCATATGTCTTGAACAACCGTTATCCAGATACCATTTGTCACTCTCGGCTCCAAGACATACCTGTACAGACAAAACAAATTCTAGTTGGATTTTGGTATCCAAATCCTCTTGGGTTCATTGGTGTTATTCAAGGATGATATCAAATGTTTTCTAATCCAGACCAGTTTGATATTATGAAGATTTCTTTTGAAAGGACATATGACATTGGTATGACCATTACCCCCACAATAAAAGCAACTAATTTTAGACATTTGTAGTGTTGGCTTTGAAAAATCAGTGTGATTGTGAACAACATGGTTGGTCATTTGAACATTTGTTTTCTTATTAAATTGAGCATTTTTAGCAAAGTTAGGCTTAGAGAGTTTCAGATTGTTAGTTATCTTTCACAAATGAAGTTTTAGTTTTTGACTGAAAAACCTTTTTCTTGTCAGGTTTATAACTGAGTCCCTCTCTCTTAAAATTCATGGGAATTGAGAGAAGCTCATCTAAATTTTATTTCCCCTTCATTAGTTTAGAAACAACACTCTTTTGTTTAGTCACTTCTTTTTCAAAGGTGCTCAGCTTAGTTTTCAATTTAGCAATTTCAATTTTAAGTTCATAATTTTCTTCTCAAATTCAACTTTTTTCTCATTGCCCTTCTCACTATTCATGCATTCAATTTCCTCTTCATATAGAGCAACCTTAGCAAGTAAGACATCATGGGATTCTTTCAAAATTTCAGATTCACTCTTTAATGCTATGCATGCTGAATAAGATATTTCATTGTGAAGAATTGATTCAGTCTTATTTTTCAGCATTTTGTTTTCAGATTTCACTTTTTTTATTTTCTCAAACAAAGAGGTATAGACTAATTCCATTGTTCTGAAGAAAATTTTTCAGTTTCATCATTTACCTCTTCAGCCTCCTTGCCGTGAGCCATGGGACACAAATTTTTTGAATGTTCTTCTGAATCAATGGATGAAGTCTGTGAGTCCTCGTCACTCCAAGTAGCCACCATTGCCTTAGTCTTCCTGAACTTGCCTTTCTTGAATTTCTTCTGTAATTCAGGGCACTCACCTCGCATGTGCCCCGATTTCTTACATTCATAGCAGATAACTTTTTTCTCTTTACTGCTCTCACCTTTTTATGGGAGGTTCATGCCTGGCTTCTTTAAGTTGCTCTAAATGACTTCCTTTTGCGAAGGAAGTTTCACATCTTTCTGGTTAGCATTGCTAACTCCTCCTCTTCTCCGTTCATATCACTATCTTAATCAGTGTTGCTTTCTTGACGGGCTGATGCGGCCTTGAGGGCAATTCCCTTCTCCTTTGACTTCAGGCTCATTTATCTTAATGTTAAGCTTGTAGTATGTCATCAAGGATCCAATTAACTTCTCAAGTGAGAGGGTTGCCATGTTTTTAGAATCCTCAATAACAGTTGCCTTGATGTGCCAAGCCAGAGGCAGTGACCTGAGAATTTTTCTAACTAATTCAGAACTTGTATAGTCTTTCCCAAGAGCCTTAAGCCATTTGTTATGGCAGTAAATCTTGCAAATATCTCAGAGATTGTTTCTTTTGGCTTCATCTGTAACTGCTCATATTCTGAGACCAAAATGTTTGCCTTGGTTTCTTTAACTTCTGAGGTGCCTTCATATATAAGTTTCAAGTTGTCCCACATACCTTTAGCGGAGCTGCACATGACGACACGTGAGTATTCATTAGGATGAATTGCACACTGCATGATGTTCATTGCACTATAATTAGTCTTAGATTTCTTAATCTGATCTTCCATCCACTTTTCTTCGTCCTTTGGTAGAACGTATGAACCATTGCTTACCACTTTCCAGATCTCATAGTCCTGAGCTCTAAGAAAGACATGCATCTAATTTTTCCAATATGTGTAATTGTTACCATCAAAATATGGTGGATGGTTGATCGAGTGGCCTTCAACTATGTACCTTTTGTCGGCCATTGCACACAAGGATCTCTCTTTCAGAAAAGAGAACCTACTCTGATACCAATTGAAGTGCACATGTGCAATGTACAACCAAGAGGGGAGGGGTGAATTGGTTGACTACCAAATAAAAATTTAAACTAATTTGATGTGCCAAACAAAACTATCGCACCAAACATGTTATGTAACGGCCCACTTTCGCACGGTACGGTTATACCAACCCACGTCGGATAAGAGCAAGTCGCTACTGAGGAGAAAACCCCAACGATAGTCACATGGGCTGAGATATACACAAATAGAAAGGAATATTGTAGCGGAAAATAAATAACTCTTATTCCATCAACTTTATAATCCACATACCACTGTATGTGTAGTCCAAGAAAAGAAATAACATAGCATAACATCTACTAAACATAGCCAGTTTCCAAGTACAATAAACCAAAAGTCCATACATAATAACATCACATTCTAAGAAATAAAGTATAAATCTTCAATCTACTCTTCACGCTCAACGTCGGATCTCGCTAACTCCTCGGTTTCTAAATCTTTTGAAATGTTAGCAAGGGTGAGTCAACGAAATAAACTCAGCAAGCAACTTAGAATTGCAAACCACGCACTTACCACACATGCTTCTAACAATTTAACATTTTACTAACTATCACATTATCATTATGTAAGGCCCTCGAACTTTGTTCTTTTATTTGGATTTTGTCATATGATGATTAGTTGCTTTTGTGTTATATATATATATATATATATATATATATATATATATATATATATATATATATATATATATATATATATATATTCAAATGATATTGTACATATGTATATATGTGTTTATTTATGTACATATTGTTTTATTTACATTGTACATATTGTATTTAAATAATATGATGTATAGAGTATGTAAATTATAAGGTGAATACATGTTTATTTGTTTTCTATGTTCTGGCCGAAATGCCAATTGACGTCAACATGTGTGGACGTTTATGGGGAGTCGACATCCAGATCGATGGATGCCAATTCCTAGTAAACGGCAACCATATGGCCGTTTATTTCCCAGAAATTGTTGCCATTTCAGATCTGGAAATGGCTGCGTTTCCTTCGGTTCCGGTTTTGGAAACTACCTTACAACGGTAGGATTCTAACCTAAATGCGTACCCTAATCTCCTTAGCTTATAAAAACACCCAATTTGACCGGATTAAGTCTTTTGGCCTTTGAGAAACCCTAGAACTTTCTGTGTGAAAAATTGATCTTTGACGACTTCGATCAGGTGATTGGAGAGTTCTCTTGGCGATCTGCATCGACTCGGAGAGGCACTGGACTTTGGTGAGGCTTCCCCGACTCCGGTGTGCAACCTGCATCAACACAGAAGCCGATTCGGGAGGAGATTTGGGCACTTCTTGGCTTGGCTGAGGAGAGCATCTTCGGTAATTTAATCCCCTTTGTCAATTTTTCTGAGGCAAGTAATTGAGGGATATCTTCCCTACACATATCCTCTAGGTCCTAGGATTTTATGGGAATTTTCCTCGTGTCCTGGAACCCCCATTCGTCAAGATTTATGCATTCAGTCTGCATTTATGCAGACAGGAACTTAATGGCCAGCTTGATGCCATTAAGATCCTGAGTTAGCGGCAACATCGTGTGTCGTTAACCCATGTTGGCGGCAAGCCCTTTGCCGCCAAGTTCTTCAAGATTTGTAGAATGGTTGTTTTGATCTATGTAGTGTGTTTTTCAGATTTTTGGGTATATGTGCATGCTGTGAAAGTCTTATTTGGTTAAGAACAGTCATTAGGTCATATCATGAGGAAGTGTCGAATTTCTGTAGTTAGTTTTATTTATTAAAATTTCTGTATTAGGACAATGAGCATGATTGGACCATGATTAATCTTATATAAATAGATCTGTTGTGATTTAGGGTTTCATTAATTTTCCATGTTCGTATTATGACTATTTTCAGGATTTGAAACTGTTAGGTATGACTGACTTACTATGTACCATGTGTAATTAGATTTGTCAATAAATATGCCTGGAATCTATTTTAATTATTATAATTAGTTTACATATTCAAAAAATCTAAAAAATTGAGCATGTGACATGTTATCTGTTTAGAATCTGTGATAAAAATTTCGTTCTATTTTCATGACAGTAGGTATTATTATTGATTTAATAAGGGAAAATGACCATATTGAGCATATTAAGTTTAATTATGCATAATTCAGTGATTAGCAACATGATTAGGATTGTGTTATGATCTGATTATCATGAGAACAGTAGCATCGTGTTGTGGAAATTGAAACATGTGCAATTGTTATATAATACATGTAAATGTGTTAAATGGTGCATGAGAATCATGTAAACAATGTGATAAAGTGGAATGTGAAAATTGTGCCGATAGTGACACTGCTACCATAGAGGGCTGTGGAACCATACTGTAGTAAAGTCCTTACAGGAAGGTTCAATATGTGTGATATCCTATGGGCATTAGGATGAAATCCTGGAGGTGGACAAGTACCACTGGTTAGGGTAGAGAGTGCTTCTCCTAGTTCTGCGCAGTTAACCAAGATCCATCACTGTGTTGCCTAGGTGATGGGTATGTGTATGTGAATATGTGTGTCCTTCTAGTGGTGTTTTGGACTATGTGTCATGGCAACTAAGTGTAAAAAGTGTAAATATGTGAATGTGAACATGTGAATTGTGCAATGTGAATTATGAGCATGTGATAGTGTAATATGAAAGTGTTAGCATGTGAAAATGTCATACCATGTGTAATTGTGATTTATTTACATTAAAACAACAAGCTAAATGTGTAAATAAATGTGATAATTGCATGTGAAAATGGTTAGATATCATGCTAGGTATGTTATTTACCTTGTACATTATTCCATGCTCTAATGGTGTATAATTGTGAAGTAAATTAAGTAAGATTTGAACCTTTGAATCATGTTGGTTACAATGTGTAGAAAACATGATATAGGCTTTCATATTTAGTTGTTAAGTAACATGAAGCATGTACCATGATTATTCCTAAATGTTTAAAAAGGGTAGCATGTGCATATGATATGTGTAAGGTTGTATCTTTAGATTGCTTGCTGGGTCTTTTAGAAGACTCATCCTTACTTCGGCGTACAGATGTGACAGGTACCTCCATTCCTGAGGAGGACATTGAGAGGAGCGACTCCGAGCGCGAGGAGTAGCTGCACTCTGTTGGACTATAGTTCATTGTACTTTTCTTTCACTAGTATGTCAACAATGGAATTATGTAATTCATGTGGACGGTGTACTTTACTTGGAATTGTAATTAATGTGGACATTAGTATTTTCTTTACTTGCTATATAGACTGTGGATATGATGATGATGATGGAATAAGATTTGTTCTTTTATTTCCACTGTAATCTTTTGTTATTCATGTACATATCAACCTATTGTTTAGTGTTGGGTAAATGTTCCACTGTAACGACTCCCTTTGTACCGACGTGGATTGGTATAATCATACCGGTATAGAGAGGGTCGTTACAGAGATTGGTATCAGAGATAAGGTTGAGATAGTACATGAATATACCATCATCTTCACAATATGCTAAGTCTTTATAGAATTGTCCACAAATGTAGAAAGTACTAATAATGAATGAAAGATAGTTAAAAAAATAGTTAGGACTAAATAACTTAGTTTCTAACTGAGGTTAAATTGTTTTTCAGGCTATAGCTTCTCGTGGTAGGCATGGTGCTCATGCTCGAGATGACGGGCAGAGGCGTGAGGACCGGGGGGAGCAACAGGCCCCAGCTCCACAGGGTCCTATAGTACTTCCTCCACCACCGCCTGTGGATTATGGAGTGTTAGACTCAGGCACATACTCAGGCTGCACTTCAGGCTCAGCTAGAAGCTCAGGTTAGAATTGTTAGATAGAAGTAGCCTATTTTTATTAAATGTATGATTGCTATTATGTTGCTTATGTTGTTTGTTGTGGCAGGCTCAGGCTCTAGCTCCAGTTCCCCAGGAGCAAGGCCATGGTGGTCCTTCCATCATGGAGCGATTCAAGAGGATGGCTCCACCCTCTTTTAAGGGGGAGTGTCAGCCATTATTAGCAGAGAGCTGGATGAGGGAGATTGAGAAGATCTTCCGAGCCATTAGGTGTGCCGAGGAGAATAAAGTTAGCTTGGCCACCTATATGCTGCAGGTATTTAATTATATATATGCATGTACTTGTGTAGATTAAGAAGTTGCTTAGATTGGTGCTTATGGATGATGTTTTGCAGGAGAGAGCCGATGTGTGGTGGTCCTCTTTACTTCACACCAGGTTCGAGGATGGTGTTGTCGAGGTGTCATGGGATGAGTTCACGAGGCTCTTTCGGGCCAAGTTCATCTCAGAGCATATCCAGGACAAGATGGAGTAGGAATTCCTTACTCTTACTCAGGGCTCCATGACGGTGCTTGAATATGAGGCCAGGTTTGCATAATTATCTAAATATGCACCTCATATAGTTGCTGATGAGCGCAGGAAGGCGAAGAAGTTCGTGATGGGCCTTAAGCCATCACTGAGATCGAGGCTTGTGGCGTTTGACCACCGTACACTGGACGAGGCTCTCAGTGCTGCATGTAGGGAGGAGAGCGAGATGGAGCAGTATCTGGAGGAGAAGAAGGCTTCGCAGAAGAGGTATGTGCTACCGTTCCAGTGGTAGGACAGGAAGAAGGTGGCGTACCAGTCACCGCAGCGTCCAGTGGCAGCTAGCAGTCAGCAGGCAGTTGCACCATGATCCCCCGCCATCAGGCCTAGCGATAAGAAGATGTGCCCTCACTACGGAAGAGCACATGGTGGTACTGAGTGCTGGAAGCTAGCGAGGAAATGTCTCAAGTGCAGCAGTAGTGAGCATCAGATCAGAGATTGTCCTAGACTGCAGCAGGGGGTTCAGCATGGAGCACCAGCCCCAGCAGCGGCAGCAGCAGCAGCGCCAGCTACAGGAAGACCAGGAAGGCCTCGAGCCCAAGCTTGAGTGTTTTCTTTAGCACGAGAGGATGCCGAGCAGGCGGAAAATGTCACAGAAGGTACGGTTCTTTTCATAAGTGTGCACGCTCGGGTTTTGTTTGATACGAGTACCACTCACTCGTTCATTTCTGAGCAGTTCACGAGGCAGTTAGCAGTAGAGTCAGAAGTAGAGGCTGAGGAATTAGAGGTCCCTTTTGTCTGTGCACACACCAGTAGGAACGGTATCGACTCGGAAGTGTATTCCATCTTTACCTGTGTGCATTGAAGACCGAGGCTTAGATGGGTGCTTCTTTTTGCTTAAGATGAAGGACTATGATGCTATTTTAGGTCTGGATTGGCTTGAGGAGTACTATGCTTTGGTAGATTGTCGTGGGAAGAAGATTACTTTCCGTATTCCTGGTGAGGATGAGTTCTCGCATCCATTGCCAAGGAACTTTGTGGGAAGGTTTGTGATCTCCGCCATGAAGGCAATATGGTGAACAAGGGGTGTGACACTTTTCTTGCCAGGGTGGTATTAGTACCGAAGGCTGATCAATCACCGGCCCTTGAGGAGATTGATGTTGTGCAGGAGTTTCCAGATGTATTTCCTGATGATTTGTCTGGATTGCCACCGGTTAGAGAGATAGATTTTACTATAGAGTTGCTTCCAGGCACCTCTCTTATCTCAAAGGCTCCATATCGGATGGCACCTGCGGAATTAGCGAAGTTAAGGAGGCAGTTGCAAGATTTGCTAGACAAGGGATTTATTCACCCTAGTGTGTCACCATGGGGCGCACCTGTATTATTCGTAAAGAAGAAGGATGGTTCACTCAGGTTGTGCATTGATTATAGGAAGCTCAACCAGGTGACAGTGAAGAACAGGTATCCCTTACCGTGGATTGATGACTTATTTGATTAGCTGCAGAATGCATCGGTGTTCTCTAAGATTGATCTGCGGTTCGACTATGATCAGTTGAGAATTAGGAGTGAAGATGTGTCCAAGACGGACTTTAGGACTCGTTATGGACATTATGAGTTTTTGGTGCTTCCATTTGGTCTGACCAACGCCCCTGCAGCATTCATGGATCTTATGAACAGAGTGTTTAGACCTTATTTGGATAGATTTGTAGTAGTGTTCATCGACGATGTGTTGGTTTATTCTCCGGATGAGGCTACACACCGTGATCATTTGAGGGTTGTTCTAGAGGTTCTCCGAGAGCACAAATTGTATGCAAAGTTCAGCAAGTGCGATTTCTGGATGCGCGAGGTTCATTTCCTTGAGCATGTCATCTCAGGCGCTAGAGTAGGAGTTGATCCGGCGAAGGTCCAGGCAGTATTAGATTGGGATATTCCAAGGACCCCATCGGAGATTCGTAGTTTTCTTGGTTTAGCGGGCTATTACCAGCGATTCATCGAGGGTTTTGCATCTATCACCGCACCTTTGACTAAGCTAACTAGAAAGGGTGTGAAGTTTGTATGGTCTGAGAATTGTGAGAGTAGTTTTCAGTTGCTGAAGACTAAGCTTACTTCTGCACCCGTGTTGATTTTTTCGAGTGGTGTAGAGGGTTTTGCTATCTATTCAGATGCATCTCGGATTGATCTTGGTTGTGTGCTAATGCAGCATGGTAGGGTAGTAGCCTATGCTTCTCATCAGTTGAAGGAGCATGAGCGAAACTATCTGACTTATGATTTGGAGCTTGCGGCAGTGGTTCATGCACTGAAGATCTGGAGACACTATCTTTATGGTGTTAGGTTTGAGGTGTTCACTGACCATAAGAGTCTGAGATATCTCTTTATTCATAAGGAGTTGAACCTGCGGCAGAGGAGATGGATTGAATTCCTCAAGGACTACGACCTCAAGCTTCAATATCATCTAGGGAAGGTGAATGTTGTGGCAGATGCTCTTAGCAAGAAGAGGTCTTTGTTCCAACAAGATTGGAAGATGTTGGAGGATGCCACATGTGCGATGACTGAGTTAGAGCCATAGTTATGTCAGGCTTTCGTGGCTTAGTTGTCCATTCGGTCCACTGTTCTAGATGAGGTGATGGAGCAGCAAAAGGCCGACCCTAGACTCCAGGAGTTGGTGGGCAAGGTGGGAATTGCTCGAGATGAGGATGGTGTGATTAGATTTCATCACCGAGTTTGTGTTCCCGATATCGTGGATGTCCATGAGCATGTTCTAGCAGAAGCTCATAGGTCGAGGTTCTCTATTCATCTAGGTAACAAAAAGATGTACTAGGATTTGAAGAGATCTTTCTGGTGGTCTGGCATGAAGAAGGATGCAGCGAATTTTATATCCAAGTGTTTAGTATGCCAGCAAGTGAAGGCCGAGCGTCAGCGACCATCTGGTCTTATGCAGAAGATGGAAATCCCAGTATGGAAGTGGGAAGCAATCACTATGGATTTTGTGATGGGTTTGCCCAGATCAGTGAAGGGCAATGACTCGATTTGGGTGGTTGTTGACCATTTCTCCAAGACGGCTCATTTCTTGCCTATGAAGAAGAAGTAGTCAGTGGAGAGTTTGGCTAGGTTGTATGTTAGTAGCATTGTAAGGTTGCATGACGTTCCGAAGTCAATTATTTTGGATCGAGACCCGAGGTTTACTTCGAGGTTGTGGAAGGGTCTTCAGGAGGCTTTAGATTCCAAGTTGAAGCTTAGTTCGGCGTGCCATCCCCAGACAGATGGGCAGTCCGAAAGGACTATCCAGACACTCGAGGATATGTTGAGAGCATGTGTATTGGATTGGAAGGGTGATTGGGAGCGTCATTTGCCTCTCGTAGAGTTTGTAGGATCGAGTGATTAGGTGAAGCAGATCTAGAAGGGGGGTTGAATAGATCTGTTACCAATTTTTGCGGAAGCTTAAGAAAATTAAAACTATTTTAACTCAGAGATCTAATCACAGAAACAATTTCTAGATCTAAGGTATGAGTGTGTGAAAGAAGGTGTGAGACAATTAAGTAATTAGTGTGAAATCGCAATCCTATGCAATCATCTAACGCAGATCAACAATTCAAACCATTGCACATAGGATTTTTTAGGTGGTTCGGAAATCACACTTGTGATCCCTACGTCCACCCCTCACACAGTGACACACTACTTAAAATTTGAGTACAATTCACATTGGAGCACGACGACTCCAACACCCTTGAGTTCAACAACTTACACACAAATTCTAGAGCACACCCGCTCCAGAAACTGAGCACACTTGCTCAACCACACACTGAGTAGACAACTCACACAAACCGAGCTCAATAGCTTACAAGACACAATCTAGATCAAGACCAACACAAATCAAATCCTCTAGCAAAGATCTGATTCAAGACAAATTCATTCACAGAAACTTGTGCAACACTTCATGCACAAATCCCATGGATGAATCAGGAGAGCAACTTCAGAAATGATAGGAATAGGTACAGTATTTGTGTCCTCCGATGGAGATTCCATTGTAGAAGGTTGAATTGAAAAGATTCGTTGATGCTTTCAATCACTTGACGATGCTCTGCTTCAGTAGCCTTTGGATCACTAGAAATTTCCTTCAATTCCTTGCTTCTGCTGGATCTGCTCCTTTGAGAGGTGCTTTAGCTCCTTCTCCAGAGTTCTCCTTCGATCCCTTGTGCTGTCCAAGGATGTAGATAGATCACCACAGAAACCAGATGAACGAGAGCGGGAGATTCCCCTTTTTGCCGCCAAAAGCTTTTTCTGAAATATTCTGGAGGTCTCCTCACTTTTAGGGGGCAGATCATTGGGGGTATATATAGCCCCATAAGTCCAATTGTACCCTTGGGATGCGTGGGCACATGATCTGTAACACCCCAGAATTTTTATTTGTAGAAAAACATGAATAATAAAGTTATTAGAATTAAGTATTAGTCTTAAATTGTAATAATTGATATTTTGGAATGATTAGTATTAACTAACGTTACCCCTGTGTTGTACTCAGACGTGCGCGCTCCCACAGGGTGACACTAAAAAATTATAACGAAAATGAAATTCGAGAACATCATAATTTCTAGAAAAATGTGCAGATATCAGAAATGTAATTATATGAATTTTTTGACGTGCGGATTTTGAGATTAAGTCGACGCGACCATTTTTCAGGTGATTTTTCACCTACTGTAAAATAAATTCTAAAAATTGAATAAAAATCACCATAATTTGGAAAAGCATCATATTAGTCTATGGTTAAAATTTCAATACAAATGGACACCATTTGGATAGGTTTACATAGGGATCATTGGGCCAGCTGATTTAAGGGCCAATTACGGTAACCATTTTCTGGGATTTTCCAGGAGCTTACGTGTGAGGCTTAGAAGAGGCCAACACACATTAGGATAAGGCTAAGCCAAGGGGTTGGGCCATCATTAAGGTTACCTGCGTGTAACCAAGAGAGTGTATGCATGGGCAACGTGTTAAGATAAAAACCCAATGGTTTTTACCATGACACCTTGGCAGCTAACGTGCCATTGCGCATGGAGCAGCCACTGGGTTATAAATACCTTCCCCCCCCCCCCCCCCCTAAGCTTCGAAACCTTGTTTTCCACCCTTTTCTACTGTTATGCTGCTGCCATTTTATTGGATAACATCTTGTTTGGGGAGGTGTTCCTGGTTGCAATCACTGTGAAGAGGTTGCTGCTGCTTGAACTGCTGGTTCTTCTTGCACCTTGTTCCTGCTCGAGCTCTTGTTGGAGCTGTTGCTGAGAAGTGGTTGTGGAGCCATCTTGGAGGCTGTTGCTGCTACAACAACAAGCTCCACTTGCTTATTCCTTCACTTGTGGTCCTTTCTTCATTTTCCTCAACTAGGTAGGATTCATACTCCTCTGGTTCAATTCAGTTTTCCATATGTATCAAGGAATTCATGAGGAACGGATCAGTCGTTACACTTGTGATTCATTGTTTTCCTTCCAGTCATGGTAGAATTATTCTTGTTGGGGAAGGAACAACTTGATTCTATTTAGAAATCAATTCTTATTCTACCTTTGATCTTTGTTCATGATCTGGAGTCATGTAGAAGTTCTAATATTTAAAGAACTATGTGAGAATTTTTGCTTAATTGTTAGGTACTTCGAGCCTTGATTTAGATTCATGAAACACTTGAACTTTTAGTGTTTATCTTGTAGGAATCTTCCCAACAAACCATTGTTAACAAGATCAGGCTTCCAGTACTACATTATGTCTAGTTCTAGCTAGACAAGCTTGAATTGTAAACCTCTCGTTTCATCTCGCTTGTTCAGTTTATAAACCACTGTGAGAGGTACCACTAGACTCTTCTATTTGATATCAAACATGTCTTGGTTCATAAGTTCTATAGTTAGGGTGTTTAGGATAGATTTGAAGTCATTTTTGGAAGTTCTGCAGCTACCTGTCGACAGCCAGCCCAAAGTTGTCGACAGGCGCATGTCTTCCAGAACTCCTGATGTCTGGACTATAGCTATCTGTCGACAGCCAGCCCCTTGCTATCGACAGATACCCACAGAACCAGAAATTCTGAACTCTGTCAGCTGCTACCTGTCGACAGCCCCTTCCTGGCTGTCGACAGCTACAGTCCTGATTCAGATTTCTGCACTCTTTCATATCCGAATTCATGCTAAAACTTCATCCTAAAAGCCAAGAAAGTTACCCTCTCATTTACATTGATATTTATTGTCATACTACTGCAAAGTTCAACCACTTTGTGTACCTTAACTTTCCTTGAATTATTCTTAAAGTTGTCAATTACGAATAGCACTCCGATTGGGTCTATTCTTCGGTACTCGGTAATTGGGTCTACAAAATCTGAACACCTGAGAGTTCATATGCTTGAACACCTTATGAGATGTGAATAATTGATGATGACATTATTGGGTCTTTGTACCCCCTGTGATTTATATGCCTGTGCAAATAGGGCTGGTCCAGTCCTGGGAGGAGCACCCGAATTCATTTTCGAACCACGTGGAATGATAAAGGGCATCTGGATGTCTGGCATTACATCAAACATTTTCTGAATAAGGTCATCATGATCCATGTACTGTGTAACTGATATATGAATAAATTCTTGAGTTATATATTTGAGTATGATCTGAGCTTTACTGTCATTGCGTCAAGCTTACTGTTTTGAAATCTGGTGTGTCTCATTGATATTCCGTTCTGTCCTTGCCTTGGTCATCATGTATATATATTCTTAAACTATGAATTGAACTATGGAATTTGAATTCTACTGGGCTAGTTAGCTCATTATTTCCTACCATTTTCAGGTGATACAGTTGGTGATGACGCTTAAGGGTTTGAGTGTTGAGTGGTCTGACCGTGTCAAGCAAAGCCAACTAGTTTCTATTTCTGTTTAGTAGTGTGAAATGAGATGTATAAATTAAGTTGTTTTGATCTACTCCTCTCTTAGTTATTATGAGGAGTATCTGTGTAATAAAACTTCCACTTATGACGTTATGAATAGATAGATAATTATTATCTTTTGTGCTTGTTTTTCTGTCACTTTCGATAAATAGCCTTTTATTAGGATGTGACAGATAAATTTGGTATCAGAGCATTAGTTCGATAAACCTAGGGAAATCAGTGAGTTGGGGTAGAAACATGGGATTAGTTAGCACGATCTTTGTAATCATGTAAATGCTTAACCTGTTAATTATTTCAGAATGGATATGAATGCCCAAGAAAGATTGGTTGCTGCCATGGAAATGCTACGTCAAGATATAGAATTGTATGCTCAAGCCCAACGAGAAGCCCACCTGCAAATTAAGGAAGAGGTGCTCAACTTGACTGTAGATGCTTTCATGGTGGGCAATCCTTGTGCTTCTTTAGAAATTATGAGCCAAGTTATGATCAATCTGGATAACTTGAAGTTGGGACAGGATCTGTTGCTCCACCAAGTTGAAGGTCATTGGGAGGCATTGACTGATGCTGCTAGAGAGCTTTACTACGGGGCCGGAGTAGAACAGCAAGTACCGCCAATGGAAACCGTTATAGATCTGACCCAAAACTAGAAGAAGACTTAGATCACTCATCTTTTTGTATACCTCTCTTTTTGTGTAAATATTAGTTGTAAATATGTAACTCCCATATGTATGTGGAGTGAGAGGTTAGTGGAGGTTGGAGTTCTGTATATTTGGTAAACTTGGTAGGAGAAGACTGTGATATTTTGTGGATACATGGGAATGTGTTACAATGTAGATATATGACTTGATAATATAGATGGTGTGTTATGTGAAATTGAATTGTGTATGTGATGAATGCAAGATTGGGATGCTTGTGAAATTAATGTGTGTATTATTGGATATTTCAGCTACTTTCTCCATTTAGTAATGGACGGAGGTGATGCTAACTGGAGGAAGATGGAAAGTTCTATGCATGATTTGACCCGTGTAATGAAGGCAGTAGCTAGAAATAACAGTCACAATGAGACAGGCTTATACAAGGATTTCCGAAGTCTGGACCCTCCGAGATTTGCAGGAAGTACTGATCTGGAGGAAGCTGAGAATTGGTTAAAAGATATTGAAAGGATATTCACAATACTTAAGTGTACGGAAGAAGAAAAGGTTTGTCTCACTACATTCCAATTGGATCGGGATGCTCGTGCTTGGTGGGAAACTGTGGAAGCTACTCTGGAAGATTCAAATCAAGTTAGTTGGGAAGAGTTTGTAGAACTGTTTAATGAGCAATATTTCTCTGAGGTGGTTCAGGAGAAGAAAGTGAATGAATTTGCTGGGTTAAAGCAGCTAAGAATGTCGGTATCCGAGTATGAGGCTCAATTTGCCCGGTTGTCAAAATATGCTCCTCATCTTATATCCACGGAGAAGCTAAAGGCTAAGAGGTTTATGAATGGATTGCGTCCCAATTTTATTACGCAGCTAACTCCTCATCTGATTACTACCTATTCAGAAATGGTAAAGAGAGCATTGGCATTTGAAGCTGCGAACGAAACTGTGGATAAGATTAGAGGGAAATCTGGAGAAGGGTCTTCAGATCAAAAAAGGAAGTATGAGTCGGGGAATACCGTGAAGGTTCAGCAAGCTGCTAAGAAGGCAGGCAAAGCTCTGGTAGGAAGTAAGGATGTTTGTAAGCATTGCCATCGTGTTGGTCATAAGGTTGAGAATTGCTGGCGTAAATTGGGTGCATGTTTCCGTTGTGGTAGCACTCAACACCGAATTCCGGACTGCCCGATGGCTAAGACAGCACCAACAAATAAGAACTCCCAAGTAAAGCAAGGAAGACTACAAGCTATTCAGGATGTGGAACCTGAATCCCCGCAGGAAGGTGGATTGATTGAAGGTACTTTATTAGTAAACTCAAAACCTGCATTTGTGTTGTTTGATTCTAGAGCTACGCACTCTTTCATTAGCTATGAGTTTGCTAAATTGTTGGATGTAAAGTCAGTTCCATTAACCACACAACTTGAGGTTGCAACTCCTTTAAGTGAGGGTAAAAAGCTTAAAGAATATTACCCTGCTAGCCAGATTATTGTCAAAGGACATGATTTACCCGGTGATCTGATATGTTTAGAAATGTGGGATTATGATGTAATCCTTGGGGTTGATTGGCTATCGAAATACCATGCAAATCTAGATTGCCAATTGAGACAAGTGACTTTCCTAGGAGAGGAAAATTATTCTATAACTTTTGATAAACCCCAAACCAAAAGAATACCAATAATTTCAGCAGTGAAAGCTTGTAAATTAGTACAGAAGGGTTGTCAAGGGTATTTGGCTTCCGTGACCCTATTAAATCAGAGCATTGCGGGATTGGAAGATATTCCAGTAGTAAGAGAATTTCTTGATGTTTTCCCTGAAGAGCTACCTGGCGTACCACCTAATAGAGAGGTGAATTTTTCAATTGAGTTGGTACCAGGAGCTACACCAATTTCTAGAACACCCTACAGAATGTCAATAGAAGAACTGAAAGAACTGAAAAGACAATTATTGGAATTGATAGAGAAGGGATTCATTAGACCTAGTACCTCACCTTGGGGTGCTCCGGTTCTATTTGTTAAGAAAAAGGATGGGTCTATGAGGTTGTGTATAGATTATCGACAGTTAAATCAGTTGACTATAAAGAATAAGTATCCACTTCTGATAATTGATGATCTATTTGATCAGTTGTCTGGAGCTCAGTGTTTTTCCAAGATTGATTTAAGATCTGGATATCATCAGCTTAAAATTCAAGAATCAGATATTTATAAAATGACTTTTTGAACAAGATATGGACATTATGAATTTGTGGTGATGCCATTTGGATTGACCAATCCACCGGCTGCATTTATGCGTCTGATGAATGATGTGTTCAGATCTTATTTAGATCAGTTTGTGGTTGTATTTATTGATGATATACTGATCTACTCCAAAAGTATGGAGGAGCACGAAGCCCATCTACGGATCACTTTGCAATTGTTACGAGACAACAAGTTATATGCAAAGTTTAGCAAGTGTGAATTTTAGTTGAAAGAAGTAATGTTCTTAGGACACATAATTTCTAAAGAAGGTCTATCAGTAGACTCTTCAAAGATTGAAACCATTCAGAAATGGGAGCAACCTAAGAATCTCACTGAAGTAAGAAGTTTTCTGGGCATGGCCAGTTACTACCGGCGATTTGTCAAGGATTTTTCTAGAATTACCTCACCTCTTACACAGTTGACTAGAAAAGGAACTGCTTTTATCTGGAATGAGAATTGTGAGGAAGCATTCCAATTGTTAAAAGAATGTCTGTCATCTGCACCAATTCTAGCTTTGCCGGTGGAAGGAAAAATATTTGAGGTTTATACCGATGCTTCCAACATTGGACTGGGTTGTGTATTAATGCAAGATGGAAGAGTTATTGCCTATGCTTCAAGACAATTGAAGACCCACGAGAAGAACTACCCAGTACATGATTTAGAATTGGCCGCTGTGGTCTTTGCTCTTAAGTTTTGGAGACACTACCTATATGATAACCAATTCATAGTGTACTCCGATCATAAGAGTCTCAAGTATTTGTTTTCACAAAAAGAACTGAACATGAGACAAAGGAGATGGATGGAATATATCAAAGACTATGATTTCAAGATTGAATATCATCCAGGAAAAGGAAACATTGTGGCTGACGCACTTAGCAGAAATCCTATAGCCAAGATGTTTCGGTTGCAAGTAAGGGAATGGAAATTGTTGGAAGAATTTTCCACATTAAGCTTGAAAGTTGAAACACAAGAAGAAAGAATTGTGATTAGCAACTTGATAGTGCAGTCAAATTTGTTGAAGCAAATTAATGAGCAACAGGACAATGACCCTATATTGGTAGGAATCAGAGAAAAATTGGCTTCTAAACCTGATTTTAATGAAGATTCTCATGGAAATCTTCGATTCCGGGACAGATTGTGTGTACCGGATAATCCCGAAATCAAGAAACAGATCTTAGAAGAAGCTCATCGGTCTCACTACACTATTTCCTGGAGCTGTCAAAATGTATCAGGATTTGAAGAAGTATTTCTAGTGGTGCAACATGAAGAAGGATATTGTGGAATTTATTGCAAAATGTTTGACATGTCAGAAAATTAAGGCAGAACACCAGAAACCTGCAGGAAAATTAAAACCACTTGAGATACCATAATGGAAATGGGATAGCATTGGTATGGATTTTATTGTGGGATTACCTAAAACACGGAGTGGATTTGATGCTATTTGGGTAATCATTGACAGACTTACCAAATCAGCTCATTTCTTAGCAATAAAGACAAGATGGTCTGTTAATATTTTGGCAGCATTATATATGAAAGAAATTGTACGGCTACATGGAATCCCAAGGAACATAGTTTCTGATCGAGATGCCAGATTTACTTCGCATTTTTGGAGAGAATTACAAGATGCTTTGGGAACAAAATTAAAATTTAGTACTGCATTTCACCCTCAAACAGATGGACAGACCGAACGGGTGAATCAAATTGTTGAGGATATGTGCCATGCTTGTGTATTAGAGTTCGGAAATGACTGGAACACTCATCTAGCAATTATGGAATTTGCATATAACAATAGTTACCAGTCTACTATTCGAATGGCACCTTTCGAAGCTTTGTATGGTCGGCAATGTAGATCACCATTATGTTGGGTAGAATTAAAAGAAACGCATATTCTTGGACCAGAAATGATCCAAGAAACGACAGAAGTTATCAAGTTAGTACAAGATCGGATGAAAGCTGCTCAAGACTGACAAAAAAGTTATGTCGATCGACGTAGAAGAGAGTCAGAATTTCAGCAAGGAGAACACGTATTTCTTAAAGTATCACCTCGAAGAGGAATTAAAAGATTTGGTATCAAGGGAAAATTGAGTCCAAGATACATTGGACCTTTTGAAATATTGAAGAGAGTTGGTGAAATGACATACCAACTGGCACTTCCACCGCAATTATCCAATGTGCATGATATCTTTCATGTGTCAATGTTAAGAAAATATGCATATGATCCGGAACACATTATTGGATACCAAGATCTGGATGTACAAGGAAATTTGGCATATGAAGAAAGACCAGTACAGATCCTCGATCGAAAAATCAAGCAACTTCGGAACAAGGAAGTTCCTTTACTAAAGATTCAGTGGAATAAGCAAGGACAAGAAGAAGCAACATGGGAATTTGAAGATGCCATCAAGGACAAGTATCCAGAGTTGTTTACAGGTCAGTAACCACATCCTTGTGTAATTAAATTTGGAGGACCAAATTTCTTTTAGTGGGGGAGAGTTGTAACACCCCAGAATTTCTATTTGTAGAAAAACATTAATAATAAAGTTATTAGACTTAAGCATTAGTCTTAAATTGTAATAATTGATATTTGGGAATGATTAGTATTAACTAACGTTACCCCAGTGTCGTACTCAGACGTGCGCGCTCCCACAGGGCGACACTGAAAAATTATAATGTTCACGAAATCCAAGAACACCATAATTTCTATAAAAATGTGGAGATATCAGAAATGTAATTATATGAATTTTTCGACGTGCGGATTTTGAGATTAAGTCGACGCGACCATTTTTCGGGTGATTTTTCACCTACTGTAAAATAAATTCTAAAAATTTAATAAAAATCACCATAATTTGGAAAAGCATCATATTAGTCTATGGTTAAAATTTCAATACAAATGGACACTATTTGGATAGGTTTACATAGGGATCATTGGGCCAGCTGATTTAAGGGCCAATTACGGTAACTATTTTCTGGGATTTTCCAGGAGCTTACGTGTGAGGCTTAGAACAGGCCAACACACATTAGGATAAGGCTAAGCCAAGGGGTTGGGCCATCATTAAGGTTACCTACGTGTAACCAAGAGAGTGTATGCATGGGCAACGTGTTAAGATAAAAACCCAATGGTTTTTACCATGACACGTTGGCAGCTAACGTGCCATTGCGCATGGACCAGCCACTGGGTTATAAATACCTTCCCCCTTAAGCTTCGAAACCTTGTTTTCCACCCTTTTCTACTGTTATGCTGCTGCCATTTCACTATATAACATCTTGTTTGGGGAGGTGTTCCTGGTTGCAATCACTGTGAAGAGGTTGCTGCAGCTTGAACTGCTGGTTCTTCTTGCACCTTGTTCCTGCTCGAGCTCTTGTTGGAGCTGTTGCTGAGAAGTGGTTGTGGAGCCATCATGGAGGCTGTTGCTGCTACAACAACAAGCTCCACTTGCTTATTCCTTCACTTGTGGTCCCTTCTTCATTTTCCTCAACTAGGTAGGATTCATACTCCTCTGGTTCAATTCGGTTTTCCATATGTATCAAGGAATTCATGAGGAACAGATCAGTCGTTACACTTGTGATTCTTTGTTTTCCTTCCAGTCATGGTAGAATTATTCTTGTTGGGAAGGAACAACTTGATTCTATTTAGAAATCAATTCTTACTCTACCTTTGATCTTTGTTCATGATCTGGAGTCATGTAGAAGTTCTAATCTTTATAGAACTATGTGAGAACTTTTACTTAATTGTTAGGTACTTAGAGCCTTGATTTAGATTCATGAAACACTTGGAGTTTTAGTGTTTATCTTGTAGGAATCTTCCCAACAAACCATTGTTAACAAGATCAGGCTTCCAGTACTACATTATGTCTAGTTCTAGCTAGACAAGCTTGAATTGTAAACCTCTCGTTTCATCTCGCTTGTTCAGTTTATAAACCACTGTGAGAGCTACCATTAAACTCTTCTATTTGATATCAAACATGTCTTGGTTCATAAGTTCTATAGTTAGGGTGTTTAGGATAGATTTGAAGTCATTTTTGGAAGTTCTGCAGCTACCTGTCGACAGCCAGCCCAAAGCTGTCGACAGGCGCATGTCTTCCAGAACTCCTGATGTCTGGACTGTAGCTATCTGTCGACAGCCAGCCCCACATAACCAGAAATCCTGAGCTCTGTCAGCTGCTACCTGTCGACAGCCCCTTCCTGGCTGTCGACAACTACAGTCCTGATTCAGATTTCTGCACTCTTTCATATCTGAATTCATGCTAAAACTTCATCCTAAAAGCCAAGAAAGTTACCCTCTCATTTACCTTGATATTTACTATCATTCTACTGCAAAGTTCAACCACTTTGTGTACCTTAACTTTCCTTGAATTATTCTTAAAGTTGTCAATTACGAATAGCACTCCGATTGGGTCTATTTTTCGGTACTCGGTAATTGGGTCTACAAAATCTGAACACCTTTGAGTTCATATGCTTGAACACCTTATGAGATGTGAATAATTGATGATGACATTATTGGGTCTTTGTACCCCCTATGATTTATATGTCTGTGCAAATAGGGCTGGTCCAGTCCTGGGAGGAGCACCCGAATTCATTTTCGGACCACGTGGAATGATAAAGGGCATCTGGATGTCTGGCATTACATTAAACATTTTCTGAATATGGTCATCATGATCCCTGTACTGTGAAACGGATATGTGAATAAATTCTTGAGTTATATATTTGAGTATGATCTGAGCTTTACTATCATTGCGTCAAGCTTACTGTTCTGAAATCTGGTGTGTCTCATTGATATTCTGTTCTGTCCTTGTCTTGGTTATCATGTATATATATTCTTGAACTATGAATTGAACTATGGAATTTGAATTCTACTGGGCTAGTTAGCTCATTATTTCCTACCATTTTCAGGTGATACAGCTGGGGATGACGCTTAAGGGTTTGAGTGTTGAGTGGTCTGACCGTGTCAAGCGAAGCCAACTAGTTTCAATTTCTGTTTAGTAGTGTGAAATGAGATGTATAAATTAAGTTGTTTTGATCTACTCCTCTCTTAGTTATTATGAGGAGCATCTGTGTAATAAAACTTCCGCTTATGACGTTATGAATAGATAGATAATTATTACCTTTTGTGCCTGTTTTTTTGTCACTTCCAATAAATAGCCTTTTATTAGGCCGTGACATGATCCAAGGCAAGTCCCCTTCAACCCCAAGCGGCCACGTGTCCAGAGGAATCAGATGAGAAGGCTTTAGCCGGAGTGTGTCGACACCCCTTCTGAGTGTGTCGACACACTGTCCCAGACGGGCAAAAACATCTCCTGGAAGCTGGGTCTAGTGTCGACACCACTATTGAGTGTGTCGACACACTGTCCCAATCAGACAAAAGGGTCTCCTGGAATCTGGAACTAGTGTCGACACCACCATTGAGTGTGTCGACACACTTTGACCCCATCTTCAAATATGGCTTCAGGGACAGTGATCTAGTGTCGACACCACCAAGGGATGTGTCGACACCATCATGACAAAAACTGTATGGCCCTGAAAATTTAACATATGAACTATTAGCACAATACATTATCATCAAAGTATGAAGTGTAAAAGGTTCAAACCATGTTGGTTGGGCATTATTATTCTATGAAAGAGGTATGTACCATGTTCTACCCAACAAGCACAAAATCACATAATGTCATCATCAAAACTAGAGAGAAAGAGAGAGAGATTAGTTAAAAAATTGTAGAACCACACTCAACCCAACATTCTCCCCCTTTTTTATGATGGCAACAATGAATCAACATGGAAGTTTGATTTTCTTAAACATGTGATTTTTTGGAGTCATTCATTCACATAATTCCAAGCATACAAGAACCATAGCAAGGACATTCAACATGTTCATCATACCAACAATTGTCATTAAAAGAGATTTTCTACAAAATGTGACAGTTGTCACAGTCAAAGACAAAATGTTGCTGACAAGCATCCCTTTTCAAAATGAATCATACCACCCTTCTCCCCCTTTGACAACATCAAAACAAGAAAATCCATCAAGAGGATGGAGGTGGAGGAGGGAGAGGGAGTAAAATAGACTCTATAGACTTCATTCTGGCCTCCATAGCAGATAAGTTTGTCCTCAGCTGAGTTTGCATGGTGGCCAAACGAGTATGCAACAGTTCTTCCATACGTTGATGATTGTCATACATGTTTGCTTGGAAAGAGCTGAGATCAACTGACACAGGTTGGGAGGCTGAAGAAGAGCTTGGAATAGAGCCATGACTGTGAAAAGAACGAAGCTCACTCTTGAGAGCTGCCATTTCTTGATCAATATGAGCTAACAAGTTCTTCATGCCTTCCATATCATCAACCAAGTGAGCAAAAGAAATTCGAGTCTTCGACACTTGAGAGACAGCTTCTTGACTATTGAAAAGACCTCGCTGAGTGTTAGCCAAAATTCCTTGGAGAACAATTTCAAGCTTGTCTTGAAGTTCTTTCAATTGGCCACAAGAATCTCCTAAGGTGCCAATAATCCTGTTGAATCTATGGGTTGCATGTTCTGCTAGCTCTTTCTGTCTAATGAACTGACCATTAACTGTACTTTCCAACCTTTGAATGCGAAGCTCAAATCTGTCGGCCAGTTGAAGTATAGAAGAATTAAGAGTGGCAAACTTGTCTTCAAGAAAGGTGTACAGCTATGGTGGAACAGAAGGTCCACCAGTAGAAGTGGATGCTAAACCAGGGAATTGGGGAAAAAAGGATGGAGGATCCACATCATGAGGTGGAGGTGAAGAACCAGGTAGTGTGGGTGAGTGGTGTGTATCTGGAGGAACTTGGACCTCAACCTCATGTGGGGGCTGAACCTCTGGAGCAGGTTGTGGTGATTGAACAGTAGGAGGTTGTTCCTCTTCTTCAGGTGCAGCAGGTGGCTCAACAATTGGCCCTCGACAAACTTGAGCACCCTCAATCTGAAATCCCATAAATTTTTGCAAATGTTTCAAACAATAAATATTGTTTTGTGGAATGGATTGAACTTTTTCATTTGCAAAAGAAACACCAAAATGCTGAAAGACAACAGTTAAATGTGCAGCATATGGCAGTGATCTATGAAGATCCGTCCTGGTTGTTTCAGACAATATTTGATACATGATCACATTCAAATTGACCTTGATATCTTTGAATGTCTGTGAGCCTGTCCCTTCCACTACCTTGTGGTGTGATGATCGTAGTGAGAATGTGATGAATTAACCGAAGGATAGGTGGAAATGTGTTTGTGTTGAACTTAGTGACATAGGTTTTCCTGGAGTCAGTTTGATCATGAGGCAGACCAGTAAGCAAGGTGTATGCTTCATGCAAGTCAAATTCAAAGTTATGGTAATCTTCCCCTTCATCAGAAATCTTGAACAGTCTAGAAGCTAGCTCAGTGGATAAAAGAATAGAAACCCGTTTCACTTCAGATTGAAAACCTTCTGGTTCAACAGACAAATTCTGATAGAATTCTTGCACCAGTCTAGGGTAGAAAGTACGAAATTCAAAAATAAAGGGCAGCCAGCCTTGAAACTTGAAAATTTTGATGAAATCAGGAAATGCACTGGAAAGTTCTCATCTTGCAAATCAACAGCCCTGGGCTTGAGAATAGGTTTCCCTTCAGAGACTATCTTGGAGGGTGTAGCTTCAAAAGGATGAGAAGAACCAGAGGAGGTGGAGGAGGATTCCTCTGAAGTGTCTGAAGAACTGGATAGAAGCTTCCTCCGGGGATGACGAGACACTTTGGGGGATTTCCCGAGACCGGAGGATGACAATCTACCTCGCTTGGAGGGAGTTGCAGAGGGGGAAGACACATCCCGTTGCCGTGTTGGATCATGGCGGCGCTTGCTCCGACATTCAGTTGGGGGTTCTTCGATGACAACCCCTTGAGCAGAAGCCCTAGACCTCGCACCCCTTTTTGGTGTCTGCTTGGGAGGCATCGCAACAAGCAGAGAAGAGAGGAAGATGATGGGGAGAAGGAGGAGATGGCGGGAACAAGAGAGAAAATCTCCTGTTTCCGTGGATATGAAAGGGGGTGGTGGGTTGTCCTGCAAACAAAAAAGGGCATATAAAAGGGCTCGATGCAAGAGAAGAAGAGGTAAGATGATCCGCCGGTACACTTTACCCTAAATAGTGTCTAATGAAGAAATCGGCCAGGAGAAGCAGTGGTGTCGACACAGGAGGGGACTGTGTCGACCTGACCAGTGATGGTGTCGACACATGAAGAGGACTGTGTCGACTTGGCTGGACAAAAACTGATGATATGTACAGGAAAAACTGGAAGGAAGTCTTTATGATGATGAAAGAAGTATGGAATCAACTTGTCAAGGATTTTTAATATGTTAAAGAATTCATTTGTCATTTCTTAACAAAAGCCCATTATTAATTCAAGGGTTAAACAGCAGCTTACAAGAGATGTTCATGGATTGTAATGAAACACTGAAAAGACATTTTGAATGATATAGGGCATTCAATACAAGCAATAGCCATCTTTCATATTCATCTAATCCAAGGTAATGAAAAATGTCTTTTAGAATGAAGTCAATTGTGATGAAATTAAACAGTCTTAAGCAATCTGAGTTGGGGCAAGGTTGTTTGTTTTGAGGGAATCTCCTTGGACATTTTTTTTTTAATCAAACTGTCAAATGTAGTAAATCTTGTTCACATAGGAACTAATACTTTTTACACACCATAGTCCCTGATTACTAAAGAATTGCTCATTATCCAGTTTCAAAGGGGCAAATGATAACCTTTTGACATGAAAATATACGTTTATAAGATGCCAATATTTCCAGTTACTCAGTTATCATCAATATTGTAAGGATTTTTGTTTTTATTCTGATTGACCCCTTGGAACAGAGATAGCAAAAACACCTCATGACATACATGGCACTTCATTCTGTGTGAAGGTTTGTAGTTTATTAGCATTAGTGCCATTGCTCTGTATAAAGAAACATTGAAGGAGAATATTATAAAACTGAATACAACATTTTCCCTCATCAGTTATAAAAGAGATGTCTAAATTCAATGCACATTTGAGCTTCATGTCTTTAAGAAATTTAAATTACTTTAGGAAGTCAGAATATAATTGAAGATTGCCTGTAAAGATGTAGTAGATCAGTCAAAAAGTCATTCTGGGGTTTCTTTTGAAAAATTAATGAACATCTCATGAATAGGAATTGTGTCAACACAATGAATGAATTCTGAGTTTATGTAAGAAAAGAGTTATGAATTCTTTAGCTCCCCCTGAGTTGATGATTCTAGAAGTCTTTCATTAAGATAAAGAGAATCAAAAGATTTTACAGCAAGAATGATTTTATTGAAGAACAAGGACTCCCCCTTAACAATTGCATACATGATTCTTGATACTTGGCGGAGACATATACTCACGCATAGTGAAACTGTCCAGACAAGCTTAACTTGTCTTTCTTCAAATCACCATTTGATATACTAAGAATTTCAATGCAATGTGAAAGTGAAGAACTTATTTGCAAAAATGGAAAGTGTTTCATTGGCAATGAAAATAGATAAAAGAATGTAAAGTGAAAGGAATATTTACATCATGAAGCAATTACTCCCCCTCAGAGTGTGCTTGAACAAAGACACACACAACACTCAACCCAATGATGGAGAGGTCAAGAAGAATGTGGACATGTGCATAACCCAAGCTCTCTCCTTAAAGATGAAAATCTATTTTCTGGAAGAGGCTTGGTGAAAATATTAGTAATTTGATTTTCAGTTTCAATGAAATGAAGCTCAAAAGATTTCTTAGCTACCTCATCCCTTAAGAAATGATGTCTTATTTCAATGTGTTTTGTGCGAGAATGCTGAATTGGGTTTTTAGACAGATTAATAGCACTAGTGTTATCACATAAAATGGGAATACAACCTAACTTATGATTATAGTCTAGGAGCTGGTGTTTCACCCAAAGAATTTGTGTGCCACAACACCCAGCTGCAACATACTCAGCCTCTGCAGTGGATAGAACAACTGAGTGTTGCTTTTTGGAAGCCCAAGAAATCAGGCATCCACAAGCCACTAGTACTTTTTCTATCAAGCTTACAACCTGCATAATCAGCATCACAATAAGCAATCAAATCTAATTTACAATCAGCAGGATACCAAATGCCAAGTTCACATGTTCCAACAATATATTTAAAGATTCTTTTGACAGCTAACATGTGACTTTCTTTAGGATTAGCTTGAAACCTTGCACACAAGCATACACTGAATTGAATATCAGGTCTAGAAGTAGTAAGATAAAGTAGAGATCAAATCATACCTCTGTATGTCTTTGGGTCTACTGACTTACCAAGTGAATCTTCTTCTAGTTTTACATTTACTGCAATTGGTGTGCTTGAGTGCTTGAGGTTCTGAAAGTTAAACCTTTTCAGAAGTTCTTTGACATACTTTGTTTGACTTATGAAGATCCCTTCACTGGTTTGGTTAACCTGTAATCCCAAAAAGAATTGTAAGTCGCCCATTAAACTCATTTCAAATTAAGTTTTCATTTGGTTAGCAAATTCAGTACACAGACCTTTATTTGTGGATCCAAAAATTATGTCATCAACATAAATTTGGACAGCAATTATTTGTTTATTCACTGTTTTTGTGAACAATGTTAGATCAACATTACCTCGAGAGTATCCTTTATCCAACAAGAATGAACTTAAACGATCATACCAAGCTCTTGGAGCTTGCTTGAGACCATAAAGAGCCTTGTGAAGTTTGAAAACATGATCAGAAAATTTTACATTTTCAAAGCCTGGAGGCTGTTCTACAAAAATATTTTCTTTTATGTAACCATTCAAAAAGGCACTTTTGACATCCATTTGGAAAACTTTAAATTTCAGAGATGATGCAAAAGCAAGAAATATCCTCACAGCTTCTAGCCTAGCTACAGGGGCAAATGACTCTTCAAAATCAATCTCAAACTCTTGATTGTACCCCTTGGCAACTAGTCTAGCTTTATTCCTAACAACTTGACCATTTTCATTCAGTTTATTTCTAAATACCCATCTAGTGCCAATAACAGATTGGTCACTAGGTCTAGGTACTAATTCCCACACTTGATTTCTGTCAAATTGATGAAGTTCATCATGCATGGCATTGATCCAATCTTCACTCATTAGAGCTTCATCAATTGACTTGGGTTCAATTTGGGAAATTAGTGCTAGTGGGTCTTCATGAATTGCATTAAAAAAGGATGATCTAGTTCTAACTCTATCATGCACATTGCCAACTACATTTTCAATTGGATGATCTCTCAAAAATCTATTTTCAGGAATTACCTCTTGAGATGCATTCAAGTCTGGAACAATATTACCTGATCCACTTGTGGTAGGTGAATGGTTGTCCAGAATTTCAAGTGAGTCGGTACTTTCCTCAACAGTTGGTGAAGATTCAACAATGAAATCATCTTCTTCCTTATTCTGAGGAACCCTGCAAGATGTAGAATCATCAATTGAGAATGAGTTTTCATCAAAGACTACATGTGGAGATTCTTCCACAGTTTTATTTTTGAGAATGTACACTCTAAAAGCTCTAGAGATTTTGAATAGCCAAGAAAAATGGCTTCATGACTTTTGACATCAAATTTATCAAATTTTCTTTATTGTTATTATGTACAAAGCATTTGCAACCAAAGACTTTAAAGTAAGACAAAGTTGGCTTTTTGTTTTTTAACAGTTCATAGGGGTTTTTTTTATTTTTGGTCTGACCAATGCTCTATTTAGAATGTGATTTGATGTGTTTACAGCTTTAGCCCAGAAGGATTTGGGCAATTTGCTTTCCAAGAGCATGGATCTAGCCATTTCCACAAGTGTTCTATTCTTCCTTTCCACAACTCCATTTTGTTCTGGAGTTCTTGAAGAAGAGAATTTATGGAAAATGTTTAGTTCAGCACACAAATTAGAAAAAGATTTGTTCTCAAATTCACCCCATGATCAGTTAGAATGGATTTGATTTTATGAGAAAAACCGGTTAAGGCAGAGGTGTAGAAGTTCTTGAATTCTAGACAAGCATCACTCTTGTGAGATAGAAAAATAACCCAAGTATATCTAGTAAAATCATCAATGATGACAAAACCATATCTTTTGCCACTAAGATTGAGAATCCTTGTTGGCCCAAAAAAATCCATATGAAGTAATTCTAGTGGCTTAGATGTGAGTACATCATTGAAGGTTTTAAAAGATTTTCTGGTTTGTTTTCCTTGAGCACATATCCCACAGAGTTGATTCTCAATGTTTGAAAAAGATTCAGGAAGTCCTTTAACTAGATTTAGCCTTAAGAGTTTATTTATTGTGTTGAAACTTGCATGACCAAGTCTTTTATGTCATGTCCATGCAATTTCATCTTTATTTGCAACTAAACAAATGTTTTCAGCAAAATTTTTGTCAAGATTGATCATGTAGACATTGTTCTCTCTCTTGCCAAAGAATTTTATTTTATCAGTTGAAGAATCAATTATTTTGCAAAAATCTGATTCAAACACAACCTTGTGACCTTTGTCACACAGTTGGCTAATACTCAACAAATTATAGTTCAAACCATCAACTAACAAACCATTTTCAATTGAGTTTGAGGAGGATCTACCAACCTTTCCAGATCCAATGATTTTCCCTTTATTTTTACCTCCAAATGTGACAGATCCTCCCTCCTTTTCAGTCAGAAATGAAAACTTTGTTCTGTCTCCTGTCATGTGTCGTGAACACCCACTATCAAGAAACCATACATTGGAGTTGGGTGCACGACCTTCCTGCAAAAATCAAATCAGAGAAGAGAAGATTTTGGTACCCAAACATTGTTGGGACCATCAGTGTGTTTGAGTAGAGACAATAGATCTTTTCTAATCCAAATTTGTGTTGTTTTTGGCATTTGATTTGTTTTAGAAGTGATTTCTCTTTTTGCCAACTTAGTATTTCTTTTTGGAATGAAAACATCAGTGTTCTTTCTTTCATAAGCATGGAGGTTATGCACTTGGGCATGATCATTCATGTATGGAAATTCAAACCAAGGATTCTGTTGGTATCTTGGGAATTTTGGATAAAAGAATTGTGAATGGTACCAATAAGGATTATGATACCATTGATTCCAAGAGTTGATCCAATCAGATTGATGTGTTATCTTGGATCTCCAAGAATTATCATGAAGATTTCTTTTGGTTTTTATTATTATTTGAGTTTTTGTTTGATTTTTTGTTTAACTGATTGTTGATTTTAGACTTGGATAGGTCGACCTGTGTTGGACTGGTGTCGACCCATTTTGTTTCTTTTAGTTAGAGACATTCTTTTTGTTTTGATTCTTGAAAATTTCAGATGTGTTATTTAACACTTGTTTATTGTTGTTTTCTGGACTAACACTTTTAACAAATTTTATTAGGGGAGTTTTTGAAGATTTTTCTTTCTTTTTATTAGATTTATTCTTCAAGGATTTTTGTGTGGTGAATCCTAGTCCATGTTTCTCAGTTCTCATTTTTGCTCCTAGTAAGGCATCAAGATTGTCTTTTCCTTTTGTAAAGGTTTCAATTACTTGTTCCTTTTCTTCCAGCAAGTTTTTCAGATTCTGAATCTCATCAATAGCTTGTTGCTTTTCCCTTTGTTGCAATTCCATTTTTTTAGAAAGTTTTTTAAAATCATTACTGGCCTTTTGAGATGCAAGTTTGAATTCATCAATTTCATTCAGAAGTTTTGTCTTTTCTTCATTGAGTTCATAGCTTCATTTTCAAGTTCAGAAATTCTTCTATTCAATGAAGTATCATGCATGGCATTTTCAAATTTCTTTTTCAGATATTTGTTGTCTTTTCTTATTTCAGAAAATTTTTCAACCAACTCAGCATATGCATCTTGCCAATCTTCAATAGTATATTGTTCAAAGGAAGTACTTACCTTTCCATCACTGCTGTTGGCCATAAAACACAGCTCCTCATTCCCTGAGCTTGAGGACTTCTCTTCTTCATCCTCACTTTGATCATCATCTGACCAAGTTGCTACCATAGCTTTAGGCTTCTTCATTTTGTTGTTCTTTTTGTACTTGTCCTTTTTATTCTCAGGACATTCCCCTTTCATATGTCCTGCCTTGTTGCACCTGTAGCAAATAATAGTCTCATCAGTTTTTTGATTTCTATTAGAATTAGCATTTGAAAAAGAAATATTCCTTTTGCCAGAAGAAAATTTCTTCTTTCCAGTGAATCTTCCTTTTCTTGATTTTAGAAATTTTCTGAATTGCCTAGTCATGAGGGCAAGTTCATCCTCATTGGACTCAGACTCTTCAAAACTTGATTTCTCTTGACTTTTATCTTTGTTACTTGATGAGGCTTTAAGTGCAACTGGTTTGGTTTTAAGCATATGCTCTTCATTTCTTTTCAAATTTATTTCATATGTCATTAAAGATCCTATAAGTTCATCCAAAGAGATTTTGGACAAATCCTTAGAATCTTCAATCACAGTGGCCTTAGTATGCCAGATAGATGAGAGAGAGCGCAAAATCTTTCTTACCAAATCAGCACCAGTGTACTCTTTGCAAACATTTCAGAAATTGATTCATCAGATTTCATCATGAACAATTCATATTCGGAAACAAGTATGTTTGCTTTAGTTTCCCTAACTTGAGATGTTCCCTCATACATTAATTCAAGTTTATCCCACATCTCTTTAGCAGATTTATACATGGATATTCTTGAATATTCTTTAGGGTGGACTGCACACTGAAGCATGTTCATGGCACTGTAGTTAAGAGTGGCCCTCCTAATCTGTTCTCTAGTCCAATTCTCCTCATCTCCTTGATTTTCATAAGGACCCACTTCAACTACCTTCCAGATTTCATAGTTTTGAGCCCTAAGAAAAACTTACATGTGATTTTTCCAATAGGAGTAATCAGACCCATTGAAAAATGGTGGCCTATTAATGGAATGACCTTTAGCAACAAAACCTCGAGAATCCATTAAGTAGGAAGCAAAACAGAAACAAGACAATCAACCAATTCAAGCAAGTGTCACACAAAAAGCAGACAAAAACACTCAAATCAGATCAGAACAATTGTGAACCCGCTCTGATACCAATTGTAGGATCGAGTGATTAGGTGAAGCAGATCTAGAAGGGGGGTTGAATAGATCTGTTACCAATTTTTGCGGAAGCTTAAGAAAATTAAAACTATTTTAACTCAGAGATCTAATCACAGAAACAATTTCTAAATCTAAGGTATGAGTGTGTGAAAGAAGGTGTGAGACAATTAAGTAATCAGTGTGAAATCGCAATCCTATGCAATCATCTAACGTAGATCAACAAATCAAACCATTGCACATAGGATTTTTTAGGTGGTTCAGAAATCACACTTGTGATCCCTACGTCCACCCCTCACACAGTGAGGACACACTACTCAAAATTTGAGTACAACTCATACTGGAGCACGATGACTCCAACACCCTTGAGTTCAACAACTTACACATAAATTCTAGAGCACACTCGCTCCAGAAACTGAGCACACTTGCTCAACCACACACTGAGTAGACAACTCACACAAACCGAGCTCAATAGCTCACAAGACACAAGCTAGATCAAGACCAACACAAATCAAATCCTCTAGCAAAGATCTGATTCAAGACAAATACATTCACAGAAACTTGTGCAACACTTCATGCACAAATCCCATGGATGAATCAGGAGAGCAACTTCAGAAATGATAGGAATAGATACAGTATTTGTGTCCTCCGATGGAGATTCCATTGTAGAAGGTTGAATTGAAGAGATTCGTTGATGCTTTCAATCACTTAGCGATGCTCTGCTTCAGTAGCCTTTGGATCACCAAAATTTTCTTCAATTCCTTGCTTCTGCTAGATCTGCTCCTTTGAGAGGTGCTTCAGCTCCTTCTACAGAGTTCTCCTTCGATCCCTTGTGCTGTCCAAGGATGTAGATAGATCACCACAGCAACCAGATGAACGAGAGCAGGAGATTCCCCTTTTTGCCGCCAAAAGCTTTTTCTGGAATATTCTGGAGGTCTCCTCACTTTTGGGGGGGCGATCATTGGGGGTATATATAGCCCCAAAAGTCCAGTTGTACCCTTGGGATGCGTGGGCACATGATCCAAGGCAAGTCCCCTTGAACCCCAAGCGGCCACGTGTCCATAGGAATCAGATGTGAAGGATTTAGCCAGAGTGTGTCGACACCCCTTCTGAGTGTGTCGACACACTGTCCCAGACGGGCAAAAACATCTCCTGGAAGCTGGGTCTAGTGTCGACACCACTATTGAGTGTGTCGACACACTGTCCCAGTCAGACAAAAGGGTCTCCTAGAATCCGGATCTAGTGTCGACACCACCATTGAGTGTGTCGACACACTTTGACCCTATCTTCAAATATGGCTTCAGGGACAGTGATCCAGTGTCGACACCACCAAGGGATGTGTCGACACCATCATGACAAAAACAGTATGGCCCTGAAAATTTAACATATAAACTATTAGCACAATACATTATCATCAAAGTATGAAGTGTAAAATGTTCAAACATGTTGGTTGAGCATTATTATTCTATGAAAGAGGTATGTACCATGTTCTACCCACAAGCACAATCACAATGTCATCATCAAAACTAGAGAGCCTCAAGAGTTCGCCTATAACAACAGTTTTTATGGGAGTTTTCGCATGGCTCCGTTTGAGGCTTTGTATGGGCGGCCCTGTAGATCTCCTTTATGCTGGGAGGAAACAGGTGATAGGCAGTTGATAGGTCCAGAGTTAGTATAGGAGACTTCGGATAAGATTCAGCTTATCAAGCAGTGGCTTGTTGCGGCACAGGATAGGCAGAAGAGCTATGCCGACAACAGGAGGAAGGATTTGGAGTTCGAGGTTGGTGAGCATGTTTTTCTAAAGGTTTCACCTACTCGAGGTGTTGTCAGGTATGGCAGGCATAGTAAGTTGAGTCCTAGAATCATTGGCCCATATGAGATTCTCAGGCGTATGGGCAACGTGGCATATGAGCTAGCCTTACCCCCAGCGCTAGCGAGTGTGCATCCTGTATTCAACGTATCTATGCTCAGGAGGTATGTGCGAGATCCGTCTCATGTGATTAGTCACGAGCCAGTGGAGATTCAGCCAGACTTGTCACATGTTGAGCAACCCATAGCTATCCTTGATCGGAAGGTTCAGCACCTCAGGAACAAGAGCATTACGTCCGTGAAGGTGCTATGGCGGAACTTCTCGCGAGAAGAAGCTAATTGGGAGCTTGAGGATGCTATGAAGAAGAAGTATCCCCACTTGTTTGATTAGTTTCATTCTAACTTCGAGGACGAAGTTTCTTTAAGGGGGAGAGGGTGTAAGGCCCTCGAACTTTGTTCTTTATTTGAATTTTGTCATATGATGATTAGTTGCTTTTGTGTATATATATATATATATATATATATATATATATATATATATATAGTAATGTTGTGGTACGGCGGTGCGGCACCGCCGTACCACAGCCCACACCATCGGATCTCCATCCGACGGTGTGTTTTAAAAAAAAACGGACCTTGCGTTTCGCGCGCCTGTGGCGCGCGAAATGCACGGTCCAGCCTGGGGCCGTTGGATCTGGGATCCAACGGGTCCAGCCTGGGGCCGTTGGATCTGGGATCCAACGGCCCCAGCTGGGATACGGCAGGGCCGCACCCAGCGGCCTGCCGTATCCCAGCATAAATAAATATATATATATATATATATATATATATATATATATATATATATATATATATATATATATATAATTCTGTACATATTGTATTCAAATGATGTTGTACATATGTATATGTGTTTATTTATGTACATATTGTTTTATTTACATTGTACATATTGTATTTAAATAATATGATGTATAGAGTATGTAAATTATAAGGTGAATACATGTTTATCTGTTTTCTGGCCGAAATGCCAATTGACGTCAACATATGTGGACGTTTATGGGGAGTTGATGTCCAGATCGATGGACGCCAATTCCCAGTAAACAGAAACCATATGGCCGTTTATTTCCCAGAAATTGTTGCGGTTTCAGATCTGGAAACGGTTGTGTTTCCTTCAGTTCCAATTTTGGAAACTACCTTACAATGGTAGGATTCTAACCTAAATGCATACCCCGATCTCCTTAGCTTATAAAAACACCCAATTTCGGCCTGATTAAGTCTTTTGGCCTTTGAGAAACCCTAGAACTTTCTGTGCGAAAAATTGATCTTTGACGACTTCGATCCGGCGATTGGAGAGTTCTCTTGGCAATCTGCATCGACTAGGAGAGGCTCCAGACTTTGGTGAGGCTTCCTCGACTTCGGTGTGCAACCTGCATCAACACAGAAGCCGGTTCGGAAGAAGATTTGGGCGCTTCTTGGCTTGGCCGAGCAGAGCATCTTCGGCAATTTAATCCCCTTTGTCAATTTTTCTGAGGCAAGTAATTGAGGGATATCATCCCTACACATATCCTCTACGTCCTAGGATTTTATGGGAATTTTCCTCGTGTCCTGGAACCCTCATTCGTCAAGATTTATGCATTCAGTCTGCATTTCTGCAAACAGGAACTTAACGGCCAGCTTGTTGCGATTAATATCCTGAGTTAGCGACAACATCGTGTGCCGTTAACCCCTGTTGGCGGCAAGCCCTTTGCCGCCAAGTTCTTCAAGCTTTGCAGAATGGTTGTTTTGATCTATGTAGTGTGTTTTTCAGATTTTTGGGTATATGTGCATGCTATGAAAGTCTTATTTGGTTAAGAACAGTCATTAGGTCATATCATGAGGAAGTGTCGAATTTCTGTAGTTAGTTTTATTTATTAAAATTTCTGTATTAGGACTATGAGCATGATTGGACCATGATTAATCTTATATAAATAGATCCGTTGTGATTTAGGGTTTCATTAATTTTCCATGTTCGTATTATGACTATTTTCAGGATTTGAAACTGTTAGGTATGACTATCTTACTGTGAACCATGTGTAATTAGATTTGTCAATAAATATGCTTGGAATCTGTTTTAATTATTATAATTAGTTTACAGATTCGAAAAATCTAAAAAATTGAGCATGTGACATGTTATTTGTTTAGAACCTGTGATAAAAATTTCGTTCTGTTTTCATGACAGTAGGTATTGTTATTGATTTAATAAGGGAAAATGACCATATTGAGCATATTAAGTTTAATTATGCGTAATTCAGTGATTAGCAACATGATTAGGATTGTGTTATGATCTAATTATCATGAGAACAGTAGCATCGTGTTGTGGAAACTGAAACATGTGCAATTGTTATATAATACATGTAAATGTGTTAAATGGTGCATGAGAATCATGTAAACAACGTGATAAAGTGGAATGTGAAAATTGTGCCGATAGTGACACTGCTACCATAGAGGGCTGTGGAACCATACTGTAGTAAAGTCCCTGCGGGAAGGTTCAATGTGTGTGATATCCTATGGGCATTAGGATGAAATCCTGGAGGTGGACAAGTACCACTGGTTAGGGTGGAGAGTGCTTCTCCCAATTCTGCGCAGTTAACCAAGATATGTCACTGTGTTGCCAAGATGATGGGTATGTGTATGTGAATATGTGTGTCCTTCTAGTCGTGGTTTGGCCTATGTGTCACGGCAACTAAGTGTAAAAAATGTAAATATGTGAATGTGAACATGTGAATTGTGCAATGTGAATTATGAGCATGTGATAGTGTAATATGAAAGTGTTAGCATGTGAAAATGTGATACCATGTGTAATTGTGATTTATTTACATTAAAACAGCAAGCTAAATGTGTAAATAAATGTGATAATTGCATGTGAAAATGGTTAGATATCATTCTAGGTATGTTATTTACCTTGTACATTATTCCATGCTCTAATGGTGTATAATTGTGAAGTAAATTAAGTAAGATTTGAACCTTTGAATCATGTTGGTTACAATGTGTAGAAAACAGGCCATAGGCTTTCATATTTAGTTGTTAAGTAACATGAAGCATGTACCATGATTATTCCTAAATGTTTAAAAAGAGTAGCATGTGTATATGATATGTGTAAAGTTGTATCCTTATATTGCTTGCTGGGTCTTTTAGAAGACTCATCCTTGCTTCGGCGTACAGGTGTGACAGGTACCTCCATTCCTGAGGAGGACATTGAGATGAGCGACTCTGAGCACGAGGAGTAGTTGCACTCTGTTGGACTATACTTCATTGTACTTTTCTTTCACTAGTATGTAAACAATGGAATTATGTACTTCATGTGGACAGTGTACTTTACTTGGAATTGTAATTAATGTGTACATTAGTATTTTCTTTACTTGCTATACAGACTGTGGATATGATGATGATGATGGAATAAGAATTGTTCTTTTATTTTCACTGTAATCTTTTGTTATTCATGTACATATCAACCTATTGTTTAGTGTTGGGTAAATGTCCCACTGTAATGACGCCCTTTGTACCGACGTGGATGGTATAATCGTACCAGTATAAAGAGGGTTGTTACACATTAACTTACTAGTAATTAACAATTAAACTAACACATGTTCATGCTATAACATAGATGATTAAACATGGAATCTATTACACAAAGCTATACTAACTCATGTATAACAAGAATTCTAAATATATTCACTTATAACATGGTGTCACTAACATGGGAGTATTCATATAATCACATACTTGCAATTCTTACTTTCACATAACACTAACGCATGGCTTATATTAAAACTTATAACATGATACTACTAACATGCTCATCAAGTAATTACTAATTCATGGACATAATTAACATACTTCTACACATGGTACTAATCATGATATCACAATTATCATTTAAAATAAATCACATTAACACATGCATTATTTTCTCATAGCATATTCACATGCACTTTTACCTTTGCTTCCATATGTACTTATTCTCACATTTATCATATTCACATTCACTTACACTTAGTTTCACGTGGCTTTCACATAGTTTTGACTTTTCACGATCACATATCACATCACTTGCACATACCTTGTGCCACATTCACATATCACTTTACACATTATTCACATATTCACTTTTACACAAGCCGAGACACAGCCCAAACCACCACTAGAAAGATCACACAATCACATACACATACTTAATCACCAGGCAAAGCGATCAAGTCTTGGTTACTGCGCAGAACCGGGGGAAGCCCTCCCCACCATTACCAGTGGAACTTGTCCACCTCCAGGATTTCACATGACCTGTTGTCCCAGGTGTCACATAACACAATTGAGCCTTCCCATATGGGCACTACTACAGTACGGCTCCACACAATCTATGGTGGCAGTGTCTCATTGGCACAACTTTTATCTTTCACATTATCATGTTATTCATGCACACATGTCACATATTCTCTCTCTTTCCATGCACACACACACATATAACATGCAACATATATTAATCACTTCCAAATACTCAGATTAATCATGAACAGTAATTAATAGAACCTAATCATGATACTAATCATGTTTTTAAACATGTTTGGGACTTATTATTATTAAAACATGGTATTGAAAGCTTCAAAAATTCATAACTAATTGTATAGTGATCAGAACATGCTCAAATTTTAACCACTAGGTAGATATACTTGACAGAACATATCAATACTTTTTCATAATTTTCATAGAAGTACAACTATTTTTCATAATTAAAGTCAAAAATCAGGTTATTATTCATAAAAGTACTAATTATTCATGAACAGAAATAAAACGAGATTCACAAGCCCTAAATCATGCTTACATTAGTCTAACAAATTGAAGTATATCATATAATGATTTTTATAACATGTATACATCATGAAAATTAGAATTATCAAGTATTCACATGCTTTTTCCTATAAACAGAAACTCCAATAATTACCATAATTAACAAAAATAAATTTAGGATTACCCAAACTCATCATGATGATTAACAGGTCAAGACAGAATGAAAAGAACTCAAAAACCATCATAGAATCTCACAAAACCATCATAAATGGTGAAACTGTAAATTTCTGGACAAGATGAACTTGACGTCAACATCTGTTGCGGTTAAGTTCACGTTAACGGCCAACTTGTGGCCGTCAACCTCCCAGACTGCACAAAATGCAGACCGAGGGCAAGAAAATATGGCAAATGGCATCGAAACAATTTTCTAAAAATCTAGAAAAATAGGAAAACCCTAGGGGACAAGTCCACAGAGAGAAACCCTTAAGTTACTTGCCTCAAGAAAACTCTACAACATGAGAATTTAGCCGATAAAGCCCTATTTTGCACCCAAAGAGGTATCCTCCAAGCACGATTAAATCCTCCATCTTGAGCACGATCCGACCACGATCTCCTCGTCTAAAGCCTTCCTTTCAGGTCGTGGAAGCTTTCTCTTCACAACAACAACCTCGAACATGCAGCAACACGGCCGATCTACCTCGGGATTGCCCTCTCTCTCTCTCCTCTCACAACACCCAAATCCTAGCAAGAGAGCAAAAGTTCTCTCCCCATACCTAACCCTCTCTATATATAGTGTAATGTCGCGCGTTTTTCGGATCTTCGTGGATCCTTGCTTAGCGGGTTTGGTGGCCAGTGTGTGGCCTATTAGTCTGTGTTTCAAGTGTTTTCGCCGATTGTGAGGCTTTGTGGGCCGGCAGATTGGGCCCAAAGCGCTCACAGGTTTTCTGCCTGTGAACGCGACAGGGGTGTGTGTCGCGTTCTGAACGCGACGGCCCTGGTGGTCGCGTTCTGCTTGCCGACTGAGATGCGGTCCTCGTCTGCATGTGTGCCACGTGTCGCGCATTGGGCGACTTGCTAACGTTGGCCTTGGGAAGGCGACGGCCTAGGATGTCGCGTTCAGGTCGCAACGGAGGGCTACGTCGCGTTCCCAACCACGATGTGTTTTTTTTTAAGCAAGGTCGGCCGAACAGAGCTCAGCAAGCTCTGCTCGGCCAAGGGAGGCTACTGCGGTGGATTTCCGGGTGATCCGGAGTTCTGGAGGAGTTTTTGGCATGCTCTCGCCGCAAGGACGTCGCATGGATCAGGGGAGACGTCGTGCCGTGATTGGTTTGCGGGTTCTTCGTGAAGGTAGGGAGAATCCATCTCGTTTTGTTGCATGAATTGTATGTAATGCATGTTTAGATTGTTTATCGTTTTAAAAATAGTAGATACCATTATAGGGCAATGAAATGAGCATGAAAAATGGGTTGAAACATAGTTTAGGGCGGTTTGTATGGAAGATCTGGAGAAGGGTTTCCAGATTAGGGTTTCGCCTGTGAAGGCGACAGCCCAAGGTGTCGCGTTTAGGACACGACAACCCGACCCATCGCGTTCAGGTTCTTGAATACGACATATCGGGGTGTCGCGTTCTGAAGGCGACATTACCCCAAGTCGCGACCTCAGCCGAGAGGTCTTGTTGTGCATGTTTTAAACGGTACGATTATTCGATTATCGATGTCTTATGTGCATGGTTGGTGTGGGTGGTGCATTGGCACCTGTAGCGCTCATTGAGCGTGTCGTCCATGTGGTGGACGTGTTGTTTATGTGGTTGATAAATGGTTTGTATGGTTTGAGCGATATATATATATATATGGTTGGTTTGTAGTGACTGGGCAGTGAGGTTCCGGTGTGAACCTAGCCTTGGTCCTTTAATGTTTATTATAGATTATCTATTTAAGATGGTTTAATTGGAAAAGTGTGAGTACGATTATTAAGTGGTTATTGTGCCATGAGCTTAATGCAGCCTTAGAGGTCACCTTGTGACCAATGACAGGCCAAGTTATTATTGTTTAATGTAAATTGTGTATGTGTTTGTGTAGGCAAGCTTGTGGGTCACAGAGTGACTGGGACAAGCTATTCCTCACATGTGTACCGTGGTTTGTAATAAAGATAATATGTGTAGGTATTGTGGTTTGTGCATTTCCGAGTGTGGTGGTCCGGCACCTATTCTGGAATACCTCTCTAGTTGGGTACCCCAGGTTTTGTGTGAGCCATGCACGTTAGTGCTCGGGGTTTGTTCCGATACGGTATGTACCGTCGAGGTCTGTGTCGTTTGTCCTGGACACCCTCACTCCTGTGTTTGAGTTATACATCTGGCTGAGGGAAAGATGACAGAGGGCAATGACTTGTATTTGTGGGTGTGCGGTCGCTTGTAGCGTGCTCGTGGTTGGGGGTCCGAACACCATTAGTCGACACTGGTCACCAGCTAGTCCTATTTTTTAGTGCCTCACTTTAGGGAGCTTAGGCCAGAGTCCCTAAAGGTGCTAGGCATGGGCCTGCAGCTGTGTGGTCTGCAGGTGTGGTGTTGGTTGGTCTCCACTGTTCTTTAGCTTGTGCTTGTGGAGCGGCAGTTGGACCTTTCGTCTGTGACTGCGAGACTGAGAGGTAGTTCTTGTGTTGTGTTGTCCGGGTTGGATACTGGCGTCATGAACCGGTAGTCTGTTCCCGTGTGGTGGCGTCGTTCTTTTAGACTCGTGCTTTTCCAATGGTTGTGACCTGTGTGAGTGTGACTCGCTGGTAGAGGTTTAGTCATTGTGGTGTGCCCTGGTGGTGGCACAATTCTGGTTATGGTTCCGTTGTGGTACCTCGTGGTAGTAGGTACATGTACCCTTTGCGAGTAGTTTTGTGTTGTGGTACATTGTGTACCAGTCCCTTCAAGTGTTGAGGTGGACTTGTGTTCTGTGGAGGTCTGTGGAATGACCTTCCACGTGTTGTGTTTCTACTCGTCTCCGAGTAAGCTTCCGATTATGTTTTTGATGTGAGGTGTTGGTGTGAGGTGGGTTGGCTAGCTGATGCCAGTCCTGTTACCCTTCGTGGGTAGGTTGCCTGTGAGGCTTGTAGCTTAGGCGACCAGTTGTTATAATAGTTTGCCTATGAGGCATGTGGCCTAGGCATTTCAATTATTTAGCAGACTAGTAGTGTTGTGCTAGTCCTATTAACCCTCTTCTTTCTGGGGTTGGTATTAGCTGATGTAATTGTGTTTAGTTGTTATTAATTATACTTTGTTGTGAGCATGATATGGTTTGACTTTCAGTGTTGCCAGTGAGACCTTCTGGGGTTGAGGTGTCTTTAGTGTTGTGTGTTGTTTTTGGGTGGTCCCTACTGAGCCAGTGACTTGTTGAGGCTTACTCCCCAACAGTTCTTTTCAGGCTTACCGTTGGTATGGCTTGCAAAGGCGTTGTGGCAGACTTGGTCCACCAGTAGTAGTGTTAGATGTGTGAGCTTGTGCTCTCTCGGAGTATGCCCCAGGTAGTTGTACTTTTTAATTGGACATGTAATAATGTATTGGGACAGTTGTAAATTGTTATATGCAGATATGAGCACATGTACTTTCTTGTGTCTTATACTGTTGTGGTTATCTTTTATATTCTTACTGGACATGTGTACGAGCTATCCCTTGCGAGACTTCGGTCTGATCGCGGGAGGCGGACTTGGATATGGAGCCTTAATGGGCAAAAATATCCAGGGTCGTTACATATAAAGAGCCAAGGTCATGATTGGGGTAAGATCCTTGCCCTAACACGACTCTATTCCTTCAAACCTATAAAAAAAACCATAAGTTTTGGAGAAAAACTCGGACTAGAACATGCAGAAGTTGACATTAACAAATTAAATATTGACGTCAATAGTTGTTGACGTCAAGATTCCAAGAAAACTTGACGTCAAAACATGTCGACATCAACACAAAATAGATGGCAATCAAAATTACCGTCAGATCAAGTAGCAGTTTGACGTCAAGGGATGTTGACGTCAACACATATTGACGTTACAATTCTTGACATCAAGAGCCCCCCTCGTAGCAGACCCTTGATTCAGCTGAAACATGTCGTCTGGGGTCTCAAATACCGACCAAACGAATTTTTAAAAGTGCAAACCTGTAGAAAACTTGATGGGCCTTACATGTTACCAGAAACTAATAATGAACGTAGAAGAGGTAGAAGAAAAAGAAACACATCATAGTACACAATAGCTTAGGTGGTTTGGCTAAACAAGGATTGTGCGCCTACGTCCACCCCTCACACACTGATGTGGCAACACACTACTCTGAACTTGACTAGAGATACAGAGTACAACCCCTCTACACACACAGAGAGACACACATGTCTCAACAGTGACAAGACCTCGCTATCAAACACACATATGCTCGTAAACCATGAGCACAACTCTCACACACACATGGACATGTAAAATAAATGTTGTGAGAAGTTTCTCAACCCAAAGAACAAGAGAAAGAAGTAGAAACACAAAGTTCAAATTTCCCCTGTTTGCGTTGTTGAAAAACGTTGGAGTAGAAGTGTAACACTCCGAAAATTCTATTTACTAGAAAACTGTGAATAATTGGATTATTAAACAAGATTATTTTCATAGGTTATAGTTAACTTCAATTTAGGACTAATTGGTGATAATAAATGTTGTTCCAGTAATGTACTTAGAGGTGCACGCTCCAACAGGACGACACCGAAATTCTGTAACGAAAATAAAATCTGAAAACACCATAATTTCTAGAAAATGTGGTGATATCAGAAATGTAAATATCCAGATTTGTTGATGTGCGGATTTCGAGATTAAGCCGACGTAACTATTTTCCGGACGATTTTTCACCTAGTGCAAAATAAATTCTAAAAATTAAACTAAAATTACCATAATTTGTAAAACGATTACATTAGCCTATGGCTGAAATTTCAACACAAATGGACATCATTTGAATATGTTTACATGAGGATCTTTGGGACAACTGAATTATGGGCATAGTTGTCAAGGCGTCAAGGCGACCAAGGCGTAGGTGGGGTCTCGGATCGCCTAAGCACTTAGGCGCTCGCCTAAGCGAAGCCTAGGCGTTTAGGACGGAACCAAGTATGAGTTGTTTTCAAATGTCCCTCTTACATGATATTTATGTATCTATAAATTATATAATGATGAAAATTCAATAAAAAATATCATAATATGACAGACATAAAGACAATGAAAGCAACAAAAATTAAACTCCAAGCAAACAAACTCACATTATATATCATAAAGTCATAAAAAATCTAAATTGACATCTTCAAATAAATAAGCACACTAAATAAGAACAAGAAGTGCAAATATCATTCTATCATCAGAAAACTAATTTTCAACTTTTAAAACAAACCAGTGAATACACATACATGTAAATATGTTAAATAAAAATAAGAAGTGCATTATCTTAACACACTTAAAACAAGTAAAAACTAAATGAGTCCATTACATAATCCCACAATATGTCTAAAAATTGAAAAGAAACTAGAAAATGACAACTCTCATGTATTTGGGTGATGATAGTTTAAGTTTGACCAAATCCTTAGAGATCTCAAACAGACTGTGTTGTCAGTAGAAGAGCGGCTCCCTTAGAGAAGTCATATGCACGTTTGACTTTTTTTACCGGACTTTAGATTTTTAGTGTTCCATATGGTTTATTTGAATTATCAAATTTTTAGATAAGTCAAATTATGAGAGATTAGAAAGTTAGCATTTCGCTAAAATCATCGAAATCGTGATTTTCTTCTTCGATGGGAGAGTTGACTTTTTTTTGGTAAGAGATATTTTTTTTTGATATTTTTATTGGATTCAAATGGGGGGTACTTCCTTATTTACATGTAATATCTTAAGTAAATGAAACAATGATATTCAGGTAAATAAGATGTTTCCTGGAATCGGGCTGGACTCAGCCCTGAAAACTGACTTGAATCTACTGTCTAAGTGGGATATTGCGGACCCCTAAAGGGTCTAGGCACGCCCAGGCGCCCCTGGCGTGCGCCTTGGCCGCCTTAGCGGCGCTTTGGGGCGCCTTTTCTACTCTTAGAAAGGCGAGGTGTTTTAAGGAGGCTAAGGAAGCGCCTTGGCGCTTAAGCGGCGCCTAGGCGCCGCCTAGGCGTCCGCCTTGACAACTATGATTATGGGCTATTCAGGGTGACTATTTTCTGGGATTAATTGTGCTCACGTGGCAGGAGCTAAGTAGGACACTTCATGTGCGTTAGAGGCTTACACGCTTACACCTTATGTGTAAGTCTTAGAAACCATGCATGGCAAGCGCGGCTTGGCATGGTTTAGGGGGTTTCCTATGACTCCACCTGTTGGGCTACATGCCAACATGCATGGAAGTCTGGGAGTTTATATAAGACCTTCCTCCACCCATCGTGTGGATCTTTCCACCTCCTACTTGGTGTCTTTCTGCTACTGCTGTTGTTGTCCTACTGGAGGTGTTGCTACTAGAGCTGCTGCTTCGACTGCCCTTGCTCCTGTTGCCACTATTGCTGCTTAGCCGTAGCGGCTGCTGAGTTGTGTTCCTGAAGATGCTGAGCTGCTCCAACTAAAGTTGCCATGGCACTTGCTGAAGTTGCTGTCATTTCTACAGTTGTTGCTGCTGTAGCTACTATAGCCATCACCCCTGTCGTTGCTACCACTCTGTCAGCACTATTGTCTTCCTTGCTGAGCAAAAGATATCCTTACTTGGAGAGGAGGGGATTTCGTTGGTCTTGAAGTCAAGTAGGTTCCCCTATGACTCTTTTTCCATTCCTTGTTTCATACTTATGCTTTCCACTTGTACAACCCATGTTCCTATTTGTTCCATGTTCTGTAGGTTCCTTTCTACGTTTCCTCTCCAAATATCCCCTTTCATGTTAAGAAATCCAGGTTTAGGCATTAGACCATGTTCACACTTGTCACTGATTCTGGAAACATCATTAGAATTGTTTTTCTATTCCTTGTAATCATGCTTTAGTTAGTATTCTGTTACTCCAAGCATGTTGATGGAAATCTTCTCTTTTGTTACAAGAGAAAGTGTTTTGAAAGAGTTATGTCGTCAGCTATCATCTTGTCATAGGTGTATATGCTACAGTATGTCCCTATTTTTCCACTTGATTCCCTCATCTAAGTGATGTTTAGGAGTGTGTACGAGACCCTCCTTGATGTTGTTAAGTATGAGTGAATTCATAGGAACATTCAAAAAGAGTCTTTAGAGATGTATAGATCCATTTCTAGAAGCCAGATCTGCAGTTGTCGACAGCTAGAAGTCATCTATCGACAGACCTCAAGTTCAAAGAACCCAGAACTTCTGAAAAATCAGTAACTGTCGACAGATAGCTCTCATCTGTCGACAGATGACCCTGACCTGTTTGCAGATGACCCTTACCTGTCGATAGGCACAGTCCAAATTCCAAAAACATGGTTCTGGGAAGGTGGCTGTCGACACATGCTGCCCTGTTGTGTTTTCAGCACCAATTCTTGTCCCGTCCTTTGAAGACTCACTATACTATTGACCCTATGAGTTGTTTACCTTATTTCCTTGGATTTTAAACAACTCTATGACCAAGATGATTTGATTACTCATTCAACAAAATATCTTTTGAATTTATATCCCTATTGTGCTCGTGAAATATAACTTATGATCTGAAGACAGTGCTTTCTTCAAAGAGGGAATTAGGATCACTTGTGGTCAGCTGTGGGCGACAGTTTGTAAGTAAATCCAAGTCAATGGCCTGATGATGGTGGGTAATAAACCCCGTTCTTGCGCAATGAACAAGATCCAAGATGCTGGAATCGTCTAGGCTTTGAGGATGTATTTACGTTATTTAGTAACCTCTTGAGAGCAGTATGATGCCTGTCGAATTCGTTTCAAAATCAAGTTATGATCTGAATTTTTGTAAGACATATGTGACTTTTGTTCTGAGATTCGTTTGAGCCCGTTATGAAACCAACTTGGGCTATATGTTTATGTTAAGTATGAAGTTCATGAGAAAGTATGTTTTGATCAATATACACACTTTTTGAATACTCACTTAGTTATGCAATTGAAACTCCTATCTTTACGCTTACTTTCACCTACTGAGTCCTCCAACTCATGCCTTTCTTTCCTCCACCCCCTTTCAGATTGAAGGTAAGTGCAATCTCAGCTACAGATTATTCACAACTCTGCTGGTGATGAAGAAGAAGAAGAAGAAGAACATAGCTTCTGTGACTCTTTAGAGATTTTTTTGTACTATTAAAAGTCTAGAGAGAGAAAGTTTGGCTTTATGTAAATAATGGGTGTTAATACTTAGTTACTTTGTTGAGGTATAATACTTCCAAAGATGTCTTTGTGGAATGGTTTGCTAGTCATGGGCACTACATAGATTTGTCTGCCCATAACGAAGTTTGTTAGTGTAACCCCTCTTCTGATCTAGAGCTATGTGATATGTATATATGTGTGTGTGTGCGGTCGGAGGATGGTGTTTCAGAGGTGGTGTCAGAGCAAATCGGTTGAGGATCCAAATACTATAGAGTTATTGGTCTTCAACATCCTGTTGTGACCTTTGAGGATGGTTGAAAACCTGAGGTTAAGCTAGATAAGTAAAGTTGGATATAGATTGTATTGAGTATGAAATGAATATCTAGATGTAGGATTTCCTCTTTCTTGTCTCCTTCTTCAGTTAGAACCTTGAGTTTAAGTGTCAATCATGATCTTACCTTGATTTGTGTTCCAAAAAAAAAAACCAATGGAAATGTCTTTCTTATCCATTATGATCATGTTTCATTTAGTTTATGTCCATGCCTAGGGTTGATGTTGATGTGCACTTAACGTGGACTTTCCACTAGATGCAAGGAAGACTCTCTTAAAAGAAGTTATATCTACAGGACCTTCCTAGCATAAGTTTTCCCATGCTATCCATGCTGTAAAGATTTCCTCTTTATTCTATTCTTTTCTCCATAAAATATGTGTCAAGAATTGTATATAAGATCCACTAGATGTTGTTTGATTCTTCATGGAAGATAGGAACTCTTAGAAGAGTCTCCTAAGTTGATGTTAAACCATTTCTGGAAGATCAACCTACATCTTTCGACAGACAGAACCCAGCTGTCGACATGAACCCTGCTTCCAGAACCCAGATAGTGCAAATCCACCATTAGTTATCGATAGATAGCTTCCATCTGTCGACAGATGGTCTACACCTGTCGACAGCCGACCCTGGTCTGTCGACAGGCAGTGTTCAGATCTTAGAAGTTGGTTCTGGGAAGACAGCAGCTGTCGACATACACCAATATGTGATGTTAATAAGAACCATTCCTTTTCCAGTCAGAGGTGTCAGCAGGAACCCTGTAAGACTGAAACTCACACTTTATTTACTTGTATTACATTTAAATAAGGAAGTACCCCCCATTTGAATCTAATAAAAATGTCAGAAAAATTATATCTCTTACCAATAAAAAGTCAACTCTCCCACCGAAGAAGAAAAACACGATTTTGACGATTCCATCAAAATAGCGTCTTTCTAATTTCTCACAGTTTGGCCTACCTGAAAATCTCATAATTCAAGTAAACCTTATAGAATCTAAGTTCCGGTGAAACCACCAGTTTATGTTGACAAATAGAACCATTTCATCCTCAATCCAAGTTAACACACTCTTGTGTTGTCCAAACAAGTGACTTATATGCATCACCAAACTTCAGTAGCTCACTCAGTGTTATTTATGTGTCAACCTATGAATTAACCAAAATCAACACATTAAAAAGAACCTTTGACTTTATGAATTTCTTTATGATACAAAAGACGTGTTAGATATTTAATACATTTTACTTGACTTATCAAAATCAAGGACATAATATAAATCATATGTCATATTTTACAATCCTATAAGGAAAAGACATCATTTAATCACGAAGGTTAATGTCGAAGGTTAATGTATCAAGTAACTAGATACACACAATAACAGTTGTATTAATAGAATGAGTGAGAAAATTTGAGTTTTAAATTACCTAGTTGATTAACCAAACTTAAAATTTGTTTGCTCAGCCCAGCGTGATGGGAGAAGAAACACGTTGGAGAGAGGTTCAATATGCAATGAATAAACTTGCTCAGTCCTTGGAGCGAGTAGTTCTAGTCGGTGATCAAGGGAAAATGAAACTACATGAAAATTTTAGAAGTACAAATCTCCAAGAAATAGTGAGTATTACAGTATCTATACGGAAAAGGGCAGTTTCCTCCAATAAAAGAGAAACAACTGGTAAAAAGATGGTGAAGTGGAACAAGAAGAGAAAAAAGATCAAAAAGACCAACAAGCAAGAGAATGTCAAGGCACAACTTAAGGAAGCTTGTGCATATTGTCACAAACCGGGCCATGTTAAAGAAGACTGTTGGCGGAGACTAGGAGCATATTGGAAGTGCGGAAGTCTAAAGCATCAAATCTCAGAATGTCTTGTACACTCTCAAAACAATGACAGGAGTTCAGGAAGACCTTAAGTCATAAGGAGAATTGACTGAAGTTATTAAAAGTAATCTTTATGTATAAGTCAATAGGACTAGAATATAGTGAGAAATACTTGAGTTTAGTTATTATAGCATGTCAAAGCTTGGTAAGTTTTGCCAACCCATGTAATTTGGTAAGGTTGAATTATGGAGTTCTGTACTAGAAACTTTATGAGATAAATAAAATCTTTTACTGTTTACCATCATATTCTCAACACTCGTCATTCTCGTCATGTTTTATTACCCCTTTCCAATGGAATATGTATTCATATAACTCTCTAAGGATTAAGGTTATTCCTTAGTGGGGGAGACTTTAAGTATAATATGCTATTAACAAGGATCTGCTCAATACATAATACCCTATTACCAGAAATAAAGAACATAGTGAAGGTTGCATCTAATTGAACCTATGATCACAATATGGCTCTTTAATAACTAGAAATGCTAATATCCAGATCCCCATCAACTGACGATGTTATGATAACAAATGATATAGAGGGTGTATACATCATATGACATAATAAACATGACAAGATTGGTAAGACCAATCTGGAATAAATAAAATTTAAAAGGTTGAAAACTTAATTTTTGTGATCCTTCCCCAACTAGTCAAGGAGTTTGGAGGACCAAACTCTTTTAGTGGGGGAGAGTTGTAACACCTCGAAAATTCTATTTACTAGAAAACTATGAATAATTGGATTATTGAACAAGATTATTTTCATAGGTTGTAGTTAACTTTAATTTAGGATTAATTGGCGATAATAAATGTTATTCTAGTAACGTACTTAGAGGTGTGCGCTCCAATAGGGCGACACTGGAATTCTGTAACGAAAATAAAATCTGAAAACACCATAATTTCTAGAAAAATGTGGTGATATCAGAAGTGTAAATATCCGGATTTGTTGACGTGCAGATTTCGAGATTAAGCCGACGCAACTATTTTCTGGACGATTTTTCACCTAGTGCAAAATAAATTCTAAAAATTAAACTAAAATTACCATAATTTGTAAAACCATTACATTAGCCTATAGCTGAAATTTCAACACAAATGGACATCATTTGAATATGTTTACATGAGGATCTTTGGGCCAGCTGAATTATGGGCTATTCACGGTGACTATTTTCTGGGATTAATTGTGCTCACGTGGCAGGAGCTAAGTAGGACACTTCACGTGAGTTGGAGACTTACACGCTTACACCTTATGTGTAAGTCTTAGAAACCATGCATGGCAAGCGTGGCTTGGCATGGTTTAGGGGGTTTTCTACGACTCCACCTGTTGGGCTACGTGCCAACATGCATGGAAGTCTGAGAGTTATATAAGACCTTCCTCCACCTATCGTGTGGATCTTTCCACCTCCTACTTTTGTGTCTTCCTGCTACTGTTGTTGTTGTCCTGCTGGAGGTGTTGCTACTGGAGCTGCTGCTTCGACTGCTCTTGCTCCTGTTGCCACTGTTGCTGCTTGGCCGTAGCAGCTGTTGTGTTGTGTTCCTGAAGATGCTGAGCTACTCCAACTGAAGCTGTCATGGCTCTTGCTGAAGCTGCTATCATTTCTGCTGTTGTTGCTGCTGTAGCTACTATAGCCATCACCCCTGCAATTGCTACCACTCCGTCAACACTATTGTCTTCCTTGCTGAGCAAAAGATATCTTTACTTGGAGAGGAGGGGATTTCGTTGGTCTTGAAGTCAAGTAGGTTCCCCTACGACTCTTTTTCCATTCCTTGTTTTATACTTATGCTTTCCACTTGTACAACCCATGTTCCTATTTGTTCCATGTTCTGTAGGTTCCTTCCTATGTTTCCTCTCCAAATCTTCCCTTTCGTGTTAAGAAATCCAGGTTTAGGCATTAGACCATGTTCACACTTGTCACTGATTCTGGAAACATCATTAGAATTGTGTTTCTATTCCTTGTAATCATGCTTTAGTTAGTATTCTGTTACTCCAAGCATGTTGATGGAAATCTTCTCTTTTGTTGCAAGAGAAAGTCTTTTGGAAGAGTTATGTCTTTAGCTATCATCTTGTCATAGGTGTATATGCTACAATATGTCCCTGTTTTTCCACTTGATTCCCTCATCTAAGTGATGTTTAGAAATGTGTACAAGACCCTCCTTGATGTTGTTAAGTATGAGTGAATTCATAGGAACATACAAAAAGAGTCTTTAGAGATGTATAGATCCATTTCTGGAAGCCAGATCTGCGGCTGTCGACAACTAGAAGTCATCTGTCGACAGGCCTCAAATTCACAGAACCCAGAACTTCTGAAAAATCAGCAGCTATCGACAGATAGCTCTCATCTGTCGACAGATGACCCTTACCTGTCGACAAGCATAGTCCAAATCCCAGAAACATGGTTCTGGGAACCAGTACTTGTCAATAGCCACCTTCTGGCTGTCGACACATGCTGCCCTGTTGTGTTTTCAGCACCAATTCTTGTCCCATCCTTTGAAGACTCACTATACTATTGACCCTATGAGTTGTTTACCTCATTTCCTTGGATTTTAAACTACTCTATGACCAAGATGATTTGATTACTCATTCAACAAAATATCTTTTGAATTTCTATCACTATTGTGCTCATGAAATATAACTTATGATCTGAAGACAGTGCTCTCTTCAAAGAGGGAATTAGGATCACTTGTGGTAGCACTAGTCACTTGTGGTCAGTCGTGGGCGACAGTTTGTAAGTAAATTCAAGTCAATGGCCTGATGATGGTGGGTAATAAACCTCATTCTTGTGCAATGAACAAGATCCAAGATGCTGGAATCGCCTAGGCATTGAGGATGTATTTATGTTATTTAGTAACCTCTTGAGAGCAGTATGATGCTTGTCGAATTCGTTTCAAAATCAAGTTATGATCTGAATTTTTGTAAAACATATGTGACTTTTGTTCTGAATTTCGTTTGAGCCCGTTATGACACCAACTTGGGCTATATGTTTATGTTAAATATGAAGTTCATGAGCAACTATGTTTTGATCAATATACATTCTGAATACTCACTTAGTTCTGCAATTGAAACTTCTATCTTTACGCTTACTTTCACCTACTGAGTCCTCCGACTCATGCCTTTCTTTCCTCCACCCCCTTTCAGATTGAAGGTAAGTGCAATCTCAGCTGCAGATTATTCACAACTCTGCTGGTGATGAAGAAGAAGAAGAAGAACATAGCTTCTGTGACTCTTTAGAGATTTTGTTGTACTATTAAAGGTCTAGAGAGAGAAAGTTTGGTTTTATGTAAATAATGGGTGTTAATACTTAGTTACTTTGTTGAGGTATAATACTTCCAAAGATGCCTTTGTGGAAGGGTTTGCTAGTCTTGGGCACTACACACATTTGTCTGCCCATAACAAAGTTTGTTAGTGTAACCCCTCTTCCGATCTAGAGCTATGTGATATGTATATATGTGTGTGTGTGCGCGGTCGGAGGAGGGTGTTTCAAGAAGTCAAACAATTGCACTAGCTTCCTTGAACGTTGCACTATAGTTGCAGATCATACTTGACGTCTAAAGCTTCGACTTCAATCAACAAACCTAGAGGGGAAAGCCTGGAAGTCGTTCTGGTTCGCTTGTACGTCCTTTGACCTAGCAGTGTGCAGAAACCTCTTCTCTAAAAATGTGTGTGTGCACACAAGGATAGGCCTCTCCCTTTATACCCACAACTTAAGGACTTCATCTTGGTCGTAGATCAGAAGATAAACTCATGCAAATCCAAAACTGGATAGAGTCCAATCTAGAAAGGAAACTAAATTTCTGGAGTCGGTCGACCGACAATACTAGATCAGTCGTCCGATTCTGGACTTAGCTTCGATTGGCCCTTCATTTGTTCTAAATCGGTTGACCAAAAATCTCAGGTCAGTCGTCCGACTTTTTGACTGTCCCAATACAAAGTAGTACTGGCCAGGTCGGTCGACCAAAATCCTCAAATTAGTCATCTGATTTCCTGCTTGGTCATCAATCGATTGAGCATTGTTCTTCAATCGATTGGTCTTGTTGTTCTTCAATTGATTGGTCTTTTGTTCATCAATCAATTGATCTTTTGTTCATCAATTAATTGGTTTTGACATAATCGATCGACCGACTCTTGCAATTTGATCGTCTGATTTCTTGACTACTACAATGCCAAATGGTACTTGCTAGGTCAGTCGTCCGATTCCCTTGGGTCGGTCGACTAATTTCCTACAAAAGTGCAGAAATCAAGTTAGTTTGAATTCTAACACTTGAAAAAATAAACACTCATCTTGGCCTCTTGTTTGTGAACTCGAGACACCATGTAAGCCTTGTAGGACTCATTTACATATGAAATTGAACCAAGGTGAATTGATCATGAGAATTTTACATAAGTCCACATAAAATCCATAAAATGCAAATGGCCATATGCTTCAACACAAACTCATTTTGTCAACATCAAAACCTCATATTACACATGGAGACAACAATGTATTCCCACATATTTTCATATTATAAAATTGAGGTGTTACACACACATAGAGAGTAGAAAGAGTAATGTAGAAGAAGAAGAACATATGAGCTTGAAGATTTTAAGATGATTCTTCTACAATAGGAGGATGATTGATCTGTTCTGATCCAATATAGAACAGTAGATCAAAGCAGAATTGGATCAATTCAATAGCCTTCAAACTTTCTTGCACAGTGAAGGTTCTTCACGAGCAAACAACTATGCTCTTTTCTGGACTGCAACAGCTTTCCCGCCTTCAAGTCCTCTAGCATCCTAGATGGATGCACCATGGGGTCTTAAATACTCGATGGAATCTTCTAGAATCACATACATGTGCCTTGGGATACATGTGTATGAGGAATAGTCCTTTCATAATGTCTCACATGCCTTGGAATGCATGTGTACAAGGAAGAGTCTATTCATAAAAACCCTCACGTGTCTCACGTAACTCAATGTTCTACACTTTGAAGCTCTATCTGTTGACCTGCATCAAGCACTTTATCGACCTTCTTCAACTTCGACTGCCATTCAAAACTTCAACTGAAGTTAAATGAGATTTTTGACTAATAATGAGAGATCGACTTCGACTAACAATGAGAAACCAACTCTGACTGATAATAAGAAGCCAGCTACGACTTGTACCAAGAGAGCTTTGACTGACTGCAAAGTTCGACTGGCATTGAAATCTTATGTTGACCTGTAGTTGAGGTCTATTGACACACTCAGGGAGAAATGCCAAGTAGCATAAGTCTATCATCTTGAACATTGCATCGGTCGACCTAAATAAGACATTTAGGAACTTGTATTCTTTAACAATTTTAACACAAAGAGACATAGATGTCCATCATCAAAAAATCTCAACACTACATCTTTAATCGGGAGACACCTCCACCATGAAATTGCATACTACAATAGTTACATTGGAACTAATGCCTATTGTCTTGCAACATTGTTTCACGTTGCCATCCAACATCATCACTGTGACGAGGCCGAAAAGATATTTGTAATAACATATCATTCAAATGACATCATATCATTAAGATTAACTCACATACATTATAAGTACAACATAAATTCTACATATATAATTTGAATAGAAATGTTCATGCATTGCCATCGATGGAAATTTTCATGGCAATGTCACTATTTCTTGATTTTCTTATCATGAAATACCTAAGTCATTTAATTAATCTCCAAATTATTGATAAAGTAAACTAATATAATTTTTAATGATTACATATTTTAAAAAATACAATGATACAATCTTGTGCATGAAAGTGATATATTTGTGCATAGACAATGTTTATACATCATCATAAAAATTATATGATTATTTAAAAAAAAATAAATTATTAAATTTAGATTAATTCCACATGAACCCTAAATCTAACCTAAAATACCACGGATCAAGAGTTTTAATGCTTGCAAATGCTTTATAACAACTTTCAATGAAGTTAGGAAGAAAGATCTTGTTCTAAAACATCCAAAAAAACTAAGAAATTAAAGTAAATCTAAGTTAACCAACATACCTTGAAGAAATTTAAAAAAGATGAAATAGCCCCAAACAAACATGCTAAATACAGAGAAAATGAAGTTAAAAAAATAACTCTAAAGTTAAAAAAATGAAAATAGAAAGTGAAAGAGAAGAGAGAAAGAAGAGAGGAAGAAGAGAGAAAACCCCTTACCTTGCTATGTAATAGGGCTGTCAACGGATCAAATTCGGAATCAAAAATAAATATTTTCACTTCCGCTTCTTATAAGTCAGAAACGGAAAAAGAAAAAAGTGTTTTTTACTTCTACATCCAATTTTGTTTTAAGTTAAAAAAATGGAAACAAAAATAGAAATAAAACAAAAACTTTTGATGTTATAACATTTATATAATGAAAATAAATTTATAAACTTACAAGTATATTGATTATTAAATTTATAAATAGTGTAAGGCCCTCGAATTTTGTTCACATTATGTATATTTAATTTTGTGCATATTATAAGTATTTATTTACTTATGTGCATATAGTATTTAATTATTGTTGTGCATATTGTATGTATTTATTCTGTGTAGGTAGGTTTAATTGATATTTCTGTGTTCTGCCCGAAATCCCAGTTAACGTCAACATCCCTTGACGTTAAGGGCAGGTTGACGGCAACATGTGTGTCGTTGACTGTAAGGTCGGAGGATATAAACGTCCAGATCGATTGACGTTTACTTCCTGTTAGCGGTAGTAAAGTGGTCGTTTACTTCTACGACTACGTTTGGGATTCCAGATCTGAAACGGCTGCGTTTTCTCTGGGTTCTAATTAGGAAACTCATCCCAACGGTAGGAAAACCTAATCCTAAGCGCACCCCGACTCATGGCCCTATAAAACCTACTGATTTTAGCCAGATTGGGTCCTTTGGTTCGAAGGGAAAATCTAGGGTTTGTGGTGAGAAAACCAGACTTTTGCAAGGCTTGATCCGGTGGTTGAGAGCTTCTTCCGGTGATCTACTTCGATTGGGAGGTGCTTTTGGTGTTGAAGAATCTTCCCCGACTCCGGAGGACCGATTGCACAAGTAGGAAGACCAGATTTGGGGTTGCAAATCTCACCTTCTTGGCTTGGCCGAGGAGGGCTTCTTCGATAAATTAAACCTTTAGAGATTTATTTCTAGGCAAGTAATCGAGGGGTATCATCCCTAGACATGTCCCCTAGGGTTAGAGTATTTTTTCGGATTTTAATTCGTGTCCTGAAACCCCAATTCTCCTTTTTATTTGAGTTCGGTCTGCACATTCTGCAGACAGGAGGTTGACGGCAACCTTATTGTCGCCAAGTTCCTGAGTTGACGGCAGCATCCTGTGCCGTTAACCCATGTTGACGGCAAGGCCCTTGCCGCCAAGTTAATCAGGTTTTTCAGAACTGTGGTCTTGATCTCTGTGCTGTGATTTTCGAACTCCTGGTTGTCTGTACATGCTGTAAAAATTGTGGTTGGTCAGGTATGGTCTTTAGATCATATCATGAGGTTTTGTCGAATTTCTGAGAATGATTTTATTTAATATAATTTCTATCATGGTGAAATATGCATGAATTGATAGGGTTTAATCTGAATAAATAGATTTACTCCATGTTAATGTTTCATAGAATTTTCATGATCTTAGGGTTACTGTTTGCATGTGTTAGAACTATTAGAACTGACTGTTTTGATGTATACCATGTTTAAGTGAATATTTTACTAAAGTGCATGGAACCTATTTAAATTGTTAAAAATAGTTTTATAGTTGCGAAAAATCTAAAAAAATTAGACATGTGACATATTATATGTATGAAGTATGTGCTTAAAATTTGATATTGTTTTGACTTCCGTGGGTACTGTTTGCTTTTAACAAGGGTAATTAAGCCATGTTAAGTATCTTTATTTTGGATAATGTAAATTTCAGTGTGTAGCAGCATGATTAGGTATGATTATGATAAATTTGCCACTGTGAAACATTCATATTAAGTTCTATAAACTGAAGCATGTATGTTTTATTAAAGTGCATGTGAATGAATTAAATTGTGCATATAAGTGAATGAAACTATGTGATTAAGTGAAAGATTGTGTTTAAAGTGATCATGTGCCGAAATTGACACTGCTACCATAGAAGGCTGTGGAGCCGTACTATAGAAAAGTCCCTATGGGAAGGCTCATTGCGTATGTGATATCCTGTGGGCATCAGGATGAAATCCTGGAGGTGGACAAGTACCACTGGTTAGGGTGGAAAGGGCTTCTCCCGGTTCTGCACAGTTACCAAGATTCGTCACTATATTGCCTAGGTGACGGGTATGTGTTATGTGAATGTGTGTCCTTCTTTATGGTGGTTCGGACTATGTGTAACGGCAATTAAGTGTAAAAGTGTGAAAAATGTGAACGTGTGAAATGTGAACATGTGTTAGTGTTATGTGAATGTGATATCATGTGAAAAGATGTGAAACCATGTGAATGAGAGTTATTTATGTTAAAACAGCAAGCTAAAGATGTGAATATGTGATATAAAAGCATGAGAAAATTGTTAAATATCATGCTAGGATTGTTAGTTACTATGTGCATAATTCCATGATCAAATTGTTTAGATTTATGACATGATGTGAATTGAGATTAACACCATGAATCAAGTTAATCATCATGTGTAGAAAGCATGTGTAGGATGTTCATGTATAATTGCTTAATTGATTTGAATCATGTGAAATATATATATTCCTCTCATTGTTTAAAAGAATAGCATGTGTGTGATATGTGTAAGGATGTGCCTTTAGGTTGCTTGCTGGGTATTTTGGAAGACTCATACTTGCTTTAACATACAGGTGAGACAGGTGTCCCCGTGTTAGAGGAGGATGTAGTGAGGAGCGACTTCAAGCGCGAGGAGTAGCTGTTCTTGAGGAGACTACGTGTTTAGCTTACTTTCCATTAGTATGTGAACAATGTCATAATGTTATTCATATGGACTTGTATAATTGTGGACACTTGTTATTTCTTTGTTGATATATAGATTGTGGAATATGTGAATGATGATGGAATAAGATTTATTTTCTATTTTTGCTGTATTCTCTCTTTGTTATTTATGTACATCTCGACCTATTGTGTTGTGTTGGATAAATGTCCCACTGTGACGGCGCCCTTTGTATCGATGTGGATTGGTATAATCGTACCGGTATAAAGAGGGTCATTATAGAGATTGGTATTAGAGCCCACAGGTTGAGATTGTACATGAATATACCATCATCTACATAGTATTTCAAAGTCTTTATTGAATTTGTCCATATATGTGGAAAATATCTAATAATGAATTAAAGATAGTTAAGAAAATGGTTAGGACTAAGTAACTTAAATTCTAACTAAGTTAATTGTTTTACAGGCTATGGCGAGCCATGGTAGGCGTGGTGCTTAGGCTCGGAAGGACGAGCATAGGCGTGAGGAGAGGGGTGAGCAGTAGGCCCCAGCACCCCAGGGTCCCACAGTACTTCTTCCACCACCACCTGTGGATTACGGCGTGTTCATGCAAGGCCTGGTTCAGGCAATGCAGACCTAGGCGCAGACTTAGGTGGCACTACAGGCCCAATTGCAGGCTCAGGTTAGAGTTGTTAAATAGGAGTAGTTTGTTTGTTGAATGCATAATTGTTTATGTGTTGCTTATATGTTGCTTAATGTCTCAGGCTCAGGCTCCAGCTCCCATCCCTCATGAGCATGGCCATGGTGGTCCGTCCATCATGGAGAGGTTTAAGAGGATGGCTCCACCTTCTTTTAAGGGGGAGAGTCAGCCACTCTTGGTAGAGAGCTAAATGAGGGAAGTGAAGAAGATATTCTGGGCCATAAGGTGTGTTGAAGAAGACAAAGTCAGCCTGGCTACTTACATGCTACAGGTACTTAGAGTATATGTACTTGTGTAAGATTAAATTTTATTTGGATGGTGCTTATGGGTTGCGTTTTGCAGGAGAGAGCCGATGTTTGGTGGGCCTCCGTACTACATACCAGGTACGAGGATGGTGCCATTGAGGTGACTTGGTCCGAGTTCACGAGGCTATTTCGGGCCAAGTTCATCCCCAAGCACATCCATGACAAGATAGAGTCGGAGTTTCTCTCTCTTACTCAGGGCTCCATGACTGTCTTAGAGTATGAGGCCAGGTTTGCCGAGCTTTCTAAATATGCTCCTCATATTGTTGCTGACGAGCGTAGGAAGGCTAAGAAGTTTGTAATGGGGCTCAAGCCATCACTTAGGTCGAGGCTAGTTGCTTTTGAGCACCGCACTTTGGACGAGGCTCTCAGCGCAGCATGCAGGCAGGAGAGCGAGATGGACCAGTATTTGGAGGAGAAGAGAGCAGCTCAGAAGAGGTCCGCGCCACGTTTCCAGAGGCAGGATAGGAAGAAGGCCGTGTACCAGTCACCGCAGCGTCTAGTGGCAGCTACTAGTCAGCAGGCAGTTACGCCACCGTCACTCAGCTTCAGGCCCAGCGACAAGAAGATGTGTCCTCAATGTGGAAGGGCACACGGCAGCACCGAGTGTTGAAAGCTAGCAGGGAAGTGTCTCAAGTGTGGCAGCTCCGAGCATCAGATTAGAGATTGCCCCAGACTCCAACAGGGTGTTCAGAGAGGAACGCCAGCCCCAGTAGTGGCAGCGGCAGCAGCTCTAGTGACATGGAGACCAGGAAGGCCTCGAGCCCAAGCCCGAGAGGATGCAAAGTAGGTCGAGAACGTCACGGAAGGTACGGTTTTAGTCATGGGTGTGCATACTCGGGTGTTGTTTGATATGGGTGCCACACACTTGTTTATTTCTGAGCGGTTTGCCAAGCAGTTAGCAGCAGAGTCTAGAGTGGAGGCAGAGGAGTTAGAAATCCCTTTATCTGTGCACACACCGGCAGGTACGGTAGCGACCAAGAAGTGTATTCCATCTTTACATGTGTGCATTGAGGACCGAGGCTTGTTCGGGTGCTTCTACTTGCTCAAGATGAAGGACTATGATGCCATACTTGGTCTGGATTGGCTTGAAGAGCACTATGCCTTGGTGGATTGTACAGGGAAGAATATTACTTTCCGTATTCCTGGTGAGGATGAGTTCTCACATCCGTTGCCAAGGAACTTAGCGGGAAAGTTTGTGATCTCCGCCATGAAGACTATGAGGATGGTGAACAAGGGTTGTGACACTTTTCTTGCCAGTGTGGTCTTAGTCCCTAAGGCCGATCAGTCACCGCCCTTGAGGAGATTGAAGTAGTGCAGGAGTTTCTAGACATGTTTCCTGATGATTTGTCTGGATTGCCACCAACAAGGGAGATAGAGTTTACCATAAAGTTTCTTCCAGGCACTTCTCCCATCTCTAAGGCTCCATATCAGATGGCACCTACAGAGTTAGCCGAGCTGAGGAAGCAGTTGCAGGATTTGTTGGATAAGGGATTCATTCGCCCTAGTGTGTCACCATGGGGCGCACCTGTATTGTTCGTGAAGAAGAAAGATGGTTCCCTCAGGCTGTGCATCGACTACAGGAAGCTCAACCAGGTGACAGTGAAGAATAGGTATCCCTTGCCGAGGATTGATGATTTCATTGATCAGCTGCAGAATGCATCGGTGTTTTCCAAGATAGATCTACGGTCCGGCTACCATCAGTTGAGGATTAAGGGTGAAGATGTGTCCAAGACTGCTTTTAGGACTCGTTATGGACACTACGAGTTTCTTGTGCTTCCATTTGGTCTGACTAACGCCCCTGCAGCATTCATGGATCTCATGAACATGGTGTTTAGACCATATTTGGATAGTTTTGTAGTGGTGTTCATTGACGATGTGTTAGTCTATTCTCCTAATGAGGCTACACACCGTGAGCATTTGAGGGTTGTTCTGGAGGCTCTCCGAGAGAACAAGCTGTATGCTAAGTTCAGCAAGTGCGACTTCTGGATGTGCAAGGTTCATTTCCTTGGGAATGTTATCTCAGGCGCTGGAGTTGCTGTTGATCCGGCGAAGGGTTAGGCAGTGTTAGAGTGGGAGACTCCAAGGACACCATCAGAGATCGTGAGTTTTCTTGGCTTAGCAGGCTATTACAGGTGATTCATTGAAGGCTTTGCATCTATCGCCGCACCTTTGACTAAGCTAACCAGGAAGGGTGTGAAGTATGTTTGGTCTGATGATTGCGAGAGTAGTTTCCAGTTGCTGAAGATGAGGCTTACATCTGCACCCGTGTTGATCTTGCCTAGTGGTGCAGAGGGTTTTGCTATGTACTCTGATGCTTCTCAAATAGGCCTTGGCTGTGTGTTGATGCAGCATGGTAAGGTAGTTCCATATGCTTCTCGCCAGTTAAAGGAGCATGAGTGTAACTATCCGACCCATGATTTGGAGTTAGAAGTTGTGGTTCATGCACTGAAGATCTGGAGACACTATCTTTATGGTGTCAAGTTCGAGGTGTTCACTGACCACAAGAGTCTGAGATATCTTTTCTCGCAGAAGGAGTTGAACCTACGACAGAGAAGGTGGATTGAGTTTCTCAAGGACTACAACTTTGAGCTTCAATACCATCCAGGGAAGGCGAATGCCATGGCCGATGCGCTCAGCAAGAAGAGGTCATTACTCTGGCAGGATTAGAAGATGCTTGAGGATGCAGCGTGTGTTATGACTGAGTTAGAGCCACAGTCGTGTCAGGCATTCGTGGCTCAGTTGTCTATCCGATCCACGGTTCTGGACAAGGTGATTGAGCAGCAGAGAGCTGATCCTAGGCTTCAGGAGATGGTGGGCAAGGTAGGCATTGCTCGAGATGAGGACGGTGTCATTAGGTTCCAGCACCGAGTTTGTGTTCCCGATGTTGTTGATGTCCGTTAGCGTGTACTTGTAGAAGCTCACAAGTCGAGGTTCTCTATTCATCCAGGCAACACCAAGATGTACCAGGATTTGAAGAGATCTTTCTGGTGGTCTGGCATGAAGAAGGATGTGGCCGAGTTTGTGTCCAGATGTTTAGTGTGCCAGCAGGTGAAGGCCGAGTGCCAGAGACCATCGGGCCTTATGCAGAAGATGGAGATACCAGTATGGAAGTGGGAAGCAATCACCATGGATTTTGTGATGGGTTTGCCCAGGTTAGCCAAGGGCAATGACTCGATTTGGGTGATTGTAGATCGTTTCTCCAAGATGGCGCATTTATTACCTATGAAGAATAAGCAGTCCGTGGAGAGTTTGGCTAGGCTGTATGTTGGCAGCATTGTGAGGTTACATGGTGTGCCAAAGTCCATTATCTCGGACAGAGTCCCGAGGTTTACATCGAGGCTGTGGCAGGGTCTTCAGGATGCTTTGGGTTCTCAATTGAAGCTTAGTTTGATGTTTCACCCTCAGACAGATGGCCAGTCCGAAAGGATGATCCAGACGTTCGAGGATATGTTGAGAGCGTTCGTGCTTGATTGGAAGGGTGATTGGGAGCGTCATCTACCTCTTGTGGAGTTCGCATACAACAACAGTTTTCATGCGAGCATTGGCATGGCTCCATTAGAGGCTCTGTATGGGCGACCCTGTAGATCTCCTTTGTACTGGGAGGAGACTGGTGATAGACAGTTAGTTAGTCCAGAGTTGGTGCAGGAGACTTCGGATAAGATTTAGCTTATCAGGCAGAGGTTGGTTGCGGCGTAGGATAGACAGAAGAGCTACGCCGACAACAGGAGGAAGGATTTAGAGTTCGAGGTTGGTGAGCATGTACTTCTCAAGGTTTTGCCTGCCCGAGGTATGGTCAGGTTTGGCAGGCATAGCAAGTTGAGTCCGAGATTCATTGGCCTGTTTGAGATTCTCAAGCGGATGGGTAGCGTGGCATATGAGATAGCTTTGCCCCCAGCCCTAGCGAGTGTGCACCCAGTCTTCCATGTGTCTATGCTCAGGAGATACGTGAGAGATCCGTCGCATGTCATTAGTCACGAGCCAATGGATATTCAACCAAACTTGTCGTATGTAGAGCAACCAGTAGCTATCCTAGATCGGAAGGTTCAGCACCTCAGGAACAAGAGTATTACATCTGTGAAGGTGTTATGGAAGAATTTCTCGCGGGAGGAGGCTACTTGGGAGCTTTAGGACACCATGAAAAAGAAGTATCCCCATTTATTTGGTTAGTATTTCTGTTCTAACTTCGAGGACGAAGTTTTCTTTTAGGGGGAGTGGGTGTAAGGCCCTCAAATTTTGTTCACATTATATATATATTTAATTTTGTGCATATTATAAGTATTTATTTACTTATGTGCATATAGTATTTAATTACTGATGTACATATTGTATGTATTTATTATGTGTAGGTAGGTTTAATTGATATTTATATGTTCTACCTGAAATCCCAATTAACGTCAACATCCCTTGACGTTAAGGGCAGGTTGACGGCAACATGTGTGCCATTGATTGTAAGGTCGGAGGATATAAACGTCCAGATCGATTGACATTTACTTCTTGTTAACGGCAGCAAAGTGGTCGTTTACTTCTCCGACTGCGTTTGGGATTCCAGATCTGAAACGGTTGTGTTTTCTCCGGGTTCTAATTAGGAAACCCATCCTAATGGTAGGAAAACCTAATCCTAAGCACACCCCACTCATGGCCCTATAAAACCTAGTGATTTCGGCCAGATTAGGTCATTTGGTTCGAAGGGAAAAGCTAGGGTTTGTGGTGAGAAAACCAGACTTTTGCAAGGTTTGATCCAGTGGTTGAGAGCTTCTTCCGACGATATACTTCGACTGGGAGGTGCTCCTGGCATTGAAGAATCTTCCCCGACTCTGGAGGACCGATTGCACAAGTAGGAAGACCATATTTGGGGTTGCAAATCTCACCTTCTTGGCTTGGCCGAGGAGGGCTTCTTCGATAAATTAAACCTTTAGAAATTTATTTCCTGGCAAGTAATCGAGGGGTATCATCCCTAGACATGTCCCCTAGGGTTAGAGTATTTTTTCGGGTTTTAATTCGTGTCCTGGAACCCCAATTCTCCTTTTTATTTGAGTTCGGTTTGCACTTTCTGCAGACAGAAGGTTGACGACAACTTTATTGCCGCCAAGTTCCTGAGTTGACAACAACATCCTCTGTCGTTAACCCATGTTGACAACAAGGCCCGCCCTTGCCGCCAAGTTCATCAGGTTTTTCAGAACTGTGGTCTTGATCTCTGTGCTGTGATTTTCGAACTTCTAGTTGTCTGTACATGCTGTAAAAATTGTGGTTGGTTAGGTATGGTCTTTAGGTCATATCATGAGGTTCTGTCGAATTTCTGAGCATGATTTTATTTAATATAATTTCTGTCATTGTAGCAACCTTGATTTTTAAAATCAAGAAAAATAAAAAAAATTAAATTAAATAAATGAGATAAATCAATTAAATTAGAATAAAGAGAGAATACATAAGATTTGAGTGAAATAAAAAGGAATTACATCAATACCCATTAAGCAAAATTAGAAGTGGATTGTATAAATGACACAAGCGTGAGAGAATGGGCCCAAATGTGGATAGCCCATCATGGGATGAGATTTAATTAGGTGAAATTCGTAATTAAAAATAATAGAAATTATAAAGGGGGTAAAACAATGATTTAATAGCCTAAATCTATCCTAAAAAGAGCCCTAGCCTTACCATAACTCCTCACCCACGAAATTAGCCTCTCCTCCATCCAAAATTAGGGGATAAATACAAGGAGAGAAGGAAATAAATAGGAAAATTCGGATTTATTAGGAAAGGATGGAGTTTTAGTAAGTTTGGACTCTCTAAACATACAAAACACCCCAAATTTCGACCCTAGCAACCCTACTTCGTGTCTAAGCTCTTGGGAGACGAAGAGGAGAATTTCTGGACGAAGAGCAAGGAGAGGAGGAGGCTTGGAGCTTGGGTTTTCTCTTCTTTTTCGTCATCAAACTAGGTTTTTCTTTACTGCAAGCAAAGGTAGGCAATCTCTCAAGCTAAATTTGAGTAAAAATTATCCTAGGTAGACTTCATGAACCTCTTCAAAAGCCCTCCCATCTCGCTGTATTTCGTTCATCCATTTGGGCGAATTAATTGCTTGAATCCCTGCTGTTACCATGAACTTGAAACCTCATGTTTGCTCTATACCCCCGCATGTACTTATTCTCATGCCATGATAAAATTATCATTAATATTACATCATATTAGGTTTCAAACGCCCCTAGTTTCGCTCTATTTCAATCTCTCATGAGGGAGAATTAATTCTTTGAGGGTCAGATCTATGCACCCGACCCTTCATGTTTGCTTGTGAACCTCATGTATACTTGACTTCATATCATGAGAAAATTCACATAAATACTACATCATGTTAGCTTTCGAATGCCCCTAGTTTTGAAATATTTCATCATGTATCTATCATTAATTAATTCATTGAACCCTGATTGCGTATGTTTAGGTCACCAAAAAGTAACCCAATCAAATCATGCCTAAACCTTGTTTATTTTCAAATTAATCATACATGTTGATAGATCTATATGTCTACTTTTGTTTAAAACTAGTTTCGTACTTTTTGGATTACCGTGCTATTTTATATGGAATTTAGAACGTCCCTGTATCAAATAGAATCCGCCCTAGAAAAATGGAAAAAAGGGCAAACCTTCTGATATCGCGACGACGCGACCCGCCGCGATATCATTCGGGTCGCGCCCCGCTGTCACGTTGCGTTGAGAATGTGGCGAACAAAGCCGCCGCGATATCCACCTTGAACCGGGCTAGACCGGACGGTTCACTTGTCGCGCCCAGCCGCCTTGTCGCAACCTGGAGTCGCGACGGGTACCCCTGTCGCGTTAACAGAAAATAGCCAGAACCCGAAATTACTTATATACCCTTACTCTACTTGCTAATTAGTCATTGTTTAGCCTTAATTAAACATTGTTATTCATAATTTGATCTGAATAAATATTAATGTGCAATAAATTGCATGAATCTAATTAATTTAAAAGCTTTGTGCACAATCCATCATGCTCTTTTGATTTCATACACTTGCACACACTTAACCATCATGTTGCCATTAAACCTTAGTAAATTACTCAATAATGTATCTGGTAATTAAGTGAAACTAATTACCTAATTTACCTATTATTTAAATGACACATGTCTTCGTTTTATTCGCGTGATTTGTACACCATTACCGTTTTCCCTCGGCCTTCGAGCACTCGAGGCACGACAGACCCATTTTCTAGACACTTTCTCTTGACTTGGACCACCTCTCCATCGGGAATACTCTCGATTGGGCCAGGGACTCCTTGACAAGACCTCTGTAAGTCTTCTTGGCTTTAGCGCACGTCCTTAATCAACGAGCTGGTTGTACCCCAAAACCCGTTACATCTTAGGGATCAGTACGATCCATGGCCTTAGTGTGTTCTTTCCTTATCTTTTGATCACGCCGGACCATCTAGCCTGTGTACACAGCACGGCTAGTGGGCGGTGGTGACTTCTACTAGATTGTCGGCCCGTAGTGGTGTGTCGTGCAACCGTTACTATCGTGTGTTTACGTTGTTTTACGGAATGTCCCTATCTCATCTACTATATATATTCTCTCATCTGTTCACGTTCTCTCAACACTCTCGTCTATCTCGTCTACTACTCTCATCTATTTCTTGGTACTCTATTGGTTATTCTTGTAATTGTCTAAGATAAAGAAATGACTAATGCCAGCACAATAGGGCCCGATCTGGTCCTGGGAGGAGTGCCCGAAAAGTGCCAATACCCATGGGAGTTAAAATGATCAAGGATGTGTTACGGCATGCATCCAGTGCCAGATTACTATCTAGATTAATCTATGACAATCAAAGTACTATCTCTACAAGTGCAAGCGTGATCGTTACTAGCTTACCGTTGTGCAATTTACATGTTATAACGTTACATGGCCGTTCTATTGTCGTTCTCGTTGTACTATTTTCCCTGTGCCAGTTGCTATTGTTCTCTTGTTATCATGACATGCTCTACATGACTTTACTCTCTAGTTAGCCTGCCATTAAAATATTAACTATTTAAAGCATGCTTGTGTTCATGAGATATTAAGTCCTACTGGGCGTTATTCGCTCATCCTGCGTATATATTTAATGTGTTTCAGGTAAGTCGGATCATGACCACACTCACGAGGATGGGACCGATGAGGAGACTCAGGAGTGACCATTTCAGCAACCAGTGCTATCTAGTAGTAGTCTGTTAGCATAGTTATGAGTTAGTGAGTCAGTTAGTCATTATGTAATAGTTTGATTTTGAATAAAGTACTATGGGCCCTAGTTTTGGCTCTGATACGTTGATGTAATAGTTAGTCTATGAAGTTGATGAGATATTAGAGAATGTAATGAAGTTTGTTGGATTATTAATGAAATCGGAGTTCATGTAGTATTATTCCATATGTGCAATGGTTTGTATTTATTTCCTCGCTCTGTACTATTTAATAACTGTAATCTCGCTCCGATATTCCGCGTCGGGGCGTTACAGTTTTATGGTATCAGCGCCTAGGTTATTCTTAAGTATAGGATGATCTAGGTTTGACCTGCCTTGACTTAAAGTCTAAATCCATACCTATGTGAGATGGGTAGAACCCTGGGTAAAAAGATAAAATAGACTCACACACACACAACTTAGTGTAAACTCAATTAACTTACATAAATATTTTCTTGTGAAGGAATTTAAACATCAACAATGGCGGCGGAGCGTGCACAACTCTGTGATATGCAGCAAACTATTCAGTAGCTTACTCAAGCCTTACTTCAAGTAGCTGGAGCCAACAATAACAACAACAACAACCGAGGAGCCGGTGAATTACACCGAAATTTCTGCAACCTGAATCCACCCCGATTCAGTGGAACCACAGACCCTGATGAGGCAGAGAACTGGCTCAAGGAGACTGAGCGCATATTCCGAGTTATGCAATGCGCGGATGGCGATAAGCTGTTGTTAGCAACATTCCAGTTAGAAAGGGACGCCCGTGAGTGGTGGGAGTCCATTGAGGCCACACGGGCAGATGCTCAGTTTACATGGGAGGAGTTCAAGGAGCGTTTTCACTCCAAGTACTTTTATGAACGAGTCCAATAGAGAAAGGCGTCGGAATTTGCTGCGTTAAAACAAAGAAACCTGACAGTTGCTGAGTATGAAGCTCAGTTCTCATGATTGGCTCGTTATGCCAATCATCTGGTTAGCACTGAAAGAATGAAGGCCAAGTGTTTCCTTAATGGGCTCAGGCCCTCATATATCACACAGCTGGCACCATTTGACATTCAAACCTATCTGGAAATGGTCAGGAGAGCACAGTGCCCGGAGGATGCGACTGAACTCACCGAGCGCATCAAGGGCAGAATGTTCAAGAAGGAGCAGACCTCCAGAGCACCGAGCAAACCTACTAATGTAAAGAAAAGACCGTTAAGTATCACTGATGGGCCAAGCCAGGAGCGAAAGCCCAAAGTCCCCACTCCTACCGCCCCAAACAACAAGCCCAGATGCAAACACTGTGACAAGCTGGGCCATACCGCAGAAGAGTGCTGGAGGAAGGCAGGTGCATGCCTTCGTTGTGGGAGCAGAGAGCATCGGATTCCCGAATGTTCATTGTTGAAGGAGAATGAGAAGCATCCTGCGGACAGAGGAAGCCCAGCCAACTGCAGGCCCTACAAGAAGTGGAAACCACCGAGGAGGGTGGAGTCATCGAAGGTACCTTACCAGTCTTTTCCCAATCAGCATTTGTTTTATTTGCTACTGGCGTAACACATTCGTTCATATCACAAGCATTTGCTGATACATTAACTGAAAAACCTGCATCTATGCAATTTGAATTACCTGTCACAACACCACTGAGAGAAAAAGCTCAACTCAACAAATACTTTCCATTAGCTGATGTTATGATTGGTGAACTCAATCTTAGAGCAGACTTGATCTGTATGCCCATGGAGGGCTACGACGTTATTCTGGGAGCCGACTGGCTATCCACGTATGGTGCTATCGTGGATTGTAAAAGAGGGAAGATTTCTTTTAGTGAATTCCCTAAGTTGATCTTTACGGGACATAGACACAAGAGACACTTGTCTCTCATCTCTGCCGTCAAAGCACAGAACATGATAAGAAAAGGGAGTGTGGAGTTTCTTGCCGCCATTATAGTTGAAAAGAAAACAGTTAAGATAACAGATATTCATATAGTGCAAGAATACCCCGATGTGTTTCCTGATGAGCTGCCAGTCATTCCACCCGAGAGAGATGTAAACTTCTCAATTGATCTCGTACCTGGAGCTGCACCGGTTTCACGCCAACCTTACAGGATGTCCCCCGCTGAACTGAAAGAGTTGAAAGAGCAACTGATGGAACTTTTAGAAAAGGGATTTATTAGGCCGAGTACTTCTCCTTGGGGAGCACCAGTGTTGTTCGTCAAGAAGAAGGACGGATCCATGAGGTTATGCATCGATTACAGGCAGCTGAATAATCTCACTATCAAGAACAAGTACCCTCTGCCTCGTGTCGATGAGTTATTTGATCAGATATCAGGAGCAAAGTATTTCTCTAAGATTGACCTTAGATCGGGATATCATCAGATGAGGATTAAAGATGCAGACATTTACAAGACAGCTTTCAGGAGCAGGTACGGTCATTACGAATTTGTAGTCATGCCTTTTGGACTAACCAATGCTCCTGCAGCTTTTATGCAACTAATGAACAGCATCTACCGGCCCTACCTCGACAAGTTCGCCGTGGTCTTTATTGATGATATTCTCATATACTCCAAGACCAAGGAAGAGCATGAGGAGCATCTGAGGATCGCTCTGCAAATCTTGCGGGACAACCAACTCTACACCAAATTGAGCAAGTGTGAATTCTGGCTCGAGGAGGTGTCATTCCTAGGCCATGTCATTTCCAAGGATGGTATCGCTGTCGATCCTTCCAAGGTAGAAGCCGTGCTCAACTGGGAAAGGCCGACCAGTGTCACTGAGATCAGAAGCTTTCTTGGACTGGCTGGATATTACAAACGGTCCATAAAAGACTTCTCCAAGATAGTTGTACCTCTTACGCGTCTCACGCGGAAAGAGAACCCATATGTCTGGAGCAAGGAGTGCGAAAAGAGCTTCCAGACCCTGAAGCAGTTGTTGACTTCTGCACCTGTCCTAGCGTTACCAGTCGAAGGCGCAGGATTCTCAGTCTACACTGATGCATCTGGAATCGGTTTAGGCTGTGTATTAATGCAGAACGAAAAGGTGATAGCTTATTCTTCAAGGCAGTTGAAGCCACATGAAGTCAACTATCCTGTCCATGACTTAGAGCTAGCTGTTGTGGTATTTGTACTCAAAATCTGGAGGCATTACCTATACGGGGAGCAATTTATTGTCTACTGTAGCACCCCGGAAATTTTAATTACATAAAAATTCAAATAAATGGAAATAAATAATTTCCATAATATCGGAGTATTTAAAACATACGTACAATTATCGTATGTGCTAAAACACATCGGAAAATTTCATAAAATTATAAATCAACCCTAAACATTATTACTAAATGTTTCACAAAGAAATTTGTGCCAAGAAAAATCAGATCATCCAAGTTTAAAGTGTTTCGCGACTTATTATCGTAATTCATGAATAAGTCATAAAATCATTATCACACGTACGTGGATGAGTCAGAAAATTAAATAAAAATCATATATGGACTTCAAATAATATCCTCTAATGACCCCTCAAGAAATTTGGTTCAATAAAAATCATTTGGGCTAGGTTTGAGAGTTATTGTGACCGATTATCTAAATAAGGAAACAAGTCGGAAAACCGTTAACACGGAAATACGACGCAATCAAAAATTAAATAAAAGTGTTGGGGAGACTTCCAACATTATATATTGATGACCCATTATCATAATTGGGTCAATGGACAACATTTGGCCCAAAAATCAAATAAAGCTAGAAAATACATAGAAATTCGTAACCATAAATAAGCTGAAATTAAAAAGAGGCAATTAGAGTTGAATTGGGATGCAATCATGCATTCATGGCAACCCAAATTCGTGCCTAACTATGAGGGGAGGTTTTCTAATGCCTCACACACTCAAAGGGAGGAGGAAATCATCAAAAATAGGAAACCAAACATGCCAATCCCGAAATCCTCTTTCCTAGTTATAATAGGACTCCTAAACACCATGGTTACTTAAATACTCTTCACCCAAACCCTAGGAACGAATTTAGAACTTGCTAGGGTCGTGTGGAGGAGCTCTTGGTGGCTGAGGAGCTGTGGAACGACCACAAGAAGCCGTTCTTCTTCCCCTTCTCGTCTGCTGCGACCTGCACAAACCACTCTCTTGAAGTCGACCAAAGGTGAGTCAAACCTAAACCAAACCTTGCAAGGCCTATACCCCTGGAAAGAGGGTCAAGTCTACGTTCTAACCCAAGTGGAATGCCCAAATTCCATGCAGTATACACGGAGTAGTAAGCGTTTTCCTCCAAGTGGTCTGAACATGGGTTTTCTGGAATAACGGGACTTCTTCAACCCATAAGGTAGGTTTTCTCGGGCCAAATCTTAACATATCCTATACCAATGTGTAGAGAATCAAGTTACTTTCATTTCCCACTGGTTTTATCGAATTTCATTTAGTAGATCTTGATTTATAAGCGTTTTGCCAAAGTCGCGCACTGTTAGACCTTTTCCCGTTCTTAATATGTTGCACATATTTCAAGATCGAATTAGAGACAACTCATAACATGAAAGTTATTCTACTAGTTGTCCTCGTCAGGTTTCATGTTGAACATTTTGTCTAAATCTTATTAGTTAGAGAGTTATAAGCGTGGTAATAGGGTTGCTACATAAAACTACGTCTTCAAGTTACCCTTGGTCTGACCTTGTGTTCCCCGTGATCAAAACCTATCGAAACCATCTTTATTGTTCAATTCTGATTTACTAGAAGTACCCTAGTATGTTTAGGTTATTTTAAAACTGGTTTCGTTATTTTTCACGCACCGTGCAATTTGTTCTCTATTTTAGAACAACCCTATGTCAAAAGAAGGAAAGACAGGTCTGCAATCCAAGGCACTGTCCTTGCTCTGTCCGAGCCAGGCACGGACCCTGTGAACGCGACGGCCCGATATGTCGCTTTCAGAGGGTTGATTGCGACATACCCCTTGTCGCTTTCTCAAGGCGACATGCGCTCTGTCGCTATCTACCTGCCTGATCTGACTTCCCTGTCGCGATGCTCACACCCCTGTGTCGCCTTCTGGGCCCGACCTGTCGCCTTCCTTACATGAGCCTGTCGCGATCTGACCCCGACCTGACAACACCCTGTCGCCTTCCTTATATGGCTATGTCGTGATCTCAGGATTTTTACCGGAAACCACGTGTTTTCTTACAAAGTTTTCCGCATATACCCAAGGTCTGTGTAAATGTGATATTTTCTGTGTAAGTTACCTGTCTTGGGTTTGATCATTACCTGATTGTTGTTTAATGGCTTAAAAGTGATTAACCCATTTAAAAAGCTTTAATTACATGAATATTATTCTAAGTGCCCCTTAAATGTTATGATCCATTCGTGCTACTTGTGATTTAATCTTCCTACTGTTCTTCCACGTTTAAATGATAATGGTTATCATAAAATCTTGCAAACCATGATTTGTTAAAGTGCATAGTTTCATGTCATGCCATCATTTTAAGTACTTTCCGTGAGTTAAGACCGATGCTTTGTGAATTGAGACACTCGTACATCACTACACACTTGCACATCTAGGCAACCCTTTTCTTGGGAAATTGGAAACTCTCTACCGGTCATTCCGAATCGGTAGACTAGCGACCTTTTCACCAAGACCTCCGTAAATCTCCTCTGACCATGGATTCCCACATGGCCGACGAGTTGGTTGTACCATTGAAGTTCCCTGGAGATAGCGTGCACTTCCTTTCTCTTCTTGATCTCGTGAGTGTGACTTACAAACTAGACTAAAGCCATTAATATAAAGATTGAACAAAAGTATAAATTGTACCGTTATGCTGCCGAATTTATCTCTTGACCATTGTTATCATGAAATCATGTTCAATTACCTATTACTTGTTCCCATCATCATCATGAACATGACATTACACATGCTTACTTATTGAAACTCTTATTGGCCATTATAAATGACTGTGGGTATCTACATTTAAAATTTTAAGTGAGATGCTGACAGGGCACGGCGTGTGTCCAAGGGCTCCAATCTAGCCCCAATGACGGCGAGTCATAGATATACTGTTAACCATGGGGTATAATGATTACTGGCGTTGCATCTGCGCTGGGAAAATCGTGCGTGCGTGTTGAATGATAGATACAATACCACATACACGTGTCCTGGTGTACATTCTTGATGGATCTTTTCTCGGTGTACATTAGTGTCTACGTGCCGGATTAGTGTTACTTGATCATGCTCGTACATTCTTGCTTGCGTGATATGGCCGTCCTGCATTTATTGCAATTTACATGATATCTTGCGTGCTTGTACAAAGTGATCTATTTCTAGTTCTCTCTTGTCATCTTGTTCATCAATCTTGTTCTATCATGATCTCTCTCTCTAGCTTGTTTTATATATCATGTTTTAACGAGTTTTATTCGTACTTGCATATCATTCATCGTACTTGCCTAGTTCTAAAATGTTAATCACTTATATCATTGCCCGCACATTGAGATATAAATCCTACTGGGCTAGTTTGCTCATTCCCTACTTTTACCCCATCTAGGTGACTATGAAGTTCAAGAGGAAGAGCAAGTCGAGGATGGGAATGCGTCTGAGTGATGAGCGTTCCAACTATGAGTCTAGTTATAGTAATTTGCTTTGAGAGTTAGAACATGTAGTAGGAAGTGAGGTAGTATGTACTTTTGCTTTTATTGAGTCTTAGTCCTGTATTAGTTTATCTGAGACAAATATGAGATTTGAATACAATTTATAATTGAGTTCACATTTGGGCCCTATTATGATGTTGTGTTGATACACATTTAGTGCGTGCTAGCTAGAGGCTTATTTGCCGACTGTCCACGTCTCGAAATATCGACTTGAATTAATTAATAATATCTGCTGCGTAATTCTCGGGACGTGACATCTACTCTGACCACAAGAGTTTGAAATACTTATTTTCTCAGAAGGAGCTCAATATGTGACAACGGAGATGGCTGGAGTACTTGAAGGACTTTGATTTCAATATTCAATACCACCCAGGTAAAGGTAATGCAGTAGCTGATGCACTTAGTAGGAAGCCAGTAGCTTCTTTATCATGTCTAGTCATGGGCGAGATGCAATTATTAGAGTAATTCGCCAGTCTAGATCTAAATATTGAGAAGAGAAGTGATAAGATGTTAGTGGCTAATCTTAAAGCTCAACCCGACATCTTTGTCGAGATCAGAGAGCAACAGGATAATGATCCGTTTCTAATCCGAGTAAAGGAGACTATAGCTGACAAGCCAGATTTCTCCATCACGGAAGATGGAAGAATATTATTCCAAGCCAGGACATGTGTGCCTGACAATGAAGAGCTGAAAAGGAAACTGATGGATGAAGCCCACAAGACCAAGTATACAATACATCCAGGCGCAACCAAGATGTACCAAGACATGAAAAAGTCGTTTTGGTGGCCAAACATGAAGCGTGAGGTGGCTGAGCATGCCGCACACTGCCTCACTTGTCAACAGGTGAAAGCCGAGCGCCGTCGTCCTGCGGGTGTACTTAGACCCCTGGACATACCTGAATGGAAGTGGGAAAGCATCGACATGGATTTCATCATGGGTTTACCCCGAACTCGTGGTAGACTTGATGCTATCTGGGTTATTGTGGACCGTTTAACCAAGTCCGCACACTTCCTTGCCATTAAGAGCACTTGGAGTGTGGATGTGTTAGCAGCATTGTATGTAAAGGAGATAGTAAGATTGCATGGAGTCCCCGTGTCCATTGTCTCAGATCGTGACCCCAGATTCACATCTAGATTCTGGAAGGGACTTCAGACAGCGTTGGGTACTAAACTCAACTTCAGCACTGCTTTCCACCCTCAGACGGATGGACAGACAGAAAGGACAAATCAGATTGTGGAAGACATGTTGCGTGCCTGCACTATAGATTTTGAGGGATATTGGAATGAACAGTTGTCACTAATTGAATTCGCCTACAACAATAGTTATCAGGCCAGCATCAAGATGGCACCATTTGAAGCACTGTATGGCAGAAGTTGTAGATCGCCAGTATGCTGGAACGAGGTAGGAGAACAACAATGGCTAGGACCAGACATGGTGCAGAGCACTAGCAGGGATATACATATTATCAGAGACATAATAAAATTAGCTCAGTCCAGGCAGAAGAGCTATGCCGATAGAAGAAGGAGAGATTTAGAATTTCAAGTCGGAGATCATGTGATGCTGAAAGTATCCCCGACCAGAGGATTTCAAAGGTTTGGGATGAGAGGCAAATTGAGACCAAGATTCATAGGTCCATTCGAAGTATTGGATAGAGTTGGCGAGGTGGTGTACCGACTAGCACTACCTCCCCAGTTTGCAACAGTGCACAATGTGTTCCATGTGTCAATGCTGAGAAAGTACGTATATGATCCATCACACGTAATCAGCTATGATGACATTATTCTGAACAAGGATATGACCTATGAAGAAAGGCCAGTGAAGATCTTGGACAGGAAAATGCAACGACTTCGGAATCGATCTATACCCGTGGTAAAGATATTGTGGAGAAATCACGAAGTTGAAGAAGCCACGTGGGAGCCCGAAGCGACAATGCGTCGAAATTATCTAGAATTATTCAGTAAGTCATTATTCCTCTTACGATCATATGAATTTGGGGACCAAATTCTTTTTAAGCGGGGGAGGATGTAGCAACCTTGATTTTTAAAATCAAGAAAAATAAAAATTTTAAATTAAATAAATGAGATAAATCAATTAAATTAGAATAAAGAGAGAATACATAAGATTTGAGTGAAATAAAAAGGAATTACATCAATACCCATTAAGCTAAATTAGAAGTGGGTTGTATAAATGACCCAAGCATGAGAGAATGGGCCCAAATATGGATAGCCCATCATGGGATGAGATTTAATTAGGTGAAATTCGTAATTAAAAATAATAAAAATTATAAAGGGGGTAAAACAATGATTTAATAGCCTAAATCTATCCTAAAAAGAGTCATAGCCTTACCATAACTCTTCACCCATGAAATTAGCCTCTCCTCCATCCAAAATTAGGGGATAAATACAAGGAGAGAAGGAAATAAATAGAAAAATTCGGATTTATTAGGAAATGAAGGAGTTTTAGTAAGTTTGGACTCTCTAAACATACAAAACACCCCAAATTTCGACCCTAGCAACCCTACTTCGTGTCTAAGCTCTTGGGAGACGAAGAGGAGAATTTCTGGACGAAGAGCAAGGAGAGGAGGAGGCTTGGAGCTTGGGTTTTCTCTTCTTTTTCATCATCAAACTAGGTTTTTCTTTACTGCAAGCAAAGGTAGGCAATCTCTCAAGCTAAATTCGAGTAAAAATTATCCTAGGTAGACTTCATGAACCTCTTCAAAAGCCCTCTCGTCTCGCTGTATTTCGTTCATCCATTTGGACGAATTAATTGCTTGAATCCCTACTGTTACCATGAACCTGAAACCTCATGTTTGCTCTATACCCCCACATGTACTTATTCTCATGCCATGATAAAATTATCATGAATACTACATCATATTAGCTTTCAAACGCCCCTAGTTTCGCTCTATTTCGATCTCCCATGAGGGAGAATTAATTCTTTGAATCCTTGTCAGATCCATGCACCCGACCCTTCATATTTGCTTGTGAACCTCATGTATAATTGACTTCATATCATAAGAAAATTCACATAAATACTAGATCATGTTAGCTTTCGAACGCCTCTAGTTTTGGAATTTTTCATCATGTATCTATCATTAATTAATTCATTGAACCCTGACTGCATATGTTTAGGTCACCAAAAAGTAACCCAATTAAATCATGCCTAAACCTTGTTTATTTTCAAATTAATCATGCATGTTGATAGATCTATATGTCTACTTTCGTTTAAAATTGGTTTCGTACTTTTTGGATCACTGTGCTATTTTATATGGAATTTAGAACGTCCTTGTATCAAATAGGATCCGCCCTGGAAAAATGGAAAAAAAGCCGGACCCTTCTGATATCGCGACGGCGCGACCCGCCGCGATATCATTCGGGTCGCGCCCCGCTGTCACGTCGCATTGAGAATGCGGCGGACAAAGCCGCCGCGATATCCACCTTGAACCGGGCCAGACCGGCCGGTTCGCTTGTCGCGCCCAACCGCCTTGTCGCGACCTAGAGTCGCGACGGGTACCCCTGTCACGTTAACAGAAAAATAGCCAGAACCTGAAATTGCTTATATACCCTTGCTCGACTTGCTAATTAGCCATTGTTTAGCCTTAATTAAATATTGTTATTCTTAATTTGATCTGAATAAATATTAATGTGCAATAAATTGTATGAATCTAATTAATTTAAAAGCTTTGTGCACAATCCATCATGCTCTTTTGATTTCATACACTTGCACACACTTAACCACCATGTTGCCATTAAACCTTAGTAAATTACTCAATAATGTATCTGGTAATTAAGTGAAACTAATTACCTAATTTCCCTATTATTTAAATGACACTTGTCTTCGTTTTATTCGCGTGATTTGTACACCGTTACCGTTTTCCCTCGGCCTTCAAGCACTCGAGGCACGACGGACCCGTTTTCTAGACACTTTCTCTTGACTTGGACCACCTCTCCATCGGAAATACTCTCGACTGGGCCAGAGACTCCTTGACAAGACCTCCGTAAGTCTTCTTGGCTTTGACGCACGTCCTTAGTCAACGAGCTGGTTGTACCCCAAAACCCGTTACATCTTAGGGATCAGTACAATCCATGGCCTTAGTGTGTTCTTTCCTTATCTTTTGATCACACCGGACCATCTAGCCTGTGTACACAGCACGGCTAGTAGGCGGTGGTGACTTCTACCAGATTGCCGGCCCGTAGTGGTGTGCCGTGCAACCGTTACTATCGTGTGTTTACGTTGTTTTACGGAATGTCCCTATCTCATCTACTATCTATATTCTCTCATATATTCACCTTCTCTCAACACTCTCGTCTATCTCGTCTACTGCTCTCATCTATTTCTTGGTACTCTATTGGCCATTCTTGTGATTGTCTAAGATAAAGGAATGACTAATGCCAGCGCAATAGGGCCCGATCTGGTCCTGGGAGGAGCGCCCGAAAAGTGCCAGTACCCATGGGAGTTAAAATGATCAAGGATGTGTTACGGCATGCATCCAGTGCCAGTTTACTATCTAGATTAATCTATGACAATCAAAGTACTATCTCTACAAGTGCAAGTGTGATCGTTACTAGTGCACCGTTGTGCAATTTACATGTTATAACGTTACATGGCCGTTCTATTGTCGTTCTCGTTGTACTATTTTCCCTGTGCCAATTGCTATTGATCTCTTGTTATCATGACATGCTCTACATGACTTTACTCTCTAGTTAGCCTTCCATTAAAACATTAACTATTTAAAGCATGCTTGTGTTCATGAGATATTAAGTCCTACTGGGCGTTATTCGCTCATTCTGCGTATATATTTAATGTGTTTCAGGTGAGTCGGATCATAACCACACTCACGAGGATGGGACCGATGAGGAGACTCAGGAGTGACCATTTCAGCAACCAGTGCTATCTAGTAGTAGTCTGTTAGCATAGTTATGAGTTAGTGAGTCAGTTAGTCATTATGTAATAGTTTGATTTTGAATAAAGTACTATGGGCCCTAGTTTTGGCTCTGATACGTTGATGTAATAGTTAGTCTATGAAGTTGATGAGATATTAGAGAATGTAATGAAGTTTGTTGGATTATTAATGAAATCGGAGTTCATGTAGTATTATTCCATATGTGCAATGGTTTGTATTTATTTCCTTGCTCTGTACTATTTGATAACTGTAATCCCGCTCCGATATTCCGCGTCGGGGCGTTACAGTCATGGTGAAATATGCATGAATTGACAAGGTTTCATCTGAATAAATAGATTTACTGCATGTTAATGTTTCATAGAATTTTCATGATCTTAGGATTACTGTTTGCATGTGTTAGAATTGTTAGAACCGACTATTTTGCTGTCATGATTAAGTGAATATTTTACTAAAGTGCATGGAGCATGTTTAAATTGTTAAAAATAGTTTTACTGTTGCGAAAAAATTTAAAAAAATTAGACATGTAACATATTACCTGTATGAAGTCTGTGGTTAGATTTTGATATTGTTTTGACTTCCGTGGGTACTATTTGCTTTTAACAAGGGTAATTAGGCCATGTTAAGTTTCTTTATTTTGGATAATGTAAATTTCAATGTGTAGCAGCATGATTAGGTATGATTATGATAAATTTGCCACTATGAAACATTCATATTAAGTTCTGTAAACTGAAGCATGTATGTTTTATTAAAGTGCATGTGAATGGATTAAATTGTGCATATAAGTGAATGAAACTATGTGATTAAGTGAAAGATTGTGTTTAAAGTGATCATGTGCCGAAATTGACACTGCTACCATAGAAGGCTGTGGAGCCATAATGTAGAAAAGTCCCTATGGGAAGGCTCATTGTGTATGTGATATTCTGTGGGCATCAGGATGAAATCCTGGAGGTGGACAAGTACTACTGGTTAGGGTGGAGAGAGCTTCTCCCGGGTCTGCGTAGTTACCAAAATTCGTCACTATATTGCCTAGGTGACGGGTATGTGTTATGTGAATGTGTGTCCTTCTTTATGGTAGTTCGGACTATTTGTCACGACAATTAAGTGTAAAAGTGTGAAAAATGTGAACATGTGAAATGTGAACATGTGTTAGTGTTATGTGAATGTGATATCATGTGAAAAGATGTGAAACCATGTGAATGAGAGTTATTTATGTTAAAACAACAAGCTAAGATGTGAATATGTGTTATAAAAACATGAGAAAAATGTTAGATATCATGCTAGGATTGTTAGTTACTATGTGCATAATTCCATGATCAAATTGTTTATTTTTATAACATGATATGAATTGAGATTAACACCATGAATCAAGTTAATCATCATGTGTAGGATGTTCACGTATAATTGTTTAATTGTTTTGAAACATGTGAAATATATATATTCCTCTCATTGTTTAAAAGAATAGCATGTGTGATATGTGTAAGGATATGTCTTTAGGTTGCTTGCTGGGTATTTTGGAAGACTCATACTTGTTTTAACATACAGGTGAGACAGGTGTCCCCGTGTTAGAGGAGGACGTAGTGAGGAGCGACTCCGAACGCGAGGAGTAGCTGTTCTTGAGGAGGCTACGTGTTTAGCTTACTTTCCATTAGTATGTGAACAATGTCATAATGTTATTCATATGGACTTGTATAATTGTGGACACTTGTTATTTCTTTGTTGCTATATAGATTGTGGAATATGTGAATGATGATGGAATAAGATTTATTTTCTATTTCCGTTGTATTCTCTCTTTGTTATTTATGTACATCTCGATCTATTGTGTTGTGTTGGGTAAATGTCCCACTGTGACGGCGCCCTTTTGTATTGATGTGGATTGATATAATCGTACTGGTATAAAGAGGGTCGTTACAAATAGTTTCAAATGTAAATTTAATAACTACTGTATCTTCTCCATCACATACGTTATAATGACCCTTACTAAATGAATTATGCCAAGATCAAATTAGTACAATAGCATCATATAGTTATATATAATGGTTGAGTAATACATAGTTGATATATGTAGATATGAAGATTGTCAAAGAAAAAATTATTACATATGATAAAATGAGAGAGTGATTACTAACCACTAATTTGGATAAGGATAGACGACATTTGAATATAGATTGGAGGTGGGAGATAATGAGTCAAAAAGTTAAGAGTCAAAACTTCAAAGTTGAGGAGCTATAATTGTAAAAATGTTATATAATATATATTAAAAAAATTATTAGAAACAGAAATAAAAAGTAGAAGTAAAATAAGGAATTTTCGTTTACGCATCTTATAAAAATTTATATATCTATTTTCACTTCTGTTAAATTATCGATTTTAAAAATTTATATTTTATAAAAAATGTAAAAATAAGTTGAGTAAACGAAAAATAAAAATCCATTGACAGCCCAGGAGCCTCGGGCTGGGCGGCTGAGTGGGAAGGGGAAAGCGAGGTGCGAGTTAGGTTTAAAAATAGGAACCGACTTGACTAGCGCGATCGGATTGCATCCGGATCGATCGTGCCGTCTTGAGTCGCTAAGGTCCGTGGTGGCCCGTGGCCCTAACACGCGTACCGCACAGATCTGGTGCAGTACGACCAACTTATTATGCTTCAATTTGGTTTCAGTTGGAGAAAATTGTGCCAAACTTATAAATCAAAGGTGTAATCAACAACCGGTCCATTTCTTGATAGGTTACTTATTTTTTAGGTCCTTTGACCAATTGTTTTTAACAACCGGTCCATTCCTTGTACATAGTCATTTTTAGATCCAAAAGGTCTTCCACCATCAGTTGATGGTGGAGAAAAGTGACCGGTTGCTTATTTTCACCATACCATAAAAAGCGCTTGATGGCGGTGCTCTGCCGGAGGATGTCGCACAGGCACGAGGGGCTCACCTTCACCACCTTCTCAACCTCCTTGCAACAGGTGGTGCTCGGCACGCTCACCTTGCTCCACGACATCACATAGTCCACGCAGTCATTCATGTCATAGACCACCGGGGAACAATCGGGCGTGGCGTCGGCCGCCTTATCGGGAGCGGCCCCTGCGGCGTCGGCGGCCGGCTGGGTGCACAGGGCGGCCGCCGTGGCCATGAAGCATATGAGAGACCGCACGAACCTAACAGCAGCCACCATTGTCGATCCGTGGTGATGGCGCCGCTGCTATGGAACCTAGCAGTAGCCACCATTGTCGATCCTTCGCCTGCTCGCGCTGGTGATCTCGCGCCTCCTTCGCCTACTCGCACCGGCCTGCTCACACCGGCGATCTCGCGCCTCCTTCGCCGATGATCTCGCGCCTCCTTCGTCTGCCCCTGCCGAAGCTCGCCAATTTTGCCCTCTTTTGGTCTCTAGTGTCCTTTACAAACGGAGGCCTTACGAAAGGGGACAAAAAGGTTAAACATAATTGAAGTTGGACAAATAGACCTAACAATAACTTTTTTGATAATGGAAGTTCAACAAATGGACTTAAAATTAAAAAACCCTAAATCAAACAGCGAAGACCCCTACAACTGCGGATATTTTCGAACTGAGATCAAAACGACGACCATATCCGCCCCTCCACTCCACACTCCACTGCTGATCGTTGGGACGGCAGCGGCCGCCATGAGCCAGCCCGCGGCCCCCGTGGTCGGCACCGCCGTCCCCCCGCTCAGCTACCGATCCCCAGCCGTCCTGCCGCGTATGACAGCATTCTTCCCTCTACGCCGCTGGCCGCTCTCCTCCGCCTTCCATCCCCTCCGTCTCACCCTAGCCTCCGCCGCCTTTGTCCCGCCGGGGGTCCCCGACCCGTCGGCGCCGCCGCCAATGGAGGTTGACATGGTGCGTGGCTGGGACAGCGTGTGGTCCTCCGCAGAAGCGGTGGAGGAGAAGGTGGTGGTCTTGTGGGACCTCGACAACAAGCCCCCTCGCGGTCCGCCCTACGAAGCCGCCATGGCCCTCCGCAATCTTGCCGCCTTCTTCGGCACGGTCGTGGGCGTCTCCGCCTTCGCCAACCGCCACGCTTTTCTCCACCTCCCCCAGTGGGTTCTCGAGCAGCGCCGAGAGCGACGCCGCCTCGATGACCTCGAGCGGAAGGGCCTCTCCCTCCCCACTGACTCTTACGCATGCAGCGTCTGCGGCCGCGTTTGCCGCACCCATGCCGACCTCCGCAAGCACTTCCGGCAACTCCATGAGCGGGAGCGCCAGAAGAAACTTGCCCGCCTGCGATCCCTCAAGGGCAAGAAGCGGCGTCGCTACAAGGAGCGGTACATCACCGGGAACACCAAGTACGAGGATGCGGCGCGGCAGCTGCTCAAGCCGAATGTTGGATACGGCCTGGCCTCGGAGCTCCGGAGGGCCGGGGTCTCCGTGAAGACGGTGGCGGACAAGCCGCAGGCGGCGGATGCTGCATTGAAGCGGCAGGTGCAGCATTCCATGACGCGGGGAATCGATTGGTTGTTCTTAGTATCCGACGATTCGGATTTTTCGGAGATGTTGAGGCGGGCGCGGGAGGCCGACCTCCGGACCATCGTCGTCGGCGATGGAAGGACAGCGCTAAGCCGGGACGCCGACATGTGGTTCCCATGGATGGGTGTGGAGAATGGGGAGGTGGGAGAGGAGGTTCTGATCCAGCGCAGGCGGCTGGACGGAGCTGAAACGGACGTTGCGTTATCCAGAGGTGCCAATTCTGATGGGGAGAGTGACTGGAGCGAGCTGGACAGCATGGTTGATGAGATAGTGCTCGGAAGTTCTGAGTTCCAGAGGCCCAGAGTATCAGTTTTCTCTGAGGAAGAGCTCACTGAATTGGAGTACGTAAATGATGGAGAAGGCTTTGGTAACGATGATCTCCGGATGTCCGCGTTGGCTCTTCCTGGAGAGGAGTTGTTTTGGGACAATGAGGATGAGGAGGATGAAGACTTGTGACTAGCTAACTCAGGTAGAAGATGAGAAAATTTGTCTTGTTAAGGCTCTTTGTGCATCTTTACCTTGAAGTTCTATGTTTTGTGCTTCTGCTTAGAGGTCCCTGTTACATTGAATTCAGCCATGTGATTCCATGTCGAGTTGTGCAGTCACTCTAGTTTTGGTTCGGATGGTTCTCTAGGACTTGATGACTGAGTCCTTTGGTTGGATACTTTAGCAAAGTAGTTAAAAATATGAGATTAGCCACTTTGTGCATCTTTACCTTGAAGTTCTATTTTTTGTGCTTCTGCTTAGAGGTCCCTGTTACATTGAATTCAGCCATGTGATTCCATGTCGAGTTGTGCAGTCACTCAAGTTTTGGTTCGGATGGTTCTCTAGGACTTGATGACTGGGTCCTTTGGTTGGATACTTTAGCAAAGTAGTTAAAAATATGAGATTAGCCACTTTGTGCATCTTTACCTTGAAGTTCTAGTTTTTGTGCTTCTGCTTAGAGGTCCCTGTTACATTGAATTCAGCCATGTGATTCCATGTCGAGTTGTGCAGTCACTGGTTTGGATGGTTCTCTAGGACTTGATCTCTGAGTTCTTTGGTTGGATACTTTGCAAAGTAGTCAAAATTATGAGATTAGGTACTTCTTGAAAATCAGAGATCCTTTTTAAGTTTGTCTTTGATTGGAGGATGATAGGTTGTGAAAACATATGGATCCCCAGAGATTTCCTAGTTAGCGCACATCTAATAGATTTACTTTTCTACCTTTCTATAGGTATGGTGACATGGATGATTTATGGGTTGCATTCAGCAATGTTGTGATATGTGAGGGCAAAGGACTTGCTTTCTCCTCATTCTACTTATCATGTATCGATGCTCCCCCCCCTCTTTTTCTTGTAGGGATACAATATACTTTGTTATGCTGCTACAATGAGGGTGAGCTATAGCCGCATAACACCATCACTTGGATCATAGTTTGATTTCTAGTCTTAATTCTGCCTTTTATTACCGGGTGAGTGTACCTCAGTTGTAGCTTGAGAGGGTGGGATGAGGTATGTGCGGGGTTTGAATGGAGGTGGGTTGGGGCTTTTTCCTTTTCTGTCAACAGTCCCCTGCCATAATGCAGGGACCTTAGAAAAGAAAAACAAATATGCCTTTTGTTACCAGAAAAGTGTTTGGCAAGTCCACAGGTTCGTCATGCAAGATTTAGTCTTTGTGGCTGCATTGTCTGAGTGTGCTAGTGGCTAAACCAATCTCTATGACAGTTCTGAAGACAATATCCTCCTCAGTGTTATTTGTATCAGCATTTTTCTTCCTAGACATGTAGAATCAGATTGTTCTATCTAAAGCACCTATGGACTTTGATCTTCTGTTTATCTTCTATTTTAGCTGTGACCCTGACTAAAAGTTAAAACATATGTTGACTATGACAGGTGTTGGACCCCGAAAATTTAAAATGGGTATCCATACAGGAAAGCCAGAAGATATTTATATTGATCCGATGGTTACTTAAGTAATATTGGGTCCGGGCCTTTTTCAAGTCAAGAAAAAGACTTGTTATGAAAACTGACATCAAATCCTTCAACGAAGTACAAGTTCGAGAAGAACAATGCTTCGAAGAAAAAGATAAGTTTTAAAGAATCTTCAACGACATGAGGTCAACAAGACCAAGGGTTCGAGGAAGATTACAACTCCAAAGAAACCACTTGCAAGAAGAAGCACCAAGCACTTGCAAAGTCCAAATTCAAGCAATTCTTCGTCGGGAGATCTCCAAGAAATGAAAGGGTCTTCATGACATCAAAACACTCCCCGGCAAGGCCCGAAGGGGGATATTGATAGAAAAAATCAGGGGGAAGAGACCCACTGGGTAGGGAAAACCCCACCCGGAGAGACCCCCTTCTTTGGTTAGGAAAGAGGGGGGGGGGGTTCCTCCTCTCCGGGTAGACCCCCTACTGGAGAGGGGGTCTCTCCGGTTAAGGGACCCTTAATCAGAGGGACCTCCCTCCGGTTAAGGAAGCCTTCCTTAAATGGAGGGACCCCTCTCCGGGTATTCATCTCTCCTCGACCCCTCTTCGAGTAAGCCTCTCTCATGTAAACAGGGGGAAAGCCCTATAAATACCCCATGTAGCCGAACGACCAGAAGGGGGAGGTTTTGTAAAGAAAAAAAAGGGTCGGAAAATTGGGAAGTTGGATTCCAGAAGGAAAAAAAGGAAGATCCTGCTGAAGAAAATTTTGCTCGTGCTCGGCGTGAAGGTATTCACCCTCGGCAAGCCAAGGTCGTCCCCCTCCGGCTGAAAATCTTTCTGTAAATTTCCCCCATGTCGAACTAAATTCAATAAGGGGTTTTAAAATCTAAATATACATGTTTATATCTCCATGTTGAGCGAGTCTCCATGGAGATGAAAATGTCATATGTTTGTGTGTTCTTGTGTTCCAATGTTTAAATATTTTCCATATCGAGTTAGTTTCCATGGATATAAAATATTTAAACATGTTTATGTGTTCCGGTATTTGAATATTTTCCATGTTGAGTTAGTCTCTATGGGTATAAAATATTTAAACATCACTATGTTTTCCATGTTGAGCAAGTCTCCATGGATATAAAAAGTTCCCATGTTCAAATATTTCCATGTCGAGTGAGTCTCCATAGGTATAAACATTTAAACATGTTTACGTCATTTCCCTCATGTCGAGCAAGTCTCCACGAGGGTAAAAATATGTTTGTGTTCATATATGCATGCCTTCATAAGGAGACTCTGCCCAAGGCATACTCATATGTCCACAATATATGTTCATATGTGTGTACTTTTATAGGGAAACTCTGTCCATACGGAGACTCTGCTCAAAATACGACCATATGTTCATCACATATGTGTCATGTGTGGAAACTCTGTCCATGCGGAAATTTTGCTCAAAGACACAACACATTCAAATATAAATAAATTCTTGGGTCCATGCCCCCTTTTAAAGGTTTGTTTCGTCCGATAAAACAAATTCACCGTATTCTTGTTTTCTATAAAAATATAAACCTCGACTTTATATCAAGGGTGTTCGGGTTTAATCTGATGTAAATCAACATCGAGGATTTAATCTGACGTAAATTAACATCGATTTCGATCGATGGAGAAAGGGTCCAGTACACGAAACCCTAATCGCTTGATAAAATAAAATACGTGGAACAAATGTGTTAAAAGTAATAATAAGCGCATTCGTCCTATACATGGACATAATTTTTTCCGCGACAAGCGGATTACAAATTATGTCTGATTGACAGGCTGACACGTCCCTCAATAAAAATCAAATTAAATCAAATCTCATATTTATTTTCCTCGTCCAACAGCTGGCACACCCGGTGGGACTCTTTCTTGCCGTTTCATGGTAAGAGTTGAGGTCTAAGCATTTTTCTTATGAAAATTCTAACGGTGTTTTCCTTGAAGGTGAACTCGGACGAAAATGAAAGTTCAAGGCTTCAAGCTTCCGTCTACAAGGCATCGGAAGGAGATGGCAGTCACCTACGGACCACTCGTCATCAACAATCATGTCAGGTTCGGCTACCTGGCGACTTCGATTGTGTTCAGAGACTTTCCAGCCATTTTCGGGTCCTCTTTCTTCTTAGGGGTGGTCCCAACTGGACAAGAGGATGCTGTTCAGAAGCTGACCTCCAAAAAATCAACAAAGAAGGCGCAGGAGTTACGAGCATGTCAAAGCTCGTTCTGTTATAGTCAACAGGGGCACCAAAATGCCCTCAAAAGATGTTGCTGCCAAAAGGTCAAATCATGTCCAGCTCGAGTTCAGAGTTACTCTACTCGAGTAATCTCCTCTGAAGTTGTAGCTGTTGTCTCCTCACGATCGGGGCAATACAAAAATCACAAAAGCAAGAGTCCATCCGCTGCTACTTCCAAGTCTGGCAAGTCCGTGATGGTCGGAAGCTTGTGTGTGCGATTCAATGAAGGCCAGCCTATCATTCTTCGTGATAGGCATATTCCCACAATTTCAACATCGAACACTTCTCACTCTTGCGGTGGTTTCGAGGGAAACAAGAAGACTCCAAGGTGGAAGCCGGGATCAAACAAAAGATACGGCAACCTGCCAAGGTCAAGCAAATTTGGGTCCCCAAAAACGAGGCCCAAAAAATCAAGAAAATTCAAGCAAATGCATCCGAGGTTGTTGAAAGGAGGAGCGACGCCAAATACACTTCCCTTCAAGATGCTGAGTTCAAGCACCTCAATGGGCAAAAAAGGAAAAGGGTGTACAAAAAATCAAGCTATACCCCTCAAGACCCGAAGCCTATCCTGATTGTTAAAGCAAATCCCGTTCAAGAATTCAAACCTTGCGTATCGGTCCTCGGCTGTATAACGTGAATCTCAGTCTTCGACAGGCTGGGGGCAACTTTCAAAGCCGGTACCCGCTCGTCAAAAAGACGGTGAGTTGCCTGGACAACTGGAGAAAAACCCAAGCTCAAAATCTTCTCATGTTATGCCTTTAGGAAGGATTCAGTCAACTAGTAGAACAAACTGCGGAGGCAAATCCAAATATCTCTGCTGAGGCTACTCATTGCAATACCAGACAATCCCCTTGGCAGGCAAGCAGGGACGTCTGCTTAAGCTCCTCATGCTGGGCACCAACACAAAGGAATCCAAATTCCTTTCTTTGAGGAAGAAATTGCTCAAGATGGGGAAGGCAGGCTTCCTGTGCCAATTACTGATCCCGTTGTCGACTTGCCTACAAGAGCGGATTTCTAGGCAATGTCAAATGTTGACAAATATCAAGTCATGCAGCAGTGGCACTCAGAAATGGCCATACTTAAGCATGAAATGAAGCGACTTTAAAATCAACAACAAAGCCAACATCCAGATCGGTCTGCCCCGGCAAATCATCCGACAACTTCCATAAGTGGCCCTCTTCCTAGAGCTACGGGTCAGGTGATCACTGATCCGTCCAATATCATATCCCCTCAAACAGGGGCAATGCAAAATATGGCTATACAAAGGCATATGATTGAAAAGGTTGTTGAAGACAAAATTGCTCACAGAGGTGAAGGGATTCATGTTATAGACTTATATAGTGTGCCATATGCCATACACCATCAATACAAGAAGCTACCATCTGAGTGCTCTAAAGTCCCAAAACTACAAAAGTTCAACGGACATGGGGTCACCTCAGGAGCATCTGACATATTATATAACTATCGTGGGTGATCTTGCCCTCGAGGAGTCTTATCTTCTTCGGTATTTTGCAACCTCGTTGACGGGTGTTGCATTTCAATGGTATTCAAAGTTGAAACCTAATTTAGTTGCTGATTGGGTTGATCTATAAAAGAAGTTCATTAACTGTTTTCAGATGGCCGAAATCTCTTGTCGAGTTATGCTCCCTTAAACAAAAGAAAGGAGAGCCGACACTTGACTTCATCAATAGGTGGAGAGAGTTTAGCATGAAATGCGACAACTCTCCTGCCCAGGAAGATGCAATCACTATTTGCCGAAAAGGGCTAGCGACGGTAATTAGTGAGAAACTATTGGGAGCAAATATCAAGAGTTTCGATCAACTAAATTCCGTCGTGGCAGAAATCGAGATATTTTTAGCTGATCATATGGCTCATGCATCTCACAAAGGTAAGCTCCCCAAAGAGCGTACTACAACTAGAAAAGAAGTCAATGCCATTGATTTCTTACCTAGCAATGAAAGAAAAGGAGTGGTAATGTCAGCCACTCCAAAGAAAAAGTCAGAATCAAAAGCGCCAATGCCAACATTGGCGGATTGCATGAAAATTCCTTATTCCTTAAAAAAAGGTGCAGACCAAGAAACTTTTTGATCTTTGCTTGAACAACAAATTAATATTACTGCCAGAACCAAAGAAATCGGCAGATGTTAGCAAGATCAACGAGCCCAATTATTGCTCATACCACCGTGTGTTGGGGCACACTATTGAAGACTGTTACATCTTCAAGAACGAGGCTCAAAAGATGATTCAAAGTGGCCTCATATCCATGCAAGGTGGTCTGGTCGACCCCCCTTAACCTCATGTTTGGGATCGACCAGAGCAGTCAGTCAATGTAATACATGCAGCAAATCTGCTACAAATTCAAATGATTCCGAGGCTGGTCTCTCATGTGACCCACCTCAAGACAATTCTGGGGCTTGTTCTCCGTCAAAATCCAAGTGCTGAACGATATAGAAAGTCATTTGGGGAGTTAAAAAGTAACTCAAGCGACTACAACAAGGCCAGCAAGAGTTGCGGCAAATTCTAGAAAGTGTGGAGGAACATCAGGATACTTCCCTTCAGGAAGCTTATGTTCTACAAACCACCCCCATTAATACACAAGTAACGCAGGAGCTGCCTTCGATACCACCATACTCAGACTCAATAGAGTGGTTATCTGAATGGTCTCCAAGCTTTGTCGAGGCGGAGAAGTTATATTCTTTCCCTCGACATGAAATGTTAACACTCTTTTGACTATGCTTGCGAGCTGGATTGTTGGATTTCTCTTCTCCGCCAGATGTATTATCCAACTACTGTCCATATCATCAAACAACAAGTCATGTCATCGAAGATTGTACTGATTTCAAAGATGACATGGAAGTTATGATCAGGTAGGGGATAATTGATTTGGGTGACTCTTTGGTCAACCCTCCACAACCCCATGTCTGACACCCATCGAATAAGCCGATCAACTTTATGTCTCATTCGGTAAATGTTATCCATGCTCCTTTAGCCTCTGATTTCCCCCAATCAGGGATGGAGGAGTCAAACTCAAGTCAAGGCTTGTCTAGGCGATGGTATTCGGGTTGACGTCCTACTCACAAGCGCTCTTTCCCTGAAGAGAATACCAAGCCAATATTTGATGCTCTCATAAAGGAAGGATGAATGTCGGTGCACTCACCGTCACCCTACATTACTAAAAGAGAAATGAGGCATGTATGTTATTGTGAATATCATGTCAGAATTATACACCCTACCAAAGATTGTCCGGAGGTCCAAGATTGGATTGAAATGTTCATTCGAGATGGGGAAATTGATCAGTTTGGACATTCTCTGGTTCAAAGACACTTGGGTGAGGCGTCACAACAAATGTCCAATCAAAACACGGTGAACCCAATTCACCAATCAAGTAGCCAAAATGAAGACAGATATTGTCAGTCTTAACTTGACATCAAGCAAAACAAAGGCAAGGCTAAGATGAAGCAGTACAAGCCTGACATTTTGCAAGACACAAATCAAATAAGAAAATAAGCTACGACGAAGCCAATCTCGCAACAAGCAGAGGGGTTTGTGGACGAGTTCTACCAATTGCCACCTGGAATTGTTGAAGAAGCAATCAATGCAACCTTCGAGACACAAGCCTCAGAGGCCGGTTGGGTCACTGTGGGCCTTCGAAGGTCAACTAGTTCCAAAATATTTTAGAAATTCATGTCAAGAGGTGACTCTAGCAAATGGAGTGTCTCCAAACCACTTCCCAAGCAAAAAGCAATGAGTCCAACTGAAGTATTGCGAATGAAAATAAAGAGAAGAATAGAAGAAAGAATGAGAAAAGAAAAATGAAGAAACAAATTGAGCGGGCTGCCACTGCAAAATCCTCTGGAGATTAACTTCTCTCCAGAAACTTCAAAAGTTGATTGATGAGCTGGAAGAATATGTACCTTTCAGTCCTTCCAGAAGGGTATGAATACATCCCATGGGAGGAGCTAGATCAAAGAACCCGACTCAAGAATTGGCTTTGCCAAATACAACAAGAAGCACTAGAAGAAGGGGAGCTTCACCTCCAAGAACAATTAGAAATCTTCTATGAAGATAAAGAAATCACAGTTGAAAAATTGGAGGAGATGTTCAACACCTTCTTTTACAATATGGTATTCGTACCTCCACCTAAGGAGTTACAAATCTCCCCATGGGGGGCCACCACAGAAGCTGAAGATAAGCGAGCGATGCTAACATATCGACGCCGCTCTACAAACAATTCAAGTCACAATTGCAGTAGAGGACGTGACAAATGAAAAAAAGCAACGTCCATCACCGCCAAGAAGTCTGGTTCTATAAATTTAGACAAAGTGGTACTCTTCCGTAGTGAAGAGTCAAAGCCTCTGCCTGAAACTGAAATACGGGCAGACTCTTATATCTTCGACTCTTCAGATGAAGAAGAGGGGTTTCCTAATATAGTCTCTCAACCGAAGGATGGAGACCAAAGTCCATGTACTTCATCCAATGAGCCGACCGACGCTCCTCTCCCTCAAGGTGAAGAGCCACCAAGTTCGCTTTTCCAAAATGAACTCGTCAAGCCAAAAGCGGAGCAAAACAAAGTCTAAGGAGTTGTCTGAGTCCTTGATGGGGGTACCTGTTGAACCCTAAAAAGTTGTGGTGGATATCTACCAGAAGAAGTGCCAAGGTCCATTTATAGTGGCCCAATGGTTACTTAGGTAGCCCTTTTTGGTTGCTTAAGTAATAAGGGTGAAGTCCCTTTAAAAAGTCATTATTACTTAAGGTAGCCCCATGGTTGCTTAGGTAATATTGGATCCAAAAGCCCTTCAAGTTAAGGAAGGGAGTCTATTTATTAAGATGGCAGCAAGCCCCTCTAGGGAAGCCAAAGTTCAAGAAAGAACAATCTTTCGAGGAAGATACGGTACAGAAGAAATCCGGCAGCACAAGGTTTATAAGACCAAGTATGAAGAACAAGTACAAAGAACACGCTTGCAACGAAAGCTCCAAGGATTTGCAAATCCAACTCTTCGTCGAGCAAAACTCCGAGGAAAGGGGCAGAGCTCCAGCAGCACCAACACCTCTATAATGGGGCATATGGGGGCCTATTTATAGGCAAAACCCCTCCCAAGCTCAAGCCCCAACCGATGGAACTTCCATCGGTTGGAGGGGTATTCACCCCCAACCGATGGAAGGTCCATCGGTTGGAGGGGCTTTTCCCCCCCAACCGATGGACTGTCCATCAGTTGGGAGGGGTCTCACCCCAACCGATGAACCCTCCATTAGTTGGGAGGGGAGCTCCCCCCAACTGATGGAAGGTCCATCAATTGGAGGGGCTTTTCCCCCCAACCGATGAACCCTTCATCGGTTGGGAGGGGAGCTTCCCCCTAACCCCTAACCGATGGACCTTCCATCGGTTAGGCCCTTAACCGATGGAATCCCATCCCATGCATGTAAGGGGCCTAAACCCCTATAAATTGCCATGTACCCCCCCTCCCATTCAGGGAGGCTTTTTTTCTGAAATCTAAAAAAGGGGGCATGCTTCCATGCTGTCCTTTTGAAAAGAAAAAAGCAAAAAAGCTCTTTCCCAAAAGTTCCCTGCTTGTTCTTCAAGGCTCTCCCTTCGGTGTGAAGATATCGGCTCTTTCCTCGCTCGGTACGAAGTATTCGCCCTCAGAAAGCGCAAAGAAAGGGAGATCGTCTCCATACGACATCGACATCTCCCCCTATCCCCCATGCCGAGCTATTCTCCATGGAGGGTTTCTCAAAGAAATCATAATGCAATCCATACCCCCACATTGAGCAAGACTCTGTGGAGGTAATACTCAAGGCGTGTCCTTCGGGGTTTAAATACCTTCCATATCGAGCAAGACTCTATGGATATACGGTATTTAAATACCCTTGTTCTCGTGCTCTAAATGTCTTCATATTGAGCAAGACTCTATGAGTATAGGCATTTAGATGCACATGTTCTCCCCGCCCGTCGAGCAAGACTCCGGGATGGGCGAGTGTTTGTGCTCGTATGTGTATGCATTTTTCAATGGAAAATATATTCATATGCTCACAACATTGTGCTTATATGTATATGTTTCTTAAATGAAACTCTGCCCAAGCGGAGGTTCTGCCGGAAATATATCCATATATTCACAAATATTGTGCTTATATGTATATGTTTCTTAAAGGAAACTCTGCCCAAGCGGAGGTTCTGCTGGAAATATATCCATGTAATCACAAGTATTGTGCTTATATGTATATGTTTCTTAAAGGAAACTCTGCCCAAGTGGAGGTTCTGCCCGGAAATATATCCATATATTCACAAATGTTATGTTCACATGAATATGTTTTTTAAAGGAAACTCTGCCTAAGCGGAGGTTCTGCCCAAAAAGTATATCCATATGTCCATAAACATATATGTACATATGTGCGTATTTCATGGGGACACCCTGTCCATACAGGGACTCTCCCCTAAAAGTCAATACAATCATATCTTCATCGAGTTCATACTCATGTATTCGTGCGATAATTCCGCCTATGCGGGAGCGCTGCCAAAATTCACAATATACTCAAATTCCAAATAAATTCACGTGTATACACCCATTCATTTTCCAAATCATATGTCAAATCCTCAAAAGGAACTCAATACTCCTTTTCAAAATAAAATTCTACAGCAAACAATATATCCAAACAACAGATAAATTCATGGGTATACACCCGCATATTTCCCAAATTATATTTCAAAACTCAAAAGAAATCTATACTTCTTTTCAAAAATTAAATACCTTTTTCAAAGGAACAAATCCTTTCTTTCAAACCAAAGTCCAATTTGTCCGATAAAAAAAAGGGAAAACATCATATTACAATTTTCTAGAAAATGCATATTCTCTCGACTTTGCTATCAATGGTATTCCGGTTAAAATTGATGTAAAAATAACATCAAGGGCTTTTAACCCGATGTAAACAAAACATCGATTCCGATCGATGGAGACATCCAGCATACGCTACCCTAATCGCCTGATGAATAAAAATTGCGGAACCAATAAGTTCAAAACTAAAAGTGGCGCACTTGTCCATTCCATGGACATCAAATTTTCTATCTACACTGCGCGGATTTTAACTTCTGTCTGTTAGACAGGCTGGCACGCCCCGCAAGGCAAAAGAAATAAATAAAAATCAAATCAAACTCAAATATCCTATAAAATAAATCAAGACGAAAATTTTTGCGTCCAATAGTACCCTCCCTATTAGATCAGACACGTGCCGAGGTTGATCACAAAATTCCTTCAGCAATTGAAGTCGCTCCCAATCGGTATTACTGTCTGGGAGGCTATTGCTTGGAGTAAAGACTTGAAAGAAACTCTCGTCAAAATACTCCAAGGGTCAGAAACTTATGGGGCTCATGTGGCCGATTTGCAGGCGCAAGTATATGAAGCCTTGGCAGCGAATGTCACCTTTATAGATGTTGCTGCCATCTTCATGCCACAATCGTCCTCTCTATATGAGGGGGCAGATTAATAACAAGAAGTTAAATCAGATTCGGATGCGGGACAACAAAGAGAAGGTGAAGGAGGAGGAAGAGAAGCCAGAATCCACCGGGAGAGAAGAGAGAAAACCAGAATCCACCGGAGAAAGGAGGAGCTACATCGCTCTGGGGTTCACAATTTCTGTATTCAATCATTCATTTCCTTCAAAAGAGAGACTACAAGATTATTTATAGGAGTTAGACTAACCTTAACCCTACTTTGATTCCTTTTTGACTAAAATACCCTTAGACCTAAAAATGGGGCAAAATTCGCACCCGAAAATGACCAGAAAATAGGAAATGCACTATTGGGCCTCATTTGGGTCTTATTCTTACAATCAAATACTCAAATAACTAAAGTAAATACATCAATAATGTGAGAACTCTTCGTCAAGCCATAAATATGTCGTTATCGCCGAATTTAGGTTGTCCGTAGTCCTACTTCCGCATCAGATTCTAGTCGATCCGGGGGCATCAATGAATATAATGCCCTTCAAGACTTTTGAATCCTTATACCTCATGCCTTACATGCAAAAAGTAAATGATGTAAAAATCACGAGGTTCAATCAAGATTTTGAGGTAGCCATGGGCAGAGTCACTGTGGACCTAACCCTGGGTGACTTTGCCACCAAGGTGATATTCTATATTATTGATGTTGATACGACATATAAAGTATTGCTCGGAAGACCCTGGTAACATGAGAATTGGGTCATCCTTCAACACTCCATCAATGCATTAAATATGCAAAAGAGGGAAAGCAATATACAACATTTGTTGATCAAGCTCCCTTTTGGTTAGACGAATGCAACCTGATTGATGTCCAGCTATATTTTGGATAGGGCTGTTCACGGTTCGGTTCGGTCCGGTTTGGACCTCTTTTTTGAGGAAACCGAACCGAACCGAAATTATATTCAAACCGAACCGAACCGAACCGGTTCGATTCGGTTTGAACCGAATACAAAAAAAAAAAACCTGAATAAAGGCGGATGGGCGGCCCTGGGTTTCGAACCCAGGCCGCCCAAACCGAAAGAAGCGCGCTAGCCTACTGGGCTAGGCGCTCATTCGTGTTATTATTTATTATTTAAATATATTTAATATATATTTCGGTTTATTCGGTTTCCCTGTGCAAAACCGAACCGAATCATGGGACTTCTCAACCCGAACCGAACCGAACCGAACCGGCCGGTTCGGTTTTTCGGGTTGGACCATATTATGAATAGCCCTAATCTTGGAGAGCCAGCTCCTCAACCCCCTACTCAAGTCAAAGGGAAGAGTAAATAAATAGGCTGCACAAAAGAAGACAGTGAAACTGACGAGCTATTCATGATAAATAAAGGCCTTGCCAAGCTTCACAGAAACAATCCCCGGAATAAGTCAGCTTGCCTAGAAAGGTGAAACATCAATTATAAGGCCGATCATATAAGTCAGGCCATCGACAGAAGCATTTCTCTGCCTCGTAGGTGCATGCAAATCTCTTTCCTAAGCAAGAACAAGTTGTCGGACGATTGAAAATGTTTGTTGTTACTTATTAAGGGAAGGACATGAAGAAAAATGATAAAAAGACAGTGAAGCCAATTATCTTTTATAAAGGGGAATCAACACCTCAGGGACCTCAAAAGGATGATTTTGACTGGGAAAATAAACCCCAAAAAATCATCTCAAGTTTATATAAGAAATGGTTGATATGCCACCAAATATCAAAGAAATGTGCAAGAAGCAGAATATCCCTCAGGTGCAAAATGCGTCCCTGCGGGATTTCTTTAATCAACCATGGAAACCTCCCCAAGTGCGAGGACAACCTCCCTTCTCCAAGAAAGATACAAGAGGACTAGGTTATGGCCATAGTTATGAGAAGGTTTTCTTCACAGTCAATACTGTTGGGCTATTGCCAGAGACCTACAATCCAAAGGACAAAGAAGAGTCTTCGGGCTCCAATTCTCAAGAAGATATTCTCTCTCCCAAGAGAGAGCCACCAAGTGAAGAGTCGTCAGGAGAATCTGATGGACAAACTTCACCGACAAAACTTGAAGATATAAATTACTATGAGGTCTACGTCGTCGACTCTGACGACGAAAAAAACTTTATGGATCTACAACTGGGCTCCTCATGAGTTTGAGGATGGCGGACAAGCCACGTTTGATGAATTAATTGGACTCAACCTTGGGGATCAAGAAGACTCTCGACCAATCTTCATCAGTGCCTTTCTTAATGAACAAGAAAGACAATCTTACAAAATTCTCCTACCGGAGTTCTAGGATTGCTTTGTTTGGAATTACAAAGAAATGCCCAGGCTGGAGCCATCAGTGGCTAAGCATGAATTATCCATACTCCATATAGTTAAGCTTGTCAAACAGCCTCCAAGGCGTATGCGGCATAGCTGGAGCTTAAAGTAAATACTGAAGTCGGCAAACTCTCTGAAGTAGACTTCATCGAGCCATGCATATATTCAATTTGGCTCTCCAATATTGTTCCAGTAAAGAAAAAGAATAGTCAAGTCCAAATCTGTATTGATTACAAGGATTTGAACAAGGCATGTCCTTGTCCCAAAGATGATTTCCCAGTCCAATTACGGAAACCATGGTGGACATGACCACCGGCCATGAAGCATTATCTTTTATGGACGGGTCTTCAGGTTACAACCATATCTGCATGGCAATCAAGGATAAAAATCACACTACCTTCAGGTCACTTAAGGGAATCTTCAATTACAAAAGAATACCCTTTGGATTGAAGAATGCAGGAGCCACGTACCAAAGAGCAATGACCAAAGTATTTGATAAAATGCTCCATGATGTGGTCGAGTGCTATGTGGATGACTTAATCGTCAAAACCAAAAAATGGGAAGATCATTTATCTAATATATGCTGTGTTTTTGAAAGACTTCGTCATTACAAATTAAAGATGAACCCCCATGAAGTGTGCCTTCGGGGTCTCAAGCGGCAAATTTCTTGGTTTTGTTGTCAGATATCGAGGAATAGAAATAGACCTTGACTGAATCAAAGTGATCCTACAATTGCCACCACCTCAAAATTTGACCGAGCTAAGGTCATTCCAAGGAAAACTGGTCTATACTAGGCAATTCATCTCTAACCTCTTAGGAAGGTGTGCGTCCTTCGGCAAATTAATGAAGAAGGATGCTCTTTTTATTTGGGAACAAGAATGTCAAGATGCTTTCGAGCAGATAAAGAAATATCTCCTCACTCCACCAATATTGGGAGCACCAGTCGGTGGAAAACCTCTTATACTCTATATTGCAGCTATGGATGCCTCTTTAGGAGCCCTACTAGCACAAATAAATGAAGTAGGCAAGGAGCAATCTCTGTACTATCTCAACAGAAAGCTAATTGGTCCATGTTGAACTCTGAAAAGTGCATGGTGTTCGTGCCCGAGATTATTTATATATCCAACAGTTACTTAGGTAATGTTGGGTCCAAATCCCTTTCAAATGAAGAGAGGGAATTTATTCATCAAGTCGGCATCAAATCCCTCCAGTGAAGCAGAAGTTCAGAAAAGAACAGCGCTTCGAAGAGGATACGTTGCGGAAGAAATTCGGCAGCACAAGGTCAATAAGACCAAGGAATAGTACAAAGAACACGTGCAGCAGAAAGCTTCAAGCATTTGCAAACTCAACTCTTCGCCTAAGTGGAATAGTACAAAGAGCATGTGTAGCAGAAAGGTCCAAATCCCTTTCAAATGTAAAGGGGGTAAAACCCCTATAAATACCTATGTAGCCCAAGGGCAAAGGGATCCTTGCTTGATCCTTTCCTGGGCCTCTTTTTGGATTCCTCAATTCCAAAAAAAAAATCTGGAAAAGAGAAGGCTCTCTCACAAGGAAGTTCTAGCTTGCTCATAAAGGTTCCTCCGCTCGGTGCGAAGGTATTCGCGTCCGCTTGATGTGAAGGTATTCGTCCTCGGTAAGGAAAAGAGAGGTCGTCTCCCTCCGGCTACGAAATCTTCTTAATCTCCTTTCATATCGAGTTAGTCTCCATAGGCGGTTTCAAAAAAATCCAAATGTAACCCATACCTCCACATCGAGCAAGTCTCTGTGGAGGTAAAAATTAAATTGCGCTCGTGTGCTTCGAGGTTTAAATACCTTCCATGTTGAGCAAGTCTCCATGGGTATAATGTATTTAAATACCTTCGTGTTCTAAATGTTTCCATGTCGAGCAAGTCTCCATGGATATAAACATTTAAGCACATATTTTCTTCCCTCTGTCGAGCAAGTCTCCGAGATGGGTAAGTTTTTGTGCTCATATGTATATGTTTTCTAAGGAAACTCTGCCCAAGTGGAGGTTCTGTCTGAAAATATATTCATATGTTCACAAATATTGTGCTCATATGTACATGTTTCTAAAAGAAACTCTGCCTAAGCGGAGGTCCTGCTAGAAAATATACCCATATGTTCACAAATATATGTTCATATGTATATGTTTTCTAAAGGGAACTCTGTCCAAGCGGAGGTTTTGCTCGAAAACATACTTATATGTTCGCAAATATATGTTCATATGTATATGTTTTCTAAAGGGAACTCTGCCCAAACGGACATTCTGCTCGAAAACATACCCATATGTTCACAAATATATGTTCATATGCATATGTTTTCTAAAGGAAACTCTGCCCAAGCGGAGGTTCTGCCCGAAAACATATCCATAGGTTCACAAATATATATGTTCATATGTGCGTATTTTAAGGGAAGACTCTGTTTGTGTAGAGACTCTGCCCTAAAATAATACGACCATATGCCCATCAAATATATGTTCGTATATTTATACGGTAACTCTGCCTATGCGGGAGCTCTGCCTAAATCCACAGTATATTCAAATGCCAAATGAATTCACGGGTATATACCTGCTCATTTTTCAAATCGCATATTAAACTCCCGAATGGAGCCCATATTCTTTTCAAAATAAAATCCCTTTTCAAAGCAAGTCTACTCCGTCCGATAAAAAAAAAATGAAACACCCTGTTACCAACTTACCATTTTCTAGAGAAAATGCAAAACCTCTCGACTTTGCTATCAATGGTATTCGGATTAAAATTGATGTAAAAATAACATCAAAGGCTTTTAATCCGATGTAAACAAAACATCGATTCCGATCGATGGAGACAGGGGTCCAGTACACGCTACCCTAATCGCCTGATAAAATAAAATCGCGGAACAAATAAGTTCAAAGTAAAACTGGCGCACTTGTCCATTCCTTGGACATAAAATTTTCTCTCCGCATTGCGCAGATCTTAAATTCTATCTGCTAGACCGGCTGGCACGCCCCGCAAGTCAAAATAAATAAATAAAAAATCAAATCAAACTCAAATACAAAATAAAATACATACACAAAACTTTCCGCGTCCGATAGCTGGCTTCGCCCGGTGGGAGCCCTTCTCACCATTCATAGCAAAAAGTCGAGATTTATGCATTTTCTCTTGAAAATTCTAATGCCAGTGTTTTCCTTGAAGGTGAAACTCGTACAAAAAGCAAAGTTCAAACTTCTGGAGATGGCCGTCACCTACGGACCGCTCGTCGTCAACAACCACGCCAGGTTCGGCTACCTGGCGACTCCGATCGTGTTCGGAGACTTTCCAGTCATCGTCGGGTCCCCTTTCTTCTTAGGGGTGGTCCCGGCCCATCGTCGGGTCCCCTTTCTTCTTAGGGGTGGTCCCGGCCCAACAAGAGGAGGGTGCTGCTCAAAAGTCTCCCTCCAACAAATCAACAAACAAGACCGGCAGGATCCATGGGCATGTCAAAGCTCATCCTGCTACTGTCAACCGGGGCACCAAAATACCCTCAAAAGATGTTGCTGCCAAGGGGTTTGAACCCCGTCCAACTCAAATTCAGAGTTACTCGGTTCGAGTAATGTCCTCTGAAGTTGTAGTTGCTGTCCCCTCACAACGGGGGCAATACAAAAATCACAAAAACAAAAGGCCGTCTGCTGCTACCTCAAGATTCGGTAAGTCCATTATGGTCGGAAGCCTGCCGGTGCGGCTTGATGGAAGCCAGCCTATCATTCCTTGTGACAGGCATGTTCCTACATTTCCTACCTTGAACCGCTTCGCAGTTTTGCGGTGGTTCTGAGGGAAACAAGAAGATTCCAAGGCTGCTGACGTCAAGAAAAAGACCCAGGGGTCTACCAAACTCAAACAAATCTGGGTTCCCAAAAAGGAGGCCCAGAAATTCAAGAAAGCTCAAGTAGATGCACCAAAGGTGGTCGGAAGGAGAAGCAATGCCAACTACACTTCTCTTCAACATGCTGAGTCCGAGCACCTCAATGGTCAAAAAAGGAAAGGGATGTACAGAAAATTAAACTATACCCTTCAAGGCTCGGAGGATATCCAGGTAGTCAAAGAAAATCCAATTCAATAATTCAAACCTTGCATATCGGCCTTCGACCGTATATCGCAAATCTCGATCTTTGACAGGCTGGGGGCAATTCCTAATGCCAGTACCCGTTCGTCAAAAAGACGACGTGTCACCTGGGTAGCGAAAGAGAAACCCAGACCCAGGATCTTCTCATGCTACGCCTCTGGGAAGGACTCTGGCGAACCGGCGGAACAAATCACAGAAGCCAATCCAAATATTCCCACTGAGGCTACTCATCCCAACACCAGACAATTTGCCAAAAGAAACCGCCAACTTAGTGGGCAAGCTGGGACGTCTGGTCAAGCTCCACCTCATGTTGAGTCCCAACATGAGGAAATTTAAATTCCCTTCTTTGAAGAAGGAAATATTCAAGTTGAGGAAGGCAGACTCCCTGCCTCCGCTATCAATCTCGTCGTCGACTTGCCTACAAGGGAGAATTTCCAGCAATGTCAGACGATGTTAAATATCAAGTTATGCAGCAGTGGCATTTTGAAATGGCCACGCTCTTGCGTGAAATGAGGCGGTTAGCAACTTCAAGCCTTCGGCAATCTATGGAACCAGTCTCCACTCAAAATCAACAATAAAGTCAACATCCAGATGGATCTGTCCCGACAAATCATCCGGCGGCTTCCACAAGTGGTCTTCTTCCCCAAGCTACGGGTCAGGATATCATTGACCCATCCAACACCATACCTCCTCAAATGGGAGTAATGCAAGATATTGCCATATAAAGGCATATGATTGAAAAAATTATTGAAGACAAATTTGCTCAACAAGACGAAGGGATCCGGGTCGCGGACTTATACTCTGTCCCATATCCGGTACATCATCAACTCAAGAAGCTACCACTGGCGTGTCCTAAAGTCCCAAAACTACAAAAGTTTGATGGACACGGGTCACCCTGGGAGCATTTGGCACATTATATTACTGCCATGGGTGATCTTGCCCTTGAGGAATCCTATCTCCTCAGATATTTTGCAACTTCCTTGACTGGTGTTGCATTTCAATGGTATTCAAAGCTAAAGTCCAATTGAGTTGCTGATTGGGCTGATCTGCAAAAGAAATTCATCAACCGTTTCCAGACGGTTGAAAGAAAAGTCTCCATTACCGAGCTATGCTCCTTCAAGCAAAAGAAAGGAGAATCGACACTCAACATCATCAAAAGGTGGAGAGAGTTTAGCATGAGATGCGACAACCCTTCTGTTCAAGAAGATGCAATTACTATCTGCCGGCGAGGCCTTGCGGCAGTAATCAACGAGAAACTCTTGGGGGCAAATATCAAGAGTTTCGATCAACTAAATTCTGTTGTAGCAGAAATTGAGATGTTCTTAGCTAAGCAAATGGCTCACACATCTCACAAAGGCAAGCTCCCCAAAGAGCACAATCCAACAGGGAAAGAGGTCAATGTTATCGACTTCTCACCTGGCAATGAAGCAAAGGGGGCAGTAATCTCTACCACTCCAAAGAAGAAATCAGAGCCAAAAGTGCCAATCCCAACATTGGCAGAGCGTATGAAAGCTCCTTATTCCTTTAAAAAGGAGTATACAAAAAAGCTTTTTGATCTTTGCCTGGACAACAAATTAATGTCACTGCCAGAACCAAAGAAGCCGGCAGATGTCAACAGGATCAACGAGCCCAACTATTGCCCATATCACCGCATGGTGGAGCATGCAATTGAAGATTGCTACGTCTTCAAAAATGAGGTCCAAAAGATGATCCAAAGTGGCCTCATATCTATGCAAAGCGGTCTGGTCGACCCTCCTCAACCTCATGCTTGGGACCGACCAGAGCAATCAGTCAATGTGATACATGCGGCGGAATCCGCTACAAGTTCAAATAATCCCGAGGCCGGTCCTTCATGTGACCCACCTCAGGATAATTCTGGAGCTCATTCTCCGCCAAGATCCAGGCGTCAAGCCACATGGAAAGCAATGCGGAAAGTTCAAAAGCAACTCCGGCAATTACAACAAGGCCAACAAGAGTTGCGGGAAATTATACAAAGTGTAGAGGGACATTAGGGTGCTCCCACTCAGGGACCCTATATTCCACAAACCACTCCCATCCATACACAAGCAACTCATGAGCTGCCTTTTATGTCGCCCTACTCAGACTCAATCGGGTGGCTATCTGAAGGATCTCTAAATCCTGTCGAGGCGGAAAAGCTATATTTTTTCCCTCGACATCAAACATTACCTCTCTTCCGGTTATGCCTGCAAGCCAGATAGATGGACTACTTTGCTCCAATAAATGCATTATCTAACTACTGCCCATACCATCAAACGACATATCACGTCATTGAAGACTACACTAACTTCAAAGATGACGTGGAAGCCATGATCAGGCGTGCGGTGATTGACCTTGGAGATTCTTTGGTCAGCCCTCCACAACCTCATATGCCGTAGCCGCCGAATGGACCAACCAACTCTATGTCCCACTTGACGAATGTCATTAATGCATCATCACCCTCTGGTCTCTCTGAGTCAGAGGCGGAGCAACAAGTTCCAAATCCGTATTTGTCCAGGCGATGGTACACGAATTGGCATCCTCTACATTAGCACTCATTCGCTGAAGAAAATACCAAGCTAATATTTGATAATCTCATGAGGCAAGAGCTAATCAAGGTGCACGAACCAACACTCTATATCTCTGAAAGTGAAATGATGCTTGATTGGTACTGCGAATTCCATTCCAGAGCCATACATCACACCAAAGATTGTTCGGAGCTCCATGACCTGATCGAAACATTCATTCGAGAGGGGATGATTGATCAATATGGAAACTCTCTGGTCTCAGCACACTTTGGTGAGGCGTCATAACAAGTGTACGACCCAAGCCCAGCCTACCAAGCACACTATCAAGATATATGTGAATATTATCAATCTTAACTGGGCTATGGACGAAGCAAAGGCAAGGCCAAGATGGACAAGCGCAAAGCTGCCATTTTGCGATACATAAATCAAATACAAGAAGAAACTGTGGCGGTGCCAATCTCGCAACAAGCAGAAGAGTTCGTGGATGAATTCTACCAACTCCCACCTGAAATTGTTGGAGGAGCAATTAATACAACCTTCGACACACAAGCCTCAGAGGGTGAGTGGGTCATTGTGGGCCCTCGAAAGCCAGCTGGCTCCAAAATGTCCAAGAAATCCATGACAAAAGGCGACTCTAGCAAAAGGAGTGTCTCCAAGCCATCTCCTAAGCAGGAAGCTTTAAGTCTGGTTGAAGCCTTGAAAATAAAAACAGAGAGAAAAATAGAAGAAAAATGAGAAAAGTAAAATGAAGAGACAAATAGAGCGCACTGCCATTGCAAAAGTTTCTGAAGAATTAACCCCTCACCAGAAACTTCAGAAGCTAATCGATGAGCTAGAAGAGTATATATCTCCCAGGCCTTTCGACAGAGCTACCTTCGACTAGTATATCCTATGGGAGGAGCTAAAACGAAAAATCTGGCTCCGAAATTGGCTCTATCAAGTCCAACAGGAAACTCTAGAAGAAGGGGAGTTTTATCTCTCATCACGGTTGAAATTCTTCCATGAAGATGAAGAAATCACCATCGAAAAGTTGGGCCGCATGTTCAACTCTTTCACTTGTACTTGTACCTCCACCTAAGGAGCTGCAAGCCTCCCCAAGGGGTACTACTATACAAATTGAAGACAAGCCAAGTAGCCAACGACGCTGACATACCGACGTCGGCCTGCAAATAATTCAAATCGCCATCGCGGAAGAGGACGAGGCAAATGGCAAAAAGCAACGTCCGCCACCGCCAAGAAGTCTGGTGCCATAAATTCAGACAAAGTGATACTCTTCCGTGGTGAGGAGTCAAGACCTCTGCCTGAAATCAAAATTCAGGCAGATTCTTATGTCTTTGACCCTTCAGATGAAGAAGAGGGGTTGCGCAATATAGCCTTTCAACCAAAGGATAGGGACCAAAGTCTGTATGCCTCATTAAATGAGTCGGACAACGCTCCTCTCCCTCAAAGCTGAAGGCCATCAAGTTCTCTCTTTCAAAAGGAGGCCGTTAAGCCAAAGGAGCTATCTGAATCTTTGATTGGGGTATCTTCCCCATTGGATCAGACACGCACTGAGGCTGATGACAAAATTCTTCAGCAATTAAAGTCATTCCCCGTCAGTATCACTATCTGGGAGGCAATTGCTTGGAGTAAAGAGTTGAGAGAAACTCTCGTCAAAATACTCCAAGAACCAGAAACTTATGAAGCTCATATGGCTAATTTCCAAGCTCAAGCATATGAAGCACTGACGGCAAATGTCACCTTCACAGATGGAGATATGTTGCTATTCTCTCCATGCCACAACCGTCTTTTATATATGAAAGGGCGGGTCAACGGCAACAAGTAGAAGGCATGGCACGTTCCATTCGTAAGTCTCCAAGAAGATCCACCTCATCCTCTGCTTCGGCCCGGAATTGAGAAGAATGTGGCTCTCCCAAATCTCCATGTTCTCCCTCCTCTTCTGCAGCTTCTACAACCCTAGCTAAAAATGTGTTAGGATGAGGTGGATCTTTAGGATCATCTGCCTCCTCATCTAACTCGTACTCTCCCAGCTCTGTGGTTGCTTGTGCAACCCATGCAACCATTGGTCTTCATCATCTCGTAGGAACCGAATGTCAACCGGATCATACTCTACCTCATGGATGGCAAAGTCGCCTGGGTCGGAGCGGAGTCGGCCGACTCTGAGTCTGGTCGGCCCTTGGCGACCCGACACTGGGGGGGAACACCGACCCACCCACAGGACTGGTTTACAAAGCCCACTGCCCCGACTCAGGCCGACTCGGCCCGACTCAGGCCGACTATGGCCCGACTCAGGGTCGGGATCGGCTGGGGCCGACCCAGCCACCCGACCCGACTCTGCCATCCATGCTCTACCTTCCCCCGCTTCGGATCATCTGTGAGATGTTTCACACTCAACCTTATATTGTAGTGCATATACACCAAATTGTCCAAGCGCTTATGTGACAATCTGTTCCGGACTTTGGTACATATTAATGCAAAGGTGTTCCAGTTTCTCTCACACCCACTAGCGAAGAAGGTCTGTGACAGGATCTTCACTGCAATTTTCCTCAATATGAGTGCCGAATGCCCAAAGTTGAACCACCAATCAGCTGTAAAAAAGTTAGTCATACTTAATTAGTCAATCGTTGGGTCTACTAATATCCAAGAATGACAGGGAAAGCACATTACCGCCTTCAATGCGGTCCCGACCAGCAATGGTGGATGGCTCCGCAAAACTCCCAACCCCTTCTCGAAAACTCTTCATTTGCCGCAATGAACTCTATTAGCAAAAAAATTAAACTTGTAATTTATATCATGTAGGGAGATTAATACTCGCCTAATCAATAGCATCTACTGCATCCAATGCACTCTTGACAGTCTTTCAACAACTTGCGTAAAGGCAGTCGTCAAGTCATCATCGTATGATAGCTCCATCACATAATAGTAAGCAAGATGGAGATAGTAAGCTGTAATGGGGGTGGAAAATAAATTAAATTCATGTACTAAAATCAAAACCAATTTGAAATAAAATTTTCTCACCCGCTATATGTAGATCTCTACTCATCTGTTGGTCCCACCGATCCTCAACAACGTCCAAGATCAAGTGTACATAGCGAGGGGACACCTCACGGATCTTATTCACAGCTTCAATTTTTGCATAAACCAACCCTATGGTTGGTCTCCTATCCTCATCAACGACCCTCAAAACCTCATAAAGAGGTTCAATGATCTGCACCAGCTTGAAGACTCGATCCCAGAAATTAGCGCTACAGACGATCCCTTCAACCCTTTACCATCCGATGTCCATGCAAAAGTGCTCTGCACCTATCTGTCTGTCCTAAACATGCATTTTAGACCGTCTTTGTGTTTCAGGAGGCTTTGTAAGGTAATGAAATTAGTTGCACAACGTGTGATGATCAGTCTCAACAATTCTCCACCAGTGGGCTCCCTCATCCATGCCAGAACAACATGATGATTATAGATGTACCTTGTGATCTTCTGCACCACCATCCTCACGGGTTGCAGTGTGCCATTCTCTTTCAACATCAAATCTACACAGTGTGCTACACAGGGAGTCCAATAAAGATAGGGATAATTGTCCATCAACTTCTCCCCTGCCTTCTTGTAAGCAGAGCCAATATCGGTCACCATCTGCACAATGTATTACTCTCCTATCTCATCAACAACCTCCCGCATCAAACTCAAAATGTATTCAGCATTGTGCACTCTATCTGATGCATCAATAGATTTGTGGTAGAACACCTGTCTATCACAATATACAAGGAAGTTGATGAGGCTGCTCTTGGTGGTACCTGACCAACCATCACACATCAATGTGCAACCATATTTCTCCCACTTTTTCTTGAAGCTTTTGATATATGACTTGATCTCATGTACTTCTTCATCTAGATATCTCCCAGCCAAGTCTCTTGATGAGGGAGGTTGCACATGAAGCCTATGTCGTTGTACCTCCTAGATCATGGTTTTGTAATATGGGCTATTAGCTGCATTGAATGAAATGCTTGAATGATGCTACCATTTTGCCACTGTATGACTCACTTTATATCTAGGCCCTTGTTGGTTATATGCATCCTCAATTCTGCTTTGCTTGCCATGCTCCCGAGAATATATATTAGGATCCACCTCTTCTAAGGTTACACTTGTGGATCTCTTCCTCTGCCTTTCTTGTTGGTCTGGGACTAGGACTTCGGTTGGAATATGAGTGAAGTAATCCCCCACATTGAAAAATCGACGGGACTGGACCTCGCCCCCAACCCTGGACCCACTGCCACCACTACCATTGCCAACCTCAAAACTCCCTCTCTACTCAGCTTCCCATGACTCAACCCTAGTTTGTTCTCTGGTCTGCCTAAGAGGTTGATTAGGCACATGCTCTGCATAAATTTCTAGCTCATCATCGTCGTCTTCATCTCGTCTTCCTGAGATGATCCTATCCTGCATCTCCCTGTCCGCCCTCTTTCTTACAGTCTCGGCCCGAACACCCTTCAAGTGTTCGACCATGAGCCGCTTGACTTCAGCAGGCATCGACTTGCAACCTTACACATCATGGTACCCTACTAGCCGCCCACCTGCAAGGTGCTTCTTGAGGCGAGAGACGCCACCTCCTTGTCCTGTGTGGCCGTAGTAGTTGCACTTGTAATTGTACCTACTGCCCAATGCACCATGTTGCCACCTAATGTCCTCACTGTTGCCCTTCTTCGGTGCCATCTACGTAAAACAAATAGTTATTACATTTTGGACAAAAAAAAATTTATGTTGATTTCACATACAAACAATTTTTAACAACACGTTAGACGTTGTAAGTTGCTATGAAATGCACATTGGTTGTAATTTTTGTTTTTAAAAAAGAATAATTTCATAAATTCAAAATTTGAAGAAAATGGCCAAATCTATGTGAAAAAATTGTAGATTCAAGGGAGAAATAGTTGCAAGTGAACACTAATCACTTGCAACATCATTTCCCATGAATATATTTCCTATACATAAAAAAAAAATCAAAACAAAAAACATACATGGTGGGTTACCTTGAAAACAGTGAAATGGGTGAAGGGAGGGATGAAAATAGCCCAAGAAAGCCTCCAAATCCACCTAGGAAGCCTCCTTAGGTCTCTTGGAGTGTAGATCTGGGGTTTCCTTGAGGGAAAAGGGGGAAAAACGGGAGAAACAAGGGTTTCCGGCATGAAACCCTGCGAATCGGCACTGCACAGTCCCATTTCGTAGGGTGTCGGTCGACCCTTAAGGGTGTCTATCGTGGCGGATCCGGTGAAGCGAATCGGGTCGGATCGAATCCACCCCGATGCGCTCGATTCGGCCGATCCGCGGTAGGCTCAGGCGAATCACGCGAATCACGAATCGGGCTCGCTCTGATTCGATCCGATTCGGCCAAATCGGGCCGATTCGATCCGATTCGGCCAAATCGGGCCGATTCGATCCGCCTTGTAAAACTCTGACATGAACTAATATTTGTTTATTAATTAACATATAATTTATTTGTACATATATATGATTTATATCCTTAATATGTAATTACGTATATACATATGATTTTATGTGCTAACGTTTTCTCATCACTAATCATGTGTTCTGATATATATGGGTGCATATGATTTTTATTTATTTTTCATGATTTTCCCTTATCTAGGATTGGCCAGGCTTTTGCCTAGTCTATATGATATACATTTATTAATATGTATACTATATATATATATGTACATATATGTTATGTGTACATATATGTTATGTTATATATATAATTACATATATCATATATCATAAATATACATATATATATATATATCAATTCTATACATGTATATATTGTATATTATGTACAATATATGATTGTATTAATTAATAAATTATTTATATATTATACATACATGAACTAATACTTGTTCATTAATTAACATATAATTTATTTGTACATATATATGATTTATATCCTTTATATGTAATTACATATATACATATGATTTTATGTGCTAACGTCTTCTCATCACTAATCATGTGCTCTGATATATATGGGTGCATATGATTTTTATTTTTTTTCATGATTTTTTCTTGCTTTTGTCTTGATTTTTTTCCAAAAAGCAAAATTTTAATCTGGCTGATCTAGGATTGGCTAGGCTTTTGCCTGGTCGCCCAATCCGTTTGATTGGGTCTGGATTACGATCAGCCCAAGACGATCCCTATGCCGATTCGATACTTTTTCCTATGATCACAGTAGCCATCAGGAGAAGCCTCAACATTCCCTCCAACTCTCACTTGGCCAGCCCTTGCAGCCAATGAGGGGATTCGATCTTCTGTTGTTTTCTGGCATCCACGGTCGACGCCATGTACCTCTATTCACCATATCCACCATACTAGACGGTTTCCTTTCTCCTCTGATCTGCCATCTACCATCCTATTGCCACGGCCACTTTCTACTGCTGTATGCCCACCCATGGAATATAGAATAGGATTGGCCCAGAAATTGGCCTGGGGCGATCCTGATTGGATCCATATACAGTAGATCCTGGATTGGCTAGATTAAAAATAGTTTTGTTTGAAAAAGGGAAAATCAGAAAAAAACAGAAAAAATGTCTTTAATTTTTACACATGTATTTAAGATATATGTAATGATACTAATAAATTTACCGATTAAAATACATACATATACATTATATATGTAATCATATAATTAATATGTATATCCTTATAAATGTATACATTATGCATATATCACAATCTAATGATTGTGAATAGTGTTGGAATATGAAGCTCTTTATGCATATATATCATATTGATGTACACTTTATATATATATATGTGTGTTAATGTACGTTCAATCATATATTAATGCAAATATAATAACAATATGCACTTATATATATCATATTGATGAACACTTTATACATATATATATATATGTGTGTGTGTGTTAATATACATTCAATCATGTGTTAATGTAAATATAATAACAATATGCACATATATATATATATATAGTTAATGCATATATACATGACATGGAATGTATACATATACATAATATATATATTTGAACATGTTGTCATATATCTATATATATGTACGTCATATATATGTCTATATTGTTGATATATTTTATCCTTATATTTTGATGATAATAAAATTTATGATTAATTAAAATTATTAAATAAATTTAATATCATGTTTTCCAAGTGAAATATAAATTTATGGTATTTTAGTGATAACAAAATTTATGATTAATTAAATATTATTAAATATATTTGATATTATATTTTTCCTAATAAATATAAATTTATGAAATTATTGCTGTGTGATTTGCACTAAAAAGCTAAATCGATGTTCATTTAATATACATCGATTTCAGTTCACAAAGTGCCACATCGATTTGCTTGAAAACATGGATTTCACTGCAACATCGATTTACTTGAAAATATGGATTTGCCTCTCACATCGATTTGGTAAGTGAAACATCGATTTGCTTCAAACATCGATTTGCTCTCATAAGGATTTGATAAGTGTAACATGGATTTGCTCTCACATCGATTTGCTCTCATAAGGATTTGATAAGTGAAATATGGATTTGCTCTCACATCGATTTGCTCTCATAAGGATTTGATAAGTGAAACATGGATTCGCCAACATGGATTTGCCTCAAACATGGATTTGCTTCAAACATGGATTTGCTTCTCACATGGATTTCATAAGTGAAATATGAATTCGCTTGTAAAATATAGATTTCAATTAAACATGGATTTCCTTATATTTCAAAATGTTTTTGGCATCTAGTGAAAAGTCAAATATATTTCTGACAGAAGATCTCTTTTATCTTTCCAGATCTCTTCTCTCTTGTCAGAACAAAAAGAGCTTACCTACCACTTTTGGATGACAGCAAAAATATGCCCTTTTGACAGAAACACTCTTTTATCTAAACACTTTCTTCTATGCTTGCAGACTTCGTAGACCACAAAATATCAGAAGAAAGAGAAGATGAGCAACGACTAGAACTCCAATGGATTTATTTAAGCTGCTCATATAAAAGATAAAGCAAAGCTGAAGAAGCAAGAGCTTTCCTGAAGATTTTTTTGAAGGAGTGTACATCCTGTGAGGAACCTCAACTCCACATACACTGAAAGAAAGAGAGAAAGAGCCCGAGCCCAAGAAGAAGTGTTCAAGTATCAGAAGCCCTCAAGCTTCAAGCTCCTTCTCCTCTCTTCACTCTCTCTGTGTGCATCTTTGTAATCTGGGGAGAGAGTCTTTTCACTGAGAGTTTTCTTGTAGTTGGTGTTCATCTGTTCCAACTCTCAGCTTTGTTCTTTCTTTTCTAAGAAAGATTTCTGTCCAGCTGTAGGACTGTATACAGTGTAGAACCTAGCTAGGGGTTTGTGTCTAGCAAAACCACACTGGGGTTTGTACCAGGAGGTTGGCTTCTTGACTTGTAAAAGAAGTGGGTTGCTTTCTTGTCCGGGAAAGAGAAGAAGACCAGCTGGGGTGTTGGGTGTTGTATTGTCCTTGAGGGGGACTGTACTCTTAGTTAGTAAAATCCCAAGAGGTTGTTTGGGACTGGACGTAGAACTTTCATGTGGGAAGGATTGAACCAGGATAAATTCCTTGTGTCTTCTGTGTGATTGTTTATTTGCTTCCGCACTGCTGCTCTAAACTAACCAAACTTTCAAGTGATAATTTTCTGTGTTTAAGCTTCTATTTCAGATTTCAGAAAAGTCTATTCACCCCCCTCTAGGTTAGCTTGCTGCCGTACCAAAAGGGCCAACAAGTGGTATTAGAGCTTGATTATCTGATTAATCAAGAAGATCCAACGATCTTAGAGAAGATCCATGACAGCTCAAGGATTTTCTGAAGGTCAATCAGTCATCAGACCTCCACTCTTCGACGGAGAAGATTACCAATACTGGAAAATGAGAATGGAATGCTTCATTCGAGGCACATACTTTGATCTGTGGCAGGTAATAGAGATAAGTGATTTGTTGTTGTTCCTGCTGCAGGTACTACTGCTATTACAACAGCTGATAAGAATAAACCATCTTTAAACTTTAAGGCTAAGAACTACTTATGTTGTGCCTTATCTAAAAAGAAATTTAGTAGAGTATCCGCTTGTAAATCTGCTAAAGAAATGTGGGATAAACTGTAGATAACTTATGAAGGAACAGATAAAGTAAAACAAACTAGGATAGATATTCTTGTTTCACAATACGAACAATTTAAAATGCTTCCAAACGAAAACATTACTACTATGTATAATATATTTTCAAGTATAGTAGTAGGTTTAAATTCTCTTGGTAAAACTCTTTCTAATGAGGAAACCGTTAGAAAGATACTTAGGTCTTTAACTCTTTCATGGACACCTAAAGTAACTGCTATTGAAGAAGCCCATGACTTAACCGAACTTTCTATTGATAACTTAATGGGTTCTCTCATGGCATATGAAATTAATATGGAGCGACTATCTGAAAGCTCATCAAAGAAAAAATGTATTAATGCTCTTAAAGTTGCAGCTGCTCCTTCCACTTATTCTTCTAGTTCCAAAAATGCAGATTCTGAAGACAGTGACGTAGATGATGTACTGTCCAATCTTCAGAAAATTCTCAAGAAGAAGAAAAATGGATCAAGAAAGATTCGAAAGAAAGAGAAAAAGGAGAAAGAACCAGTCTGCTATGAATGCAAAAAACCTGGACATCTAAGATCAGACTGTCCTAGACTAAAGAAGACTGGTCAACCAGAAAAGTCCAAGAAGTAGCACAAGAAATTCAAAAGAAAAGCCATGGCGGCTGCTTGGGAAAATAAAGAAGCCACAACTTCAGAATCATCTAGCTCAGATTCCGAAAAGGAGCAGGAAAGTCTAGCCCTCATGGTAGGACTAGATGAGGTACACTCTGACTCATTTTTTGATTCATGCACTGATTCAGGGTCAGAGTCTGAGGACTTGGAAGAAGTCTTTAATGAACTTTATGAAAAACATAAAGGTGTTGTAAAAGAATTAAAAAATTTAAAAAACAACATCACTTGCTTACAAGGTTTGCCATATCGGATCTCGGCTTCGTCTCGGAGGGGTCAAAGAGAAGAGATATCGGAGAGATCTCGGTAAAATCTCGGGAGATCAGATCTCGGGATCCCGAGAAAATTCATATATTGATGACAACAATATATAACACAATTTCACACCAACATTAGTCCATATAAATAAAATAATGGTGCACAACTGCATATAAATTAACATATGTCCATCTCACAACAAAAGTACATAAAAGAAAGTCAATATAGATCTATGATACAAAATTACAAATAGTGGCCAACTAGTCAACACTTCATCCACTTGACTTTAATATTGTTCAAATAATAATTTTGAACATAAGCACAATATTGCTCCCATGTCATTCTTTGTTGATACATATGCATGTACTCTCTCACATATCTATCATACTCATCAACAGAAAGATTAATCAAGATCCCAATGCGGGGTATAACTGATAAGAATATGACACAGTTGGCACTGCCATTGGTAAAGGATGTGGATATGCATATGGCATGTTATATGATCCATATCCATAACCATAAGATGAGCTAGATGACTCCTCTTGTGGAATATATCCATAACCATAAGATCCATAACCATATGACGAAGATGATGCATCTTGAATTCCTCCATATGTCTCATGACTCCCACCAGAAACGTCCATCGAACTAATGTGTGAGAAAGTTGTGCTTCATCATCAGGTTGCAAACTTCGATCTTGATGATTCTTTCTTCGACGTTCATATGCTCTTGGGGCAATAGGAATGTGTGAAGATTGATCATCTCCCATCACATGAGTATGTCCTTCATCATGATATATCCTTCATTATTTCCATGCCTTCCCTCAACACTCTCCCCATCACCTTCCCCTCCACTCCCTCCATGATCATCATTGCCATCATCACTTCCATGAGTTCCATTAGATGATTCATTATCAATGTCATGCTCAAATCTTCAGATAAATCCACATCAGAAGCAGGGTCATCATCATGACGATGGGTAGACTCAGAAGATGATTCACAAATTTGATGTGTAATTGCATCCACATCAATGCCCGCCTCTCGTGCTGCATCAGAAATCTCTCGTGATGGTCGACCATCTTCTTCATCTAAAGTGTTACTTGCAATCCATTCAGCATATGGATTCTCTCGATCATCCATGTCATTTTCACCCAATAATGTAAAATAATCAAGTGGATCATCCTCAGGTTCACCCCCCCGTCCATGCTCAACCTCCATTCTCTTGACCTTCAGCTTCATATTGTAATGACAATATACAAGCTTCTTTAACTTCAAATAAGATAACCTGTTTCTTGGCTTTGTGTGTATCAATGCAAATGTGCTCCAATTTCTTTCACAAGGTGAAGCTGATGCTGTTTGTGACAAAACTCGAACAGCAAGTTGTCTCAACACTGGCGCATCATTTCCGTACATTTTCCACCATTCACCTTAAAAAAGACACAATTAATAGTAGTAAGAAATAGAATTCATATATACATAAGTACGACAATTCATAATTGTAAAATACTAACCTGGCCACATAGTCTCTCTACTTGCTATAGCATTTTTCGTTCCGAACATGGCCAATCCATCTCTAAACTTGATAATCTATAGAATAAAATTTATCTTACTTAATTGCCATAAATTAAAAATTTTAAAATGTAAAGTTTCAAGTTTAGTTCACCTCATTTCCAAATTGAGATCTCCCTTTTGATTTTGGAAGCAATTGATCAAAGACTTCATGTACAGCTTTAATGAGTGCTTGATTATCTCCCAATCGTTGTTTGTATTGATACTTAGGATTCAGAAAATAAGCTAAAATAACAAATAAAATTAAGAGTCATTAGCTTACCAATTAAAAAATTCATTTGATAATATAATAAAAAAAATAATAAGCATAAAAAAACTCACCAGCCTTGTAGATGGGTGCACTCATTGATTTCAACCACCTTTCATCAATTATCTTATGCACCCAAAGATAATTTCTTGGAGATGATACCTTAATTCCCTCTTTCATAATGGTCATAGCATGATAAACAGAACCCATGCTAGGATATTTATCTGCATCCATAACTCTCAACATATGATACATGGGATCCATAATCTTCACACAATCTTGTGCATAATCCCAAAACATAGGAGTGCATATGATTTGCTCCACATTCTTCCCTATTGGAGTGTTCCTAAAATTGGAATTTGACCATTCAGAACTAAGAAAAAAGTTTCGCAAACCGTCTCTTTCACGCAACAAACTTTGGAGAGCTAAATAATTCGTTGCAAATCGAGTTGCTCCAGGTCGAATGAGATCTCGTTCACAAGATTTTCGAACTCGATCAACAATCCAATCATGATTATATAAATCTAGTGACAATTCGGCCCATCTCCACAGTCTTCTTGACCATACTATGTTTAGCCACATGTTCAAACATCAAATCTATACAATGAGCAGTACAAGGAGTCCAAAAAAGATTGTACTTTTTTGATAACAAAGTACCTGCCTTTTTATAGCTACTTGCATTATCTGTGACAATCTGCACTACTCTTCTTCTCCCAATTTCTTTGATCTTCTCTTCCATCAATTGCATGATATACTCATGGTTCTTCTCTTTACCTGTTGCATTAACAGAGTCTAAAAATATAACATTTCCTGCACTATAAACCATGAAATTAATAATGGACATTCTAGTAGGTCCAGTCCATCCATCACATAAAATTGAACAACCATGTGCATCCCAATGTGGCTCTAATTTTTTCACATCACCTTCTATCTCGACCACCAGCTCATTTAAATATTTACCAAGAATATCTTAGGAGTTGGTGGGAGGACTCCGCGACCAAGATTTTGTGCCTCAACTATCATATTCTTAAAATGATGATCTCCAGCAGCATTTGCAGGAATATGATTAAAAATGAAAAATTTTGACACCATTTTACCAAGAGATTCTCTTAATGGTCCCTTAGTCAACATAGATGAAATTCTTTGTTGTCTTGCATCATCAGACTTGTACAACCTTGCCTCGGTTGCGGATCCAGATATCTTTACACTAGAACTACGCCTCATAAAATCTGTTATAGTTCGCTTCGACTTTTTCCCAGAACCACTTCCAATAACTTCTGTTGCTTCAACTTGAATTCTATTACGTTCCATTTCATCAATATTCCATCGATCTACTGCAGAAGACACTGCACTGCACTGCGACGATGTTGACAAACTTCTTCCCCTTCCTCATCCTCATCATCAGAATTGCCTCCCATATTACGCAACTCATCCATGACCCTTTCTTTTGTTGCTTTTGTCTTCATAGATTCTAAAGTCTTTTGTTGCTTCATTTCTTTCAATTGTTTCCTCACTTCTGGTGGGCAAAATAGACACTTACTCACATCTTGTCCACTTTCCCCAATTAATGATTTTTCAGCCTTGTAACACCACCAGCTTTCATCACTTTTCCACAAAAGTTACATTTTGACCCTTTACCCTCGGGTGTTCCATATTGCCAACCAATATCAGAAGAAGACATGCTTCTGCAAATCCCATAAAAATGGAGCAAAATATACATAAATACAAGTAAATAGAAGAAATTATAGAGAAAAGAGTCAGCTCCAAGAATAAATAAATTATACACAAATTCAACTCAAATGATAATTAAAAAATACATGTTTCTCCAAACTCCCATAAAATGTAACAAAATGTACAAGTAAGGAGACTAAATTACGGAGAAAGGAATCAGATCAAATAATAAATAAAAAACGTACACAAATTCAACAATATCATAACTAAAAATGTAAATAATTTCAGCTCAAAGAATAAATAAAAATACATGCTTCTACAAACTAACATAAAAAAAGAACAGAATGTACACAAATGCAGTTAATGAAATAAATTATACAGAAAAGAATCAACTCAAAGAATAAATAAAAAATAAAATACGCAACTCAAATGATAATTAAAAAATGCATGTTTCTCCAAACTCCCATAAAATGGAACAAAATGTACAAGTAAAGAAACTAAATTATGGAAAAAGAATCAGATCAAATAATAAATAAAAATGTACACAAATTCAACAATATCATAACTAAAAATGTAAATAATTTCAGTTCAAAGAATAAATAAAAAATACATGCTTATGCAAACTCCCATAAAAAAAGAACAGAATGTACACAAATGCAGGTAATGAAAATAAATTATACAGAAAAGAATCAACTCAAAGAATAAATAAAAAACGTTCACAAATTCAACTCAAATAGTAACTAGAAAATGTAAATAAATTCAGCTGAAAAAATAAATACAAAATATATGCTTATGCAAACTCCCATAAAAAATGAAACAATTCTGCAAACTCTCATAAAAAATGAAACAGACATATACTAATATACATATGCATTAATGTACAGACATAATGATATCGTATGTATATATATATATATCATATTAACGAACAATATATATGTGTTAATGTACAGAATCATATATTAATGTAAATATAATAATATAATGTAGATATATGACATATATACAATGACTATATACATATAAGTAGTACGTTTATTACATATGTATTAGAATATGTAATCATATACATACATCTGTGTTGTTGGGGGGGGGGGGGGGTGGAGACAGTGGAGAGGGGGGGGGGTGCTCTGGGGAGTGGAGAGTCTGGAGACAGTGGAGGGGGGTTCGGGGGAGTGGAGACAGTGAGGGGGGGGGGGGCGTGGAGACAGTGGAGGTGTTGGGGGGAGTGGAGACGGTGAAAGGGGGGGGGGAACAGTGGAGGTCTGGAGGGTAGGGGGGGGACAACAGTGTGGGGGGGAGGGGGGAAGAGTGGAGGTCTGGAGGGTGGGGGGACAACAGTGGGGGGGGGGGCATGGAGACAGTGGGGACCGAGGAGGGGGGACCATCGGGGACGGTGGTGGTGTGAGGGTGAGAGAGGGGGGGCCGGGGGGCATAGAGACAGTGGAGAGGGGGGGGGTGTTCTGGGGAGTGGAGAGTCTGGAGACAGTGGAGGGGGGTTCGGGGGAGTGGAGACAGTGAGGGGGGCGTGGAGACAGTGGAGGTGTTGGGGGGAGTGGAGACGGTGAAAGGGGGGGGGAATAGTGGAGGTCTGGAGGGTGGGGGGGGGGACAACAGTGTGGGGGGAGGGGGGAAGAGTGGAGGTCTGGAGGGTGGGGGACAACAGTGGGGGGGGGCATGGAGACAGTGGGGGACCGGGGAGGGGGGACCATCGGGGGGGTGACGGGTGGTGGTGTGATGAGGGTGAGAGAGGGGGGGCCGGGGGGCATGGAGACAGTGGGGGACCGGGGAGGGGGGGGCGACCCGGGGAGGGGGGCGACCATCGTGGAGGTCGGGCGAATGTCCGGGGGGGGGGGGGGGGGGGGGGGGGCGACCACCGTGGAGGTCCGGGGAGTGGGGGGGGGTGGGTTAGGGGAGGGGAGATGTCCGGGGGGGTGACCACTGACCCCGTGGAGGTCGGGGGGGAGGGAGATGACAGTGGAGGGGAGTAGACTGACCGACGGGGGCGAGGAAGACCGCTGCCGCGTCGGTGATCCCCGAACTCCCGAAGCCCGGAGTGTCGCTTGCCGCGTTGGTGATGCCCCCGGAGGTGTCGTCGCTCGCCGCGTCGCACGTCGGTAGGCCGCAACCCGGCGTGAGAGACAGACGGGGTGGCGTGAGGATGGGGGAGGGAAGCGGAGATGACGGTGGACGGGGGGGACCACGGTGGAGTGGAGCAGCCTGGAACTCCGGTCGCGCGGTCGGGAGGGAGAGGAGAGGGCAGAGTGCAAACTGGCGGGGGGTGAGGGACCTGAGGGTGGAGAGGGCTCGGGTCGGGAGGGAGAGAGGAGATCGCCGCGAGAAGGGGGGGACGAATGGTCATCGTGACCCCTCGAGGGGGTTTATAGTTAACATGTTAAAAATATTAAAAAACAAAAAGCTACGTCGTGACCCTTCCAATTCCCGCCCGTGACCCGCCCGCCCGTGACCGGCCCAGCCGCGCGCCGTACCGCCCGTGACCTGCCCAGCCGCGCGCCGTACCGCCCTGACCCGCCCAGCCGCGCGCCGTACCGCCCGTGACCCTCCCGCCCGTGACCGCGCGCGCACCATGTGGTCTCGGCGGTCTCTCTTCTCGGGCTGCCGCCGTGACCGAAAATCTCGCGAGATCTCGCGAGAATCTCGCGAGATGGCATTCCATGCTTGCTTAGATAACACCAATTCTGATCTTAAATGGAACAATTAGAAAAATAATTAAAGGAAAGTAAAGATAATAATTATCTTTTAAATGAAGATCTTAAAAGTAAGAATAATGAGAAGTTAGAGTTAGAAGAAAAATTAAAAATTCTAATTGAAGAAATCTCTATTTAAAAGAATTAGTTAGAAAATTAACTAGAGGGAAAACATCTTTAGCCCTTTGCTTAATAGGGTCAAAATCTGAAAATAATAAACAATGACTTGGATACATACCTCCGGAAAAAAGAAAACAAGCTATAATTCTAGAAAAATATCCTTTGCCAAAATTTATAAAAGAAACTAAAATGCCTGAAAAAAGGCCCCCTGAAATGAACAAGCTTTATCAAATGAAAAAGATTTCTAAACATCGTGTTCTAAAGAGATATCACAAAGACAATAAGAATTGCAAAATAAATTATATTCATTGCTGCTCTCATTGCAATAAATTAGGACACACAGTAAACACCTGCACAACAAGGCACCTAGTATGCGTTATCTATGAATTTTCTGTATTTTTATGCTTTAAGTATTTTTGTCAGAAAATTTTCATAAATTTTGTCATCACCAAAAATGGGGAGATTGTTGAACCACTCTATATTTTACCCTTATATTTTGGTGATAACAAAATTTATGATTAATTAAAAATTATTAAATAAATTTAATATCATGTTTTCCAAGTGAAATATAAATTTATGGTATTTTAGTGATAACAAAACTTATGATTAATTAAATATTATTAAATATATTTGATATTATGTTTTTCCTAATAAATATAAATTTATGGAATTATTGCTGTGTGATTTGCACTAAAAAGTTAAATCGATGTCCATTCAATATACATCGATTTTAGTTCACAAAGTGCCACATCGATTTGCTTGAAAACATGGATTTCACTGTAATATCGATTTACTTAAAAACATGGATTTGCCTCTCACATCGATTTGGTAAGTGAAACATCGATTTGCTTCAAACATCGATTTGGTAAGTGAAACATCGATTTGCCTCAAACATCAATTTGCTTCAAACATGGATTTGCTTCTCACATGAATTTTATAAGTGAAATATGAATTCGCTTGTAAAACATGGATTTCAATATGGATTTCAATTAAACATCGATTTCTTTATATTTCAAAATATTTTTGACATCTAGTGAAAAGTCAAATATATTTCTGACAGAAGATCTCTTTTATCTTTCCAGATCTCTTCTCTCTTGTCAGAACAAAATGAGCTTATCTACCACTTCTGGGTGACAACAGAAACATAGAGGTATGAGCCCTTTTGACAGAAACACTCTTTTATCTAAACATTTTCTTCTATGCTTGCAGACCTCGTAGACCACAAAATATCAGAAGAAAGAGAAGATGAGCAACGGCTAGAACTCCAACAGATTTATTCAAGCTACTCATATAAAAATAAAGCAAGGCTGAAAAAGAAGCAAAAGCTTTCCTAGAGATTTTTTTGAAGGAGTGTACATCCTGTGAGGACCCTCAACTCCACATACACTCAAAGAAAGAGAGAAATAACCCAAGTCCAAGAAGAAGTGTTCAAGCATCTGAAGCCCTCAAGCTTCAAGCTCCTCCTCTCTTCACTCTCTCTGTGTGCATCTTTGTAATCTGGGGAGAGAGTCTTTTCGCTGAGAGTTTTCTTGTAGTTGGTGTTCATCTGTTCCAACTCTCAGCTTTGTTCTTTCTTTTTTAAGAAAGATTTCTGTCCAGCTGTAGGACTGTATACAGTGTAGAACCTAGCTAGGGGTTTGTGTCTAGCAGAACCACACTGAGGTTTGTACCAGGAAGTTGGCTTCTTGACCTGTAAAAGAAGTGGGCTGTCTTCTTGCCCAGAAAAGAGAAGAAGACCAGCTGGGGTGCTGGGTGTTAGTCCTTGAGGGGGACTGTACCCTTAGTTAGTAAAATCCCAAGAGGTTGCTTGGGGACTGGACTTAGAACTTCCATGTGGGAAGGGCCAAACCAGGATAAATTCCTTGTGTCCTCTGTGTGATTGTTTATTTGCTTCCGCATTGCTACTCTAAACTAACCAAACTTTCAAGTGATAATTTTCTGTGTTTAAGCTTCTATTTCAGATTTCAGAAAAAGCCTATTCACCCTCCCTTTCTAGGTTAGTTTGCTGCCGTACCAAAAGGGCCAACATATATGTCTTTGTGCACTCTCTTTTATGCCACTGTGCACTTTCCATTGTCCCCTGTGTGGATACTCTTTCATCTACTTCTTTGACCCTTCGCCATCAGCTATCATTTTTCTGCAGTTCTAGAGGGTCCCCTTCTACCCTTAATCTGCAGTCTGCCATCCTTTGCTTCCATGTTGCCCTCCATTGTCTGCCAGAGGGTTCCCCATTCCCATTATTATCAGATTCCACCTCCACGGTACATAAATTAGAATTGGAATGGACATGGAAATAGTTTATACCCATTTCATGTGAGTAAAATTTGGAAAATCTCATTGTTATTGGAGTCCAAATCTGACATTGTTGTTCCGAGTTTGCCTCCACCCATTTGCATCTCTAGCTCTAAGAAAGGATTGCTCTGTCACGACCTACTCCCGCCAGTATAGTTCCCCATTCCCATTATTATCAGATTCCACCTCCACGGTACATAAATTAGAATTAGAATGGACATGGAAATAGTTTATACCCATTTCATGTGAGTAAAATTTGGAAAATCTCATTGTTATTGGAGTCCAAATCTGACATTGTTGTTCCGAGTTTGCCTCCACCCATTTGCATCTCTAGCTCTAAGAAAGGATTGCTCTGTCACGACCTACTCCCGCCAGTATAGTTACATCAACCCATGTCGGACAAAAGGGAGACGCTATAGGGGATAAGACCCCAACAGTGGACAATCGAGTTGAGATTTACACAATAGAGAAAGTAAATGCAACGGAAAGTAAAGAACTTTTATTCTATCAACTTTATAATCCACATATCACAATCTATATAGTCTAAGTAGAGAAACATAACAAAACATAATAAAACATAGTCAGTCTCCAAGTACAGTGTCAAGTTTTAAACCACAACTAACTCCACATACTAAGTACTAACTATAGCCTTGGACACTACTCTTCAAGTTTCTTATCAGATCTCGCTAACTCCTCGTCCTCTCAAGTCAACAAGGGTGGGTTTTTGTAATAGATTCAACAAGTAAACATGAATCTAAATCCACAATCTATAATATAATAAACTTTAAAACACATGGTAACTCATATATAGTATTCGGACGCTATCATATACATGAACCTCTATTCTCACACTTAACAATTCTTATGGATAGTAATTTAACACTTAAACATGTAAAACAGTTAAGGCACTTAACAATAATGAACAATATTTAACATGGAATGCATTAACATATGTGGCTACGAGACAGTAAGTAAATGATTAAGAGTAAGCACTAGACAATAGCAGTAGCGGTAAACAATAAGCAGTAAGTAGTAGACAGTAACAGTAAGCAGTAACCGTAGATGGTAGCAGTAACAGTAGGCAGACGCATTGCCCAAACCACCAGTAGAAGGCCAATATAGTCAGTTAGTACTTAATCACCTATGCTAGACACTGATAAATTTTGGTTATTGTGCAAAATTGGGAGAACCCTCTCCACCCTAATCAATGAGACTTGCAAGTACGCCTACCTCTAGGATTTCAAACTCTATTGCCCACAGGGCCAGTAAACAGTAGATAGTATGAGTTTTCCTACTGGGGCATTTCTATGGTATGGCTTCAGTAAAACCCCCTATGGTAGCAGTGTCCTTTTTAATAAAGCAATACTTGTAATGCACATAGTCATATTATATATACTATACATAGTGCATAAACAACTTAAGCAATAAAGACATGTACAATACTCAGAAAAATCTGAAAAATTGACAGAACGTAAACTACAGTAAATCATGTTGCTAATTTACTGTAATTTACAGACTATTGTTTTACACAAAAAACAGATTTCGAAAGAAATAAGACCATGGAACCATGCTACTACCAAGATTAACTACACAAAATCTCATGATTTAACTCGACAGAAACAAGGCACAAAGTAATTATCTTTATTTTCTATCTAATTCCTAACATACTTTTTCCGTAACTAAAATTAAGACATATTCTTAAAATCAGAAAATTAACTATATAGAACAGGCTTTCACAGTAGCATTAAAGCAACCCAAAACGCATGCCAAACCAATTACGTAATGTTTTTCTTATTTAAACTTTGGAATTTACATTAAACAAAAATACAAGAAGGCTAGAAAAATAGGAACTTAATGACAATTTTGATTGCCGTTGAGATAGAGTTGATGACACACTATTATGCCGCCAAGATGATCTTGACGACACAGTATTGTGCTGTCAGGGGACTTGATGTCAAGGTATATTGGCGTGAAGTTCCACCAGACAACAAAAAATATGCAGTTTGTAGAACGAAAATCAAAACCAAATTTCTCTTAAATTAAGTCATGTAAATATTTGATAAAAATACACAACCTAAGGGATAAAACTGCAGATCAAAACCTCAATTTACTTGCTTGGAAAATGCTCGAACCACAATGAATTAAATAGGAGAAGCTAACTTAAACCCTAGGTGAAACCCTTCATGAGATCTCTTCTACAGATGCACTTTTAGTCGATTCTCTCGCACAGCAAAACCTTTTGGAGTTGAAGAAGAAAAGACCTTACTTAGATCACCATGAACAAGACCGATGATGGCGATCTGCTCTTCCAAAAGAGCTTCTCTCTCTCCCTCCCCCCCCTCTCCCGTTAGGGAAACTCTTAAGTTGAACAAAGATCCTATCTATGATAGATACTAACCAATGTTGCAAGGTAGGGATCCTACTAGGTTTATGATTTCTACGGATAAGAATCGCACTACAACTCACCCAAGCCTCTTTCTACGTAGTCCTAACAGGAAACAAAATAGGACGACTGTATAGACTGCCGTCAGAATGGGGTTAACAACAGGCTATCCTGCTGTTAAGTTAAACCTGATGACATTCAACCTTGCCGTCAAGAGCATATCCTTCAACTAGAGAACAAAAAAAGAGAGTAAAATATGGTTTTAAATCTACAAAAAATAAGAAAACTCAAAACAACATACTCAACTAGAAAACAAAAATCTGTCCTTAAAGATCGAACTATATACCTATGGTGATGTCGTCCACTCACTCGGCATTTTTTTACGAGCTGGGGCACACTGTCCTCCTGTTGGTCTTGTTGCTATTGGGGCTGTTGCTACTGCTGTAAATGCTGGAGCGGTCCTATCACGTCCTCGAAAATTTAAGCATAATTGCAGCAGAAACGAAATCGAGGGTCGCGACAGTTGTGCGTATACAAAAGTAAAAGAATAATAAATTATACAAGCGTCCACTATTTCCATACTCTAAGACTTCTTCCATTAATCATCATCATCATATGATTATTATGTCCTTCAATGCCATAAAACACAACACAAGAGAGAACATTCTCTAATGTCAAAATAAACAGTAGCTCACCGATCATAGACGGTGTGGGTCGACTGATCTCAACTCTCAGGTCGACCGAAGAATGCGTTCCCAAGAGTCAAGCTTCTGAGAAAGTCTTTAAGGACAGTCTAGGTCGACAGATCCAAATTAGCTGTCGACAGACCAAGCAATGTATGGACAAATAAAACTTATATGTCAACAGACAAGGCCAATTCGATTGGCTATTGCTTTACAGTTGCAGTGAAGATTGCTTTCTCACTGAAACAAAGTTTGCTACAGACAAGCTCACATTTTCAACATCATCAAACCATCCAAATTTCCAATGGCTCAAGAATCAATAACTCTTTCCTTTATTCAAAATAAATGGATATGTTTACAATCACCAATGCTGAAATAAAACTTCACTTGCTAATCCATCCAATGCTAACAAGGGTAAGAGATTACAAAATGTTCATTCTCTCTTAACTAACGAAAGTCTGGGATGCATCTCTAAGAAACTTCACGCTCAACACACCAGCCTATCCGACGCTTCTTTTCTTTCCATGTTATTTGAAAATGTTAAGAAATTTGATGAGCTTATGACTAATAGGATTTATATCTCAATGTGCAGATAATAATATACATAATTAACATTTTACTCAGGTAGGCACAAGTATTATCAAACTAATCACAAGTATAAAAGACTGATAACAAAGTGCTAGCAGGATGTCTAAATAACAAGATGATAGCATGACAATATGTTCATAATTTCAAGGAACAATTGACAATATAAGGACCTGAGACAGTCATATCAGATATGGATCAGATTGTGCCTTTCACAAGGTTAGCTTATACCATGGTTTGCCATGGCGAATCGGATCGGCCCGATTCGTCTGAATCAGGGCGAATCATGGAAAACCCGATTCTCGATTCCATCGATTCGGTCCGATTCGCCCCATATATATAATAATATTATATCATGTTTGTAATATATATTATACATTATAAATATGATATATATGATATATTATATATATAATATATATTATACCCATGCGAATCGATCCGAATCGGATCGATTCAGATTGATTCGGGGGGAATTGGGGTGAATTAGGAGAAGGCCGATTCGCCTCTCGATTCTGATCTGACAAACCATGGCATATACCTTGGTCAGTCAAGAATTTCAGGTATTCAGATTTAATAGTAGTAGATTTACCAGGACAGAACATGAGGTTTGAATTGACAAACCATCAATATCAAAAGAGTAACAGAACAGATGGTTGGATTAACCAACCCAACAGTAACAAACACTAACAGAACAGATGCTTGGATTTACAAGCTAACAGTACCAAACAGTAACATAATAGATGTCTAGCCAAATCCGAACAGTTCTGTCTCGGTGCAAAATGCCAACACTGTCAACAACCCCTGCAGGTATTTTCAGGTGCTATTAGAGCCCCTCGGACACTCTTCGTGTCCTAAACATTATATATTTTAGTTTAGTAGAGTTGCAAGACCCGATTTTTTTGCTAGACAGAATAGAACAGTCCAATAGATGCAATATCATATGTGTGCTTTCAAGAGTTCAAGAATGCCATAACAGAAACATTGACAATATCATATCAAGAATAAGATTCAGAGCAAGATGCCACAGATGAGATTTTCAAGGTGTCTGACGATTAGCAAAATGACATACTTTTAGTTCAGTTTCATAGTTACATTAGTGCTTTGGGTTTTCAGAAGTGAAGAGAAAACTGAATAGAAAAGAACAATTGAAATCATAACGGGTGACCAGTTGGCCATAACAGTATTAGCATGAGTTCATTCATATTTAGGACATGAGTTCTAGTATTTCGAAGTAAGCAAGATTCATCAAGATAGACTTTCCATATTCACATGGTACACCAATCAATCAAGATAGTTTAAGAGTAATTAGAATAAATCTCCATGTAGTTAAAACTTTCATATTTGATTTGGTAACTTCTTAGGGTACTGGACAAACCTTACCCTAGCACTCTCTAGACAGACCAACAAAAAAGGTTCTGGAAGGCTCAAATGACTTTAGGGACAGTCGATGGTTGCTCATGAGTGTAGCAGAAAAATGTTCTTCAAGGTATAGGCAGACCAAATTAATAATGAGAGGTTGTTGAAAATTCTAGCTGTATCCAAACAATTAAGGAGACAGGGATCAAGAGGGAAAAACATAAGGTCTCCTCTGTGCTACGGTTAGAGGATGTTCTACATTTCTTATACCCACAATGTAAGCCAAAATAGAAGATAAAGAAAGCAGACTCAAAGGATTTCATACAGTATATGGCATATTATGTTTGTGCCTGAGAAAACCTACCGTAGTTTGCTATTCAAATCTTAAGTTCCTACAAGTCGAAGCAAAGGCAGGCGGAAGAACTCCAAGATCTCAAGCAATAGGATTGGCCTCTTGCTTCAGGAGGCTTCAAGCTTTCCTTTTCACAGCTAGATATGTTCAGAGGGTTTTAGGATGGTCAAAGGGGAGTCATATAAGGAATTTATAAGGCTTTTGTCTTAGAAACCCCTTTTTATTTAATTAAAGTCAGTACAAGAGGACAGATAGCAAAGATCTGTCATACTGGGCCTTGTTGAACCCCGAAAAAGTTTGTGGTGGATAGCTACAAGGGGAAATGTCGAAGCCCATTTATAATGATCCAATGGTTACTTAGGTAGCCCTTCTGGTTGCTTAAGTAATATTGATAGAGTCCCATTTGAAGGTGACTTATGGATGAAGTAAATGTCATTATTACTTAAGTGACCCCATGGTTGCTTAGGTAATATTGGATCTAAGTTCCTTTCAAGCTAAGGAAGGGAATTTATTCATTAAGTTGGCAGCAAGCCTCTCTAGTGAAGCAAAAGTTCAGAGAAGAACAACGCTTCGAGGAGGATACGTTGCGGAAGAAATCTGGCAGCACAAGGTCAATAAGACCAAATGTGAAGAACAAGTACAAAGAACATGTGCAGCAGAACCTCCAAGCATTTGCAAATCCAACCCTTCGCCGAGAAATTTCCGAGGAAAAGGGGAAAAGCTTCAGCAGCACCAACATCCCCCTAAGAAGACATAGAGGGCCTATTTATAGGCAAAAAAATCCCCATGCAGGACTGATGGGACTTACCATCGGTTAAGGGGTTTGAACCCCCACCGATGGTACCTCCCATCGGTTAAGGGAACTGATGGGACCTTCCATCGATTAGGGGGGCACCTCCCATCGATTGGGGGAAAAGACCCCTTAACCGATGGAATACTACCATCGGTGGGGGATTCCTCCCCCAACCGATGGAGCCTTCCATCGGTTAAGGGGAGGTGACCCTTAACCAATGGAGGGTTCCATCGGTTAGCCTCCTAACTGATGGAACCTCCTATCGGTTGCCCCCTCATCCCTCTCAAGTGTAAGGGTCTAAAACCCTTATAAATGTTCATGTAGCCCCCAAGGGGCAAAGGATCTTTCTCCATCCTCTTTTGGGTGATCCCCTTTTCTACTAGAAAAAAAAAAAGGAAGGCTGTTCCAAAAAGTTCTAGCTTGTCCTCAAAGGTTCTTCCATCGGTGTGAAGGTATCCGCCCTCCCCCGCTCGGTGTGAAGGTATCCGCCCTCGGCAAGCACAAAAGAAAGGGAGGTCGTCTCCGTCCAGCTACGAAATCTCCTTATCCCCCTCCATGTTGAGTTAATCTCCTTGGAGGGTTTCAAAAAACTCCTAATGAAACCCATACCTCTACATCGAGCAAGTCTCTGTGGAGATAAAAATTGAATCATGTGCTTTGGTGTTTAAATACTTTCCATGTCGAGCAAGTCTCCATGGGTATAGAGTATTTAAACATCTTTGTTCTTGTGCTCTAAATGTTTCCATGTCGAGCAAGTCTCCATGGGTATAAGCATTTAGGTGCATATGTTCTTCCCTCCCGTCGAGCAAGTCTCTGGGAAGGGTGAGTGTTTATGCTCATATGTATATGTTTTCTAAGGAAACTCTGCTCAAGCAGAGGTTCTGCCCGAAAATATACTCATATGTTCACGAATATTGTGCTCATATGTATATGTTTTCTAAAGGAAACTCTGCCCAAGCAGAGGTTCTGCCCGAAAACATACTCATATGTTCACAAATATTGTGCTCATATGTATGTTTTCTAAAGGAAACTTTGACCAAGCGGAGGTTTTGCCCGAAAACATACTCAATGTTCACGAATATTGTGCTCATATGTATATGTTTTCTAAAGGAAACTCTGCCCAAGCGGAGGTTTTGCCCGAAAACATACTCATATGTTCACAAATATTGTGTTTATATGTATATGTTTTCTAAAGGAAACTCTGCCCAAGCGGATGTTCTGCCCGAAAACATACTCATATGTTCACAAATATATGCTCATATGTATATGTTTTCTAAAGGGAACTCTGCTCAAGTGGATGTTTTGTCCAAAAACATATTCATACGTTCATAAATATACATGTTCATATGTGCGTATTTTATGGGGAGATTCTGTCCATATGGAGACTCTGCCCTAAAATAATACGACCATATGCCCATCAAATGAACGTTCTTATATTCACGCGGTAACTCTGCCTATGCGGGAGCGTTGCCCAAATTCACAATATATTCAAATACCAAATAAATTCACAGGTATACACCCGCTCATTTCTCAAATCATTTTTGAACCCTCAAAGGAGTTCATACTCTTTTCAAAAAGAGAAATACTTCCTTCAAGAAACAAATCCCTGTTCCAAATCAAAGTCCATTTTGTCCGATAAAAAGGGTAAAACACCGCATTATTATTTTCTAGAAAGTGCAAAACCTCTCGACTTTGCTATCAATGGTATTCGGGTTAAAACTGATGTAAAAATAACATCAAAGGCTTTTAATCCGATGTAAACAAAATATCGATTCCGATCGATGGAGACAGGGGTCCAGCACACGCTACCCTAATCGCCTGATAAAATAAAATCGCGGAACCAATAAGTTCAAAGTAAAACTGGCTCCCTTGTCCATTCCTTGGACATCAAACTTTCTCTCCGCATTGTGCGGATTCTGATTTCTGTCTGCTAGACAGGTTGGCATGCTCCGCAAGGCAAAATAAATAAATAAAAATCAAATCAAATTCAAATACCAAATAAAATACCCACGAAACTTTCTGCGTCCGACAGTTGGCTTCGCCCGGTGGGACCCCTTAGGGGTGTAAACGAGCCGAGTCGAGCCAAGTAGTATGCTGCTCAAACTCTGTTCGTTAATTTTTAATCGAGTTCAAGCCGAACTCGAGTATTAAAAATGCCTGTTCAAACTCGGCTCGTTTAAATACTCTCGAGCTCGAGCCCTTAACGAGTATCTTAACGAGCTTAATTGAATTTGCAAGTTCGTATATATAAGTAAATCCAATCCAATCTACAAGTAAACAATTGATCGTTCATAGGACCTAAATTTATCTTATTTCAAGCTCATATCTCAATAGTTTTGATAAGTTACTTAATTTAACTATTTTAATATAATGTTTGAAATATATTTATAATTTATCACAAGCAATATGAGATTAATAGATAGACACCGCAAGAGATGGGGTTGGTGCGCGGCAAGGTAGGGCCGGTGTTGCTACTTCCCTTCGCACACCGCCCAGAGCCCCCTTTCTACACCGTCGATAATTGTACTGCGGTTGCCGAGAGCACCGTCTACCACTGATGGATGGTCCCCAGTGGTCGTCGGAGATGTCAATGGTCGACAACGCGCCCCTCGGTCCCACCGGAGGGCTCACCTATTACATAGGTCGGTCTCGGGAGGAAGAAGATGCTTGATATACTGGGGGACCTTGCAACACTAAGTTTTGTGTTCATGCCCCTATTTACATGATTTGTGTATATACCCTCATTTACATAATTTGTGTATATACACTGTGGATTTAGTCTATGACATTTAAGCCCTCATAAATATTTTATATTGTAATAATAACTGTATAAAACAAATAAATATTTTTATATCAATATATACTTATTATATTTAAAGAAATATTTAAACGAAGTGTTAGCGAGTACTTAGACAAGCTCTTAACGAGTATTTAATCGAGCTCTTAAATGAGCTGTTTACGAGTATAATCGAGCCGAGCTCATATGTGTTCAGACTCGACTCATTTATGAATCAAGCTTTTTTTTTTGTTCAAGCTTGGTTCGTTAATTAAATAAACGAGTTGGACCAAGCTTTTATCGAGTGGAGCTTTGAACTACTCGTCGAATGTATCGGCTCGTTTACACCCCTTTCTCACCATTCATAGCAAAAGGTCGAGATCTATGCATTTTCTTCTGAAAATTCTAATGTCGGTGTTTTCCTTGAAGGTGAAACTCGGACAAAAAGCAAAGTTCAAATTTCTGGAGATGGCCGTCACCTACGGACCGCTCGTCGTCAACAACCACGTCAGGTTCGGCTACTTGGCGACTCCGATCACATTCAGACACTTTCCAACCATCGTCGGGTCCCCTTACTTCTTAGGGGTGGTCCCGGCCCAACAAAGGGAGGATGCTGTCCAAAGGCTTCCCTCCAACAAATCAACAAACAAGACCGGCAGGATCCATGGGCATGTCAAAGCTCGTCCTGCTACTGTCAACAAGGGCACCAAAATGCCCTTAAAAGATGATGCTGCCAAAGGGGTTGAAACTCGTCCAATTCAAATTCGGAGTTACTCGGTCCGAGTAATCTCCTCTGAAGTTGTAGCTACGTCCCCTCACAACGAGGGCAATACAAAAATCACAAAAATAAAAGGCCGTCTGCTACTACCTCAAGATTCGACAAATCCATCATGGTTGGAAGCCTGCGGGTGTGGCTCAATGGAAGCCAACCTATCATCCCTCGTGATAGGCATGTTCCCACAGTTCCTACCTCGAACCGCTTCTTAGTTTTGCGGTGGTTTCGAGGAAAATAAGAAGACTCCAAGGCGGAAGCTGACGTCAACCAAAAGACTCGGCGACCTGCCAAGCTCAAACAAATCTGGGTTCCCAAAAAGGAGGCCCAAAAATTCAAGAAAGCTCAAGCAGATGCACCGAAGGTGGTCGGAAGGCGAAGCAATGCCAAATACGCTTCTCTTCAACATGCTGAATCCAAGCACCTCAATGGACAAAAGAGAAAAGGGGTGTACAAAAAATCAAACTATACCCCTCAAGGCCCGGAGAATATCCGGGTAGTCAAAGAAAATCCAATTCAACAATTCAAACCTCACGTATCGGTCTTCGACTGTATATCGCGAATCTCGGCCTTTGATAGGTTGGGGGCAATTCCTAATGCCAGTACCCGTTCGTCAAAAAGACAACGTGTCACCTGGACAACGGAAGAAAAACCCAGGCTCAGGATCTTCTCATACTACGCCTTCGGGAAGGACTCCGGCGAATCGGCGGAACAAATCACGGAAGCCACTCCAAATATTTCCACTGAGGCGACTCATCCCAACACCAGACAATTTGCCAGAAGAAACCGCCAACTGGGCGGGCAGACTGGGACGTCTGGTCAAGCTCCTCCTCATGTTGACCCTCAACATGAGGGAATTCAAGTCCATTTCTTTGAAGATGGAAATATTTAAATTGAAGAAGGTAGACTCCTTACTTCTACTATCAATCCCGTCATCGACTTGCCTACCGGGAAAATTTTCAAGGAATGTCAGACGATGACAAATATCAAGTGATGCAGTAGTGGCAGTCTGAAATGGCCACGCTCCTAAATGAAATGAGGCGGCTGGCAACTTCAAGCCTTCGGCAATCTATGGAGCCAGTATCTACTCAAGTCAACATCTGGATGGGTCCGCCCCGATAAATCATCCGGCGGCTTCCACAAGTGACCTTCTTCCTCAAGCTACGGGTCAAGATATCATTGATCCGTCCAACACCATGCCTCCTCGAACAGGAGCAATGCAAGATATCGCCATAGAAAGGCATATGGTATAAAAAATCATTGAAGATATATTCGCTCAACAAGGCGAAGGGATCCGGGTTGCGGATTTATATTCTGTCCCATATCCGGTACATCATCAACCGAAGAGGCTGCCACTGGCGTGCCCTAAAGTCCCAAAACTACAAAAGTTTGATGGACACGGGTTACCATGGGAGCATCTGGCACATTATGTTACTTCCATAGGTGATCTCACCCTCGAGGAATCATATCTCCTCCGATATTTTGCAACTTCCATGACCGGGGTTGCATTCTAATGGTATTCAAAGCTAAAGTCCAATTCAGTTGCTGATTGGGCTGATCTGCAAAAGAAGTTCATCAACCGTTTCCAAACGGCTGAAAGAAAAGTCTCTCTTGCTGAGCTATGCTCCCTCAAACAAAAGAAAGGAGAATCGCCACCCGATTTCATCAAAAGGTGGAGAGAGTTTAGCATGAAATGCGACAACCCTCCTGCCCAAGAAGATTCAATCACCATCTGCCGAAGAGGCCTTATGGCAGCAATCAATGAGAAACTCTTGGGAGCAAATATCAAGAGTTTCAATCAACTAAATTCTGTTGTAGCAGAAATTGAGATGTTCTTAGCCGAACAAATGGCTCATACATCTCATAAAGGCAAGCTCCCCAAAGAGCGCAACCTGCCAGGAAAAGAGGTCAATGTCATCGACTTTTCACCTGGTAATGAAGCAAAGGGGGCGGTAATCTCTGTTACCCCAAAGAAGAAATCAGAACCAAAAGCGCCAGTGCCAACATTGGCAGAGCGCATGAAAATTCAGCTATTACGTAGGGCTGCATCATATCAGCTGATAGGAGATCAATTATACCGATTGGTCCATGAAAAGAAGGGACCAGTTCTCCTTAGATGCTTGTCTCCCAAAGAAGCCAAAATCATTATGCAAGAAGTTCACTCTAGGCTGTGTGGTGCACACTAGGCAGGTGAAAAGATGAAAATCAATATCAAATTAAAAGGCTTCTATTGTCCCACCATGTACGCGGATTGCATCCAACATGTCCGTACATGTCATCAATTTCAAGCTTTCGGCCCTCTGCTGAGGAAATCACCAAACATATTGCATCCTACAGCGCCAACCTGGCCTTTCGCAGAATGGGGAATGGATATCGTGGGACCATTCCCACCCTCATCTCAAGGTCATAAGTTCATATTGGTTGCTACAGATTATTTCTCTCGATGGGCTGAAGCTATTCCATTAAGGGAGGTAACAGGAGAAGCAGTCACCAGATTTGTCAAGCAAAATATAATATACAGATTTGGTACCCCTCACATAATCATGTCCGATAACGGGTCACCATTTCGGAACAAAACAATATATGCTTTGGCAGCTAAATTTCATATTGATTGGAGGACATCATCAGTCTACAATCCACAAGCTAATGGGTTGGCAGAAACCTTCAACAAAACCCTTTGCAAGCTGCTTGCTAAAATAGTCGGCAGTCGAAAGCGGGAATGGGGAGAAAAAGTTCATGAAGCTTTATGGGCTTACCGAACAGTATACAAAACCCCTACTGAATGTTCGCCTTTCTCCTTGATATATGGAGCAGAGGCTATGATACCTATAGAAATTGAGATGGCATTCTATCGAGTGGCAATACAAACTGAACTCTAAAGTCAAGATCAAAACCAAATAGAAAGAAGACTTGAGGAGCTCTCCAGTTTGGAAGGAAGGCGACTTGAAGTATATAAATGCCTCCAAGCATTTCAGGCCAAAATGGCTCGTGCATTCGACAAATTGGCAAAACCCAGGGCATTTAAGCAGGGAGATTTGGTCTTGGTCAAATGCAGAGAAGCAATGGCAGGAAAGTCAAGTGGCAAACTGCAACCCATTTGGCTTGGCTCATACATCGTCACCTTGGCATATGAAGGAGGTGCATACAGGCTGGTAGACCATAAAGGTATTGTGCCCTTTCCTCTACTCAATGGAAAACACCTGAAGCTATACCATGCACTAGAACATGAACCCTCTGGCCAATTATCAAAGCAAAAACCTATCCATTCAAATAGGCATGAAATCGGAAAAGAATGAAAGGTACCCTCTCCGAGGATTGGTACTAAAATCAAAAGTTTGCTACAGATGAGGACAAAGGAATCAAACCTCTATCTGTCCATCATACAACCCAAGTCTCCAAACCTTCAAACCCTGTCAGCGCATGAAGTCAAGGGCACTCCATGTACAAATCCAAGAAGCAAATGAATAAGTGAAAGTCGGAGAGTTATCTTGCATCTCTCACTTTTCATTGATCCAAATTCCAAGCCATAGTCAGTAAACCATCAAGGCAGGCTGAATGCAAACCCAAATCCAAGTCCCAAATCCAAATCCGAAACCAGAATTCAAACTTAAATTCCAAACTTTAGCTAGCAAACCACAATGGTAGGCCATGTCAAATCCAAATTCCAAATCCTTAGCCAAAAAGCCATCAAGGAAGGCTGAGTCAATTCAAAACCCAACAGTCCCACCAGCAAACCACAAAAGCCGGCTAAACCAAATTCTAATCTCAAATCATAGATAGAAAACCATCAAGGTAGGCTGTACTAAAGTCAAACCCAAAGAAAAAAAAGAGGAAAATTTTAGCCACAAACCGTCAAGGTAGGCTAAATCAAATTCAAATTCAAATCCAAATTCCTAAAACATAGCCAATAAACCATCAAGGTAGGCTGTGCCTAGGTCAAACCAAGAAAAAATTATTAGCCGTAAACCATCAAAGTGGGTTAGATCAAACCCAAATGTAAACCTAAAATTCCATATCTTTGCCAGAAAACCATAAAAGTAGGCCAAATCCAAATTAAAACCAAAACCAAAACCAAAACTAAGCTGAATCCAAATCCAAATCCAAATCCAAATCCAAATCCAAATCCAAATCCAAATCCAAATCCAAATGCAAATCCAAATTCCATATTTCATCCACAAGCCATCAAGGTGGGCCAAATCTAAACCCAAATCTAAATCCAAGTCCAAATCCAAATCCAGATCCAAATTCAAATCCCAAAATCCAAATGCTAGCCAGAAAACCAAAAAGGTAGGCTAAACCAAATCAAACCTAAATCCCAAATCCAAATCTAAATGCAAATCTAAAATTCCATATTTTAGCCAGAAAACCACAAAGGTGGGCTAAACTAAACCAAATCCAAACCCAAATCTAAATTCAAATCTAAACTCCAACTATAGCCACCAAACCATATAGATAAGCTAAACCAGACCCAAATCCAAGTCTAAATTCAAGCCAGTGAACCAAAAAAATCAGCTACATCAAAACTAAATTCTTATCCCTTCAACTACCAAAAATTAGTCAAATACCCAAATACCAAGCTTCAAAAAAAAAAAAAAAACCAACAAAACAAAGAGTTGCAAAAAAAAAGAAGAGAAAAAAGGTTAAAAATAGAGATACCCCGATGGAAATAAGTATACAGTTCGCTGTATTCTTAAGGGTAAAAAGTTCAAAAATCCGACTGAGGTGAAAATCCGGAAGGGCGCTTTAGGCAAAAATGGATAACCCCTCAACATGAAAACCCAAAAGGGTGTGTTGGAAAAAGCTAAAAGGGGCCAGTTTCAGTGAAAACCCGAAAGGGCACTGAGGCTGGTAATGTGAAAAAAAAAGAAGAAGAAGAAGAAAAAAAAAAGGAAGAAAAGGAGTGACTTTCTCAGAATCGTCCTCCATTCTATATCCACAAAGTTGCAAGCCACTCTGTTACAAGCACACAGAGGATAAGTGGCTACAATGTACAAGTCAAGCAGAAAGTCAAGACAATAAGTCTAGTATACAAATGCTATGCTGTAAAGCAAAGACAACGGGACTTCTTCCTCTTCAACCGTTCGACTTCCTTGGCTATGGAAGAAACGGATTTGCGAAGCCTAGACCCCTCTCCAGCAAAAGTAACTCCCTCCTCGGATGCCTCAGCAGCCTCTTTGGCCTGTTGGTCCAAGGAAGATCTCGCCTCATCAAGTTCACGTTGTAGTCTGGCAATTCTATCCCTCTCTGCAGCCATTTTCGACTCCCGCGTCTTCTGACGTTTATGTGCTTCATTGGCACGGGAGTCAAATTCATCAACCTCGTTGGTCAAGGAGCTCATATCGCTCTCCAAAGTTTGGATCCGCTGATCATAAGGAGCCCAGGCCACAGCAGCATGAAGGCGACACACTTCGTCCTAAATCTCCTCCACGACATTCATCCAGCAATCCCTAGAAAAGCCTGTATGGAAGGCGATAGCGGTATTTTGCCCCAGCGCACGCCTGACGGCTTCAATTGATAGAGGATTTTCTGCCCTCACCACAGCTCTTACTCTTTCAAGGAGAAAGCCAAAAAAGTCATCACCAACAGGAAGTGAAGTGGGCTGGACTCCTGCCGGCCATTCTACACCATGTCTAGGCAATGTATCCACTTCCAACGGTGGAGATCCGCTGTTATTAAGAGGCGGCGAATCACTTGCTGGAAATACCAACAACCAACAAGGAAAGACAATTAGCTAAAAGAAGCAAATGAAATTCAAGCCAAAAAAAAAGGAAGAGAGAAGAGGTGAAATCCACTCTTCCTTACCTGGCGAAGAGTTTCTCTCTTCCATCTCGGGACTCGAAGGTCGAATAAAGTTCGGCTGCTCAGCATAAAGTCCTGGAGAGGGGGAGGGAAGATCAGCCGAATATGGATCGAAGCTTCCCCCACCAGATAACAAAGCAGACGGCTCAGGATTATAATCTGTCTGTTGAAGACCTCCATCATCGCCTGTGGTATCTCCCACTTGAAAGGCGGAATAGGCCTGCGGCTCGGGAAAGGGACTCCTTGTATTTTCCCAATAAAGGAAAGGAGAACTGGTCGCAGGTACAAAATTTGGGCTTGTTATCCCGCATGAAAAGAGTTGGTCAATAAAGTCTGAGCCACCTGAGCAAGGAAGAAAAAGCCAATATGAGGAATGCATGGAAAGAGAAAATCAAATGAGTTGTATGTTGGCTCAAAAAAAGATCACCTTCAGGAGCTATTCCCATAGCTGGATATTCCCCTACGGGCATCGGGACATAAGTCTCGACGGAAGCAGAAGGATATTGCTCCGTTGAGAGTCCCAACTTAGCAAATGTAAAAGTGGTGTTATCACCTTCCATTGCCGCTGTCCCAAAAAAGGAATTGTGGGGTGGTGGTCTGTCATCTCCGGCCTCCGGCAAAAAGACTTCAGCCGCTTGTGAAGAGCTTCCATATTCTCTGTTATGAAGAGGGGGAGAATCTCCAGACAAAGGATTATAGTTGTCTGGAGCAACTGAGTCGGCGGCATCTTCATTTGTCTCACCACATGAGGTAGAGGAGTCTAAAAAAAGAAAAAGAAAAGAATGATGCAATGATGATGATGAGTCAGTAACAAAAAAAAATGATGAATGTCAATGATGGGAGAAGAAAAAAAAAGAGGTGAAAGGAAATTACCGCCAGATGAGGTGGGATCTGCCACCCTACTTTACCAGCTCTCCTGCGTCTGGAAGAGGAGGGAACATCCAAAAAAGCTTCACCACTCCTGTCTCCAACAACTTTTGGAGCAGGGATGGCTGAAAACCCAAAGCAGATATGTGAAAAAAAAGAACAATAAAAAAAACGAAGAGAAAAAAAAATCAAATCATCAATACCTGTTGGCCTGGATGAAAAAGAAGGTACCGACACTATCTGATCAGGATCAACCTTGCAGATTTTGCTTGCCCTCTCCACTACATCCCAAATGCCTTGGAGTGTGGAAGCTTTTTCAAGAAAAGACAAACATTCCAAAGGCCCTGCATGGCCAATGGTATTAATTAGATGCCTCTCCCAACGTGTCCATACTTGGTTGCTAACGCACTTAGTAGGCAGCTTCGCTGATAAAGGGACTTCAGGAGCATAACCACAATCAGATAGAAAGTGACTCCACCAGTAATAGTTCGAGGAGTCGTCATTATCGACTAGAGCCTTTTCTGAAAAAAGTTCCATGGGTTCTAGATGCGAGATCACCCCCTGATAGTAATATTTATCGGTTGTGGGGCGAGCATCCTTTGCCACCGTGGAATTATAAAACCTTATATACAAGTTCGCCAAACTTGAGAAATGGCGATGAAGAAAGTCATCGTCGATGAAGATCGGCATCAAACTCTTCTTCTTTAGGCGGGTCTCTTCGGCCTCCCTCAGCTTATGAGGGGCTAGCCGGAAAATGTTGTTATACTGAAACCACCATCAGGCATAGAAGATATCTATCTGCCCCATAGCTTCAGGAGCAGGAAGAATATAAATAGGACCGGTCTCCTCTTGACGAAAATAATTCCACCAACCAGTCGCAATCAAATGAAGGCTGCGACTGCGACAAAGGCGGGCCTCCAGTGGAAAATCCGCATTTGGTGGGGTTGACTGGTCGTAGCCAAAATTCTTAGCAAAGCGGGAGGGATAATACAACTCTAATATAAGAGTTCTACCCCCCCGGAATACTAGTACACTTGGCCGAATACAACATAACCAGTCTTGATATAGAGATTGGTCAAATTCGCCACAATGGGGCAAGTGATATGTTACCCCTCTCGGATCCCTGGTGCCATATGGCTTGGAGCCCCGGGACATGTAGTCAAATTGCAGAAGACCGCACTCCCCAACTGGAAGAAAGGATAAAGCGGAGCGGGCATTGATAAGTTGCTCCAATGAGTCCCTAGAAGGCCGGTTCCTGAATGATAAAATCAGTGGAGCCATTGGGCGGGGCAAGTCAATACTCTGGCATAAACTGGGCAGTAGAAGACTCGCCCAAGCACTCAGATAATGGGTAGCCAGCTGTCTTCCGGTCTTGCGGACAAGGGTGTGATGTTAAAGACCCCAGCCCGTGAAATATATTGGCCAGGGCAGCAGGAGCTATGGCAAGCTTATAACCTTCGGCCAGAAGGCAGGCGGGGTATATCAATCTCGGCCTAACTGGCTCCTCCTCGCCATGTGGGATTGCAAAGCTAGCAAGCCAATATACCAGATACGCAACGAGATATATGCGATCTGGTAAATGGCGTGGATTCCACCCTTCATCTTTCAGAGCATACAAATATCGCTCGCATTGTCGCCTCCTCGACTCCAACTGCGGGTACTGCTCCAAAGGAATGCCTTCCGTTGCAAAATTATCAAAGAAGCAGAATGACCCATTGTAAAAATAGCAGAGCCAAGCATTTTGGCTCACTCTCATAGTGTTGGAGGTGGTCGTCTATTCTTCTTTCCTCCCAGTGCAAGCCAAGTCCCGTCATACCTTCATCAGATATCGAAGGCTATAGGGGAGAATATACTGTCCCGCAGCGACAGTGCAGATCATTAAGAGTAACCTCTTCATAAGGGAGTCTGGATATGGGCAAGCTAGAAATCCGATGGAAATTCCATAAATCTATAGAGGTTTCTCCTTCGGCTGTCCCAAAGATGTTCCAATGAGCATTAAATCGCTCCACAAAGGTCTGAAGAAGTCCCGTATGACAGGGATAATCATACAAAGCAGCTGCTACGACATCCCGAATTCTCGATAAACTCAAGAGTTCACCATAGTGGTGCAAAACGCCCATCAACCATTCTGTGGCCCCAGAATGAAAAACATGAGAGGGCAATATTGACCATCTCCCGTACCAACTTGGTGTGGTACCGTCGGTAATTTTGTCGAGGGGGCAACGTTTGTCATAGCCGTCGACAGCATACCGAGAATCACATGGCATTAATAATAAGCCATTTGTCTGCATCAAAGTCCTGTGGTGACCCTTCAAATTCTAGGTCACCGGAGTGATTCTCCGCGACCGTACATAACAGTCAAGGCCTCGGCTAAAAGAACCCAGAGCAATGGCAGAAGGCAGCCGGTCTTGAGAAGTGAAGCCCAGAGGACAACTGGGAAAGGAGAAAGCACAGGTGCCGAGAAGACTATCCCGAGATTTCAGGATAGCTGTCTCCAGGTACCGCCTCTTTGTAAATATACAGGGGTCATTGGCAGACATATGTGGTGAGATGAATCTCTGGATAAAGAGAAATAACTGCTTGTCCAGCGGAAAGTGTCTGGGATAGCCTGGTGTTTTAAACACGCGAGATATTCTTCAATCTTTTATCTTTTAGAAGAAAAAAGATAATTGTTGATGTTTATCTATTTTGCGGACGTGCCAATCTATTAAAATAGACAAATTTCAGTCATGTATCAGACGATTTGGATGTCGTGTACTGGACCACTCCCCGTCGATAATTCAACATTTCATTTACATCGAGGAGAACTCGAACACCTTTGATACATGGCTAGACCTGGTTATTGAGAACATATTATGAGCGAGAAAGACCCCATTCACATCGGGTTCATCTTTCCATGTGGAATTATGGCCATTTCGTCAATGTATTTATCCACATTGGGGGCTGTTTTAGAAACATTTGTCAAAACGGAGACAGATTTATCATGTTTTCCCATTTTTAGGACTGTTTCATAAAGATGCCCCTTACAATGAGGATTGATTAGCCTCATTCTTCATGAATTGAGGACTGATTTGTGAAGCATCCCCAAAAAATGTGGACTAATTCACCATTCCCCTCATTTCTAGGGATTGATTTGTAAATTTCTTTTTATTTAGGGACTGGTTTACAAAGTGCCCCTTTAAAACATGGACTGATTCATAATTTTTGACCACATGAGGGTCATTTCGCAATTTTTTTTGATGGATAGGGGTTATTTTGTAATTTTTTCTTGGCCCCTATTCCTTTAAGACATTATTCCTGAATTTTCAGGAATTTTCTCACATTTATTTCTGTGCAAAATTCGATTGATTTGAAATGACCATGTATTTTGGTCATTTATGTAAATAAAAAATAAGTGGGGTTTTTCTATAATTTTTCTGTGCAAAAAATAATATGGTATCCAACATATATCAAATGGATCATTTCCTTCATTTATTTCTTTCATAGAGTGGTCCATAGAGCCCTCTTTCTAAATTCACAAGGACTGATTTGTGCAAGTTTACATAGCACACACTTGCCTAAAACAGAATAAGGCAAGTCAAAAAGGTTTTCCCCACTTCAGTCCAGGCGCAGCACACACAGACACAAGGGAGGGGCGATCTTTGCCAATACTTGGTGTCTTCTTCCTCTCCTCTTCTTACTTCTGCCTGGAGCTTGGTCTGCTTGGAACTCTCTCAGAACTTGGTGCCTCTTCTCTTCTCTCTTGGTGCTTGGTACTCTGAAGTTGGACCCCTTTTATAGGGGTTGAGCAAGTGGGTGGCAACACCACCGGAGGGTGCACACCACCAGGTATGCATTTAATTTCTGTCTTTTCCCCTCCCCTATTTTTGTGTTTTTTTTTTTCATGGGAGGGGGGGGGGGGGTGGGGGGGCGCCCCATGGGGGTGCTCCGGTGGTGTACACCATTGGGAAGCCCACCCGATGGTGTGCACCCGGTGGTGCACACCACCGGTGGGCTCCCCACTGGTGGGGCCCACCACCGGTTAGGCCGATGGTGTGCACCATCGGCCTGTGTGGCCGGTGGTGTGTAGCACCGGCCCGCACTGGGCCAGCCCCCAGCGCGCGCGCGGCGCGCGTGGCCGGCGCGCACACAGTCCGCGTGCGCGGCGCGTACACAGTCCGCGTGCGCGGCGCGCACACAGTCCGCGTGCGCGGCGCGCACAGTCTGCGTGTGCGCTGTGCACGGCGCACAGTGCGCGCCCAGCCTGGGCCGATGGTGTGTACCACCGCCTAGGCAGTGGTGGGCCCCTCCGGCTTCTTCTTTCTCCCGGTGGTGTACACCACCGGTCAGTGGGGCCCACTTGGGTTCTCCCACCAACCACCGGTGGTATGCATGGCCGGTGGTGTATACCACCGGACAGTGGGGCCCGCTTGGGTTCTCTCACCGATGGTGTACACCACCGGTGGTACCACCAGATAGTGGGGCCCACTTGGGCTTCTTCCACCGGTGGTGTACACCACCGGTGGTGTGTTTTGCAAGCCGGTGGTGTACACCACCGGGCTGTCCCTCCGATGGTCCTCTTTTTCCTTTTTCTCCTATAAATAACTCACGTGGGCCATTGGCTTTTGCCACGTGGTTTGTTCCAAGGAGATTCTTCTTGGTTTTGTCTGTTTGTGCGGAGGATTACGTCATTTTCACGCCGCTTTTTCTACGGACATGAGTATCGGATGTAACCTTTGCACACATGATATGTCACGCGCCACGTAGGACGACTTCCGCCGGGATTCCGATGTTGGATTTTATCCCGAAACATCATAAAATGACTGATTTTTGTTGTAGCCGTGCCCGGGGGTATTCCTCCGACATTTTGGGACATACAGAAATATTTATTTTTCTGTATTAATTTATTCCAAAAATTCAGAATAAATAATTTTATTTCATTTATTCATTCTGAAAATTACGGATAAATAGCCCCACGAATTATCTTTCACCCGGGACCCCTGCTAAATATTCTTTTCCCTCGCACGCTTGTTCCATGCACTTAGAACAAGTGTAATAAATTTCTTGGGAGGGAATTTTATTCCGGAAATGTCGGGATTTAAATGGTTTCCACTCCGTTTCATTTTGGAGGGACCACTTTCAGCTTTTTCAAAATCTTACAAAAATAGATATTTTTTTCTTTATCTATTTTCTGCGATTTAACCTGAAAAATCAGAACAAATGCTTTCTTTTTCATTTATTTGTCCCGAAAATTCAGATTAAAGGATTCGGGGAGTTATTCATACCCGGGAACCCGAATGAACATTTCTTTCCCTCTACATACTTGTTCTTAAAAATCAAAACAAGCATTTTCACTGGGTAATTTATGATGAACAATTTTTAGGTTCAACACCTGGCTCCCGTTGGTATAGATAAGTTCCTTTTCATCGCTTGATAAAGGAGACGTCAACCTCACCATCATTTGAAAGCTCTTCGATGGATCCGTTGGCGACAATATCATGGCCATGATCCAGCGAAAGTATATTATCCCTCGTGACACGAGGTCATGGCAGGCATTAAGTCAGCCGATAAGACAACTTCGTCACGAGTGCCCGTAATCGTCACGGCGCAGAAATCCTTTTCCGCGAGGCATGATGAGTGCCTGGAAAAGAAAGGAAATACAAGGGTAAGAAAAAGAAAAGTCAAAGGGCAGCAAGTCCAGCTAAGCGACAAGCCAAAGTGACAGAGCGTCAGCAAAAGGGCGTCTCGGAGTACAATGTGGAACCTAAATAATAGGTCTACACGGGCCACATGCCGTCATTCGCAAATTCCGGCACGTATCCCTTGGGGGGTATTTGTTGAACCCCGAAAAAGTTTGTGGTGGATAGCTACAAGGGGAAATGCCGAAGCCCATTTATAATGATCCAATGGTTACTTTGGTAGCCCTTCTGGTTGCTTAAGTAATATTGATAGAGTCCCTTTTGAAGGTGATTTATGGATGAAGTAAATGTCATTATTATTTAAGTGACCCCATGGTTGCTTAGGTAATATTGGATCCAAGTTCCTTTCAAGCTAAGGAAGGGAATTTATTCATTAAGTTGGCAGCAAGTCTCTCCAGTGAAGCAAAAGTTCAGAGAAGAACAGCACTTCGAGGAGGATACATTGCGGAAGAAATCCGGCAGCACAAGGTCAATAATACCAAATGTGAAGAACAAGTACAAAGAACACGTGCAGCAGAAGTTCCAAACACTTGCAAATCCAACCCTTCGCCGAGAAATCTCCGAGGAAAAGGGGCAAAGCTTCAGTAGCACCAACATCCCCCTAAGAAGACATGGAGGGCCTATTTAGAGGCAAAAAAATTCCCATGCAGGACCGATGGGACTTACTATCAGTTAAGGGGTTTAAACCTCCAACTGATGGTATCTCCCATCGGTTAAGGGGAGTCCTCTTAATCGATGGGACCTTCCATCTTCTCTGAACTTTTGCTTCACTGGAGAGGCTTCCTGCCAACTTAATAAATAAATTCCCTTCCTTAGCTTGAAAGGAATTTGGATCCAATATTACCTAAGCAATCATGGGGTCACTTAAGTAATAATGACATTTACTTCATCCATAAGTCACCTTCAAAAGAGACTCTATCAATATTACTTAAGCAACCAGAAGGGCTACCTAAGTAACCATTGCATCATTATAAATGGGTTTCGGCATTTCCCTTTGTAGCTATCCACCACAAACTTTTTCTGGGCCTTAACTCCACCTATACATCATATTGAGTTTGTCTGGAAAAGGATATTGGTATCTTTTTACACAGCCTACATGTCACCTTCTCCCATCGCACATGTGATTATGAGTCAGGTGATTATGAGTCAAAGTCAGACTTCGACTAGTGCACAAGTCGACTTCTCCCATACATGTGTCGTCACACATCGTCGATACACACCCCAACAGTCGACTTCCACTGACGCACAAGTCGATTTTCTCACACGTATCGACACACACCCATACATTTGTCAACATACAACACTCCCTTTCCTCTAGGATGAGACATTTACTACAGAGGCCACTTGCACCCAAAATCTCAAAATTTCCCCAATCAATCTTACTATGATTGGAAAATAATATTTCCCCTTTGACGTTCAAGAGCTACATCAATTGCTGCATAATCTTAAAGGTCGTATTGGTAAGTGGGCCTTACAAAGGCCAAGACTTGGACAGAACAGAGGGAAAGACTAACTAACTGACAGTCAGTCGATCGAATTTTCTAGAATGATCGACCGAACGGATGAATCAATCGATTGATGTACAAAGCAATTGATGGGTGAACAAATCAATCGGCTGGTGAACAAATTAATCGATTGGTGTTATAATTGGATTGATTGGTGAACATAAGTTCTAAAGTAATCCCATTGGTGATATAATCGCATCGATTACTTACCAAAAACTTCCGATTGGCCTTATAATCCTTTTGATTGTTGAACAAAAGTTTAGTAAACTTTCGATTGACCTTATAAGTGAACCAAACAACGATTGGTGTTATTATCACACCGATTACTGAACAAAAGTTCAGTAAACACTTCGATTGGCGAAATAATCAACCGATTATTGAACAAAGGGTTCAGTAAGGTTCCGATTGGCTTATAAAGTTTCGATTACTGAACAAATGTTCAATAACACTCCAATTGAGCTTATAATCCTTCCGATTACTGAACAAAGAGTTTAGTAAGATTCCAATTGGTCTCCAACTAATTATTTCTCATGAGTTATTTACGTATGTTAGTGGGTTCTCCATTTATTTGGTTCTTAATAGTCTAGGTCACTACACCTCCACTGTTTGATCATAATTTCTCATCTTTTTTCATATCAACTTCCCACACATGATAAAGTTTCGTTCATTGGTGGCTCTTTTACCTTAAAAATTTTAATTGAACCCTTAATCATTTCCACCTATTTAATTGACAGCAGACCCGAACTCAAACACCGGGACCAAGGTCAAGTAGTATGTACCACATTGTCAACAATGCTCATGGGAGTGATGTAGCTAGAGATCTCATCCCCTTAGGCACCTCTGAGAACTCAAGCAAGCTAGCAACAGAGGAAGGTCGGTGGAGCCCAGAAAGAGGTGTTGCAGGGAGCAATCTGGTGAAAGGGGACGGGTAGTGCCACCCCCTAGTGGGTTCTTATGTCCTGGACTTAATCTCCACTGATGTTGCAACCACTATCATCAAAATTTTGTCATCATAAAAAAGGGGGAGAATGTTGGGTTCTCATATTGGAGAATGTTGGGTTACAACAAGTGTTTAAATATTTTTGATGATGAGCAATACTAATTGATGTTATGTTTGTTTTTGATGATGAACATTTCATGAACAAGACAAAATTGATGTGTTATGAATGTGTGAAACATGATGAGAATGACAATTGGATGCAAATGAAACACATGTTTTATATGTTCATTATATCTCACTAATTATGTCTTTTAATGTAGGTGTGAATGTACACAAGACAAAACCCAAAATCTAAGTGCAAAAGAACAAGACAAGTTGCTGAAATAGTGCACCTGTCAACAGATGAATAGTGCCCTGTCGACAGATGAATAGTGCCCTGTCGACAGATACACTGCCCTGTCGACAGATGAATAGTGCCCTGTCGACAGATACACACAGAAATCTGTTTCCAGAAAGCCCAGTCTTCTGGATCTTGCAACACTGTCTGTTCCTGTCGACAGCAGCAAGTCGGCTGTCGACAGACGGAGTTTTCTGAAGATCTAATGGCCGGGATATGATCTATATTTTGGTGTTTCCTTTTAGCACGACTCTCTATGCTTGGACACCACTATATATGGATCATATGAGGCTATTTTCGCAGCAAGGAGCCACCATACCAAAACCCTAAGCAAAGGTCAAGATCAAGGCTTTCTTCCTGCTGCCCTGCTTCATCTCTCTGCCCAGAACAAAGAAGAACAACCTTTCAAGCGGAGTTGAAGCCGGTTCGTCCGTGGTTTAAGCTTCTCCATCAGCTGATACTTGTCAAGACGAAGCTTGGAGTCTTCTGGACGACCAACGAGAAGAGATCTACATCGGGATTTGATTCTTCATCTCAAAACTCTTCTCCTTTCACTACTTTCATATTTCTGTGTGTGTGCACTGATTTGAGATCAGTACGTGGATGTTGTAGAAGTGTGGATTGTTGTTCTGATTGCTTGTTTGCATCAGACAACGTGGTGTGTGGATCAGATCAAGGCTAGAGGATCTGATCTGTTGTGAACCTGATCTAGCGTGTGTGTGTGTGGTTGAGCCAGTGCGCTCGTGTGTGTGTTGTACTCAGTTGTTGAGTAGTGTGTCCTCATTGTGTGGGGGGTGGATGTAGGAGTCACGTGGTGTGATCTCCGAACCACCTAAAAATCCCTTGTGCACTGTGGTTTGACTTGTGGTTTGCATTGTGTTGCGCTAGATGCATGCCTAGGGATTTCGTCTACACATTACTTATTGATTTATTCACAGACGTTGAATCAAATCAAAGGGGTTTTGATTGAGTAGATCTTTTACTACGAAGTAATTTTTAAATTGCGTAAGTTTCCGTTGCAAATCTATTCAACCCCCCCTTCTAGCTTTTGCCATTACCGAATATCCGATCCTAACAATTTTTGGGAATTCCCCCCTTCTAGATCTCAAGGGCAAGGGAGCCGCTGTAGCTGAAGAAATTGGTGTTGGTGTTGAAGAGGTCAATGAAGATCAAGATGAAGCTGAGGAAGACGCTGAAGATGAAGATGACTCCAACACTGAGTCCTTTGATGCTCCGGGAGATGTCACTGTTGGTGCTACTGAGCCGTCCATCCGCCAACTGCTAGCTCAGTTGCAACTTCAGATGACTAATGGCTTTGCAAGCCTCAATGCAGGATTGGATACTATGGAATCTAGCATTGCAGTTCTCGATTCACGTCTGGACCACATTGCTCCTGAGCGTCATGCTGATCAACCGGCTCCTTCACAGCCCGCTGATGAAGATGCTTAGATAGCTTAGTTGTCTAGGATTGGGTCTAGTCCTGTAGTCTACGTTTCATTTTATTCATGTCATGTTTAATGTACTTTTGCTTGTTCTATGGTCATCATGCCATGACTTTCCCTTTATTTCTTATTTCCTTTCATTAGCACCCAATGTCATGTGTATGCACTCATGAAAATCAATGAAAATCTTTGCTCTGTGCATTTACTTGTGTCTATGGTGTGCTTTTGGATGTTGTCAAAAGGGGGAGAAAAACTCAATCATGTATTAATTGATTAATTTTGTCATCATCAAAAAGGGGGAGAATGTTGGATTCTCACATTCTAATTAATCAATACAACATGTTTTTGATGATGAACATTGATGTACAATGATGTACAATGCAAACAAGTGATAAACAATGTGAATTGAGTTTTTAAATGAATGAGATCTTCAAACAATAACTTGTCATAACAACTTGGTACAATGCTTGATTTTATGTTCATAATATCTCACTAATTATGTTCACTTTTGTAGGAGATATACCATGTAAGACATGTGCCAAAAAGAAGCTTGAAAGATCAAGTAAAAGTCAAAAGACAAGGTACCTGTCGACAGCAAGCAAGGACCTGTCGACAGATACAAACAGTCAGAGAGCAGCCAGTTCTGCCAAGGCATTGCCTGTCGACAGCAGGAGTGACCCTGTCGACAGATGTAACCAGTCCGAAGATCAAAAGCTCAGGAAGGCCTGCGCTTGTCGACAGCAACAGAGCACCTGTCGACAGATGCACACAGTCAGAGTCTTCAGCCTTCTGGTTCTTCACAAGTTGTCTTCGCCTGTCGACAGCAGATGCAAGACCTGTCGACGGATAAGCGGAAAACATATTACGGGAAGTTTTGCAAGTTGCCAAACTTAGTGTTTCTATGGAGTACGACTCTCCATATGTTAACACTCATATATAAGCAACCTTTTACAACAAATCTCGTACACAAGCAGCCTCCAAGCAAAAACCCTAAAGAGTTCTTACAAGAAGTCTTGTTCTGCTGCTCTGCTTCAACCTACCGCCCAGAACCAAGAACGGAAGACTCTTGCAGCGGAAGGTGAAGTCCGAACGTCTTGGATTCAAGCATCTACATCAACATCTGATCTCAAAGTCGAGGCTTGGACTCCAGGAGGACGTTCAGAGGAAGAGTTTGCTTATTGGATTTGTTCTTCAACTCTCAAACCCTTCCCTGTTCTTTTTATTCCATACTTGTGTGTGTGTGTGGTGTTTCAAGCGGTTGTTGTGCTTGATACACGTGTGTGTGTGTGTTAATCTGATCGTGGGTTCACATCAGATAAACACATGTGTGAGTTGTAGTTCGTGAACTAGCTCATAAGCAGGTGATTCTGCGTGTGCGTGTGGCCCGTGGATGTAGGATACACGAGTTGTGTACTCCGAACCACGTAAAATCTACGTGTCTCGTGGTTTGCACGAATTTGCGTTAGATGCTTGGTAGGCACGACACTTTTATACACGTTTGAGTACTTGCTTATTCATCTACCAATCACTCACACAGACATAGTCTGATTTTTGCCAACACTTTAATTGTCTGTGCTATTGCAAAAAGAGGGAGTTTAAGCCTTTAAATTGTCCGTAATCTATTCAACCCCCCTTCTAGATTACCATTTAGAGAATTCCGCATCTCTTCAATTGGTATCAGAGCAAAGATTTTCATTGATTTTCATGAGTGCATACACATGACATTGGGTGCTAATGAAAGGAAATAAGAAATAAAGAGAAAGTTATGGCATGATGACCATAGAACAAGCAAAAGTGAATACTGTCCTGGAGTGAATATCTCGCTGCTTAGAGTGAATATCTCTTACAATGTCATTGGCTAAGAGAATACTGTCCTGGATCCGCCTCCCTTTAATGAAAGCAGACTGGTGCTTGCTGATAAGATTAGGCATAAACTTTTGCATGCAGTTTGCAATAAGTTTAGTGATAATCTTATAGAGAAAATTACAAAGGGAGATTGGCCGAAATTGATCAAAGGAATCAGCCTTTTCACTTTTAGGAATAAGAGAAATAAAAGTATGATTCACCTGCCGAAGCCATCTCCCACCATTGAAGAAGGAATGAACAACAGCCAGTACATCGTTCCTCACAATGGGCCAGCATAGTTGATAGAAATCCGCTGGAAAACCGTCAGGTCCCGGACTTTTATTCTTCGGGGCATTCATAATAGCTTCAGTAATCTCCTCATCAGTAAAAGGCCGCATGATAGAGTCTTGATCCTCCTGAGAGAGGACAGTAGAAGTCTGAAAATCAGGTACCTCATAACTTTGTTGCTGATTGAGAACAGAGCTATAGAAATTAATTGCATAATCCTTCAGGTGCTGCATATCTTCTGTGATACTTCCATCAGGCAACTTACATCTCCGAATGGTATTAATCATCCTTCTTCCTTTAATACAAGCATAGAAGAAGCTAGTGTTATCATCTGTCTGAGTGAGCCAGTGCTGCTTAGCCCTTTGTTGAACATAAGCTTCTTCCATTGTAAGACAAGCACGATAGTCCTCCCTGGCCTTCTTCTCATTATTAATGCTGTCCTCATTCATTGGATCCAAAGACAGCTTCTTCAGCCTTGTGAAGAGCTTCACCAGCAATAGCAACTTTCTTAAAGATGAGAGTCATGAGACCAAAGTCAGTTCAATTCCACAGCTTTAAAGCACCCTTGACCGCACGAAGCTTCTGACAAAGAATGTATAAAGGAGTTCCATTAATCTACAGATTCCAAGCTTTTTCAACTGTAGGGAGAAAGGTATTGTGTTTCGCCCACATAGTGAAGAATTTGAAAGGTTTTGGGCCACTTGCAACATTTTCCTCACTGAAAATGGTGAGCTGAGAATGATCAGATAGAAGACGATCACCATAAGAGACATAGCTGTCAGGAAATTCATCTAACCAACTTTGGTTAATAAGGGCTCTATCCAGTCTACAAAGAATTCTTTTTGCCCCTACTGACTGATTACACCAGGATAAGGTATTCCCCACACTTTTGAGGTCGAGCAAGGAAGAAAGTTCAATACATTTGTTGAAATCACCATGGAGGGAGACAACTTCCGACCACCTACTTTTTCATTAGGATAACGAACACAATTGTAGTCACCAACAATCAGCCAAGGTTAGGAGATGGACATTGAAAGATGAATGATATCACTCCAGAGAACTTGCCTTTCATAAGGAAGATTCGACCCATACACAGCCGTCATATGGTACAGCTTCCCAGAATTACTGTCCGTGCAATCCATGTGAATAAGTTGTGAGGTAACTTTGAGACAGTGAATTTGAGTGGATGTACCGTTCCAAAGAACCCAGATTCTCCCACCATGGTGATTATCATAATTATGCATCAAATTCAAATGAGGAGCAATGAATAATCTTCTACGAGTCATGTTATCCTTCCTAACCCGAGTTTCAAGGAGGATAACAATATCAACACCAGATTGAGAAATTGACCTTTTAACACTCAATCTATTACCCTTTTTATTCAGCCCTCTAATATTCCAGGAAATAATTTTCATTACTGACTATGGGAAAGAGAGCGGATCCTAGCTTGCAGCTTGTCCATTGTATTATCCATAGACACATCTGAATAGCCAATAGTTGCAGGAGGACGATGCGCAGGTCCTTCACGACCATCACGGCTTCCTTCTTTAGTCACATGAAGGTTGGCAGCCTTCTTGCCATTATTACGTCCATCCAGCTGACGTTGCATGTGCATGCTTCTTCCTCCATTATCGGCACGTCCACCTAAAGTAATAACCCGGTCAGCAGCTTCAACCTGCTTGGCAGCAGTTCCCGTCAAAGCATCCTGGCTGGCAGCAAGGATGCGAAACCCACTATATGTAGCATGAGATTCGCCATCTCCCAAAGAGCGGATTTCCTCCCGCTTAGAAAGATTGTAACCCTCAATATCCGGCAACAAGGCACTAGTAGGATTTGTAAGATTTGTAATGATCTCCTTTCCCTCCTTCCTTTGCATGGCCTCTCCTTCTTCTGCATGGTGTTGCCTTTGAATCACCCGATCGGAGTGGGAAAGAGAAGGTAGCATAGTAGCGATCTCTTTACCATGAATAGAATTATTCTCCTTCGATAGCCTTTCATCCACAACAACCACATCGGAATTCCCTTCTAAAATAGAATAACGATTAGCAATGGGAACAGATCTCTCATCTGAGGGAGAAGAGGAAGCTGGCGCATTCATTGAGTCAACTCTATCAACTGAGTCAGTCTGAGTCGGGACTAACTCCTTCCACGTCGTTTCAACGGATTTGAGAAGAACTTCTGCATCTGTTCTTTTTTTCCTCCAGACCTTCACCTGCTTGGATCCAATTTCCTTCAAGCGGCATTCACCATTTGCATGGCCGAAAGACTTGCATTCAGAGCAAACAACCGGCTTTCATTCATATTGCACAGAAACGCTTTCAATGGTACCATCGATATCCATGACAGATAGCTCAGCAGGGAACACAACATCAACATCCATCAGCACACATGCCCGGGCAAAGAGAAGTCTCTTCCGAGAGGCAGTCAACGAGTCCATATGGAGAGGACGCCCCAGCAGGCTTAAGAGCTTGCTCAAACCCTTAGCAGTCCACCATTTAAGGGGAAGACCAGGTAGTTTAACCCAAACAGGAATAGAAGTAAGAGACTCCTTCTCCATCTTTAGTTCGGTGGACCATCTTCGAAGGATAAGGGGATGACCCTTAATACACCAAAAACCGTCAAGAGCTTTCACCAAGTCTTCTTCAAGATTAAAGACCACAAGGAAGAACCCTCCCTCACGCATCAGTAACTCAATCTCACCTTTCGGTTTCCAGAAGTTGAGGATAAAAGATTTAAGGGCTGAAAAGATAGGTTTCATACCTATGCAGTATCCCATTAGAGAAAGTCGCCATGACTCCTCCAACTCCTTCACGTCCTCTCCTTCAAACACCGCCACCTTCTGATCGGAAAGAGAAGCCGGTTCAATGAACTCTAGTGCACCTTCTTGAATAACATCTCCAACTCCATGGTGAACACCAAAAAGAGCAGACCAAGGACGTCTACTCTGGGAGACTCTAGAACGAGACCTCCCCGCCCGAGATGCATGGTGAAGACGACCTCTGAGAGGAGAGATGGGGGGGTTACCTTGTGGGAGGACACCTTCAGAGGGAGGGATCCTACCCGCGGTCACCACAGAACCAGAGGGGACACTCGGAGGGAAAGCCTCCATGTGCCCCCCAGGGCGAACCCCACAGAAACTCCCAGCCAGCCGCAAACCCCAGAGCTTCTCTCTCTAGAATTGCCTAGAGAGAGAGAGATCCCCTCCGATGATCAGTTCACCTGCTTATGAGGTCATCATGCTTAATGTACTTTAATTTCATTTTATTCATGTCATGTTTAATGTACTTTTGCTTGTTCTATGGTCATCATGTCATGACTTTCCCTTTATTTCTTATTTCCTTTCATTAGCACCCAATGTCATGTGTATACACATGAAAATCAATGAAAATCTTTGCTCTGATACCAATTGAAGAGATGCGGAATTCCCTAAATGGTAATCTAGAAGGGGGGTTGAATAGATTACGGACAATTTAAAGGCTTAACTCCCTCTTTTTGCAATAGCACAGACAATTAAAGTGTCTGCTTTCATTAAAGGGAGGCGGATCCAGGACAGTATTCTCTTAGCCAATGACATTGTAAGAGATATTCACTCTAAGCAGCGAGGAAATCTGTTATGCATGAAGGTAGATCTCCGGAAGGCTTTTGATACTGTTAGTTGTTCCTACATCCTCCATGTGATGAAAAGAATGGGGTTCCCTGACCGTTACCTAGATTGGATTGATATTCTCCTCAATTCTGCTAGTTTCTCAGTTCTTCTCAATGGCAGCCCAGTTGGCTTCTTCCACTCTAGTAATGGTATTAGACAGGGAGATCCATTATCTCCATACTTGTTTTGCATTGCCATGGAAGGACTCTCTATTTTAATTGACAAGAAGATGAGGGAGCGTCAGCTGCAAGTTCCTTCTTCTGGGAATACAAAGATCTCTCACTTGATATTTGCTGATGATTTACTTTTATTCTTCAAGCCCAAGGTCTCCTCTGCTAAATGTGTCTCTACTACTCTTGAAGAATTTTTTCGCTACTCTGGTCTGCAGCTTAATGCAGCAAAAAGTAGAGTGTTCATTGGTGCTAAGATTCATAATAAGGGTCCTCTTCTCAATGCCCTTCAAGTTCAGGAAGGATCTCTTCCAGCCACCTATCTGGGATTACCTTTATTCTCTACCCGCTTAACTAGAATTAACTGTGATCCCATTCTCCAGAAAATTAAGAAGCGCATTGCTTCTTGGAAAACCAGACTTCTGTCCAAAGCTGGTAGGTTGGAGCTGATCAGGTCCGTCCTCAACTCTTATGCTCTTTACTGGGCAATATCATTTATCTTACCCAAGGGGTTGATTGGAGAGGTGGAAAGATTACTTAGAAACTTCTTCTGGCATGCTTCGGGGGACAAGCCGTTTCACCTTATTAAATGGAAGAACTTATGCCGACCCAAAGATGAAGGTGGCCTTGGTCTGCGTTCTTTAGCTGATTGGAACTCCTCCTCCATTACTTTGCATCTTTGGAACATCCTCTCCAACCATGATAGTCTTTGGACAAACTGGGTAACAAACAAATATCTGAAGAATACTTCAATCTGGTCTTCCAAGGTGCATTCTTATCACTCTCATGCTTGGAAGGGTATACTTCATTCTAGAGATTGGCTTCAGCATCATATTAACTTCAGAATTGGTAATGGTCACCACCTCTATTTCTGGCTGGATCCTTGGTGTGAGGGTACTTTGATTATATCCAAAAGAGGTGGGGATTACATGAGGTTTCTGCTTGGTCTTCCTTTAAACACTACTGTTGATACTTTCATTCATGAAGGTAGGTGGCATCTCCCTCCCCCAACCGCTGGTGAAATGATGGAACTTTGGCCAAAAATTTATTGCATCCCTATTCATGCTGGTTATGAGGATACCATTGTGTGGAAGCATAATCAAGGGATTATTAGTATCAAACACATCTATGATCAAAAGCGTATCTCATATCCTCGAGTTCCTTGGGATCACCTGGTTTGGCAGAGACCATCGAATCAGAAACAATCCTTGCATGCTTGGCAGGTTTTCATGGGTGGGATTCAAACTTTTGATGCTCTTCAGAAGCGTGGTATTCAAGGACCTAACATATGTGTTTTGTGCAATCAGAATGAAGAATGTATTGATCATTTATTCTTTCATTGTTCTTACAGTTCTTGGGTTTGGATGCAACTATTGCATCGTTTAGATATCCACAGGAGACCAAGGCAAACCGTTATTTCTGAAGGAAGTTTCCGAATTTCTGGTGTTGGTACAACTGTAGCCTTTGTTAGCTTCCGTGCTGCCCTCTGGTGGATTTGGAAGGAAAGATGCTCTAGAATTTTCCAGTCTATTGCTCAAAGTCGGATGCAAGTGTTGCTTTCTATCCTTATGGACATTCGCCACATTACTGAAGCACACATTCAGAAGTATTCGCTCTCCATTAGATCAGCAAGAATACTCAGAAATTTCAACATCAACAATTCTTGACTTAGTTTCTTCCTTGTAGCTGGGTTAATTGACTTCATTTTGCTACTTTTGAGTGATCTTATCACTGTGTTCGTCTCATTGCTATCAGTCTGTGATAGCATGAGATTTCCATTGTACATGTTCTGATTACTTTTGTTTATAAAATCGGTATTACTTACCAAAAAAAAAAAAAAAAAAGATGGAGAGGACCAGTGCATACCCTTGTACTTCATGTGGGAGATGGATGATCTCGAAGAGGTGGTCGAGGATGTGCTTAATAAATATATAGAAGAAGATTTTTTGGTCTCCATAATACTTTTGGGACTGTGAACAGTTGACATCCAGGTGGTGGTTGTAGACTTGGAAAATTGCTGGAGATTTTGATGTTGTTAAAGCGAAATACTATTCAACTTGAGATTGGTTCTAGTTATTTGATGAATACTCATAAAGTTGAGGATTGTTTTGGATGAGATCTGCATTGTTCTTATCATATTCTTTCATTCTCCATGATGAGGTTTGTGAACATATTATAAGTTGAGTAAATAGTTATTGTTCTGGGATGTCACCACACAGTAAAAATAACTAGGTAAATTTGTCGAAAAATAAGACAGCAAAATGTGGCAGGTTGTTGTCATTTGGCTCCCAAAAAAAACTCTCATGCACTGTTGTGAACAGAATCTGGACAGCACCTGAATATGCACTTGTATATAAACCCGAAGTCTAATTTTTGGGTTTGTTTCCGATCATCTCAAATTTGTATTTTTGTGAAACATGCCTGCCCTGGAGTTTGACCGGTTTACACCCTCTTTTCAGCAATGGACTAGTCACCAAATAAAGCAACTACTAAAAAGCTAATTAAACATTCTGATCTTTCTTTTGTAGGAGGACAGAAATAAGTATTTTGTTACTACCTTGATTAATTGTTGGGAAAATTTGAACCTAATTAGGAAGTTATGCTATTTTTAAGGGATTTTGATGCCTGTTTTTCAACCTAATTCAAAATAAATTCCTATAATCTTCATAATTCTTAAAAGATTCTTGAATTTCTCTTCTAAAAATTCGTTTGCACCTTTCCCTGTTCAATGGTGAAGCGAATACCTGTTAGCTTAACAATGGTCAAAACTAAGTAGAGGGTTCGAAAGTACTTTTATGCCCTTGAAGTTTGTGAGAGGGAGATTGCAGTTTTGAGGGAGAGGGAAAGCTGGAGCACCGAAAGAGAGGGTCTTTCTCCCTCTAGCAGGCAACACTTGCACCATTGCCCCTCCCACGGTTTAGACAGACGAGAGAGAGGTGATGGCAAGAGGACCTCCCCTCTGTAGCATGGCAGTGCCCTTGTATGGTTGTTAAGGAGACCAAGGAGACAAAGAAGTGGCCTACTGCTTTACCGCTTAGGCGACAAGCCAAGGTGTCTAGGCAAGGCCTAGTTTATATGACCAAGTACCCGCTAGTCTATATTTTTCTACCATTTATGTTCTAATATTCAATCAACACAAAAGTGTTAATAACTTCTACCATGCATATTCTATATTCAGTCAACACAAAAGTGCTAGTAACAAATATTAATGCATATATATGTTGTAAGCAGGAAATAAAATAGAAGAAATGACGGACATTAACAAAATAACGATAAGACAGTCAATGGGAATCTTTACATACTTGTTGGCCAAGATGAAAAGTTTAACCTGAAATATAACTAAGCATAATGAACACTAAAATTTTAGGCTTTTACCCCAAACCACACGCCAAACAAGGTGTGGTGACTTCCACTTTTTATGAAAACACCAATAAAAGTTCAGGCTTTTTACACCAAAACCACATGCCAAACAAGGCAAGGTGACTTCATACCAAAGCGGGCTCACCAAGGTGGCCTAGTGCTCGCCTAGGCGCCAAAATGCCTTGACTGTGTCAACTGTCCAGCACCTTGTCGCCTAGGTGACGCCTATGCCTTAACAATGGCCCCTCCCCTCTGCTGCCCTCTCTGTCATTGCAGTCATAGTTGAGCATTCACTGCTCAACTTCTTTGTGCCATCTGATGACATTGTTGAGGCATTCTGTGTAGTGGAGTGCCACTGTGCCTCCGGCAATCTCATTCCTGCCCTTTGGCTCCTGCACAAGCCCCTTGTTTGCGACCCCAGTGTCACTGCCCCATCCTTATCCTTTGTGATGGCAAGTGAATTTGCCTTCCTTAGATTTTATGGCTGCTGCTTGGGCGACAGCGAAGGTCCTAGCTACTAGCACTGCTTCTGTTGATGGGAAATGCAGGCTGGCTGTTTGTTTGTTTGTTTTTTTTTTTTGGTGGGGGGGGGGGGGGCACAGGATGCCAGTACTCTGCCCCAGTGAATAGGAGATGGGTGCCATATCCCTGAGGCAGTGATGGGGTCATGGCAATGCCGAGGGAAGTTGGGGGGGGGGGTGCATTGAGAGACTATTGGGACATTTTACGCTTTAAAGAAGGAAAATTGCTAAATACTGATTTCTTAAAATATCTCTAACTGCAAAGGCACACATTAGGAAGTTTATTGATTTTTAATGGTTTTTGGGAGCTATGAATATTATAGGGACTCTTTTGGAATTAGGGCACATTATAGGGACTTTTTTTATTATAAAAATCTCTTTTTAAAATCATTGCAGGGTCTTGTTTCTCACCTTTCTGATATCTTGGCGCTTGTTTCACAAGCTTCGTTTTGAGTGCCACTTTTGAGCGTTCTCTGGTTCACATCTTACAGTTGACTTCATCGTATCCAAATCTATGACACATGAGTTATGACTTATTGCATGTAGTTGTTGGGAGAATTAATACGCTTCAGCAGCAGCTGGTGTATTTTTTTCCTCTCTTTTTAAACACTGTTGAGGTTCCAAGATACATGTGCATTCACTACATGGCGATATACACATTTCGAGTGATTCTGCTGGTAGTATTGCTTCTGTAAACTTGAATACCATGCCACATTTAAACTTTTATCTAATCGCCGGTCATAATTTGTCTGGTGTCAATCTTCATGTTCTGGAATGTGCTTAAGCATCTTCAAGCATGCCATGTGATTGTTGAAATTCTGATTTTATCACTTTATGCAACAATCTGTCTCCAAGTGATCTTCAACTGTTTACAAATGAAATGTACAATCATATTTTTCTTCACCAGGAATTGACATCCTTTCTTCGACAGGTGGTACTTTCGTGCGTTCGTCTCAGTCCTTGTGAATTCATTGCAAAGAAAGGTTGTTTCCTTTCTCTTCTACTTCATTAGGCTGCATTCCATGCCATTAAGTCAAATCTTAATTGGATTTGGATATCTAACCAATGCTAAAGCGTACTTTGTTACCGGCGAAGATGCTTGCAGAGCAAAGTCGAACCTTAACTTCATTGGTAGGGCAGAAAACTTGATCTCGGTGAAGCATCACAAAATATATTGGTTTACCCTGCAATGTAATGTGGGTATCCTGATGGGGCAGGAAAATTGAGGGCACGGAAGGAGATCGAACCTATTTCATTGGACCATTGGTTTTCAAGTTGTGATATCCTCCAGCCTTCGGGGCACAATGAGGAAACTAGAATTATTTGTTGTGAATGTTGCACATCTCAATTTATTGACGTAAAGAGGCTGAAGACATGCAGTAGGGTGCCCTGTAGGCCTTCAAAGGGTTCTAACGTAAGGAGATTTTCTACAATTACTGACTCCATGCATGGATTGGAAACAAAATCTTACGCCAAAGGTTGTTATCCAATTTCCATTCGATTGGGAGTTCCATGTATGTATTGTTTTGAGGACAAAATGATCAACGAACTTCCAAGAGTTTGCCTGCACTGGACGAATGATATAGTGACGAGTTGGAAATCCAATTTATTCAACATAGATCAGTTATGTAAGGCTAGTGGAAGGGCCTGACATGTGACGCGTCAAGTAAGACGTCAAGGAGAGGACGCAAATGCACAAATATTGTGTCATGCCATGTGCCTGAATGCAAGCATGAACAGAGTTAAGTTTTGGATAAGCATACAAAATTTCGTTGACGTTAATATAGGGAAGGGTATTTTGCATATAAATTATTTTTACATAAAAAATTAGACGTATGATTCCTGCATTTGCATTTGCACCTATGATTGAAAATGTCAGAAGTGTGCAAGAAAGACCGTTCATGGGATGTTTAGTTTCGAACCTCTTTGATATCCCATTTTTAAAAATAAAGTCCTCGAAGCTAAATATTTATTTTACAACTCTAATATGTGTAATTGTAGGCATTCTATCAAAAACTTCCTACTATAGATAACTTACATAAACGTGGAATGCTCGGACGTAATAGATACTCTTCATCTAGGAAATTAGAGGAGTCTAATGCCCATCTTTTTCAATAACCAAAGGTAATCTTTCTTCTTCCTGAGGCTGCCGCCATCTCCCAGAATCTTTTTCACACATCAGAATAAGCTATATCCCTAGCGAGCCTGTTAATGAGAAGTTTGATGGGATACCATTATAGGCCTCTTTGTGGCTCCATCTCGGCCCGCTAAGAAGAGGCCCAAAAAGACCTTGGTGGCCCATGAACTTTGGGTCGGCGTGAGCATGGTGTGAAACTGGTTGCCAAGTCAAGGAAGCCCACATCACGGCCCGCAAACATTGTGTGCCCGTGGATGGTTTTCCTGCTTTTTCTTGCCTCCAGCTGCAACCTTTCTCGAGGAGGATACCTGATGTAGGAAGGCCACTAGCTCGCCCGCGGCAAGTCACTTGATAGCTCACGGGCGGATCGTATATAAAATAGGCTCTCCCCCATCACAGGTGAGGCTAAGGGAGTTGAATTCACACTAGAGATCTAGTGCTACTCTCTATCTCTCTCCCTCCCTCTTTCTATCTCACTCGATGAGACTAAGAATTGACTTAAGCGTCAAAGGGTCGAGCTTGAGAACCTCCTCCCCGAGTCTGACTTCCTTGCAGAGCTAGGACACGTCGTCCACGACTTCGCCTCTATTCGACCTTGGCATTTCCATTTCCCTATCTTCTCACATTGTAGAGTTCGCGTTGGTCCCCTGAAGTCAAGTCCCACTGGGTCCTTGCGGATCTCAAATCGACTTCATCATTGGCACCGTCTGTGGGAAACGAGAGGCAAGCCATGGCACAAACAAGGAGCAAGGCGATCATCCATACTGACAAATTTGAGGCTCGAGAGGGAGAAACCTCCAGAGATGAGACAAGCAACTTGGTCATCTCCGTTGAACAGTTCCAAACCCTCCCGTGTTAGGTCGTTGGTCTCGAGGAGGCTGTAAAAGGACTATTGGTGCTTCTAGAACTAGGGAGCACACTGGTAAAACAACAGACCTCGACAGTTAAAGCCGAGGACCCGTTAACACTAGTGCCTAGACCCCCATGGCAATCCACCAAGTACACCACCTTCCGCCTCCCCTAGAAATTGTAGAAGAACCAGACATAGTAAGCAACATGCCGACTCTACCTCTATTGCGGCCTAGCCAAACCTCGCCAGTGGCTAGTGATCAACCATTGGTCGCCACGGTCATGATTTCCACACTACCATCAGCGAGTCTGGATAAGAAACTCGAAGACATGATGAAGGAAGTATAGTGTCTGGCTAGACAACTCCTTAGCATTGCAACCTCGTCTGTTTGACACTTGTGGTCACCCTTTACCGAGGACATCTGAGTGGCTACTCACCTTCGCCGTCTCGAGGTGCCCTATATGAAGCCTTACAATGGTACGACTGATCAGACAGACCACTTGGATCATTTCAGTACACTTTGATCTTTCTAGGGAGCCTTCGATGACATGAAGTGCAGGGCATTCCGACGATGTTGGAGGGAGGAGTTGCGGCTTGGTTCAAAACCCTCCCACTGGGGTCTATTTGCTAGCTATGAGTGTCCTGCAAGACAATTCACGTAAGTGATGACACTTGTAATCATGTACTAATATCTTTTGCTAATAATATTAATGACACTTTCTCACTCAATATTACATGCATAGGATGATGTTTATATATTGTGATGTCTATGGGTCTGTGCAATTAGGATTAGGATCATGATAATGATACATTTCCTCTTTAAACATAGACCCTACATATTTCTGGTCATATGTTACTTAAGAAGGATATCTGTAGGATCGAATATGCGGTGATGACAAAATCTAGAGGGGGGGGGGTTGAATAGATTTGCAGCGAAAACTTAAATAATTAAAAGATTACTTCTAAATTAAGAGTTCTATCCAATTAAAACACCACAGATCTGATACACTATGTGTGATTAAAATGTGTGGAACACTTTATCAAGCAATGTAAGTGTCAAACAAGTGATTAATATGTGTGGACAAATTAACAAGGAGTGTGTAAGCCAAATCTCTATGCAATCATCTAGCGCAACAAGATTAAACCACAAATCAAACCACAATGCATAAGAGATTTTTAGGTGGTTCAGAAATCACTTCCAGTGTGTAAGGCCCTCGAATTTTGTTGTATTACTTTATTACGTGTAAATAATTCATGCTTGTGTATGCATAGATGTACATATCTACGTGCGTATTAACTAGTTATACTTATGTGTGCATGTGTATAATTAGTTGTAAATAGTGTATGAATTGCATGGTGGTAGTGTGTACATGATAGTATATATATGGCAAGTATATATATGTATAAGTTAAGCATGGTTTCTGCATGTTTTAAGTTCTGGCCGAAGGCCCAATTGGCGTCAACAGGGTGGACGTCCATGGTGGTAAACGTCTATATCGTTGGACGCTAATACTTAAATAAACGGCCATGGATGTGGACGTTAATATCTCTGACCTGCATGCGTTGCAGACCCCGAAATTCCGAGGGCAAGCAAGCCCAGCCATTGGGGAGATGTCCCCAATGGCTATCAGACATCCCATCACCCCTCCGGGATATCCCAAGCCCCTTCTCCTATAAACCAAACCCCTTCTGCTACAGAAGAACTCTCTTGACTCTTTGAAAAGAGGAGAGAAACCCTAGCTCTGGACTGAAGAAAACCTAAACTTGGCAAGCTTGAATCCAGCGACTGAAGGCTTTCCCCGGCGATCTATACCGACTGGAGGATAGCTGGGACATAGGGGAAGGCTTCCCCGACGTTGGTTTGGCGTCTACATCGACCAAGAACCTGGAGCAAGAAGAGTTTGGAGGCTTCTTGGGACTGCCCAAGGAGAGCTTCAATAGCGACTTTGATCCCTCTGGAGATTTATTGAGAGGCAAGTAACCCATTCACTTCGTACATGTAGGTGTCTAGTAAGGTTTTACCATTTTTACAGATTTTCCTTGTGTCCTGGATCCTCACAATTCTCCTTCTTTTGGAGCTCAGGTCTGTGTTTTGCACAGACCTGAACTTGACGGCAAGACCCCTTGCCGTTAATATCTTCAATTAACGGCCAACGATGTTGCCGTTAATCTCCATTAACGGACAGACTGTGCTGTTAAGTTCTTCAGGGCAGAATAGTGAGCTGTTCTCCCTTGTATACGATTTATTTTCCGAAGTGTTTTCGCATGAGGATATAAAGTAATTGTTGTATGTTATGTGAAATAGATACAGTGATGTGTGGGGAAATTTCTTGTGCATTTGTGGATGGTAGGAGTTATTAGTTTTATTAAAATGCATGTTGGAAGAAATGGTTGTACATATCTATCTACTGTTCACATGATCCGTGAAGAATTCGAGTGCCCAAATTTTTATAAACCATGTATGTATGTGTCAGTCTATGCCCTGCAAATTTTGGAATTTTCTAAGAGCATGTGATTTACTGAAATTTCTGTTTTGAAAATAGAAAACCTGCGTAGGATTTGTAAAAATTACAGTAAATCATGTGATGTGCTATAAATCCAGGGAAAATTTCTGCGATAATGTGTAAGTTAGGTTCAGGGTTCTGAATGGTCAAATCTGATATTCATGTTATGTTCCATGTTGAATTGAATTAAATGAGATTGAACGTTTTATTTTCTGTAAATGCATGATAACTCCGAAAAATAAGGAAATTTGCATGCGTGGTCAAAAGCCTACAAACAGCGTGTGGTTAAATTTTCATGTGATTTGGATAACAGAAAATGGTATTATGAGATTTCCATGTGAAAACGAGTGATTAATGCATGTTATCATGAATGTGGTTTGATTATGCATTGTTCAGCCTGATTAGTGTAAAGTATTGAATGTTTAAAGCCTGTCATCAGTAGTATCATGAATAGGAAAACAGAGTCATGTGTATAAATGAGAGAAGGTAAACCATGTGTAATTTATGTGTAACATGTGTGTTAAAAATCAGAATGTGTAATGTGTAAAAGTGTGTGCCATGTGTGACACTGCTTCCATAGAGGGCCGTGGAACCATACCATGGAAAAGTCCCCATGGGAAGGTTCAATGTGTTAAGATCCTAAGGGTATTAGGATGAAATCCTGGAGGTGGACAAGTACCACTGGTTAGGGTGGAGACTTGTTCTCCCGGTCTGCGCAGTCCAAGAGTCGTCACTGTATTGCCTAGGCGACGTCTATGTGTATGTGTCCTTCTAATGGTGGTTTGGACTATGTGTCACGGCACTAAATTGTGAAATGTGAATGTGACTATGTGTAAATTGTGTAGTGTGAATATGCGTAAATATGTAATGTGTAAAAAGAGAACTATGTGAATGAGTGATTGTGCAAACATGTGAAACCAATAAGTTAGATCATGAAATTATGATCCATGATACATTAATGTGAAATTATGTTATAACAGCAACCTAGTTGTGTTTATAAGAATGTTTTATATGTGTAAAAATGCATAGAATCCATGCTAGGAACAATTATTGCTTATGTGTAAACGTTTCCATGTTTAAGTGCTATCACGGTGTAGTTTAATCGAGAATGTAGCTCTCATGTGATAGGATGTGAATTGCTAAATCCATGTCAAAACAGCAACCTTAAAGTGTATAAAATGATAATGTGCATGTGTAAGAATGTGTAGAAACCATGATAGAAATGTTTCCTTTTATGCATGCAAGAATCCCATGTTTGGTTGCTTCCATGTTATAGTCTCATTTGAAATGTAGCTTTCATGTGATTACATGAGTAGAAAGCATGTGATAGGATATTTATTTTGGAATGTCTTAAACCATGTACAATGTGTTACAATTTTGTAGAATTGTCATGATAGGTTGTCTCTTATAAATGTTCAAGCATGTTATATGTTTTACTTTGTGAATTGGAATGAAAAACCTACTGTGATATATGCATGTATGATGTGTGTGGTGTTATTTGCTGAGTCTTTTAGACTCATTCCTTACTTCGACGTACAGGTTTAGTAGGTGATACACCTTTGGAGGAGACCGTAGAGAGCGACTCCGAGTGTGGGGAGTAGCTTGGCGAAGTTGTAGTTGTGACATTTTGACTTGCATCGTATGTAAATTGAGGCATTGTAATAGAAACACTATGTAATTTGTGGACAACTATGTATTTGAATTTAGTACTTCATTATGTGGACTTTATTTCTTTTAAATTATCATGGGATCATGTATGTTAAATGTGGATGATGAAATGAAATGAAAGACCTTGTTCTTTTACTTCCGCTACTCTGTATCTATATTTGTGTGTATCTCAATCATGTGATAGCGTTTGGGTAAATGCCCCACTGTGATAACGTTCACTATACCGACGTGGGTTGGTATAACCGTACCGGTATAATGAGGGTCGTCATAGAGATTGGTATCAGAGCGATCGGTTGAGATTGCACATGAATATATATAAGTCATCATCCCCATTACATGCTAAGTCTACATAGGAATGTCCACATGTGTAGAATTGATTAATAATGAATGAAAAATAGATAAGAAAATGGTTAAGAAATAAATTAACGTAGCTCTAATGGTGGCTGAAATTTATTGTAGCCATGGCTTTGAGAGGTAGGCGTGGCGGAGCGCCGGCCCGTGAGGACGAGCCGAGACGTGAGGAGCGGGCGGAGCAACAGGCCCCGGCACCGCAGGGTCCTGTACTTCCTCCACCGCCGCCTGTGGATTATGGAGTGTTCATGCAAGGTTTGGTGTAGGCCATGCAGACGCAGGCCCACACCCAGGCTGCACTCCAGGCTCAGTTGGAGGCTCAGGTTAGCATAATTAATTCAAGAGTAGTCTATTTTATTTAATTGTGTGATGTTATGTTGAGTGCATATTGCTTGTTGTTTGATGTAGCAGGCTCAAGTTCCAGCTCAGGACCATGGTGGACCCTCCATCATGGAAAGATTCAAGAGGATGTTGCCACCCTCTTTTAAGGGGGAGAGCGATCCATTGCTAGCTGAGAGTTGGATGAGGGAGATTGAAAAGATCTTCCGAGCTATTAGGTGTGCGGATGAGGATAAGGTTACTTTAGCCGCCTATATGCTTCAGGTATGTGTTAGTTTTGTATGTTTGCATGTTCTATTAAGTTAGATTTGTTTAGTTGGTGCTTATGAAGGTTATGTTTCAGGAGAGAGCTGATGTGTGGTGGGCTTCATTACTGCGTACCCGATTCGAGGATGGCGCTATTGAGGTTGCTTGGGACGAGTTCGTGAGGCTCTTTCGGGCCAAGTTCGTCCCCGAGCATATTCAGGATATGATGGAGCAAGAGTTCCTCTCCTTGACTCAAGGCTCCATGACCGTGCTCAAATATGAGGCCAGGTTTGCAGAATTATCTAAATATGCACCTCATATCGTGACAGATGAGCGCAGGAAAGCAAAGAAGTTCGTGATGGGCCTGAAGCCATCACTGAGGACGAGGCTAGTGGCGTTCGATCATCGCACCTTGGACGAGGCACTTAGTGCTGCTTGTAGACAAGATGGTGAGATGGAGAAATATCTGGAAGAGAAGAAGGCTTCGCAGAAGAGGCCTGCAGCTACGTTCCAGCGGCAGGACAAGAAGAAAGCAGTGTACCAGGCACCGCAGCGTCCAGTAACAACCAGCAGTGCACAGGTACCCTCTGTACATTCCCCTGGTGTGAAGAAAGAGTGTCCCCACTGTGGGAAGACACATGGTGGTTCGGAATGTTGGATGATTGCGGGAAAGTGCTTGAAGTGCGGAAGCAGCGACCACAAGATCAAGGATTGTCCGAGACTTCAACAGGGAGTCCAGCGCGGAGCGCCAGCCCCAGCAGTGGTGGCAGCAGCAGCGCCAGCTACAGGAAGACCAGGAAGGCCTCGAGTCCTAGCTCGAGTGTTTGCTCTAGCACGCGAGGACGCCGAGCAGGCAGAGCATGTCACCGAAGGTACGGTTTTACTTCTAGGTGTGCACGCTCGGGTTTTGTTTGACACGGGTGCCACTCACTCGTTCATTTCCGAGCAGTTTGCTAGGCAGTTAGCCCTAGAGTCAGGCATAGAGTCTGAGGATTTAGAGGTCCCTTTGTCTGTGCACACCCCTGCGGGTACGGTATCGACTAGGAAGTGCATTCCGTCGTTACCTGTGTGCATTGAGGATAGAATTCTAGAAGGGTGTTTCTTCTTGCTAAAGATGAAGAACTATGATGCTATTCTTGGTCTGGATTGGCTAGAGGAGCACTATGCGTTAGTAGATTGTCGTGGAAAGAGGATTGTTTTCCGCATTCCTAGTGAGGACGAGTTCTCTCATCCCTTGCCAAGGAACTTGGCGGGAAAGTTGGTCATCTCTGCCATGAAGGCGATGCGCATGGTAAACAAGGGTTGTGACGCTTTTCTTGCCAGTGTGGTGTTAGTACCTGAGGCTGATGAGTCGCCTACTCTTACAGAGATCGAGGTAGTGCAGGATTTTCCAGACATTTTTCCCAATGATTTATCTGGATTGCCACCGGATAGAGAGATAGAGTTCACCATAGAGTTGCTTCCGGGCACCTCTCCTATCTCAAAGGCTTCATATCGGATGGCACCTGCGGAGTTAGCCGAGTTAAGGAGGCAGTTGCAAGAGTTGCTAGATAAGGGATTTATTCGCCCTAGTGTTTCCCCTTGGGGCGCACCTGTCTTATTTGTGAAGAAGAAGGATGGATCACTTAGGTTATGCATCGATTACAGGAAGCTAAACCAAGTGACAGTGAAGAACAGGTATCCCTTACCTCGTATTGATGATTTGCTTGACCAGTGGCAAGATGCATCAGTCTTTTCTAAGATTGATTTACGATCTGGTTATCATCAGTTGAGGATTCGGAGTGAGGATGTGTCCAAGACGACATTCAGATCCCGTTATGGACATTATGAGTTTTCGGTTCTTCCTTTCGGATTGACCAACGCCCCTGCAGCGTTCATGGATCTCATGAACAGGGTGTTTAGGCCGTATCTAGATAGCTTTGTTGTAGTGTTTATTGATGATGTGCTGGTCTACTCTCCGGACGAGGCCACACACCGTCAACATTTGAGGGTAGTATTAGAGGTTCTTCGTGAGCACAAGTTGTATGCTAAGTCCAGCAAGTGCGATTTCTGGTTGTGCGAGGTTCATTTCCTCGGGCATGTTATCTTCGGTGCTGGTGTTGCAGTTGATCTAGCAAAGGTCCAGGCAGTTATGGATTGGGAGACCCCCAAGACCCCTTCGGAGATTCGTAGTTTTCTGGGTTTGGCTGGTTACTATCGGCGATTCATCGAGGGATTTTCATCCATCGCCGCCCCATTGACTCAGCTCACCAGAAAGGGAGTGAAGTTTGTCTGGTCCGAGAAGTGTGAGAGTAGTTTTCAATTGTTGAAGACTAAGCTCACGTCAGCTCCGGTGTTAGTCTTGTCGAGCGGTGTAGAGGGTTTTGCTATCTACACGGATGCTTCTCAGATTGGCTTAGGCTGTGTGCTAATGCAGCAAGGAAGGGTAGTGGCTTATGCTTCTCGTCAGTTGAAGGAGCATGAGAAGAACTATCCGACTCATGATTTGGAGCTCGCAGCAGTGGTTCATGCACTAAAGATCTGGAGGCACTATCTTTATGGTGTCAGATTTGAGGTGTTTACCGACCACAAGAGCTTGAAGTATCTTTTCTCCCAAAAGGAATTAAACCTGAGGCAGAGAAGATGGATTGAGTTCTTGAAGGACTATGACTTCGACCTTCAGTATCATCCTGGAAAGGCGAACGTCGTAGCGGATGCTCTGAGCAGGAAGAGACCATCTCTCTAGCAGGACTGGAAGATGTTGGAGGATACGGCTTGCGCGTTGACTGAGTTAGAGCCATCGCTATGCCAGGCTTTTGTAGCTCAGTTATCCCTTAGGTCCTCGGTTTTGGATGAGGTGATCAAGCAACAGAAATCCGACCCTAGACTCCTAGAGTTAGTGGGCAAGGCAGGCATTACTCGTGATGAGGATGGCGTGATTAGATTCCATCACCGTGCCTGTGTCCCTGACTTGGTAGATGTTCGTGAGCATGTGTTAGCAGAAGCTCACAGGTCAAGATTCTTTGTTCATCCGGGTAACACTAAAATGTACCAGGATTTGAAGAGGTCCTTTTGGTGGTCTGGCATGAAGAGGGACGTGGCAGATTATGTGTCCCGGTGTTTAGTATGCCAGCAAGTGAAGGCCGAGCGACAGCGGCCATCTGGCCTTATGCAGAAGATGGAAATCCCAGTGTGGAAGTGGGAAGCTGTCACTATGGACTTTGTTTCGGGATTGCCTCGATCTAGAAGGGGCAATGACTCGATTTGGGTAGTCGTAGATAGATTCTCGAAGACTGGGCATTTCTTGCCTATGAAGAAGAAGCAGTCGGTTGAGAGTTTAGCTAGATTGTATGTTAGTAGTGTGGTTAGATTGCATGGTGTGCCGAAGTCGATCATTTCGGATCGAGATCTGAGGTTTACTTCGAGGTTGTGGAAAGGTCTTCAGGATGCGTTAGGTTTGGAGCTGAAGCTCAGTTCGGCATTTCATCCCCAGATAGATGGACAGTCCGAGAGGACTATCCAGACGCTCGAGGATATGTTGAGAGCGTGTGTGCTGGATTGGAAGGATGATTGGGAGCGTCATTTACCTCTTGTGGAGTTCGCATACAACAACAGCTTCCATGCGAGTATTGGTATGGCTCCGTTTGAGGCGTTGTATGGTAGGCCCTGTAGATCTCCCTTGTGTTGGGAGGAGGCAGGCGATAGGCAATTGATCGGTCCGGAGTTAGTTCAGGAGACTTCGGATAAGATTCAATTGATTAGGAAGAGGCTTGTTGCGGCGCAGGATAGGCAGAAGAGCTACGCCGACAACAGGAGGAAGGATCTAGAGTTCGAGGTGGGTGAGCATGTCTTCTTGAAGATATCACCTACTCGAGGTGTCGTCAGGTTTGGCAGGCATGGTAAGTTGAACCCTAGATTCATTGGCCCGTATGAGATTCTCAGACGATTGGGCAGCGTGGCATATGAGCTAGCTTTACCCCCAGCTTTGGCTAGTGTTCATCCTGTTTTCCACGTTTCTATGCTCAGGAAGTATGTCCGAGATCCATCTCATGTGATAAGTCATGAGCCAGTGGAGATTCAACCAGATTTGTCGTATGTGGAGCAACCGGTAGCTATTCTTGACCGGAAGGTTCAGCATCTCCGGAACAAGGGTATTGCATCGGTGAAAGTTCAACGGCGGAACTTCTCGCGAGAGGAGGCTACTTGGGAGGTTGAGGATGCGATGAGGAAGAAGTATCCCCTTTTGTTTGAGTAGTGTCGTTCAACTTCGAGGACGAAGTTTCTTTAAGGGGGAGAGGGTGTAAGGCCCTCGAATTTTGTTGTATTACTTTATTACGTGTAAATAATTCATGCTTGTGTTTGCATAGATGTACATATCTACGTGCGTATTAACTAGTTATACTTATGTGTGCATGTGTATAATTAGTTGTAAATAGTGTATGAATTGCATGGTGGTAGTGTGTACATGATAGTATATATATGGCAAGTATATATATGTATAAGTTAAGCATGGTTTCTGCATGTTTTAAGTTCTGGCCGAAGGGCCAATTGGCGTCAACAGGGTGGACGTCCATGGTGGTAAACGTCTATATCGTTGGACGCTAATACTTAAATAAACGGCCATGGATGTGGACGTTAATATCTCTGACCTGCATGCGTTGCAGACCCCAAAATTCCGGGGGCAAGCAAGCCCAGCCATTGGGGAGATGTCCCTGATAACTACTAAATTTTTCGTGTTAAATTTCATACAATTAGTTAATTTTAGACATCAATTGTCCATAAATAATATACATTTAGACTGTAATTTTCATTCTATCCATGTTTAGATTTTTGAACAGGTTAGTTGATATTGGGGTTAGAATACATGTTATAAAATCATTTCTTTTAGATTGACTAACTAGGTGCACTTGGAAAATAAAAGATGTTGTGTAAATAAAATTTGTTAAATACTATTTTTGTAGATATTCTTTTAGATAGATTTTGGTTTGTTAATAAATAAAATTTTATATCTCACTCAATCCCATTAAATAAGCAAACATTGTTACCCACCACTCAAGTTATGCCACATACCCCACCCCTTTAAAATCCATTGTGCCCTTGCCTCTCATCTCACTAGAATTTGCCACATACCCCCACTTAACCTATTTACCCTTTCTTCCCCACCAGATGCTGCTGGAAGCAGCTAGAAGGGCTGTGCGATGGTGATTTGGGAGGGCTGGTGTGCAATGCGGCTGGCTAGAGCTGGCTGAGGAGGCGGCTAGAGCTCTGGATGGTGATGGGCGTGGCCGGATCTGCTGAAGCTGAGGTGGCGCGCGGCGATGGCTTGGGCGGCCATCTGGGCTGGTGGGATGGAGTCCGTGCGAAGCAGACTGGAGATGGACCTAGGTGCGATGGCGGTGCTGCGCAGATGGGCATGGCGGTTTGCTGGCTGATGGAGCAGGAGGCGCCCAGCTCCCAGGTGCGCTCAGGCGATGGTGCGGCTGGGCTGGTTGTGCAGGGTCTGTGCGGCTTAGGCGCGCCCGGATCTGGAGGTCAGATGGTGTGGGATGCTGTGCGATGGCGATGCTGAGGTGGCGTGGTGTGCCGAGGTGGCGCAGGCTGCTGGCGATGGTTGCTGTGCGCGACAGGAGGAACTCCCGTGCACAGCTGAACGATGGCAAGCAGAGCGTTGGGCTGGGTGCGCTGGAGGTGGACTGCTGCGCTGGCGATCCGGGTGTGCTGAACAGATGTGCTGAAGCCGGAGCGATTGTTAGACCCCGAATTTTTATTCTCCTTTATATATATATATATGTATACGTGTATTCGCGTAGAAGTGAGCAATTAGCTAAATTAAGAAGTAATATGAATGTTCTCTTTTCTTTTCCAAGAATCTTAGACTTAGAATGATTGTGTAATATTATGTATGTATTTTCTAAATATTGAAGAATATCCTATATTACCTATTTCATGGAATTTTGTATGAGAGTATATAAAGTACATATGTGTATGTACGTATGTATGTTATCTTATGCGTGTGACAATTGTATACCTAATTCTACATGCATAACACCTTGGTGTACTTATATATGCATGTGTATGTTTAGTTGTAAACATGGTTCATTGCATGGTTTAGTTAATGCGTACATTGTACTTCGTACATTGCATGTACGTAAAGAGTTCAAGCATAGTAGGTGTATTTAGTAGTTTATATTGGGATTCTATACTCCTCATGAATAACATGCATGTATTTTTATGATAATTAGGTGAGAATAGTCAATTGGCTAAATTATGCATATAGTGCATATTAAGGAATCCTATGCATATAGTACTTAAGCAATGTTAGGTAAAGTTGTGCAAGTTAATCTAATTACCGGTGCACATGTTGTATCCATCTATTTCAAGCATAATGTACATAAGTATGCTACACCCGTGTGTGTATACTATATATATGTCAAATCAAGTGTGTGTATGCATAGGTAGATATCTACGTACATCTTATCTTAGTGTATTCATGTATGCTTGTGTATGCCTAGGTATAAATGTTATTGATTGCCCAGTGTAGTAATGTACATATTATACCTTATACCTTGTATGCGTATGAAGATATTCATGTGCGTGTTGTTATCTTGATGTACCTATGTATGTATGTGTAGGATTAGTAGTAAATATTGGATGTTTACATGGTGTAGTGGTGTATACACTATACTACATAGGTTTCATGTGCATACATGTGTGGATTAAGCATGGTTCTGCATGATTGTAAGTTCTGGCAGAAGAGTGTCTTGGCGTCAACATGGATGGACGCCCATGTTATGTCAGCGTCCATATCGACTTACGCCAACCCCTTTGTAGCCGTCCATGGATGTGGACGTCAATATCTCTAATTTTCTGTGCGCAGCAGAGCGCAGAGAGCACTCATTGGGCCAAGCTTCTGATTGGGGAGATGTCTTCCCAACGTCTCTTACTTGTCCCTTCAGTCCTGTACGAGCCCCTCTTGCCCCCTTATTCTATAAAACACCTCTCTTTGCAACCTAGAGAGCTCCCTTGGCTCATTTGCTAAAAGGAAACCCTAGCTGAGAGGAGAGATGAGGGATTGACCTTGGAAGGCTTAGATCCGGCGACTGGAGGCGTTTTCGGGTGAGCTTCTACAACAAGGAGGAAGGCCATACATAGGAGAAGGCTTCCCCGGCGTTGGACTGCGGCTTGCAACCCCCTGGAACCCGGAGCAAAGGATTTCTGGAGGCTTCTTGGCAAGTGCCAAGGAGAGCTCCATCGGCTATTTTGATCCATTTAGAGGTTTTTCTTCAGGCAAGTGAACCTAGACCGTAACCCTAAACATGTCCCCTTGAGTCTGAGTATTTTTATGGATTTTTCCTCGAGTCCTGGAACCCCACATTCACCAAATCCCCGGAGCTCGGTCTGTGTATTGCACAGACAGGAACTTGGCGTCAATGCCTTGACGCCAAGATCTCCAGTGGGCGTCCAGCGGTCTTGCCGTCAAACTCTGTGAACGGCCAGACACTGCCGCCAAGTTCTTCAGTGCAGAACAGTAGACTGTTCTGCCTTAAGTAATTAATTTCCGGACTTTTGACGCATGAGGATATACTGTAAACCCTATACGTTATGTAAGATATCTATTATGGTGTGTGGATGGATTATTGAGCATGGTATGAGTAATGCAATTTAATTGCTTTGCGAAAATGCATGTATGTTAAGGCAATAACCTTCTTGACTCACTGTTTGGATGATTTTAGTGAGGGTCGGAAAGTGCTAAATGTTGTGAGCTATGTATGCATGCATCAGTTTATTCCCCGCAATTTCCATGATTTTCCCATGTTTATATGATTTGTTAGAATTCATGTTTTGGGAAAATAGAGAACATGTGTAGGACTATTAAATTCTCTAGTAAATCGTGCTTTGTACAATAAATATGGGTAGAATTTCGTGCGAATACATGCATGATAGGTCAGGGCTGAGGCATGTTGAATCAATTGTTTATGCTAGATTTCCATGCTAATAGGGATTTTAAATAGCATGTGAAATGGATGTTTCATTTTCTGTAAATTCGTTTTAGTTCAGAAAAATCTGAAAACTTGCATATAGAATCCTAAACCTGAAACCAGTATGTGGTCAAAGTTTCAGGTCATTTGGACAATTATACAGTGCAATATGAAATTTCCATGCAAAATGCGTGACTAATGCAAGCTATTATGAAATGATTTGGTTTCTGAACAATCTAACCTGATTAACGAAACTTCCGGAATGTTAATTATGGTCATCTGTAGTAGCATGATTAGGAGAAAAATAGAGTTACATTGTGCATGAGAAAATGAAGGAGATGTGAGTGTTATGTGTAAAATACGTGTTAAAAACTCGGCATGAGTAAAGTGTAAAAGTTGTGCCTATGTGACACTGCTACCCTAGAGGCATCGGGAGCCGTATATAGAAAAGTCCCTATGGAAGGCTCCATGTGATATAAGTTTGTCCCAAAGGCATTGGGAAAACCCCGGAGGTGGACAAGTACCACTGGATAGGGTGGAGAGGGCTCCTCCCGGTCTGCGCAGTTACCAAGATTCACCGCTGTATTGCCTAGGTGGTGAGTATGTGTATGAGTTGTGTCATGCGTTGTGATATGAGTTGTGTTGAGAGCTGTGCTAAGGAATGAGCACGAGCTATGAGATATTTGTTACTGTCCTCTACTGGTGGTTAGGACTATGTGTCATGGCAAACTGTTTAAGCAATGAAAAATGAATAAAGTGTGAAATATGTGAACATGGCACGTGGTGAGTGCCCATGATGCACGTGGTAAGTGCAATCGATGTGACACGTGATAAGTGAAAGTGGTAGAGTAAATGATGTGGAAACGTGTAAATTGTGTAAGTGTGAACATGTGTACATGTCAAATGCGTAAAAGTGAACAATGTGAATGAGTAAGTGTGCAATCATGTGGGATAAATGTGTTAGATCGTGAACTTAAGATATATGTCATGAAAGTGTTAAATGCATATCCAAACAGCAACCTAAATGTATGCAAAACGATGTTTCACATGTGTAAGAATGAGTAGAATCCATATTAGGAACTTCCCTTTCAAACATATGAGAATCTCACGTTAATTACTCTCATGTTGTGATTGAATTGTATATATATATATAGCTCTCACGTGAATGAAATGGTAGTGAGCATATAATAGGATTTTCACGTTTGCAAAAGGTTGATTATGAATATGGCAAATGCATGAAAAATATTTGGATTCCATGCTAGTTGAAAGGCTCAATTAGTATAAAAGTTCATACTTAAGTGCTCGTGGATTGCTAATTGGTTTCACCATGTTTTAACCTTCAAGTCATGCTACAAATGTGAAACTATGTGCATGTGATTTTATTATGTTAAAACAGCAAGTAAATTGTATAAATAAATACAAAAAAGTCATGTGAAAGGAAAGTAGTCATCGTGCTAGCTTGTTCTTTTCTTTACGCTCAATTGTATGCTCTAGTAGTAGAAATATCTATGGGTTAAAAGAATGTGTGGACGAATCATGCTACATGTTAAGTGTCTAAAATAAGTGCATGTGTATGATGTAATGCTCATGATTTAGAATAGAATTATGGTAGACTAAAGCATGCTCCTGTGAAGATAATATGTATTGCTAGTTGAGAGTAAGGTCCATGAGTACCTTCGTGATTTGATGATAGTGTGCATCTCTTAAATGTTAATGCCATATTGTGAGTGTGACATGTTTAAGTTTAAGACTTTGGTTTGCTTGCTGAGTCTTTGGACTCACCCTTGCTTCGGCGTACAGGTTGACAGGTATCGGGTTCTAGAAGGAAGTTTGGTGAGGATCGTCATTAGAAGACTATTTTGTGGAGCTGTTACTAGTTGTACTTTCTTTTTTTTTTCTAGCACGAAAAGGATTATTGTATGGACAATATTTGGACAATGTAGTTCTTTTATCTTGTATTAATGTGGACATTGTCTTTCTATTTCGCTATTTAGATTGTGGAATGTGTGTTGGTGATGGGTAAGAGTTGAGTTATTTATTTCATTCCGCTGTACTCTATTGCTATCCAGGTACATATCAACCTATCGACTAGTGTTGGGTACATGTCCCACTGTGACGACGCCCTTTATACCGATGGGGATTGGTATAATCGTACCGGTATGAAGAGGGTCGTTACAGCGATCCTGGTGGAAGGCGGGAAAAAGAAGGCCATGAGGCCTATAAAAGGACTCCAAGGATCTCTTCTCCGAGGGTTCGGCTGGTTAGAATTTTTAGTTTCCATTTCTTCCCTGTATTTTCTGTCCTTCCAGACTTCACAGGGGAGGGAGACGAGTTCAGAGCAGGGGTTCTCCTGTTCAGAATCTAGTTTAATTCTTTGCCATTTACTTCTGTAAATTTTCTTTGAGCAGTAGAGCAGATCAGCAGGGGAGGGTTGGGGTTTGAGTTTTGGAGCATTTCTAACTTTGATTTTACTGTTCTTCCAGTTCGGAGGGCTTAGCCAGTTCAGATCTTTGGGTTTTGTTTACAATTTCTGTTCTGTATTCTCTTTTTAGCATTTGTTCTTGATTCAGAGCAGTAGCAGAGGTTCGCCGAGTTGGAGATTTTGGGGGATTTCTTCCCATTTATTTTCTCTGTAATTTTTCTGTTCTTCGTAGTGCAGTGGCTAGTTTAGATTTAGTTTACTGCCATTTCGTTTCTGCAATTTTCCTTTGGCATATGTTGGAAGTTGGAGGTGACTGTGATTGTTAGAATTTCTTGTTCCAATTTTTTTGTTGTTCTTTCTGTGAGCCGGGGAGCTTTTGTTAAGAATTTTCTAGCTTTTGTTCTTCATGTTCTTCCAGAAATTGGAGAGTTCGATCATGGGTTGTTCGGATCAATTTCTCTTTAATAGTTCTTACTTTCTTATGTGCAATTTATTTTTGAGCTCGACAGAGTTCGTACTTTTCTTCTGTGCAAACTGATGTGAGACCGATCCAAGGGAAAATTTCCATTTCCTTATGTTCCATAGGGTGATCCAGGGGCTATTATCGTTCAATTTTCTTATATTGTTCATGTCTGCACTTACTTACTTCGATCCATTGCATTAGCTCAGTTCTTCTGTTCTTGGTTGGATGATTGAGCAGTGATGGATAATTTGACAGTTGAGAGAGTCCGGGTGACTCTGTGAGGTTTTGGGCTGGAGTTTAGCATCTGGGAGAGTTGGGTTTGTTGGTTTGATTTCTAGGATTTCTTGTAGTTGTTTTTTTTTCTGTTATCCGAGAGTTCAGAGAGTTGAGAGTTTGATTTTTCAGGATTTTAGTTTCTTTCCATTTTCTGTGAGAGCTGTGAGGGTATAGTATCGGATTCTTCTTGATATTTTAAAACTTGGTGCAAATTGTTTTCTCTTTATTCATCATCTCTCGAGCTATGAGGGTACAGTGATACCAAGTGTCTTTTCATTTCAATTCCGCTTGTTCCTTCGTTAAATGTGATCTGTCGAGAATGTGAGAGAATTGGTCGGTGTTGTTTTCATCTTCACTTTTAATGCATTGTCGATAGAATGGTGTCAAGTCAAAGTAGTTTAACTCAAATTCTATTCTGCCTCTCCGTGGATATGACCTGCTCTCACCACTTTACTAGTTCATTTTTGCTATTTTAATCTGTGAGACAGTTTAGAGGAAGTGCGCATATTGACTTGTGCGATGAACTCTGGACAACGAAAATGCACAGTCAACAATGTCGCGCGTTCAGTCCCCAACGGCTATCAGACATCCCATCACCCTCCGGGATATCCCAAGCCCCTTCTCCTATAAACCAAACCCCTTCTGCTATAGAAGAACTCTCTTGACTCTTTGAAAAGAGGAGAGAAACCCTAGCTCTGGACTGAAGAAAACCTGAACTTGGCAAGCTTGAATCCGGTGACTAAAGGCTTTCCCCGGTGATCTACACCGACTGGAGGATAGCTGGGAGATAGGGGAAGGCTTCCCCGATGTTGGTTTGGCGTCTACATCGACCAAGAACCCGGAGCAAGAAGAGTTTGGAGGCTTCTTGGGACTGCCCAAAGAGAGCTTCAATAGCGACTTTGATCCCTCTGGAGATTTATTAAGAGGCAAGTAACCCATTCACTTCGTCCATGTAGGTGTCTAGTAAGGTTTTACCATTTTTATAGATTTTCCTCGTGTCCTGGATCCTCACAATTCTCCTTCTTTTGGAGCTCGAGTCTATGTTTTGCACAGACCTGAACTTGACGGCAAGACCCCTTGCCGTTAATATCTTCAATTAACGGCCAACGATGTTGCTGTTAATCTCCATTAACGGATAGACTGTGCCGTTAAGTTCTTCAGGGCAGAACAGTGAGCTGTTCTCCCTTGTATACGATTTATTTTCCGAAGTGTTTTCGCATGAGGATATAAAGTAATTGTTGTATGTTATGTGAAATAGATACAGTGATGTGTGGGGAAATTTCTTGTGCATTTGTGGATGGTAGGAGTTATTAGTTTTATTAAAATGCATGTTGGAAGAAATGGTTGTACATATCTATCTACTGTTCACATGATCCGTGAAGAATTCGAGTGCCCAAATTTTTATAAACCATGTATGTATGTGTCAGTCTATGCCCTGCAAATTTTGGAATTTTTCTAAGAGCATGTGATTTACTGAAATTTCTGTTTTGAAAATAGAAAACCTGCGTAGGATTTGTAAAAATTACAGTAAATCATGTGATGTGCTATAAATCCAGGGAAAATTTCTGCGATAATGTGTAAGTTAGGTTCAGGGTTTGAATGGTCAAATCTGATATTCATGTTATGTTCCATGTTGAATTGAATTATGAATAGCATGAGATTGAACATTTTATTTTTTGTAAATGCATGATAACTCCGAAAAATAAGGAAATTTGCATGCGTGGTCATAAACCTACAAACAATGTGTGGTTAAATTTTCATGTGATTTGGATAACAGAAAATGGTATTATGAGATTTCCATGTGAAAACGAGTGATTAATGCATGTTATCATGAATGTGGTTTGATTATGCATTGTTCAGCCTGATTAGTGTAAAGTATTGAATGTTTAAAGTCTGTCATCAGTAGTATCATGAATAGGGAAACAGAGTCATGTGTATAAATGAGAGAAGGTAAGCCATGTGTAATTCATGTGTAACATGTGTGTTAAAAATCGGAATGTGTAATGTGTAAAAGTGTGTGCCATGTGTGACACTACTTCCATAGAGAGCCGTGGAACTATACCATGGAAAAGTCTCCATGGGAAGGTTCAATGTGTTAAGATCCTAAGGGCATTAGGATGAAATCCTGGAGGTGGACAAGTACCACTGGTTAGGGTGGAGACTTGTTCTCCGGTCTGCGCAGTCCAAGAGTCGTCATTGTATTGCCTAGGTGACGTCTATGTGTATGTGTCCTTCTAATGGTGGTTTGGACTATGTGTCACGACACTAAATTGTGAAATGTGAATGTGACTATGTGTAAATTGTGTAGTGTGAATATGTGTAAATATGCAATGTGTAAAAAGAGAACTATGTGAATGAGTGATTGTGCAAACATGTGAAACCAATAAGTTAGATCATGAAATTATGATCCATGATACATTAATGTGAAATTATGTTATAACAGCAACCTAGTTGTGTTTATAAGAATGTTTTATATGTGTAAAAATGCATAGAATCCATGCTAGGAACAATTCTTGCTTATGTGTAAACATTTCCATGTTTAAGTGCTATCACGGTGTAGTTTAATTGAGAATGTAGCTCTCATGTGATAGGATGTGAATTGCTAAATCCATATCAAAACAGCAACCTTAAAGTGTATAAAATGATAATGTGCATGTGTAAGAATGTGTGGAAACCATGATAGAAATGTTTCCTTTTATGCATGCAAGAATCCCATGTTTGGTTGCTTCCATGTTATAGCCTCATTTGAAATGTAGCTTTCATGTGATTACATGAGTAGAAAGCATGTGATAGGATATTTATTTTGGAATGTCTTAAACCATGTACAATGTGTTACAATTTTATAGAATTGTCATGATAGGTTGTCTCTTATAAATGTTCAAGCATGTTATATGTTTTACTTTGTGAATTGGAATGAAAAACCTACTGTGATATATGCATGTATGATGTGTGTGATGTTATTTGCTGAGTCTTTTAGACTCATTCCTTGCTTCGGCGTACAGGTTTAGTAGGTGATACGCCTTTGGAGGAGACCGTAGAGAGCGACTCCGAACATGGGGAGTAGCTTGGCGAAGTTGTAGTTGTGACATTTTGACTTCCATCGTATGTAAATTGAGGCATTATAATAGAAACACTATGTAATTTGTGGACAACTATGTATTTGAATTTAGTACTTCATTATGTGGACTTTATTTCTTTTAAATTATCATGGGATCATGTATGTTAAATGTGGATGATGAAATGAAATGAAAGACCTTGTTCTTTTACTTCCGCTACTCTGTATCTATATTTGTGTGTATCTCAATCATGTGATAGCGTTTGGGTAAATGCCCCACTGTGAAACGTTCACTATACCGACGTGGGTTGGTATAACCGTATCGGTATAATGAGGGTCGTCACACAGTGACGCCTATGCCCACCCCTCACACAATGAGGCCACACTACTCAAAACCTTGAGTACAATGAGCACGACTGCTCTCACACACACCAGAGCACAATGGGTCTAACACACCTTTGAGCACGACGACTTAAAGCACTTGAGCATGATGGCTCAAAACCCCTAAGCACGACGACATAGAAAACCTGATCACGATGGCTTAAAAACCTGAGTACACAAGCTCAAAACCTGCTAGATTTGATCCATAAGAAATTAGATCCTCTAGCTTTGATCTGACTTACACAAACACATAGACAAGTGCTTTGATCTGCACTTAATACTTGCACATATCACAACACACACTGAAATTGTATGATAAGAGTGATGTGGAAGAAGAAAGAAAAGTCTTCTCAGGCTTTCTTCGAAAATGTTGCTGTTGCTGCTTGATCACTGCTACTTCTTCGCACTCTGCTACTTCTTCCTTCACTGTAATATCATCTGCTCCATCTTCTTCTTCTTCTTCTTCTTCTTCTTCTTCTGCTGCTGCTGCTGCTCTTGCCTTCTCCCCTTTCTTCCTAGCGGTGCTGCTCTCTTCCTATTTATGGGCTCACTTTTTAGGGTACTTCCTCTTTTTTTGGCCGCCTCTTTTTGCACTCTGGATTGATGTCGCCTCTAGATGAGACAAAAGACTATTTATAGCTAGATGCCCAAACCTCGTACCTAGGGTTTTGTGTACCCCCAAGTACATTAAGATGACATGTGTTCTTCACGAGACGTAATCGCTTTCCAAAATGATATAAAGATAAAGGCAGTTGATTCCTGAAGAAATGCTTGACCAATCAATGTGACTTGGTCATCAATCGATGTGAAACATAAGGCAATCGATGTGAAACATAAGGTAATCAATGTTTGAGCAGATGCTTGACACTTTTAAGCTTGTTTATGTTTGTACCTGTATAAAATAACAATATGTTCAATGTCCCACATCATCAATAAATGTTATGACTAAGTTGTCATCATTAAGACACATATGTTAATCATCTAAAACATTTATGCATTTTAGTACAAAGAACAAGTATGACACAATTGTATCTAAACATTCAATAAATACATGTCATATTCTCATTGAGTAATAGCTGATGAAATGATAAAATAAAACAATATAGAACTTTGAATGTCAATTAAAGACAAGAACAGTCGAAGCGAGCACTTCGACTGACAGTGACTAAAACGTGACATCCGAAGTCACAGAGCTTCGACTGGCAATGAGTATAACAGAAATATATGAAGTGCCATTGCTTCGACTGGCCAAGAATAATTGTGAACATCCGAAGTCTCAGTCGAAGTCTGGTTTAGATTGGCAAAGAGTATAACATAAATATCCGAAGTCACATTGTTAAACTTGTCTTGATCAGTTGAAGTAACTTCGTCATATCTAAAACAAAGTTTCGTATATGACAAAGTTCCACTTCGTCATATCCGAAGTCCAACTTCGTATATGTGACGATCCTCGCCGTTCAGACCCGTTAACCCGATAACATGCCTGACACGACTCTGCCTCCCGCGATCGGGCCGAAGCCTCGCAAGGGATATCAATTACAAATGTCCGTGGAAATTTAAAGAAACACATTGAACACATATAAGATAACATCTCTCACATATATTCACATGAATGTACATATTCAGTTCCATACATAAGTCTTTAAACAAGTACAACAGCCCCAAGGCTTCACGAGTAAAAATATTACTCTGCTGGTGGTGAAGGCTTGACTCCACTACGGTGCGGTCCCGAACTAAAAGAGAGACGGGAATCCTCCTGCTCTCCTTCACTTGGAAGAAGAAAGGGTGAGCCTCACAAGTCATTAGCTCAGTAGGGCAACTCCCCCAAAGCCGTTAAACATAAAGAACAACATACATGATATATAAAGTTGTAAAGCAATTAAACATATAATAACACCTATGCAGGATGCTACAGCTGTAAGTAAGTAAACGGTAAACCCCAAGCACGTGTACAAGCTATAGAAGGGTACGTCGTACACGAGTCACAAAGACTGGTTCGCGACACCAGCCACAAACTCAGACAAACAACACAAGTATACCTCTTAGTCTCGCAGCCACGGACGAAAAGTCCAGCTGCCGCTCCACCTCAACAAGACAAGAACTGTGGAGATAACTAACACCACACCTGCAGACTACACAGCTGTAGTGTAACAGCCCCGGCGCCCGGATCCTCGACTCCCACCAAGGATCCAACCATCAGCACTGCCGCCCACGGGTCTGGAGACCCGGAAGGGCTAACGGATCGGTCTAACAAGATATGTAATAGAGATAAATAACAACAACGAACTAAAATGTACCACAAGTGAAGGGAAAGAGTCCAACACTAAAGTAACAGTCTAGTACAGTCCCAAAGTAAGTAAAGTACAAGTGCTGAAATAAAAGGGAAATAACACGTCCCTTAGGGGCATACCCCGAGGGTGAAGTACAACTGCTGGGGGAAACACTGCTCACTAGAGACGCCGACTACTGCGGGCCCATCTCCTCAGTCCGCCGCGGAGGGAGCTGCTGTGAAGTCTCACCTACAAAACAGGGAGTGAGCTTCTCGAAGAAGCCCAGTAGGGACTACCAATCTCCCACTGGTTCTAACAGCAGAATAGAACTAAGTGCAATAATAAAATAAAGCAGTAAAGTCTATTCTACTAAACAGAGTCAAGTGCGGAAGCGTGAAAGAAACTACACGGTCATAGGTCTAGGCTACATAGCGGAACCGAAAAATCCGTGTAAACCAAGGCACCACAAGAACCCAGCTGTAAACACAGACAGTAGACACTGCCTGGACAAACACACTAGCTACAGAACGCTACACTAGCCAGCCGGTCAGGTGCACCACCCGCCTTACCCTCGACCAACGGTCCATGTCTAGCACCTCCCGTTAGAGTGAGACGCGGAACTAAGAACAAACGCAACTGCTGTAGTCTGGCCAGACTACGGTCCCACGCCTGACCCCTCTAAATGGTTTCAGACCGTAAGAGCACCACAACTACCTCGGAGACCCAGACCAGCTAAGAGAGCTCTACAAATGACTCTACGCCACTGTCCCCACGTTTTCCCCTTCTGCTCCAAGTCTGTGACTTGAGCACGCCCGCCGCCCGGAGAACTCCCTCTAACAGATGCGTGGGGCTGGGGGTCCCAGGTAACAGTAACAACCTGTCTCATGGACAAGCCCTCAAGTGCCTAGCACCGGGCGAAGAGACTAAAGTAGCACTGCATTAGGAACAACACAGGTGCCAAGAAAACCGAGTCGCAGCGGAAGCAGAACATCAAAACCTGCTGACAGTCACTCTCGGTCAGGGAGGCGATGTGTCGGCACGTCGCGACTGGAACGCGATAAGAATCTGGAAGGTGATCCTTGAGCCCGTTGTGATAAGAACGCGGTGGCTAAGGGCGCCGCAACAAGCCTGAGTCTTTTGAAAGCGACACGTACCCCGTCGCGATCTCATCGCGATGGAGACGGCAGCCGCGATCAGCAAGACCCCGAACTCCTGAATGCCAGCCACGTACCCGTCGCATTTGCTAGACGCGACGGGTCCAGGGCGCGTTCAAGAGAACACGACACAACGATACGTCGCAACCTGGTCGGTACTGGGAAACCCGTCGCGACCACAGCCGAGTGCTCAAATAGAGCAACACCCAACAACCTAAAAACCACACAAATTGATACAAATGGGAGGGGAAGCATGGAGACATGGGAAACATGCTAAATATCATCCAAACCACCCCAACAACCCCATACATGCCAAGGAAGGTAAAGCTACACTCTAATCCTCACATACACAACATGAAACACTCTTCATGAACACCCCAAACCAAGCATGAATTCAACCAAACCAACATCATGCAACCATCACACAAGGATCATGAAGCACAGTGCACATCCTAAATAAGGATTCTAGGCTTGGAGAAGGGGGTTTGGCCCTATCATGTTAGAGCTAGGGGAAGGATTGGGTTCCCTACCTCCAAACAAAGATCTACCCAATTAGGGCCTTCTCGTAGGATAGCACCCCTCCACCTCTGAGCTTTAACGCTCCACGATCCGCCCACGAGTCGGGCACAACCTCCTTCAAGCACCAAGAGAGGAGGATCCACCAACAAGAAGAGGGATACACAGTGAGAAAGGGAGAAAGAGGAGGAGGAAAACCTCAACCAAAACCCCAAAACAAAGCACAACCCAAATCACACAACTTACCAAGCAAACCACACAACACTCCAAGCCACAATAATGTCCACCCAAGCTCCTCACGGAGTCACCAAGCACAGAGGTCTCCGGAGAAGAAGAGAACACAAGGCAAAAGGGCGAAAAGAAGTTGTGCTCTCGGGTTTGTGTACTTAAACATAGACAATAAGAACGCGATGAACTTGGTCATCGCGTTACAAACACTAATGCGACACCCCCCTACGTCGCGATCTGGAACAGTCAACCAGTCAACCCACCAATCGACGTGCATGCAAAACTGACAACAAGAATGCGACGGCCAACCATGTCGCGTTCATGCATGCACTTCGACATATGGTGCAACTGTCCCGACAGCAAGACGATAAGAAGACAGTCTGCTGTAAGGATCCTATCGTGACAGGGGCGGTCGACGCGTTCCTAACCAGAACGCGACGGTCACCTATGTCGCCTTTAGGACGCGACGGGTCGCTATGTCACGACCACAGCCGGGAGGGCTAACCCCTAAAGATAACGGGATGTTACATGCAGGTCCAAGCCTGACACCTTTAGGGACTCCGACCGAGAACCCTAAAGTGAGGCACTGGAAACAGGACTAGCTGGGGACCAGTATGTCTACCAGTGTCCGTCCCCCAACCAAGAGCGCGCTACAAGTGACCGCACACCCACAAACACGAGTCGCTGTCCCCTGTCGTCTTTCCCTCAGCCGAACGTACAACTCAAACACAGGAGTGAGGGTGTCCAGGAAGACGACACAACCCTGACGGTACTCCTGTACTGGGACAAGCCCTGAGCACCCGGTGCTAGGGTAGGCGTGATACCCGACTAGCTAAGCACACATTTTCAAGCAAAATCCCACGTTATCATTCACAACACGTGTTGACTCAACCCATACAAACCCTACATTGCCTTGCTAAATCAGCCCAAGCAATGTGGGCCAGAAACCAGAAGGACTGGCCACAAACACCAGAGCTCGGGTGGCCACATTATTTTCATAGCACATAATCGCATCGGACTTACCTAATGCCATAAACATCTAATCGCGTCGTCTGATCCTAATGCCTTTTAGGTGTCAGAACTCAGACCACAAATCCATTCCGGAAATTCTCCTAAATTCCCAAACATTCAATTAAAGCAAGTAAGTAGCATGTATATGAAATCCTAAGCAGGATCTCTACCCTCCTTTCAGGTTTTCTATTCTAAAACTATAATCTACAATCCATACAAACCATGGAAGAGGAAAACAGGGCAAAGTTCCCCTACCAGTGAATGAAACTCAATTCCAACAATAACCAGGCGTTCTCCGCGCTCCGAAGCACCTCCTCGCACCGGAAGCACGCCGAACGGACTCCAATCGGCCAGAAATCACCCAAAATCCCATAGCAATCCTCCAGTAAATCAGAATCGCGTCGGGTCTTCCTGCCGCATTCATAAACGCATCTGACATCGGCGACACCTTTAAACCCGACGTCCCTGTATGCGCCACGCGGCGCGCATGCAGCAGCGCCCGTGCAACGACGGTCGAAAATCGCGTCCATGCAGGATGACGCTTTCTGCTTAGAGTCACGTCAGGTAAGGTGGACGCTTTCCGCTAGGAGATGCATCGTCTGTGTTAGACGCAATCTTAGCAAACCCGACAGAGGCTTGTTTTGGGCTAGGTTGCCCAAACCTCCTACCTCCCACCTATACCACAAACCTGTAGGAACATATGTAGACCTACATGGTTTACCATTGGGTCATACATTGGCCACCAAACATGATAAACCTCAATCCAAACATACCGGATATTACATTACTATCACCTAAAAAGAATTTCGCCCTCGAAATTAAAGAAACAAACATGAATGCAGTTCAACACATATACAACTATCACCTAAAAAGAAATTAATGCTTACTCAAGCAAGTATGGATACATCTTGTACATTTCATCGGCCAACTCCCAAGTATCTTCACCGCCCTGCCTATTTTCCCATCTGATCTTTACCAATTCAATATCCTTATTTCTTAATTTCTGTATGTAATCATCACGGGATACTCTGGCATGGACATATTCGGTTTCAAATCATCTCTTTGATAGATGACTACCTGGGATGGATCTCGGATATACCTTCTTAGCATTGAGACGTGAAACACGTCATGTGCATCCGTGAAGTCCGCTGGAAGTTCTAACCTGTATGCCATCTCTCCAATTCTTTCTATAATCTGGAACAGACCCACGTACCTGGGACTTAACTTTCCTTTCTTGCTGAACCTCATTACACCCTTGGTTGGAGAAACTCTCAAAAAGACATATTCACCAATCTCAAACTGTAATGGCCTGCGCCGTGTATCCGCATAACTCTTTTGCCAGCTTTGTGCCGTCTGAAGCTTCTCTTTAATAAACTTTACCATTTCTGCACATTGCTGCACCAATTCTGGTCCTATGACCTACCTCTCACCCACTTCATGCCAATTCAGCGGTGTCCTACAAGGTCTCCCATATAGTGCCTCATACGGTGCCATACCAATGCTTGCATGATAACTGTTGTTGTAGGTGAACTCAACCATACCGAGGTGTTGCTCCCAACTGCCTCCCCAAACCAAACAACATGCTCGCAACATATCTTCAATAGTCTGGATTGTCCTCTTCGTCTGTCCATCGATTTGAGGATGGTATGCCGAACTATACCTCAACTGTGTGCCTACAACCCTTTGCAAACTCCTCCAAAAGCCAAATGTAAACCTAGGATCCCTGTCAGAAACAATAGTGACTGGAATACCATGCAATGGCACAATTCTATCCACATACAATCTTGCCAATTGTTCCACTTCCCATGACATACTAACTTCCAATAATCTGCATACCTTTGTCAACTGTCAACAAAGACCCAAATACCATTATGTCCTAACGCTGTCTTGGGCAAACCTGCAACAAAATTCATTGCTATGTCATCCCACTTCTATTGTGGTATCGGTAGTGGCTACAACAATCCACCTGGCCTTTGATGCTCTGCCTTGACTTGCTGACATACTGCACACCTTGCTATAAATTCTACTATTTTCTTCTTCATGCTCGGCCACCAAAAGTACCTTTTCAAGTCTTGATACATTTTAGTGCTCCAGGGATGTATGGTGTACCTGGACCGATGTGATTCTTCCAACACTTTCTGTTTCACCCTAGCTTCACTTGGAACATATAACCTGTGCCTGAATCGAACCACACAATTATCATCTATGGTGACATCTTCCATCTTCACAATATCGGCCAAATGCTCATCTACTTTCTGGGCTTCTATAATCTACCAATATAAGGACGGCTCCATGGTGCTACTGGCTAAAACTGCTCTCTGCTGACTACTTGGAACAATCAAAGAGTTTTCTACCACATCTTCATATAATCTCCATTCCCTCATCATCATGTGACTCATAACCGCTTTCCTGCTCAAAGCATCTGCTACAACATTTGCCTTACCTGGGTGATATGCCAAACTGAAGTCATAATCTTTAAGATATTCCATGTATCTATGCTGCCTCAAATTCAAATCTTTTTGCGAGAAAATATATTTCAAGCTCTTGTGATCCGTGAATATCTCAAACCGCTCACCATACAAGTAATGTGGCATATCTTCAAAGAAAATACAACCACTGCCAATTCTAAATCATGTGTAGGGTAATTCTCCTCATGCCGCTTCAATTGCCTGGATGCATAAGCACAACCTTTCCATGTTGCATAAGTATCGCTCCAAGTCCCCTTCTGGATTCATCTGTATAAATCACAAAACCACCCTGTCCTGATGGTATCTCTAATATCGGTGCCGAAGTGAGCCGCTATTTCAATTCTCTAAAACTACACCTGCAATCGGATGACCATACAAATGGTGCTCCTTTCCTAGTAAGTCTTGTCATTGGGGCTGCAATCTTGGAGAAGTCTTGAATAAACCGCCTGTAATACCCTGCCATACCAAGGAAACTCCTGATCTCTGACACTATCTTTGGCTCCTCCCATTTCATAACTGCTTCCACCTTTGCCGGATCAACTGCAACACCCTCTCTTGAAATGACATGCCCCAAAAACTGCACTTCTTTAAGCCAAAACTCACACTTACTAAATTTTGCATAAAGTTGATGTTCTCTCAATGTCTGCAATGTGACCCTCAAGTGAGCTGCATGTTCTTCTTCTGAGGCTGAATACACTAAAATATCATCTATAAAGACCACAATAAACCTATCCAAATATGGGTGAAAAATCCTGTTCATCAAATTCATAAAAGCTACAGGTGCATTGGTTAGCCCAAATGGCATAACCACAAACTCATAATGCCCATACCTAGTCCTGAATGCTGTCTTGTCAATGTCTTCCTCTTGGATCCTCAATTGATGATATCCCGATCTCAAATCTATCTTGGAGAATACCCTTGCTGATTGCAACAGATCAAATAAGTCATCAATGCATGGAAGTGGATACCTGTTCCTTATGGTGACCTGATTCAACTAGAGGTAATCAATACACATTCTCATGTTGCCATCCTTCTTTCTTACAAACAAAACCGGTGCTCCCCAAGGTGAGTGACTCGGCCGAATGAAACCTTTCTCAAGTAATTCCTATAACTGTTTCTTTAACTCCTTCAATTCTACAGGTGCCATTCTGTATGGTGCCTTAGAAATGGACATACTACCCGGCTGCAACTCAACTGTGAAGTCCACCTCCTTGTGTGGTGCCAAACCTGGTAGCTCATCTGGGAAATACATCTACAAACTCTCTAACAACGGGTACCATATCCACTGTCTTACCTGCCTCAACCAAACTAACAGATGCCAAATAGGCTACACACTCTGCATTAATCAATTTCCTAGCCTTAAGAGCAGAAATGATAAGTTTAGGGGTATAGAATGGCATACCTTGAAACTCAAACTTCTCCCCTCCTGGATTGCTGAACCTCACTCTCTTCTTTCTGCAATCCACAACTGCCCCATATGCTTCCAACCAATCCATACCTAGTATCACATCATACTCCTTCAACTGCCATGCATACAATCTAGCTGGCAATTGTTTTCCTTGAATCATAACGGGAATCTCATCCAAATAGCATGTAGTAAGCATGAAATCCCCAGAAGGGACCTCTACTACAAGCTCACACTGCCTCTCCTCAAATGGATGCACCATACTATCAATAAAATCTTCGGAAATAAAAGAGTGGGACGCACCTAGATCAATTAATGTTCTAGCTGAAAATTCAAGAAGAGGTATAATACCTTCAATCAAATTCGATGCCTCTGCTTGAGCCCTCGCGATCGCCATCACTCGACCTCGTCCTCCTCCTCTCTGGTAAGGTGCGCCTCTACCTCGCTCAGCGGAAGGCTGATGATGCTGCTGCTGCTGCTGTGGTGCTCCTCTTATATAACTAGCTCTCCTCGGATATGGACAATTCCTTGCCAAATGCCCTGGTTGGTCACAATTGTAACATCTGAATTCTATGGGCTGCCTTGCCGTGCTTTGCTGTGACTCCTCCACCTCCGGCTTATAGCCTCTACCTTGCTGAAATCCTTGCTGCTTGCTGCCTCCTCGACCTCTAAATATCTTCTTTAACTTGTTTCCCCATTTGCCAAAACCCAAAGAAGAAGCTCCTCCTGAAGGTGCCTTGCCTTTGCTGACTCCCGGTGATTGTTGAGAAAGTCGGAAGCTACCACCGCTTGACCCCGATCCGCTGGACTGCCTTGCTTGCACTGTTCTTTCTAGGATTACTGCTCTTTGGGCTGCCTCTTCCACTGTCCCACACATCAAAGGAATCACTCCATCTTGTAATTCCGGCCTCAACCCCCAGATGAAGTACTCCACCATCATTGCATTATTGGTAACTACATACGGTGCATACCTACTCAAAGCCATAAATCTCATTTGATACTCCAACACCGACAAATTCCCTTGCTGAAGTGTTTTGAATTGTTCCCTCTTTGCTTTCTGAATTTGTACCGGAAAGAAGGTGTTGTTGAATGCTTCAAGAAACTCCGGCCATGTGATGGTATCCTCTACTCTTCCCACGAACATGGTTTGCATCTTGAGTCTCTACCACTCTTGTGCAAAATCTCTCAACTGATAAGTAGCCAGAAGAACTCTATCCGTCTGTGGACACCTCATAGTAGCAAATACCCTCTCTATTTCATGCACCTAATGTTCCGCTGTATCTAGATTTGGACCTCCTGAGTATGTAGGTGGTTGCAACCGCAGAAACCTCTCCACTAAAATTGTGAACTCCTCCACACTGGCTGACCTCGCTGGTGCAACTGGAGGCATTGGTACTACAGGTGGTACCTCTGCTCCATATGGTGGTGCCACAGGTGCCGACACTACCTCCTCCTGAATCGGTGGTACTCCTGCTGGCTGAACCGGTGGCTGTTGGTCTAACCGTGTCCGAATCTAAGTGATGATATCCCACAATCTTTCTATCATATGGTGCGTAGTCTCCTCTGGATCATCACCACCACCTCCCCAATCTCTTCTATAAGCCATTTATAAACCTGCACATCCAACATTTCATCCATACAACACACAAGCATATCATTACAAAAATAGAGCCAACTACCAGCAGTGGACTACAGTAAAGAACATACTATGTACATTTCCCATTTCCTCATATTTACACAGACCTTGCTCTGATACCAACTATGACAATCCTCGCCATTTAGACCCGTTAACCTGATAACGTGCCTGACACGACTCCGCCTCCCGCGGTCGGGCCGAAGCCTCGCAAGGGATATCAATTACACATGTCCGTGGAAATATAAAGAAACACATTGAACACATATAAGATAACATCTCTCACATATATTCACATGAATGTACATATTCAGTTCCATACATAAGTCTTTAAACAAGTACAATAGCCTGGGACAACCCCCAAGGCTTCACGAGTAAAAACATTACTCTGCTAGTGGTGAAGGCCCGACTCCACTACGGTGCAGTCCCGAACTAAAAGAGGGATGAGAATCCTCCTGCTCTCCTTCACCTGGAAGAAGAAGGGGTGAGCCTCACAAGTCACTGGCTCAGTAGGGCTAACTCCCCCAAAGCCGATAAACATAAAGAACAACATACATGATATATAAAGTTGTAAAACAATTAAACATATAACAACACCTATGCAGGATGCTACAGCTGTAAGTAAGTAAACGATAAACCCAAAACACGTGTACAAACTATAAACGGGTACGCCGTACACAAGTCATGAAGACTGGTTCGCGACACCAGCCACAGACTTGGACAAACAACACAAGTATACCTCTCAATCTTGCAGCCACGGACGAAAGGTCCAACTGCTGCTCCACCTCAACAAGACAAGAACTGTGGGGACAACTAACACCACACCTATAGACTACATAGCTGCAGGTCCAAGCCTGACACCTTTAGGGACTTCGGCCAAGAACCCTAAAGTGAGGCATTGGAAACAGGACTAGCTGGGGACCAGTACATCTACCGGTGTCCGTCCCCCAACCAAGAGCGTGTTACAAGCGACTGCACACCCACAAACATGAGTCGCTGTCCCCTGTCGTCTTTCCCTCAACCGGACGTACAACTCAAACACAGGAGTGAGGGTGTCCAGGAAGACGACACAACCCTGACGGTACTCCTATACTGGGACAAGCCCTGAGCACCTGGTGCTAGGGTAACCGACTGAAGAGGTAACCATGGAAGGCGTGATACCCGACTAGCTACGCACACATTTTCATGCAAAATCCCACATTATCATTCACAACATGCGTTGACTCAACCCACACAAACCCTATGTTGCCTTGCTAACTCAGCCCAAGCAATGTGGGCCAGAAACCAGAAGGACTGGCCACAGAACACCAGAGCTCGGGTGGCCACATTACAAAATGCGTCCAACACAGAGGACATTTTCATAGCACATAATCGCGTCGGACTTACCTGACGCCTTAAACATCTAATCGCGTCGTCTGATCCCGACGCCTTTCAGGTGTCAGAACTCAGACCACAAATCCGTTCCAGAAATTCTCCTAAATTCCCAAACATTCAATTAAAGTAAGTAAGTAGCATGTATATGAAATCCTAAGCAGGATCTCTAGACTCCTTTCAGGTTTTCTATTCCAAAACTGTAATCTACAATCCATACAAACCATGGAAGAGGAAAATAGGGCAAGTTCCCCTACCAGTGAATGAAACGTAATTCCAACAATAACCCGACGTTCTCCATGCTCCGAAGCACCTTCTCGCACCGGAAGCACGCCGAACGGACTCCAATCGGCCGAAAATCATCCAAAATCCCACAGCAATCCTCCTCCCAGCTGAACGTGTGCGAATGCATTGTTTGGCCAAGGGCAGGAGGCCAAAGCATAGTAAATCAAACTCGCGTCGGGTCTTCCTGCCGCGTTCATAAACGCGTTCGACATCGGCGACGCCTTTAAACCCGACGTCCCTGCATGCGCCACGCGGCGCGCATGCAGCGGCGCCTGTGCAACGACGGTCGAAAATCACGTCCATGTAGGATGACGCTTTCTGCTGAGAGTCGCGTCGGGTAAAGTGGAAGCTTTTCGCTAGGAGACACGTCGTCTGTGTTAGACATAGTCTTAGCAAACCTGGCAAAGGCTTGTTTTGGGATGGGTTGCCCAAACCTCCTACCTCCCACCTGTACCACAAACCTGTAGGAACACATGTAGACCTACATGGTTTACCATTGGGCCATATATTGGCCACCAAACACGATAAACCTCGATGCGAACATACCGGATATTGCAGTATATGACGAAGTTCTACTTTGACTGATAAAGACCAAAACTACATATCCGATTGTCTGTGCTTCGACTGACTGTGACCAAAATGTGATCAGTTGAAGTCCTAGTCGAATTCTGGCTTCGACTGACTGTGACCAAAACATTATCAGTTGAAGTCCTAGCCGAATCTTGGCTTCGGCTGACTACGACCAAAATGTGATCAGTGGAAGTCCCAGTCGAATCATGTCTTCGACTGACTGGGACTAAAACGTTATCTATCGAAGTCTTAGTTTTAGCTGTTCGAAACCAAATATGAACATCCGATGTTCGTTTAAGCAAGTTTTCAATGTGGCCAGTCTGTCTATGGTTTGCAATCATTAATCAAAGGATATGCAACATGAGAGCAGTTAAGTTCATCACAAAACAATGATGTTATTATATCAGCAAGATGAATAATGATTATGTCATCATCAAAACAAATATAAACAATCATTATCAAAACAATGATTATGGTTCTTCACATAACCATAACTCAACATTCTCCCCCTTTTTTGATGATGACCAAACATTCTCAAACAATTAAAATTTCTCCCCCTTTTTGACAACAACAAAATACTATCTCGCCTCCTTAATCAAGGACAAGTGTAGTCACCTCCTTGGAAGAACACTCTTCCCCTGTGATGGTACAAATGGAGTACGAGGAAAATGAGAGCACACATATGTGATACCAAAGGACATCAATGGGTGGAGATCAAAGTATGAGTGACATGAAAGCAATGAGTGGAATTGGGAGATGGATGTATCAGAAATGATCAGAATCTATGAGGTAATAGATATTAAAATATGAGAGAGAAATTAACGTGTCTTGGGATTGTGCAACAAAGTATAATAATAAAGACATACTCAATCACAACATATGTTAAAATTTAATAATCTGAATACATTAAAAAGATGGAGCAAATGTGATTGAAAGTGACCTATGTGAGTTGACAAGAGTGTTTTTCACGAGTGTAGAAGCTAAACATTTAACACAATTTAGAGTAATAATTCTAAACCCATTTTTCATGAACTTCATCTAGGTCCATGTTTAGTTTGTCTTGTTTATACTTGAAGTTTTCTTTCATTTTTCTGGAGAGAATACAAGAATAACTTGGTCAAATCTCACTTTTTAGTGCAGGAGGTTATATTTACCCAATGCAGGATTACTTAGTGATTTAACCTTCATTATCTTATACAGAGTTGAAAATATTTGTTTTTCACTTTTTTGACGTGAGCGAAAACACTTGCTTAGGTGAAATGAGCCTGATTATTCAGTGATGAAATGGAGTTTTCATTGCTCTGTCTATATCTCTCTATTTTTCTGATCAATTTCTTTTTGAAGTTTTACAGAAACAAATGATTATTGATTAGAGTAGACATGATATGAGTGTAGAAAAATTATTCTTATAATGTGTTAAAGATAAAGCTTCAAAACATACATATGTTAAACATGAAAGCTACTCATGTGCCTATAAGTGTTTTGCAACTCAGTTTAAATGTGTTTAAAATTTAACTTTGCTCTTAGATTGTATCTTTAAAACTAAATTAAGTGCACAAGTATTTTAGTCTTTATGTTTGAATTCTCTAGTATAGAAATATCATAAAGACTCATTTATCCTGATATAAGACTGGAATGAAAGATATGGCATGTCAAGGAGATTGAATTAGAAAATGAATGGAAACTGATTTTCAAGCATGAATTTGAGTGGATGTTATCATGATGATTAAAAAAAAATCAGCTTCCCCTGAATATGTGCATTTCAAAAAGACAGATGAGGATGTATATCCAGTTTCGAAAATTTTTAACATTTATTGAGCAGCATTATCAAAGATCATTTTGCCCTTTTTAAAGATTGCTCCCCCTTAGCATGTGCATGATGTAAAGAGAGTTTGCAAGTAATTCAAATGATATGCACAAGGAGTCATGGGCACATTCATGCAAGCATAATGATATAAACATGATACCAATTACTAAGACAAATTATTGTTGGGGGTAGCAATATAATCAAACATGACAGAAATAATAGAAGATTTTACCTGAGCAGTCTTTATTTTGTTTTCAAAGGATTTTACCTATGGTCTTCAATTTTTCTTGCCTTGCATAGCCAATATCTTGATTCCAAATGGAAAGGTATGGCCACAAGGCACATTAGCTTGCTGATCAAACTGCTTTGGGACCCACTTGCTTGGGTTCTGTAATGGAGCAAAAGTTAGATTTCAGCAAAGATTTTTTTTTTGGTATAGATGCAATTCTTTCATTAGTGGAACTACAAGCAACATTAGTTCCAGAATTTTTCTTAGTTTTGTTCAATGCATTCAAATTTTCATGAAATTTTCTACTTTTCTGATTTTTATTATACCAAGCAGAAGACTTCTTTTGTGCAATAATTTTCTTCTTGTACACCATAGAATTTATGAACTCTTTTAGTATAAACATGATGTTTATTCCTATGTGTATGAGCATGGGGCTTGGGAGCATGCACAAAATGATCAATTCTATGCCAACAGTCCCTAAAAATATGACCAAGTTTATGGTATGTGAAGCATTGAACTGATTTGACATGTTTATGAAGTTTTTGATTTTTATTCCAGCAGTACTTGGTAAGATGACCAAGTTTATTATAATTAAAACATATAGGAGAATTTCTTACCTGATACTTACCTAGGCATAAGTACATTTGCTGGAACCTCCTTTTCTTTTGAAGAGGCTTTAAATGAGGTGGAGGAGGTACCTTTTGTTGAACCACTCTTATATTTTACCCTTATATTTTGGTGATAACAAAATTTATGACTAATTAAATATTATTATGTATATTTAATATCATGCTTTCTAAGAAATATAAATTTATTGTACTATCGCTGTGTGCTGTACACTAAAATGCTAAATCGATGTTTATTCAATATACATCGATTTCTGTTCAAAGTGCCACATCGATTTCACTAACAACGATTTGATAAGTTACACAAATGATTTGATCGTGTAACGATTCGTTAAGTGAAACAACGATTTAGTCACTGTAACGATTTGGTTTTCATAACGATTTGATAAGTGAGAACAACGATTTTTTCTCATAACGTTTTGGATCTCATAACGATTTCATAAGTGAGAAACAACGATTTGATTCTCACATCGATTCGATAAGTGCCATAACGATTTGATTGCCACATCGATTTCTCTCTCACATCGATTTCTCTCTTACATCGATTTCCTAAATGAGAACATCGATTTGACCAAAACATCGATTTGATAAGTTTCATAATGATTTGAATGCCATAACGATTTGATAAGTTTCATAACAATTTGGTTGCCACATCGACTCGATAAGTGAAAACATCGATTTGCCTATATTTATAATAACAATTTGCTTTTACTTAAACATCGATTTTGTCCAAACATTGACTTCATGTAAACATCGATTTTCTTTATACTCAGATCTTTCAAATATGTTTGGCACCTAATGAAAAGTCAAAAATGTCTCTAACAGAAGATTTTCTTTTATCTCTCTAGATCTCTTTTCTCCTGTCAGACAGAAGGGTGGTCACTTACTACTTCTGGGAGAAAACAGGAAGTATAGAGGTATGTGAGCTTTTTGACAGAAACACTGTTTTAGCTAAACACTTTCTTCTATGCTTACAGACCTCATAGACCACCAAGTGGCTGACAATCTGAAGAAGAAAAAGAGTAGAAAGATCAGCAACGACTAGAAGAGCTCCAACGGATCTCTTCAACGGATCTATTCAAAAGCCTCCCATATAAAAGAAGAAGCAAGGCTGAAGAAAAGTAAGAGAGCTTTCTTGAAAATCTTTGAAGGAGTGTACAACCAGTGAGGAACCTCAACTCCACATACACTCAAAGGAAAAGAGAGAAAGAGCCTGAGCCAAAAAGAAGTGTTCAAGCAACTGAAGCACTCAAGCATTCAAGCTCCTTCTCCTCTCTTCACTCTCTCTGTGTGCATCTTGTAATCTGAGGGAGAGAGTCTTTTCGCTGAGAGTTCTTTTAGTTGGTTTTCATTTGTTCCAACTCTCAGCTTTGTTCTTTCTTTTCTAAGAAAGACTTCTGTCCAGCTGTAGGACTGTATACAGTGTAGAACCTAGCTAGGGGTTTGTGTCTAGCAGAACCACACTGGGGTTTGTACTAGGAGGTTGGCTTCTTGACCTGTAAAAGAAGTGGGCTGCCTTCTTGCCCGGGAAAGAGAAGAAGACCAGGTGGGGTGCTGGGTGTTGTATTGTCCTTGAGGGGGACTGTACCCTTGGTTAGTAAAATCCCAAGAGGTTGCTTGGGGACTGGACGTAGGACTTCCATGTGGGAAGGGCCGAACTAGGATAAATTCCCTGTGTTATTTGTGTGTTTGTTTATTTGCTTCCGCACTGCTACTCTCTATCACACTAAACTAACCAAATCTTCAAGTGATAATTTTCTGTGTTTAAGTTTCTATTTCAGATTTCAGAAAACCTATTCACCCCCCTCTAGGAGCTTGCTGCTGTACCAAAATGGCCAACAAGTGGTATCAGAGCGAGGTTCTCTGATCAATCTTCTAACGATCTTAGAGAAGATCCATGGCAGCTCAAGGATATGCTGAAGGTCAATCAGTCACCAGACCTCCATTCTTTGATGGAGAGGACTACCAATATTGGAAGATGCGAATGGAATGCTTCATTCGAGGCACAGACTTTGATCTGTGGCAGGTAATAGAGGTAGGTGATTATGTTGTTACTCCTACTACTACCATTACAACAGCAGATAAAAGTAAATTATCTCTAAACTTTAAAGCAAAGAACTATTTATGTTGTGCTTTATCTAAAATAGAATTAAGTAAAGTATCTGCATGTAAATCTGCTAAAGATATGTGGGACAAACTGAAGCTCACATATGAAGGAATACCTATTACGGTTGAAGTACCTACTGCTCAGGTTGAGGAAAATCCAGAAACTCCTCAAGATGAAATCATTCTTATTCTAAAAGAAGACACTGATGGTCAAGTGTTTAAAGAAACAAGACAGGAAGCTATAACTCCATCTTCTCCAACTGTCACCATTCAAGGGGAGCAACAGGAAGCACCTCAGGAAGTTATTCTTCCACATGAAGAAGAAGATATAAAGGAGGAACCTCAGATTGAGAGGGAACCTCATATCTTTTTCAAAAAGGATATCTCTGAAGAAATAAGCGTTAAAGAAGCTTCTGATGAAGAAGAAGCTGAGGATAAGGCTCATAAATTCCAAGTAACACCTCAGGAGACACCTTTAGTGAACAACTCCTCAGGTAGCTTCAAAATTAAAGAAGAAAATGTCTATCTACTCTTGATGAACAAAAGAGAAAGGCATTCAAATGGGTATGGTTAGAGGATGCTCATAAACATCCGATTGGTGACTACCAACTCTTCACTTCATTCCAATCTGAAGAGGAAGTAGTCATCCTTTAGTTTTAGTTTCTGTTTTTAAACTTAAATTTATGTTTGTTATATTCAGTAAACTTCAATGCTACTAACAATGTTTGCAAGCTTTTCCTAAGATCTATGCAGATAAAAATCTTGAAGACTTGTCAAACAACCAGTCAACAAGACGACTCAAGAGATCAACAGATCGACACACCAAGAAACACCTGTCGACAGACAAGTGAAGAATTCTCAAGAGGACCCTTTCTGTTAGGGGGAGCCTTATGCTTAGGGGGAGAAAACATTCAGGGGAAGCACAGACTAAGGGGGAGTTATTCATTAAAGTCAATCATTGTTGAACCCCTCAATGGTAAGAAATTTTCACAAAGGAGAGAAAATGAATGGTAAGATCCTTCCTTTTTGGTTAGTGACAAAAAAGGGAGAGTATGCATTATTTATGAATTTTCTATATTTTTATGCGTTAAGTATTTTTGTCAGAAAATTCTCATAAATTTTATCATCACCAAAAATGGGGAGATTGTTGAACCACTCTTATATTGTACCCTTATATTTTGGTGATAACAAAATTTATGACTAATTAAATATTATTAAGTATATTTAATATCATGCTTTCTAAGAAATATAAATTTATTGTACTATCGCTGTGTGCTGTGCACTAAAATGCTAAATCGATGTTTATTCAATATACATCGATTTCTGTTCAAAGTGCCACATCGATTTCACTAACAATGATTTGATAAGTTACACAAATGATTTGATCGTGTAACGTTCGTTAAGTGAAACAACGATTTGGTCGTTGTAACGATTTGATAAGTGAGAACAACAATTTGCTCTCACAACGATTTGGTTTTCATAACGATTTGATAAGTGAGAACAACTATTTGTTCTCATAACGTTTTAGTTCTCATAACGATTTCATAAGTGAGAAACAACAATTTGATTCTCACATCGATTCGATAAGTGCCATAACGATTTGATCGCCACATCGATTTCTCTCTTACATCGATTTCCTAAATGAGAACATCGATTTCACCAAAACTTCGATTTGATAAGTTTCATAACGATTTGAACACCATAAGGATTTGATAAGTTTCATAACAAATTGGTTGCCACATCGACTCGATAAGTGAAAACATCGATTTGCCCACCGATTTGCCTATATTTATAATAATAATTTACTTTTACTTAAACATCGATTTTGTCCAAACATTGACTTCATGTAAACATCAATTTTCTTTATACTCAGATCTTTCAAATATGTTTGGTGCCTAATGAAAAGTCAAAAATGTCTCTGACAGAAGATTTTCTTTTATCTCTCTAGATCTCTTCTCTCCTGTCAGACAGAAAGGTGGTCACTTACTACTTCTGGGAGAAAACAAGAAGCATAGAGGTATGTGAGCTTTTTGACAGAAACACTATTTTAGCTAAACACTTTCTTCTATGCTTACAGACCTCGTAGACCACCAAGTGGCTGATAATCTAAAGAAGAAAAAGAATAGAAAGATCAGCAACGACTAGAAGAGCTCCAACGGATCTATTCAAAAGCCTCTCATATAAAAGAAGAAGCAAGGCTGAAGAAAAGTAAGAGAGCTTTCCTGAAGATCTTTGAAGGAGTGTACAACCAGTGAGGAACCTCAACTCCACATACACTCAAAGGAAAAGAGAGAAAGAGCCTGAGCCAAAAAGAAGTGTTCAAGCAACTGAAGCACTCAAGCATTCAAGCTCCTTCTCCTCTCTTCACTCTCTTTGTGTGCATCTTGTAATCTGGGGGAGAGAGTCTTTTCGCTGAGAGTTCTTTTAGTTGGTTTTCATTTGTTCCAACTCTCAGCTTTGTTCTTTCTTTTCTAAGAAAGACTTCTGTCCAGCTGTAGGACTGTATACAGTGTAGAACCTAGCTAGGGGTTTGTGTCTAGCAGAACCGCACTAGGGGTTTGTACCAAGAGGTTGGCTTCTTGACTTGTAAAAGAAGTGGGTTGCCTTCTTGCCCGGGAAGAGAAGAAGACTAGCTGGGGTGCTGGGTGTTGTATTGTCTTTGAGGGGGATTGTACCCTTAGTTAGTAAAATCCCAAGAGGTTGCTTGGGGACTAGACGTAGGACTTCCATGTGGGAAGAGCCGAACCAGGATAAATTCCCTGTGTTATTTGTGTGATTGTTTATTTGCTTCCGCACTGCTACTCTCTATCACACTAAACTAACCAAATCTTCAAGTGATAATTTTCTGTGTTTAAGTTTCTATTTCAGATTTTAGAAAATCTGTTCACCCCCCCTCTAGCTTAGCTTGCTGCCGTACCAAAAGGGCCAACACCTTTTGGTAGCTCTTGGTATGATATGAAGTTGGAGCTTGCCTTAGAGCTTTTTGGGTTGATAGAGAAGGTGAAGAAACCTTGTAGAAGCTTGTTTTCTTTTCCATTTTATTTTTCTTATTTTAATGGAAACAAGGTTCTTTTTATTAGCAACAGTTTTATTGATTTTCTGAACACTTTTAAGAACAAGAACCTTTACAGGTTTTTTATTAGAAATAGAATTGTTCTTGTGAGCAACAACTTTAATAAATGCTATTTCATTTTTCTTATTTTTTGCAGAAGCAAGACTTGTGTTTACAGTAGTCTTAAACTTATTTTGAAGCTTATATTTTTTAGCTTTTAATACAACAACTTCTTTTTATGAAATTTGAAGTTTGTTTAGCAAGACATCCAAACCATTTTTCATCTTATTCTTTTCATTGTCAAATTGTGCAATTTATTTTTCCAGATAAGAAATTGTATTCTTTCAATTGCTACAATTATTGTAATGACCTTCCTTATACCGGTATAGTTACACCAACCCACGTTGGTATAATGAGCATCGCTAAAGTGGGACATTGACCCAACATATGCACTAAGTTCAGATGTACACAAATATAGTCATGGAACAGTGGAATTAAACAACAATATTATTCCATCATCCACATTCTATCCACAGTCCATATAGTACAAGAAAGAAACTAAAGTTCACATAATTGAAATTCTAAATCAGATTACATTGTCCACATTTGAATTACATAATATCCTTGACTACATACTTATGAAATGAAAATACAACAGCGTAATCTCCACAAAAGATGCTACTCCTCTCGCTCGGAGTCGCTCCTAATTGTCTCCTCCAAGGAAGAGGAATCACCTGCCACACCTATACGCCGAAGCAAGAGTGAGTCTAAATAGACTCAGCAAGAAATCCATGCACATTATACATACATCATATGTACATTTTACTTCCTAATAGAATGATCAACACATATAGTATGGTTTGAAAAATTTCTAAATTCTATGCATGCAATTTCTATAACATTAAAGGACATGATACATGCTTATGTTTCCATTCACATTAAGTATGAGACCTATCACATGCTCTCTACACATTTCCTTGACATGCTTAATCAACTTAAAACTCATTCAATTCATGCTACAATATATTTATGCAACTTAAGCATGGAATCACATGTAATGAAAGCAATACACCTAGCATGGATTCTATGTACATTTTCATACACTTAATACAATTATGAACATGATTAGCTTGCTGTTTTGACATGAATTTAACATACTCATATAATATTTCACTAATTTGCATGCTATCACATTGTTTTCACACATTCACATATCCATTTATACATTGCACAATTTCACATTTCACTTATGCACAATCACATTAATCACATTAAGTGCCATGACACATAGCCCAAACCACCTCTAGAAGGACACACAATCACATTCACATACCTATCACCTAGGCAAAACAGTGATAGATCTTGGTTAACTGCGCAGAACCGGGAGAAGCACTCTCCACCCTAACCAGTGGTACTTGTCCACTTCCAGGATTTCATTCTAATTGCCCATAGGATTTTCACACACATGAACCTTCCTGTAGGGACTTTACTATGGTACAGTTCCACAGCCCTCTAAGGTACCAGTGTCACCCATGGCACAGCTTATACAAATTTCACGTCATTTAAACATTGTTTATATTCCGTATACTACCATTATACTCAATTTCACATGGGTGCATAAGCTTCAGTTTTCCTAACATGGTACTACTATTTACAGTAAATAATTAGTTCACATCATGATCCTATACATGCTGTAATCATGGGGTATACATAATCACATTCGATGTGCTTAATATGGTTATTTCTCATTTTAAAACCAAAATAGTACCTACTATTATCCAAATAGCATGAAAGTTGTATGACAAGTTGAAAACAAGTAATTCATTGTATGCTCAATTTTTCAGATTTTTTTAGGGTTATACACTAATTATGATAATTGGAACAATATCATGCATTTTCTACCAAAAATTCATTTAAAAAGAGTTTACATATACACAGTCAATCTTAGCAATTCAAATGTCTGAAAGTAGTCATCAGTCAGTTTTGTAAAAATTATAAGACTCAATCTCACAACTGACATATTTATACTAGATTAAACATGGTTATTTACAGCTCTCATTTCAGTTTCAGAAATTTTAATAAATCACACGGAAATAAAAAAATTTGTCCAATTTTCATAACATGATCTAACACATGTATATGACTCACAGAAATTTCATGAAGTCTTAGTTCAGCATAAAACTATGTAAACAGAAATTTATAAGATTAACACATGCCTAACATTTCATTTCAGAAATTTTAATAAATAATGAAATGAACGAAAATTCATCATAATTACACAATATGATCCACTAGAGATACTTGACAATATATCATTTTTTACAGTATATCCTCATATTAAAAAATCTAGAAAATAGATTACACAGGTCAGACATGCACACTGTCACCACCTGAAGAACTCAGCGGCACAAAGGTGGCCGCCAAACAGGTTAACAGCACCATAGGTGGCCGTTGACCATGGATCTAAATGACAACAAAGGTTTCCGTCTAGATCTTGTCTGTGCAAACATATACTGAACAGAGAAAAACTGATGAAAAGGGGGTTCCAGGACACGAATAAAATCTGAAAAAATGCCTGGGACCTACTAGATGCATGTATGGACAATGGTCAAGGGTTACTTGCTTTTGTAAAAATCTGCAGATGGAAATATGGGTCGAAGAAGCTCTCCTCGTCCAGTACCAAGAAGCCTCCAAAACCTCTCAGATCCGGGTTCTGTGATGAATCCTGCTACACACCAGAGTCGGGGAAGCCTTCCTTGATGTTCAGACTCTCTTCTAGTCACGGTAGAATGCCGGATGGAGCCTCCAATCGCCAGATCAAAAGTTTCAAATCTCAAGTTCGCACAGAAGATTAGGGTTTTTGACTCAAGAGCTAAAAGGACCCAATCTCAACGAAGAGAGGGGTTTTATAAGGTCAAGGGTTCGGGGACTTGATAAGGTAGGGGTTGTAGCCATTGGACGATGGTTTCTAAAACAGAGAGTGAAGAAATGCGGGTGTTTTTGGACCTGAAGCGCAACCAGATCTGGAATATAGGCATCAACATCACTAGCCGCCTATCTGGGATTGGCGTCCATCAATGTGGACGCTGGCTCCCCTTTAACGTCAACTCATTTGACGCCAAATGGGTTTTCGGCCAGAACACAAAATTTCAATAATTCTACTTACTCTAGGTTTATACATGCAATGTACATAACTTAATTATTAAATAAAACATCATGTATATAATATATACATATATATATATACAAATATAAATACTTATACATATGTATACACATGCACTCAATTATATACATAAGGTATATACACATCACATGACAAAATCTAACTAAAATGGGCCAAAATTCGAGGGCCTTACAATCATTGTTCAATGGTCTGTCATACAATATGCATTCATCTTCTTTTCAGGATGATGATTTTCTTCAACAAGTTGCTTGCGTTTCTCATTGATTTTAGAATCTTGAGCCATATTAGAAACTTGAACTTTCAATTGACCTTTCTATTGAGCAAGTTTTTCAATCTATTTGTAGCACCCCGAAATTTTAATTACATAAAAATTCAAATAAATGGAAATAAATAATTTCCATAATATCAGAGTATTTAAACATGCGTATCATTATCGTATGTGCTAAAACACATCGAACAATTTCGTAAAAATTATAAATCAACCCCACACATTATTCCTAAGTGTTCCACGAAGAAATTTGTGCAACAAAAAAATCTGATTAACCAAGTGTACATCACATGGTGACCGATTATCCAAATAAGGAAACAAGTCGGGAAACCGTTGACACGGAAATACGACGCAATCATAAATTAAATAAAAATATTAGAGAGACTTCCAACATTATATATTAATGACCCAATATCATAATTGAGCCAATGGACAACATTTGGCCCAAAAATCAATGAAGCAAGAAAATGCATGGAAATTCATACCTAAATAAGCTAAAATTAGAAAGAGGCAATTAAGGTTGAATTGGGATGCAATCATGCATTCTTGGCAACCCAATTCATGCCTAGCCATCCTTTGGGATTGCTTGATGACCAAGGCACTCTAATGGAGGAAGAAATCCTCAAATTAGGGAAGTAATATGCTGAAACCGCAACTTGGCTTTCCTTTTTGCATTAGGACTCCTAAAACCCATGGATGCTTAAATACTCTCCACTAAACCCTAGAGACGAGTTTTATCACTTGCTGGGGTCGTGTGGAGGAGTTCTTGGTGGCTGGGGAGCTGTGGAACGACCACAAGAATGTCATCTTCTTCCCCTGTTCGTCTGCTACGACCTATGCAACCCATCCACTTAGAGTCGACCAAAGGTAGGGTAAACCTAAATCCCATTGTGCAAGGCTTAAACCCTAGAAAGAGGGTCAAGTCTACATCCTAACCCAACTGGAATGCACAATTTCCATGTAGTATACGCGGAGTATTAGGCGTTCTTCAAACAATGGTCTAAAGAAGGGTTTTCTGAAGAATGAAACTTCCTCAACCCAAAAGGTAGGTTTTCTCGGGCCCAACTTTAACAAATCACATACAAATGTGTAGAGCATCAAGTCTAGTTTCATGTCCAATTGGTTTCATCGAATTCCAATGAGTAGATTTTGAATTATAGGCGTTTTGCCAAAGTCGCGCATGTCAGGGACTTTTTGTGTTCATGTTGATTTATCGCACATCTTGAGGTCATTTTAAAATATTTAAAAATAATAGTTTGCATCTATTCTATGTTCCCTACAACTTTCATGTTGAGACTTTTATTCGAAAAACCCTAGTTTAGAAGATATAAGCATTGTATGGATCGAACCCCCCTGAGTTCTGAGTTTCTGCGTTTTCGGTCTGTTCCTTGAACCGTGTTCGGTTCAGATGACGCGTTTCAAGCGTCTGGTATCGCGTCGCTCATGGGCGACGCGATCCTCTGAAAGGCATCTGCACAACCCGACACGTTTATCACGTTGACCCGTCAACGCCTGTGTGGGTCTTCGAGCCCACCCTAGAGTCAGCACCGGTCTGAACTGCGGCGGCAGGCCCCGACGCGTTTCAGGCGGTTTTCCCGCCCAAGCTTTTATTAAAGGAATTTTCTTGAACACGTCCATTCCCCCCGACGCGATTCAAGCATGAATGCGGCCCCCAGTGTGGATGCGATTTTGGAATTTCACTGTACACTGCGTTTTGAAGTCCGTCCACTATGTAGGATGCGTATTTCAAAGCTTACCCGAGATCTGTTTAACATGGTATCAAGTGTGTGATTTGCACGTCTTGGTCTGATCATTACGTTGTTGACCCTCTCTATTTGTTCTTGTATTTTGGTGATATAAAATTTATGATGTAACTTAAATTGATTATTTTGTTTTCATCTGTGTCGCATCAATCCCATAGCAAAATGCTAATTCTTTCATTGATGCAATATTTGGCGCACTAAATGATAAAATCGATGTTTAATCAATATACGCGATTTCCTGTTTAAAGTGCCAAGTATCAAGCGCCGCAACGATTGTTAAGAAATCGATGCCATAACGATTTGTCTTCTGTAAAGCGCAAGAAGTCGATGCCATAACGATTTCATAAGTATTCGCACGATTTCTTTAGAAGCCATAACGTTTTGTCAAGAAGTCGTTCCCATAACGATTTCATAATTGTTCGTAACGAATTCTTCTTAAAGCGCAAGAAGTCGATGCCATAACGATTTCATAGTATTCGCAACGATTTCTTTAGAAGCCATAACGTTTTGTTAAAGTCGATGCCATAACGATTTCTCTTTGAGCGTATTGATTTGATAAGAAGTCGTTCCCATAAACGATTCCTTAAGTGACCGAAATGATTTTCCAGAAGTCGATGCCATACATTTCATAAGTGCTCGCAACGATTTCTTCTTTGAGCGCAGTGATTTGGTAAGAAATCGTTCCATAACGATTTGTTTAAGAAATCGTTCCCATACGATTTCATAAGTCATGCTCATAACGATTTCTTCATGATTCTGTTGAAACTCAGATTGCCTTTATATTTCAATATCTTGGCGCTTAAATAAAAAGTCAAATATCTTCTGACAAAAACTGCATGCATATTTCAGAATCTTGTCAAAAAGATATGACCTACTATTTTCAGTATGTTAGCAGAAGCACAGTACCATGCATCGTTTATCATAAACACTCTTTTATGCTAACACTCTCTTCTATGCTCACAGACCGAAGACCATCAAGTCTGATTAAGACAAATAAGAGGAGATGATCAACGGCTAACTCCAACTGATGCTTCAACGGACTATTCTAAAGCTGCTCAATATAAAAGATGGAGCATTGCTGAAGACAGCAAGAGCCTTTTCCTGAATATCTTTGATAGTTACATCTGTGAGAAGCACCTTCACGCCACATACACTCAAGGAAAGAGGAAAGAGCCTGAGCCAGAAAAGCATTCAAACATTTCAAGCTCTCAAGCTTCCAAGCTTTCAAGCATTCGACCTTCTTTTCTCTCTTCTGTTTCTCTCCGAGCTTATTGTATATCTGGGAGAGTTGTGGGGACTGTGAGCTTACATGAGTGTTCATCTTGTAAGGTCTCTCAGTCTGATCTTTCTAAGAAGAGATCTGTGTCCAGCTGTAGGACTGTATACAGTTGTTAACCCGCTAGGGGTTGGTGTCTAGCAGAACCTAACTGGGGTTTGTACCAGTTGTTAACCCAGCTAGGGGTTGGTGTCTAGCAGAACTAACTGGGTTTGTACCAGTGTTAACCCAGCTAGGTGGTTGTTGGTGTCTAGCAAACCTAACTGGGGTTTGTACCAGTTGTCAACCCACTAGGGTTTTTTGTCTAGCAGAACCGCACTGGGGTTTGTTCCAGGAGGTTGGCTTCTTTCCTGTAAGAGAAGTGGGCTGCCTTCTTGCCCGGGAAAGAAAGAAGACCTGGTGGGGGATCCAGGGTGTTGTAAGGTCCATAAGGGGACTGTACCCTTGGTTAGTGAAATCCCAAGAGTTTGCTTGGGGACTGGACGTAGGACTTCCATGTTGGAAGGCCGAACGGATAAATCTCCTGTGTCCTTGTGTTGATTGTTTTATTGCTTCCGCACTGCACTCTCTATCACACTGAACTAACCAAGCTTTCAAGTGTTATTTTCTGTGTCTAAGATCTATTTCAGATTTTCAAAAAACCTATTCACCCCCCTCTAGGTTTGCTTGCTGCCGTACCAAAGGGCCAACATACTGATGTCTGTTTAATGGCTTAAAAGTGTTTTAACCCATTTAAAAGTTATAATTACACGAACGTTATTCTAATTGCTCTTAAATGACGTGATCATTCATGCAACTTGTGATTTACTCTTCCTACTGTTCTACCATTTTTAAATGATATTGTTATCTCTAAAATCTTGCAAACCTGATTAGTTAAAGTGCATAGTTTTATCCCATGTTATATTGTTAAGTGCTTTCCGCGAGTTTGAAACGGTGGATTGTGATTGAGATGCGTACGTCCACTACACACTTGCACATCTAGGCCCTTTCTTAGGGATTTGGAAGCTCTCTATCGGTCATTCCAAATCGTAGACTAGCAACCTTTTCTCTAAGACCTCCGTACATCTCCGTTTTTCATGGATTCCCACATGAAGACCGAGTTGGTTGTAACATTGAAGTTCCCTGGAGATGGCGTGCACTTCCTCTCTAATCTTGTTCTCGTAAGGTGATTTACAATCTAGACTAAAGCCATTAATGTAAAGATTGAATTAAAGTATAAATCATACTGTTATGCTGCCAAATTTATCTCTTGACCAGTGTTCTCATGAATCATGTTCAAACTTTTACTTATTCTTCTTCTCATTATCATTTTGAACATGACGTTACACATCCTTACATCTTGAAACTCTCATTGGCCATTATTAATGACTGTTGGTATCTACATTTAAAATTTAAGTGAGATGCTGACCGGGCATGGCGAGTGTCCAAGAGCTCCAGTCAGCCCCAATGACAGAGAGTCATAATTATACTGTTAACCAGGGGTATAATGATGTACTAGCGTTGCATCTGCGCTGGGAGTCGTGCGTGTCGTGTTGAATGATAGATACAATAACCACATACACGTGTCCTGGTGTACATTCTTGTGGATATTTCCTGGTGCTCTCGGGCATGACAGTTTAGTGGTATCAGAGCCTAGGAAAACATAATGTGATATGTCCTCAAATAAGAGATCCTATAAACCTAGGTCCATGGAAATTAATATAGTACCTGGTGAGAAAGGTTAGAGACTGAGAATATGTTAGAATGAACAAAACACTCCTTACCCATTGACTCTTATAAGTATGTATAGACATAATTGGTTCCCATCCTTTTCTCAGAACCCTCATAACTCTCTCACTCAACCGCAATGGCTCGCAACCAATGGCAAGCTATGCAAGAAACAGTGGCAGGACTCACACAGGCCCTGCAAAATGTGATGTTGAGGAACGCTTCTTGCCGTTGTTTGGCTTAGCATATGATTGACCCAAGGTGAATTCCTTTTCACGAACTTTCCTTTGATACGGTCGTGAAGTCCGTAGCATCTTCTAGCAACTAGCCCTCTTCCCATCTCGCGTAGGTCTAGATGTCGAGAGGTGCTAGTTGAGTAATTTATTGAGCTTAAGGCATTGAGGAAATGCTTAGCCTTCATTCCCTCGGTGTTCACCAAGTGCTCAGCATCCTTGCCAGTCTAGAGAACTGGACTTCATATTCGGCCACAGTCAAGCTCCGCTGTTTAGAGCAGCGAATTCCACAGCCTTCTTTTCTTGAACACGCTCGGAGAAGTATTGGAGTTGAACGCTTCTTTAAACTCATTCCAAGTGAATTGTCCATTCTCTCTAGTAGCTTCCACTGACTCCCACCAAGCGCGGGCGTCCTTCTCCAGTTGGAACGTGGCCATAGCAGCTTGTCCCCCCTGCACATTGCATGACACGAAAATTCTTTCCGTCTCTTGGAGCCAGTGCTCAGCTTCACCGGTCTGTGGATCTGCTGAACCTAGGTGGGTTCAGACTTCGAAGTTTGCGATGTAGGTCCCTACACCACGATTTTCACCTCCTTGAGTAGCTTGCACAATGGCGCTTGTCAAGTCTTGGATGGTTGTTGCATGCCCCTCATTTGAGCACGTTCGACAGTCATCTTGATTGCTTAGTTCCTACAAAATAACTTCTTGTCATGATGTCGATGTGGAATTTAATTTGTGTGTGTGTGAGTTTATTTTAACTAGTTACCCTTGGCTCTAACCTCAACTTACATAGGTGGATAATTGACTCTAGTCGAGGCAGGTTAATCTAGATCATCCTATACTTAAGAATAACCCTAGGCTGTGATACCACAAAACTGTTACGCCCTGACGCGGAATATCGGAACGCGAGGCAGTTGCAATAAAGGGTATAGAGTGAGTACTAGACATCACCCATTTCGCATGAATAATACTAAAGCAAATTCATTCCATTAATACTTTCAAATGCCTAGTTACAACCACTAATATCAGAGCCATCTATAGGGCCCAATTACATTGAAAGAAGGCAAAAGACTAAACTTCAACCTAACTACTACAATGCTAACATAGCAATAGGACACTAGGGTACTCATGACATCACTCTAGGTCATTCCGTCCTCTTGAGTGTATGGTTCATCCTCGGTCTCACCTGAGAACACAACGACAATAACGCAAGGTGAGCGATACGCCCAGTAGGACTTAAATCTCAATAGTCAAGCAGGCTTAAATAGTTAATGCATTGAAGGCAAGTAACTAATGATAGCGAGAGAGTCAAGTAAAAATATAGCAGGATAGTACGTGAACGAAATAGCAAGACTTTCCAATATAGACTTTCCAAATAGCACAAGTGTCGGGAATAGCACAATAATAGCAAGATAGCACGAGGTCAAGTATAGCAAGATGGTCATAGTACAAATAGCACAACGAGTATAGCATAGCACAACGAGTATAGCATAGCACTTTGTTGTCAATGGACAACGAGAGAACATAGCACTTTTGATTATCATTTAGATAGTCAAGATAGATAGCACTTGAGTGTAATGCCAACACTCTGATCATTTAACTCCCATGGGCACTAGCACTTTCGTGCGCACATCCCAAGACCAGATTGGGCCCTTAAATATTGCCAGACATTGTTATATTGTTTATCTTTAGACAATCAGTCAATGGCCAATATAGAGTACCAAGAAGTAGACGAGAGCACAAGATGATAGACGAGATAGTAGAGTGAAATGAACAGATGAGCGAATAGAGTGTAGATGAGAGCTAGTGGACATTGCACGTAACGTGTTCGAATAAACAGGCGATAAACAGTTGCACAACACGCGCACTTGGCGTTGGCAGTCAGGCAGAACTCACGACCTTACCACTGGCCATGTTAAGTACATGTCCAGAGGTCCGGCGTGATTCATGACGAGAGTGAATTTTAATAGCCGTTTGGACCATATTGATCCCAAAAGGGTGTAATAGGTGTTAGGGTACAACTGGCTCGTCGACCATGTGGAATCCATGGACAGAGGAGACTTACAGAGGCCTTGAACAAAGACTTACTAGTCCGGCAGAAGGAGTATCCGACGGAGAGTTCGTCCAAGTCAAGAAGTGTGTATATAAAACAAGTGCTCGACGTTCTAGAGGAGTTCTAGAACAGTGGAGTTCGATATCGGTATTCCCAACATCGCGAGAAACGATAGACAAGTATATTTAAAATAGGGTAATTTAATTACTAAATTACCAGATGTATTATGAAATAATTTCATGCCAAATTACGCCATAATTAGATGGTTCAAAGTGTGTGTAAGTTTCATGAAATTGTAGATAGAAAAGATCATGTGCATGTATTTTAATCATACATAAATGTTTAATTTATAACAAGTGTTATTTTCTGTATGTATGACTATTAAACAAGAGTACAAACACTGTAGATAATCAAGCATTGCTGAGATAGGGGTTTCTTGTAAAAACCCAGATTGCGACGTACCCTAATAAGGGTCGCGACGGGGTCAACGGAGATCGCGACGGGGTCTGGTATAGGTCACGACAGGCCTAGTCAGGTCGGGCAGCAGATCGCGACGATAGGCCCTGTCGCGATCAGATCGTGACAGAGGGCACTGTCGCGATGACACTTGTGAACGCGGCCTATCGGGCCGTCGCGTTCACAGGGTCTGCGCCCGAGTCCGACAGGGAAAGGACTTTACATTGGATTGCGGCCAGAACTTACCCTATTCGACACCGTGTGATTCATAAAATCACAACTAATTGTATAGTCAATGAAAAATCATGAAACTAGTTGAAAAACGACCTAGACATGCAAGGGTACTTACAATAAATAGGAATAGAAAACAATCACGGTTTTTACATGTTTTAAACACGGTATTCATGATGAACATGAAACAGTACATAGTTGAGATCAACGATTAAATTCGCAAGATTGGATGAATCAAATTTAGGGATTTTAGGGGCAAAAGATGCCTAACATGAATCAGTTCCTACAGTAGAAATCTCGTGGCATGGGGTTGAGTATACAAGGAGATCAAGAATTACGAAGAGGGTTCAGGGTCAGGTAAGTTGCAGAACATGAATAATCAAGAACGAAAGATATGCTCGATGGAAAATTATGAAACAAAATGGCTTTTGTTCCTGATAGACGAGACATCCTACAGAAAACGTTTCATGGTTTATGCTTGTGAGAATGCCTATCTTTGATCGTTTTCCTCTTCTATGGTTAAGACTTGAAGAACTTGGGGAAGAACTTAAGAGATCCTTTCTCTCCACGAATTCTCTTCCTCTTGGCCTCTCCTCCTGGTCCAGGAACCTCTTGGCACGAGCTAGGGCCGGCCATGGGAGGTTTAGGAGAGTATTTATGTCTCTCCCCTTTCTATTTCCTAATAGGACTCTAATTACTATTAATTTCGGAATTTCCTATTTCCTCTCCCCTTTCTAAGCATGAGAACTCCTAATTGGGTTAGGTTGGGATCTAAATTCATGGCCACCCATTAGGTAGGTTTAGGAATCCCATCCAACTCAAACTTCTATTTTTTATGCATTAAATACCTCTTTTCTATTTAAGTAATATTTTAGTTACGAATTTAGAGTATTTCTCTATTATTCCCCTTTTTAAAATCTCTATTTTAGCCCACTAATTTCTAATGGGTCCATTTAATAGAGCCCATTACTTATTTTCATTTGATGGGTTTTTATTTAATTCTCTTTTCTTAATTTTCTAATTACTTTTATTTTTTATTACTATTAACTTTTATTATTATTATTTTTTGAAAAAATACAGGTTGCATGGTGGAAGGCCACATCGGCCCATCTGCCTAATATAGCTGAACTAGAATGGGCAGGTTTCCTAGAGATGTTCCGAGGAAAGTACTTCTCGGAGAGGGTCAAGGAGAAGAAGGCAGTGGAGTTTACCGCACTAAAATAGAAAGGAATGTCCTTGGTTGAGTATGAGGCTCAGTTCGCGCGTCTGGCTGTGTATGCCCCACACCTGGTGGGAACTGAAAGATTGAAGGCAAATCGGTTCATGGATGGGCACAGGCCTATGTTCATCGAGAAGCTCGGACCTCACAACATTCAAACTTACACTGAGATGGTCCAAAGAGCTCAGTTGGTAGAAGACACCATGGCCAAAGTGGAGGGCATGATTGGCAAGGACAACTCCAAGTCGGTCTTCGTCAAGAAGGGAGCACCTAATATTGCTCCAACTTTTCATAACAACAACAACTTTAACAACAACAAGAGGCCGAATGCCGAAAGAGATGTTGACGGAGACAAGAGAGTCAAAGTGGAGGGTAGGCAGTTGGCTGAAAACTAAAAATTCTGTGATAAACCAGGGCACCGAGCTAAAGAATGCTGGAAGAAGCTCAGGGTGTGCTTGAAATGCGGGGGTCGTGACCACCATATTCCTGACTATCCTATGCTGAAGGACCAGCCAGGAAGAGCTCAGAATGTACCACGGCATCAGGGACGCCTTAATGCTATCATAGAAGCTGACCTACCCGAGGAAGGGGGTATGGTTGAAGGTACCATTTCCATACACTCTCAACCTGCAATTGTGCTTATTGATACTGGAGCTGCATATTCATTTATTTCCTCCACATTTGCTGCAACTCTACCTGTCAAACTTGTGCCCTTGAAATCCAAGATCACTGTAGCTTCTCCCCTAGGCTCAGAATCTGAACTCACTCACTACTTGCCTAAATGTGAAACTCTAATTGGAAGACACAATCTCCCTGCCGACCTTATCTGTTTAGACATGAAGGGTTATGATGGCATTTTGGGTGTTGATTGGCTAATTGAATATGATGCCGATGTAAACTGTCGCCATAGGAGGGTCACCTTCAAAAGACTAAACCTCCAACTCTATCACTACTTGGCACCCGTTATCATAAACACCTTGTCTTGATATCCTCTCTTAAGGCTTCTAAGCTGATCAACCAGGGTTGTGATGCTTTCCTAGTTTCAGTCTTGCAACTGAAAGAAGAAACAACCCTAGAAGACATTCCCATAGCCAGGACTATCCTGATGTATTTCCAGAGGAATTACCTGGTATACCACCTGAGCGGGAGGTAAACTTCTCCATTGAGTTACTCCCTGGGGCAGCCCCTGTTTCAAAAGCTCCGTATCACATGTCCCCTGTTGAATTGCAGGAGTCGAAGAGACAGATCCAAGAATTGCTAGATCAGGGTTTTATCAGGCCTAGTACATCCCCGAGGGGAGCGCCAATGCTATTTGTCAGGAAGAAGGACGGGACAATGAGGCTATGCATTGATTACCGTCAATTAAGCCAGTTGACAATAAAGAATAAGTATCCACTACCGTGCATCGATGATCTATTTGACCAGATCTCCGGTGCACAATATTTCTCCAAAATAGATCTAAGATCAGGCTACCATCAACTGAGAATAAAGGAAGAGGATATTCACAAGTCTGCATTCCGGAGTAGATATGGTCACTATGAGTTCGTGGTCATGCCGTTTGGTTTAACAAATGCTCCAGCGGCTTTCATGCAACTTATAACAATATTTATAGGCCATACTTGGACCAGTTTGTAGTGGTGTTCATTGATGACATCCTTATTTACTCCAAGTCCAAAGAAGAACATGAAGAACACTTGAAGGTTGCTCTGCAAGTGCTCAGAAATAATCAACTCTATGCTAAACTTAGTAAGTGTGAATTCTGGATGGAGGAAGTGTCTTTCCTTGGTCACATCATATCCAAGGAGGGAATCTCTGTAGATCCATCTAAGGTGGAGGCAGTAAAGAACTGGGCAAGGCCGACAACGGTGTCGGAGATTAGAAGCTTTCTGGGTTTAGTCGGTTATTATCGTCGCTTCATTAAAGATTTCTCAAAGCCATTGACCAGGCTTACTAGGAAGGAGAATCCATTTGCATGGACTGATGAATGTGAGGAAAGTTTCAGGGCATTGAAAGAGCACCTTACCTCAGCACCTGTACTGACACTGCCAGTTGCTGGGGGTAGTTTTGAAGTATACACCGATGCATCTGGGATCGGCCTAGGATGTGTACTGATGCAAAATGGGAAATTTATATGCTATGCGTCCAGATAGTTGAAGAAGAACGAGGACAATTATCTTGTACATGATCTGGAGCTAGCTGCTGTAGTCTTCGCCTTGAAGATATGACGTCATTATCTATTTGGTGAGAAATTCGTTGTGTTTTCTGACCATAAAAGCTTGAAATATCTATTTTCTCAGCAGGACTTGAATATGAGACAGCAGAGGTAGTTGTAGTATCTCAAAGACTTCGACTTCACTATCCAATATCATCCAGGTAAGCAAATGCTGTGGCAGATGCTCTAAGTAGAAAGCCAATGATCACATTGTCAAGTTTAATGGTGGGTGAAAGGAAGTTATTAGAAGACTTTGCCAAATTAAATTTTAATGCGGATATCAAGAAGAAGGGATGCCTTATTGCTAGTGTTAGAGCATAACCTACACTATTGGAGGACATCATAGCACTCCAAGACAATGACCCTGTACTTGTGGAGATTAAGGCTAATATAGACCAGAGGCCGGATTTTCTTTTAACTGAAGATGGAAGACTATTGTTCCGGGATCGAGTCTATGTACCCGACCATGTGGAGACAAAGAAAATGATTATGGATGAGGCTCACAAGACCAGGTATACCATTCATCCTAGAACTACCAAATGTATCAGGATCTGAAGAGAAGCTTTTGGTGGCCTAATATGAAGAGGGAGGTGGCGAAATATGTCGCTCGATGTTTAACATGTCAAAAGATCAAGGCAGAACACTTGCGACCTACAGGTAAACTCAAACCCCTAGAAATATTGGCAGGGAAATGGGAAGGTATAGGGATGGACTTTATTTTCGGACTACCTAAATCTAGAGGTGGATTCGATGGTATCTGGGTTATAGTTGACCGCTTAACTAAGTCGGCTCACTTTTTGCCAGTGAAGAATAAGTGGTTAGTAGATGTTCTGGATGCATTATATGTGAAGGAAATAGTCAGATTACATGGAGTACCTGTAGCAACCTGAATTTTTACGAAAAATAAAAATTTAAATAAAGAATTTAAAATCGAGCTAAATGGATATTTAAATAGAGCATTAACTAAAACCCATTAAATGGAAAAGAGTAATGGGCTTTGCTTATGGATCTTCTAGAAGTTATTGGGTCAAAAAATGAATTTACAAAGGGAGAATAATAGGAAAATATCCTAAATTCGTAACTAAATTATTACCTAAATAGAAAAGGGGTATTTAATGCATTAAATAGGAAGTTAGAGTTGGAATTGGATTCCTAACCTACCCCATATGGGTTAGCACGAATTTGGATCTTTTCGAAGTCTAAGAGAGATTGGAAGCAAGGAAGAAGGTGGGAGTAAGAAATTTCGTAATTAAAGAGGAATTAGAGTAATAGTAGAATAGAAATACATACTTGCATAAATACACCTCTTAAACTCTCTTGGGCAACCCTAGCTCATTGCCAAGAGTTGCTGGACGTGGAAAAAGGCTAAGGAGGAGATGATTTCGTGGAGAGAAGAAGAGCTTGAAGCTTCTTCCCTTGTTCTTCAAGTTCTAGCCCTAGAAGACAAATCGAGTCAAAGGTAGGCATTCTCACGAGCATAAACCATGAAACTTTTTCCGTAGGTTCTTCCTACCCTCTTGAACGAAACCCCCAAGTTTCATATTTTTCCATCCATCCTATCTTTGTTATTAATTTTTGAAGAACTGCAAACATGATAACCCCGAGGTGTCATGTTTAATTCAAATCTCTATGTAGACTTGATCCCATGCTACGAAATTTTTACTGTAGATACTTCTTGTTGTCAGGGATTATTTGCCCCCAAAAAGCCTAAATTTCATTGAGCATGTTGCTCGAATTAAATCAGTCTTGCTCTCTATGACATGTTCTGTGTTACTCGTTGTTGTTCATGCTCAAACCATGTTCAAACCATGCTCTCTCAGATTCCGATTTACTGGAAGTACCCTTACATGTCTAGTTTAATTTGCAATTGGTTTCATGATTTTTCATTGACTATATAATTAGTTATAATTTTCTAAATGATCCTGTATCGAAATTTAAATGTTCTGGTCCGCAATCCAATGTCTGGTCTGACTCCTGTCAGAGTCAGGCGCAAACAACCAGAAGGCGACGCCTCGACATGTCACTTTCTGGGGCCTGATTGCGACAGCCTCCCTGTCGTGACCAAGAAGGCGACAGGTGAGCCGTCGCGTTCTCAGTACCCGATTTGCATGCCCTGTCGCGACCTGTGCAAGACCCTGTCGCGTTCTGCCTGGCCCATGTCTCCATCCTTACAGCCCTATGTCGCCTTCATAAGAATTTTGAGAAAAACCCATGAAAAATATTTTTGTCGCTTACCGTTATACCCCCAGTAAAAACCCTACTTAAAAAGGATGCTATATTGAATGATTTAAAATACATGTTCACGACTTATTTATATCTATGATTTCTCTTGCACTTGCACACACTTGAACCATCCATTTATGGCTGAAATATTGCAGAAAATATCTCATAATGTGCCTGGTAATTTATTGAAATAAAGTACATTAATTGCCCTATTTTAAGGACTTGTATTCGTTTTTGCATTGTTTATAATACCGATATCGACGCTCCACTGTCCTAGAATTCCTCTAGAATGTCGAGCACATGTTTTTATACACAATTTACTTGGCTTGTGGTGAACTCTCCGTCGGATATTCCTTTCGCCGGACTAGTGAACTCTTACACAAGGCCTCCGTAAGTCTCCTCTGATCATGGATTCCCACATGGTCGACGGAGCCGGTTGTACCCTAATACCTATGATACCCTTTAGGGATCTATATGATCCAAACGGCTATTAGAGATTCACTCTCGTCTTAAATCACGCCGGACCTCTGGACCTGTGCATAACAAGGCCAGTGGTAGGGTCGTGAGTTCCACCTGACTGCCAACACCAAGTGCGCGTGTTGTGCAACTGTTACTATCGCCTGATTACTCGACGTATTACGTGCAATGTCCACTAGCTCTCATCTATACTCTACTCGCTCACCTATTCATGTTCACTCTACTAGCTCATCTATTCATCTTGTGCTCTTATCTATTTCTTGGTACTCTATACTAGCCATTGACTGATTGTCTAAAGATAAACAATATAACCAATGCCTGGCAATATAAAGGCCCGATCTGGTCCTGGGATGTGTGCCCGAAAGTGCTAGTGCCCATGGGAGTTAAATGATCAGAGTGTTTGGCATTACACTCAAGTGCTATCTATCTCGACTATCTATATGACAATCAAAACACAAAACGTGCTATACTCTCTCGATGTCTAGAATGACAAACAAGTGCTATACTCATCGTGCTATTACTATACTTGTGCTAGTTGTGCTATGGCCATCCTGCTATTCGCGCTATATTCGATACTTGTGCTATTTTTGGAACTATACTTGATCTCGTGCTATTGTGCTATCTTGTTACCTGTTGTGCTATCTCTTACTATATTTTGACTCTCTTGTACCTGCTATCTTTAGACACTCTGCCATTAAATGCGTTAATTATTAAAGCCTGCTTGAGCCTGAGATTTAAGTCCTACTGGGCGTTATCGCTCACCCTACGTATTTGATGTTGTGTTCTCAGGTGAGACCGAGGATGACACATACACTCACGAGGAAGGGAATGACCAAGAGTGAAGCCAGGAGTACCCTTGAGTCATTATGTTATCTTAGAGTTGTAGTTAGTTATTTCCTTCTGTGCAATGTAATTGGGCCCTTTAGAATGGCTCTGATATTAGTGGTTGTAACTAGACATTTGGAAAATTATTAATGAGAAAGATTTGCTTTAGTATTATTCAGTGTACACATGGTTTGATGTCTAGTATATGCTCTATACCTTTTCTTGCAACTGCCTTCGCGCTCCGATATTCCGCGTTGGGGCGTGACAGTACCGGTGTCTATCGTGTCTGATAGAGACCCTAGGTTTACATCCCACTTTTGGAAAGGATTGCACTATTTCTTGGGATCTAAACTGAACTTTAGCACGACTTTCCATCCACAAACTGATGGTCAGACGGAGAGAACCAATCAGGTAATTGAAGATATGCTCAGAGCATGTGTCCTAGATTTTGGAGGTAGCTGGCAGGAACACTTACCTCTTATGGAGTTCGCCTACAACAATAGCTATCAAGCTAGCATTCAAATGGCACCGTTTGAAGCACTGTATGGCAGAAGTTTCCGATCTCCAATATGCTGGTATGAAGTTGGCAAAAAACAAATGCTGGGACCAGAGATGATAAGGGAAACCACAGAGAAGGTAAAGCTTATTAAAGAAAGAATGGCAGTGGCACAACAAAGACAAAAGGCATATGCAGATAATAGAAGAAGAGACCTGGAGTTTCAGGTTGGTGATCATGTATTCTTGAAAGTGTCTCTAGGCCGGGGGATCAGGTGTTTTAGTATTAAAGGCAAGTTGTCGCCGAGGTTCGTCGGGCCTTTTGAAATCCTTGAAAGAGTTGATGAGGTTGCATATCGTCTGGCTTTACCACGAAAAATGGATGGAATACACAATGTGTTCCACATATCCATGCTGAAAAAGTATGTACGAGATCCGTGGCATGTCATAGAATATGAGCTCTTGAAGTTCAACAAAGACGGAACATATCAAGAGAAGCCAATTAAGATCGTGGACCGGGAACTGCACCAACTAAGGAACAAGGTCATCCCACTGGTAAGGGTTAGATGGAATCAACGCATGGATGAAGACGACACGTGGGAAACCGAGGAAGTAATGCGCAAAAGATATCCGAAGCTATTCACAAGTAAGTACACCTCACTTGTACAATAAATTTCTATACATGAATTTGGGGACCAAATTCTCTTAAGTGGGGGAGGGTGTAGCACCCCGGAAATTTTAATTACATAAAAATTCAAATAAATAGAAATAAATAATTTTCATAATATCAGAGTATTTAAACATACATATCATTATCGTATGTGCTAAAACACATTGGAAAATTTTGTAAAAATTATAAATCAACCCCACACATTATTCCTAAGTGTTCCATGAAGAAATTTGTGCAACAAAAAATCTTATTAACCAAGTGTACATCACATGGTGACCGATTATTCAAATAAGGAAACAAGTCGGAAACCGTTGACGGAAATACGATGCAATCATAATTAAATAAAATATTAGAGAGACTTCCAACATTATATTAATGACCCAATATCATAATTGAGCCAATGGACAACATTTGGCCCAAAAATCAAATGAAGCAAGAAATGCATGGAAATTCGTAACCTAAATAAGCTGAAATTAGAAAGAGGCAATTAGGGTTGAATTGGGATGCAATCATGCATTCTTGGAAACCCAACTTCGTGCCTAGCCATCCTTTGGGATTGCTTGATGGCCAAGGCACTCCAATGGAGGAAGAAATCCTCAAATTAGGGAAGTAATATGCTGAAACCGCAACTTGGCTTTCCTTGTTGCATTAGGACTCCTAAAACCCATGGATGCTTAAATACTCTCCACTAAACCCTAGGGACGAGTTTTACCACTTGCTGGGGTCGTGTGGAGGAGTTCTTGGTGGCTGGGGAGCTGTGGAACGACCACAAGAAGGTCATCTTCTTCCCCTATTCGTCTACTATGACCTGTGCAACCCATTCACTTGGAGTCGACCAAAGGTAGGGTAAACCTAAATCCCATCATGCAAGGCTTATACCCCTGGAAATAGGGTCAAGTCTACTTCCTAACCCAACTGGATTGCACAATTTCCATGTAGTATACACAGAGTATTAAGCGTTCTTCAAACAGTGGTCTGAAGAAGGGTTTTCTAAAGAACGAAACTTCCTCAACCCAAAAGGTAGGTTTTCTCGGGCCCAACTTTAAAAAATCATATACCAATGTGTAGAGCATCAAGTCTAGTTTCATGTCCAATTGTTTTCATCGAATTCCAATGAGTAGATTTTGAATTATAGGCGTTTTGCCAAAGTTGCACATGTCAGGGACTTTTTGTGTTCATGTCGATTTATTGCACATCTCGAGGTCATTTTAAAATATTTAAAAATCATAGTATGCATATATTCCATGTTCCCTACAACTTTCATGTTGAGACTTTTATCCGAAAAGCCCTAGTTTAGAAGATATAAGCATTGCATGGATCGAACCCCCCTGAGTTCTGAGTTTCTGCGTTTTCGGTTTGTTCCTTGAACCGCGTCCAGTTCAGACGACGCGTTTCAAGCGTCTGGTATCGCATTGCTCATGGGTGACGTGATCCTCTGAAAGGCATCTGTGCAACCCGACGTGTTTTTCACGTTGACCTGTCAACGCCTGCGTGGGTCTTCGCGCCTGCCTGGGAGTCAACGCCGGTCTGAACCGCGGCGGCAGGCCTCGACACGTTTTAGGCGGTTTTCCCGCCCAAGCTTTTATTAAAGATATTTTCTTGAACACGTCCATTCCCCCCGACGCGATTCAAGCATGAATGTGGCCCCCAGTGTGGACGTGATTTTTGAATTTCACAGTTTCACTGGCTTTCACTGTACACTGCATTTTGAAGTGCATCCACTGTGTAGGACACGTATTTCAAAGCTTACCCGAGGTCTGTTTAACATGGTATCAAGTGTGTGATTTGCACATCTTGGGTCTGATCATTACGTGATGTTTGTTTAATGGCTTAAAAGTGTTTAACCCATTTAAAAGTTATAATTACACGAACGTTATTCTAATTACTCTCTTAATGACGTGATCATTCATGCAACTTGTGATTTACTCTTCCTACTGTTCTACCATGTTTAAATGATAATTGTTATCTTAAAATCTTGCAAACCATGATTAGTTAAAGTGCATAGTTTTATCCCATGTTATATTGTTAAGTGCTTTCCGCGAGTTTGAAACCGGTGGATTGTGATTGAGATGCGTATGTCACTACACACTTGCACATCTAGGCAGCCCTTTCTTAGGGATTTGGAAGCTCTCTATCGGTCATTCCAAATCGGTAGACTAGCAACCTTTTCTCTAAGACCTCCGTAAATCTCCGTTTTTCATGGATTCCCACATGAAGACCGAGTTGGTTGTACCATTGAAGTTCCCTGGAGATAGCTTGCACTTCCTCTCTAATCTTGTTCTCGTGAGTGTGATTTACAATCTAGACTAAATCCATTAATGTAAAGATTGAATTAAAGTATAAATCGTACCGTTATGCTGCCAAATTTATCTCTTGACCATTATGCTCATGAAATCATGTTCAATTTACTTATTACTTGTTCTCATTATCATTTTCAACATGACGTTACACATGCTTACATCTTGAAACTCTCATTGGCCATTGTTAATGACTGTGGGTATCTACATTTAAAATTTAAGTGAGATGCTGACCGGGCATGGCGAGTGTCCAAGGGCTCCAGTCTAGCCCCAATGACGGAGAGTCATAATTATACTGTTAACCATGTGGTATAATGATTACTAGCGTTGCATCTGCGCTGGGAGTCGTGCTTGTCGTGTTGAATGATAGATACAATAACCACATACACGTGTCCTGGTATACATTCTTGTGGATCTTTCCTTGGTGTATATTAGTGTCTACATGCCTGATTAGTGTTACATGATCATGCTCGTGCGTTATTGCTTGCTTGCTTGCGTGATATGGCCATCCTGCATTTATTGCAATTAGTGATTTCTTGCGTTCTTGACATCAAGTGAAATCTTGCGTGCCTGTACAAAGTGATCTATTGCTAGTTCTATCTTGTTATCTTGTTCAAGGTCTTGCTCTATCATGATCACTCTATCCAGCTTGTTCATATATCATGTTTTAATGAGTTTTATTCGTACATGCATATCATGACAATCATCGTGCTTACCTAGTTCTAAATTATTAATCACTTATATCATTGCCCACAAATTGAGATATAAATCCTACTGAGCTAGTTTGCTCATTCCCTACTTTTAACCATTCTAGGTGATTATGACATTCAAGAGGAAGAGCAAGTCGAGGATGGGAATGCGATCGAGTGATGAGCGTTCCAACTATGAGTCTAGTTATAGTAGTTTGCTTTGAGTGTTAGATTCATGTAATAGGAAGTGAGGAATAAATGTACTTTTTCTTTTTATTGAGTCTTAGTCCTGTATCAGTTCCTTTGAGACAAATATTAATTTGAATACAATTTCCATTGAGTTCAATAATTGGGCCCTATGATGATGTTGTGTTGTTATACACTTAGTGCGTGCTAGCTAGAGGCTTATTTGCCGACTGTTCACATCTCGGGATATCGACTCGAATTATTCCGAAATAATTTATATCCGCTGCGTAACTCTCGGGAAGTGACACTATTTTTCTAACTTTTCTTGCTTAACTTTAAATGTAAAAATTTCAGTTTCTAATGACTTATGATCCTCATTAAGCGCATCTGAATTTGATTTTATTTATTTTCAGACTTCAATTTTTCATTTCTTCATGACAATTTTTAAAAGTCTTTATTTTTAGTGTTCAACTTTGCATTGAGATTTTGTACCTTCTCACATAATTCAACCAAATCATCATAAGATATACCTTCATCTGAATCAGAATCAGAATCAAAATTTTAGTACATAAATGGGTTTGGAATTGATTTACCTGACCATGTAGACCTATTTGATCTCTTTGGTTCTGAAGAGGATGAAAAATGCTCTGAACTCATTGAATGTGCTGTGAGAGCTAACTTCTTTTGGATTGTCAATTTTCTTGAATCATTGGAGTTCTTCTGTGCCATTGAGCATTTGTGAATTCCCTTTGCTCCTTTTCTTTGCAAATCCACTGAAGAATTCTGCAATTTAATAGATGGCAGTAAGTTTGGGGATTTCTCAGAAATTATAGCAGGAAATTCATGCATGTTAAATAGATTTGCCATTTTAATAGATTAACACAAAAGACTATTAGATCTAAAACATTGAGTCAGATCAACCAGTGAGCACAGAATTGGTGATCAATTCTATCAATCAAATAGTTCAAGCAGATCAGATGATTTTTCAAAAGATCAAGTCAGAGATCCAAATGCTTAAAATATCCAAATATCTGATCTGTCAAACCAACACCAATATATAGTGCACCTGCTCTGATTCCAAATTGTTGGATCAGAACAATTAATCACACAAGATGATTAGGAGCATAAGATGCACTAGATTTGCGAAATCAAATTCGATGTACAAATCATTAACTCTGATGTCAATTGAAGGATCAACAAACAGTGAGCAATCAATTGGATATCAAATCAGAGAGCCAAAAGGAAGCAATCAAATCAAACCAGAGTTAGACATCAACATGCTCTGATACCAATTATAGGATCGAATATGCGGTGATGGCAAAATCTAGAAGGGGGTTGAATAGATTTGCAACAAAAATTTAAGCAATTAAAAATGTACTTCTAAATTAAGAGTTCTATCCTATTAAAACCCTACAGATCTGATACACTATGTGTTATGAAAATGTGTGAAACACTTTATCAAGCAATGTAAGCGTCAAGCAAGTGATTAATGTGTGTGAACAAATTAACAAGTAAGCGAAATCCCTATGCAATCATCTAGCGCAATAAGATCAAACCACAAATCAAACCACAATGCACAAGGGATTTTTAGGTGGTTTGAAAATCACCTCCAGTGACTCCTACATCCACCCCTCACATAGTGAGGCCACACTACTCAAAACCTTGAGTACAATGAGCATGACGGCTCACACACACAGACCAAAGCATGACTGGTCTAACACACCTTTGAGCATGACGACTTAAAGCATCTGAGCATGATGGCTCAAAACCCCTAAGCCCGACGACAACTTGAGCACGATGGCTGAAAAGCCTGAGCATACATGCTCAAAACCTGCTAGATCTGATCCATAAGAAATCAGATCCTTTAGCTTTGATCTGACTTACACAACCACATACACAAGTGCTTTGATCTGCACAGAACACTTACACAGATCGCAACACACATAGAAATTGTTTGATAAGAGTGATGTGGTGTAACAACCTAGATTTTTTAAATCACAAATAAATAGGGATAAATTAGTGGATAAGATTGATTAAGGACTCAATCAGGATAATGAAAGTAAAGAAGCAAATGAAGGAAGTCTTGGGATGAGTGGGAAAATTCATGAAAGGGGAACACTGGTACCCACCCTGCCAGTTACAATTCACCAGCCCTTCGAATGGTGAAAATATAATGTTGTCAGTCGAAGTTGAACTTCTGATATGACAAAGTGAACTTCGTATATGACAAAATGAAACTTCGTATAAAATAGAACAGACATAGTAAGTCAAAGCAGAACTTCTCTGTCGAAGCAGAACTTTGTACATGACGAAGTGAAACTTCATATAAAACAAAAATTAATGCAATCGACCAAAGTAGAACTTTGTATATGATGAAGTGAGACTTCGTATAAAATAGAACAAACACAGTCAGTCGAAGCAAAACTTCTTATTTGACGAAGTAAATTTCGTATATGACGAAGTGAAACTTCGTATAAACAGAACAAAACACAGTCAGTCGAAGCAACACTTCATATATGATGAAGTGGAACTTTGTATGAAATAGAACAAAATGCAGTCAGTCGAAATAGAGTCTCGTATATGATGAAGTACCAATCAATTGCCTTCTATGTAATCGATGTTGTCCTTCAACAATCGATGTTCTAAATGACCAATTGATGTCAGTTAGCAATCAATATTTTTCCTTCACTAATCGATTGTCTTTATGTCAATCGATTGCCCTGTAAGTCAACAATCGATTGCCTTGTTATGTGACAATCGATTGACTGAATTGATTGCCTTGTTACTCAGCAATAGATAGGAGTCTGTGTATTAATTGGCTTTATTTGACAACTGATTGACCCTTTAACATTCTATGGAGGATTTGTTTTCCAATCGAAGTAAGCTCTTCCACAACCGATTGGTGGCTTCATCAACAATCGATGTAGCCCTTGAACACCTATCGAATTGAAGAGTGGTCTCCAATTGATGGCACCAAAAGGACAAAGAGTTCTAGAAAGGCATGGGTGGTCCTTACCTACCCCTGTCCTTTCTCCCCAAAAATAAGTCAACATAGACATAGCCCTGGTATGGTGGGTCTATCCTTTTTCAGACCAAGTCAAGGGTAAGTATAACAAAGGTATGACCTGAAGTATGATAGATCTTGGCTGTCTGTCCTTCTTGTAGACCAAGTCAATGGTAGGTATGGTAGGGTATGGTTTGGGCATGGCCTATGTATGGCCAGATTGGACTTTCTATCCCTTTTTGTCCCTTCTATGAGAATAAAGAAAATGTCCTAAATGGGACCAAAGACCCATTAAATAAGCCTTATGGCTCTTTCTAACAAACCTTATAATCTTCCTGTTCTCATGGCTGCTTGAAGCATTTTTCCCACTGACACCCACTGCCTTGACCAGAGAAGGACCGAAGGTGATCTTGGAATTGAGGAGCTGGAGGGATGATCCTGCAGCTTGGATCTTTAAGCTTGGGGAGCTTCGAAGTTATTCAATCCTTGGACCACTGCATCGACCTGTTGGAGCTAGACTTTAATAAGTTCTTCTTCCTCTAAACTTTGCATCAAACAATAGGAGTGGATCTGAAGAGCAACCCGAAAGGTAGGTTTTCTCAGGCACAAACTATCTACTTGTTCTTATTCTAACCATCCTTGATTTTTTTCTATGTTAAGAGCTTAGTGAAACATCTTTGGTTTGCCTAAATGTCTGATCAGTAGAATGTTAGGATTTCCCTGAACCTTACACCTTTGCAAGACTCATTTTGTTTTAGCTTGTCCCTAAGGAACATGACCTTGTTCCTAGAAAGTATGTCCAGAATTCTTGATCTTTCCTAGAATAGGAACCTATTTGATTTGTCTATTGGTCCATGCATTCTGGAACCCTTAGACTAGAAATGCAATCCTCAAGTTTGATTATGTGATGGTTTCAACAACCTCCTTATTGGAATCCTTGTCTAAGTCTCTTGCCATCTTCGAGTGATTCTCTTGTCAACTTCGGCTGATTCTCTTGTTAACTTTGACTGGCCCTTGTGGCAACTTCGACTGGCCCTTGTGGCAACTTCGACTGGCCCTTCTGGGCACTTTGACTGTTCTCTCTTGTACACATCGATTGTTCCCTCTTGTACACTTCGACTATCAATTCGATTGGCTCTTCCCGCCACTGTGATCTATCCTATAGAAGAGTAACTTGCATGACAGTAACATAAGTACCTTGTACACGTTAAAAATGGTAAGAATGTGAAGATTATTCTAATGACCCCTAACTTGTCTTGGATCTGTTCCCTTGTGATTCACTGAAAGTCCACCTTTGAAATCTACTTGACTTGAATCTAAAATCAAAGGAAATGTATAGGAACCCCCTTGAGCTTAGTCCAGGACTTGATCCTGTTGAGCAACTACCCCTAAGAAAATAATTTAAAAGATTTTAAATTATTATAACTTTGTGTTTTTGCTATGACAAAACCTTTAAAAGACTTTCTACAAATTAAATATATATACCACAGGAAAATATTTTGGAAAAACTCTATCTCAAAATTTTTCTGAGTCCATAGACATCACAATCCGACTGTGGACTCCGACTCCTTTAGAATCGAAATGTCTGCACAAAATCATCTCTAAAATTTTCTAAGTCCAGACTACTACACTGTATCCGACTGTCAACTCCGACTTTATGCAGTCGAATACTTCAGAAATCTAACTCCTCTGAATCCGACTGTATACAGTCGAATACTTCATTTTGGACTTCAACTCTCAGAAATTGAATTCTTCTATATTCGACTTCTATAGTCGAATTCTCTGTCTTGTTTATGTTTAACTCCATGGAAATCGAATTATGACTTTCGGATGCATTTCTATCCGACTTGCAAAGTCGAATGATATTATCTTAATGCAACTTCTAATGAAGTCGAATTGATCCATTCCTATTTCTGTCTCCGATTCCTAGAGTCGAATTACACTCTCTTATGAATCCGACTTCACTGACAAGTCCTGTACTTGTACTTTTTCTGGGAAGATACTATTTTGTCATCTTATGAAATTTTGATTGCATATCATTTTATCTTCCTTGATATGATTAACCTACATTGACTAAATATTTTCTTTGTCTATTAAATTATTTAATATATTCTGACATGATAAGACATATTATACTTAAAATATCCTTTACAATGTCAAATTAATATATTTGAATACATCTGTTCAAATTGATCTCTTGCTTCATGACAATAGTCCGGATTTTCTCTATTTCAGAAGATATGTTGCATTTATTATTTTCAGACGCATGGCATCTGACAGAGGCTCACCTACCACTATCAGAACTTGTCCATACCTTTTGTTTGCAAACTGTCTGTTCATCCTTTATTGGTCTGAAAAGCTATCTATCCGAGGTTTCCATACTTTTTTACTTTTCTATGACTTACCTACCTCAGAAAGTATGGAGGTACCTTGTCTTTTGTCTTGTCTTTGTTGCAGGATATTTATTGAAGCACGTTTTCAGCATGGAGCTTTCACAGTCTATTTATTGGAAGTTGACGTCTTAGCTGTGAAGCTGCAAGCCTCGTCCAAGAAGCATTAAAAAGAAGCAAAGAAAGAAGGATCTATGGATAACAAACTCAGCAAGCATCCATAGGATCAAAGGTCTCTCCTCAAACGGCCAGATTTCTAACGACCACTTTCAAATGGCTACATTCTTCATGAAGATTATAAAAGAAGCCGAAGTTTGAAAAGGAAAAACAGACAATCAGAGAACTAAACACTTTAGAGCTGTGCTAGCATTCTCTTCAATTCTCCTCTGCCTTCTTCTAGTAAGAGATCTTCACAAGCCTTCTTCCAAGCTGCAAGATTAAGAGCTCCACATTCAGAAAACTCTGCAAGCTCTCCCATTCTCACAGAAGTCTTGTTTTTGGGTGGCAATTGTAATTAGAAATCTTTCAGTCACCCTGCTTGTTCAGAAAGGATTTTAGTTGCAACTCTTATCTTTTTATCCTTTCTGAATAGGTGTGTTTGCTCATTCTTGAGACAAACACACAAGTGTTTTTACATCTCTTTCTGTGTAATTCCTGCAGGAGGATTGTTCTTGCATTTTCCCTCTTGTGAAGGGAAGACCTATTGAAGGTAGTGTTTGTACCCCTGGTAAGGAAACTTGCTTGGGAGCAAGTGGGCTTGTAATTCCTCTCAAGGGTGAGAGAAGTCCAAGTTTATTGGCAGTTAGTGAAATTCAAGTGGTTGGCTTGAGGACTGGATGTAGGACTTCCATGTGGGAAGGGCCGAACCAGGATAAATCTTCTTGTGCACTTGTGTGATTGTTTCCGCCAATTTACACTTGAATCACACACTATAATAAACTCAGCAAGCATCCATAGGATCAAAGGTCTCTCCTCAAATGGCCGGATTTCTAACGGCCACTTTCAAACGACTACATTCTTCATGAAGATTATAAAAGAAGCCAAAGTTTGAAAAGGAAAAACAGACAACCAGAGAACTGAACACTTAGAGCTGTGCTAGCATTCTCTTCAATTCTCCTCTGCCTTCTGCTAGCAAGAGATCTCCACAAGCCTTCTTCCAAGCTGCAAGATTAAGAGCTCCACATTCAGAAAACTCTCCAAGCTCTCCCATTCTCACAAAGTCTTATTTTTGGGTGGCAATTGTAATTAAAAATCATTCAGTCCACCCTGCTTGTTCAGAAAGGATTTTAGTTGCAACTCTTATCTTTTTATCCTTTCTGAATTAGGTGTGTTTGCTCATTCTTGAGAAAAACACACAAGTGTTTTTATATCTCTTTCTATGTAATTCCTGCAGGAGGATTATTCTTGCATTTCCCCTCTTGTGAAGGGAAGACCTTGTTGAAGGTAGTGTTTGTACCCCTGGTAAGGGAAGACTTGCTTAGGAGCAAGTGGGCTTGTAATTCCTCTCAAGGGTGAGAGAAGGCCAAGTTTATTGGCAGTTAGTGAAATCTCAAGTGGTTGGCTTAAGGACTGGATGTAGGACTTCTATGTGGGAAGGGATGCATCAGGATAAATCTCCTTGTGCACTTGTGTGATTGTTTCCGCCAATTTACACTTGAATCACACACTACACTAAATTCTAATAGATTTATTTAGTGCTGTTTAATTTTAGATAATTTTTTTTTTAAAAGCACAATAAGTCCTATTCAACCCCCGCTAGGACATCATTAGTGCCATCTCGATCCAACAGATCCATCATGCCTTCTTGAACTCTGCCAACTCCTTGATCTGAGCTTATGTTATTGGCTTTTGTGATAACTTACAAGTCTGTCCTTGACTCTGAATGGCCATAATGCTTCTCAATTTGACACTACTGTTAGGATGATATCCCTGATCAAATGCTTGTGTAATAGGGGCCTGATCCGGTCTTGGGAGAAGTGCCCCGACGTACTTATAAACTCGGGGAGCATGGATAAACAAAGTTGAGCGGTGCTTGGCATTGGCATCCATATGTATGCAAGATTGGAAAGTGCCTTTTGTTATATGATATGAATGAAGCACAATGTGCTTACTTCGATATCATATGTTTGATTCGTTCGCTTGACTGGATAACTATGATTCATTTGTAAATGGCCAATTTCCTATTCTATCATGTGCTTGATTTGGATCATAGCTTGACTTTGTATTGATCTCATGACATGATAAATTGCATGATTCGGCTCCTTGAATTTTTGCAATATGTAACTCTTGCTTGTTATAATCATGCTTTCTGCCTGCCTTGATTATCCTGCTTGTAATCTTTGAAATTCAACTTGTTAAAACATTAATTATTTATATTTTGCCCGCACCATGAGATATAAATCCTACTAGGCTAGTTAGCTCATAAACTTATTAACATTTCAAATGTTTGAAGCATGATTAGCATGTAGCCGACCCCTTGTTTGGAGAGCTTGGATCACCTTGGAGGAGTTTTATTTCTAATTTTCAGAAGTGTGAGAAAATCATGTATTATGCTTGTAAACCATTGTGGTTAGATTTGTGAGGAGTGCTTTCTTTGAAATTAGTGATTGTACAAACCATTCAATGGATGAAAGAAATAATGTAGCACCCCGAAAATTAGTGATAAATTTAAGAGGAACAATTAGGGTTTTGATAAAACCTTGACCAGTAAAACAATATAATATAACCCCAACAATATTATCAGACCTTGTTCAACAATCAGTGTGAGTACACACCAATTGATATGCAACTACATGTATAACAACAATCAGTAGAAATATAACAACAATCAATGTGTAAGACAATCGATGTTGGTCAGTAATCGATGTTTAAGGGAGCAATCGATGTTGGTGCAATCAATGTTTAAAGGAACAATCGATGTATCAAATCGACTGGACACAATATAACGTTGTCAGTCGAAGTGGACTTCGTGTATGACGAAGTTAGCTTTGACTGATCAAGACCAAATCATGTATAACTTCATATATAACGAAGTTGGACTTTGGATATATGAAGTTAACTTCGGATATGATGAAGTTAAACTTCGACTGATCATGACCAAAATGAAGTGGACTTCGTATATGACTAAGTTAGACTTCAGATATGACAAAGCTAAACTTCGGATATGACGAAGTTAGCTACGACTGATCACGACCAAAACAAAGTGGACTTCGTATATGACGAAGTGGACTTCATATATGACGAAGTGGACTTTGTATATGATGAAGTGGACTTCGTATATAATGAAGCTAGACTTTGGATATGGCAAAGTTAGCTTCGGTCGATCATGACCAAAATGAAGTTAACTTCAGATATGACGAAGTTAACCTTCGACAGATCAAGACCAAATCATGTATAACTTCGTATATGATGAAGTTAGACTTCGGATATGATGAAGTTAACTTCGGATATGACAAAGTTAAGCTTTGACCGATCATGACCAAAACGAAGTTAACTTCAGATATGACAAAATTAATCTTTGACTGATCAAGACAAAATCGTATATAACTTCATATATGATGAAGTTAGACTTCAGATATGACGAAGTTAACTTCGGATATGACAAAGTTAAGCTTCGACCGATCAAGACCAAATCATGTATAACTTTGTATATGATGAAGTGGACTTTATATGATGAAGTTAGACTTTGGCTGATGACGACCAAATCGTGTATGACTTCTTATATGACAAAGCTACCGGTCATTGCCAAACTATAAATTCATGTTAGTTATATACCCAATAGTAAAAGGGGGTTAGTTAAGATACATATGGGAAGTATGACCCTAAACCATGAATAAAAAATGTGTCTAATAGGGAGTCCAAATCTGTTTCCTAAAACTAACCAAATCGGAACAGACTTGTTATGGAAATGACTCCTATGGAAGTTCTGAAACATAATAGGACTCTTACCAAGAGTTTAGAAAACTACAAACTTGGAAATTGCCCAGCGTTAGACTTCCTTATTAACCCAGATTCGTGCCACATCAAAAGGAGGAATTTTCCTATAGACTTCCTACTCCAAATAGGATGGGAAATCTCCAGATATGGAAGGGATCAAGCTAAAAACCGCAACCCTATTTTCCTAGTTACAATACGACTCCTAACACCCTTAAACCTATAAATACTCATCATAAAACCCTTGGGAACGAATTACCAACTGCTGGGAGACTTGTGAAGATTAGCTAGAGCACAAGAGGAGGAAGAGATCGCCCTGACCGAAGCTTTCTTCCCCAAACCCCATTCTGATTCATCCTACAGAAGACCCTTCTAGAAACGATCAAAGGTAAGTAATCTTGGGCATCAACCTAAATCTAGAGTATGCTTTCTATGAGTTCTTCAAGTCTAGTCTTGCGTGTTCTTATTCTCTTAATTTCACCGATCATGTAAAGAGTATCAGGTTGTTTTCTTGCATCTCATGGAACTGGGTCAAATGAACATGATAGTTCTATCTACTGTTTTGTTTCCAGTAATCTCTTTTCATTTATAGTTTCGTCCCAATAACCCTAGATTCAGGGTATAAGTCAAGCAAGCAAGTTGCGTAGTATTCCTAGTCTGTCAGTGTAGGTTCAGTCTTCGCCGTGTTTTAAAAGCCATAAACCACGTGTTAAAACGTTATCTACATGAATATGATTCCAACATCAATTATTGAAGTACTGACCATATTACCCTTGATTTTGTCTCATCGTTCTTATGCCCCAAAAGCTGCAAGAGCACATGCTAGGTCCGATGTGAGTCTACTTGCTATCTTACTGTGATCCTTACTAGGTCTTGACTCTCCTATTGGATATATTTTACGGATATTGCATGTACCATTTTTCTTGTGAACGTAGTTAGAGAGTCTCCGTACTATATGTGTTTCCTAGAGAAACCTAGCTGATTGTATCTTGTAGTTCCCTGGAGTCCTCTGACTCTTTAATTTCGTATCTATCCTGTTCTATTATGGTCAAGTTATTAAAGCTTATGGAACTAAAGAAATCCGATCAGGCAGTGTGCTATCTGGAAAGAATCTATTGATTATAGTTATCATGAAATCATTTCACATGTCTGTCTTTCTTGAAATCATCATGAACATGATATTGAATGTATACTCTATGAAAACTCTGTTATTGGTCATGATTGACTTGAGTATCTACATATGAAATAATGAGATGTGGATCAGGCACAGTGAGGTCCAAGGGCTCCAGTGTAACGTCGCGTGCCTTTCGGTTCTTATTCTCTTAATTTCACGATCATGTAAAGAGTATCAGGTTTTTTCTTGCATCTCATGGAACTGGTCAAATGAACATGATAGTTCTATCTACTGTTTTGTTTCCAGTAATCTCTTTTCATTTATAGTTTCGTCCCAAGTAACCTAGATTCAGGGTATAAGTCAAGCAAGCAAGTTGCGTAGTATTCCTAGTCTGTCAGTGTAGGTTTCAGTCTTCGTCCGTGTTTTAAAAGCCATAAACCACGTGTTAAAACGTTATCTACATGAATATGATTCCAACATCAATTATTGAAGTACTGAACATATTACCCTTGATTTTGTCTCATCGTTCTTATGCCCCAAAAGCTGCAAGAGCACATGCTAGGTCCGATGTGAGTCTACTTGCTATCTTACTGTGATCCTTACTAGGTCTTGACTCTCCTTATTGGATATATTTTACGGATATTGCATGTACCATTATTTTCTTGTGAACGTAGTTAGAGAGTCTCCGTACTATATGTGTTTTCCTAGAGAAACCTAGCTGATTGTATCTTGTAGTTCCCTGGAGTCCTCTGACTCTTTAATTTCGTATCTATCCTGTTCTATTATGGTCAAAGTTATTAAAGCTTATGGAACTAAAAGAAATCCGATCAGGCAGTGTGCTATCTGGAAAGAATCTATTGATTATAGTTATCATGAAATCATGTTCACATGTCTGTCTTTCTTGAAATCATCATGAACATGATATTGAATGTATACTCTATGAAAACTCTTGTTATGGTCAGTGGTTGGTTGTGTAGGCCGTTGTGAGGCCTATGTGAGCTAGTTGTGTGGAATGTGTGATGTGAATGTGTGGCGTGAGCAGGTGAAGAGCAGAGTTGGTCCTGAAATGAAACAGGACCTGCTGCTGTTCAGTTAGAGTTGGCGGCCAGGGGTGGCCGTTGACTGGTTGGCGTCCAGGTTAGTGGACGTTGACTGCTTGAACTGGCGGCAGTAGATGTGGACGCTAAGGGAGGCAGTTGCTGTTGGCGGCATAGGGTTGACGCCAACCTGAGAATTCTGCAGGTTATAGGCTCACCGAGAGCAGTTCTCTCAGCTCACACTCTTTCCCTCTTGCCCCAGCTTGCTGCCCCCGTGTCTCTGAAGCTTCTAACAGGTTCTGAAGAGTGGTTGGACGATCGTAGAATGAGTGGCGTTGCCGAATTGCGCGAGGAGGAAAACGTCGCGGCGTGGTGCAATTCCGTGGGAGCTCGCGGAGGGCTCGGCGTGAACCGGGAGATTGCGGGAGGTTCTAGCGTGTTCTGAGGTAGGGGACGAACCCTGGTAGCTCCGTAGAAACATTAAAAACATAACAAACCCACTTGAATCAGCATGATAATGCGTTTTCGGATCAAGTTGCACCATGCGGGGTTAATGGGTGGTTTGAGTAGTTTAATGTACGAAGCATGTTGTATGGGTTGTATTGGGTTCTGGCATGCTAAAGGAACTGCATTTGTATGTTTTTCTGTAGTTAGAACGGCTGGTAAACCCGCAGATCCGGATTAGGGTTTCTGCAGGGTTAAGGCCGGAGACTTGGCGTCAACATCGTTTGTCGCCAAGCTCCTCAGGCAAGATGTTAACGGCCAGGTCCCTTGCCGTTGACTTGTTGTAAGCAGTAGTTGATGTGCTGCCTACTGATTTTAAACAGAAAAGACTAATTTACAACATTTATTGATAATGCATGTGCGTTGACACATGAGGTGCACTGAGTGCACTTGGTTCTCGTGTTTAGCATACAAGGTATGCAGTTAGTTGCTTACTCAGTGACTGCGTGTTGTTTACGCGAGTCAGTTGGGTTCACGTGTAGTGGACCATGGTTACTTGTGGTTTACGTAAGGTTTCACGTGGTTTGTGTGGACGTGCACGTGGTTTTGTGTACGTGGCGAAGTAGTACGACGCCTACCATGGTACCTCTCTAGTTGGGTGCCCCAGGTTCTTTGTGAGCCAGGCTGTTAGCTCGGGGCTTTGTCCGGTACTTGTGTTGTACGTCAAGGTCTGTGTCGTCTGACCTGGACACCTCACTCTTGTGTTGAGTTGTACGTCCGGTGAGGGAAAGACGACAGTGGACATTGACACTTGTGTTTGTCTTTAGTCACTTGTAGCGCGCTCGTAGTTGAGGGTACGGACACCAGTCGTCGGACACTGGTCCCCAGCTAGTCCTTTTCCAGTGCCCACTCTAGAGAGCCGGGCCAGGGTCTCCTGAGGTGTCAGGCATGGGCCTGTGACCGCCGTGTGGTCTGCAGGTGGTGGTGTTTAGTTGGTCTCCACAGTTGCTTGACCTTTTTACGTGGAGCGGCAGCTGGACCTTTCGTCCGTGGCTGCGAGACTGAGAGGTAGACTTGTGTTAGTTGTCCCGAGTCAGGTTCTGGTGTCGCGAACAGTTCATGTGGCTCGTGTTGGCTGTCTCTACTTAGCTTGTACACCTGTACTGGTTTGCGTTTAATTATTACTGTTGTTTCGTAGTCGGCAGACGGTGAGTACTTTTACAGCTTTATTATTCTGTTTAGCTGTTCTATAAACTGGTGGTATTGTTTACTGCTTTCGTACTGTGGTGTTTGGTTGCTCGGTTTTGGGGGAGTTCCCTACTGAGCCAGTGATAGAGAGGAGCTCACCCCTACCCCCACAGGTGAGAGCGAGGAGGACGTTTTTCGTCTGACGTCCAGTTCTGGGCCGCGTCGTAGCGGTGCAGGGTCAGTACCTCCAGCGGAGTAGTTCCAGCAGTGTAGTTTAGTTAGTTGTTACTTTCTTCAGTTGTACCTCGGGGTATGCCCCAGGCTCTTGTACCTCTTTATAATTTGTGGAAATTTGGCTATGTAAAACTGTGTGAAATATATATGAAATGTGGTGTGTTCCTTTATGTTTACACGGACTGTGGTTTGTATCCTTGCGAGGCTTCGGCCCGTTCGCGGGAGGCGGACTCGGATCACGTACGTTATCGGTTTAACGGGCTGGCCGAGGCGTCCATCACAGTTGGTATCAGAGCAAGGTTCGTGTTAATATAAGGGAATTAGAAAGACATAGCCTTATTTCGGTCTTTATACACTGCTGGTAGGGACCCTGATTTTTGATCATTTGTGGTTTTGATTTTGTCTGGTGTTTTGTATATGTAGAAATATCTGAAATGGCTGATAGAAGAGATTGGGGTGGTGGAGGAGATGATCCAGAGGAAAGCACCCAGCGAATGATAGAAAGAATTGGGAGAGCCTCAGGATATTCGGGCGAGAATGGATCAGCAGGCGCCAGTACCACGGTGCAGTGCCACCTGGGGATGGAGAGGCTGTACGTTGCTCCAATTCCGCATCCAGATACAGCCGAGCACTGGGTTTCATGAAATAGAAAGAGTTTTTGCAACCATGAGATGTTCGGCAGCAGATAAAGTGGTATTAGCTGCTTACCAGTTGAGAGTTTTGCCTTGGAATGGTGGCGATTGAAGATGCAAACCACCTTTGCAGGCAGGACGAAGGAAGCTATCACTTGGCCGGAGTTTCTTGATGTGTTCAATGATACATTCTTTCCGATCCAAGTGCAGCAAGTAAAAGAGAGCAATTCCGAACTCTCAGCAAGGTAACTCTTCAGTCTTAGAGTACCAGATGAGATTTATGGCACTTAGCCGTTATGCGCCATATGTGGTTTCAGATAATAACATGATGGTTGAGTATTTTATCAGAGGATTGAGAGTGGAATTGCAGGATGCGATAGTACCTCTCATGTGCAAGACAGTGGAAGAGGCAGCGCAGAGGGCAGCTACTTTGAGAGGTCTATCCGGACTCGCCAGGCAGGTGAATCAGGTTCAGGTAGTTTCCGGCTACCGCAGCAGACAGTATGCAAGCAGGGTAAAGCACCAGCGGACCTTCTACCTCACGGCTTTGGTAAATGGGGGCCAGAAATAAAGCAAGCACTAAAGGAAAGGAAGAGATGGGGAGGTCGTCCGCAGTTCAGCAAGGCCGTGGTTGGCGGAGGTGGAGGAGTCGCAGCAGAGCACTGCCAGGCAGCCTATTGTTCCTCAGGGTATAGATGTTGTAATTGTAATCAGCCGAGAATTTGATCCGTTGTCCCTCCCTAAGAGAATATGGTATGGTAGAGGTGTGCAGCAGCAGCAGCACCTCAGCAGTTCCAGCAGCCACAGGCAGGTCGTGGCAGAGGAGCACCGCAGCAGCGAGGGAGAGGCCGGGTTATGGCTATCACCCGAGCCCAGGCAGAGGCGTCAAATATGATAGAAGGTACTTTACCTCTTTATGAATATTCAGCAAGAGTCTTATTTGATTCGGGTGCCTCTCATTCTTTTATTTCCGAAGAATTTCTGGATTGTATAGCTCATCCTTAGAAGAGAAGTCTTGTGAGTTAGTGGTGGAGGTTCCTTCAGGTGAGTTCTTGCTCACTTCGAGCTATATAGATGAAGCTCCTGTTATGATTGAAGGGAACCAGATGCCGGGTCGGTTGTATGCCCTGCAGTTGTCATTATGATATCATTCTGGGTATGGATTGGCTTGAAATGTATGGAGCAATGTTAGATTGCAGAAAGAAAGGATCAGATTTTGTCATCCTAATGGTGCAGTGTTTGAATATCAAGGTATGCCTTTTTATACCTCCAAGTTTCTAATTTCTGCAATTAAAGTTAGAAAGTTGATAAATATGGGTGTGTGGCTATTTAGCCTCGTAAGTTTGGTAGAGGCCAGTCAGCCAATAGAAGCAGTTCCGTGGTTAGGGAATTTGCTGATTTTTTTGGAAGATTTGCCTGGTTTAGCTCCACATAGAGAGGTGGACTTTACTATTGAGTTGCTGCCAGGTACCATGCCGATTTCTAAAGCTCCATATCGGATGGCACCAGCAGAACTTAAAGAATTGAAAAAGCAATTAGAAGAGTTGTTGCAAAAGGGTTTTATTAGACCGAGTCATTCCCCGTGGGGAGCGCCGGTTTTATTTGTGAAAAGAAAGATGGAAGTTTTCGGATGTATTGATTATAGAAATTGAATGATGTGACCATCAAAAATAAGTACCCGTTGCCGAGGATAGATGATTTATTTGATCAGTTGCAATCAGCAAAGGTGTTTTCTAAGATTGATTTGAGGTCCAGGTACCATCAGTTGAGAATCAAAGAGGAGATATAGATAAGACAGCGTTCAGAACCAGATATGGTCACTATGAGTTTGTGGTAATGCCTTTGGGTTGACTAATGCTCCTGCAGGTTTTATGGATCTGATGAATAGAATTTTTCATCCATATTTAGATCAATTCATTGTGGCCTTTATTGATGATATTCTAATTTATTCAGCATCTGAGGAGGAGCATGCAGCTCATTTGAGGTTTACCCTGCAGTTGTTAAGAGATAACCAGTTGTTTGCTAAATTCAGTAAGTGTGAATTCTGGTTAAAGGAAATTCAATTTTTGGGTCATGTTATCTCAGCCAAAGGAATAGCAGTGGACCCGAGTAAAGTGGAAGCTATGTCTAGGTGGGGAGTGCTTAAGACAATAACCGAGATTAGAAGTTTTCTGGGGTTGGCAGGTTATTATAGGCGCTTTATTCAAGATTTTTCTAAGATTGCAGCACCTATGACTAAATTGACCAGGAAAGGAGTGCCTTTTGTGTGGTCCGGTGAATGTCAGAGAAGTTTCATGGAATTAAAGAAAAGACTTACTTCAGCACCTATATTGACATTACCGGCAGGGAGTGGTGGTTTTGTGTTGTATACTGATGCTTCAAGAAGAGGACTTGGTGCAGTGCTTATGCAGCATGGTAAAGTGATAGCGTATGCGTCTAGACAATTGAAGCCAGCAGAAGAAAATTACCCCACTCATGATTTGAAGTTAGCAGCAGTTGTATTTGCCTTGAAAATGTGGAGGCATTATCTATATGGCGAGAGATTTGAGATCTTTACAGATCATAAAAGCTTGAAGTATATCTTCTCGCAGAAAGATTTGAATCTTCGCCAACACAGATGGGTTGAATATCTGAAGGATTATGATTTCAGTTTGGCTTACCATCCGGGTAAGGCCAATGTGTAGCAGATGCCTTGAGCAGAAAGGCATATATGAATTGATGATGATTAAAGAATGGAAGTTATATGAAGAAGTAGCAGAGAATTCCTGTTGTGCCCAGCAGTCAGCGACGGGCAATTCTAGCTGCTAGTGCAGTAGAGCCGTCTTTATATTGGCAGATCATTGAAGCTCAGAGAGCAGATGCAGGTCTACCTGAAATTGTGAAAATGGAAAGAGTTACTATTGATGATAATTGTGTGGTCAGGCTCAGGGGCAGGTTGTTTGTTCCTGCAGAGAGAGAGGTGAAGCAGCGAGTTTTGGAAGAGGCTCATAAATCTAGGTACACTATTCATCCGGGTAGTACTAAAATGTACCATGATTTGAGAAAGCATTTTTGGTGGCCTCATATGAAGAAAGAAATAGCAGAATTTGTAGCAAGGTGTGCTATCTGTCAACAGATTAAAGCAGAGCATCAGAAGCCTGGAGGTCTATTGCAACCGTTGTCTATTCCACAGTGGAAATGGGATGATATTGCAATGGACTTTGTGGCAGGTCTACCAAGGTCGAGTTCCGGGCATAATGGAATATGGGTGTTTGTTGACAGATTGACTAAGGTATGCAGATTAGTGGCAGTGAGTATGTCTTGGACAGTGGACAGGTTGGCAAATATTTATGTTGAAAGAATTGTTCCACTGCATGGTATTCCGAAGACTATTGTATCTGATAGAGATCCAAGATTTACTTCTTGTTTTTGGAGAAGTTTGCAGAAAGTGATTGGTTCTGAATTGAGGTATAGCTCCGCTTATCATCCCCAGACAGATGGTCAGACAGAAAGGACTATTCAGACAATTGAAGATATGTTGCGGGCTTGTTGTTTAGTTTGGGGAGGTAGTTGGGAGCATCATTTGGGAATGGTTGAATTTGCCTACAATAATAGCTACCATACCAGTCTTGGGATGGCACCGTATGAAGCTTTATATGGAAGGCCATGTAGAACCCCATTGAACTGGCATGAAGTGGGAGAAAGGCAATTGGTAGGTCCTGAACTGATCCAGCAAACCACAGAGGTGGTGAAGCTTATTAAAGAAAAATTGCAGGCAGCTCAAAGTAGACAAAAAAGTTATGCAGATGTGCGGAGGAGACCACTTCAGTTTGAAGTGGGAGATTTTGTTTTTCTGAGAGTTTCCCCGAGTAAAGGTATTATGAGATTTGGTAAGTCTGGGAAGTTGAGTCCAAGGTATGTGGGACCTTTCCAGGTGATTGAAAGAATTGGGGAAACAACTTATAGGCTGGATTTGCCAATTGATTTTGCAGATGTGCATGATATTTTCCATGTCTCCATGTTGAGAAAGTGTATTGAAGATCCAGCTCAAATAATTAGATATCAAGGTGGTGAGCTGAGACCGGACATGACTATGCCAGAGTATCCGGTGCAGATCACAGATCGAAAGATGAAGAAGCTGAGGAATAAAGAAATTGAGCTAGTTAAAGTGAGATGGGAAAATAGATTAGGTGGTGAGGATACCTGGGAGTTGGCCGCGGAAATGGCTAAAGGGTATCCCTATCTGTTTGAGTAAGCTTGTGTATTTTCTTTTTTTAGATGATAGTGCTTGTAAAGGTATGTGTGTATAAGTTGTTTAACCTTGAATTATGTTATGAATTTAAGGTCGAAATTTTCTTTTTAGATGATAGTAATGTAACGTCGCGTGCCTTTCGGATCCATGTGGATCATGTGTGTTGGTTGGTGTGTAGCCGTTGTGAGGCCTATGTGAGCTAGTTGTGTGGAATGTGTGATGTGAATGTGTGGCTTGAGCAGGTGAAGAGCAGAGTTGGTCCTGAAATGAAACAGGACCTGCTGCTGTTCAGTTGGAGTTGGCGGCCAGGGGTGGCCGTTGACTGGTTGGCGTCCAGGTTAGTGGACGTTGACTGCTTGAACTTGGCGGCAGTAGATGTGGACGCTAGGGAGGCGGTTGCTGTTGGCGGCATAGGGGTTGACGCCAACCTGAGAATTCTGCAGGTTATAGGCTCACCCGAGAGCAGTTCTCTCAGCTCACTCTCTTTCCCTCTTGCCCCAGCTTGCTGCCCCCGTGTCTCTGAAGCTTCTAACAGGTTCTGAAGAGTGGTTGGACGATCGTAGAACGCGTGGCGTTGCCGAATTGCGCGAGGAAACGTCGCGGCGTGGTGCAATTCCCGTGGGAGCTCGCGGAGGGCTCGGCGTGAACCGGGAGATTGCGGGAGGTTCTAGCGTGTTCTGAGGTAGGGGACGAACCCTGGTAGCTCCGTAGAAACATAAAACATAACAAACCCACTTGAATCAGCATGATAATGCGTTTTCGGATCAAGTTTCACCATGCGGGGTTAATGGGTGGTTTTGAGTAGTTTAATGTACGAAGCTGTTGTAGTGGGTTGTATTGGGTTCTGGCATGCTAAAGGAACTGCATTTGTACGTTTTTCTGTAGTTAGAACGGCTGGAAAACCCGCAGAGCCGGATTAGGGTTTCTGCAGGGTATAAGGCCGGAGAACTTGGCGTCAACATCGTTTGTCGCCAAGCTCCTCAGTCAAGATGTTAACGGCCAGGTCCCTTGCCGTTGACTTTTTGTAAGCGGCAGTCGATGTTGCCGCCTACTGATTATAAACAGAAAAGACTAATTACAGCATTTATTGATAATGCATGTGTGCTGACACATGAGGTGCACTGAGTGCACTTGGTTCTCGTGTTTAGCATACAAGGTATGCAGTTAGTTGCTTACTTCAGTGACTGCGTGTTGTTTACGCGAGTCAGTTGGGTTCACGTGTAGTGGACCATGGTTACTTGTGGTTTACGTAAGGTTTCACGTGGTTTGTGTGTGACGTGCACGTGGTTTTGTGTATGTGGCGAGTAGTACGACACCTACCGTGGTTACCTCTCCAGTTGGGTGCCCCAGGTTCTTTGTGAGCCAGGCTGTTAGCTCTGGGCTTTGTCTCAGTACTTGTGTTGTACCGTCAAGGTCTGTGTCGTCTGACCTGGACACCCTCACTCTTGTGTTTGAGTTGTACGTCCGGCTGAGGGAAAGACGACAGTGGGACAGTGACACTTGTGTTTGTCTTTAGTCACTTGTAGCGCGCTCGTAGTTGGGGGTACGGACACCAGTAGTCGACACTGGTCCCCAGCTAGTCCTTTTCCAGTGCCTCACTCTAGAGAGCCCGGGCTAGGGTCTCCTGAGGTGTCAGGCATGGGCCTGTGACCGTGTGGTCTGCAGGTGATGGTGTTTAGTTGGTCCCCATAGTTGCTTGACCTTTTTACGTGGAGCAGCAGCGACCTTTCATCCGTGGCTGCGAGACTGAGAGGTAGACCTGTGTTAGTTGTCCGAGTCAGTTTCTGGTGTCGCGAACCAGTTCACGTGGCTCATATTGGCTGTCTCTACTTTAGCTTGTACACCTGTACTGGTTTGCCGTTTAATTATTACTGTTGTTTCTCGTAGTCGGCAGACGGTGAGTACTTTTACAGCTTTAATATTCTGTTTAGCTGTTCTATAAATTGTTGGTATTGTTTACTGCTTTCGTACCTGTGGTGTTTGGTTTGCTCGGTTTTGGGGGAGTTCCCTACTGAGCCAGTGACTAGAGAGGCTCACCCCTACCCCCCATAGGTGAGAGCGAGGAGGACGTTTCTCGTCCGACGTCCAGTTCTGGGCCGCGTCGTAGCGGTGCAGGGTCAGTACCTCCAGCGGAGTAGTTCCAGTAGTGTAGTTTAGTTAGTTGTTTACTTTCTTCAGTTGTACCTCGGGGTATGCCCCAGGCTCTTGTACCTCTTTATAATTTTTGTGGAAATTTGGCTATGTAAAACTGTGAAATATATATGAAATGTGGTGTGTTCCTTTATGTTTACACGGACTGTGGTTTGGTATCCCTTGCGAGGCTTCGGCCCGTTCGCGGGAGGCAGACTCGGATCAAGTACGTTATCAGTTTAACAGGCTTGGCCGAGGCATTCCGTCACATCCAGTCTAGCCCCAACAACAGAGAGTTGTAAATATACTGTAAACTATGGGGTATAATGATTACTGGCATTGCATCTATGCTGGGAGTACTTGCGTGTTGAATGTTAGATACAAGAACCACATACACGTGCTCATAGTGTGTATTCCAAGGTGGCATAGATCCTTAGTGTGCATTATGACATCATGCCTGATTACTGTTATATGTTAAAAGTTCCTGCGTGCTTACTTGCTTGCGTGATATGGCCATCCTACATTCTTGCAAAAGACTGTTATCCTACGTGCTTGTACTTACTGTTCTACTACTAGTTCTTTCTTGTTATCCCATGTTAGATCTGGTTCAATCTCTCTTGTTCAATTCATCTTGCTCTCATATCGTGATGTATTGGTTTATCGTTCATGCATATCTTGATTATCCTGTTGTCTAGTTCTTAAAAAGTGCGAATCGCTTATATTATTACCCACACATTGAGGTGTAAATCCTACTGGGCTAGTTTGCTCAAACCTACTTCTTAACATTTTAGGTGATATAGACCAGGAAGAGGAAGGCTAGGCTTCTGACAGGAATGCATCTGAGTGATGAGCGCATCCCATCTTTAGTATCGATAGTTGGTTTATTTTAGAGTAGCTCGATGTAGTAGGATGTGAGAAATTACAGACTTATGCAATTTTCCCTTCCTGAGTTATTATGAGTTGAAGTTAACAATGTTGGGTTTAACATTAATGAGATTTGGAATATTAGTTTAGTTGTGTTTATTAAATGGTCCATGTTATGTAGTTGCACATCTAAAGCTCGCTAGCTAGAGGCTTATTTGCCGACTGTTCACGTCTCGGAATATCGAATTTAATCTAAATATTTTCACTGCGTACGTTCTCGGGATGTGACAAATAAGATGATGATTAACCCTTGTGTAAATCATGTGCATCGGGAACCGACATTAATGGTGTTATGTTTATGTGAAGGTTGGATTGTTTAGCTGACTATGATCATGAGCTTTGTCTTTGAGTTAATCAATCTTTGGGCCTTAATCGTGTTGTTTAGGCTTGGCCTTTCATCATTGCAATTGACTTGAATGTCGCATCCCCAATATGACTTAAGGTGTTTATTGATGATGAGATTGGGTTGTTTGGTATTTTGAATTTCCGCTGCAATTTGAATACTTGAATTTTGGGGGCATGATAAAGGTGGTATCAGAGCATCCCAACATCCTTGGGTGCAATAGAGGTAATATCATAGTACCCATGGTTGGATTGAAGAAGATGCCAGATTATTGGCTCTTGATCTTAGGATGGATTAGAGAGATGTCAGAATATTGGTCCCTTCGGCCTTGATCCCTAGCTAGATAGATAGGAGTATATGAACTTTAACTCTTGGATTCTAGGACTGAATAGGAAAGATATTGGAATGCCAACCATGATCTTGGATTGGATGAAGAAATATTTAAGAGCTATCACTTGATCCCAAGATAGGTAAGAAATCACATTAGAAATACCTCTTGTAATTTTGGAAGGATGAGACTGATATTAGAATGTCAGTCTTGAATTCTATGATCTGGGTAAGAGTAGCATCATGGTTTCAACCTTGAACCTTGGTTGGTTAGGAATGACATCAAGCTTTCAGTCTGGACAACTAAAAGCTCTGTCATGAGGACTTAGGTTCCTTGTGTCTGTCCCTTGCTGGCACCTAGTTAGTGCGTGGAGCCTTATGCTAGACCTGACCATTTCCTTTATAAAGAAGCATTACTAGAGCTGCACATGCTCTGAGCTACAACCTTATTATTTGAACCTCACCAAATGGATCTAGATTTACCTAATTCTAGACGCGTTAGGGGGTACTAAAGCCAAAACCTGAATCCTAAGTTTTAGGAATTTGCTGTGAGAATGTAGACTTCTTGGAGATTTGGTGTGTTTGGCACCAATATGGGACTCTTGTCCAACTCTAGAAATTGGTGTTAATCCAAATAGGATAAGGTATGGGCTACAATTCCTGAATGGAAACCTGGCCACGATACCCAAATGTTGTAGGTTATTCTAGCTATAAGAGGGATGTCCAAGGCAATGGTGAGATTTAATAGTGGCCATGTGTAACGACTCTGAGAAACCCGACCTTCGGCTCAGTCCGAGGACCCGATTTTCACGTTCCCCGCCCACGGATCCGGGGACCCGGAAGGGCTATAACACAAGTCTAATAGAATATGTAAGGAAATAAATGTCAACTACTGAACTAGTAGCACACACATGTGGAAGTAGGAAGAAGAGCGAGACTACAGCGTAACGCCCTAGGTACAGTCCCAACACACAACGAGTACAAGTAAGCAGAGGGGAAGAACACGGCCCTTAGGGGCATACCCCGAGGGTGAAGTACAACTGAAGAAAAGGGGAGTCCCACTGCTAGCTACGGAGATGACGACGACTGCCCCGCCCACTCCGTCCAACGTGCACCCTGCCGCTGCTGAGAAGTCTCACCTGTAAAAAGGAGGGATGAGCTTCACAAAAAAAGCTCAAATAAATGGAAATAAATAATTTCCATAATATCAGAGTATTTAAACATACGTATCATTATCGTATGTGCTAAAACACATCAGAAAATTTCGTAAAAATTATAAATCAACCTCACACATTATTCCTAAGTGTTCCATGAAGAAATTCATGCAACAAAAATCTGATTAACCAAGTGTACATCAAATGGTGACTGATTATCCAAATAAGGAAACAAGTCGGGAAATCGTTGACACGGAAATACGACGCAATCATAAATTAAATAAAAATATTAGAGAGACTTCCAACATTATATATTAATGAGCTAATATCATAATTGAGCCAATGGACAACATTTGGCCCAAAAATCAAATGAAGCAAGAAAATGCATAGAAATTTGTAACCTAAATAAGCTGAAATTAGAAAGAGGCAATTAGGGTTGAATTGGGATGCAATCATGCATTCTTGGCAACCCAAATTCATGCCTAGCCATCCTTTGGGATTGCTTGATGGCCAAGGCACTCCAACGGAGGAAGAAATCCTCAAATTAGGGAAGTAATATGCTGAAACCGCAACTTGGCTTTCCTTGTTGCATTAGGACTCCTAAAACCCATGGATGCTTAAATACTCTCCACTAAACCATAGTGATGAGTTTTACCATTTTCTAGGGTCGTGTGGAGGAGTTCTTGGCGGCTGGGGAGCTGTGGAACGACCACAAGAAGGTCATCTTCTTCCCCTATTCGTCTGCTACGACCTGTGCAACCGGTCCACTTGGAGTCGAGCAAAGGTAGGGTAAACCTAAATCCCATCATGAAAGACTTACACCCCTGGAAAGAGGGTCAAGTCTACGTTCTAACCCAAGTGGAATGCACAATTTTCATGTAGTACACTGGGAGTATTAGGCGTTCTTCAACAGACGGCCAAAACGAGGGTCTTCTGAAGAATGAAACTTCATCAACCCAGAAGGTAGGTTTTCTCGGGCCAAACATTAACAAATCTTTTACCAATGTGTAGATCAGCAAGTCTAGTTTCATGTCCAATTGGTTTCATCGAATTCCAATGAGTAGATTTTGAATTATAGGCGTTTTGTCAAAGTCGCGCATGTCAGGGACGTTTTGTGTTCATATCGATTTATCGTGCATCTCGAGGTCGTTTTAAATTGTTTAAAAATCATTGTTCACACCTATTCCATGTTCCCAACAACTTTCATGTTGAGACATTTGTCCGAAAAGCCCTAGTTTAGAAGATATAGGCGTTGCATAGATCGAACCCCTGTGTTTTAGCATTTTCCTACATTTTCGGTCTGTCTCTGAACCGCGTCCGGTTCAGACGATGCTTTTAAAGCATCTGGAATCGCGTTGCTCATGGCCGATGCAATTCGGTGAGAGGCGTTTGCGAGACTCGACATGTTTAACTCGTTGACGAGTCAACCCGTACATGGGTCTTCCCGCCCGCCTGGGAGTCAGCGCTGGTCTGAACCGCGGCGGCAGGCCCCCACGCGTTTCAGGTAGTTTTCCCGCCCAAGCTTTTATAAAATGGATTTCCTTGAACGCTTCCGTTTCCCCCGACGCGTTTCAAGCATGAAGGCGGCCACCAGGGTGGACGCGATTTTGACTTTTCCCCGTTTCATTGGTTTTCACTGTGCAATGTGTTTTGAAGTGCGTCCACTGTGTAGGATGCATATTTCAATGCTTACCCGAGGTCAGTTTAACATGGTATCAAGTGTGTAATTTGCATATCTTGGGTCTGATCATTACATGATGTCGGTTTAATGGCTTAAAAGTGATTAACCTGTTTAAAAGCTATAATTATACGAATATTATTCTAATTGCTTTCTTAATGACGTGATCATTTATGAAACTTGTGATTCGCTCTTGTTACTGCTCTAGCTTGATTAAAATGATAATTTGTTATCTTAAAATCTTGCAAACCATGATTAGTTAAAGTGCATAGTTTCATGTCATGACATCATGTTAAGTGTTTTCTGCAAGTTTGAAACCGGTGGATTGTGGATTGAGATGTGTACAACACTACACACTTGCACATCTAGGCAGCCCTTTCTTGGAGATTTGGAAGCTCTCTATCGGTCATTTTAAATCACACTCACGAGAACAAGATGAGAGAGGAAGTGCACGCTATCTCCAGGGAAGTTCAATGGTATAACCAACTCGGTCTCCATGTGGGAATCCACGTAGAACAGAGATTTACAGAGGTCTTAGACATGCTTACTTATTGAAACTCTCATTGGCCATTATTAATGACTGTGGGTATCTACATTTAAAATTGAAGTGAGATGTTGACCGGGCACGGCGAGTGTCCAAGGGCCCCAGTCTAGCCCCAATGATAGAGAGTCATAAATATACTGTTAACCATGGGTAATAATGATTACTGGCGTTGCATCTGCGCTGAGAGTCGTGCGTGTCGTGCTGAATGATAGATACAATAACCACATACATGTGTCCTGGTGTACATTCTTCGTGGATCTTTCCTTGGTGTACATTAGTGTCTACGTGCCTGATTAATGTTTCATGATCGTGCTCGTGCGTTCTTGCTTGCTTGCTTGCGTGATATGGCCATCCTGCATTTATTGCAATTAGTGATATCTTGCGTTCTTGACATCAAGTGAAATCTTGCGTGCTTGTACAAAGTGATCTGTTGCTAGTTCTATCTTGTTATCTTGTTCTATATCTCGTTCTATCATGATCACTCTATCTAGCTTGTTCATGTATCATGTTTTAACGACTTTTATTCGTACATGCATATCATGACAATCGTCGTGCTTACCTAGTTCTAAATTGCTAAACACTTATATCATTGCCCGCACATTGAGATATAAATCCTACTGGGCTAGTTTGCTCATCCCCTACTTTTAACCATTCTAGGTGATTATGACATTCAAGAGGAAGAGCAAGTCGAGGATGGGAATGCGTCCGAGTGATGAGCGTTCCAACTATGAGTCTAGTTATAGTAGTTTGCTTTGAGTGTTAGATTCATGTAGTAGGAAGTGAGGAATAAATGCACTTTTTCTTTTTATTGAGTCTTAGTCCTGTATTAGTTCCTTTGAAACAAATATGAGATTTGAATACAATTTCCATTGAGTTCAATATTTGGGCCCTATGATGATGTATGTTGTTATACATTTAGTGCATGTTAGCTAGAGGCTTATTTGCCGATTGTTCACATCTCGGGATATCAACTCGAATTATCTGAATTAACATCCACTCCGTAATTCTCAGGATGTGACAGTTTAGTGGTATCAGAGCCTAGGAAAACCAAATAGGATATGTCTCAGCAATAAGAGAAACCTATGTAACCTAGGTCATGGAAATTAAATATAGTACTGGTGAGAAAGGGGTAGAGACTGGGAATATGTTAGAATGAACAAAACACTCCTTACCCATTGACTCTTATAATGTATCTAGAGACATTAATTTGTTTCCATCCTTTTCTTAGGAACCCTCATAACTCTCTCACTCAACCGCAATGGCTCGCAACCAATGGCAAGCTATGCAAGAAACAGTGGTAGGACTCACACAGGCCCTGCAAAATGTGGTTCAGGCTGGAAATCAGGCTACTGCAGCTAGGAATGGAGCCTGTGATCTGCACCGCAATTTTAGGAGTTTGAACCCTCCTCGCTTCTCTGGATCCCCTGATCCGGACGAAGCAGAGAACTGGCAGGAAGAGATAGAAAGGATCTTCCAAGTCATGCAATGCACTAATAGGGAAAAGGTGGTACTGGACACTTTTCAATTTACCAAGGATGCTCAAGCATGGTGGAAGGCCACATCGGCCCATCTGCCTAATATAACTAAACTGGAATGGGTAGGTTTTCTGGAGATGTTCCGAGGAAAGTACTTCTCGGAGAGGGTAAAGGAGAAGAAGGCAGCGGAGTTTGCTGCACTGAAACAGAAAGGAATGTCCGTGGCTGAGTATGAGGCTCAGTTCACACGTCTGGCTGTGTATGCCCCACACCTGGTGGGAACTGAAAGACTGAAGGCAAATCGGTTCATGGATGGGCTCAGGCCCATGTTTATCGAGAAGCTCGGACCTCACAACATTCAAACTTACACTGAGATGGTCCAAAGAGCTCAGTTGGTAGAAGACACCATGTCCAAAGTGGAGGGCATGAGGGGCAAGGACAACTCCAAGCCAGTCTTCGTCAAGAAGGGAGCACCTAATATTGCTCCAACTTTTTGTAACAACAACAACAACTTTAACAACAACAACAAGAGGCCGAATACCGGAAGAGATGTTGCTGGAGACAAGAGAGTCAAAGTAGAGGGTAGGCAGTTGGCTGAAAACTGCAAATTCTGTGATAAACCAGGGCACTGAGTGGAAGAATGCTGGAAGAAGCTCGGGGCATGCTGGAAATGCGGGGGTCGTGACCACCGTATTCCTGACTGTCCTATGCTGAAGGACGAGCCACGAGGAGCTCAAAATGTACCATGGCATCAGGGACGCCTTAATGCTATCATAGAAGCTGACCTACCCGAGGAAGGGGGTATGGTTGAAGGTACCATTTTCATACACTCTCAACTTGCATTTGTGATTATTGATACTGGAGCTGCATATTCATTTATTTCCACAACATTTGCTGCAACTCTACCTGTCAAACTTGTACCCTTGAAATCCAAGATCACTGTAGCTTCTCCCCTAGGCTCAGAATCTGAACTCACTCACTACTTTCCGAAATGTGAAACCCTAATTGGAGGACACAATCTCCCTGTCGACCTTATCTGTTTAGACATGAAGGGTTATGATGCCATTTTGGGTGTCGATTTGCTAATTGAATATGATGCCGATGTAAACTGTCGCCATAGGAGGGTCACCTTCAAAAGACCAAACCTTCCAACTCTATCACTACTTGGCACCCGTTATCATAAACACAGCATTGATATCCTCTCTTAAGGCTTCTAAGCTGATCAACCAGGGTTGTGATGTTTTCCGACGCGCACCCTGCCACTGCTGGGAAGTCTTACCTGTAAAAAGGAGGGATGAGCTTCACAAAAAAGCTCAGTAGAGACTACCAATCTCCTACTGGCTCTAACAAACTAGATAAACAATTATAATTTAAAGTAAATGACAACAGTTATATAATTTAACTAGAAGAGGAATGTGCAGAAGTAAGCTAACCAACTAGCATCGGTACGGGAAAATGTAATATGGTCAGAAACTCCGTACAACTTGCACATCGTGACCACCACATGGCTGGTAACACAGGCAAGGGGAACCTTACCTGGACAAGCGACACTAGCTACGGAAACTGCTACCACTAGTCAACCGGTCAGGAGCATCCACTAACGTCATACCCTCGACCCAGGTCCAGACCTCCACATCTCGTCAGAGTGAAAGTAGGAACACAAAGTAACCACAACAGTAACTGCTGTAGTCTGTTTGGACTACGGTCCCATGCCTGGCTTCTCTAGGTGGTTCCGGGGCCACAAAGAGCGAGACCGTGAGAAAAGGACTAGCTAGCCTGCACCGGGAAGAACTTTGAACGACCTCGGTGTCCTAGACCAACTATGAGAGCTCTGCAAACAACTCAACGCTGCTGTCCTAACCACCGTTTTCCCCTCCACTCCAAAGTCCGTGACTCGAGCATGCCTGTCTCCCGGAGCACTCCCTCAACAGGCGCACAGGGATGGGGGTCCCAAGTAAATGGTAACAACCTCTCACGGGACAAGCCCTCATGTGTCGAGCATAGGGTGAAGGACTAGTGTAGGACCGTACTAGGAACTAGCACTGGTGCCACGGGTACAAAAGAACCAAGAACGGTGAAGACGCAACAAGAAACGGACTCCGCATAGACTTACCTGAATCAGTCACTGTCGCGACACTGTCACAACGCCAAGGCCAGTCGCGACAATGTCGTGATGCCCCTCGTCATCGCAATGATGTCGCGGCGCCCATGCCCGCCGCGACAGCCAAGGCTGTCACGGTCGGCGCATGCATCGTGACATCATCATGACCTTCAGGCCGATCGCGATCTCAGCCGAGGGGGGTCTGGGACAGTCCTCTCAAGGATCACCCCAAAATGCTACAAACCACCCTATAGGGGGAGGGGAATATGGGGAGACACTAAAGAAGCATGGAAATAGATAAACAACCCTCAAGACCCCACAATTCATGCATTTAAACAAGAAGATCCTACGCTCAAGGAACCTCTCAACAACGGAGCATGGATCTCTCACCTCAAAAACCCAAGCACAACGAGGAAAAAAAGAACCTCATGAGGAAGGGGAGCATGCTAGAACGAGAGGAAGAAGAGGAGTCCCTATCTCAAGGAGTAGAGCCAACCAGTGGGGGCCTTCTCGTAGGAATGACCACCTCCTCCTCGCTCCAAGGACCACGAGCACGTGGACTACACCAAGGAGATGTCACCTCCTCGCCACGAGCACCACGAACAAGCCGGAGGAAGAGGGCTTGAGGAGGAAAAAGAAGGAAGAAGAAGAAGAAAGAAGAAGGGGAAGGGGGAAAATAGGCGCCGACCTCAGTTTTGAACCGACGGCCCCTGAAACGCGACGGGTCGGGCCGGCGCGATAACAACCATGTCGCGACCGCTGACCCCGGTGCGACACCAAAAGTGGTCAAATCTCGAAGATCGGGAAAACCATAATGCGATGGCCTACCACGTCGCGTCAATGCTATACGCATCTGACACCCGACAAAGCTGTTCTGATAGAAGGGACAATCAGTCAGAATGGTCAGAATGATCAGAATGAAGTCACGTTGCATTTAGACGGTGCGACAAGAACGCGACGCGTCTAGATGGCGTGTCAAAGATGCGATGCCCAAAGGGGGCACGACAACAATCATGCCGCGATCGACCATGCTATTGCGATACTGTCACGACTAGAAGGTCTGGTGCGACCCTGAGGACAGGGCCAAGGCCCAAGGGAGCCAGATCTTACATCCTCCCCCCCTTAAGAGATTTCATCCTCGAAATCAAAAAACTCGATCTTCTGGAAAAGAAAGCAGCAAGGGAAAAACAACATACCAATCACTCAAACAAGTATGGAAACTGCTCTCTCATCTCATCCTTGCACTCCAAGTGGCCTCACCACCCACGCGGTTCTCTTAAACAACTTTGACAAGCGGAATCTGCCTCTTGTGTAATTGCTGCACTCTGCGATCCACAACTCTGACCGGGTACTCTATCACTGACAAGTCTGGTGCAACCTCAATCTGCGAGTAGTCCAACACATGTGATAGATCTGCAATGTACCTCCTCAACTATGAAATGTGGAAAACACTATGCACTACTGCCAACTCTGTAGGAAGACTCAACCTGTACCTGACCTTGCCGATCCTCTCCAAGATGGGAAAAGGTCCAATATACCTTGGACTAAGCTTTCCCTTCTTCCCAAACCTCATAACACCCTTGGTCGGTGAGACCCGTAGGAACACAAGGTCACCTGCCTCGAACTGCAATGGCCTCCTACGAACATCTGTATAACTCTTTTGTCTGCTCTGTGCTGCCTGCAATCCTTGCCTGACCAAACTGACTGTATCTGCACACTGCTATACCATCTCTGGTCCCAAGAGCTGCCTCTCACCCACCTCGAACCAGTGAAGTGGTGTTCTATATGGCCAACCATATAAAGCCTCGTATGGTGCCATTCCAATACTAGAGTGATAGTTGTTGTTATACGCAGACTCTACCATCGGAAGGTGCAACTCCCATTGCTACCCCAATCCAAACAACACTCTCTCAGCATGTCCTCCAAAGTCTGAATAGTCCTCTCTGACTGACCATCTGTCTGCAGGTGGTACGCTAAACTCAACCTTAACTCTGTGCCAGGCCCTCTGTAAACTACGCCAAAACTCTGAAGTGAACCTCAAATCTCTGTCGAAAACAATAAAGACTGGGGTTCCATGCAATAGAACAACTCAGTCCACATACAGTCTGGCAAATCAGTCCACTGACCAAGACATCTTGACTGGAAGGAAGTGTGCTGACTTGGTCAACCTATCCACAATCACCCAAATGCCATCATGCCTCTGCGGAGAATGGAGCAAACCTACGACAAAGTCTATGGTGATGTCATCCCACTTCCACTCAGGAATGGGTAACGATTGCAGCTCACCAATAGGACACTGATGCTCAACCTTCACCTGATGACAGGTAAGGCAACGAGCAATAAACTCCGCCACACCCCTCTTCATCCTAGGCCACCAGAAGAACCTCTTTAGCATATGATACACCTTGGTGGAACTAGGATGAACAACATACCTCGACCTGTGAGCCTCTGCCAAAAGCGCCTGGCGTGCATCACAAGGAACATACAATCTGCCTCTGAACCTAACCACACCATCCTCATCCAACTCAACCTTTAGCATCTGCAAAATGTTGGCTAACTCTGTATCTGCCTACTGTGCCTCTAGCACCCGACAGTACACAAACAAATGAACTGACAAACTGGTCATCACAACATTGACAGAAAACTCCCTGATCAAGGTCCTCAAACAACCTCCACTCCCTGACCATCAACGAGCTCTGATGGACTCATCTGCTCAAGGCGTCTGCCACGACGTTAGCCCTTCCTGGGTGATAGGAAAGGGCAAGGTCGTAGTCCTTCAAGTACTCCATCCATCTTCGTTGCCCCAGGTTCAAATCATTCTGAGTAAAGATGTACTGCAAATTGTAATGATCTGTGAAGATCTCAAATGCCTCACCATATAGGTAGTGCCTCCACAACTTCAGAGCAAACACTACGGCTGCCAACTCTAAATCGTGGGTAGGGTAGTTCTCCTCATACTTCTTCAGCTGCCTAGAAGCATAGGCGACGACCCCACCATGTTGCATCAGCACGACACCCAAACCTTACCTTGAAGCGTCGGTATACACTACAAAACCTCCACTACCTGATGACAAGATCAACACTGGCTCTGAAGTCAGCCTCTCCTTTAGCTCTTGAATACTCCACTTGTAGTCCTCAGTCCAAACAAACCTGATCTCGAGTCTGGTCAATCTGGTCAACGGCTCTGCAATCCTGGAAAATTTTTGGATAAACCTCCTATAATAGCCTGCCAACCCAAAAAGCTATGAACCTCTGACACTGAAGTGGCTACTCCCAAGACAACACTGCCTCGACCTTGGCAGGATCCACTGCCACACCAGAACCTGAGATCACGTGTCTGAGAAAGTGCACCTCCCTTAACCAAAATTCGCACTTGTCGAACTTAGCATAAAGTTGGTAACTCCACAATGTCTCCAACACGATCCTCAGATGCTCCTCGTGCTCCTCCACAAAATCCGAGTAGACCAAAATTTCATCTACAAAGATGACTGCAAACCTGTCCAAGTACTCACTGAACACTCTGTGCATCAGATCCATGTAAGTTGTGGGCGCATTCATGAGCCCAAATGGCATCATGACGAACTCAAAGTGACCATACTTTCTACGAAAAGCTGTCATGCTAATATCTAACTCTCTGATCCTCAACTGGTAGTACCTTGATCTCAAGTCAATCTTTGAAAACATTGTGGTTTACTGCAACTGATCAAACAAATCATCGATCCTGGGCAATGAATACTTGTTCTTCACCGTGACCTGGTTCAACTGCCTATAATTGATGCACAACCACAAACTACCATCCTTCTTCCTCACGAATAAAACTCTGCTCAAGCAACTCAAGCAATTGGCACTTTTACTCGCGCAACTTAGATGGAGCCATCCAGTACGGTGTCCTAGACAAAGGCATCATCCCCGGCAAAAGCTCAATGGAGAAGTCTACCTCCCGCTCAGGCGGTAACCTAGGTAGGTCCTCTGAAAAAGTGTCAGCAAACTTACACACAACAGGTACATTAGAAACTGACAAGCCGCTAGGCTTAGACGTACAAACAGAAGCAAGGTATGCTACAGAACCATCGCGGATCAAACATCGAGCTCTACAGAAAGAAACAAAAGGTTGACGAGTAGATCAGATACCTCGGAAGCTGAGAACAGGGCTCCAGGTATCTCAAACCACACGGTCTTTTGCTGACAATCCACCACATCTGAGTGACATTGATTATCTCAAAGACAAAGCTCATGATCATAGTCAAGTAAACAATCCAACCATCACATATACATAACACCATTAATGTCGGTTTTTCGATGCACATGATTTACACAAGGGTTAATCATCATCTTATTTCTCTCATCCATTGAATGGTTTGTACAATCACAAATTTCAAAGAAAGCACTCCTCACAAATCTGACCACAATGGTTTACAAGCATAATACATGATTTCTCACACTTCTGAAAATCAAAAATAAAACTCTTCCAAGGTGCTCCAAGCTATCCAAACAAGGGGTCGGCTACATGCTAATCATGCTTCAAACACCTGAAATGTTAATAGGTTTATGAGCTAACTAGCCCAGTAGGATTTATATCTCATGGTGCGGGCAAAATATAAGTAATTAACATTTTAACAAGCTGAATTTCAAAGATAACAAGAAGGATAATCAAGGTAGGCAAGAAGCATGGTTATAACAGGCAAGAGTTGCATATTGCAGAAATTCAAGGAGCCAAATCATGCTATTTATCATGTCATGAGAATGATACAAAGTCAAGCTATGATCCAAATCAAGCATATGATAGAACAAGAAATTGGCCGGTTACATACTTATCTAGTCAAGCGAAGAAATCAAACATATCATATCAAGTAAGCACATCGTGCTTCATTCATACCATATAACAAAAGGCACTTTCCAATCTTGCATACATATGGTTGCCAATGCCAAGCACCGCTCAAATTTGTTTATCCATACTTTCCAGGTTAATAAGTACATCGGGGCACTCCTCCCCAGGACTGGATCAGGCCCCTATTGCACAAGCATTTGATCAAGGATATCATCCCAATAGTAGTGCCGAATTCAGAAGCATTATGGCCATTCAAAGTTAAGAAGGATAGACTTGTAATATATCAAAGAAGCCAATAACATAAGCTCAGATCAAGGAATTGGCAGAGTTCAAGAAGGCATGACGGATCAAGTCCAGGAGTAAGCTCAAGGGGGTTCCTATACATTTCCTTTGATTTCAGATGCAAGACAAGCATATTTCAAAGGTGGAGTTTTAGTTAATCACAAGGGAATATATCCAAAACAAATTAGGGGTCATTAGATTAATCTTCACATTCTTACCATTTTTAACATGTACAAGGTACTTATGTTACTATCATGCTAGTTACTCTTCTATAGGATAAATCACAGTGGCCAGAAGAGCTAATCAAATTGACAATCGAAGTGTACAACAGGGAACTCCGACTCCAGAAAAGTCGAAGTGTTTATCCATACTTGTACTGAACTCCAATTCTTCGGAAGTTGAAGTCTGAACTCCAACTCCCTGTAAGTCGAAGCCTAGACTCCGACCCTCCTAAATTCGAAGTATGGTATCGATTGATGAACACTTCAGAGAAGTTGAAGTCATCACTCTGACTCCTGAGAAGTCGAAGTCTCTGTATTGTATTCCAACTCCATGGAAGTCAAAGTATTCACTCCGACTCCTCCAGAAGTCGAAGTTTGACCGATTGATGCTTATCGCTCTGACTTTAAAGAAGTCAAATTCTGTTATCAGTCTCACTGCAACTTTTGTGGAGTCGAAGTTTATTGTGTATCTCTTATATTTGACTCCGACTACAAGAGAGTCGAAGTACATGTCCTTCTAACTCCGACTTCCCTTACAACTTCTGTACTTCATATTTTTCTGTACAAAATAGTATTTCTTAAGTTCCATGAAATCTTGATTGTTTGATTTTCTATTTGCTTAATATCCCTATGAGATCTTTTACAGAACATATAATACTTGTATATCCTACAGAATAATACCATGTCATGTTACTATTATTATATTCAAACTGACCACAAAAAAATTGAAATGCTGTGGAAAAACTGCTATGAAGAAATCTAGAAGGGGGGGTTGAATAGATTTCACTAAAATTTAAAATTCACTCTATTAGACTATTGAGAAATTGAATCTAAAGCTTATTCACAATTCTATGCAACTTAGACAAGTTAGATGGTGAAATACTAACGAGCCTATCAATCATCTACCGCAAGATACAATCAAACCACAAGAATAGAGAGATTTATGGTGGTTTGGATTACACAACAGTGTATCCTACATCCACCATCCACACACACACACAAATGTGGCTTATCTTGCCGGTTCAGAAAAGATACACCACAACACACACACTGTGAGATTCAAAAATCTCAAAACCACCACACACACAAAATTGGGCACAAGGAATGCACCAATTTCACAACACACACTTCAATAGAGTAAGTTTGAAATGAAGAACCAGTCAGAACAATTGAAATCCAAGTTGAAGATGACTGGCTCGAAGGTCCCTGTTTCTGCTTCAAGAATGGGGACCAGCTCTTCTGCTTCAGCTCCGGGAAGAAGACTCTGATGGCTCGAAGGTCCCTGTTTCTGCTTCAAGAATGGGGACCAGCTCTTCTGCTTCAGCTCCGGGAAGAAGACTCTGATGGCTCGAAATTTTTCTTCAATTAGATCATCCAAGGTGCTCACGACCTTTGTTCCTTCAGATCTGGGAGCAATTCGGCAAGACGAGGTCTTCTTCAGAAGTCGGCTGGAACACTCTGGAGTCTGGAAGAGCAGATGTGTGTTATGATGGATGATTCTCCAAAAGCCAAGTGGATAGGGGTTATTTATAGCCCCATGGATCCACAAAATATCTTGGGAATTGGGAGCATCGAAATTCCCGCCCAAAAACCCCTTACCAAAGTCATCCACGTGACTTGGTAATTTCAGATCTGGAGAATTGTCCGAGCTGTGCTGACACAACACAACTATGTGTCGATACACAGGGTCCTGGCTGGGAAATAGACTTTTAGGACAGTGAACTAGTGTCGACACCATAGGGCACTGTGTCGACACCACTGGCATGTCTTCAGAATCCTTCTTCTAGGACAGTGAACTAGTGTCGACACCACAGGGCACTGTGTCTACACCATTGGCATGTCTTCAGAATCCTTCTTCTGGGACAGTGAACTAGTGTCGACACCACAGGGCATTGTGTCGACACCACTGGCATGTCTGTCCTTTTCTTTGAGCTATACATGAAAGAAACATTGTGAGATATAAATTTAAGCATGATAAACATGATTTCAATATATTCATGAATCATATTTAGACGTCATCAAAATAAGATATCCATCAATCTCCCCCTTTTTGATGATGGCAACTATGATTCATCAAGTTAACTTGATTTTCTCACAAATGTGATTTTAAAAGTATCCATTCACAATTTCATGGTATATTTTCATCCCTTTGCAAACGAACATGTCATTCATTTGTTATTTTCAAAGAAAAATCAGACATACAAGCATCAACCAAAAAGTTTCCAAAAAGTTTAGCATCCACATCAAAATGTATATAGCCTAAAAAGTTTAATATCCACATCAAAATGTATATAGCCCAAAAGGTTTAGCATCCACATCACAATGTATATAGCCCAAAAAGTTTAGCATCCACATCACATCAAAATGTAAATCCTTCTCCCCCTTTGACATCATCAAAACAAAAAGACATCATGCAGAAGGAGGTGGAGGAGGAGGAAGTGGGAGTAAGATGTTCTCTATGGTCTTCATCCTTGCTTCCATAGCGCTCAAATTTGTTCTGATCTGAGTTTGCATAGTAGAGAGTTTGGTGTGCAAAAGGTCTTCCATTCTTTGATGATTTTCATACATGTTTTCTTGAAATACACCAAGACTGTGAGTTGCATGTTGAGAAGCAGCAGATGTACTAGGAACTGCACCATGTTGCCCGAATTGCTAATATCAGACCTGAGATTTGCTATTTCCTGATCAATGTGGGCAGTAAGAGTTCCTATTCTTTCCATATCTTCAACCAAATGAGCAAAGGACAATCGACTTTTAGACACTTGAGTTACAACTTCTTGACTAGTGAAAAGTCCTTGTTGAGTGTTGGCCAAAATTGCATCTAGAACTCCTTGCATCTTGAGCTGAAGTTCTTTAAGTTGGGTACAAGCATCACCTAATGTGCCAATTAACCTGTTGAATCTTCCAGTTGCATGCTCAGCTGCTTCATGCTGTCTCACAAACTGACCATTAACATAATTTTCCAATCTCTGAATCCGAAGTTCAAATATATTAGACATTTCTGTTATGGAGGAATTGAGATTATCAACCTGAGTTTGGAGGAATTTGTATAACTCAGGTGGAACAGAAGGTCCACCAAAAGAAGTGGAAGCTGAGCTATGATGTTGGGTGAAAAAGGTTGGAGGGACAAGCATATGTGAAAGAGGTGGAGATGCTTGAGGTGAAGGTGCAGCTGGTGGCTCAAAAGGAATCTCAACCTCAACATGTGGCTGGTCCACTGGATCAATTTGAGGAGCAGCATCTTCTGGAGCATTTTCTTCTTGTATATGTTCAACTGAAGGTTCTGGCGCTACAACTGGCCCTCTTAGTACTTGGTCCCCTTCAACTCTGAATCTCATGAACTTTTGCAAGTGATGCAAATAGTATATATTATTTTGAGGGATTTTCTGAACCTTTCCATTCACCAGGGAGACTCTAAAATGTTTGAATACAGCTGTTTGATGTGCTGCATAGGGCAAGGATCTATGAAGATCTTTCCTTATTGTTTCAGACATAATTTGTGTCATTATCTAATTCAGATTGACTTTCACATTTTTCTTCATGTTGTACATCACAAATCTTTGAATATCGATCAGTCTATTCCTACCACCACCCTGTGGTGTGATAATTGTGCTAAGAATGTGATGTACCAAATGAAGAACTGGAGGGAAGGTGTTGGTGTTGAACCTTGTGACATGAGTTTGTCTTGAATCCTTTAAATCATGTGGAAGACCAGTAAGAAGAGTGTAAGCTTCATGAATATTGAACTCAAATTCACTCCAATCCTCACCAACATTTGGAAAGTGAAATAGTGTAGAAGCTAACTCAGGAGCGAAAAGAATTGAGACACCCTTAACCTCAGACCTAAAACACTCTGGATCATCCACTATGTTCAGATAGAACTCTTGAACTAAACGAGGATAAAAGGTTTTGAATTCTAAAATGAACTTCAACCACTCTTGAAATGCAAAGAAGGGTATAAATTGTGGAAATGCATTTACAAAAGCTTCATCAGATAATTCGATAGCCCTAGGCTTGAGGATTGATCTTCCTTCAGATGCAATCTGAGATGGTGTGACTGCTTGCGTCCCAGATGAACCAGAAGACTCTGAGGATGAGTCTTCTTCATCGGAATCACTTGAATTTGGGAGAAGCTTCCTTCTAGGGTATCGAGAGGGCATGGGAGACTTGCCTTTATTCAGAGGGGACGACCTTCCCCGCTTAGATGGAGTTCCTGAAGGAGTAACCTCACCCTTTCTTTTTGATGGATCATGCCGAAACTTGATCCTTTTCTCAGGTTGAGGCTCTTCAATGACTATGCCCTTTGCTGCCGCTTTGGTGTTTGCCCCTCTCCTGGGAGTCTACTTGGGAGCCATGATGGAGGGAAGGATGAGAAAAGAAGAAGGGTGGAAGGTTGGAGAAGAAGAACGCGAAAATACAGGGGATCGGTTCCTTGGGGATTGGAAGGAGGGAGGAGTTCAAATGGGGTGGAAAGTGGGAGTGGTAGGATCGACATGGGACTTAGGGTATAGAAAAAGGGTTTTAACATTACAAGAATGGGGATAGGATGAACCACTGGATCATTTACCCTAATCAGGGGCCGGCGGTCAGATTCAGGTGTGTCGTCACACAAGGAGAGTGTGTCGACCTGACAAACACTTGGTGTCGACACAGGATGAAGGTGTGTCGACCTCACTTGATAAGAATTTTGAGATTTTTGAAAGGAATGAGAAGGGAAACCTTTAATATGATGAGTCATCTGAAATCAATTATTCAGGGATTTTTAATATGTTAAAGAGATCATTTCCAATTTTTCATCATAGTCCGATCATTTATTCACTGGGTTGAAGGATATCTGGCATGAGATTGATCATTAAGAGATTTTGAAGGATTGGAATGATTGCTTAAGTGACATAAAATATTCCATGCAGTCAATTTCAATCTTTTACACTTTACTTAACCTAAAGTAGTGTGATTTCTTTAGGATTAAGACAATTTATATTGAAATTTCACACTCTTAAAAGGCTTGATTGAGGTTTAAGTTGCTCATTTTCTTGATTGAATTTTATTTAACTTTTAGGCAATGAGCAATCAAATATAGTAAATCTTTTTCTCTCAAGTACACATATTTTTTACACACCAGAATCCCTGGATACTAAAGATTTACTAATTATCTTGCTTCAAGGGGTGAATGAAAACCTTTTTACATGGAAATATACGTTTATCAGATACCAATATTTCCAGTTACTCAGTTAACATTGGTTCTTTTCATTTTGATTTAACCCCTTAGAACAGAGATAACAAAACACCTCATGACATACATGGCTCTTCACTTTTTGTGAAGGTGTGCAGTTTCTCAGTATTATGCCATTGCTCTGTCAAAAAAACTTTTTGTAAATGAACATTGAGACATTTGACACAACCTTACCTTTTATCAGTCTTGAAAGAAGTGTACAAAGACAATATCCAATTGAGCATAATTCCATAAAAGAAATCAAATTACTTGAGGAGTTCAGTGTATAAGAGAGTGTTAATTGAAAGAACATATTATAGCAATTAAGAAATCAATCCTTGTTTTCTTCAGAAGAATTAATGAACATTTCATGTATTAGATATTCATCAACACACTGAATCAATTTTGGTTTTGATGAGAGAAAATGGCAATGAAGTCTTTAGCTCCCCCTGAGTTATTGATCTCATCTATTTTCTTCATCAAAAGTAAAGAGAATCCTTCTTCAATGAAAGAATGGTTAAGATGGTCAAAAGAATTGAATGAAATTGAGATTAAAGAGCTGATGACTGCATGGATGAACATGAGTTTGATAGAATTCAGTGAGAGATTTATTCACAACTCAGAAGCTTCATAACAATTCACATCACTTCAGCATTTCTTGAACAGCCAAAAGATCTTGTTCTCAAAAAAGCTTCATGTACAATTCTGATTCTCTTGACATCACATTTCTGAACTTACCTTTGCTACTCAAGCAGTAATGCTCCCCCTCAATAAGTGCATCAATGAAATATTCAACATTCAAATCATACATACTGAATTTCAGCAAACTATTATTCAAGTACAAGCTTATTTCAGAAAAGAATTATCCACAACAAGAAGAGCAATCAAAATTTTTTTTTAAATAATGATTCTTACACATGATAGATCATGGGTACTTGGTGGAGGATTTCCCTCAACACATAATGATAGTTTTCAAACAAGCATAACTTGGTCTTCCACTAATCACTATTTGATATATCTCATAATCTTTGCATTAAGAAATCAGTTTGTTTTTCAGTTTTTATTCCATGTTGCATATTCCAAGTTCTCTTCTTAAAGATGTGAACCTATCTTCAGCCAATGGTTTTGTGAAAATATCTGCAAATTTTTTTTCCAGTAGGAATGAATTCTAATTCAATGTTTTTATTTGCAACTTCATCCCTTAGAAAATGATGTCTGATTTCAATGTGTTTTGTTCTAGAGTGTTGAATTGGGTTTTTGGAAAGATTGATTGCACTAGTATTGTCACACATGATAGATGAACATACAATATCAATATTGTAGTCAAGTAATTAACTTTTAATCCACAACACTTGAGCTGCACAACTTCCTGCAGCAACATATTCTGCTTCTGCAATAGAAAGTGCAATCGAGTGTTGCTTTTTGGATGCCCATGTTATCATGCAATTTCCTAAGAATTGACAATATCCACTAGTACTCTTTCTATCAAGCTTACATCCAGCATAATCAGCAGCAGAGTATGAAATCAAATTAGCATGACATCCAACTGGATACCATAAACCCAAATCACAAGTTCCACAGAGATATCTAAAAATCCTCTTAACTGCAAGCAAGTGACTTTCCTTTGGACTAGACTGAAATCTAGCACAAAGACATACACTAAATTGATATCTGGCCTACTTGCAGTAAGATACAAAAGAGATCCAATCATACCTCCGTATTGCTTTGCATCAACCAATTACCTTTTTCATCTTTGTCCAATTTGATGCTTGTACTCATGGGAGTTGATGCTGGTTTGGCTTGTTCAAAGTGAAATCTTTTGAGCAATTCTTTAACATATTTGGATTGATTTATAAAGAATCCGTCCTCAAGTTGTTTGACCTGCAAATCAAGAAAGAATTGTAATTCTCCCATGAGACTCATTTCAAATTCACTGTGCATGTGATTGGAAAATCCTTCACACAGTGAAGGATTAGTGGAACCAAAGATGATATCATCCACATACACTTGAACTACAATCATATGATTGTGGACTGATTTTGTGAAAAGAGTTTGATCCACTTTACCTCTTGAAAAATTCTTACTAACCAGAAAACTGCTTAATCTGTCATACCATGCTCTTGGAGCCTGTTTCAAAGCATAAAGAGCTTTATGCAGTTTATACACATGGTTAGGTTTATCATGATCTTCAAATCTAGGAGGTTGAGTAACAAACACTTCTTCTTTTATGTAACCATTCAAAAAGGCAGTTTTCACATCCATTTGAAACAATTTGAAGTTTTTAGAACATGCATATGCTAATAGAATTCTCACTGCTTCTAATCTAGCTACTGGTGCAAAGGACTCCTCAAAATCAACTCCAAATTCTTGATTATATCCTTTAGCAACCAGTCTTGCTTTATTCCTCACAACTTTTCCTTCTTCATTCAAATTATTCCTAAACACCCATCTAGTTCCAATTATTGAATTTTCAGGATTTTTGGGAACTAGACTCCAAACATTATTTATTTTGAATTGATTCAATTCATCATGTATTGCTTCTGTCCAAGAATTATCTTTTAATGCTTCTTCAATGTTTTTGGGTTCTGCTTGAGATATAAAGGCCATATGATCTTGTTCAATGATATTTCTGAAATGAGATCTTTTATGGACTCTCTCATTAACATTTCCAACAACATTCTCAAGTGGATGGTCTTTAAAGTATTTGAAATTACCTCTTGTTTCTATACTTACCTGCTCTGGTGTTGACTCAATGTCCTGTGGTGTCGACTCAGCTTCAGGTTCAACAACTTCTTCATTCTCTACAGATTGATCTAGATCTTTTATAAGAATGTCAACATCTTCTTCTTGATTCCTGCACAAATCATGGTCAGTAGATTTTTCAATATTTTCATCAAATATGACATGATGAGTTTCCTCCACAATTTTTGATTCATTATTAAAAACTCTATATGACCTTGAATTTTCAGAATATCCTAGAAAGATGCCTACATCACTTTTCTGTTCAAATTTGTCTAGATCATGCTTGTCATTGTTATGAATGAAAACTTTACATCCAAAGACTCTAAAATATGCAATGTGAGGTTTCTTACCTTTCAGGAGTTCATAGGAAGTTTTCTTAAGGACTGGTCTTACCATTACCCTGTTGAGGACATAATATGAAGTGTTGACAGCTTCTGCCCTGAATTTTCTTGGAAGCTGACTTTCAATCAACAAGGTCCTTGCCATCTCTGCTAATGTCCTATTCTTCCTTTCAACAATTCCATTCTATTCAGGGGTCCTTGGAGAAACAAACTTGTGATCAATTCCTTTATTTCTGCAAAAATCAAAGAACAAATTATTGTCAAATTCTCCTCCATGGTCTGTAAGAATGGAGTGGATTTTATTTGTTTTTGCATTTTCAATTTTATCAACAAACTCTTTGAAAATTTCAAAAGTGTCACTCTTGTGAGATAAAAAATAAACCCATGTGAATCTAGAGAAGTCATCCACAATCACAAATCCAAATCTATGTCCACTAAGACTGAGTGTCCTAGTTGGACCAAATAAGTCTATATGCAACAATTCAAAGGGTTTGGAAGTGATTAAGGGTGCAACATATTTGAATGATTTCCTAGTTTGTTTACCTTGGGCACATGAAGCACGTACAATTGCATTTTTCTTTTTCTTTATTTTTGGTAAACCATTCACAAGAGCATGTCTTAGCAACTTATTCAGAATATTTTCACTAGCATGACCTAACCTTCTATGCCACAATTGAAATAGATCATGCTGGTTGGCAACAAGACAAAGATTTTCATGTTTATGATCATTCAAATCAACCAAGTAAACATTATTAATTCTTTGACCAAGAAATTTTATTTTGCCAGAATCTTTTTCAACAATTTCACATGATTCAGAATTGAAAATTACCTTAAGGCCTTTGTCACACAATTGACTGATACTCAAAAGATTATGATCAAGACCTTCAACAAGCAAGACATTCTCAATTGAGTTTGAAGGATTCTTACCAATTCTTCCTATTCCAATGATTTGTCCTTTGTTCTTACCTCCAAAAATCACTTGTCCACCATCTTTTTCAATCAATGTGGAAAATTTTTCTTTATCTCCAGTCATATGTCTTGAACAGCCACTATCAAGGTACCACTTATCTTTCTTGTGGGTTGTAAGACATTCCTGCAAAAAGAGATTTAGAAAGAGAGTTTTGGTACCCAAATTGCTTTGGGTCCCATCAGTTGTTTCAACTCAATAACAAGATGTTTTGGAATCTAGATTTGCTTTATTTTCCTAGAATCCGTTTTTAATCTGCAATTTTCATCAGTGTGACCAGATATTTTGCAAATTGTGCACATCATAATTTTTGTGGTGTGAAACCTTTATTCTTTTTGATGTAGGGTTTGGAACCAACTGAAAGGTTTTCATTGTTCTTTGAATTTAAAGTTGGTCTAACACTGGATTTTAAATCTTGTTGATTTTGGCTTGAATTCTTTCATATTTGAATTGTGTTCTAGAGTTTTTGACCTAACTTTGAATTTTTGTTTTTGAGTTTGCTTTTGATTTTTCTTTGATGTTCTTTTCAGAATTGCCATAGGAAGTGCTTCCTTGAACAAATGAGGTTATCAAGATTTGTCCAAATTTCTTATTATTTTCAGGCTGATAACCTAGGCCATGCTTGGTAGGATTCACCCGAACTCCTAAAATAGCATCTAGGTTTTATTTGCCTTTAACAAATTTTGACAAGGTTTCCTTCTTGTCATTCAGTTCTTTCTGGACAGTCTTCAGTTCCTCTTGAATTACTTCCTTTTCCTTTTCGAGTTTTTCATTTTCATCTAACAAGATTTGTTTTTCTTTTTCAGTCAACTGACATCTTTCCTTAATGACATCAATTTGTTCATTCAAACACTCTTGTTCTTTTTTCATGTTCACAATTTCAACATTCAAAAGATTTATTTGTTCAGACTCTTGAGGATTGTGCAATATGCTGTTTATCTTCTTTTTCAAGGTTTTATTTTCAGATTTCAGTTCACACAATTTTTCAAACAAAGCAGCATATGCTTCTTCCCAATCATCAATTGTAAAGTCTTCAAAAGAAGAACTTACCTCAGTGTTTCTTCATGTCTAGCCATGAGACATGTCACTTCTTCCTCATCAGATTCATCTTCTTCCTGTTCTTCCTCATCTTCATCAGACCATGCGGCCAGCATTGCCCTTGTCTTTTTAAACATTTGATTCTTCAATTTCCTCTTCAAATTAGGACACTCCCCTCTCATGTGTCCTGGTTTCCTACACTCATAACAAATAATATCAGTCTTTTTGTTGGTTTCCACCTTTTTGTTGAAATCATTTTTCTTTAAGGCTTCCTTTTTGATGAAGGGTTTGAGCTTACCTTTCCCTTTCTTTCTCAGAAATCTTTTGAATTGCCTTGTCATTAAGGCCAATTCTTCATCATTCTCTTCATCAGAAGATTCATCATTTTCATCAGATTGGTCAGAAACAATTTTTGAGCTGGAGGAAGCCTTTAAAGTAATAGGTTTCTTTGATGCAATTACAGATGCATTTCTTTTCAAATTGATTTCATAGGTCATGAGTGAACCTATTAACTCATCTAGCTGCATGGTTGACAATTTTTTTGAATCCTCAATTATTGTGGCCTTTGTGTGCCAAGCTGATGGAAGTGATCTAAGGACTTTCCTAACAAGGTCACTATTTGAATAGTCCTTTCCTAGACCTCTAAGACCATTTACCAAAAGCATAAATCTAGCAAACATTTCAGAAATGGTCTCATCACTCTTCATTCTGAACATTTCATATTTTGAGACAAAGATACTTGCCTTGGTCTCTCTTACCTCAGAAGTTCCCTCATAGATGAGCTGGAGCTTATCCCACATCTCCTTAGCAGACTTACATGAGGAAACTCTAGAGTACTCCTTGGGATGGATGGCACATTGCATCATGTTCATGGCACTCTAGCTTAATGTTGATTTCTTGATCTGGTCCTTGGTCCATACACTTTCATCTGGTCCCTTGTCAACAATCTTCCAGAGTTCATAGTTCTGTGCTCTTAGGAACACTTGCATCATGTTTTTCCAATAATCATAATTAGATCTATTGAAAAAGGAGGCCTAGTAACTGAATGACCCTCAGCAATAAACCCCTTGGTGTTTTCCATAGCAATAGACTCTTGATCGTTAGATCAAACACTTTCAGTGCAATGAGAACCCGCTCTGATACCAAATGAAATGTTGCGGAAAAACTGCTATGAAGAAATCTAGAAGGGGGGGGGGGTTGAATAGATTTCACTGAATTTTAAAATTCACTCTATTAGACTATTGAGAAATCGAATTAAGAATTGAATCTAAAGCTTATTCACAATTCTGTGCAACTTAGACAAGTTAGATGGTGAAATACTAACGAGCCTATCAAGCATCTACTGCAATATACAATCAAACCACAAGAACAGAGAGATTTAGGGTGGTTCGGATTACACAACAGTGTATCCTACATCTACCATCCACACACACACACAAATGTGGCTTATCTTGCCGGTTAAGAAAAGATACACCACAACACACACACTGTGAGATTCAGAAATCTCAAAAACCACCACACACATGAAATTGGGCGCAAGGATTGCACCAATTTCACAACACAAACTTCAATAGAGTAAGTTTGAAACGAAGAACCAGTCAGAACAATTGAAAACCAAGTTGAAGATGACTGGCTCGAAGGTCCCTGTTTCTGCTTCAAGAAAGGGGACCAGCTCTTCTGCTTCAGCTCCAGGAAGAAGACTCTGATGGCTCAAAATTTTTCTTCAATTGGATCATCCAAGGTGCTCAGACCTTTGTTCCTTCAGATCTGGGAGCAATTCGGCAGGATGAGATCTTCTTCAGAAGTCAGCTGGAACACTCTGGAGTCTGGAAGAGCAGATGTGTGTTCTGATGGATGATTCTCTAAAAGCCAAGTGGATAGGGGTTATTTATAGCCCCATGGATCCACAAAATATCTTGGGAATTAGGAGCATCGAAATTCCCACCCAAAAACCCCTTACCAAAGTCATCCACGTGACTTGGTAATTTCAGATCTGGAGAATTGTCCGAGCTGTGTCGACACAACATAGCTATGTGTCGACACACAGGGTCCTGGCTGCGAAATAGACTTCTGGGACAGTGAACTAGTGTCGACACCACAGAGCACTGTGTTGACACCACTGGCATGTCTTCAGAATCCTTCTTCTGGGATAGTGAACTAGTGTCGACACCACAGGGCACTGTGTCGACACCACTGGCATGTCTTCAGAATCCTTCTTCTGGGACAGTGAACTAGTGTCGACACCACATGGCACTGTGTCGACACCACTGGCATGTCTGTCCTTTTCTTTGAGCTATACATGAAAGAAACATTGTGAGATATAAATTTAAGCATGATAAACATGATTTCAATATATTCATGAATCATATTTAGACGTCATCAAAATAAGAGATCCAACAAAAATTATCTTTGAAAAGATCTGAAATATTTATACAAATTGGTCTTTTGCTTTTTGTCAGAAGTTCAGTTCTCTTTTGTTCAGCAGTTGTCTTGCAGTAAATGCTATCAGCCGCATGGGGCATCTAACAGAGGCTCACCTACCACTGTCAGAACCTCACCTTACTTTCTGATGCAACTATATGTCTGCCTTTTATTGCACTGAACATCTGTCTATCTGAGGTTTTTATGCTTTACATATATTTCTGACTCACCTACCTTAGAAAGTATAGATGTATCTTTTCTTTTGTTTTGTCCTTTATTGCAGAACATTTATTAAGCATGTTTTTAGCATGGAGTTTCACAAAACATTAAATATAGTTTGTCCTTCAAGCTGTGAAGCCTCAAACATAGTTTGAAGCCGTTGGAAAGCCAAAAAGCTGAAGGACTATTGGATAACAAAATCTCAACAGCATTTACATCCAAAGGATAAAAGGTCACTCCTCAAACGGCTAGTTCTCCAACAGATAGCTTCAAATGGAAACTAAAAGAATTCTGAAGCATATATAGAAGCTGAAGTTTTGAACAAGAAATACACTTCGACAGTTAGACCAACTAGCAACACATTCAATTCACACCTGCATTCGGCTAGCAAGAGCCTTCACAAGCCTTCTACTGAGCTGAAAGATAGAGAGCTTCCACAGTCTACTGTGTTTGCTCATTCTTGTGAGCAGGCACACTAGTCTTTCATTTCTATCTGTGGAACCCACAAGAGGTTTGTTTTTGTAGTGCCCCTCTTGTGAAGGGAAGACCTTTTTAAAGGTAGTCTATGTACCCCTGTTAAGGGAAGACTTGCTTGGGAGAAAGTGGGCTTATAATACCTCTCAAGGGTGAAAGAAGGCCAAGTATTCTTAGCAGTTAGTGAAATCTCAAGTGATTTCCTTGAGGACTGGACGTAGAACTTCCATGTGGGAAGGGCCGAACCAGGATAAAACTTCTTGTGCATCTGTGTGATTGTTTCCGCCAACTTACACTTGTTTCACACATTACACTAAACGCTAACAATTTTATTTAGTGTTGACTAATTTCAAATAAAAGTTTTAAAGCACAAGAATTCCTATTCACCCCCCTCTAGGACATCATTAGTGCCATCTCGATCCAACAGCGGGGGTACCAATGTTCCCCTTTCATATAGTTATCATTCCAGCATCGGCATGGCACCTTATGAGGCTCTGTATGGACGATCGTGTCGTACTCCTCTTGACTAGTTTGAGGTTGGTGAGCGTGCTGCCACCGGGCCAGAGTTGGTTCAGCAGTCAGTGGAGGTAGTGCAGCTTGTCAGGCAGAGGCTTCAGACAACACAAAGTTGGCAGAAGAGTTATGCAGATTAGCACAGATGACCACTTGAGTTTCAGGTTGGGGATCACATGTTTGTTAGAGTGTCCCCTATGAAAGGGGTGATGAGGAGAAGAGAACAATCACAAGGGGAAGAGAACTCACTAAAGAAGTACAAAAACTACTCACGCATTATGTCCTCCCTCTCCCCAGGTCGACTCGCTGCCCGAGTGTCACTGCTACGCTACACGAACTAGTAGGATCACTTTGTTCCTCAGCCTCTAAACTAGGAGATCCTCAATGCATAGCAGAAACTCTGGCACTGTCAACACAGGTGTCACCTCAGCCCACTCTGAACTCGAAAGGATGTGCGACTGATCTACAAGATACCTCCGCAACATCGACACATGAAATACATCGTGGACCGCTGCCAGCTCTGACAGTAATTGAAGCTGGTATGCCAGGCCTCCCACACGCTAAGTGATGGTGAAGGGTCCGATATAGGGGGGAAGGCTGTAAGGCCATGGGTTTTATTGGACCTTTCAGAATAGTGTTGGTTGACATCAAGAGGGCTTGATGTCAACAGTGGGTTGACGACAGAAGGGTGTGCCATCTACTCAGTCTTGAGAGCAAGCGATGTTGCCATCTACCAGTGTTTCTAGAATTTTTCGTGTCTTGAACTTGACGGCAATCAATGTTGACGTCAAGTTCCTGGCAGTGCAGTTGACGGCACCAAGGTTGATGTCAATTTGCCCAACCTATTTTTTTAATGGCGACCTGAGGATCCTCATTCCACCTTCTTCCCCTCTTTTCACCCACCACCTTCACCTCTCTCCTTCTCCACCTCTTCCGGCAGCCGATGGGAGCTCATAGGGAGGTCGTGGTGTCCGTGGCGGCTTTGGATTGGGCGAGAAGACGGCGGATTTGGGAGATTTACCACGCAGGGTGTGCATGGTCATCGATGAGATTTGAGGTTTTTCTTGAGGTTTTTTGGCGTTTTGAGGTAGGGATCCGACCCCTGAACCCTTCTTGACTTTGTTGTGAGCATGAAATGCATGCGATTTGTGTGTAAATATAGGTTTTGGGGAGGGTTTCTCCATGTTGGGTCTTGAGAGTGTAGTCGCCGATCCAAGCGTTGGATCGTTGTTTTTTGGCCTTATACTGGTGTAGTTTGATGAGGGGAAGCGTTTCCCATCATCAGATCGTAAGTTTTTGGGTTGGATCATCCTTGGGAGCTTCCTAGGGCCTTATCAGTTGCTGGAAGCTAAAGAACTTGATGCTAAGGGTGGTTGACATCAAGCTCTTCAGGAGGAACTTGACGGCAAGATACCTTGCCGTCAAGATGAGGTTAACATCAAGTGTTGCGCCATTTACTCGGAGTTATCAACCCCACACGTAGGTCCCAACAGTGAGCCCATTTGTGTAAGTGAGGCCTGGACACGCGGTGTCTGCCTCCTAGCATGGTGTGCCAGACATCGAGAGCGTCTTCGTCTGTGCACGTGTAGTGATTTGTCGTGCTTGTGCTTGTGTTGTGCTTTTCTCGAGCGTTGAGCATGGCTCCGTCTGGATGACTGGCGTTGAGCAATTCTGCTAGTGAGCCTGGACGTTGAGTGCGACTCCATCTAGTGCATGCCCCTTCTGGTGGTTATGAACCCGTTTCCATGGGGCCCCTTCTCTACCATTTGAGTCTGACGTAGGGGAAAATCGGTTGAAGACCAGACGTGAGGGAAAGCGTCTAAGTGTGCACATGAGGCTAGAGTTTGAGGACTCTATGGTGTCGAGGCGCCAAGCCATATGCCCTAGTTGGTCCTACCTTCTTGTGTGGGTGTGTTGTGAGTGCTGTTGTGTTTTGTTGGGTGCTGTTGAGCCTCTGAGGCTCCAACCTTTTGACCTGCTCCTACGAGGAGTTGGGCGTCACACCACTGTTGAACCACTCCTGCATTGTACCCTTATATTTTGATGATAACAAAATTTATGATTAATTAATTATTATTAAAAAATTTAATATCATGTTTTTTCTTAATAAATATAAATTTATGTGATTAATTAAATATTAAATATATTTAATACCATGTTTTTCTAATAATAAATTAAATATCATGTTTTTCTAATAAATATAAATTTATGACATTATGGTCGTGTGATTTGCACTAAAAAGATAAATCGATGTCCATTCAATATACATCGATTTCAGTTCACAAAGTGCCATAAGAATTCACTCTCATAAGGATTCGCTCTCACATCGATTTGCTCTCATAAGGATTCACTCTCATAAGGATTTGCTCTCATAAGGATTCGCTCTCACATCGATTCACTCTCATATCGATTCACTCTCATATCGATTCGCTCTCATAAGGATTCACTCTCATAAGGATTCGCTCTCATAAGGATTCGCTCTCACATTGATTCACTCTTATATCGATTCACTCTCATAAGGATTCGCTCTCATAAGGATTCACTCTCACATCGATTCACTCTCATATCGATTCGCTCTCATAAGGATTCACTTTCACATCGATTTGCTCTCATAAGGATTCGCTCTCATAAGGATTCACTCTCATAAGGATTCACTCTCATAAGGATTTGATAAGTGACTCTCACATGGATTTGCTCTCACATGGATTTGCTCTCATAAGGATTTGATAAGTGAAACATGGATTCACTTGAAAACATGGATTTGGTCACTCAAACATGGATTCACTTGTAAAAACATGGATTTGGTCACTCAAACATGGATTTCATAAGTGAAACATGGATTTAGTCACTCAAACATGGATTTGCTTGTAAAAACATAGATTTGGTCACTCAAACAGGGATTTCATAAGTGAAACATGGATTTGGTCACTCAAACATAGATTCGATCATTTAAACATATATTTCCTTTATATTTCAAAATGTTTTTTTGGCATCTAGTGAAAAAGTCAAATATTTTTGATTTGCGTAACAGGAGATCTTTTTGCTTATCTCTCTAGATCTCTTTTCCTGCCAACAAAAAGGTGGTCACTTACTACTTCTAGGTGGAAACAGGAAACATAGCGGTATGACCCTCTTTGATAGAAACACTCTTGTATCTAAACACTTTCTTCTATGCTTGTAGATCTCGTAGACCACAAATTATCAGAAGAAAGAGAAGATGAGCAATGGCTAGAACTCCAACGGATTTATTCAAAGCTGCTCATATAAAAGATGAAGCATGGCTGAAGAACAAATATAGTTTTCCTGAAGATCTTTGAAGGAGTGTACAACCAGTGAGGAACCTGAATGCCACATACACTTAAAGGAAAAGAGAGAAAGAGCCTGAGCCAAGAAGAAGTGTTCAAGCAACTGAAGCACTCAAGCATTCAAGCTCCTTCTCCTCTCTTCTCTCTCTCTGTGTGTGCATCTTTGTAATCTGGGGGAGAGAGTCTTTTTGCTGAGAGTTTCTTTTAGTTGGTTTTCATCTGTTCCAACTCTCAACATTGTTCTTTCTTTTATAAGAAAGACTTCTATGTAGCTGTAGGACTGTATACAGTGTAGAACCTAGCTAGGGGTTTGTGTCTAGCAGAACCACACTGGGGTTTGTACCAGGAGGTTGGCTTTTTGACTTGTAAAAGAAGTCGGCTGCCTTCTTGCCCCAAAAAGAGAAGAAGACCAGCTGGGGTGCTGGGTGTTGTATTGTCCTTGAGGGGGACTGTACCCTTGGTTAGTGAAATCACAAGAGTTGCTTGGGGACTGGACGTAGGACTTCCATGTGGGAAGGGCCGAACCAAGATAAATTCCTTGTGTCCTTTGTGTGATTGTTTATTTGCTTCCGCACTGCTACTCTTTATTACACTTAACTAACCAAATTTTTAAGTGATAATTTTCTGTGTGTAAGTTTCTATTTCAGATTTCAGAAAAATCTATTCACCCCCCTCTAGGTTAGCTTGCTGCCGTACCAAAAGGGCCAAAAAATGGTATCAGAGCGAGGTTCTCTGATCATTCAAGAAGATCCAACGATCTTAGAGAAGATCCATGGCAGCTCAAGGATATGCTGAAGGTCAATCAGTCACCAGACCTCCATTCTTTGATGGAGAGGACTACCAATATTGAAAGATGCGAATGGAATGCTTCATTCGAGGCACAGACTTTGATTTGTGGCAGGTAATAGAGGTAGGTGATTACATTGTTACTCCTGCTGCTGGCACTACTACCATTACTGCAGCGGATAAAAATAAATTATCATTAAATTTTAAAGCTAAGAACTACTTATGTTGTGCTTTATCCAAAAAGGAATTTAGTAGAGTTTCTGCATGTAAATCTGCAAAAGAAATGTGGGATAAACTGCAGATAACTTATGAAGGAACAGATAAAGTGAAACAAACTAGGATAGATATTCTTGTTTCACAATACAAACAATTTAAAATACTTCCAAACGAAAACATTACTACTATGTATAATAGATTTCAAGCATAGTAGTAGGTTTAAATTCTCTTGGTAAAACTCTTTCTAATGAGGAAACCGTTAGAAAGATACTTAGGTCTTTAACACTTTCCTGGACACCTAAAGTAACCGCTATTAAAGAAGCCCATGATTTAACCAAACTTTCTATTGATAACTTAATAGGTTCTCTCATGGCACATGAAATTAATATGGAGCGACTATCTGAAAGCTTATGTAAGAAAAAATTTACTAATGCTCTCAAAGTTGCAGCTACTCCTTCCACCTCTTCCTCTTCTTCTGGTTCAAAAGATGCAGATTCTGAAGACAGTTGTAAGGCCCTTGAAATTCACCTTGTTTGTTAAGTATATGTATGTGCGTATAAGTGTATACTATTGATGTATGATTATTAGGTATAAGTATTTATTGATATAAATTGTATGGATGAGTATTGTTGAAATGTACTTAGTGTATTTAAGTATATATATATATATATATATATATATCTATATATATATATAGTATATATATATATATATATATATATATATAGTGTGTAGTATTATAAATTCTGCAGAATTAAAGTAAGTTTTGTCGGCCAGTCGGCGTCCACATGGGCTGACGCTGACAAGGGGTAGGCGGCAACATCGATGGACGCCCATTTCTGGATAGGCGACCATGGATATGGACGCCAATATCCCAGATTTGTTACGTTTTCAGATCCGGAAACGCCTCCGGAAATTGAGCCTCTTGATTAGGAAACCCTTCCCAACGGCTCTGAGACTTGCCCCAGTAACCTATCCGACCCCAACCCTTTATAATATTCAGATTTCGGCCAGATCCATCCCTTTGGCTCTTGAGTAAAAAAAAACCTCTCTTTTCTGTGCAAAAACCCTAACTTGAATCTGAAAGATCCGGCTTCGGGAGGCTTCGTCTGGCGATCTGCATCAACTGGTGTCGACCTTGAACATCCGGGAACGACTCCCCACGCTGGTGTGCTGTGAAGATCATCAGAAGATCCGAAGAAGGAGAGATTTGGAGACTCTTTGGCACAGGCCGAGGAGGGCTTCTCCGGCTTAAATCATCGTCGGTAGATTTTACAGAAGGCAAGTACCCCATACACATTAACCCTACATGTGTCTAGTATGTCCCAGGATTTTCTCAGATTTTTCTCGTGTCCTGGAACCCCCTGTTCAAGTGATTTATTGGCTTTCAGTCTGTGTTCTGCAGATAAGATATTAACGGCAAGATCCCTTGCCACTAATATCATGTGTTGATGGCATCATCTAATGCCGTTAACCTATAGACGGCCACCCCTTGCCGTCGAGTTCTTCAGACTGCAACAGTGAGCAAGTCTGTCCTTATATGAACTAATTTTCGAGTTTTTCCGCATGAGGATATACGGTAAAAATTTTATATGATATTTAAATATATGTTTGGTTGTACTGTGAGTTTTGTGCATTTTTGTAATGTTCACTAATTATTAGAATTTTTGGAATGTGTTACCAATAGAATGTAAATTCTTGGAAAATGTCGTTTATGAATTATGTGTAGAAATTTAGTGTCATAAATTTTCTGTACATTGTTCATAAGATCTGATGCATGATATAAAAATTTGAGCAATTTATAATATCTGTACAGTTTATTAAATTTTCTAGACTGAAAAATAGTTAACATGTCTATTCAATGCATAAAAGCTAAGAATTTTTGCGAAACTAGTTAAATCCCTGAATTTTGTGATAGAATTTGTACTGTTAGTATTCATGTATGAAATAAATTGTGAATCCGAATAATGAAAAATGGTATCAGTTTGACTATTTTTACTATTGATATCATCACTGTTAGAATTTTCAGAAAATATGTGTAACTCAGAAAAATGCAAAATTTGGTATGCATGATAGTTAAACTATGATGAATTTCTGGTTAAATTTCTGTACTGAACAGATGACAGTAGCTATATAAACTTGTTTTATGTTAAGTATTAATGGTTAATACATGCTAATATGATAAATGTTTAATTATGCAAAAATTTCAGCATGATTAGGATTGTTGTAAAAATCTGATTAATACTGAAAACAGTAGTACCATGCTAGGTAATACTGAAGAATGTAAATGTGTGAACATGAGATGAATGTGTGATTATGTTGTGTTTAGAATGTGTTAAAATTGAGAAAATGTATTAATGTGCCAATGTGTGACACTGCTACCTTAGAGGGCTGAGGAACTGTACTGTGGTAAAGTCCCCACGGGAAAGTTCAAAGTGTGTGATGTCCCATGGGCATTGGGATTAAATCCTGGAGGCGAACAAGTATCGCTGGTTAGGGTGGAGAGTGCTTCTCCCGGTTCTGCGCAGTAACTAAGATTGATCACTGGAATGCCTAGGTGATTGATATGTGATGTGATCAGTGTGTGTCCTTCTAAAGTGGTTTGGGCTATGTGTCACGGCATTAAGTGAAAGTGAAATTGTGTTTAAGTGAAAGTGAAAATGTGTAAATTGTGAACCTGTGTAAGTGAATATGTATTCATAAAATTTTTATGAAAGCATGCAAAATGATAAGTTTCTTATGAGTGTGACATGATAGTAGTAAAACAACGAGCTTTTCACTAATATGAATATGTTATCTATGTGTACAATTGCCTTAGAATTCATGTTAAATTAATTGTTATGAAATGTGTAAATATTGTGTAAAATGACCAACATGTGGCTTATGAATGAAATCAGTTTAGCATAGTGAAAAGTGTAGAAATCATGTGATAGGATTTGCTTATTGTATATAAAAACCAAATCCTCTGTGAAAAATGTGTAGAAATCATGAATAGACTTTTATTTGAGAAATTGTCACTTCCATGCATTATGTGTAAATGATGTAGCTTAAGAGTATGGATATTACTCGATGCATGTATGTTTAGTGTGCTGGTGTTACTTGTTGAGTTCTTTTGAACTCATTCTTGCTTCGGCGTACAGGTGCAGACGTTTCTACTTCTTCCGAGGAGATCGTTAGGAGCGACTCGGAGCGAGAGTAGGAGAGAGTGTTGTGGAGTTAGCATTGTACTTTTCCATTAATTCATAGTATGTAATAAAGACTCTGCGTAGTCTCATGTGGACAATGTATTTGTTGTATTTCAGTTATGAATAGTTAGCTCTCTTTCCTTCTATACGGACTGTGGATAGAATGTGGATGATGGAATAAAATTTCTTTTCAGTTCTTTAAATTCCGCTGTCATGAGATATAATATATATTTGTGTATGTTTCAGCCTATCGTACTAGTGTTGGGTAAATGTCCCACTGTAATGATACCTTTTATATCGACGTGGGTTGGTGGAACCGTACCGATATGAGAGGGTCGTTACAACAGTGATGTAGATGATGTACTGTCCAAGCTTCAAAAAATTCTTAAGAAGAAGAAAAATGGATCAAGAAGGATTCAAAAGAAAGAGGGAAAGGAAAAAGAACCAGTCTACTATGAAAACCTGGACATCTAAGACCAGATTGTCCTAGACTAAAGAAGACTGGTCAACCAGAAAAGTCTAAGAAGCAGCACAAGAAATTCAAAAGAAAAGCTATGGCAGTTGCTTGGGAAAATGAAGAGACCACTAGCTCAGAATCAGAGAAAGAGCAAGAAAGTCTAGCCCTCATGGTAGGACTAGATGAGGTAAATTCTGACCCATTTTTTGATTCATGCACTGATTCAGGGTCAGAGTCTGAAGACTTAGAAGAAGTCTTTAATGAACTATATGAAAAATATAAAGATGTTGTAAAAGAATTAAAAAATCTGAAAAACAACATCACTTGCTTAGATAACACCAATTCTGATCTTAAATCCAAAATGGGACAATTAGAAAAACAATTAAAGGAAAGTAAAGATAATATTCATCTCTTGAATGAAAACTTAAAAAAAAAACAAAGAAAAATTAGAGTTAGAAGAAAAATTAAAAACTCTAACTGAAGAAAATCTGTATTTAAAAGAATCAGTTAGAAAATTAACTAAAGGGAAAACATCTTTAGCCCTATGCTTAAAAGGATCAAAATCTAGAAATAACAAACAAGGGCTTGGATACATGCCTCCGGAAAAAGGAAAATAAGCCATAATTTCAGAAAAATATCCATTACCAAAATTTGTAAAAGAAACCAAGATGCCTCAGAAAAAGGCCCCTGTAAAGGAAAAGGTTTCCAAAAATTATGTTCTAAACAGTCATTACAAAGATAATAAGAACGACAAAATAATTTATATTCATTGTTGTTCTCATTGCAATAAATTAGGACACACAGTAAACACCTGCACAACAAGGCACCTAGTATGGATCCCGAAAGGATATTTTTATGCATCTAACCATCAAGGACCCAAAAAGATTTGGGTGCCTACTTCTGAGTAGTTTATTTGCAGGATAGCCTTGGAGCATCAGGAACAAAGGATGCTCAAGGCACTGATGACTGCCAGCTCTTCATCCAACTCATATCTGAAGAGGGAGTAGTCACCTATTTATTTTTTAAATTATAATATTACTAACAACTATTTGCAAGTCTCATTCAGGTGGAGTCTCTCATTCACGGGGAGCACAGACTAAGGGGGAGTTATTCATTAATGTCAATTATTGTTGAACCCCTTAATGGTAAGAAATTTTCATAAAGAGGAGAGAATGCACGGTAAGATCCTTCCTTTTTGGTTAGTGACAAAAAGGGGGAGAGTATGCATGGTATGCATTATCCATGATTTTTTGTATTTTCTATGCTTTAAGTATTTTTGTCAAAAATTCTCATAAATTTTGTCATCACCAAAAAGGGGGAGATTGTTGAACCACTCATGTATTTTACCCTTATATTTTGATGATAACAAAATTTATGATTAATTAATTATTATTAAAAATATTTAATATCATGTTTTTCTTAATAAATATAAATTTATGTGATTAATTAAATATTAAATATATTTAATACCATGTTTTTCTAATAATAAATTAAATATCATGTTTTTCTAATAAATATAAATTTATGACATTATTGTCGTGTGATTTGCACTAAAAAGATAAATCGATGTCCATTCAATATACATCGATTTTAGTTCACAAAGTGCCATAAGGATTCGCTCATAAGGATTCGCTCTCATAAGGATTCGCTCTCACATCGATTTGCTCTCATAAGGATTCGCTCTTAAAAGGATTCGCTCTCATAAGGATTCTCTCTCACATTGATTCACTCTCATATCGATTCGCTCTCATAAGGATTTGCTCTCACATCGATTCACTCTCATATCGATTCACTCTCATAAGGATTCACTCTCATAAGGATTCGCTCTCATAAGGATTCGCTTTCACATTGATTCACTCTTATATCGATTCACTCACATAAGGATTCGCTCTCATAGGGATTCGCTCTCACATCGATTCACTCTCATATCGATTCGCTCTCATAAGGATTCGCTCTCACATCGATTTGCTCTCATAAGGATTCGCTCTCATAAGGATTCGCTCTCATAAGGATTCACTCTCATAAGGATTCACTCTCATAAAGATTTCATAAGTGACTCTCACATGGATTTGCTCTCACATGGATTTACTCTCATAAGGATTTGATAAGTAAAACATGGATTCACTTAAAAACATGGATTTGGTCACTCAAACATGGATTCACTTGTAAAAACATGGATTTGGTCACTCAAACATGGATTTCATAAGTGAAACATGGATTTGGTCACTCAAACAGGGATTTCATAAGTGAAACATGGATTTGGTCACTTAAACATAGATTCGATCATTTAAACATATATTTCCTTTATATTTCAAAATGTTTTTTGGCATCTAGTGAAAAAGTCAAATATTTTTGATTTGCGTAATCTTCTATCTTTCTGACAGGAGATCTTTTTGCTTATCTCTCTCGATCTCTTTTCCTGCCAACAAAAAGGTGGTCACTTACTACTTCTAGGTGGCAATAGGAAACATAGAGGTATGAACCTTTTTGACAGAAACACTCTTTTATCTAAACACTTTCTTCTATGCTTGCAGACCTCGTAGACCACAAATTATCAGAAGAAAGAGAAGATGAGCAACGGCTAGAACTCCAACGGATTTATTCAAAGCTGCTCATATAAAAGATGAAGCATGGCTGAAGAACAAATATAGCTTTCCTGAAGATCTTTGAAGGAGTGTACAACCAGTGAGGAACCTGAATGCCACATACACTCAAAGGAAAAGAGAGAAAGAGCCTGAGCCAAGAAGAAGTGTTCAAGTAACTGAAGCACTCAAGCATTCAAGCTCCTTCTCTTCTCTTCTCTCTCTCTCTCTCTCTGTGTGCATCTTTGTAATCTGGGGGAGAGAGTCTTTTCGCTGAGAGTTTCTTTTAGTTGGTTTTCATCTGTTCCAACTCTCAGCATTGTTCTTTCTTTTATAAGAAAGACTTCTGTCCAGCTGTAGGAGTTTATATAGTGTAGAACCTAGCTAGGGGTTTGTGTCTAGCAGAACCACACTAGGGTTTGTACCAGGAGGTTGGCTTCTTGACTTGTAAAGAAGTGGGTAGCCTTCTTGCCCGGGAAAGAGAAGAAGACCAACTGGGGTGCTGGGTGTTGTATTGTCCTTGAGGGGGACTGTACCCTTGGTTAGTGAAATCCCAAGAGTTGCTTGGGGACTGGACGTAGGACTTCCATGTGGGAAGGGCCGAACCAGGATAAATTTCTTGTGTCCTTTGTGTGATTGTTTATTTGCTTCCGCACTACTACTCTTTATACACTTAACTAACCAAATTTTTAAGTGATAATTTTCTGTGTTTAAGTTTCTATTTTAGATTTCAGAAAAATCTATTCACCCCCTCTAGGTTAGCTTGCTGCCGTACCAAAAGGGCCAACAACCACTAGTTTCTATGTGATACGTGTAGTGTAGTTTACTTTCCTACACTTCTTTTTGTATTGTTTACCTGTGGGGGTTAGTGTCCCTACTGGGTCTCTTCTTGAGACTCACTCCCTTCCCTTTTAGGTGTTTCGTCGTCGGCTCCAGGTGTTAAGGAGCCGAGTCACTCCGGTGCTGGACCTACTTAGCTACTAAGAGTTGTACTCTTTTGTGTACGTACTTGTTGTACTCTTTAATTTTGTTGGATCTGCTTTAAGTTGTACCATGATATTGTGTGTGTATATATATATATATATATATATAGTGGTTTGTTTTAGTGTTTGTGGTTTACATATTTGATTATATATTCTCCTCAGACACTTCCTTTTAACCCTTCTGAGTTTCGACTCGTGGGTGGCGGTTTAGGGTTTGGGTTACTAGTGGGTAACTGGTAATTCAGATCCTGGGTTGTTATAGGGTGTACCAGTGTTCCCCTTTCATGAACTTTCCCACTCATCCCAAGACTTCCTTCATTTGCTTCTTTACTTTAATTATCTTTATTGAGTCCTTAATCAATCTTTTCCACTAATTTATCCTCATTTATTTGGGATTTAAAAATCCAGGTCGTTACACCCGCCCCCAGTTAAAAGAATTTGGTCCCCAAATTCATATGATCTACATATTAAGATCACTAAATGATCCTCAAATCTCCCCCACTTAAGATTTAGACCAGTAAGACATCCAATCCATGGTAAGGTATTACTTGGCACATACATGCACATATCCTTCATCAAAATATTACTCAATTCCATAGAAGATTCTTCAAAAGTACCAAGATTTACATGTTTCTTCTAAATGAGGTTACAAATCCAAAAATCAAAATGATTTTATCTGCTATGGACCATTTAGTTCTTCTATGCAGGTTCTTTTCCTTTCATTTGCGGGCAATCACAGATCCTGTGATCCACACCACAACACCGCAGGCAAGCTCCATTCTTTCTCCTACACTCTTAAATCTTGTGTCCCATTCGTCCACAATGGCAACACTTCCCTTCAGGTACACGAGCCAATTGTTTACCCTTCTTCTGAGGCTTCTTCTTTTGGGGTCTGTTACTATTATTGGTCTTCTTCTTTCTGGCTATAGGCTTGAAGTCCTTCTTAGTGGTTCTCAAAGCATTCTCTAGCAGTTGGGAAGCTCGTCGTAATGCCTTGGTTATCTTCTAAACTGACCTCAATCTGTCCATAAGTGTTGTGGATTGTTCCTCAGTCGTCATTAGTCTAAGTTCCTTCAAAATAAATTACTAAGATTGTTAGTTTCTCTTTCACTTCTTGAGGGACATTATGTGTCTAGTCCATGGCCTCCATCAAATCTCACCATTGCTTAGGACATCCCCCTTATAGCTAGGATAACCTACAATCTTTGGGTATCGAGGCCAGGTTTCCATTCTGGAATTGTAGCCCATACCTTATCCTATCTAGATTAACACCAATTTCTATCTCCAAGAAGTCTAGATTCTCACAACAAATTCCTAAAACTTAGGATTCAGGTTTTGGCTTTAGTACCCCCTAATGCATCTAGCATTAGGTTTATCTAAATCCATAAGGTGAAGTTCAAATAATAAGGTTGTAGCTCAAAGCATGTGCAGCTCCAGTAATGCTTCTTTATAAAGGAAATGGTCAGGTCTAGCACAAGGCTCCACCCACTCACTGGGTGCTAGCAAGGGACATACATATGGAACCTAAGTCCTCATGATAGAAGTTTTAGTTGTCCAGACTTAGATCCCATTTAGGATCAAAGGCCAAAGCTTGATGTCATTCCTAACCAACCAAGGTTCAAGGTTGAAACATTGATGCTACTCTTACCCAAATCCTAGAATTCAAGACTGACATTCTGATATCAGTCTCATCCTTCTAAAATTACAAGAGATATTTCTAATGTGATTTCTAACCTATCTTAGGATCAAGTGATAGATCTTAAATATTTCTTCATCAAATCCAAGATCATGGTTGGCATTCCAATATCTTTCCTATTCAGTCCTAGAATCCAAGAGTTAAAGTTCATATACTCCTATCTATCTATTTGATTCCCACATAAATATTTTCGATGACAAGATTTTTTGATATTTGTTTTTAGTAAAATATTTTCTGAAAAATTATAATGATCACACTCATGAAAATCTTATATGAAAGAGAAATTCAGAAAAATGATTGACGGAGTCTTATCAAAGATGTCGAAATCTATAATTTTAGGTAAAAAAAATTTATAGATTAACTTTTCAGTGGTACCATATAAATTATTATATGAAATTTTTTCTAAAAATCTTTTCTAACGTTAACTTTTATATTGAAACAAACAGACTGTAACTATCTTGGAGACTTAGAAGTGATAGAAAGGAGGTGCACTAATTATATATGACTAGTGGCAATTCCATTAATCCAAGGAACCAGCTGCATGCCGTAATCCTCATTACCAACATCAAACAAGTACACTCTCTTCACAGAGGGTGTTCACGCCAACTTAATTGCCTTCCTATATTAATATTTAATTATTCCTGGGCTCTTACCTTTAATTTACGGGCAACCACATCCGAACCTCTACAAGACCCAATAAGGATCCGCTAGGACCCGAGACCTTACAGCCCTCCCCCCTTAAGGAATTTTGCCCCCAAAATTCAAACAACATAAAGAAAGAAGACTCACCAAAGAGGTACGGAAACTGCTCGCGCATTTCGTCCTCTCGCTCCCATGTCGACTCACCATCTGAATGCCGCTGCCACACAACACAAACTAAAGGGATTGCCTTGTTCCTCAACCTCTGAACTCGGCGATCCTCAATATGCAACGAAAACTCTGGTACTGTCAACACTGGAATCACCTCAGACCACTCTGTACTCGGGAGAACGTGAGACTCGTCAGAAAGGTACCTCCGAAGCATCGACACGTGGAACACATTGTGGACTGCTGCCAACTCTGACGGAAGCTCAAGTCTATATGCTAAACCTCCGACATGCTCAGTAATGGTGAAAGGTCCAATAAAGCGGGGACTCAACTTTCCACACCTACCGAACCTCACCACTCCTTTCATAGGAGACACACGAACAAACACCTGGTCTCCTACCTGAAACTCGAGCGGTCGTCTGCGCTGATCTGCATAACTCTTCTGTCGACTCTGAGCTGACTGAAGCCTCTGCCTCACAAGCTGAACTACCTCAACTGCCTGCTGTACTAACTCTGGCCCCGTGACAATCTGTTCGCCAACCTCGAACCAGTCTAGAGGAGTGCGACACGGTCGTCCGTACAAAGCCTCATATGGTGCCATACCGATACTGGAGTGATAGCTATTATTATATGCGAACTCGACCAACGGCAAGTGAACTGTCCACGATCCCTGCCACTCCAGACAACAAGCTCTAAGCATGTCCTCTAAAGTCTGGATAGTCCGCTCTGACTGACCATTTGACTGAGGGTGGTAGGAGGAACTAAAAGCCAACTCTGTCCCCAAAGCCCTCTGGAAACTGCGCCAGAACCCAGAAGTAAAGTGAGGATCCCTATCTGACACAATAGAGATCGACACTCCGTGCAAAGGAACGATCCACTATACGTACAACGTGGCCAACCTACTCACACCCCAACTAGTCCTGACAGGCAAGAATCTAGCAGTCTTCGTCAATCTGTCCACAAGAACCCAAATGCTGTCAAAACCTCCAGCTGTCCGCGACAAACCACAAACAAAGTCGGTCGTCACATGGTCCCACTTCCACATAGGAATCTCTAATGGCTGCACAAGTCCTCCTGGACGCTGATGTTCGGCCTTCACCTGCTGGCAGACCAAACACCTAGCAACAAAAGCCGCTATGTCTCTCTTCATCCCAGGCCACCAAAATTGACGTCTCAACCTGTGATACATTTTGGTCGACCTTGGATGAATCGAGTACCTGGAACCATGTGCCTCCTGTAACACAATTCTCCTGACAGACTCCTCAACAGGAACATAGAGTCTATCTCGGAACCTAACAATCCCGTCCTCGCGAAGCTCAACCTCTGGAAGAAGTAACACACTGTGCAACTCGGGATCTGCTCCCTGATCTTCAATAACCTGTCTCACAACGGCGGGAGCCGCCAACAAATTGCCCAACACACACAGTCGACGACTGGACGAAACTCGGAAAGACCCTTCTGCTGCAGACTGCCACAACTGCCACTCCCTTAGCATCAGATGACTCATCTATGCTTTCCTACTCAAAGCATCTGCAACTACATTCGCTTTTCCAGGCTTATACTCAATGCTAAAATCATAGTCTTTCAGATATTCCATCCATCGACACTGCCTCATATTCAGATCCCTCTGAGAAAACACATACCTCAAGCTCTGGTGGTCGGTACGGACTACAAAACTCACTCCGTACAGGTAAAGACGCCAAATCCTCAAAGCAAATACCACAGCTGCAAGCTCTAGGTCATGAGTTAGGTAACTCTCCTTGTGGGGCTTAAGCTGACGAGATGCATAAGCCACCACCCGGCCTTGCTACATCAAAACCGCACCCAGACCAACACCTGAAGCGTCTATGCAAACCTCAAAACCCTCCTCACCTGAAGGTAACGCAAGGACTGGCGCTGATGTAAGCAGTCGTTTCAACTCTATGAAGCTCTGCTTACACTGCTCCGACCACAAAAATGGAACCCCCTTTCTCGTCAACCGAGTCAAGGGTGCAGCAACCTGAGAAAAGTCCCGAACAAACCTACAGTAGTAACCTACCAAGCCCAAAAAACTACGAATCTCAGACACAGTCCTGGGACTCTCCCACTGCAAAACTACCTCGACCTTCGCTGGATCCACAGAAACTCCCTCACCTGAGATCACGTGCCCCAAAAAGTGAACCTGTTGTAGCCAAAACTCACACTTACTAAGTTTGGCATACAACTGGTGCTCTCGCAAGGTCTGCAACACGATCCTCAGGTGCTCGGCGTGCTCCTCCTCCGAAGCGGAGTACACCAGAATGTCGTCAACAAACACTACGACAAACTGGTCCAAGAACTGGTGGAACACCCGGTGCATCAGATCCATGAAGGCCGCTGGTGCATTGGTGAGCCCAAACGGCATCACCAAAAACTCAAAATGTCCATACCTGGTCCGAAAAGCAGTCCTCTCAATGTCAGAGTCTCTAATCCGTAACTAATAGTAGCCCTACCTCAGGTCAATCTTCGAAAAGACATGAGCAGACTGAAGCTGATCAAAGAGATCGTCAATCCTAGGCAATGGATACCTATTCTTGATGGTCACTTGGTTCAGCTTCCTATAATCAATACACAATCTCAGGCTACCATCCTTCTTCCGGACAAACAAAATAGGCGATCCCCAAGGAGAAAAGCTAGGACGAATATAGCCCTTCTCCAATAGCTCCTCAAGCTGCCTCTTCAGCTCCCTCAACTCTGCTGGTGCGATACGGTACGGTGCCTGTGCAAATGGTACAGTGCCAGGAACCAACTCAACAGTAAACTCAATCTCTCTCTCTGGAGGTAGACCAGGTAACTCTTCCGAAAAAACATCCGGAAACTCACTCACTACGGGAATGTCCCCCACTCCCGAGGTAACCTGGTCAAGGGTCATTGCAGAAACTAGAAACCCTGACAACCAGAGGCAAGCAACCTCCCCACCCTCAAAGCAGAAACTAAAAAGCGAGAAGTAAGAGGTACGATACCCTGGAAATAGAACGTCGCTTCCCCAGGTATCCGCAAGTGCACCCTCTTCTTTTGGCAATCCATCACTGCACCATACCGCTCTAACCAGTCCATACCCAAAATCACATCATAATCCTGCAATGCAAAGCAAACAAGCGAGCTGACAACCACTGATCCTGCAACTGCACAGGTACCTCCTCGAGACAGTAGGACGTAAGGACAAAGTCCCCTATCGGAAACTCTACTGCTAGCTCAATAGACTCTCCTGTACTCAACTCTCCAAGGGAGTCTAAAAACTCCTCAGACACAAAAGAGTGAGAGGCACCGGAATCAAACAAAACTCTAGCTGTAAAACCAAAATCTGTAACAGTACCTTCCACTAGCTGAGCTGCCTCCGCATCTGCATGGGTCAAGTGAGTAACACGACCTCTACCTCTTGACCCACCAGAACCTCCGGCCTGCTGATGCTACTGCACGAGTGCCAGCTGCTGCTGCTGCTGCTGCACTCGGGGCTGTGACTGGGTCTGCTTCTGCGGCACACGAGGTAACAAAGGGCAATCTCGCGCCATGTGACCTATCTGGTCACACCGGTAACACTGACTAGCAAAAGAACGCTGTACCTGCTGCGAAGGCTGCCCTACCGGCTGCTGAACACTCCCAACAGACTGCTGTCTCTGCTCTGCCTGCCTCCTGTCACGTCGAAACTTCCTCCGAGATCCTGACTTCGCCGTCGTCCCAGCAGAAGTGGACGCGTAGGAAGTCGTGGCCTTCGGAGTCGCCTGCACACTACTCTGCTACTGCCGTGGCTGAGTAGGAACTACCTGTGTCTGAACCTCTGCGCTCCGAGCACGGGTCCGCAAAGTGTCAGCCTCCAACGCTTCCGCTGTCTGATAGGCCACGTCCAAGTCTGTGACGAGCGCAACTATCAGCGCCTGCCTGAGCTCTAGCCTCAGGCCCCTCACAAACTGCTGAGTCCTCAGACTCTCATCTGCCATAATCTGCGGAGCATAACGCCCTAGCTCTACAAATCTGGCCCTGTACTGCACTACAGTAGAGTCCCTCTGCTGTAAGTCCAAAAACTGGTACAACCTCTCCGTCCGGACGTAAGTAGGACAGAAGGCTCTCTCAAAAGAAACGACAAACTCCTGCCAAGGAATCTGTCTAAGTGGGCGAGACTTTAAAGTAGTCTCCCACTCAGAGGACCACCAAGTCAACGCCTGCGCCTGCAACTGGTAGCTAGCTAACAACACTCGCTCCTCGGGAACACACTCCATGGAACGGAATGTCCGCTCCACTGCATCCAACCACGCCCGTGCGATGTCTGGATCAGGCTGGCCCAAAAACTGGGGAGGCTGAAACTGTAAGAACTCCCTCAACACCTTCCCAGTACCACCTTGGGGTACCGACGCATCACGGTGCTGAGTAACAAACTGAGCCATCCCCTCAAGAAACTGGGTCAAGTCTAATCCCTGAGCTGCCTAAGGAGGAGGTGGCGGCGGTGGCGGAACAATGCCACTGTGCACGTCCTGTGGCAAAGGCTGCGTCTGCTGAGGTGGCGGGGCGTCTCCAGCCTCCTGACGAGTCGCCTGCTCAGCCACTCCCTCTCTAGGACGTCACCTAGGTGCCATAGTACTATACACAGAGCAAAACCACACACATGAATACACTAATTAACTCCGGACTAGTTAGCTACTACTGTACTCTTTGTACTCTGAGTTAACATGATGAGTATTTCCTTATATATATCTCATCAGACCAGGCTCTGATACCAAACTGTAACGACCCAGAATCCGCATTACCAGTAACCAACCAGTAACTAGAATTCTGACCCGCTAACCCACGAGACAAGCTCGGAAGGGTAAAAAGTGAATGTCCGAGGAGACTATATATAAGAAGATACACACCATGTAAAGATGTAAAATTTCACTATACATGAAACATAACATGTACAACTCAGAGTCTAAGCTAAGTATAGAATACAGAAGTACAACAAAAAGTACTACTCACTGCAGCTAGGGCGCACCAACACCAGAGTGGCTAGACTCGCCTGGAACGGGAGTCAACGACGACCCACCTGAAAGGGAGGGGAGTGAGTCTCAAGAAAAGAGACCCAGTAGGGAAAAGTAACCCCCACCGGCAACAATACTAAAGTGCGGAAAGTAAAAACAGAAAGTAAATACACGTCGCATCACAACCAAAACTAGTAACAACCACGCGTCTCCTTGACAGGAGTGTGTTACAAAACTGTAAACCTCGCGGCTCAGTAACACACACTCACACACAGTAAGTAGGACTCAGCTAGGGTCTGTGGCTCGGCGTCCCGTCACCACAGAGTCTCTCAACCCCAGCCACATGTGCACACTACAGACGCTCTCTCTCGCGTCTAGTCCACGACCAGTTTTCCCCCTACGCCTGACCCTAGCGGTAGAGAAGGGGCTCCACGGAGACCGGCTCGAAACCACCACAAGGAGTACGCACAGGACAGAGACGCTCTCAACGTCCTGGCTCACCGACGGAGGACCCCCACATGCCGGTCATCTAGACAGAGCGTCGCTTTATGTCCAAATGACAAACAGAAATAGAAGCACGGTAACTCAACGCGAGTACAGACGGTAACACTCTCAACGTCTGAAACACCGTACAATAGACGGACACCTCGTGTCACATCTCGACATAGTTGATTACGCATATGCACAGGCGGAGCCACACTCTAAGCCTGGAAAATTGTGTTAACAGGCGGACATCGCACGTCAACACCTTGAAACACAAAACAGGACCAAGGCCTGCTGGGACACAAGATATTAACGGCAACATCGATTGTCGCCAATCAAGATGTAGGCGGCACTCATATTTCCGCCAACACATGGTTAACTGCAATAGATCTTGTCGTTAACATCAACATTGAAGATCTCAACGTCAACATATGTGGACGTTAATATCCTCAGCCCCCTGAACCCAGAACAGCGCCAGGTCAATCCAACTGGGCAAATCCGCCCAACAACCATAAAATTGATGGAGGGAAACAACTCCTCACATCTTCTAACGCTACCAGAACTTCGGAAATCCATGATCCAACACTTGGATCGCCCAAAACACCCAAAATCCCAGCATGGCATAACCCAACCCTAAAATGCGATTAGCATACTAATCTACACAAATAAGCATGCTGATCTGTTAAGGAGGGTTTAAGGGGTTAAGTCCCTACCTTAGAATGCCCCAAAAACTCCTAAACAGCCACCAATCGCGCCGGGACCCCTCAAAGTCTCCACGCGAATCACACTAAATCTTCGCGTTTCCCGCCCGATCTAACACCGCCACACGTACCAGGGTCTTCCCACGAGCTCCCATCAACCATCGGAGGTGGTGGAAACAGACAAAGGTAAAGTAGAGGGAAAGAGAGGAAAGGAAAAGGAATGGTTGCTGCTCTCGTGCTGCCCTATTTCTACAGAAGCCACAAATAGACATCCACATACCTCGCCACCTATTTGAACCGCCAATGGGTCGACGTCCGGACCGCTTGCCGTCAAGTTCAAAGACAAACGTCCACATCGCTGGATGCCAATACCAAGTTAACGGCTAGCTCCTGGCCGTCAACCCCAAGTCAACGACAATATCCATTGTCGTCAACCACATCTGAACCTCTACAAGACCCAATAAGGATCTGCTAAGACCCGAGACCTTACAGATTAGGTGAAGCAGATCTAGAAGGGAGCTTGAATAGATCTGTTACCAATTTTTGCGGAAGCTTAAGAAAGTTAAAACTATTTTAACTCAGAGATCTAATCACAGAAACAATTTCCAGATCTAAGGTTTGTGTGAAAGAAAGTGTGAGACAATTAAGTAATCAGTGTGAAATCACAATCCTATGCAATCATCTAACGCAGATCAACAAATCAAACCATTGCACATAAGGATTTTTTAGGTGGTTCGGAAATCACACTTGTGATCCCTACGTCCACCCCTCACACAGTGAGGACACACTACTCAAAATTTGAGTACAGCTCACACTGGAGCATGACGTCTCCAACACCCTTGAGTTCAACAACTTACATACACATTCTAGAGCACACCCACTCCAGAAACTGAGCACACTTACTCAACCACACACTGAGTAGACAACTCACACAAACCGAGCTCAATAGCTCACAAGACACAAGCTAGATCAAGACCAACACAAATCAAATCCTCTAGCAAAGATCTGATTCAAGACGAGTTCATTCACAAAAACTTGTGCATCACTTCATGCACAAATCTCATGGATGAATCAGGAGAACAACTTCAGAAATGATAGAAATAGATACAGTATTTGTGTCCTCTGATGGAGATTTCGTTGCAGAAGGTTGAATTGAAGAGATTTGTTGATGCTTTCAATCACTTGGCGATGCTCTGCTTTAGTAGCCTTTGGATCACCAGAAATTTCCTTCAATTCCTTGCTTCTGCTGGATCTGCTCCTTTGAGAGGTGCTTCAGCTCCTTCTCCAGAGCTCTCCTTCAATCCCTTGTGCTGTACAAAGATGTAGATGGATCACCACAACAACCAGATGAACGAGAGCGGGAGATTCCCCTTTTTGCCGCCAAAAGCTTTTTCTGGAATATTCTGGAGGTCTCCTATCTTTTGGGGGGGCGATAATTGGTGGTATATACAGCCCCATAAGTCCAATTGTACCCTTGGGGTGCGTGGGCACATGATCCAAGGCAAGTCCCCTTGAACCCCAAGCGGCCACGTGTCCAGAGGAATCAGATGAGAAGGCTTTAGTCGGAGTGTGTCGACACCCCTTCTGAGTGTGTCGACACAATGTCCCAGACGGGCAAAATCATCTCCTGGAAGCTGGGTCTAATGTCGACACCACTATTGAGTGTGTCGACACACTGTCCCAGTCAGACAAAAGGGTCTCCTGAAATCCAGAACTAGTGTCGACACCACCATTGAGTGTGTCGACACACTTTGACCCTATCTTCAAATATGGCTTTAGGGACAGTGATCCAGTGTCGACACCACCAAGGGATGTGTCGACACCACCATGACAAAAACTGTATGGCCCTGAAAATTTAACATATACACTATTAGCACAATACATTATCATCAAAGTATGAAGTGTAAAATGTTCAAACCATGTTGGTTGGGCATTATTATTCTATGAAAGATGTATGTACCATGTTCTACCCAACAAGCACAAAATCACATAATGTCATCATCAAAACTAGAGAGAGAGAGAGAGAGAGAGAGAGAGGAGATTAGTTAAAAAAATTGTAGAACCACACTCAACCCAACATTCTCCCCCTTATTGATGATGGCAACAATGAATCAATATGGAAGTTTGATTTTCTTAAACATGTGATTTTTTGAGTCATTCATTCACATAATTCCAAGCATACAAGAACCATAGCAAGGACATTCAACATGTTCATCATACCAACAATTGTCATTAAAAGAGATTTTCTACAAAATGTGACAGTTGTCACAGTCAAAGACAAAATGTTGCTAACAAGCATCCCTTTTCAAAATGAATCATACCACCCTTCTCCCCCTTTGACAACATCAAAACAAGAAAAGCCATCAAGAGGATGGAGGTGGAGGAGGGAGAGGGAGTAAAATAGACTCTATAGACTTCATTATGGCCTCCATAGCAGATAAGTTTGTCCTCAGCTAAGTTTGCATGGTGGCCAAACGAGTATGCAACAGTTCTTCCATACATTGATGATTATCATACATGTTTGCTTGGAAAGAGCTGAGATCAGCTGACACAGGTTGGGAGGCTGAAGAAGAGCTTGGAATAGAGCCATGATTGTTAAAAGAACGAAGCTCACTCTTGAGAGCTGCCATGTCCTGGTCAATATGAGCTAACAAGTTCTTCATGCCTTCCATATCATCAACCAAGTGAGCAAAAGATAGTCGAGTCTTCTACACTTGAGAGACAGCTTCCTGACTATTGAAAAGACCTCGCTGAGTGTTAGCTAAAATGCCTTGGAGAACAGTTTCAAGCTGGTCTTGAAGTTCTTTCAGTTGGCCACAAGCATCTCCTAATGTGCCAATAAGCCTGTTGAATCTATGGGTTGCATGTTCTGCCAGCTCTTTCTGCCTAATGAACTAACCATTAACTGTACTTTCCAACCTTTGAATTCAAAGCTCAAATCTGTCTGCCAGTTGAAGTATAGAAGAATTGAGAGTGGCAAACTTGTCTTCAAGAAAGGTGTATAGCTCTGGTGGAACAGAAGGTCCACCAGTAGAAGTGGATGCTAAACCAGGGAATTGGGGAAAGAAGGATAGAGGATCCACATCATGAGGTGGAGGTGAAGAACCATGTAGTGTGGGTGATTGGTGTGTATCTAGAGGAACTTGGACCTCAACCTCATGTGGGGGCTGAACCTCAGGAGCAGGTTGTGGGGATTGAACAGCAGGAGGCTGTTCTCTTCTTTAGGTGCAGCAGGTGGCTCAACAATTGGCCCTCGACAAACTTGAGCACCCTCAATCCAAAATCCCATAAATTTTTGCAAATGTTTCAAACAATAAATATTGTTTTGTGGAATGGATTGAACTTTTTCGTTTGCAAAAGAAACACCAAAATGCTGAAAGACAACAGTTAGATGTGCAGCATATGGCAATGATCTATTAAGATCCGTCCTGGTTGTTTCGGACAATATTTGATACATGATCACATTCAAATTGACCTTGATATCCTTCTTCATGCAATACAAGACAAATCTCTGAATGTCTGTGAGCCTGTCCCTTCCACCACCTTGTGGTGTGATGATCGTAGTGAGAATGTGATGAATTAACCGAAGGACAGGTGGAAATGTGTTTGTATTGAACTTAGTGACATAGGTTTGCCTGGAGTCTGTTTGATCATGAGGCAGACCAGTAAGCAAGGTGTATGCTTCATGCAAGTCAAATTCAAAGTTATGGTAATCTTCCCCTTCATCAGAAATCTTGAAAAGTCTAGAAGCCAGCTCAGTGGATAAGAGAATAGAAACCCCTTTCACTTCAGATTGAAAACCTTTTGGTTCAACAGACAAATTTGATAGAATTCTTGCAACAATCTAGGGTAGAAAGTACGAAATTCAAAAATAAAGGGCAGCCAGCCTTGAAACTTGAAAAAGTTGATGAAATCAGGAAATGCACTGGCAAAGTTCTCATCTTGCAAATCAACAGCCCTGGGCTTGAGAATAGGTTTCCCTTCAGAGACTATCTTGGAGGGTGTACCTTCAGAAGGATGAGAAGAACTAGAGGAGGTGGAGAAGGATTCCTCCGAAGTGTCTGATAAACTGGATAGAAGCTTCCTACGGGGATGACGAGACACTTTGGGGGATTTCCCCGACCAGAGGATGACAACCTACCTCGCTTGGAGGGAGTTGCAGAGGGGGAAGACACATCCTGTTGCCATGTTGGATCATGGCGGCGCTTGCTCCGACGTTCAGTTGGGGGTTCTTCGATGACAACCCCTCGAGCAGAAGCCCTAGACCTCGCACCCCTTTTTGGTGTCTGCTTGGGAGGCATAGCAACAAGCAAAGAAGAGAGGAAGATGATGGGGAGGAGGAGGAGATGGCGGGAACAAGAGAGAAATCTCCTATTTCTGTGGATATGAAAGGGGGTGGTGGGTCGACCTACAAACAAAAAAGGGCATATAAAAGGGCTCGATGCAAGAGAAGAAGAGGTAAGATGATCCGCCAGTACACTTTACCCTAAACAGTGGCTGATGAACAAATCGGCCTAAAGAAGCAGTGGTGTCAACACAGGAGGGGACTTTGTCGACCTGACCAGTGATGGTGTCGACACATGAAGAGGACTGTGTCGACCTGGCTGGACAAACACTGATGATATGTACAGGAAAAACTGGAAGGAAGTCTTTATGATGATGAAAGAAGTATGGAATCAACTTGTCAAGGATTTTTAATATGTTAAAGAATTCATTTGTCATTTCTTAACAAAAGCCCATTATTAATTCAAGGGTTAAACAACAGCCTACAAGAGATGTTCATTGATTGTAATGAAACACTAAAAAGACAGTTTGAATGATATAGAGCATTCAATATAAGCAATAGCCATCTTTCATATTCTTCTAATCCAAGGTAATGAAAAATGCCTTTTAGAATGAAGTCAATTGTGATGAAATTAAATAGTCTTAAGCAATCTGATTTGGGGCAAGGTTGTTTGTTTTGAGGGAATCTCCTTGGACATTTTTTTTTAAATAATCAAACTGTCAAATATAGTAAATCTTGTTCACACAGGAACTAATGCCTTTTACACACCATAGTCACTGATTACTAAAGATTTTCTCATTATCCAGTTTCAAAGGGGCAAATGATAATCTTTTGAAGTGAAAATATACGTTTATAAGACGCCAATATTTCTAGTTACTCAGTTATCATCAATATTGTAAGGATTTTTGTTTTTGTTCTGATTGACCCACAGAGATGGCAAAAACACCTCATGACATACATGACACTTCATTTGTGTGAAGGTTTGTAGTTTCTCAGCATTAGTGCCATTGCTCTGTATAAAGAAACATTGAAGGAGAATATTATAAAACTGAATACAACCTCTTCCCTCATCAGTTATAAAAGAGATGTCTAAATTCAATGCACATTTGAGCTTCATGTCTTTAAGAAATTTAAATTACTTTAGGAAGTCAGAATATAATTGAAGATTGCCTATAAAGATGTAGTAGATCAGTCAAAAAGTCATTCTGGGGTTTCTTTTGAGAAAATTAATGAACATCTCATGAAAAGGAATTGTGTCAACACAATGAATGAGTTCTGAGTTTATGTAAGAAAAGAGTTATGAATACTTTAGCTCCCCCTGAGTTGATGATTCTAGAAGTCTTTCATTAAGATAAAGAGAATCAACAGATTTGATAGCAAGAATGATTTTATTGAAGAATAAGGACTCCCCCTTAACAATTAGCGGAGACATATACTCACGCATAGTGAAAGTGTCAGACAAGCTTAACTTGTCTTTATTCAAATCAGCATTTGATATACCAAGAATTCCAATGCAATCTGAGAGTGAAGAACTTATTTGCAAAAATGGAAAGTGTTTCATTGGCAAAGAAAATAGATAGAAGAATCTAAAGTGAAAGGAATATTTACATCATGAAGCAATTACTCCCCCTCAGAGTGTGCTTGAACAAAGACACACACAACACTCAACCCAATGATGGAGAGGTCAAGAAGAATGTGGACATTTGCATAACCCAAGCTCTCTCCTTAAAGATGACAATCTATTTTCTGGAAGAGGCTTGGTGAAAATATCAACAATTTGATTTTCAGTTTCAATGAAATGAAGCTCAAAAGATTTCTTATCTACCTCATCCCTTAAGAAATGATGTCTTATTTCAATGTGTTTTGTGCGAGAATGTTGAATTGGGTTTTTAGACAGATTAATAGCACTATTGTTATCACATAAAATGGGAATACAACCTATCCTATGATTATAGTTTAGGAGTTGGTGTTTCACCCAAAGAATTTGTGTGTCACAACACCCAGCCGCAACATACTCAGCCTCTGCAGTGGATAGAGCAACTGAGTGTTGCGTTTTGGAAGCCCAAGAAATCAGGCATCCACCTAGATATAAGCACAAGCCACTAGTACTTTTTCTATCAAGCTTACAACCCGCATAATCAGCATCACAATAAGCAATCAAATCTAATTTACAACTAGCAGGATACCAAATGCCAAGTTCACATGTCCCAACAAGATATTTAAAGATTCTTTTGACAGCTAACATGTGACTTTCTTTAGGATTAGCTTGAAACCTTGCACACAAGCATACACTGAATTGAATATCAGGTCTAGAAGTAGTAAGATAAAGTAGAGATCCAATCATACCTCTGTATGTCTTTGGGTCTACTGACTTACCAAGTGAATCTTCTTCTAGTTTTACATTTACTGCAATTGGTGTGCTTGAGTGCTTGAGGTTCTGAAAGTTAAACCTTTTCAGAAGTTCTTTGACATACTTTGTTTGACTTATGAAGACACCTTCACTGGTTTGGTTAACTGATCCACTTGTGGTAGGTGAATGGTTGTCCAGAATTTCAAGTGAGTCGGTACTTTCCTCAACAGTTGGTGAAGATTCAACAATGAAATCATCTTCTTCCTTATTCTGAGGAACCCTGCAAGATGTAGAATCATCAGTTGAGAATAAGTTTTCATCAAAGACTACATGTGGAGATTCTTCCACAGTTTTATTTTTGAGAATGTACACTCTAAAAGCTCTAGAGATTTCTGAATAGCCAAGAAAAATGGCTTCATGACTTTTGGCGTCAAATTTATCACGATTTCTTTATTATTATTATGTACAAAGTATTTGCAACCAAAGACTTTAATGTAAGACAAAGTTGGCTTTTTGTTTTTTAACAGTTCATAGGGGTTTTTTCTGATTTTTGGTCTGACCAATGCTCTATTTAGAATGTGATTTGCTGTGTTTACAGTTTCATCCCAGAAGGATTTGGGCAGTTTGCTTTCCAAGAGCATGGATCTAGCCATTTCCACAAGTGTTCTATTCTTCATTTCCACAACTCCATTTTGTTCTGGAGTTCTTGAAGAAGAGAATTTATGGAAAATGTTTAGTTCAGCACACAAATCAGAAAAAGATTTGTTCTCAAATTCACCCCCATGATCAGTTAAAATGGATTTGATTTTATGAGAAAAATCGGTTAAGGCAGAGGTGCAGATGTTCCTGAATTCTAGGCAAGCATCACTCTTGTGGGATAGAAAAATAACCCAAGTATATCTAGTAAAATCATCAATGATGACAAAACCATATCTTTTGCCACTAAGACTAAGAATCCTTGTTGGCCCAAAAATATCCATATGAAGTAATTCTAGTAGCTTAGATGTGAGTACATCATTGAAGGTTTTAAAAGATTTTATGGTTTGTTTTCCTTGAGCACATATCCCACAGAGTTGATTCTCAATGTTTGAAAAAGATTCAGGAAGTCCTTTAACCAGATTTAGTCTTAAGAGTTTATTTATTGTGTTGAAACTTGCATGACCAAGTCTTTTATGCCATGTCCATGCAATTCCATCTTTATTTGCAACTAAACAAATATTTTCAGCAAAATTTTTGTCAAGATTGATCATGTAGACATTGTTCTCTCTCTTGCTAAAGAATTTTATTTTATCAGTTGAAGAATCAATTATTTTGCAAAAATCTAATTCAAACACAACCTTGTGACCTTTGTCACACAGTTGGCTAATACTCAACAAATTATAGTTCAAACCATCAACTAACAAAACATTTTGAATTGAGTTTGAGGAGGATCTACCAACCTTTCCAGATCCAATGATTTTCCCTTTATTTTTACCTCCAAATGTGACAGATCCTCCCTCATTTTCAATCAGAAATGAGAACTTTGTTCTGTCTCCTGTCATGTGTCGTGAACACCCACTATCAAGAAACCATACATTGGAGTTGGGTGCACGACCTTCCTGCAAAAATCAAATCAGAGAAGAGAAGATTTTGGTACCCAAACATTGTTGGGACCATCAGTGTGTTTGAGCAGAGACAATATATCTTTTCTAATCCAAATTTGTGTTCTTTTTGGCATTTGATTTGTTTTAGAAGTGATTTCTCTTTTTGCCAACTTAGTATTTCTTTTTGGAATGAAAACACCAGTGTTCTTTCTTTCATAAGCATGGAAGTTATGCACTTGGGCATGATCATTCATGTATGGTAATTCAAACCAAGGATTCTATTGGTATCTTAGAAATTTTGGATAAAAGAATTGTGAATGGTACCAATAAGGATTATGATACCATTGATTCTAAGAGTTGATCCAATCAGATTGATGTGTTATCTTAGATCTCCAAGAATTATCATGAAGGTTTCTTTTTGTGTTTTTATTATTATTTGAGTTTTTGTTTGATTTTTTGTTTAACTGATTGTTGATTTTCAGACTTGGATAGGTCGACCTGTGTTGTACTGGTGTCGACCCATTTTGTTTCTTTTGGTTAGAGACATTCTTTTTGTTTTGATTCTTGAAAATTTCAGATGTGTTATTTAACACTTGTTTATTGTTGTTTTCTGGACTAGCACTTTTAACAAATTTTATCAGGGGAGTTTTTGAAGATTTTTCTTTCTTTTCATCAGATTTATTCTTCAAAGATTTTTGTGTGGTGAATCCTAGTCCATGTTTCTCAGTTCTCATTTTTGCTCCTAGCAAGGCATCAAGATTGTCTTTTCCTTTTGTGAATGTTTCAATTACTTGTTCCTTTTCATCCAATAAGTTTTTCAGATTCTGAATCTCATCAATAGCTTGTTGCTTTTCCCTTTGTTGCAATTCCATTTTTTCAGAAAGTTTTTTAAAATCATTACTGGCCTTTTGAGATGCAAGTTTCAATTCATCAATTTCATTCAGAAGTTTTTCCTTTTCTTCATTGAGTTCATATGCTTCATTTTCAAGTTCAGAAATTCTTCTATTCAATGAAGTATCATGCATAGCATTTTCAAATTTCTTTTTCAGATATTTGTTGTCTTTTCTTATTTCAGAAATTTTTTTAACCAAATCAGCATATGCATCTTGCCAATCTTCAATAGTATATTGTTCAAAGGAAGTACTTACCTTTCCATCACTGCTATTGGCCATAAAACATAGCTCCTCATTCCCTGAGCTTGAGGACTTCTCTTCTTCATCCTCACTTTGATCATCATCTGACCAAGTTGCTACCATGGCTTTAGGCTTCTTCATTTTGTTGTTCTTTTTGTACTTGTCCTTTTTATTCTCAAGACATTCCCTTCCATATGTCCTGCCTTGTTGCACCTGTAGCAAATAATAGTCTCATCAATTTTTTGATTTCTATTAGAATTAGCATTTAAAAAAGACATATTCCTTTTTCCAGAAGAAAATTTCTTCTTTCCAGTGAATCTTCATTTTTTGATTTTAGAAATTTTTTGAATTGCCTATTCATGAGGGCAAGTTCATCCTCATTGGACTCAGACTCTTCAGAACTTGATTTCTCTTGACTTTTATCTTTGTTACTTGATGAGGCTTTAAGTGCAACTGGTTTGGTTTTAAGCATATGCTCTTCATTTCTTTTCAAATTTATTTCATATGTCATTAAAGATCCTATGAGTTCATCCAAAGTGATTTTGGACAAATCCTTAGAATCTTCAATCACAGTGGCCTTAGTATGCCAGATAGATGAGAGAGAGCGCAAAATCTTTCTTACCAAGTCAACATCAGTGTACTCTTTACCTAGTGCCTTCAGTCCATTGACAGTTGTCATAAACCTAGCAAACATTTCAGAAATTGATTCATCAGATTTCATCATGAACAATTCATATTCAGAAACAAGTATGTTTGCTTTAGTTTCCCTAACTTGAGATGTTCCCTCATACATTAATTCAAGTTTATCCCACTTCTCTTTAGCAGATTTACACATGGATATTCTTGAATATTCTTTAGGTTGGACTGCACACTGAAGCATGTTCATGGCACTGTAGTTTAGAGTGGCCCTCCTAATCTGTTCTCTAGTCCAATTCTCCTCATCTCCTTGATTTTCATAAGGACCCACTTCAACTACCTTCCAGATTTCATAGTTTTGAGCCCTAAGAAAAACTTGCATGCAATTTTTCCAATAGGAGTAATCAGACCCATTGAAAAATGGTGGCCTATTAATGAATGACCTTCAGCAACAAAACCTCGAGAATCCATTAAGTAGGAAGCAAAACAGAAACAAGATAATCAACCAATTCAAGCAAGTGTCACACAAAAAGCAGACAAAAACACTCAAATCAGATCAGAACAATTGTGAACCCGCTCTGATACCAATTGTAGGATCGAGTGATTAGGTGAAGTAGATCTAGAAGGGGGGTTGAATAGATCTGTTACCAATTTTTGCGGAAGCTTAAGAAAATTAAAACTATTTTAACTCATAGATCTAATCACAGAAACAATTTCCAGATCTAAGGTATGAGTGTGTGAAAGAAGGTGTGAGACAATTAAGTAATCAGTGTGAAATCGCAATCTTATGCAATCATCTAACACAGATCAACAATTCAAACCATTGCACATAGGATTTTTTAGGTGGTTCGAAAATCACACTTGTGATCCCTACGTCCACCCCTCACACAGTGAGGACACACTACTCAAAATTTGAGTACAACTCACACTGGAGCACGACGACTCCAACACCCTTGAGTTCAACAACTTACACACACATTCTAGAGCACACCCGCTCCAGAAACTGAGCACACTTACCCAACCACACACTGAGTAGACAAATCACACAAACCGAGCTCAATAGCTCACAAAACACAAGCTAGATCAAGACCAACACAAATCAAATCCTCTAGCAAAGATCTGATTCAAGACAAGTTCATTCACAGAAACTTGTGCATCACTTCATGCACAAATCTCATGGATGAATCAGGAGAACAACTTCAGAAATGATAGGAATAGATACAGTATTTGTGTCCTCCGATGGAGATTCCGTTGCAGAAGGTTGAATTGAAGAGATTCGTTGATGCTTTCAATCACTTGGCGATGCTCTGCTTCAGTAGCCTTTGGATCACCAGAAATTTCCTTCAATTCCTTGCTTCTGCTGGATCTGCTCCTTTGAGAGGTGCTTCAGCTCCTTCTCCAGAGCTCTCCTTCAATCCCTTGTGCTGTACGAGGATGTAGATGGAACACCACAGCAACCAGATGAACGAGAGCGGGAGATTCCCCTTTTTGCCGCCAAAAGCTTTTTCTGGAATATTCTGGAGGTCTCCTATCTTTTGGGGGGGCGATAATTGTGGGTATATATAGCCCCATAAGTTCAATTGTACCCTTGGGGTGCGTGGGCACATGATCCAAGGCAAGTCTCCTTGAACCCCAGCGGCCACGTGTCCAGAGGAATCAGATGAGAAGGCTTTAGCCGGAGTGTGTCGACACACTGTCCTAGAGGGACAAAATCATCTCCTGGAAGCTCGGTCTAGTGTCGACACCACTATTGAGTGTGTCGACATAATATCCCAGTCAGACAAAAGGGTCTCCTGGAATCCGGAACTAGTGTTGACACCACCATTGAGTGTGTCGACACACTTTGACCCTATCTTCAAATATGGCTTCTGGGACAGTGATCTAGTGTCGACACCACCAAGGGATGTGTCGACACCACCATGACAAAAACTGTATGGCCCTGAAAATTTAACATATAAACTATTAGCACAATACATTATCATCAAAGTATGAAGTGTAAAATGTTCAAACCATGTTGGTTGGGCATTATTGTTCTATGAAAGATGTATGTACCATGTTCTACCCAACAAGCACAAAATCACATAATGTCATCATCAAAACTAGAGAGAGAGAGAGAGAGAGAGAGAGAGAGAGAGGGAGATTAGTTAAAAAATTGTAGAACCACACTCAACCCAACAATCATCTGCGACCACTTCATCCTCTGCATCGTGTCTACTATGCTATGCATCCTGTTCTTCTCAAAGTCTGCTACATCAACTGCTTTGTTTTCGCACAGCTTCGTCTTCACCGTTGCAAACCTCTCTTGCTGCTCTACTGTGAGGAACACGGTGCTGTAACCGCTGATGGTGCTGGAAACCCCAGAGGCCGCCATGGAATTGAATGATGAGAGGTTCTTAAGGATCAAGAGGAAGATTGGAGTAGAAGCCCTCAAGAAATTTTTCACGGGAAGAAAGGGATTCTTTGAAATCTCTCGGAGAAGGAGAGCCGGAATCGATAGGGCTTATCGTTCCAGGCGGGTCGAAAGAGATGAGAGAGGGAGGTGAATCGTTGTGACACAGAATGCGGGATTTTAGAGATAAGCATAAAGTTACTTTTTGAGGGGACAGAGCATTAAATACAGAAAATGACAAAACGGAGACGAGTTCGAGATAAATAAGGCTTTGACAATTTAAAGAAATATTTCTAACGAACCGCCAAAGCTATATATAAAACGAGCAATTTAAAGAATTCACTTAAATCCAGGGGAGAGAATAAGGATTATTCTGAAATATTAGTTTTTTAGTTTTATACAGATAAATCTATCACAAATTACACATGCCTAATTCCCTTCTAAGAGAGGTAAATCTCTCTTCAGGTAAGGCTTTTGTGAAGATATCTGCTAACTGATTTTGAGTATCTATGAAAGAAATATTTATATTTCCGTTAGCTACATGATATCTAACCACTATATGCTTTGTCCTTGAGTGCTGAACTGGATTTTTGGTGAGATTTATTGCACTGGTGTTGTCGCACAACAATGGAATTGTCTTTAAGTGAATCCTCAAGCTGTTGTTTTATCCCAAGGAGTTGTGCGCAACAGCTTCCAGCAGCCACGTACTTAGCCTCAGCTGTTGATAGTGCTACTAAATTTTGTTTCTTTGAGGACCATGAGATTAAGCATCCTGCAAGAAATTGACAACAACCACTGGTGCTTTTTCTATCTATCTTGCATTCAGCATAGTCAGCATCAGAATATCCTACTAAATTTATTTCGCATGATTTGGGATACCATAAGCCTAGATCATGAGTTCTAGCTAAATATCTAAAGATCCTTTTAACAGATATTATATGAGATTCTTTAGGATCAGCTTGATATCTAGTTCACATGCATACACTAAATAGAATGTCTGATCTACTGGCAGTTAAATAGAGTAAAGAACCTATCATACCTCTGTAGAGCTTTTGGTCTATTTTCTTACCATCCTTGTCACTGTCTAACCTTGTAGATGTGCTCATTGGTGTTGACAGTGGCTTGGCGTTTTCAAATCCTAACTTCTTTAGTAGTTCTTTGGTGTACTTGGCATGACAAATATGTATGCCTTCTTTTCCTTACTTGATTTGCAATCCGAGAAAGTAATTGAGCTCCCCCATCATGCTCATTTCAAATTCTCCCTGCATAAGCTTTTCAAAATACTTGCAAAGAGATTTATCAGTAGAACCAAATATTATATCATCTACATAGATTTGTACAAGCAATACATTTCTGACTTTAGACTTAATAAATAATGTGCTATCTACTTGACCTCTGATAAAACCATGGTTTAATAAAAATGCACTTAACCTTTCATACCATGCGCTAGGTGCTTGTTTTAATCCATACAAGGCTTTATACAACTTAAAAATATGATTTGGAAAATCGATATCATCAAAATCAGGAGGCTGTTCTACATAGACTTCCTCCTTTATATAACCATTTAGAAATGCGGATTTTACATCCATTTTAAAAAGTTTTAAATCCAATGCAGATGCATAAGCAAGTAAAATTCTAATTACCTCTAGTCTAGCCACTGGTGCATAGGTTTCATCGAAATCTATGCCTTTCTCTTGGGAGTAGCCTTGAGCTACCAATCTGTTCTTGTTTCTCGTGATCACACCAGCTTCATCCAATTTGTTCCTAAACACCCATTTGGTGCCGATCACTGGATGATCTGATTGTCTCGGAATAAGGGACCACACTTGGTTTCTCTTGAACTGATTAAGTTCATCTTGCATGGCTAATATCCAACATTCATCAGACAGTGCTTCATTGACTATCTTAGGCTCTATTTAAGATACAAAAGCTAAAAAATCACAGGGAATTACATTACCTCTGGTTCTTACCCCAACCGATGGATCTCCAATAATGTTATCCAACTGGTGATCCTTCTTGTATCTCCATTCTTTTGGAAGATCATCATGTGATATATCTTTTTGTTGTAGTTCTTCCAAGGGTGGATGTCATGCCCCGACGCAGAATATCGGAACGCGAGGCAGTTGCAAGTAAACGGGTACCGAGTGGGTACTAGACATCAAACCATTGAGCAATGAATAAATACTAAAGTAAATTCTTTTCATTAATAACTTTCAAATGTCTAGTGACAACCACTAATATCAGAGCCATTCTATAAGGCCCAATTACATTGAAATAAAGTAAAGACTAAACTATGACTCGAATATAATGCTAGGACGCTAGGGTTCTCATGACTTCACTCTATATTACATAACATATAATGTTTACAATATATCCTCATGTGAAGGAAATCCGGAAAATAGTCATATAGAAGGAAGAACATCTCACTGTTCTGTCCTGAAGAACTAAACGGCAAAGGCTGGCTGTTCACAGAGGTTAACAGCAGCATCGTCTGCCGCTAAATGAAGAGCTTAACAGCAAGAGATCATGCCGTTAAGTTTCTGTCAGTGCAGAAACACATACCGAACTCCAAAGATGGGTGAATGTAGGGGTTCCAGGACACGAAATAAATCTCAGAAAATGCCTAAGACCTACTAGACATACACATGGACAACGGGTAAGGGTTACTTGCCTCAGAAAAATTCTCCAAAGGGATCTAAATGGCCGGAGAAGCTCTCCTTGGGCAGTTCCAAGAAGCCTCCAAGATCCTCTTGCTCCGGGTTCTAAGTCGATGTAGATCGCCGAAGATGCTCCAATTCGCCGGATCCAAGCCTTCAAAGTTCAGGTTTTCTCTCTTTTCCTCACAGCTAGGGTTTCCCTCTTGCAAAGAGCCAAGAGAGCTTTCCCATACACAAGGAGGGGTGTTTTATAAGTCTTGGCCTTGGGATCTCGCGCACAGATGATGGGAGAGGTGAGATAGCCATTGGGGACATCTCCCCAATCGGTGAGCAAGGCAAACCCAGGATTTCTGGGTCTACTGCACACAGAAATTTAGAGAAGTAGACGTCCACATAGATGGCTGTCTACTTTAGTGTTGGCGTCCATCGACATGGATGTTGACTCATCATGGACGTCCATCCATGTTGACGCCAATTTGCTCATTGGCCAGAGCTTAAAACCCATGCAGAAAACCCTATGTACACTATGTCTATGCATGCAATACATATAGTATAATATACACACTACTACACCATGCAATCATCCACTATTTACAATTAATTTACACATGCACACGTAAGTACACCTAGCTAATATGTTCATAGTTACCTACATATGCACACATGATATTTACACACAAGCACGAATCCATACATGATATCAAATAAAAGGACAAAATTCGAGGGCCTTACACCCTCTCCCCCTTAAGGAAACTTCGTCCTCGAAGTTTAAACAACACTACTCAAACAAATGAGGATACTTCTTCCTCATCGCATCCTCAAGCTCCCAAGTAGCCTCCTCTCGCGAGAAGTTCCGCCATAGAACCTTCACTAACGTAATACTCTTATTCCGAAGATGCTGAACCTTTCGGTCAAGAATAGCTACTGGCTGCTCCACATATGACAGATCTGGCTGGATCTCCACTGGCTCGTGACTAATAACATGAGACGGATCTCGAACATACTTCCTGAGCATAGATACGTGGAAAACGGGATGAACACTAGCTAAAGCCGGAGGCAAAGCTAGCTCGTAAGCCACGCTACCTAAACGCCTGAGAATCTCATACGGCCAATGAATCTGGGACTTAATTTGCTATGTCTGCCAAAACCTGACGACACCTCGAGTAGGTGAAATCTTCAAAAATACATGCTCACCCACCTCGAACTCCAAATCCTTCCTCCTGTTGTCGGCGTAGCTCTTCTGCCTATCCTGTGCCGCAACAAGCCTCTTCCTGATAAGCTGAATCTTATCCGAAGTCTCCTGAACTAACTCCGGACCGATCAACTGCCTATCGCCGGTCTCCTCCCAACATAAAGGAGATCTGCAAGGCCTTCCATACAATGCCTCAAATGGAGCCATACCAATGCTCGCATGAAAACTGTTGTTGTATGCGAACTCCACAAGAGGTAGATGATGCTCCCAGTCGTCCTTCCAATCCAGCACACACGCTTTCAACATATCCTCGAGCGTCTGGATAGTCCTCTCGGACTGTCCATCTGTTTGGGGATGGAACCCCGAACTGAACTTCAGCTCTGAACCTAAAGCATCCTGAAGACCCTTCCACAGCCTCGAAGTAAATCTCGGATCTCGATCCGAAATGATCGACTTCGGCACACCATGCAACCTAATAATGCTACTGACATACAATCTAGCCAGACTCTCAACTGACTGCTTCTTCTTCATAGGCAAGAAATGTGCAGTCTTCGAGAATCTATCTACGACTACCCAAATTGAGTCATTGCCCCATCCAGATCGAGGCAATCCCGAAACAAAATCCATAGTGACAGCTTCCCACTTCCAAACTGGGATCTCCATCTTCTGCATAAGACCAGATGGTCGCTGCCGCTCGGCCTTCACTTGCTGACATACTAGACACCTAGATACATAATCCGCTACATCTCTCTTCATGCCAGACCACCAAAAAGACCTCTTCAAATCCTGGTACATCTTAGTGTTACCCGGATGAATAGAGAATCTCGACCTATGAGCTTCTGCTAAAACATGCTCACATACATCTACCATGTCAGGGACACACACTCGATGGTGGAATCTAATCATGCCATCCTCATCACGAGTGATGCCTGCCTTGCCCACTAACTCTTGGAGTCTAGGGTCGGCTTTCTGTTGCTCGATCATCTTATCCAACACCGAAGACCTAAGGGATAACTGAGCCACAAAAGCCTGACATAAGGGCTCTAACTCAGCATCGAACACGCCGCATCCTCCAACATCTTCCAATCCTGCTGGAGCGAAGACCTCCTCCTGCTAAGAGCATCCGCTACGACATTCGCCTTTCCTGGATGATATTGAAGATCGAAGTCGTAGTCCTTGAGGAACTCAATCCATCTCCTCTGCCGTAGGTTTAGTTCTTTTGGGAGAAGAGATACTTCAAGCTCTTATGGTCAGTGAACACCTCAAATTGACACCATAAAGATAGTGCCTCCAGATCTTTAGTGCATGAACCACTGCCGCAAGCTCCAAATCATGAGTCGGATAGTTACGCTCATGCTCCTTCAATTGGCGAGAAGCATACGCCACTACCCTTCCTTGCTGCATTAGTACACAGCCTAAGCCAATCCGAGATGCATCCGTATAAATGGCAAAACCTTCAGCACCACTAAGTAATACCAATACCGGAGCGGAAGTAAGTTTAGCCTTCAATAATTGAAAGCTACTCTCACATGTCTCGGACCACACAAACTTCTCACCCTTCCTGGTAAGCTGAGTCAATGGGGCGGCGATGGATGAAAATCCCTCAATGAATCGCCGATAGTAACCAGCCAAACCAAGAAAACTACGAATCTCCGAAGGGGTCTTGGGGGTCTCCCAATCCATAACTGCCTGGACCTTTGCTGGATCAACTGCTACACCAGCACCGGAGATAACATGCCCAAGAAAATGAACCTCACGCAACCAAAAATCGCACTTGCTGAATTTTGCATACAGCTTGTGCTCACGGAGAACCTCTAACACTACCCTCAAATGCTGACGGTGTGTGGCCTCATCCGAAGAGTAGACCAACACATCATCTATAAACACCACAACAAAGCTATCTAAATACGGCCTAAACACCCTGTTCATGAGATCCATGAATGCTGCAGGGGCGTTGGTCAATCCAAAAGGAAGAACTAAAAACTCATAATGTCCATAACGAGATCTGAATGCCGTCTTGGACACATCCTCGCTCCTGATCCTCAACTGATGATAACCAGATCGCAAATCGATCTTAGAAAAGACTGATGCATTTTGCAGCTGGTCAAACAAATCATCAATACGAGGTAAGGGATACCTGTTCTTCACTGTCACTTGGTTTAGCTTCCTATAATCGATGCATAACCTAAGTGATCCATCCTTCTTCTTTACGAATAAGACAGGTGCGCCCCAAGGGGAAACACTAGGGCGAATAAATCCCTTATCTAGCAATTCTTGCAACTGCTTCCTTAACTCGGCTAACTCCGCAGGTGCCATCCGATATGGAGCCTTCGAGATAGGAGAGGTGCCCGGAAGCAACTCTATGGTGAACTCTATCTCTCTATCCGGTGGCAATCCAGACAAATCATCGGGAAAGACGTCTGGAAAATCCTGCACTACCTCGATCTCTGCAAGAGTAGGTGACTCACAAGCCTCGGGTATTAACACTACGCTGGCAAGAAAAGCGTCACAACCCTTGTTTACCATGCGCATCGCCTTCATGGCAGAGATGACCAACTTTCCCGCCAAGTTTCTTGGCAAGGGATGAGAGAACTCGTCCTCACCAGGAATGCGGAAAACAATCCTCTTCCGACGACAATCTACTAACGCATAGTGCTCCTCTAGCCAATCCAGACCAAGAATAGCATCAAAGTCCTTCATCTTTAGCAAGAAGAAACACCCTTCCAGGACTCTATCCTCAATGCACACAAGTAATGACGGAATACACTTCCCAGTCAATACCATACCTGTGGGTGTGTGTACAGGCAATGGGACTTCTAAATCCTCAGACTCTACGCCTAACTCTAGAGCTAACTGCCTAGCGAAACGCTCGGAGATGAACGAGTGAGTGGCACCCGTATCGAACAAAACCTGAGCGTGCACACCTAGAAGTAAAACCGTACCTTCGGTGACATGCTCCGCCTGCTCGGCATCCTCTCGTGCTAGGGCAAACACTCGAGCTTGGGCTCGAGGCCTTCCTGGTCTTCCTGTAGCTGGCACGGTTGCTGCTACCACTGCTGGGGTTGGCACTCCGCGCTGGACTCCCTGCTGAAGTCTCGGACAATCCTTGATCTTGTGGTCATTGCTCCCACACTTTAAGCAATTTTCCGCTACCATCCAACACTCCGTACCACCGTGTGTCTTCCCGCAATGGGGACACTCCTTCTTCACACCAGGGGAACGTTGAGAAGGTACCTGAGTACTGCTGGCTGCCACTGGACGCTGCGGTGTCTGGTACGCTACCTTTTTCTTATCTTGTCACTGGAAAGGGGCCGCATGTCTCTTTTGCAAAGCTTTCTTCTCCTCGAGGTACTGCTCCATTTCACCCTCCTGCCTACAAGCAGCGCTAAGGGCCTCGTCCAAGGTACGATGATCGAATGCCACTAGCCTCGTCCTCAGTGATGGCTTAAGGCCCATCACAAACTTCTTTGCCTTCCTGCGCTCATCAGCTACTATGTGAGGTGCATACTTAGATAACTCAGCAAACCTGGCCTCATACTCGAGTACAGTCTTGGAGCCCTGAGTCAAGGAAAGGAACTCCTGCTCCATCCTGTCCTGGATATGCTCGGGGACGAACTTGGCCCGAAAGAGCCTCACGAACTCGTCCCAAGCAACATCAATAGCACCGTCCTCGAATCGGGTACGCAGTAAGGAAGCCCACACACATCAGCTCTCTCCTGCAACACAACCTTCATAAGCACCAACTAACAGCTCTAGTTTAACAGGGTAAGCAAACATATAAAACTAACACATACCTGTAGCATATAGGTGGCTAAAGTGACCTTGTCCTCGTCCGCACACCTAACAGCCCGGAAGATTTTCTCGATCTCCCTCATCCAGCTCTCAGCTAGTAATGGGTCGCTCTCCCCCTTAAAAGAGGGTGGCAACATCCTCTTGAATCTTTCCATGATGGAGGGTCCACCATGGTCCTGAGCCTGGGGAACTGGAACCTGGGCCTGCTACAACAGACAACAAGCAATGCATATTCAACACAACATCATGCAATTAAATAAAACAAACTACTCTTTATTTTTCTTATTCCAACCTGAGCCTCCATCTGAGCCTGGAGGGCAGCCTGGGTGTGGGCCTGCTTCTGGATGGCCTGCACTAAACCCTGCATGAACACTCCATAATCCACTAGCGGCGGTGGGGGAAGTACAGGACCCTGAGGTGCCGAGGCCTGCTGCTCAGCTTGGTCCTCACGCCTAGGCTCATCTCTCCTCTGCTCGCCATCACGAGTAGGTACACCACCACGTCTATCGCGTGAAGCCATAAGCTGCAATTAATTTAATCACTATTAAAAACTACGTTATTTAGTCTCTAACCACTTTCTTATCTATCTTTCATTCATTATTAATCAATTCTACACATGTGGACAACTCTATAAAGACTTAGCATGTAATGGAGATGATGACTTATGTATATTTATGTACAATCTCAACCAGTCGCTCTGATACCAATCTCTGCGACGACCCTCCTTATACCGGTACGATTATACCAATCCACGTCGGTATAGTGAGTCTCGTCACAGTGGGACATTTACCCAAGCACTAACGCATATGATTGAGATGTACACAAATATGAATACAGAGTAGCGGAAGTAAAAGAACTACTGTCTTTTCATTTCATCATCCACATTAAACATACATGATCCATATAGCAATTTAAGGAACTAAGTCCACATAATGAAATACAAAATTCAAATTACATTGTTCGTCCACAATTTACATAAGCTTCAATTTCATAAGTCTCAATTACATACTATGAAAAGAAAGTACAAGTCGATAATCCACCACAACTACTCTCCTCGCTCGGAGTCGCTCTCAACGGTCTCCTCCAAGGAAGTAGGATCCGCTGCTAAACCTGTACGCCGAAGCAAGGGTGAGTCTAAAAGACTCAGCAAGTAACTTCCATACACATCATACATGCATACGTCGCATAGGCAATTTACATTCAATGACATTAATCAATACATGTAGCATGCTTGAACAACCTTAAGAAGAACCTACCATGATACTTCTATCAAACATTTATAACACAGGAAACATGGTTCATGTCATTCCAAAATAAAATACCTACCACATGCTTCTACTTATCTATCCATATGAGAGCTACATTTACATTTAAGCTACAATATGATAGCAAATTAAGCATGGGATTTTCACCAATAAAAAGGAAATACTCCTAACATGGATTCTACCTAATTTTGCACATGTAAACCACTATTGCAAACACATTAAGGTTGCTGTTTTGACATGAATCTAACATTATCATATCATAAATCACAATTTCACATTCTAACACATTGGTTTCACATGTTTACACATTTACGCATTCACATGTTCACTTACACATTACACATTCACATGTTCACACTACACAATGCCACATACACACATTCACATTGTTCACATTTAGATGCCGTGACACATAGTCCAAACCACCATTAGAAGGACACATTCACATAACACATAACACATAGACGCCACCTAGGCAACATAGTGACGGCTCTTGGTACTGTGCAGACCGGGAGAAGTAATCTCCACCCTAACCAGTGGTACTTGTCCACCTCCAGGATTTCATCCTAATGCCCATAGGATTCTAAACACATTGAACTTTCCCGTGGGGACTTTTCCACGGTACAGTTCCACAGCCCTCTATGGAAGCAGTGTCACACACGGCACAATTTACACATTTTCCCGTTTATTATACACATAGTTCTCACACAATTGGACACATGACTTACATTTCACCACTTGGCACATGATTCAGTTTTCCCTAACATGATGCTACTGTTAATAGAGTTTAACACTTAGGAATCTACACTAATCATGTTGGGAATTTCATTAACAATCATAACCACAATAAGCATATTTTAATAACTAAATTTCACATGGAAATTTCACAACCTCATCTACTGTTTCCCAAATCACACAAAATTTTAACCACATGCTGTTGGCAGGTTTCAGATCACACATGCACATTTTCATATTTTTCTGAGCTACATTGATTTTACAGAAATTAAAATACTCATTCACATGCCATTCATAAAGTAGTTTATCATAGAAGCATAGTGTCAAGGTCGGATTTAACAGTTCACTAACCTGCATCTAACATTCATATTATCACATGAATTTTCCCCGAATTTATCAAGCATCATACAATTTACTGAAATTTTAAAACATCCTACACATGCTCCCTATTTTTCCATACAGAAATTATAACAAATAGCATGGTCATGGGAAAATTTCCAAATTTTCAGAACCAGGATTGACATACATGCACATCACTCAACAATTTTATGGCAGTGAAATTTCGTAGGAATCATATGAACAGAACTCTGCCACATTCAAGGTCTCATCTAACATGCATTTCACATAAACCTAACAATTTATACTAATTGCAGAAATACATAAAAATCTCACAACACATTCCATTATCTATATTACATAACATATAATGTTTACAATATATCCTCATGCGAAGGAAATCCAGAAAATAGTCATATAGAAGGAAGAACAGCTCACTGTTCTGTCCTGAAGAACTAAACGACAAAGGCTGGCCGTTCACAGAGGTTAACGGCAGCATCGTCTGCCGCCAAATGAAGAGCTTAACAACAAGAGATCATGTCGTTAAGTTCCTATCTGTGCAGAAACACAGACCGAACTCCAAAGATGGGTGAATGTAGGGGTTCCAAGACACGAAATAAATCTCAGAAAATGACTAAGACCTACTAGACATACACATGGACAACGGGTCAGGGTTACTAGCCTCAGAAAAATACTCCAAAGGGATCTAAATGGCCGGAGAAGCTCTCCTTGGGCAGTGCCAAGAAGCCTCCAAGATCCTCTTGCTCCGGGTTCTAGGTCGATGTAGGCTGCAATCAGTCGTTGGAGAAGCCTTCCTCTAAGTCTAGACTACCTCCCAGTCGATGTAGATCGCCGGAAGATGCTCCAATTCGCCGGATCCAAGCCTTCAAAGTTCAGGTTTTCTCTCTTTTCCTCACAGCTAGGGTTTCCCTCTTGCAAAGAGCCAAGAGAGCTTTCCCATACACAAGGAGGGGTGTTTTATAAGTCTTGGCCTTGGGATCTCGCACACAGATGATAGGAGAGGTGAGATAGCCGTTGGGGACATCTCCCCAATCGGTGAGCAAGGCAAACCCGGGATTTCTGGGTCTGCTGCGCACAGAAATTCAGAGAAGTAGACGTCCACATAGATGGCCATCTACTTTAGTGTTGGCGTCCATCGACATGGACGTTGACTCATCATGGACGTCCATCCATGTTGACGCCAATTTGCTCTTTGGCCAGAGCTTAAAACCCATGCAGAAAACCCTATGTACACTATGTCTATGCATGCAATACATATAGTATAATATACACACTACTACACCATGCAATCATCCACTATTTACAATTAATTTACACATGCACACGTAAGTACACCTAGCTAATATGGTCATAGTTACCTACATATGCACACATGATATTTGCACACAAGCACGAATCCATACATGATATTAAATAAAAGGACAAAATTCAAGGGCCTTACAAGGTGACTCATCAGCCTTGGGTACTAATACCACGCTTGCAAGAAAAGCGTCACAACCCTTGATCACCATTCTCATCGCCCTCATGGCAGAGATGACAAACTTCCCTGCCAGGTTCCTTGGCAAAGGATGAGAAAATTCATCTTCACCAGGAATGCGGAAAACGATCTTCTTCCCACGACAATCTACTAACGTATAGTGCTCCTCTAGCCAATCCAGACCAAGAATAGCATCGTAGTCCTTCATCTTTAGCAAGAAGAAACACCCTTCTAGGACTCTATCCTCGATGCACACTAGTAAAGACGGAATACACTTCCTAGTGGATACCGTACCCCTAGGTGTGTGCACAGACAAAGGGACTTCTAAATCCTCAGACTCTATCCCTCACTAAGGCTAACTTCCTAGCAAAATGCTCGGAAATGATTGAGTGGGTAGCACCCGTATCGAACAAAACCGATCATGCACACCTAAGAACAAAACTGTACCTTCGGTGACATGATCCGCCTGCTCGGCATCCTCACGAGCTAACGCAAACACTCGAGCTGGGACTCGAGGTCTCCCTGGTCGTCTTGTCGCTGGCGCTGCGACTGCTGGGGCTGGCACCGCTCCACGCTGACCTCCATGCTGTAGTCTGGGGCAATCCTTGATCCTATGCTCGCTACTCCCGCACTTCAAGCACTTCCCCGCCAACTTCCAACATTCCGTACCACCATGAGCCCTCCCGCAATGAGGACACTCCTTCTGGCCACTTGGGGAACGCTGAGAAGGTACCTGACTGCTTCCTGATGCCACGGGACGCTGCGGTGACTGAAAAGCCGCCTTCTTCCTCTCCTGCCTCTGGAAAGGAGCTGCAGGCCTCTTCTGAGAAGCCTTCTTCTCCTCCAAATACTGCTCCATCTCTCCCTCCTGACGACACGCTGCGCTAAGGGCCTCATCGAGGGTACGATGGTCAAAAGCCATCAACCTCGTCCTCAGCGATGGCCTCAGACCCATCATGAACTTTTTCGCCTTCCTGCGCTTATTAGCTACAATCTGAGGGGCATACTTAGACAGCTCGGAAAACCTGGCCTCGTACTCCAGTACGGTCATGGAGCCCTGAGTCAACGAGAGGAACTCCTACTCCATCTTGTCCTGGATGTGCTCCGGAACAAACTTGGCTCGGAAAAGCCTCACGAACTCATCCCAACCAATCTCCACAGCACCATCCTCGAACCTGGTACATAACAACGAGGACCACCACACATCGGCTCGCTCCTGCCAAAACCACCCATAAGGACTAACCAACATAATCTATACTTAAAGAAATAACCACCGAATTAATTTACACATACCTGTAGCATATAGGTGGATAAAGTGACCTTGTCATCCTCAACGCACCTAATAGCCCGGAAGATCTTCTCGATCTCCCTCATCCAGCTCTCAGCAAGTAATGGGTCGCTCTCCCCCTTAAAAGAGGGTGGCGACATCCTCTTGAACCGTTCCCTGATGGAGGGTCCACCATGGTCCTGAGCCTGGGGAACTGGCACTTGAGCCTGCCACAGTAAACATCATAAGCAACACATATAGCATAGCAACATAGTAAACATATCATCAAGTAAAACATACTACTCTGTCTACCGTTCTAACCTGAGCCTGCTGAGCCTCCAGCTGAGCCTGGAGTGTAGCCTGGGTGTGGGCCTACGTCTACATGGCCTGCACTAGACCTTGCAAAAACACATCATAATCTACTGGTGGCAGTGGGGGAAGCACAGGACCCTGGGGTGCTGGGGCCTGCTGCTCACCCTGATCCTCACGCCGAGGCTCATCTCTCCTTTGCTTACCCTCACGAGCAGGGACACCACGCCTACCACATGAAGCCATACCCTGCAAAATGATTTAATCACAAATTAGAACTAGACTATCTAATTTCTAACTATTTACTTATCTATGTGGACAATCTACACAGACTTAGCATACAATGAAGATGATGGTATGTGCATATTTATGTACAATTTCAGCCTGTAGTCTCTGATACCAATCTCTGTAACGACCCTCCTTATACCAGTAAGGTTACACCAACTCACATCGGTATAATGAACGCCGCTACAGTGGGACATTTACCCAACAATTGTACAATTAGGCTGAAACATACACAAATATATATAACACATGACAGCGGAAATGAAATAACTGGAAAGTAACTCTTATTCCATCATCATCATTTATACACAGTCTATATAGAAAAGGAAAAGTAATACTTCATAACTGAGAATTTCAATTATTACATTGTCCACATAAGACTACGCAGAGTCTTTTATTACATACTATGAAAGAAGAAAATACAATGCTGAATCCAAGACAAAAGTCTCCTACTCCCGCTCCGAGTTGCTCCTAACGATCTCCTCGGAAGAAGTAGAAATGTCTGCACCTGTACGCCAAAGCAAGAATGAGTCCAAAAGAACTCAACAAGTAACTCCAACCACACTAAACATACATACATCACATGATTTTTTTCACGTTCTCATGCCATACGGATATCACATAAGCATGGACTTGATAAAAGTTTCAAGAAAAAAAAACTAAACATGATTTCTACACATGCCACGCATGATAAATGACTCATAACAATTTTTTTGCAATGATTTAAAACCTATCACATGCTTTCTACATATTTTTCAATATACTAAACTAAGTCTCATTTAATCACATTTGTATTCAAGACTATAACCCTTTTAAAACATGGAGTTTACACATTTTACAAAAGACATTCCTAGCATGGATTCTGTGATCATTTTCACATGGATAACACATCTATACACATGAATAGCTTGCTGTTTTTGATATGGATATATTACATTCATATAGAAAATTATCATTTTACATGCTATTCCATTGATTTATAATCTCACATGATCAGTTACACAATTACACAATTTACACCTTCACTTTTCATATAACCACAAGTTCACATTTTATTAAATGCCGTGACACATAGCCCAAACCACCTCTAGAAGGACACACACTAATCACATCACACATATATCTATCACCTAGACATTACAGTGATAAATCTTAGTTACTGCGCAGAACCGGGAGAAGCACTCTCCACCCTAACCAGCGGTACTTGTCCGCCTCCAGGATTTCATCCCAATGCCGATGGGATATCACACACTATGAACCTTCCCGTGGGGACTTTACCACAGTACAGTTCCACAGCCCTCTAAGGTAGCAGTGTCACCCATTGGCACATTTACACATTTTCTCAAATCTTTTAACATACACTTAATGCACAATTTTAACACATCCATTTCATGCTCACACATTTACATACTTCAGTATTAACTAGCATGGTACTACTGTTCTCAGTATTAAACAGATTCGAAACAAGTATAATCATGCTGAAATTAGCAGATTTTATTAACAACCATATTAACATGTATTAATTGATCAATGCTCACATAAAACCAACATATGTAGTTACTGTCATTATTTTAGTACGAAAATTTAACCACAAACGTCTTATAGGTTACCCATCATGCACACCAAATTTCGCATTTTTCTGAATTACACACCAATTATGAAAATTCTAATAGTGGTATTATACAAAGTAAACATAGTCAAACTAACATGGATTTTCATTGTTCAGACCCACAACTCATTCTACACATGGATATTGATAGTCCTAAACATATGTCAATTTCTAGGAATTTAACTGTTTCCACACTATTTATCTGAATTTCTACACTAATAAAACATGCTTATTGTCTTACCATTCAGAAAATGTAATAATTTATACAGAAATCAGAAATTTCCCAAATTCCTACAGCATGAACTAAAACCCATAAACATGGTACAGAAATTTTATGACACTTGGATTCCACACAGATTGCACAAACAAAATTTTACAAGATCAAAACCTGTCAGCCAGACATTTCAGAAATTCTAGTAATTGAAGCATTCCACCAAAATTCATAAAATCTCACAACATACTCCAACATAGATATTTACATATCATATAAAATTTACCATATATCCTCATGCGAAAAATCTCGAAAATTAGATCATACAGGTCAAACATGCACACTGTTGCAGTCTGGCGAACTTGACGGCATAAAGGTGGCCGTCTATCACGTTAACGGCAACAAAGGTCGCCGCCAACTCAAGATCCAAACGGAAAGGGATCCGCCGTTAAGTTCCTGTCTGTGTAAAACACAGACTGAACGCAAGAAACTTGGTGAAATTGGGGTTCCAGGACTCGAATAAAAATCCGAAAAAATTCCTGGCACTTACTAAACGCATGTATGGGTGATGTGAAAGGGTTACTTACCTCTTGGAAAATCCACAAGCAATGATTTAAGCCGGAGAAGCCCTCCTCGGCCTGAGCCAAAGAGTCCTCAAAACTCCTCGATCCTGGTTCTGTGTTGATATCCTCTGCACACCAGTGTGGGGAAGTCGTTCTCGGATGTTCAGAGCCCTCTCCAGTCGTTGTAGAATGCCGGATGAAGCCTCCAGTCGTCGGATCATGGGGTTCCAAAATCAGGTTTCACCCAGAAAATAGGGTTTTTGACAAAATGCCAAAAGGACCTCACCTCACCCTAAGTCGTGTCTTTTATAGGGTTGGGGGTTTAGGAACGCGCTTGGGTAGGCTAGGTTACCGTTGGCGGACGGTTTCCTAAACCAAGGGAGACAATTCCGGAGGCGTTTCCGGATCTAAAATCACAACAGATCTAGGAGGTAAACGTCAACATCAATAGCCGCCAATTCTGAGTCGGCGTCCATCGATGTGGCCGCTTACTTGGGATTGGCGTCAACACATATTGACATCTATGGCGCCAGAACTGAACTTAAAACTGCAGAAACTTTATATACACCACACATGTATATATATTATATATATATATATATATATATATATATATCTACAATGTACACATTAAAATAATACTTATTCATGCAATGTAAACAAGTAAGTATTATTCACAATAAAGTTTATACATCGTGGCATACATTTATACATACATAAGAAATCACCCAAAGATGAAAAATCAAGGGCCTTACATTACCCCTCCTTGATCTGGGCAAACCCGTTACAAAATTCATAGTGATAGCCTCCCACTTCCATACTGGGATTTCCATCTTTTACATAAGGCCAGATGGTCGTTGTCGCTCAGCCTTCACTTGCTGGCATACTAAACACCTAGATACATACTCTGCCGCATCCTTCTTCATGCCAGACCACCAAAATGATCTCTTTAAATCTTGGTACATCTAAGTGTTACCTGGATGAATACGGAATCTAGACCTATGAGCCTCTGCTAATACATGCTCACGACATCCACTATATCCGGAACACAGACTCGATGATGAAACCTAATCACTCCATCTTCATCATGAGCAATGCCTGCCTTTCCCACTAACTCCTGGAGTCTAGGGTCGGCCTTTTGCTGCTCGATCACCTCATCCAAGACCGTAGACCGGATGGACAACTGAGCTACAAAAGCCTGACATAATGGCTCTAACTCAGTCATCGCACAAGCAGCATCCTCCAACATCTTCCAATCCTACTGGAGTGACGATCTCTTCCTACTAAGAGCATCTGCTATGACATTCGCCTTTCCAGGATGATACTGAAGGTCGAAGTCATAGTCCTTGAGGAACTCAATCCATCTTCTCTGCCTTAGGTTTAATTCCTTTTGGGAGAAAAGATACCTCAAGCTCTTGTGGTCAGTGAACACCTCAAATCTGACACCATAAAGATAGTGCCTCCAGATCTTTAGTGCATGAACCACTGCCGCAAGCTCTAAATCATGAGTCGGATAGTTATGCTCATGCTCCTTTAATTGACGAGAAGCATACGCCACTACCCTTCCCTGCTACATCAATACATAGCCTAAACCAATTCGAGATGCATCCGTATAAATGGTAAAGCCTTCATCACCACTAGGCAATACCAATACCGGTGCAGATGTGAGCTTAGCCTTCAATAATTGAAAGCTACTCTCACACTCCTTGGACCAAACAAACTTTACACCCTTCCTAGTTAGCTTAGTCAATGGAGCGGCTATGGATGCAAATCCCTCAATAAATCGCCGATAAACCCGCTAAACCAAGGAAACTACGAATCTTCGATGGGGTCATGGGAATCTCCCAATCTAATACAGCCTGAACCTTTGCTTAATCAACTGCTACTCTAGCACCAGAGATAACATGCTCGAGGAAATGAACCTTGCGCATCTAGAAATCGCACTTGCTGAATTTTGCATACAGCTTGTGCTCTCGGAGAACTTCTAACACTACCCTCAAATGCTGACGGTGTGTGACCTCATTCGGAGAATAGACCAACACATCATCGATAAACACTACAACAAAACTATCTAAATAAGGCCTAAACACCATGTTCATGAGATCCATGAACGATGTAGGGGCGTTGGTTAGACCAAATGGAAGAGCTAAGAACTCATAATGTCCATAACGGGTCCAAAAGGCCGTCTTGGACACATCGTCACTCCAAATCCTCAACTGATGATAGCCAGACCACAAATCAATCTTAGAAAAGACCGATGCATTTTGCAACTGGTCAAATAGATCATCGATCTGCGGTAAGGGATAGTTATTCTTCACAGTCACTTGGTTTAGCTTTCTATAATCAATGCATAACCTAAGTGACCCATCCTTCTTCTTTATGAATAAGACAGGTGCGCCCCAAGGAGAAACACTAGGGCGAATAAATCCCTTTTCTAGAAAATCTTGCAATTGCTTCCTTAGCTTTGCTAACTCCGCAGGTGCCATCTGATATGGAGCCTTTGAGATAGGAGAGGTGCCCACAAGCAACTCTAGGGTAAACTCTATCTCACTAACCGGTGGAAATCCAGACAAATCATCGGGAAATACGTCTAAAAACTCCCGCACTACATCTATCTCCTCAAGGGTAGGTGACTGATCAGCTTTTGGTACTAATACCATGCTGGCAATAAAAGTGTCACAACCCTTTCCTACCATCCTCATTGCCTTCATGGCAGAGATAACAAACTTTCCCGCAAGGTTCCTTGGCAATGGATGTGAAAACTCATCCTCACCGGAAATACAAAAAACAATCTTCTTCCCACGACAATCCACTAATGCATAGTGCTCCTCTAACCAATCCAGACCAAGAATTGCATCATAGTCCTTCATCTTTAGCAAGAAGAAACACCCCTCTAGGACTCTATCCTCAATGCACACAGGCAAAGACGGAATGCACTTCCTAGTCGATACCGTTCTCGCAGGGGTGTGCATAGACAACGGAACCTCTAACTCCTCAGACTCTAATCCTGACTCTAAAGCTAACTTCCTAGCAAACCACTCGGAAATGAACGAGTGAGTGGCACCCGTATCAAACAAAACCCGAGCGTGCACACACATGAAAAGAACCGTACCTTCAGTGACATGCTCTGCCTGCTCCGCATCCTCTCTCGCCAAGGCAAACACTCAAGCTTGGTATCGAGGCCTTCCTGGTCATCCTGTAGCTGGCGCTACTGCCACTGCTACTGGAGCTGGTGCTAGTCACTGGACTCCTTGCTAAAGTCTTGAGCAGTCCCGAATCTGGTGCTCGCTGCTCCCACACTTGAGATACATTCCTGCCAACTTCCAGCACTCCGTACCACCATGTGCCCTCCCGTAATGAGGACACTCCTTCATGCCATTAGGCCTACTACCAGGGGAACGCTGAGAAGCTTCCTGCTGACTGCCCGATGCCACGGGACGCTGCGGTGACTGATATGCTGCCTTCTTTCTATCCTGCTACTGGAAAGGAGCTGCCGGCCTCCTCTGCGAAGTCTTCTTCTCCTCAAGGTATTGCTCCATCTCACTCTCCTGATGGCACACCGCACTAAGAGCCTCATCCAAGGTACGATGATCGAATGCCACAAGCCTCGATCACAGTGATGGCTTTAGGCCCATCACAAACTTATTTGTCTTCCTACACTCATCAGCAATAATATGAGGTGCATACTTCGATAGCTCAACAAACCTGTCCTCGTACTCGAGTACGGTCATGGAGCCCTGAGTCAAGGTGAGGAACTCTTGCTCCATCTTGTCCTGGATATGCTCGGGAACGAACTTGGCTCGAAAGAGCCTTACGAACTTGTCCCAAGCAACCTCGACAGCACCGTCCTCGAATCGGGTACGCAGTAATGAGGAACACCACACAACGACTTTCTCCTGCAAAACATCCTTCATAAGCACCAATCTAACAATTCTAAACTTAACATAAACAAATACATTTGCAACTAACACATACCTGTAGCATATAGGTGGCCAAGCTGACCTTGTCATCCTCAGCACACCTAATAGCCCGGAAGATCTTCTCGATCTCCCTCATCCAGCTCTCCGCAAGTAGTGGATCACTCTCCCCCTTAAAAGAGGGTGGAGACATCCTATTGAACCGCTCCATGATGGAAGGCCCACCATGGTCATGCCCCTGTGGAAACGGAGCTGGAGCCTGAGCCTCCAATTGAGCCTGGAGTGTAGCCTGAGTATGCGCCTGGGTTTGCATAGCCTGCATCAGGCCTTGCATAAATACCCCATAATCAACTGGTGGTGGAGGAGGAAGTACAGTAGGTCCCTGTGGAATTGGGGCCTGCTGTTCATCCCTCTCCTCATGCCTAGGCTCATCCTCTCTAGCATGGGCACCACGCCTGCCACGAGAAGCCATATCCTGCAAGACAATTTAATCAATATTAGAAACTAAGTTATTTATTTCCTAACAATTTTCTTATCCATCTTTCATTCATTATTAATCATTTTCTACACATGTGGACCAATCTATAAAGAGTTAGGATATAATGAAGATGATGGTGTATATTCATGTACAATCTCAACCTATTTCTCTGATACCAATCTTTGTAATGATCCTCCTTATACCGGTACGGTTACACCAATCCACGTCGGTATAATGAGCATCGCTACAGTGGGGCATTGACCCAACGTATACACTAAGTCGAGATGTACACAAATATAAACGTAGAACGGCAGAAATAAACAACAATATTATTCCATCATCCACATTTTATCCACAGTCCATATAGTATAAGAAAGAAACTAAAGTCCACATAATTGAAATTCTATATCAAATTACATTGTCCACATCTGAATTACATAATACCATTGATTACATACTTATGAAATGAAAGTACAACAACGAAATCTTCACAAGAGATGCAACTCCTCTCTCTCGGAGTCGCTCCTAACAGTCTCCTTCAAAAAAGAGGAATCACCTGCCACACCTATACGCCGAAGCTAGAGCGAGTCTAATAGACTCAGCAAGCAATCCACGCACATTATACATACACACATCATATGCACATTTTACTTTCTAATAAAACAATTAACACATGTAACATGGTTTGAACCTTTTAAATTTTATGCATGAAATTCCTATAACATTAAAGGGCATGATACATGCTTTATGTTTCTTTTCACATTAGGTATAAAACCTATAACATGCTCTTCACACATTTCTTTAACATGCTTAATCAATTTAAAACTCAATCCATTCATGCTACAATATATATATGCAACTTAAGCATGAAATAACACATGATGTAAGCATTGCTCCTAGCATGGATTCTATTTACATTCTCATACACTTAACACAATTATAAACATGTTTAGCTTGCTGTTTTCACATGGATTTAACATACTCATTTAATGTTTCACTAACTCACATGCTACCACATGGTTTTCACACATTCACATATTCATTTGCACATTTCACAATTTCACATTTCACTTATACACAATCACATTATTCACTTTTAATGACGTGACACATAGTCCAAACCACCTCTAGAAGGACACACAATCACATTCACATACCTATCACCTAGGAAAAACAGTGATAGATCTTGGTTAACTGCGCAGAACCGGGTGAAGCACTCTCCACCCTAACCAGTGGTACTTGTCCACCTCTAGGATTTCATCCTATTTGCCCATAGGATTTCACACACTATGAACCTTCCCGTAGGGACTTTACTACAGTATGGCTCCACAGCCCTCTAAGATAGCAGTGTCACCCGTGGCACAGTTTATACCTTTTTCATATTGTTCACATTGTTCACATACATTTGTTTACACTATTGCATTCATTTGTACATGATTTTATAGTTCAGTTTATCTAATAATATGCTACTGTTTACAATGTAAAATAGGTCATAAACTAACCCTAATCATGCTGCAATTCACTAAATTATGAACAATTATAATAAGCATACTCCACATTGTCCTTTTTCTATGTTAAATCTGAATCAGTACTTATTGTTATCCAATCAGTATGAAATTTTTACTACAAACTGCTTATAGGTTAGTCATCACACATACAATTTTTCATATTTTTTGAACACCTACACAATTTATGAAAATTTGAACAAGCATTCTGCATAATTATCAAGAACTCAATTAAGCATGATTCACAGTGTTACCAATGTATTTAACAGTTCTAAAACTTGTATCTAGTAGTCATGATATCACACAAAATTTTTGGTATTTTAACATGTATCATACATTTTATTTAAAATTAAAACAGACAATTTATGCTCACTGTTCTATTTTACATAAAAATTAAATATTCACATAGCAAATAGAAATTCGCCCAATTTTCCTGACATGACCTGATATATATATACATTTCACAAAAATTTCCTGATATCCTAATTAAACATTGATCCACATAAACAGTAATTAATAAGACTAAAACATGCTCAACAAATCATTTTAGAATTTTAATAAATAATGCAATTAACAAAAATTCATCATAATTACATAGTATGATCCACTTGAGATACTTGACAATATATCATTTTTACAGTATATCCCCATATTCGAAAATCCGGAAAATAAATTACAAAGGTCAGACATACACACTGTCACCACCTAAAGAACTCAGCGGCACATAGGTGGTCGCCAACCATGTTAATGGCAACAAAGATTGCCGCCAATCTCTAATCTTAACGGCAGCAAATGATGTCGTTAAGTTCCTGTCTGCAGAAATGCAGACAAAACTCACAAAAATAAGAGAGAATGGGGGTTCCAGGACACGAATAAAATCCATAAAAATACCTAGGACCTACTAGACGCATGTATGAACAATGGTCAAGGGTTACTTGCCTCAAAATAAATCGCTAAAGGGAGTTATTTGCTGATGAAGCTCTCCTCAGCCAATGCCAAGAAGCCTTCAAATCCATCCTCGACCCGGTTTTGTGTTGAAGCAGATGGTACACCGTCATCGGGGAAGTCTTCCTCTATGATCAGACTTCCTCCCAGTCATGGTAGAACACCGGAAGAAGCCTCCAATCGCCAGATCAAAGGGTTCAAAGTCTCAATTTTTCGCACAGAAGAGGTAGGGTTTTGATAAAATGTCATAAGGTCTATTTAGGCCTGGAATTGAATTGGGTGTTTTATAGAGTCAAGGGCTCGGGGACACGATTAGGTAGGGTTTCTAGCCGTTGGGAGTCGGTTTCCAAAATAGAAGCCGAAGAATTCGCAGGCGTTTCCGAATCATCAGCCGAAACAGATCTGGGAGGTAGACATCCACATAGGTGGCCGCCTACAATGGGTTAACGTCCATCGATCTGGACGCTGGCTCAGATCTAGGCGTCTGCTCTTGTTGACGCCAACTTGACTTTCGGCCAGAACACAAAAATGCAGTGTTTTATGTATACTCTGTGTGCATACATATATATATATATATATATATATATGTATAATGCATTACATATACACCATATGTACATAGTTAAACAATCATGTATATACATGCACAACTTTACTTAATTATAATATGTATAGGAATACACACATATATATATTTATTTGTTCACATAACCATGCACATTATGCATCCAAACACTATACAACCAAACAACTAAATAAGAGGCAAAATTCGAGGGCCTTACACATTGTTTTTGTTTCTTATGTGGATTAGGAACACCGATATCGCCGCTCCACTGTTCTAGAATTCCTCTAGAATGTCGAGCAACGTATTTTCTCTATACACTACTCTCTTGACAAGTTGGAACCTCTCTATTGGACATTCCATTCTGGTAGACAAGGGACCTTTTGTTAAGACCTCCACAAGACTCCGTACTATGTGGATTCCCTCATGGGGACCGAGCTGGTTGTACTCTAACACCTATAACCCCTTTAGGGATCAATATGATCCAAACAGCTTTAGAAGTTCTCTCTTATCTTGAATCACGCCGGACCTCTAGACCTATGCATAACATGGCCAGTCAAAGTGTTAGTGAATTCCACATGACTGCCAACACCAATTGCGCATGTTGTGCAACTGTTATTATCGCATGTTTAATCGACGTTTTATGAACAATGACCTAGTTCTCATCTATACTCTACTCGCTCATCTATTCACACTCTCTCTGCTATCTCGTCTATTCATCTAGTACTCTCATCTACTTCTTGGTACTCTCTATTGGCCATTTGACTAATTATCTAAAGATAAACAATATAACTAATACCTGACAATATATAAAGGGCCTGGTCTGGTCTTGGGAGGTGTGCCCAAAAGTGCTAGTGCCCGCGGGAGTTAATTGACCAGAGTGTTTTGGCATTACACTCAAGTGCTATCTATCTCGACTATCTAAATGACAATCAAAGTGCTATACTATGCTTATTGTGCTATTGTTACACTTTGTGTTATTTGTGCTATGGCCATCCTACTCTATGCTATATTTAGAAACTTGTGCTATTTCAATCACATGCTATTGTGCTATCTTGTTTCTCACTATCATGCTATCTCTTACGTTACTCGACTCTCTTGCTCTATCATATAGTGACTCTGCTTTTAATACATTAATCATGTAAAGTTTGCCCGCACCATGAGATATAAATCCTACTGGGCATTGTCGCTCACCCTACGTTATTTGTCATTGTGTTCTCAGGTGAGGCTAAGGAGAATGAGTACACTCACGAGGATGGGGAGGACCAGGAGTGATCCACGAGTGCCATGATGTCACCAAGTTATCTTAGATGTCTTAGTTAGTCTTTTATTTCATTTTATGTATTAGAGATTTGGGCCCTTTGTTATGGATCCGAGTTAGTTGATGTAATAGACAACAATTGAATTATCAATGAAAGGCGTTTGATTTTGCATTATTTAATTGTCCAATGGTTTGTTGTCTATTCTACGCTCTGTACTCGCTTACCTGCAACTGCATCACGTTCCGATATTCCGCGTCGGGGCGTGACAAGAATAATAAGTTAACACTCTTGAACAACATGATTTCTATTTCAAGTTAGTTGCACTCTATACATTATTTTCTTTTCTTTTCATTTTAATCTTTTGAAACATATCAGGAGATTTAGAAAAATAGTTTAATCCATACTTTTCTTTATTAGCATACACACTTACTCAGTGCAAGAATGCCCGACTACTCAGCATGTTAACCATTTGATTGCCTCTTTTTGACCAGAGATAACTTAGTAACACCTTTTGACTCAAGCTTCAACCATGTCTCAGGTGAAGGAGCCTGGTTACTCAGTATACTAATCATTGCTCTGCAATTTCCTTAAAATTTTATTTTTTCTGAAATTTTTTATTTCATTTTTTTAAAGATTTTTTAGTTGAGTGATAGGTACCTTTTTACCTTAATAGATCATGGTCTTGAGTTATTAAAATTTATTCTTAGCATTTGTTAAAAAAAAAACTTCAGTATTCTTTTGATATAAAACTCAAGACAACTCATATGTCTAATTAAAGTGTTCTCAATAAAATTCTAAAATAACATTTGAGGATAAAGATACACACATGATGTAAGGCCCTAGTTTTTTGTGTATTTTGTGACTATGGTTATGTTTTTATTTTTGCTCGAAATTGTTCTTAACTTTAACATCAATTGACGTTAAGAGCTGGTTGACGACAAGATATGTGTCGTTTATAGTCTAGCCAGAGGATCTAGACGTCGACATCGATTGACGTTTATTTCTGGTTGATGGTAGTAAAGTGGCCGTAACTTCTCCGGATGCGTTTGGGATTCTAGATCTAAAACCATCCCAATTGCTCCGGGAGGTAGAAATGGAAACCCCACAATGGTCAGAACTCCTCTTTCCTACATTGCCTATGACCCAAATACCTATAAAGCTAGGTCATCTCTGCAAAGGGAGGACTTTGGCTTAGCTAGGGCTTTTGGGTTTCGCAGAGAGAAAAAATGAGAGTTTGAGAGGGTTGATTTGGCGAACCAGAGGCTGCACCAATGATCAACTACAAGGGGGAGGTTCTTCTGAAGGTGGAGAAGCTCTCCTAACACCAGGAGATCGTCTGTAAGAGTGTGGAAGTCGAATCAAACAGTGGAAGGTTACCTCATTGGCTTGGCCGAAGAGGGCTTCATCACCCAAATCCGATCTTACAGGAGTTTTATAGAGGCAGGTAACTTAGGGGTTTCATCCCTAGACCTATCACCTAGAGTTTTAGGATTTTTATGGATTTTTATCTCATGTCTTGGAACCCCAAATTCCCTGTCTTTTTATTTTAGCTCTACACTTTCTGCAGACAGAAGGTTGACGAAAACAACCTTGCCGTCAAGTTCCTGAGTTGACGACAATCGATCATGCCGTTAACCCATCCTGACGGCAAACCCCCTACCGTCAAGTTCTTCTGATTATTTTCATAATAGTGTTTTAACACATGTGATGTGATTTTTTTCGTGGGATTTTGAATGTATGCATATGTTTAGAAAATTTTTCCTTATCAGGTATGTTTAGTAGATTGAAGCATGAATTCTTGATAATTTTCTGACCATAATTGTAAATTAAAGAATTTTTGTTATGAGAAAATAAGCATGTTATGTCAGATTTAAATTCAGAGTAAATATGTATGATGGGTATTATTGTCACAAAAATTTCCCATGAATTTAGGGTTACTGTCTGCATGTTTCAGTGCTATTAGATCTGTTAGTTTACTTTATACAATGTTTATTCAAAATTTCATGTTAAATTACCTGAGATCTCTATTAAATAATAAAAATAGATGTACTGTCGTGAAAATTCTGAAACTTTAAGAATCTAATATATTCCATGTGTACGGTCTATGTTTAAAATTTGAGCATGTTCTGACATTCGTGGGTACTATTTCCAATTGTAAGTCATTAAGGGTCATATTAAGCATGATTAATCACCAAATGATGTTTTCTGATGATTAGTGTCATGTTCAGTGTTTGTTAAACATGTATTAGCACTGTTAGACAGTCATTGTAAATTCTATAATTTGAGATATATGTGTTTGAATTATAAGCATATGAATGGATCATTAAGTTCATGTCAAACTGTGATTAAACATGTGATCAATGTTAGTGATGTGGTTAAGTGATAATTATGTTGAGATTGACATTGCTACTATAGAAGGCTGTGGAGCCGTACTATAGAAAAGTCCCTATGGGAAGGCTCAATGTGTATGTGATATCCTATGGGCATCAGGATGAAATCCTAGAGGTGGACAAGTACTGCTGGTTAGGGTGGAGAGGGCTTCTCCTGGTTATGCGCAGTTACAAAAATTCGTCACTATATTGCCTAGGTTATGGGTATGTGTTATGTGTGTGATGTGTCCTTCTTTATGGTGGTTCGGACTATGTGTCATGGCCAAAAGATGTGCAAAAATGTGAATTGTGTGTGAATGTGCTAAGTGAACATGTGAAAGTGATGTGCTAATGTGCTCCAATGTGAATTAATGTGAAATCATGTGATTATGTTACATTTATGTTAAAACAGCAAGTAAAAGGTGAGATTATGTGATATAAAAGCATATTAGATGTGATAGCTATCATGCTAGTGTTACTAGTAAACATGTATTTAATTCCATGATTAAGTTACATGGAAACGTGCCATGAATGAGTTATAATTGATGCCATGATTTAAGTTAAATCCATGTGTAGATAGCATGTTATAGATTGTTCATTAATAATTGTTTAATGTGACATGAAACATGTGATTAGATGCCCTTTATGTTACGATTGGAATGAATGTGATAAGTGTATGGATGTACCAATAGGTTGCTTGCTAAGTCTTTTGTGAAGACTCATCCTTGCTTAAACATACAGGTGAGGCAGGTATTCCCATGATTGAGGAGGAGAGAGTGAGGAGCAACTCTGAGCGAGAGGAGTAGCAGAGATCTTGGAGGCTATCTACTTAGCTTGTACTTTCTTTTTGCTAGTATGTGAGACAATGTTATGTCATGGACGTGTTATTTATGGACTTTTGTTTAGTTACTTTGGTACTATATAGACTATGGGATGTGTGTAATGATGATGGATAAAGAACTACTTTCCTTTCTGCTGTACTTTCCTTTGTTTATTTGTGTACATCTGTACCTACTACGTTATGTTGAGTACATGTCCCACTGTGACGGCACACTTTATATCGATGTGGATTGATATAATTGTACCAGTATAAAGGGGGTCGTTACACATGATTCTAGATCTTGTTTCTCAACTTCATGTTTAATCCAAGAACACAAAAATTTTTAGGTAATTAATCTTATTTTGTATATAAAATTATTAATGGAACCTTGATTGGATTCATGGAGCATGAATAAGTCAACTAACAAGCCAAGAGATTTGTTGATGATAAGGATTCAAGAGAGTAAAAAAGATTGATTTGCATCAACAAAACACCACAATAGATTTAGAGATGTGAATTCTTCAAATGGCAAGTCAATGAGAGTTATCATGATAATTTTAATCAGGAAATGAATGGAAACTAATTTTCAAGCATGAATTTTAGTGGATATTATCAAGATGATTCGAGAAAAAGTCAGCTCCCCCTGAAGATGAGCAGTTCCAAAACTTTAGATGATGATGTGTCGACACTGGATCCTCAGTGTGTCGACACGTGAGTAAGAAATTATTAAGCACAGAGCAACAATGAGCAACTAGGGTCCACACATGAGCAAATATGTGTCAACATGATTATGATAAAAAAATAGTATTTTTGAAAATTTTCAATTTTAACAAGTTTTGACATTTATTTGAAGTTGTTCAAAGACCTTTTATCTTTTTTAATTTACGCCCCCTTAGCATGTGCATGCTATGAAAAAGTTTGCAAGCAATTCGAACATGATTATATACAGAATTAGTTTTATGCAAAACAAGACTTTTGGTACTTGGTGGAGTATTTTACTCACACATAATGATAGCTTCCAAACAAGCATACCTTGTCATCATTTAATATACCAAGAAGTCAAAACAAATGATATGCATAAGGAATCATGGGCATAGTCAAGCAAGCGTGATAACATAAACATGATTCCAATTGTTATGACACAATGTTATTGTTGGGAGCAACATCAAAACACATTTTTCATTGTTCAGATAAAATTCTAAAACGTTATTCCAACTCAAGCAATTCAATTTTGAAATGATATGAGATTTTACCTGAACATTTTTCATTTCTTTTTTCAAAGATTTTACCTGTGTCCTGCAATTAGCTCTTGCCTTGCACAGCCAATGTTTTGAATCCATTAACAATGTATGGCTCCAAGGCTCCTCAGCTTGTTGATGAAGCTGACTTTGTGACACATATGGACTTGGGTCCTACAGTGGAGAAAAAATTAGATGACAGTATTGATTTTTTAATCCAAAAAGATTTTATTTTTGGTGTAGATGCATTTCTTTCATTGATGGAGCCATGAGCAACATTAGTTCTAGATTTTCTCTTTGTCTTGTTCAATGCATCTATATTTTCATGAAATTTTTTACTTTTAGAATTTTTATCATGGATAGCAAAAGACTTCTTTTGTGCAACAATTCTGTTCATATGTACATGGAATTTCTGAGTATTTTCAGCATAAACATAACTTTTATTCCTATGTACATGAGCATATGTATGAGTATGGGGCTTGGGAGCTTGCACACATTGATCAATTCTACGCCAACAGTCCCTAGAGATATGACAAATTTGTGGCATGTGAAACATTGGACTAGTTTGACAAGTTTCTTCATTCTTTGAGTTTTATTCCAGCAATACTAGGAAGGATGACGAGGTTTATTGCAATTGAAGCAGGTTTGCGATACATAACTTTGCATTGGTGCATGTGCTGGAAAATCTGAAACTCTCTAGAGTACCTTTGATTGTTCTTAGGTTGATGAAGAAGTGGTACTCTTTGGTGGCTCATGGCATGATGTTGAAGTGGAGCTTGCCTTGGAGCTTTTTGGGTTGTTGGAGGTTGAGAAACCTTGTAGAAACCTGATTGCTTTCCCTCTTTCTGTTTCTAGTTTTTAGCAGACACATGGCTCTTTCTATTTGCAATATCTTTCTTCATTTTCTCTTTTTGTTTTTGAGCACTTTTCTGAACAAGAACTTTTACTGATTTTTCATTAGGCAAGTTGGAGTTCTTGTTAGCAGTAGTTTTGGTAAATGAAGTTTTTGTTTTGTTTCAAAATTCATTTTATTCATAGGGTTATATTCTAAACCTTCTTTTTAAAAGTTAACCTTCATTCCAAGAAGATTATTCATATTGTTTGTACCCTGCACAAATTTAGACAAAGTAGATTTTAGAGCATCAACAGTCTTGTTTAATTCAATGATTTTCTTTTCAGAATTTTGATTTTTGTTCACAGCAACTTCAAGTTCATTTATCAATTTTCTTTTTCAGTTTTTAGCTCATCATTCATCTTCTTTGGACTGTTGCATTCATTATTCAATGTTCTGTCAGAAAAAAAAACATTCAATTTTCTTTTTCAAATGATGATTTTTTTCAACCAATTGTTTAAGCTTTTCATTTACATGATGATCATGAGCCATGTTGGCAATTTGTTTCCTAAATTGTTCAATTTCATATTTCAACTAAGCATTATTTTGAATAAACTTTTGATTGTTCTCTATTAAGATATTCAGTCTTTTCTCTACCTTTTCACATTCATTTTTTAAAATTTGATTTTCAGATTTTAAATCTTCATTTTCTTTTGAAAGGGTTTGTGAACTTTCTAACATGATTTCTTTTGACTGAATTTTAAGTTTTAGAATCTTATTTTTAGATTTCATCTGGTTGGTTCTTTTACACAAATGTTCACAAAGATTTTTCAATTCATCATAAGATAATTCTTCATCATCACTGTTAGAACATGAATTTAGAAAATTATTGGAATTTACCGAATCATTGGAGCTTTCCCTAGCCATCAAGCATATTTTGCCTTCATCCTCATCATCCTATGAATTTTCTTCTTCCTCATGTTGAGCAACTATCCTAAAAAATATTGCTAAACATTTAATCATTATGTTTTGCTATGACAAAGACTTTTAATCTCTCCTAAATCAATTTATTATTTTATACTACATTTATGAAAATTAAATTTGACAATATAGTGGCACATATACTGCATTATATCTCAACCAAAATTTATGCACACATAAAATCAAAGTTTCATCTCTGTCACAGATTTTTTCTGAGCAACAATGCATACTATATACCATACTGACTCCGACTTTAGAAAAGTCGAAGCATTGTACCAATTGATGAACAAACAGGTTACACTCCGACATTGGAAAAGTCGAAGACTGGTATAACTCTAACTCTTAAAAATTCGATGTCCTGATACCGATTGCTTAACTGGCCCTTACTTCGACTCTTGAAAAGTCAAAGTCCTATTGATTGTATCTTACTCTGAATCTTTAACAGTCGAAGTTGTACCTTAGTCCAACTTCTGAAAAGTTGAAGTATTTTCTATTGCATTTTCACTCCAATTGTTTAAAAGTCGAAGTATGATATCGATTGATGAACAAACTTGTTCTACTCCGACTCCCCAAAAGTCTAAGTCTGACATATATCCATATCTCACTGCGACTTCTATTCAGTTGAAGTATTATTAAATCTCATTCTGACTCCTTAAAAGTCTAAGTATCATATATCAACTTCTGTGTACTTGTACTTGAATACTTTTTATGTATCTGTCATTTCTCACAGAATCCAATAGATCATAATCTTGATTATTTCAATGATTTTCTCTATTCCTTTGGATCTCTTATGAATAAAAGTTTCTCATACGATCCTTGTGATTATTTTTCTACTATCATAATTCAAATATCTTTTTAGCAGAAAAATATTATATGTATTATTACTCTCATTTTAAATGTTCTTTTGAAATCTGTAAGATTTGCATACTTGTTGTCTCTCTCACTGTCAGAAAGATAGTTCTATTTCTGTTCGACAGATGGACAAGAGTTTAATGTGATGGCAGGTATAAGCATCATGAGGCCTCACCTACCACATCCTCTCTCTATCAGAACTCCATGACTTTTAGGAAAAGTCCTTGTATTCCCCATACAATTGTCTGTCTATCTTTAAATGTTCTGAACATTTCTGTCAGAACTCTTTTTGTGCTTTATATGTTTTTATCTCACCTACCTCTGAAAGAATGGAGGTATCTATGTCTTTCCCATCCTCCTAGGTATGCAGCTACCCACTGAAGCATGCTAAGCCTTCAGTCATGGTATGGAGCCTGCGGAACATTAATGAAACTGTCTATAGAACCTTCAAGCTATCTGCATAGCCTGAAGCCGTTGAGACCTCAAGAGCTGAAGATTTGATGGACAACTCAGAGACCATTTTTTAAATGGAGGTATCTATTCTCATCTCTCAGATTCAAACGGCTATTTTTTAAGAAATGGCTATTTTCCAACGTTTAGTTTCAAATGGGAAGCTCAGTCTCTGATGCTTATATATGAACTGAAGTTTGAACAAGAAGCAACCAATGAGATATAGAGATAAGAATAAAGAAGGAGAGACATACACACTAGAAGATACAACCACATACACAACCTCACCTTCCACAAAAAAGAAAAGAGAAGAGCTCAAGATCTAAAGAGAGCCTGCTGTTCTCAAGCTTCGACTTCCAAGCTCTCCTGATTGTTTAGAAGTCTTTTCTTTGAGTGGCCTTCTGCAATTCAGATCTCTTCAGTCCACTCTCTTAGAGTCAGAAAGAATTAGAGCTTCAATTCTTACTTGTACCTCTTTCTGGTTTCTTTTGTGTTTGCTCTTTTCTGAGAAGACACACCTGTGTTATTTCTTTGTAAGAAAACCCCCAAGGGGTTTTTTCCCTACAGTGCCCCTCTTGAGAAGGGAAGACCTACCGATGTAGGTGGTCTTTATACCCCTTGATAAAGGGAAGACTTGCTTGGGTGCAAGTGAGTTGTAATACCTCTCAGGTTGAGAGAAGGCCAAGTGTTCTTGGTAGTTAGTGAAATCCCAAGAGGTTTCTTGGGGACTGGACGTAGGACTTCCATGTGGGAAGGGCCGAACCATGATAAAATCTCTCGTGCAATTGTGTGATTGTTTCTGCCATTTTCTCATTTGTTTCACACACACCACACTAAGTACTAACAACTTTATTTAGTGTTATCTATTTTCAGATAATTTTTAAAAGTGCAAGAAGTCCTATTCACCTCCCTCTAGGATGACTAAAGTGCCATCTTGATCCAACACCTCATCCTCTTCTTCTTCACTCCAAGATCACATCATAGTTCTGGGCTTATTTTTCTTCCGCTTGGGTTGAATCTTCTTCTAAGCATCCAGGCATTCTTGTTTGACATGCCCTGGTTTCCAACAATTTTAATAGACAATTCTGTTAGAACTTTTGTTAGCAAATTATTTCTGTTTCGAAGAGTTGTCTACTTGAGGTCTTCTTTTAAGAAATCCTTTACCTTCTTTTATTAAAAACTTTCTGAATTTTCTTGTGAGCAAGGCCGATTTACTTGAGTCATTTCTTGAGCCTGAAGATTTTTCTTCCTCAGTTGATTCTTTCACAGTAGGACTTGCTTTAAGTGCTAGTGACTTCTTTTTCTTCACATCATCTCCTGTCCTTTACAAACCGAATTCATATGTCATTAAGGAACCAATCAATTGTCAACATTTGTAGTAGATATATTTTTGGACTCTTCAACTACAGTAGCCTTTGTATGCCAAATTGAACTCAAGGATCTAAGAATCATTCTAACAAGTTAATATTTAGTATATGTTTTTCCTAGACTCTTCAAGCCATTTGTCAGTAGAGTTAATCTACCATACATCTCTAAAATGGTTTCATCATTTTTCATTTTAAAGGCCTCATATTTAGAAACTAACATATTGTCTTTAGTTTCTTTTACCTTGGAGGTACCTTCATAAATTACAATTAGACGATTCCATATCTCCTTGGTGCTGGCACATGAGGAGACTCTTGAAAACTCTGTAGGATGGAAAGAGCATTGCATGATATTCATGGCACTCTAGTTAGCATTTGACTTATTGATTTGTTCTGGAGTCCATTTCTCTTCATCTTTTGGTAGCTCATAGGGTCCACTACTGAGCACCTTCCAGATTTGATGATCCTGGGCTCTTAAGAAAACCTACATGCGAGTTTTCTATTAAGTACAGTTTGATCCATCAAAATAAAGAGGTCTATACATAGAGTATCCTTCTGGCATATTGTAGCAACCCAAAAATTTTAGTATTTTAAAAATTCAAAATAATGAATTTCTATAAAAATGAAATAATAGAAATCATACATACCATTATCGTATGTGCAAGAACACATCTAAAAATTTCGTAAAAATTATAAATCACCCCAAGTATTATCCCTAAATGTTCCACGAAGAAATTCGTGCAACGAAAAAGCCGATTGGCCAAGCGTACGTCACAACGTGACTAATTATCTACATTTGGAAACTAAGTTGGAAAACCATTAACACGGAAAAATAACATGCCCATAAATTTAACGAACATGTCGGAGAGACTTCCAACATCATGAAATCATTACCCATTATCGGAATTGGACCAATGGACCTCTCATCCATGAATAAAATCAAGTAAGAAATATATAATAAAATTCGTAACTCTATTATTCCCTAATTAAAAAGAAAAATCCCAAAAGATAAAATCCAATAAATTATGGGCTTTGTTAAATGGACTATATAAAATTTATTGGTCCAAAATAGGGATTTTTAAAAGAAGAATAATAGGAAAATACCCTAAATTCATAACTAAATTATTACTTAAATAGAAAAGAGGTATTTAATGCATTAAATAGGAAGTTTGAGTTAGAATTGGATTCCTAAACCTACCCTAATAGGTTGGCCACGAATTTAGCTCCCATCCTAACCCAAATAGGAAGTGGAAAGCTTGGAAGGAGGTTAAGAAAGGAGGAAATTCAGAATTTAATAGGACTTAGAGTCCTGTTGACTTAGAGTCCTATTAAGAAATAATAACCCAACAAGCATAAATACTCTCTAATCATTCCATGGCTAGCCCTAACACGTTGCCGGGGCTTGCTGGACCTAGAGGAGAGGCCAAGGAGAAGGAGAATTCGTGGGGAGATGGCTTCATCAAGCTTCATCCCGAGTTCTTCAAGTTCTAGCCCTAGAAGAGAAAATCGAGTCAAGGTAGGCACTCTCACAAGCTAAAATCATAAGATTTCGTCTGTAGATTGTTCCATGTACTGGGACCAAAACCTTCAAGTTTCATAATTTTCCATCGAGCCAATATTTCCTTATTGAATTTTGAAGTCCTGCAACTCTCTTGACCCCGAACTTTCATGCTTAATTCATATCACCTTGAATACTCGATCCCATGCTCTCAAATTTTTATTGGAGATACTGATGCATATTAGGCATCTTTTGGCCCTAAAAGCCCTCATTTTTATCCATCCTACTTCGTGAATTAATTCGCTCATCTCAACTGCTCACTGTGTCATGTACTCCATGTTTGACTTGAATAAAGCATGTTGAAACTCTATCTATTTCCAAATTCCTATTTACTGTAAGTACTCACGTATGTCTAGATTAATATGCAACTTGTTTCATGATTTTTCATTGACTATACAATTAGTTATGAACATTCGAAGCACTCGGTGTCAAAATATGTTAAGTTGGCACGCAATCCCATGCTAGACCTTTTCCCGCTCAAGCTCAGGCTCAGAACCTGAGAACGCGATGGCCCGATAGGCCGTGTTCTCAGGGCCGTCGTAACATAGCTACCTATCGCGATCTAATCGTGACAAGGTACACCGTCACGTTCTGGCGCCGACCTGATAGACCCATCGCGATCCTCATAAGACCCTGTCGCGATCTGCCTGCCTATTCAGACAAGCCCGTCGCGATCCTCAGAAGCCCCCCTCACGTTCACACTTGATCCTGTCGTGACCCTTACAGAGACCTGTCGCATTCTGAAGTTTTTCATGAAAACCCACCTGTTTGCAAGACCTATTGTTATACAGTCACCTCATGTCGTATTAACTGTCATGTACACATAACAACGAAGTTGTAATTATTGAATATATTTTAATTAATTCAAGTTAATCACATGATCTATCTTGCCCATGATTTTCTCTTACACTTGCACTCACTTCACTAGTAGAAAAACAACGATAGAAGGCAGTATTTTTCTACCTTTTAAAGTGTAAAAATCTGCCTTATGTTCTATTAGAAGGCAGAAAGAGGGCGGATTATGTTCTGCCTTCTTTTGGACCGTCTTCTATTCAAATAGAAGGCGAAAAATATATTTTAGAAGGCGAAAATTTTATAAGGCAGAAATGATAATTATAGAAGGCAAATTTTTTGCGCCTTATAAACTCGTGATAGAAGGTAGTTATAGCACCTATTAGAAGATGGAAGTCTGTGTTGTCTATTTTTTTAGAAGGCTATAATTTCTGCCTTTTAAGATCTAATAGAAGGCAAATATTTTTGTCATCTATTCCTTTTAGATGATAGAAGATTTTGCCTTCTAAGCTATCAAGATATATTACGATAAGGAAATTTTTTTGCCTTCTATACTAACATCATATACAAATTATTATCTTTTAAAAGGATTCTTGTTCACTATATAACCTGTAAAAACTTTAATGGCAAATCCACTTAAAGACTTTTCTCAAAAATAAATTTTAATGACAAACAATTTTTTTTGTTAAATATACAATGAAAACATTTTTTGACAATAGAAGATTACAAATATATGATATCAAATGACAAAAAGATACAAAGTCATAAGTGAAAGTTTAACATTCATATTGTTATGATAATATACACTCAAAGTGCATTTGAGTACACAACTCTATTTAGAAATGTAAAAAGAAAAAGACTGTCCACAACTATCCAAATTGAGAACCACATGATCTTCATAACTTTGTAAGCATCCATCATCATCTTCTCTTGAAAGTACCTAAAAAAAGATTAACCAAATTTTGTTAATAAATTAAGGAAGTACAAAACTTACTAGGAAATAGAATTATTTCATAAAAAATATAAAATACCTACACTAGCATAAGAGTTCATGTAATTATACCAACATATCTATCTTTATTTAGCATTCCCTTCGAGTAGCTGCAATAAAATTTCATTATGACAAAATGATTAAATGAATATTGAAGATATAATTAGAGGTAAGTTTTGTAAACAAAGAAATTTAGAACTTACAAGATTTTTTTATCCATGGAATAGATTTTCCTTCACATTGTCTCAATGTTTTGCGCAAGTTTGATGGCAACCTCATATTAGGATGTAAGACTTTAGTCACATAAACTTCATAATATTCATCACCCAAAGGTTGTCCATCCACTTCTTTTCTTGGATCCTTGCTAATTATTTTTCCTTCCGCCACACGATCAAAAGTAAATCCAAGTAGATAGCATGTGTTCTTTTCCTAAAAGATATAAAGAATTAAATAATCAAACACACATTTATTTGAACATAGATTCTAAAAAGTATATACAACACACCGATTCTTCTTGTACAACATTATTGATGTCATTTGGTTGACTAGGCTGCAAATATAAGAAGATCATCATTTACTCAAGTTGAAACCAACTCTAGATAATTAATATACAATATCAGGTTAAGTCATATTTCATAATTTTAAAAAATACTTATCGGTAAAGGAACCACATAACTGCCAGCTGAAGACTCAGTTGTTGCAGAATGATTGACATAATTTTCTCTATTGGATCTTCCATTTAAGACACCATTATTTCCAACAACAACCTAAAGCTCCAAAGACAATTTTTTTGTAATTTAATATAACATCAAAATGCAAACAGAATAAATCTATGAAAAATTTGTAAAATATATATACAAAAATACATACATGTTCATTTCTTCCATTGATCACAATTTGTAACTGTTCCTGTAAAGTTGCATACTTTGTTTCCATCTCAACCATTTTACTTTTCATAGAAACAAATTCTTCTCTCATCTCATGTGTATTTGGACAGTCATGTGCTAGCTTACCACATTTTTTCTTTGAGCCATAAACATCTGTAGATGTGACAAACGAACCATAACATCTAGGTTTACCTGCATGCTCTTTTCCTAACACTTGCCCCTCTGTCTCATCATTACACACAGGACAAGCTTTCTCACCTTTAGTGCTCCATCCAGATAAATATGCATATCCAGGAAAGTCATTAATGGTCCACAATATAACTGCTTGCATCTTAAATGATTCTTTTCTTACTGCATCATAAGTCTCTACACCTCCATGCCATAGTAATTTCAATTCATGAATCAGATGTTGAAGATATACATCAATTTTCCTTCCTGGTGACTTCTCACCAGGTATGATAGAAGATAATATCAAGTTAGATTCTTTCATGCACATCCATGGTGGCAAGTTATAAGGTATTAGAACAACAGGCCATATACTATAAGTACTTGATAGTGATCTAAATGGATTAAACCCATCACTTTCCAAACCAAGTCTGACATTGTGAATCTCTGATGAAAATGATGCATGTTCATGATCAAAATCTTGCCAAACTATAGAGTCAGCTGGATGCCTTAATTTTCCATCATTTTTTATGCGACCATCTGCATGCCATGTCATAAAAGAGGCTATTTTTGAAGACATATATAACCTTTGTAATCTTGGTATTAAAGGAAAATAGCGCAATGTCTTCTTTGGTATTTTTTCCCCTTTGTTCATATCCCATCTATCTGAACCACATTCTGCACAATTATGTAAACCATCTATTTTTGTTCCTTGCCAAAACAACATACAATTATTTTCACATACATCTATTTTTTCACAATCAAGTCCAAGATCTTTTATCATCTTTCTTGTTTGATAGAAAGACTCAGGTAATTCATTTGGCTCTGGAAATGCATCTCTTAATAACTCAAGTAGTGCACTGACAGATGTATCAGACCACCCATAAAGGGATTTTATATTAAACAACTTAACAAGAAATGAGAGTTTGCTATATTTCTTACATCCTGGGTACAACTCCTTTTCAGCATTTTCTAGCAACTGATAAAAATTTTCAGCATCAGCACCAATTTTATTCCTGATCTGATTTTGTTGTTCTATCTGTTCCTCATGCATCAATGGAACTCCAAATGCATCATGAATCATCTCATGAATATCATCACCAACTATATCATTACTTGATGATGCAATATCATTATGCTGCATTGCTCTTTTTTCTCCATGAAATGTCCAAACAGTGTATGACAACATCATACCTTTGAATAGTAAATGTTCTGCAACTTTCTTTGTTGATAACAAGGTAAGATTGCAACAATCACTACATGGACATCTAATAACATTCTTTGATCCTGCATTTGCTATGGCAACCTTCAAGAATTCAGCCACCCCACTTAAGTATTCTGGACTGTTACGAGACTTACCAATCCAACTTCTATCCATTTTAAGCTTTACACCTGAATATATAAAATTGTAAACTATTACTCATGTATGAAAATTATATAACTACTTTTGTCAAGATTAATAATAAAATGAGCCACCACCCAGGCTCGCTGGATCACATATATCAAATTTAATAATAAAGTGAGCCACCACCCAGGCCCGCTAAATCACATACCTTTGCAAGATTATAATAATCTCAACTTTGGCTTTCAATTAGAAGATAACCAACAAGCCTAGATTTCACAATCATTTATGATAAATTAAACATGGATTCTACAACTAACAAACATATATCAAGACAAGAGAATATCATAAAGCTAATAATATTATTTTTTCAAAATATTTACAAATACTTCTAAGTAGTGTTAAATGTCTCTTTTAAATAGTGAAATTTTTGTTATCATAATAATTTTATTTATACAAGTGATGGATCTATAGATCTCATTAATTAAAAAAGATTCTTTCCACAAATCAGATTATACTTGTTAGTGTAAAATATCACAAATTTACTAAAATTATTTAATTTTACCAGTTCTATTATTTTTATATATCGGATGTGAAAGGGGGTGGGGGTTGGAGGAGAGGAGTTTAAGAGAGAGAGATAGAGATAGAAAAAGGAACTAACTAATTAATGCTGCAGAGCTGGGGGGGGGGGGGACGCATGTGAACAGGGGGGGGGGGAGACGCATGTGAACAGGGAGGGGGGGGGGGGGGGGGGACGCATGTGAACAGGGAGGGGGGGGGGGGAGTTTAACAGGAAAAACAAAAACAAAAACCTATGCAACCTACTGCGAATGGGATGGGGGGAGTTTAAGAAAAACAAAAACAAAAACCTACCCAACCTACTACTTCGGTGGGATGGGGGAGTTTAAGAAAAAGACATACGCGCGCATAGCCAGGTTGCTTTGCGGGAGGGGGGAGCCGGGAGGACAGGTGAACGGGGGCGAGGGGGAGGAGTTTAAGAAAAACCAAAAATATATATATACACCTGCGTACTACTGCTTCGGTGGAGGGACCAAGCGCAGGAGGGCCTGCTGCGCGCGGCTTCGCTGTGCTTGTAGAGCGGGCGCCGGTTGCTGCTCCTCCGTTCTGTGGAAAAAGGGTAAAACAAAGGCACGCGGGCCGGGGTGGGGGCTGTTAGGGTGGGAAAAGGGGAAAAAGTTCATCTAAATTATATTTTTTATTAATTTGTTTGATATTAAATTTTTGGAGGATTAGATATTATTTCTAATTTAGTAAATAAAAGGCACAATCTTATTACTGTCTTCTATTTATTAGATTTTATAAGGCCTAATTTATATGGTGCCTTTAATAGAGAAGATTTAATATGAAGAGAAGACATAACTTTATTTTTCCTTCTAAAATCTAAAATAAAAGTCACAATTAAATTCTGCCTTTTATTTTCTGCCTTTTATAGGTAAGTTTTTAGTAGTGCTTTGAACCATCCTATATGGCTTAACTTGGCATGAAAACTGTCACATGCACATATAGCAATTTATTTCAATTATATATATTAATTTCCCTATTTTTAATAGACTTGCCTATCGTTTCTCGTGTTGGTTTAGGAATACCGTTATCGACACTCCACTGTTCTAGAATTCCTCTAGAACGTCGAGCACTTGTTTCTATATACACACTCTCTCTTGACTTGGACGAACTCTCCGTCGGATATTCCTTCTGCCGGACTAATGAGTCTTTATCCAAGGCCTCCGTAAGTCTCCTCTGTACATGGGTTCCCACATGGTCGACGAGCTGGTTGTACCCTAACACCTATGATACACTATAAGGATCAGTAAGATCCGTACGACCTTAGATTATTCTCTCTCTTATCTTGAATCACGCCGGACCTCTGGACCTGTGCGTAACATGGCCAGAGGAAAGCTAGTGAATTTCCACCTGATTGCCAACGCCGTACGCGTGTGTTGAGCAACTGTTACTATCGCTCGTTACTCGACATTTCATGTCCAAGGACCATATGATCTCATCTATACTCTACTCGCTCATCTATTCATATTCACTCTACTATCTCGTCTATCTCTTCTATTCATCTAGTACTCTCTTGGTACCCTTGAACTGCTGTGGCTTCTACTGTTTTGTACTGTTCATGACTGTCTAACGCTAAAAAAGGGTCTTGTGACTCTACTGACTGGAATGCATACTGTTCAGGGCACGGAGAGTGTTCGAGGGGTTCCAATCTAGTCCTGGGGGCAGAGAGCCACCCGAAAATACCTACAGGGGCTATGAATGGTGTTCTGCATTGCACCGGTTCTGACTGACTATTCTAAATTAGCTAGACATCTGACTGTTACACTGTTACTGTTAGTCTGTTAATTTAGACATACTGCACTGTTATTGTACTGCCGCTGACTATTACTGACTTGTTATTGAGCGACTACTGATGTGCCCTCTACTTGCTCTACTTGATACTCGCTCTCTTGAGTTATTGCGTGCTATCGCGACCTGTTCGCATTCAAAGTGCTATACTCTCTCGTTGTCTTTTGACAATAAAAGTGCTATACTCTCTCTCGACTATCTACAGATAATCAAAAGTGCCATTACTATCTCGATTGACGAAAGTTAATCAAAAGTGCCATTACTATTTCGATTGACGAAAGTTAATCAAATGTGCTATACTATTTCGATTGATGAGAATCAATCAACGTGCAATTTACACTTTACATGACTATCTACTATCTCTCTTCTTGCTATACTTGTCGTTTGATAATGACATTACTTGCTATTGCGTGACTTGACTTTAATCATCTGCTATTTGAACCATACTACTTGTGCCAGTACTTGTTCAACTTTACATGACTCTCTCTATCATTAGTTACTCTGCCATTTAATGTGTTAATTACTTAAAGCCTGCTTGACTATTGAGATTTATGTCCTACTGGGCGTTATCGCTCACCCTTCATTATTTGTTATTGTGTCTCAGGTAAGTCAGACCATGACGTTATACATACTAATGGGACGAGACTAGAGTGATGAGTGACCTAGAGTCGAATGACGAAGCTACCCTAGCACCATTGGAGTCTAGTAGTTATTGCTTTAGATTTCTTTTCAATGTAATGATGTCATTGAGCCCTATGTAGTGGCTCCGAATTAGTGGTTGTAATGGTCTTAGTGATTTTATAATGAAATCAAGAGTGTATTTCAATTATTGTTTATTAGATGCTCTGATGTTTGTGAATGTATGCACAATTGTCGTTACCATACTCGTTTCTTACGTTTTCCTCTGATTTATTCCGCTGCTAAATTAGAGGGGCGTGACAATTGGTATCAGAGCCTAGGTTATTCTTAAGTATAGGATGATCTAGGTTGACCTGCCTCGACTAGAGTCAATTATCCTACCTATGACAGTTGGTATCAGTGCCTTGGATGTTCTTATCATGATATTTTAAGTCTAGGGATGTTCTAGGTGAACTGCCATGATCGTGTCTAAGACAACCACCATACCTATATGTGAGAGATTGGGTAAAGCTTGGGGTAAGACTAGGAGCTTAACTATATGTATAAGCACCCTAAGTTTAGGAAGAAAATTAATAAGTATTATTGCTCGCAAGAACTAGAGGAGATGGTTGGCGAGCATGCACTAATGCACAAATTACAACAGACCGTACAGGGGTTAACTCAAGTCCTTAACAACGTGATTCAAGCAGAAGCAAGAAATGGAGTAGGAGACATATGGGAATTTTCAACGAATAAATCCCCCTAGGTTTAATGGAACTCTTGATCCCGATGAAGCTAAAAATTGGGTGAAGACGATGGAATGAATCTTTAGAGTTATGCAATGTTCAGAGCAGGAGAAAGTCCTTCTGGCAACCTTCCAGTTGGACCGCGATGCTAGAACGTGGTGGGAAGCTGCCAGTCGATAATTACCCAACAACAATATAGAGTGGGATAAACTTTTAGAACTCTTCAAGACTAAATACTTTTTCAAGAGGATTTGTGAGAAAAAGGCAAATGAATTCGCCAATCTAAAGCAACGAATGATGTCTGTAGCAGAATATGAAGTGCAATTTGAAAGACTAGCACAGTATGCACCACATTTGGTGAGTACGGAGAAGATGAAGGCCAAGAGATTTTTAGAAGGGTTGAGACCTGTGTTCTGGGAAAGGTTGGCTCCACTAGACATTGTAGTATATTCAGACATGGTATTGAGAGCTCAATTAGTAGAAGACACCATGGAACTTCTTGAAAAGATCCGTAGGAAGAAGGTGATAAAAAGGGAACGTGCTACTCATTCCAATGATAATAAAGGAAGAAATACAATAGATAACAAGAGAATGAAAGGGGAAGTGAAGCGGAAGGAATTCTGTAAATTTTGTAAGAAACTAGGGCATCAGATTGATAATTGTTGGAAGAAATTGGGCAGATACTTGTGATGTGGAAGTCAACAACATCGAGTCATCAACTGTTCAATAAAGAAGAACCAAACTCCATGCCAAGGATGATTACAGGCCCTCGTGGATATGAATCATGCCAATGAAGGTGGACAAGGTATCATCACTAAACCCTTTGTTACGTTCATATTATTTTCACGATAGTAAAGTCCTAAGTGGGGGAGCTGATGCATTGAAATATTTAGAATAAATTTGTAGTTGTATCATATCATATGAATTTGGGGACCAAATTCTTTTTAAGTGGGGGAGGGGGGGGGGGGATGTAGCAACTTGGAAAATTCAGTATTTTAAAAATTCAAACTAATAAATTTCTATAAAAACGAAATAATAGAAATCATACATACCATTATCGTATGTGCAAGAACACATCTAAAAATTTCGTAAAAATTATAAATCACCCCAAGTATTATCCCTAAATGTTCCACGAAGAAATTCGTGCAACGAAAAAGCTGATTGTCCAAGCGTACGTCACAACGTAACTAATTATCAAATTTGGAAACTAAGTCGGAAAATCGTTAACACGGAAAAATAACACGCCCATAAATTTAACGAACATGTCGGAAAGACATCCAACATCATGAAATGATTACCCATTATTGGAATTGGACCAATGGACCTCTCATAGTCCATGAATAAAATCAAGTAAGAAAAATATAATAATATTTGTAACTCTATTATTCCCTAATTAAAAAGGGAAATCTCAAAAGATAAAATCCAATAAATAATGGACTTTGTTAAATGGACCATATAAAATTTATTGGGCCAAAATAGGGATTTTTAAAAGAAGAATAAAAGGAAAATACCCTAAATTCGTAACTAAATTATTACTTAAATAGAAAAATAGTATTTAATGCATTAAATAGGAAGTTTGAGTTAGAATTGGATTCCTAAACCTACCTTAATAGGTTGGCCACGACTTTAGCTCCCATCCTAACCCAAATAGGAAGTGGAAAGCTTGGAAGGAGGTTAGGAAAGGAGGAAATTCAGAATTTAATATGAGTTAGAGTCCTATTAGGAAATAACAACCCAACAAGCATAAATACTCTCCAATCCTTTCATGGCCAGCCCTAACACGTTGCTGGGGCTTGCTAGACCTAGAGGAGAGGCCAAGGAGGAGGAGAATTCGTGGGGAGAAGGCTTCATCAAGCTTCATCCCGAGTTCTTCAAGTTCTAGCCCTAGAAGAGAAAATCGAGTCAAGGTAGGCATTCTCACAAGCTAAAATCATAAGATTTCGTATGTAGATTGTTCCTTCTACTAGGAAAAAACCCTCAAGTTTCATAATTTTCCATTAAGCCAATATTTTCTTATTGAATTTTGAAGTCCTGCAACTCTCTTGACCCCGAACCTTCATGTTTAATTCATATCGCCTTGAATACTCGATCCCATGCTCTCAAATTTTTATTGGAGATACTGTTGCATGTTAGGCATCTTTTGCCATTGAAAGCCCTAATTTTTATCCATTCTACTTCGCGAATTAATTCGCTCATCTCAACTGCTCACTATGTCATGTACTCCATGTTTGACTTGAATAAAACATGTTGAAACTCTATCTATTTCCAAATTCCTATTTAATGTAAGTACTCACGTATGTCTAGATCAATATGCAGCTTGTTTCATGATTTTTCATCGACTATACAATTAGTTATGAATTTTCGAAGCACCCGGTGTCAAAACATGTTATGTTGGCACGCAATCCCATGCTAGACCTTTTCCCGCTCAAGCTCGGGCTCAAAACCTGAGAACGCGACAGCCCGATAGGCTGCATTCTCAGGGCCGTCGTGACACAGGTACCTGCCACGTTCTGGCGCCGACCTGATAGACCCGTCGCGATCCTCATAAGACCTTGTCGCGATCTGCCTGCCTGTTCAGACAAGCCCGTCGCGATCCTCAGAAGCCCGCGTAGCATTCACACTTGATCCTGTCACGACCCTTATAGAGACCTGTCGCGTTCTGAAGTTTTTCATGAAAACCCACCTTTTTGCAAGACCTATTGTTATACAGTCACCCTATGTCTTATTAACTGTCATTTACACAGAACAACAAAGTTATAATTATTGAATATATTTTAATTAATTCAAGTTAATCACATGATCTATCTTGCCCATGATTTTCTCTTACACTTGCACTCACTTTGAACCATCCTATATGGCTTAACTTGGCATGAAAACTGTCACATATACATCTAGCAATTTATTTCAATTATATATATTACTTGCCCTATTTTTAATAGACTTGCCTATCATTTCTCGCATTATTTTGGGAATACCGTTATCGACGCTCCACTGTTCTAGAATTCCTCTAGAATGTCGAGCACTTGTTTCTATATACACACTCTCTCTTGACTTGGATGAACTCTCCATCAGATATTCCTTCTGCCGGACTAGTGAGTCTTTGTCCAAGGCCTCCGTAGTCTCCTCTGTACATGGGTTCCCACATGGTCGATGAGCTGGTTGTACCCTAACACCTATGATACACTCTAGGGATCGATAAGATACGTACGGCCTTAGATTGTTCTCTCTCTTATCTTGAATCATGTCGGACCTCTGGACTTGTGCGTAACATGGCCAGTGGAAAGGTAGTGAATTTCCACCTGATTGCCAACGCCGTACGCTCGTGTTAAGTAACTGTTACTATCGCTCGTTAATCGACGTTTCATGTGCAAGGACCATAAGATCTCATCTATACTCTACTCGCTCGTCTATTCATATTCACTCTACTATCTCGTCTATCTCTTCTATTCATCTAGTACTCTCTTAGTACCCTTGAACTGTTGTGGCTTCTACTGTTTTGTACTGTTCATGACTGTCTAACGCTAAAAAAGGGTCTTGTGACTCTACTGACTGGAATGCATACTATTCAGGGCATGAAGAGTGTCCGAGGGGTTCCAATCTAGTCCTGGGGGCAGAGAGCCACCCGAAAATACCTGCAGGGGCTATGGACGGTGTTCTGCATTGCACCGGTTCTGACTGACTGTTCTGAATTAGCTAGACATCTGACTGTTACACTGTTACTGTTAGTCTGTTAATTCAAACATACTGCACTATTACTGCACTACCGCTGACTATTACTAACTTGTTATTGAGCGACTACTGATGTGCCCTCTACTTTCTCTACTTGATACTCTCTCTCTTGAGTTATTACGTACTATCGCGACTTGATCGCATTCAAAGTGCTATACTCTCTCGTTGTCTCTTGACAATAAAAGTGTTATACTCTCTCTCGGCTATCTACAGATAATCAAAAGTACCATTACTATCTCGATTGACGAAAGTTAATTAAAAGTGCCATTACTATTTCGATTGACAAAAGTTAATCAAATGTGTTATACTATTTCGATTGATGAGAATCAATCAACGTGCAATTTACTCTTTACATGACTATCTACTATCTCTCTTCTTGCTATACTTGTCGCTTGACAATGACATTACTTGCTATTGCGTGACTTGACTTTAATCATCGTGCTATACTTGATTCATCTGCTATTTGAACCATACTATTTGTGCCATTACTTGTTCAACTTTACATGACTCGCTCTATCATTAGTTACTCTGCCATTTAATACGTTAATTACTTAAAGCTTGCTTGACTATTGAGATTTAAGTCCTACTGGGCATTATCGCTCAACCTTCATTATTTGTTATTGTGTCTCAGGTAAGTCAGACCATGACGTTATACGTACCAATGGGATGAGACCAGAGTGATGAGTGACCCAAAGTCGAATGACGAAGCTACCCTAGCACCATTGGAGTCTAGTAGTTATTGTTTTAGATTTCTTTTCAATGTAATGATGTCATTGAGCCCTATATAGTGGCTCCGAATTAGTGGTTGTAATGATCTTAGTGATTTTATAATGAAATCAAGAGTGTATTTCAATTATTGTTCATTAGATGCTCTGATGTTTGCGAATGTATACGCAATTGTCGTTACCATACTCGTTGCTCACGTTTCCATCTGATTTATTCCGCTGCTAAATTGGAGGGGCATGACACATATATCCCCTTAGATCCATTTAACCTAAACTCTCCGGGCTATTAAACCACAAGAATGGAGAACCTGCTCTGATGCCAAGTGTTGGATCGAAGATTCGGTGATATGGAAAATATAGAAGGGGGGGTTGAATAGATTTGCAATAGAAATCTTATGCAATTAAAAATATGTCAAATTAAAAACTCTATTCAAATAGGTACCCACTGATTAGATTAACTTATAGGAATCCAAAGCACATTAGATCATCTTTCTATAAGTGTGTGAGTGCTTAGAAGGTGATCAAAATCCTATGCAAATATTCTAGTGGAAAATCAACACATTAAACCACTGCACAGGATATTTTTAAGGTGGTTCGGCTCCCAGGCGGAGACCTACGTCCACCCCTCACTCAAACCAAGTGAGGCATCACTAAACTGTTGATTTACAGCTTTAAGCAACTGCTAACTCACAGTTTGAACACTGACTCACAGCTTGACCGCTGACTCACAGCTTGCCAACTGCTGATTACATAGCTTATCTGCTGATTCACAACTTCAAGGTCAGACAGACCTCCTCAATCCACACACAGAAACAGTATGGGATCAACACTCCTATCATTAGTAGGAGCAATCAAAGAGTTCATGATGAAGTTTAATAATGAAAAACCAATTCACATGAAGATCAGAGTTAAGGGAGACAATTCCTTGAACACCAGTCCATCGGCTTCACCCAATTTCCTCTAGACTATTTGAATGGAACTCTGGATCTTCAGATTTTGAGAGTTGAAGTTGTGCTTCAGATCTTCTTGCAAGAACGCATCATCTGGATGTGCTCCTCAGCCAATCTAACTTGAACTCCCTCAAATTAGCTTCAATTTGCTATACTCTGATTCAGATATGATTTACAGAGAAATTTAGATCTGAGTTGATGCTCTTGAGTTCTTCCACAGATGCTAAGCTTCGTGTTTTTATGCTCTTGCACAAGCTTCCTCTTCCACCTTCATTCAGATCTACTTCTTCTTCTCAGCTCTACTGCTTCTCCTTTGCATGACTACTCCTCCTTCCTTTCTTGCTATTTTTTTTCACGATTGCTTCTTTTTTCTCAGCTCTGCTGCTCTTCTCCTTAATCTGCTCCTCTTGTAGTACTCTAAGCCTTGATCCCCATGCTCTCTGTGATGGATGGCTGCTCCAGATGAGACAAGAGGCTTCCTATATCCTCAGTGCAGTCCCTTTTACGTGAGAGGCATGTGCTCAGAATCCTAGGGTTCACCCAAGACTGCCACATGTCCAAAAGTCCTTCTCCTCATTGCCACTTGGATGAAAAGATATTTTGGTAATAAGAGAATGTCCTAGAAGTCTCCAGAGATAAGTTACACCCTTTGTTAATCATACCCATTACATTTCTAAGTTTTCACGCAATGTGTATTGACACAAGTTTTCATGTGTGTTGACACTACTAAGTATCAGTTTTAGATTACTGGGAGGAAACATGTGTCGACTTGATTAGCAACTAGTGTCGACCTCGTGTGTTTTTCTTCAGGCACTACTCACTGGATGGACTATGTGCATTGACCTGACTTGCAATGTGTGTCGACACTACTGAGACTTTTTCCTTCAGAAGCTTACTAGGCAGACTATGTGTGTCAACCTGACTTTCAATATGTGTCGACACTACTAAGACTTTTTCCTTTAGGTGTTTATTGGGCAGACTATGTGTGTTGACTTGACTTTCAACTTGTGTCGACACAACTTTGACAAAATTGTCTAAACCTGTATGTATAAAGTGTGAACCATCAAAACATGTCCTTGTCATCAAAATATGAAATATGAGTATCAAAAACATATTTTTTAATCATTATTATAATATGTAGAATATGTCATCATCATAATCAACGTATGAGTGTTTAGACATCATCCACAACCACATCTTTTAGTCATCAACCAAATGAATACACAACTCAACATCCTTCGACAATTATGCAATATGACATCAGATTGTGTATAATACGTCATCATCAAAACACACAACTCAACACTAGTTTTACTATAGCTCATTATATGGATGATGGCAGTGTAGCAACCCTAAATTTTATGCGAAAAAAATTTAAATATTTATATTATTTAATTAGAAATCAAATAAAAGGGAAATGTATTAAATCAACTAGGAAATCAAATAAGAGAGAATTGGATAAAACTCATTAAATGAAAAGGAGTAATGGGCTTTGCTATATTGACCCATTAGAAATGAGTGGGCTAAAATAGAGATTTTAAGAAGGGGAATAATAGAGAAATACCCAAAATTCTTAACTAAAATATTACTAAAATAGAAAAGAGATATTTAATAAATAGCTAGTTTGAAATTAGGATTGGATTCCTAAACCTACCCCAATTGATTGGCCACAAAATTTCCTCTCTCCCAACCCAAATAAGAGATCTCTTGCTTAAAAAGGGGAGAGGAAAATAGGAAATTCGGAATTTAATAGGAGTTAGGCTTAAACTAGGAAAGGGAATAAGGAGAAGCTTAAATACTTCTCTTAAACCCTCATGGCCCTAGCTCGTGCCAAGAGGTTCCTGGACCAGGAGGAGAGGCCAAGAGGAGGAGAATTCGTGGAGAGGAAGGATCTCTCAAGTTCTTCCCCGAGTTCTTCAAGTCTTAACCTTAGAAGAGGAAAACGATCAAAGGTAGGCATTCTCACAAGCATAAACCATGAAACTTTTTCTGTAGGATGTCTCGTCTATCAGGAACAAAAGCTCTTTGGTTTCATAATTTTCCATCGAGCGTATCTGTCATTCTTGATTTTTCATGATCTACAACTGACATGACCCCGAACCCTCTTCTTAATTCTTGATCTCCTTGTATACTCAACCCCATGCCACGAGAATTTTACTGTAGGAACTAATGCATGTTAGGCATCTTTTGCCCCTAAAAGTCCTAAATTTGATTCATCCTATCATGCGAATTTAATTGTTGATCTCAACTATGTACCGTTTCAAGTTCATCATTAATACCTGTGTTTAAAACATGTCCAAACCCTGATTGTTTACCAATTCCTATTTATTGTAAGTACCCATGCATGTCTAGGTTGTTTTGCAACTGGTTTCACGATTTTTCATTGACTAATGTTGTGATTTTCTGAACCGCCCTGTATTAAATAGGGTAAGTTCTGGCCCGCAATCCAAAATAAATGTTGGCCCTTTTGGTACGGCAGCAAGCTAACCTAGAGGGGGGTGAATAGGTTTTTCTGAAATCTGAAATAGAAACTTAAACACAGAAATTAACACTTGAAGGTTTGGTTAGTTTAGTGTGATAAATAGTAGTAGTGCGGAAGCAAATAAACAATCACACAAAAGACATAAGGAATTTATCCTGGTTCGGCCCTTCCCACATGGAAGTCCTACGTCCAGTCCCCAAGCAACCTCTTGGGATTTCACTAACCAAGGGTACAGTCCCCCTTAAGGACACTACAACACCCAGCACCCCAGCTGGTCTTCTTTTCTTTCCCGGGCAAGAAGGCAGCCCACTTCTTTTGCAGGCTCAGAAGCAAACCTCCTGGTACAAACCCACTGCGGTTCTGCTAGACACAAACCCCTAGCTAGGTTCTACACTATATACAGTCCTATAGCTGGACAAAGATCTTTCTTAGAAAAGAAAGAACAATGCTGAGAGTTGGAACAAATGAAAACCAACTAAAAGAAACTCTCAGCTAAAAGTCTCTCTCCTCAGATTACACGATGCAGGCAGGGAGAGTGAAGAGAGGAGAATGAGCTTGAATGCTTAAGTGCTTCAGATGCTTGAACACTTCTTCTTGGGCTCAGGCTCTTTCTCTCTTTTCCTTTGAGTGTATTTGGAGTTCAGGTTCCTCACTAGTTGTACACTCTTTCAAAGATCTTCAGGAAAACTCTCTTGTTCTTTCTTCAGCCTTGCTTCTTCTTTTATATGAGCAGCTATGAATAAATCCGTTGGAGTTCTAGCCGTTGCTCATGTTCTCTTTCTTCTGATATTTTGTGGTCTACGAGGTCTACAAGCATAGAAGAAAGTGTTTAGTTAAAAGAGTGTTTCTATCAAAAAGGCTCATACCTCTATGTTTCCTGTTGCCACCCAAAAGTAGTAAGTAATCCCCATTTTGTTGGCAGGAAAGAAGAGATCTAGAGAGATAAGCAAAAAAGATCTCCTGTCAGAATGATAGAGGATTACACAAATCAAGAATATTTGACTTTTTCACTAGATGCCAAAAGCATTTTGAAATATAAAGGAAATCGATGTTTGTGAGATCAAATCCATGTTTCACTTATGAAATCCATGTTCTTACAAAGGAATCCATGTTTTACAAAGGAATCCATGTTCTTACAAAGGAATCCATGTTTTACAAAGGAATCCATGTTCTTACAAAGGAATCCATGTTTTATAATGGAATCCATGTTCTTACAAAGGAATCCATGTTTTACAAAGGAATCTATGTTCTTACAAAGGAATCCATGTGAGAGTCACTTATCAAATCGTTATGGGACCAAATCGATGTGAGAGTCACTTATCAAATCGTTATGGGACCAAATCGATGTGAGAGTCACTTATCAAATCGTTATGGGACCAAATCGATGTGAGAGTCACTTATCAAATCTTTATGGGACCAAATCGATGTGAGTGTCACTTATCAAATCGTTATGGGACTAAATCGATGTGAGAGTAAATCCTTATGAGAGTGAATCCTTATAGCACTTTGTGAACTGAAATCGATGTATATTGAGTGGACATCGATTTATCGTTTTAGTGCAAATCACATGGCAATAATGTCATAAATTTATATTTATTAGAAAATCATGATATTTAATTTATTATTAGAAAAATCATGGTATTAAATATATTTAATATTCAATTAATCACATAAATTTATATTTATTAAGGAAAACATGATATTAAATATTTTTTAATAATAATTAATTAAACATATATTTTGTTATCACCAAAATAAAAGGATAAAATATAGGAGTGGTTCAACAATCTCCCCCTTTTTGGTGATGACAAAATTTATGAGAATTTTCTGACAAAAAAAAAAAAAACGTAAAGCATAGAAAATACAGAAAATTCATAGATAATGCATACCATGCATACTCTCCCCCCTTTTGTCACAAACCAAAAAGTAAGGTTCTTACCATTGCATTCTCTCCCCTTTGTGAAAGAAATTCTTACCATTGAGAGGTTCAACAATGATTGACATAAATGAATAACTCCCCCTTAGTCAGTGCTCCCCCTGAATGAGAGACTCCACCTAAATGAAACTTGCAAATAATTGTTATTAATAAAGACCAATTCAATTATTGTGACTACTCTTTCATCAGATGTGATTTGAATGAAGAGTCTGCAGTCACTCCTGCCTTGAGCATCCTTGGTTTTTGATGCTCCAAGGCTAACCTGCAAATAAACTACTCAGAAGTAGGTACCCAAATCTTTTTGGGTCCTTGATGGTTAGATGTATAAAAATATCCTTTCGGGATCCATACTAGGTGCCTTGTTGTGCAGGTGTTTACTGTGTGTCCTAATTTATTGTAATGAGAACAACAATGAATATAATCTATTTTACAGTTCTTATTGTTTTTATGATGTCTATTTAGAACACAATTTTTGGAAACGTTTTCTTTTACATGGGCCTTTTTCTTAGGTAACTTGGTTTCTCTTACAAATTTTGGTAATGGATATTTTTCAGGAATTATGACTTGTTTTTCTTTTTCAGGAGGTTTGTATCCAAGACCTTGTTTATTATTTCCAGATTTTGATCCCTTTAAACATAGGGCTAAAGATGTTTTCCCTTTAGTTAATTTTCTAACTGATTCTTTTAAATAAAGATTTTCTTCAGTTAGAGTTTTAAAATTTTCTTCTAACTCTAATTTTTCATTGTCCTTATTTTTTAAATATTCATTCAAAAGATAAATATTATCTTTATTGTCCTTTAATTGTTTTTCTAGTTGCTCCAGTTCGGATTTAAGATCAGAATTGGTGTTTTCTAAGCAAATAATGTTGTTTTTCAGACTCTTTAATTCTTTTACAACATTTTTATGTTTTTCATATAGTTCATTAAAGACTTCTTCTAAGTCTTCAGATTCTGATCCTGAATCCGTGCAAGAGCTAAAAGATGGGTCATAATGTACCTCATCTAGTCCTACTATGAGGGCTAGACTTACCTGCTCTTTCTTCGATTATGAGCTTGATGATTCTGAGCTTGTGGCCTCTTCATTTTCCCAAGCAGCCGCCATGGCTTTTCTTTTGAATTTCTTGTGCTTCTTTTTGGACTTTTCTGGTTGACCATTCTTCTTTAGTTTAGGACAATCTGGTCTTAGATGTCCAGGTTTTCTGCATTCATAGCAGACTGGTTCTTTTTCTTTTCTCTCTTTCTTTTGAATCCTTCTTGATCCATTTTTCTTCTTCTTGAAAATTTTCTGAAGCTTGGACAGTACTTCATCTACGTCACTGTCTTCAGAATCTGCATTTTTGGAACTAGAAGAAGAAGAAGTGGAAGGAGCAGCTGCAACTTTAAGAGCATTAGTACATTTTTTCTTTGATGAGCTTTCAGATAGTCGCTCCATATTAATTTCATGTGCCATGAAGGAACCTATTAAGTTATCAATAGAAAGTTTGGTTAAGTCATGGGCTTCTTTAATAGCAGTTATTTAGGTGTCCATGAAACAGTTAAGGACCTAAGTATCTTTCTAACAGTTTCCTCATCAGAAAGATTTTTACCAAGAGAACTCAAACCAACTACTATGCTCGAAAATCTATTATACATCTGAGTGATATTTTCATTTGGAAGCATTTTAAATTGCTCATATTGTGAGACAAGAATATCTATCCTAGTTTGTTTTACTTTATCTGTTCCTTCATAAGTTATCTACAGTTTATCCCATATTTCTTTAGCTGATTTACATGCAGATACTCTACTAAATTCTCTTTTTGGATAAAGCACAACATAATTAGTTCTTAGCTTTAAAGTTTAAAGACAATTTACTTTTATCTTCTGTTGTAATGGCAGTAGTGCCTGGAATAGGAACAATAACATAATCACCTACCTCGATTACCTGCCATAGATCAAAGTTTGTGCCACGAATGAAGCATTCCATTCTCATCTTCCAATATTGGTAGTCCTCTCCATCAAAGAATGGAGGTCTGGTGACTGATTGACCTTCAACATATCCTTGAGCTACCATGGATCTTCTCTAAGATCGTTAGATCTTATTGATAGATCAGAGAACCTCGCTCTGATACCACTTGTTGGCCCTTTTGGTACGGCAGCAAGCTAACCTAGAGGGGGGGGGGGTGAATAGGTTTTTCTGAAATCTGAAATAGAAACTTAAACACAGAAATTAACACTTGAAGGTTTGGTTAGTTTTTTGACGACCCTCATTATACCGGTACGGTTATACCAACCCACGTCGGTATAGTGAACGTTACACAGTGGGGCATTTACCCAAACAATAACAAATGATTGAGATACACATAAATATAAATACAGAGTAGCGGAAGTAAAAGAACCATTGTCTTCATTTCATTCATGATCCACATTTATCATACATGATTCAACTAACAATTTAAAGGAACTAAAGTCCACATAATTGAAGTGCTAAAATTTAATACATAGTTTGTCCATAAATTCCTTAATAGTTCTATTACAATGCCTCGTTACATACAATGGAAGCAAAAGTCACTCTACAACTTCGTCAGGCTACTCCCCGCGCTCGGAGTCACTCTCCACGGTCTCCTCCAAGGGTGTATCACCTACTAAACCTGTACGTCGAAGCAAGTAATGAGTCTAAAAGACTCAGCAAATAATACCACACATATCATACATGCACATATCATAGCCGGTTTTCATCCCAAGTCACAAGACAAAACATGTAGCATGCTTGACATCAATAAGAGACAACCTATCATGGTAACTCTATCAAATTAAATACATGTTCATGATTTCACAAAATAAGATATCCTATCACAAGGTTTTCACCTCCAATTAAGCAAAACATGAGAGCAACCAAACATGGTGTGCTTACATACATGAAATGAGACCTTCCTATCATGATTTCTACACATTCTTACACATGCATATTGTCGTTTTATACACTTTTAGCTTGTTGTTTTGACATGAATTAGAAGTTCACCACAAATCACATGAGAGCTACAATCTCAATTAACTATATCATGATAACACTTAAACATGGAAACGTTTACACATAAGCAAGAAGTGTTCCTAGCATGGATTCTACGCATTTTTACACGTATAAAACATTCTTATCTACACAACTAGGTTGCTGTTATAACATAATTTCACCTTAATGTATCATGGATTACAATTTCACAATTAACTTATTGATTTCACATGTTTGCACAATCACTCATTCACATAGTTCTCCTTTTTACACATTGCACATTTACACATATTCACACTACACAATTTACACATGATCACATTCACATTTCACATTTCACAATTTAGTGCCGTGACACATAGTCCAAACCACCATAAGAAGGACACATACACATCACATACACATAAACGTCACCTAGGCAATATAGTGACGACTCTTGGACTGCGCAGACCGGGAGAACAAGTCTCCACCCTAACCAGTGGTACTTGTCCACCTCCAGGATTTCATCCTAATGCCCTTAGGATCTTAACACATTGAACCTTCCCATGGGGACTTTTCCATGGTACGGTTCCACAGCCCTCTATGGAACCAGTATCACACTTGGCACAGTCTTACACATTACACATACCGATTTTTACACACATTTTTACACATGGCGCACACACACACCTTTACATTCTCTCATTCACACATGCCTCTGTTTTCCTAGCATGATACTACAGATGACAAAGATTACATATTCAGTAAGTTGCATAAATCAGGTTGCATGCGCATTTCAAATCATTTTCACAATAGCGTGCATTATTCACATATTTTCGCATGGAAGTTTCATATTGCATTCTACAGTTGTCCAAATAGCCTGAAAATTTAACCACATGCTGATTATAGGTTTATGACCTCACATGCAGAATTTCACGTTTTTCTGACTCATAATGCAATTACAGAAAATTAGATATCAATCCTCATATCATTCGTAATTAAATTTATCATGGCACACCACATGAATATTCAGTTTAACAGTTCGTAGCCCTGAACCCAACATACACAACACCACAGGAAATTTCCCCGTATTTATTACACAACACACAATTTACAGGAGATTTTACAAGACCTACGCATGTTTTCTAATTCGATTTCAGAAATTACAGTAAATCATATGAACATGAAAAAATTCTCAATTTTGCAGGGTATGAACTGACGCATATACACATGGTATAGAAAAATCTATGGCATTTAATTCCTTAGGAATCATGTAGACAGTGGGTGAACATGCATAATCCATTTTCCCCAACATGTATTTCAATAAATCTAATTATTTATGCCATTCACAGACAAACACAAAAATTTCCACACACATCACATTAAATATTTTACATAACATATAAAAGTTACAGTATATCCTTATTGTGAAAACACATCGAAAATAGACATATATCAGGAAGAACAGCTCACTGTTCTGTCCTGAAGAACTTAACGGCGGTCTCTGGCCGTTCCAGGAGTGGACGGCAAGATCGCTGGATGCATACTAGAGATCTTGGCGTCAAGGCATTGATGCCAAGTTCCTGTCTGTGCTAGAGCACAGACCGAACTCCAAATACAGGGTGAAAAGGGGGATCCAGGACACCATTTAAAATCTGTAAAAATAACAAAACCCTACTAGACATCTATATGGACGAAATGTGAGGGTTAATTGCCTTTCGGAAACTCTCCAAAGGGATCAGATGAGCCGGTGAAGCTCTCCTTGGGCAGTCCCAAGAAGCTCCCAAAGATGCCTTCCTCCGGGTTCCTTGATGCAGTAGACCCCAAGAAGATGTTGGGGAAGCCTTCCCCTTTGTCCCAGCTACCTCCTTGTCGTGGTAGATGGCCGGAACCAGCTTCAGATGGTCGGATTTAAGCTTGCAAAGGTAGGTTTTTCTCACAGTCCAAAACTAGGGTTTTTCTTCTTTCTCTCCTCTTCTTGCAAAGAGCCAAGGGGCTTTGGGGTTGCAAAAGGGCTTGGTATATAGGAGAGGGGACTCTCCTTTCACGCAGGGGTGATGTGAAAGGCTCAGAGCCGTTGGAGACAGCTCCCCAATGGTTGAGCTTCCTTCTTCCAGGATTTCGGGGTCTGCAATGCATGCAGGTCAGAAATCTTAACGTCCACATCAATGGACGTTGGCTTAAGTATTGGCGTCCATCGATGTGGACGCTGGATCAGCATGGACGTCCATCCATGTGGACGCCAACTGGGTCCTTCGGCCAGAACTCAAAACATGCAGAAACCATGCTTAACTTATACCTATATATATGCCATACACATACTACCATGCACACACTACCATCATGCAATTCATACATTATTTACAACTAATTATACACCTGCACACATAACGATAACTAGTTAATACATACGTAGATATGTACATCTATGCATACACAACATGAACTATTTACGCGAAATAGAATAATGCAACAAAATTCGAGGGCCTTACACCCTCTCCCCCTTAAAGAAACTTCATCCTCGAAGTTTAAACAAAACTACTCAAACAAACGGGGATACTTCTTCTTCATCGCATCCTCAAGCTCCCAAGTAGCCTCCTCTCGTGAGAAGTTCCGCCATAGAACTTTCACCGACGCAATACTCTTGTTCCGGAGGTGCTGAACCTTTTGGTCAAGAATAGCTACTGGTTGCTCCACATACGACAAATCTGGCTGAATGTCCACTGGCTCATGACTGATCACATGAGATGGATCTCGGACATACTTCTTGAGCATAGAAACGTGGAAAATGGGATGAACACTAGCTAAAGCTGGGGGTAAAGCTAGCTTATATGCTACGCTGCCCAATCGCCTGAGAATCTCATACGGGCCAATGAATCTAGGGCTCAACTTACTATGCCTGCCAAATCTGACGACACCACGAGTAGGTGATATCTTCAAGAAGACATGTTCACCCACCTCGAACTCCAAATCCTTCCTCCTGTTGTCGGCATAGCTCTTCTGCCTATCCTGTGCCGCAACAAGCCTCTTTCCGATAAGCTGGACCTTATCCGAAGTCTCCTGAACTAACTCCGGACCGATCAGCTGCCTATCACCGGTCTCCTCCCAATACAAAGGAGATCTGCAAGGCCTACCATACAACGCCTCAAATGGAGCCATACCAATACTCGCATGAAAGTTGTTGTTGTATACGAGCTCCACTAGAGGTAAATAACGCTCCCAATCATCCTTCCAATCTAGTACACATGCCCTTGACATATTTTCGAGCGTCTGGAAAGTCCTCTCGGACTGTCCATCTGTATGGGGATGAAACGCCGAACTGAGCTTCAGCACCGAACCTAACGCATGCTGAAGACCCTTCCACAACCTCGAAGTAAATCTCGGATCTCGATCCAAAATGATCGACTTCGGCACACCATGCAATCTAACCACACTACTAACATACAATCTAGCTAAGCTCTCAACCGACTGCTTCTTCTTCATAGGCAAGAAATGCGCAGTCTTTGAGAATCTATCTACGATCACCCAAATCAAGTCGTTGCCCCTTCTAGATCGAGGCAAACCCGAAACAAAGTCCATCGTGACAGTTTCCCACTTCCACACTGGGATCTCCATCCTTTGCATAAGGCCGGATGGTCGCTGTCGCTCGGCCTTTACTTGCTGGCATACTAAACACCGGGATACATAATCCGCTACATCCCTCTTCATGCCAGACCACCAAAAGGACCTCTTCAAATCCTGGTACATTTTCGTGTTACCTGGATGAATAGAGAATCGCGATCTATGAGCCTCCGCTAACACATGCTCACGGACATCTACCAAGTCAGGGACACAAACACGGTGATGGAATCTAATCACACCGTCCTCATCACGAGCAATGCCTGCCTTGCCCACTAGCTCTAAGAGTCTAGGGTCGGCTTTCTGTTGCTCAATCACCTCATCCAAAACCGAGGACCTAAGAGATAACTGAGCTACAAAATCCTGGCATAGCGATGGCTCTAACTCAGTCAACGCGCAAGCCGCATCCTCCAACATCTTCCAATCCTACTGGAGAGATGGCCTCTTTCTACTCAGAGCATCCGCTACGACATTCACCTTCCCAGGGTGATACTGAAGGTCGAAGTCATAGTCCTTCAAGAACTCAATCCATCTTCTCTGCCTTAGGTTTAATTCCTTTTGGGAGAAAAGATACCTCAAGCTCTTGTGGTCGGTAAACACCTCAAATCTGACACCATAAAGATAGTGCCTCCAGATCTTTAGTGCATGAACCACTGCTACGAGCTCCAAATCATGGGTCGGATAGTTCTTCTCATGCTCCTTCAACTGACGAGAAGCATAAGCCACTACCCTTCCTTGCTGCATTAGCACACAGCCTAAGCCAATCCGAGACGCATCCATGTAGATAGCAAAACCCTCTACACTGCTCGGTAAGACTAACACCGGAGCTGTCGTGAGCTTAGTCTTCAACAATTGAAAACTACTCTCACATTTCTCGGACCAAACAAACTTCACTCCCTTTCTGGTGAGTAGAGTCAATGGGGCGGCGATGGATGAAAATCCCTCAATGAATCGCCGATAGTAACCAGCCAGACCAATAAAGCTACGAATCTCCGAAGGGGCCTTGGGAGTCTCCCAATCCATAACTGCCTGGACCTTTGCTGGATCAACTGCAACACCAGCACTGGAGATAACATGCCCGAGGAAATGCATCTCGCGCAACCAGAAATCGCACTTGCTGAACTTAGCATACAACTTGTGCTCACGGAGAACCTCTAATACTACCCTTAAATGCTGATGGTGTGTGGCCTCATCCGGAGAGTAGACCAGCACATCATCAATAAACACCACAACAAAGCTATCTAGATACGGCCTAATCACCCTGTTCATAAGATCCATGAACGCTGCAGGGGTGTTGGTCAATCCGAAAGGAAGAACCAAAAACTCATAATGTCCATAACGGGTTCTAAACGCCGTCTTGGACACATCCTCACTCCTAATCCTCAACTGATGATAACCAGATCGCAAATCAATCTTAGAAAAGACTGCTGCATCTTTTAACTGGTCGAACAAATCATCAATACGAGGTAAGGGATACCTGTTCTTCACTGTCACTTGGTTTAGCTTTCTGTAGTCAATGCATAACCTAAGTGACCCGTCTTTCTTCATGACAAATAATACAGGTGCGCCCCAAGGGGAAACACTAGGGCGAATAAATCCCTTATCTAGCAACTCTTGCAACTGCCTCCTTAACTCGGCTAATTCCGCAGGTGCCATCCGATATGGAGCCTTCGAGATAGGAGAGGTGCCCAGAAGCAACTCTATGGTAAACTCTATCTCTCTATCCGGTGGCAAACTAGACAAATCATCAGGAAAGACATCTGGAAAGTCCTGCACCACATCGATCTCTGCAAGAGTAGGTGACTCATCAGCCTCTGGTACTAATACCACGCTGACAAGAAAAGCGTCACAACCCTTGTTTACCATGCGCATCGCCTTCATGGCAGAGATGACTAACTTTCCCGCCAAGTTCCTTGGCAAGGGATGAGAGAACTCGTCCTCACCAGGAATGCAGAAAACAATCCTCTTTCCACGACAATCTACCAATACATAATGCTCCTCTAGCCAATCCAGACCAAGAATAGCATCATAGTCCTTCATCTTTAGCAAGAAGAAACACCCATCTATGACTATATCCTCAATGCACACAGGTAATGACGGAATGCACTTCCTAGTCGATACCGTACTCGCAGGGGTGTGCACAGACAAAGGGACCTCTAAATCCTCAGACTCTATGCCTGACTCTAGGGCTAACTGCCTAGCGAACCGCTCGGAAATGAACGAGTGAGTAGCACCCGTATCAAACAAAACCTGAGCGTGCACACCTAGAAGTAAAATCGTACCTTCGGTGACATGCTCCGCCTGCTCGGCGTCCTCTCGTGCTAAAGCAAACACTCGAGGTGGGGCTCGAGGCCTTCCTGGTCTTCCTGTAGCTGGCGCTGCTGCCGCTACCGCTGCTGGGGCTGGCGCTCCGCACTGGACTTCCTGCTGAAGTCTCAGACAATCCTTGATCTTGTGGTCGCTACTTCCGCACTTCAAGCACTTTCCCGCGATCATCCAACACTCGGTATCACCATGGGTCTTCCCACAGTGGGGGCACTCTTTCTTCACACCAGGGGAACGTACAGAAGGTACCTGAGTACTGCCGACTGCTACCGATCGCTGCTGTGTCTGGTACACCGCTTTCTTCTTGTCCTGTCGCTGGAACGTAGCTGCAGGTCTCTTCTGCGAAGCCTTCTTCTCTTCAAGGTATTGCTCCATCTCACCCTCCTATCTGCAAGCAGCGCTGAGGGCCTCGTCCAAAGTGCGGTGGTCAAACGCCATGAGCCTCGTCCTCAGTGATGGCTTCAGGCCCATCACGAACTTCTTTGTCTTCCTGCGCTCGTCTGTCATGATATGAGGTGCATATTTAGAGAGTTCAGAAAATCTTGCCTCATATTCTAGCACGATCATGGAGCCTTGAGTCAAAGATAGGAATTCTTGCTCCATCCGATCTTGAATATGCTCGGGGACGAACTTGGCCCGAAAGAGCCTCACGAACTCGTCCCAAGCCACATCAATCGCACCGTCCTCAAACCGGGTACGCAGCAATGAAGCCCACCATACATCAGCTCTTTCCTGCAGTACACCGTTCATAAGCACCATCTAACCAAATCTAACTTAACAGAACATACAAGCATATAAACTAAAGCATACCTGTAGCATGCAGGTGGCTAATGTGACCTTATCCTCATCCACACACCTGATAGCTTAGAAGATCTTTTCTATCTCCCTCATCCAACTCTCAGCTAGTAACGGATCGCTCTCCCCCTTAAAAGAGGGTGGCAGCATCCTCTTGAATCTTTCCATGATGGAAGGTCCACCATGGTCCTGAGCTGGAACTTGAGCCTGCTACATCAAACAACAAGCAAAATGCATTCAACATATCATTACACAATTAAACAAAACAGACTACTTTTGAATTAATTATGCTAACCTGAGCCTCCAACTGAGCCTGGAGTGCAGCCTGGGTGTGGGCCTGCGTCTGCATGGCCTGCACCAAACCTTGCATGAACACTCCATAATCCACGGGCGACGGTGGGGGAAGTACAGGACCCTGAGGTGCCGGGACCTGCTGCTCAGCCCGCTAGTCATGTCTCTGCTCGTCCTCAAGAGCAGGAGCACCACCACATCTACCTCTCGAAGCCATGGCTGCAATAGATTTCAGCCACCATTAGAGCTACGTTATTTTATTTCCTAACCATTTTCTTATCTATATTTCATTTATTATTAATCAATTCTACACATGTGAACAATCTATGAAGATTTAGCATGTAATGAAGATGATGATTCATGTATATTTATGTATAATCTCAATCGGTCGCTCTGATACCAATCCCTGTGACGACCCTTATTATACCGGTACGGTTATACCAACCCACGTCGGTATAGTGAACGTTATCACAGTGGGGCATTTACCCAAATAATAACAAACGATTGAGATACACACAAATATAAATACAGAGTAGCGGAAGTAAAAGAACCACTATCTTCATTTCATTTATCATCCACATTTATCATGCATGATTCAACTAACAATTTAAAGGAACTAAAGTCCACATAATTGAAGTGCTAAAATTTAATACCTAGTTTGTCCATAAATTCCTTAATAGTTCTATTACAATGCCTTGTTACATATAATGGAAGCAAAAGTCACTCTACAACTCCGTCAGGCTACTCCCCGTGCTCGGAGTCGCTCTCCACGGTCTCCTCCAAGGGTGTATCATCTACTAAACCTGTACGCCGAAGCAAGTAATGAGTCTAAAAGACTCAGCAAATAACACCACACATATCATACATGCACATATCATAGCCGGTTTTCATCCCAAGTCACAAGACAAAACATGTAGCATGCTTGACATCAATAAGAGACAACCTATCATGGTAACTCTATCAAATTAAATACATGGTTCATGATTTCAGATTTTCCAAAATAAGATGTCCTATCACATGCTTTCTACTTATTCCATCACATAAAGGTTTTCACCTCCAATTAAGCAAAACATGAGAGCAACCAAACATGGTGTGCTTACATACATGAAATGAGACCTTCCTATCATGATTTCTACACATTCTTACACATGCATATTGTCGTTTTATACACTTTTAGCTTGCTGTTTTGACATGAATTAGAAGTTCACCACAAATGACATGAGAGCTACAATCTCAATTAACTATATCATGATAACACTTAAATATGGAAACGTTTACACATAAGCAAGAAGTGTTCCTAGCATGGATTCTACGCATTTTTACACATATAAAACATTCTTATCTACACAACTAGGTTGATGTTATAACTTAATTTCACCTTAATGTATCATGGATTACAATTTCACAATCTAACTTATTGATTTCACATGTTTGCACAATCACTCATTCACATAGTTCTCCTTTTTACACATTGCACATTTACACATATTCACACTACACAATTTACACATGATCACATTCACATTTCACATTTCACAATTTAGTGCCGTGACACATAGTCCAAACCACCATAAGAAGGACACATACACATCACATACACATAGACGTCACCTAGGCAATATAGTGACGACTCTTGGACTGCGCAGACCGAGAGAACAAGTCTCCACCCTAACCAGTGGTACTTGTCCACCTCCAGGATTTCATCCTAATGCCCTTAGGATCTTAATACATTGAACCTTCCCATGGGAAATTTTCCATGGTATGGTTCCACAGCCCTCTATGGAAGCAGTATCACACTTGGCACAGTCTTACACATTACACATACCGATTTTTACACACATTTTTACACATGGCGCACACACACACCTTTACATTCTCTCATTCACACATGCCTCTGTTTTCCTAGCATGATACTACAGATGACAGAGATTACACATTCAGTAAGTTGCATAAATCAGGTTGCATGCGCATTTCAAATCATTTTCACAATAGCGTGCATTATTCACATATTTTCGCATGGAAGTTTCATATTGCATTCTACAGTTGTCCAAACAGCCTGAAAATTAACCACATGCTGATTACAGGTTTATGACCTCACATGCAAAATTTCACATTTTTCTGACTCATAATGCAATTACAGAAAATTAGATATCAATCCTCATATCATTCGTAATTCAATTTATCATGGCACACCACATGAATATTCAGTTTAACAGTTCGTAGCCCTGAACCCAACATACACAACACCACAGGAAATTTCCCCGGATTTATTACACAACACACAATTTACAGGAGATTTTACAAGACCTACGCATGTTTTCTAATTCCATTTCAGAAATTACAGTAAATCATATGAACATGAACAAATTCTCAATTTTGCAGGGTATGAACTGACGCATATACACATGGTATAGAAAAATCTAGGGCATTTAATTCCTCAGGAATCATGTAGACAGTAGGTGAACATGCATAATCCATTTTCCCCAACATGTATTTCAATAAATCTAATAATTTATGCCATTCACAGAAAAAACACAAAAATTTCCACAAACATCACATTAACTATTTTACATAACATATAAAAGTTACAGTATATCCTTATTGCGAAAACACATCGAAAATAGTCATATATCAGGAAGAACATCCCACTGTTCTGTCCTGAAGAACTTAACGGCAGTCTTTGGCCGTTCCAGGAGTGTACGGCAAGATCGCTGGACGCATACTGGAGATCTTGGCGTCAAGGCATTGACGCCAAGTTCCTGTCTGTGTAAGAGCACAGACCGAACTCCAAATACAGGGTGAAAAGGGGGATCCAGGACACGATTTAAAATCTGTAAAAATAACAAAACCCTACTAGACATCTACATGGACGAAATGTGAGGGTTACTTGCATTTCGGAAACACTCCTAAGGGATCAGATGAGCCGGTGAAGCTCTCCTTGGGCAGTCCCAAGAAGCTCCCAAAGATGCCTTCCTCCGGGTTCCTTGATGCAGTAGACCCCAAGAAGATGTTGGGGAAGCCTTCCCCTTTGTCCCAGCTACCTCCTTGTCGTGGTAGATGGCCGGAACCAGCTTCAGATGGTCGGATTTAAGCTTGCAAAGGTAGGTTTTTCTCACAGTCCAGAACTAGGGTTTTTTCTTTCTCTCCTCTTCTTGCAAAGAGCCAAGGGGCTTTGGGGTTGCAAAAGGGCTTGGTATATAGGAGAGGGGACTCTCCTTTCACGCAGGGGTGATGTGAAAGGCTCAGAGCCGTTGGGGACAGCTCCCCAATGGCTGAGCTTCCTTCTTCGAGGATTTCGGGGTCTGCAATGCATGCAGGTCAGAGATCTTAACGTCCACATCCTTGGACGTTGGCTTAAGTATTGGCGTCCAACGTTGTGGACGCTGGATCAGTATGGACGTCCATCCATGTGGACGCCAACTGGGTCCTTCGGCCAGAACTCAAAACATGCAGAAACCATGCTTAACTTATACCTATATATATGCCATACACATACTACCATGCACACACTACCATCATGCAATTCATACATTATTTACAACTAATTATACACATGCACACATAAGGATAACTAGTTAATACATACGTAGATATGTACATCTATGCATACACAACATGAATTATTTACGCGAAATAGAATAATGCAACAAATTCGAGGGCCTTACAAGTTTAGTGTGATAAAGAGTAGTAGTGCGGAAGCAAATAAACAATCACACAAAAGACACAAGGAATTTATCCTGGTTCGGCCCTTCCCACATGGAAGTCCTACGTCCAGTCCCCAAGCAACCTCTTGGGATTTCACTAACCAAGGGTACAGTCCCCCTTAAGGACACTACAACACCCAGCACCCCAGCTGGTCTTCTTCTCTTTCCCAGGCAAGAAGGCAGCCCACTTCATTTGCAGGCTCAGAAGCAAACCTCCTGGTACAAACCCCAGTGCGGTTCTGCTAGACACAAACCCATAGCTAGGTTCTACACTGTATACAGTCCTACAGCTGGACAAAGATCTTTCTTATAAAGGAAAGAACAATGTTGAGAGTTGGAACAAATGAAAACCAACTAAAAGAAACTCTCAGCTAAAAGACTCTCTCCCAGATTACAATATGCAGACAGAGAGAGTGAAGAGAGGAGAAGGAGCTTGAATGCTTAAGTGCTTCAGATGCTTGAACACTTCTTCTTGGGCTCAGGCTCTTTCTCTCTTTTCCTTTGAGTGTATTTGGAGTTCAGGTTTCTCACTGGTTGTACCCTCCTTCAAAGATCTTCAGGAAAACTCTCTTGTTCTTTCTTCAACCTTGCTTCTTCTTTTATATGAGCAGCTATGAATAAATCCGTTGGAGTTCTAGCCGTTGCTCATGTTCTCTTTCTTCTGATATTTTGTGGTCTACGAGGTCTACAAGCATAGAAGAAAGTGTTTAGTTAAAAGAGTGTTTCTGTCAAAACGGCTCATACCTCTATGTTTCCTGTTGCCACCCAGAAGTAGTAAGTAATCCCCTTTTTGTTGGCAGGAAAGAAGAGATCTAGAGAGATAAGCAAAAAAGATCTCCTGTCAGAAAGATAGAGGATTACGCAAATCAAAAATATTTGACTTTTTCACTAGATGCCAAAAGCATTTTGAAATATAAAGGAAATCGATGTTTGAGAGATCAAATCCATGTTTCACTTATGAAATCCATGTTCTTACAAAGGAATCCATGTTTTACAAAGGAATCCATGTTTTACAAAGGAATCCATGTTTTACAAAGGAATCCATGTTTTACAAAGGAATCCATGTTTTACAAAGGAATCCATGTTTTACAAAGGAATCCATGTTCTTACAAAGGAATCCATGTTTTACAAATAAATCCATGTTTTACAAAGGAATCCATCTTCTTACAAAGGAATCCATGTTTTACAAAGGAATCCATGTTTTTACAAAGGAATCCATGTGAGAGTCACTTATCAAATCGTTATGGGACCAAATCGATGTGAGAGTCACTTATCAAATCGTTATGGGACCAAATCGATGTGAGAGTGAATCCTTATGAGAGCGAATCCTTATGAGAGCGAATCCTTATGGCACTTTGTGAACTGAAATCGATGTATATTGAATGGACATCGATTTATCGTTTTAGTGCAAATCTCATGGCAATAATGTCATAAATTTATATTTATTAGAAAATCATGATATTTAATTCATTATTAGAAAAATCATGGTATTAAATATATTTAATATTCAATTAATCACATAAATTTATATTTATTAAGAAAAACATGATATTAAATATTTTTTAATAATAATTAATTAAACATATATTTTGTTATCACCAAAATAAAAGGGTAAAATATAGGAGTGGTTCAACAGTAAAGTCCTTTCCCTGTCAGACTCGGGCGCAGACCCTGTGAACGCGACAGCCCGATAGGCCGCGTTCAGAAGGTCTGTCGCGACAGTGACCTCTGTCGCGATCTGATCGCGACAGGGCCTATCGTCGCGATATGCTGCCCGACCTGACTAAGCCTGTCGCGACCCGTACAAGCACCCGTCGCGATCTCAGTTGACCCCGTCGCGACCCTCATCACGGTACGTCACGATCTGGGTTCTTTTTGCATAAAACCCCCTGTCTCAGCATATGCCTGATTACCTACAGTGTTTGTACTCTTGTTTAACAGTCATATATAATGAAAATAACACCTGTTATAAATTGAACATTTATGTATAACTAAAATACATGCACATGATCTTTTCTATCTAAAATTTCATGACACTTACACCCACTTTGAACCATCCAATTATGGCATAATTTGGCATAAAACTATTTCATAATACATATGGTAATTTATGTAATTAAATTACCCTATACTTGTCTATCGTTTCTCGCGATGTTTTGGGAATACCGATATCGACGCCCCACTGTTCTAGAATTCCTCTAGAACGTCGAGCACCTGTTTCTGTATACACTCTCTCTTGACTTGCACGAACTCTCCGTCGGATACTCCATCTGTTGGACTAGTAAGTCTTTGTTCAAGGCCTCGTAAGTCTCCTCTGTCCATGGATTTCCACATGGTCGATGAGCCGGTTGTACCCTAACACCTGTTACACCCATTAGGGATCAATATGGTCCAAATGGCTATTAGAAATTCACTCTCGTCTTGAATCACGCTGGACCTCTGGACCTATGCTTAACACGACCAGTGGTAAGGTCATGATTTCCGCCTGACTGCCAACACCATGTGCGCGTGTTGTGCAATGGTTACTATCGCTCGTTACTCGACGTTTCATGTGCAAGGTCCACTAACTCTCATCTATACTCTACTCACTCATCTATTCACGTTCACTCTACTATCTTGTCTATTCTCTATTGCTCTCATCTACTTCTTAGTACTCTATATTGGCCATTGACTGATTGTCTAAAGATAAACAATATAACTAAATGCCTGGCAATATATAAAGGGCCCGATCTGGTCCTGGGATGTGCACCCAAAAGTGCTAGTGCCCATGGGAGTTAAATGATCAGAGTGTTTGGCATTACACTCAAGTGCTACCTATCTTGACTATCTAAATGACAATCAAAAGTGCTATGTTCTCTCATTGTCCATTGACAACAAAGTGCTATGCTATACTCGTTGTGCTATTTGTAATATGGCCATCTTGCTATACTTGACATTGTGCTATCTTGCTATTATTATGCTATACCCGACACTTGTGCTATTCTTGGTAAGTCTATATTTGGAAAGTCTTGCTATTTCGTTCACGTACTGTCCTGCTATTTTTTTACTTGACACTCTCTCCCGTTCTGTCATTAGTTATTCTGCCTTTAATGCATTAATTACTTAAAGCCTGCTTGAGCCTGAGACTTAAGTCCTACTGGGCGATGTTCGCTCACCCTGCGTTATTTGTAGTTGTGTTCTCAGGTGAGATCGAGGATGAACCATGCACTCAAGAGGACGGGAACGACCTAGAGTGATGTCATGAGTACCCTAGTGTCCTATTGCTATATTTAGCGTTGTAGTAGTTAGGTTTGAAGTTTAGTCTTTTGCTTTATTCCAATGTAATCAGGCCCTATAGATTGACTATGATATTAGGGGTTGTAACTAGGCATTGAAAGGTATTAATGAAAGGAATTTGCTTTATCATTATCCATTTTGAAATGGTTTGATGTCTAGTATTTACTCTATACCCTTTTCTTGCAACTACCTTGCGTTCCGATATTCCGCGTCGGGGTGTGATAGTTTTGTGGTATTAGAGCCTAGGTTATTCTTAAGTGTAGGATGATCTAGGATAACCTGCCTCGACTAGAGTCAATTATCCACCTATGTGAGTTGAGGTTAGAGCCAAGGGTAACTAGTTAAAATAAACTCACACACGCACAAATTAAATTCCACATCGATATCATGACAAGAAGTTATTTTTTAGGAACTAAGCAATCAAGATGACAACCGAATGTGCTCAAATGAGGGGCATGCAACAAACCATCCAAGAACTGACACGCGCCATTGTGCAAGCTACTCAAGGAGGTGGCAATCATGGTGCAGGCGACCTGCATCGCAACTTCAGAAGTCTGAACCCACCTTGGTTCAGCGGATCCACGGATCCGGATGAAGCTGAGCACTGGCTCCAAGAGATGGAAAGAATTTTCCGTGTCAAGCAATGTGCAGTAGGAGACAAGCTGCTACTGGCCGCGTTCCAACTGGAGAAGGACGCCCGGGCTTGGTGGGAGTCAGTTGAAGCTACTAGAGAGAATGGGAAATTCACCTGGAATGAGTTTAAAGAAGCGTTCAACTCCAAATACTTCTCCGAGCGTGTTCAAGAAAGGAAGGCTGCGAAATTCGCTGCTCTTAAACAGCGGAGCTTGACTGTGGCCGAATATGAAGCCCAGTTCTCTAGACTGGCATGCTATGTTGTACATTTGGTGAACACTGAAAGGATGAAAGCTAAGCGCTTTCTAAACGGCCTTAAACCCCACTACGTCACTCAACTCGCACCTTTCGACATCCTGACCTACGCCGAGATGGTGAAGAGGGCTCAACTGCTAGAAGATGCTACGGACTTCACCGACCGTATAAAACGGAAGTTCATCAAGAAGGAAGTAACCTCGGGTCCATCATCTGCTAAGCCTACCAACGACAAGAAGCGTCCCTTCAACATCACAGAGGAATCTAGCCAAGAAAGGAAACCCAAGGTTTTCGTACCAGAGCCACTGCAAACACTGTGATAAGCCTGGTCACATGGCTGATGAATGATGGAGGAAATCCGGCACATGTCTGCACTGCGGAAGTCGCGAGCACCGTATCCCTGAGTGCCGCTACTAAAAGAAAATGAAAGGCGCCCTAATGCGCGTAAGAAACAGGGCCGACTGCAAGCCCTACATGATGAGGAACCTGCTATGGAGGGTGGCATGGTAGAAGGTACCCTTCAAGTTTTCTCATTATCAGCATTCGTTTTATTTGATACTGGAGCCACTCATTCATTTATATCTCAAAACTTTGCTGATACTGTGAATGCTAAACCTATATCCATGGGTTGTGAGTTCTCTGTCACAACGCCACTAGGGGAGAAGGAGAAATTAAACAAATACTTTCCCTCTGCCGATGTAATGATCGGAGACCATAACCTAAAAGCCGACCTGGTGTGTATGTCCATGGAAGGCTATGAGGTAATTTTGGGAGCCGACTGGTTGTCCGCATATGGGGCAAGTGTCGACTGTAAGAAAGGGAAGGTTACCTTTAGTGATTTTCCTAAATTGGCATTCTCTGGGATTAGACATAAGAGACGGATGTCTCTAGTCTCTGCCATAAAAGCCCACAACATGATGAAGAAAGGTTGTGCTGCTTTCCTAACAGCCGTATAGTGGAAAAGAAGGGTTCCAAAATAGAAGACATACATATAGTACAGGACTACCCAGATGTATTCCCCGAAGACCTGTCAGGGATTCCCCCTGAACGAGATGTCAACTTCGCCATTGAGCTAATTCCTGGAGCCGCACTGGTATCGCATCAACCGTACCGGATGTCACCTGCCGAGCTGAAGGAATTGAAGGCGCAACTGATCGAGCTACTAGAAAAGGGGTTCATCCGACCAAGTACTTCCCCATGGGGAGCACCAGCTCTATTCGTAAAGAAGAAAGATGGATCGATGAGGCTGTGCATCGACTATCGACAACTCAACCAGCTTACCATCAAGAACAAATAACCATTGCCTAGGGTAGATGAACTATTCGACCAAATTTCGGGAGCACAATATTTCTCCAAGATCGATCGTCGATCTGGCTATCACCAAATGAGGATCAAGGATGATGATATTTTCAAAACGGCTTTTAGGAGCAGGTATGGACATTATGAATTCGTCGTTATGCCTTTTGGTCTAACCAATGCTTCTGCAGCCTTTATGCAACTCATGAACAACATATATCGGCCATACCTCGACAAGTTCGTGGTCGTCTTTATCGACGACATCCTCATATACTCCAAGACCAAGGAAGAGCATGAAGAACACCTGAAGACATCACTTCAAGTTTTGCGAGACAACAAGTTGTACGCAAAGCTTAGCAAGTGTGAATTCTGGCTCGAAGAAGTATCCTTCTTGGGCCATGTTATCTCGAAGGACGGCATCTCTGTTGATCCCTCCAAAGTCAAAGCTGTACTCAACTAGGAGACACCAACTAATGTCATCGAGATAAGAAGCTTCCTAGGACTGGCTGGCTACTACAGGCAGTTCATCAAGGACTTCTCAAGGATCGTTGTTCCTCTCACGCATCTGACACGAAAGGAGAATTCATACTCCTGGAGTAAAGAGTGTGAGAAAAGTTTCCAAACCCTCAAAGACTGTCTTACCTTGACACCTGTTCTCGCTCTGCCAATAGAGGGAAAAGGTTTCTCTGTCTACACCGATGCCTCAGGAATCGGGCTAGGTTGTGTACTCATGCAAAAGGAGAAGGTCATCGCCTATTCTTCAAGACAACTGAAGACTCATGAAGTCAACTACCCTGTACATGTTCTCGAGCTAGCTGCCGTGGTCTTCGCCTTGAGGATTTGGAGACACTATCTGTATGGCGAGCAATTCACTGTCTACTCAGACCATAAAAGTCTGAAGTATTTATTCTCTCAGAAGGAACTCAACATGAGACAAAGGAGATGGCTGGAATACTTGAAGGATTTCGACTTCCACATCCAATACCACCCAGGCAAGGGAAATGCCGTTGTTGATGCTCTTAGTAGGAAGCCAATGGCATTTGTCTCAAGTCTAGTCCTTGGCGAGATGCAACTACTAGAACAATTCGCAAGGTTAGACTTAAATATTGAACATAGAGATGATCGAGTCTTGGTTGCCAATATCAAGATTCAATCTGATCTGCTAGAGGAGATCAAAGCTCAACAAGATGATGATCCATTCTTAGTTCGTGTCAAAGAAACTCTAACTGAAAGACCGGACTTTGCAATGATTGAAGATGGAAGGCTTGTCTTTCAAGGAAGGACATGTGTTCCCGACAATGAAGAACTAAAGAGAAGACTAATGGATGAAGCTCACAAGACAAGGTATACTATTCATCCGGGAGGTACCAAAATGTATCAAGATATGAAAAGAACGTTTTGGTGGCCGAACATGAAAAGAGAGGTAGCTGAACATGCCGCTCACTGCCTTACTTGCCAACAAGTAAAAGCAGAACACCTGCGCCCTGCTGGTGTACTCAGACCACTTGATATTCCCGAATGGAAATGGGAAGGTATCGGCATGGACTTCATCATGGGTTTACCCAAGACTCGTGGTGGACTCAACGCCATATGGGTCATTGTGGACCGACTAACCAAATCCGCCCATTTTCTGCCTATAAAGAGTAAATGGTCAGTAGAGGTACTAGCTGCCTTATACATCAAGGAGATTGTAAGACTACATGGCATTCCATCATCTATTGTTTCGGATCGAGATCTGAGATTCACATCTCATTTTTGGAAAGGACTGCAAGGTGCACTGGGTATTAAATTCAACTTTAGTACCGCATTCCATCCACAAATCGATGGGCAAACTGACAGAACCAACCAAATAGTGGAAGACATGTTGAGAGCTTGCACTATAGATTTTCAAGGTTATTGGAATGAGCACCTACCTCTTATTGAGTTAGCCTATAACAACAGTTACCAGGCGAGTATCAAGATGGCACCGTTCGAAGCACTCTACGGAAGGAATTGCAGATCCCCTGCATGCTGGAATGAGGTTGGAGAACGGCAATGGCTAGGCCCAAACATGGTGCAACGGACAACGAAGGACATTCAGGTAATCAGAGACCGGCTCAAGATTGCCCAATCCAGACAAAAGAGCTACGCCGACAAAAGAAGGCGAGATCTGGAATTTCAAGTGGGTGATCATGTGTTCCTAAAAGTGTCACCTACTCGTGGCATCCAAAGATTTGGTGTAAAGGGAAAGCTCAGCCCTAGATTCATCGGTCCTTTTGAAGTACTCGAAAGGGTTGGTGAGGTTTCATACCGGCTGGCGTTGCCACCGGATTTGTCATGTGTACACAATCTGTTCCATGTTTCCATGCTTAGGAAATATGTGTACAACCCCACACACATCATTCGCCACGAGAAGTTGATATTGAACAAAGATGTGATGTACGAAGAGAAGCCAGTCAAGATACTGGAACGAAAGAGACAACAACTCAGGAACCGTCCCATCCATGTGGTTAAAGTCCTATGGAATAATCGTGGAGTGGAAGAGGCAACCTGGGAACCCGAAGGAATCATCAGATGGAACTACCCCGCTCTTTTCGGTAAGACATTCTCTCCTGAATGATCACATGAATTTGGGGACCAAATTCTTTTTAAGAGGGGGAGGATGTAGCAACCCTAAATTTTATGGGAAAAAAAATTAAATATTTATATTATTTAATTAGAAATCAAATAAAAGGGAAATGTATTAAATCAACTAGGAAATCAAATAAGAGAGAATTGGATAAAACCCATTAAAAGAAAAGGAGTAATGGGCTTTGCTATATTGACCCATTAGAAATGAGTGGGCTAAAATGGAGATTTTAAGAAGGGGAATAATAGAGAATACCCAAAATTCGTAACTAAAATATTACTAAAATAGAAAAGAGATATTTAATGCATTAAATAGCTAGTTTGAATTAGGATTGGATTCCTAAACCTACCCCAATTGATTGGCCATAAAATTCCCTCTCTTCCAACCCAAATAGGAGATCTCTTGCTTAAAAATGGGAGAGGAAAATAGGAAATTCGGAATTTAATAGGAGTTAGGCTTAAACTAGGAAAGGGAATAGGGAGAAGCTTAAATACTTCTCTTAAACCCTCATCGCTGGCCCTAGCTCATGCCAAGAGGTTCCTGGACTAGGAGGAGAGGCCAAGAGGAGGAGAATTCATGGAGAGGAAGGATCTCTCAAGTTCTTCCGCGAGTTCTTCAAGTCTTAACCTTAGAAGAGGAAAACAATCAAAGGTAGGCATTCTTACAAGCATAAACCATGAAACTTTTTTTGTAGGATGTCACATCTATCAAGAATAAAAGTCCTTTGGTTTCATAATTTTCCATCGAGCATATCTATCGTTCTTGATTTTTCATGATCTGCAACTGACACGACCCCGAACCCTCTTCTTAATTCTTGATCTCCTTGTATACTCAACCCCATGCCACGAGATATTTACTGTAGGAACTGATGCATGTTAGGCATCTTTTGCCCCTAAAAGCCCTAAATTTGATTCATCCTATCTTGCGAATTTAATTATTGATCTCAACTATGTACCGTTTCATGTTCATCATGAATACCTATGTTTAAAACATGTCCAAACCCTGATTGTTTTCCAATTTCTATTTATTGTAAGTACCCATGCATGTCTAGGTTGTTTTGCAACTGGTTTCACGATTTTTCGTTAACTATACAATTAGTTGTGATTTTCTGAACCACCCTACATCAAATAGGGTAAGTTCTGGCCCGCAATCCAAAGTAAAGTCCTTTCCTGTCGGACTCGGGTGCAGACCCTGTGAACGCGACAGCCTGATAGGTTGCGTTCACAAGGTCTGTCACGACAGTGACCTTTGTCGCGATCTGATCGCGACAGGGCCTGTCGTCGCGATATGCTGCCCGAACTGACTAAGCCTGTCGCGACCCGTACAAGCACCCGTCGCGATCTCAGTTGACCCTGTCGCGACCCTCATCAGGGTACGTCACGATCTGGGTTCTTTTTGCATAAAACCCCCTGTCTCAGCAAATGCCTAATTACCTACAGTGTTTGTACTCTTGTTTAACAGTCATACATACAGAAAATAACACCTGTTATAAATTGAACATTTATGTATGATTAAAATACATGCACATGATCTTTTCTATCTAAAATTTCATAACACTTACACCCACTTTGAACCATCCAATTATGGCATAATTTGGCATAAAACTATTTCATAATACATCTGGTATTTTATGTAATTAAATTACTCTATACTTGTCTATCGTTTCTCGCGATGTTTTGGGAATACCGATATCGACGCTCCACTGTTCTAGAATTCCTCTAGAACGTCGAGCACTTGTTTCTATATACACTCTCTCTTGACTTGGATGAACTCTCCATCGGATACTCCATCTACCGGACTAGTAAGTCTTTGTTCAAGGCCTCCGTAAGTCTCCTCTGTCCATGGATTTCCACATGGTCAACGAGCCGGTTGTACCCTAACACCTGTTACAACCATTAGGGATCAATATGGTCCAAACGGCTATTAGAAATTCACTCTCGTCTTGAATCACGCCGGACCTTGGACCTGTGCTTAACATGGCCAGTGGTAAGGTCGTGAGTTCCGCCTGACTACCAACACCATGTGCGCATGTTGTGCAACGGTTACTATCGCTCGTTACTCGACGTTTCATGTACAAGGTCCACTAACTCTCATCTATACTGTACTAGCTCATCTATTCACGTTCACTCTACTATCTCGTCTATTCATCTAGTGCTCTCATCTACTTCTTGGTACTCTATATTGGCCATTGACTGATTGTCTAAAGATAAACAATATAACTAAATGCCTGGCAATATATAAAGGGCCCGATTTGGTTCTGGGATGTGCGCCCAAAAGTGCTAGTACCCATGGGAGTTAAATGATCAGAGTGTTTGGCATTACACCCAAGTGCTATATATCTTGACTATCTAAATGACAATCAAAAGTGCTATGTTCTCTTGTTGTCCATAGACAACAAAGTGCTATGCTATACTCGTTGTGTTATGCTATACTCGTTGTGCTATCTGTACTATGGCCATCTTGCTATACTTAACATTGTGCTATCTTGCTATTATTGTGCTATACCCGACACTTGTGCTATTCTTGGTAAGTCTATATTTGGAAAGTCTTGCTATTTCGTTCACGTACTATCCTGCTATATTTTTACTTGACACTCTCTCCCGTTCTGTCATTAGTTATTCTGCCTTTAATGCATTAATTACTTAAAGCCTGCTTGAGCCTGAGACTTAAGTCCTACTGGGCGATGTTCGCTCACCCTGCGTTATTTGTCGTTGTGTTATCAGGTGAGACCGAGGATGAACCATACACTCAAGAGGACGGGAACGACCTGGAGTGATGTCATGAGTACCCTAGTGTCCTATTGCTATATTTAGCATTGTAGTAGTTAGGTTTGAAGTTTAGTCTTTTGCTTTATTCCAATGTAATCGGGCCCTATAGATTGGCTCTGATATTAGGGGTTCTAACTAGGCATTGAAAAGTATTAATGAAAGGAATTTGATTTATTATTATCCATTTTGAAATGGTTTGATATCTAGTATTTGCTCTATACCCTTTTCTTGCAACTGCCTCGCGTTCCGATATTCTGCGTCGGGGCGTGACAGGCAGAGTACGAATGATCACAGGAGAGGAGAAGAAAATAGTTGGAAGACATTATATTGATAACCTTTAAGGTAGATACAAATTGAAGTTTATTAAAAATTGAATCTTGAACTAAATCAAGAACCCAGGTGCTAAGTTCACGTGACTAGTTGTATGAATTTAGGGACCAAATTCTCTTAAGTTGGGGAGGGTGTAGAACCCCGAAAATTTAGTAATAGGAAAATTGGAAATAAATTGAAAATAATAAATTTAATATTATTGAATAGTAAAAACATACGTGCCATTATCGTATGTATGAAAACACATCGACAAATTTCATAAAAATCATGGTTCAACTCTAGATAATACTCCCTAATGAACCACGAAGAAATTCATTTAAAGGAAAATGTGATTGACCGAGTTTAAGGTGTGTTGCGACCGATTATCGTAATTAGAGAATAAGTCAGAAATCATTATCACGTGTACTTAAGTGAGTCCAAAATAAAATAAAAAGTATGAATGGACTCCAAACATTGGGTATTGACAACCCAATGAAAGAAATGGACCAAAGGATATCTTTTGGCACACAAATAAATTCAAGTAAGAAAATATCATGGAAATTCGTAGCTCCAATTGGGCATAAATTAGAAAGGGCAATTAGGGCAAAATATAAGACAATTAAACTTCCATGTTTACCCAAATTCATGCCCAACCATAGTATGGAGTTTCCTAATGATTATCCCACTCTAATTGGGATGGGAATCCTCAAATTAAGGAAAGGATTAACCAAAACACAAAGCTTCCCTTTCCTAGACACATTAGGACTTCTAAACAACCCTAGATCTATAAATACTTGTCATAAACCCCTTGGGGATGAGTTACCAACATGCTAGGTCGTGAGGAGCAGTGCTAGAGCACCATAGGAGGTGGAGATCGCTGCCAACCGTAGCTCTCTTCCCCAGCTAGCGTTCTGCATCAACCTGCAGAATACCTTGCTTAGGATTGTTCAAAGGTAGGTGTTCTTGGGCCAAAGATGAGCAAACCATACACCATGTTAGAGCTCTTCTTGTCTAGTTTCATATGCATCTGTTTTCCCTAAGTTTCAACAAGCATGCTTTAAGTATTAAGCATTTTTCTAGAGTCACACATGATTAGGGCTTTTAGTGTTCATATCATGTTTCATGCATCCCAAGACCAAATTGAGTCAAACCAAAAATATAGAACTCTTCTACTCATTGTTCTCTACAACTTTCATGTTCATGGTTTTGTCCCAAGAGCCCTAGATCTCGAGTTATAGGCCATACACGCATGACTGCTTCATTTTCCTAGTTTTCGGGTTGAACCCTAAACTGCAACCACTCCAGACGTCGCGATTTAGAGACTGGTATCGGGACAGTCCCACTCGTCGTGATTACCTTAAAAGCCATAGCATAGACTGTCACGTTTTAGTTCCATTCTGATAGAATTCGATAGCATCAAACTGTGTGTTGCATGGTTTTCAGTGCACTTCAAGAACACGATCTGACAAAGCATCGCAGTTTCATATTATTTCCCGCCCTTGTGGTTTGTGTTTATTTTGTATTTAAAGAAGTTGTATGAACATGTCGAACCTGTATGTTGCATTTCTGAGTCACCAATCAATACCCTGTACCGATTTCCATGAACATGACCATGCATCCCGTCGTGATTCTGTGTCATCAATCGATTGGTCATATCGATTGACTTGAACGCGTCTGCCCTGCCTGTCGCTTTTCTATCATGTAATCCATTGGTCATACTGATTGTCTGTAAACATGACTGTTAACCCCGTCATGATTTAGAAGACCGATTGTACACCTTTTTCAACTATATGTCGCAGATTTATAAGCCTACCCGAGACCTATTCTACATAGTCTAAGTGTAAGACTTGCATTTTATGTGTTATAGAGCTATTGTTCAGTCTTTCCAGTGGCTTAAAACCTATTAACCAATGAAAAAGCCATAACAATCCGAAGTTATTCTTATTGCTCTTAATTTCTTGATCTATTCCTCTTGAGTTTGACATGTTCATCTCAATGATCTAGCTTGTTAAAGTGAATGAATATCCTGTTAAAATAATGAAAAAAGCATGTTGTTATAAATGCAAGTTCTATATTATGTCATCATGTTACTTGCTTTCAGCTTGTTTTACACTGGTGGATTGTGATACTGAGACACGTTCTACACTACACTCTTGTACAAATAGGCAGCCCTTTCTTGGGGGATTGAAAACTCTCTGTTGGTCATTATGTACTAGCAGACTAGGGACCTTTGCACTAAGACTTCCGTAAACCTCCATACTCCATGGATTCCCTCATGGAGAGTATAGCACCCCAAAAAATTTAGTAATTTAAAATTTTAAATAAATAGAAATAAGTAATTTACATAATATTTGAATGTTTAAATCATACGTACCATTATCGTATGTGCAAGAACACATCAGAAAATTCTATAAAAAATATAAATCAACCCCAAACATTATCCTTAAATGTTCTATGAAGAAATTCGTGCAATGAAAAATCTGATTGGCTTAGCGTATGTCACAACGTGACTAGTTATCCAAATTAGGAAACTAAGTCGGAAAACCATAAATAGGGAAATATAACACGATTATAAATTAAATAAACATGTTGGAGAGACTTCCAACATCATATATTGATGACCCATTATCGGAATTGTGCCAATGGATCACATTTGGCCCAAGAATAAAGCGAAGCAAGAAAAATACATAGAAATTTGTAACCCTAATTGAGTTGAAAATAGGACGAGGTAATTAGGGAAAATCCCAAGGCAATTAGGCTTTTTTGGTAACCCAATTTTGTGGCTAACCATGGTGGGAGGTTTCCTAAAACCTCACACACTCTTTTGGGGTGAGAAATTATCAAATTATGAAAGGTGCAAGGCAAAAACCGCACCTTTCCTTCCCTTCACCCAATGCGACTTCTAAAACACCCAAGATGCATATATACATGCCATGAAACCCTAGGGGACGAATATACACATTGTTGGGGTCGTGGGAAGCTATTCTTGAGCACAAAAAGAGGAGGAAATCTCCCCAACTCGGAGCCTTCTTCCCTGCTGCGTCTGCATCAACCTGTGCAGATAGCTCTTCTTGGAGTCGACCAAAGGTAGGACAAACCCTAACCAAACTATTCAAGACCTATACCCTAGAAAGAGGGTCGAGTCTAGTTGCTAACCCCACTGGTTTGCCTATTTTTCATCCAGTAGATCGGGTGTAGTAAGCGTTCTCCTCCAAGCGGTCTGAACAAGGGCTTTTTAGGGGATGAGACTTCTTCTACCCAAAAGGTAGGTGATCTCCAACCAAATCTGAATAACTCTATGGCAATGTGTAGAGCATCGAGTCTACTTTCACGTATAAGTGATTTCATCGATTTTCATTCAGTACATCTCGAGTTTTAAGCATTTTGCCAATGTCGCGCATGTTAACAGCTTTTTATGTTCATGTTGATTTCTTGCGCATCCTAAGGCCACTTTAAATGATTCCAAAACCATAGTTCTCTTCTATTCCATGTTCCCAACAAGTTTCATGTTCACACATTTTTCCCAAGAGCCGTAGGTTAGAAGTTATAAGCCTTTCATGAATCCAAAACGCGATGGGACCAGGCATCGCGTTTTGGCCTGCATGAATGCGAAGCACTAGTCTGATGCGTTCATGTGAATCGTGATCATGCCCTATGTCATGATTTTGAGTGTAGCTGTATGGTTCTAACGCGTCAAACTATGCACTGCATGGTTTTTAGCGCCTGCCTAAAACGCGACGTGGACCCCCATCGCGATTCAGTGGGTTTTCCGGCTCAAGAATTTCAAGCAAATTTTATATTATTTTTTGAATGCATTTCATGAAGGCGATGGGGTAAACTATCGCAATTCATGCATGAAGGCGACGACATAGGCCGTCGCGATTTGAGTTTTCACAGGCTAGGCATGTTTTGACTGTACACTGCGTTATGAAATGTGTCGACTATGTCTGATGCAAATTTCAAGACATACCCGAGGCCTATTTTACGTGGTACTGAGTTCATGATTTGCATGCCTTGGTTCTAGTCATTGCATGAGATGTGTCTAATAGCTTAAAAGCAGTCAACCCATAAAGAAGATATAACTACATGAATGTTATTCTAATTACTCTTTAATTAATGATGTGACCATTCGTGCAACTAGTGATTTGCTCTTCTCATTGTTCTATGTTGCTTAAATGATAATTGCTATCTTAAAATATTGTGAATCATGTATAGTTAAATGCATAGTTCATCTCATGCTATCATGTTAATTGTTTTCCACAAGTTTGAAACCGATGGATTGTGGATTGAGATACGTACATCACTACACACTTGCACGTATAGGCAGCCCTTTCTTGGAGGATTGGAAGCTCTCTATTGGTCATTCTGTATCGACAGACAAGTGACCTTTTCTCTAAGACCTCCATAATTCTCCGTACTCCGTGGATTCCCTCATGGAGACCGAGTTGGTTGTACCATTGAAGTTCCCTGGAGATATCGTGCACTTCCTCTCTCATCTTGTTCTCATGAGTGTGATTTATAATCTAGACTTAAGCCATTAATGTAAAATGTGAACTAAAGTATAAATCGCATTGTTATGTTGCCGAAATCATCGCTTGACCATTGTTATCATGGAATCGGGTTCACATTACATGCTACTAGTTCTCATCATCATCATGAACATGACATTACTATTGCTTACGTATTGAAACTCTTGTTATTGGCCATTAATGATTGTGATATCTACATTGAAAATCAAGTGAGATGCTGACAGTGCATGACAAGTGTCCAAGGGCTCCAGTCTAGCCCCAATAACGGAGAGTCATAAATATACTGTTAACCATGGGGTATAATGGTTACTGGCATTACATCTGTGCTGGGAAATAGTGTCGTGTTGAATGCTAGATACAATATCCACATACACATGTCCTAGTGTGCATTTCAAGGTGGATCTTTCCTTGGTGTACATTTGTGTCTTCTTGCTTGATTAGTGTTACATGATTGTGCTCATGCTTGCTTGCTTGCGTGATATGGCCATCTTGCATTTATTGCAATTTAAGTGATATCTTGCGTTCTTGTTACATGGCTCACTATTAATAATATATTTCTCATTATATCATTCTAGATCTTGCTCTATCATGATCACTCTATCTAGCTTGTTCAAGTATCTTGTTTAATGAGTTTTATTCGTACATGCATATTATGACAATCGTGCTTCCCTAGTTCCAAATTGCTAATCACTTATATCATTGTCCGCACATTGAGATATAAATCCTACTGGGCTAGTTTGCTCATTCCCTACTTTTAACCATTCTAGGTGACTATGAAATACAAGAAGAGGAGTAAGTCGAGGATGGGAATGTGTTCGAGTGATGAGAGTCCCAACACTTGAGTCTATCTATAGTTAGCTTGTCTGGAGTGTTAGATTCATGTAGTAGGTAGTAAGGAATAAATATACTTTTCCTTTTATTGAGTCTTAGTCCTGTTATACAATGTTTAAGAGTTGTACTAGTTCCCTTTGATACAAGGAGATGAGATTTGAATACAATTTCCATTGAGTTCAATAATTGGGCCCTATTATGATGCCGTGTTGTTATACATTTAGTGCGTGCTAGTTAGAGGCTTATTTGCCGGCTATTCACATATCAGAATATCGACTTGAATTATCCGAATTAATATCCGATGTGTAATTCTTGAGATGTGACAGTTTAGTGGTATCAGAGACTAGGAAACAATAGGAATATTAAGTCCTAGGTTTAAGTGACAATAGAAACTTACGTCATGGAAATTACATATAGTACCTGGTGAGAATGGGTAGAGACTGGGAATATGTTAGAATGAACAAAACACTTTTACCCATTGACTCTTATAATGTATCTGGAGACATTAATTGGTTTCTATCCTTTTCTCAGGAACCCTCATAACTTTCTCACTCAACTGCAATGGCTCGCAACTAGTGGCAAGCTATGCAAGAAATCATAGCTAATTTGATTCAGACATTATAGAATGTGGTTCAGACTAGGAATCAGGCTGTTGCTGCAAGGAATGGAGCCGATGATTTGCAACGCAACTTTAGGAGTTTGAACCCTGCTCGTTTCTCTGGATCTCCTGATCTGAACGAAGTGGAGAAGTGGCAGGAGGAGTTAGAAAGAATTTTCCAAGTTATGCAATCCACCAATAGGGAGAAGGTGGTACTGGCCACTTTCCAATTTACTAAGGATGCCTGAGCATGGTGGAAGGCCACATCGGCCCATCTGCCAAATGTAGCTGAATTGGATTCCTGGAAATATTCTGGGGAAAGTATTGCTCTGAGAGGATCAAGGAAAAGAAGGCGGCGGAGTCTGCCGCACTAAAACAAAGGAGCATGCCTATGGCTGAGTATGAATCTATGTTCGCTCGTCTGGCAGTGTATGCCCCATCTGGTGGGCACAGAAAGATTGAAGGCCAATAGATTCATGAATGGGCTCGGCCCATGTTCATCGAGAAGCTCGGACCTCACAACATTCAAACCTACACTGAAATGGTCCAAAGAGCCCAGTTGGTAGAAGACATTATGGCCAAAGTTGAAGGCATGAGAGGAAAGGACAACTCCAAGCCGGTCTTCATCAAGAAGGGAGCACCTAATATTGCTCCAATTTTTTGTAACAACAACAACAATAAGAGGCCTAATGCTAGAAGAGACTATGCTGTGGACAAGAAGGTCAAAGTGGAAGGAAGGCAGATAGCTGAGAACTGTAGATTTTGTGATAAACCAGGGCACCGAGCTGAAGAATGCTAGAAGAAGCTCGAAGCGTGCTTGAAATGTGGTGGCCATGACCACCGTATTCCTGACTGTCCTATGCTGAAGGACCAGCCAGGTAAAGCCAAGAACATACCTCAGCGTCAGGGATACCTTAATGATGTCGTAGAAGTTGACCTACTCGAGGAAGAGGGTATGGTAAAAGGTACCATTTCCATACACTCTCAACTTGCTTTTGTGCTTATTGATACTGGAGCTGCATATTCATTTATTTCTACCACATTTGTTGCAACTCTATCTATCAAACCTGTACCTCTTAAATCCAAGATCACTGTAGCCTCTCCCCTTGGCTCAAAATCTAAACTCACCCACTACTTGCCAAAATGTGAAACTATAATTGGAGGACACAATCTCCCTGCTAACCTCATCTGTTTAGACATGAAGGGTTATGATGCCATACTAGGTGTCGATTGGCTAATTGAATATGATGTCGATGTAAATTTTCGCCATATAAGGGTCACCTTTAAAAGGCCAAACCTTCCAACTCTATCACTTCTTGGCACCCGTTATCATAAACACCCTGTCTTGATATCCTCTCTAAAGGCTTCCAAGCTGATCAACCAGGGTTGTGATGCTTTCCTAGTTTCGGTCATGGCGATTGAAAAGAAGAAACCAACTCTGGAAGACATTCCCATAGCCATAGACTATCCTGATGTATTTCCAGAGGAATTACTTGGCATACCACTTGAGCGGGAGGTAAATTTCACCATCGAGTTACTCTCTGGGGCAGCCCCTTTTTCAAAAGCTCCGTATCGCATGTCCCCTGTTGAATTGCAGGAGCTAAAGAGGCAGATCCAAGAACTACTAGATCAAGGTTTTATCAGGCCAGCACATCCCCGTGGGGAGCACCTGTACTGTTTGTGAGGAAGAAGGATGGATCAATGAGGCTTTGCATTGACTACCGTCAGTTGAACCAGTTGACAATAAAGAACAAGTATCCATTGCCCTGCATTGATGAGCTGTTTGATCAGATCTTCGTGCCCAATATTTCTCCAAGATAAATCTAAGATCAGGCTACCATCAACTGAGAATCAAGAACAAGGATATACACAAGTCTACATTCCGGAGTAGATATGGTCACTATGCGTTCGTGGTCATGGCGTTTGGTTTAACAAATGCTCAAGAGGCTTTCATGCAACTTATGAACAATATCTATAGGCCATACTTAGACCAGTTTTTAGTGTTGTTCATTGATGACATCCTCATTTACTCCAAGTCTAAAGAAAAACATGAGGAACACTTGAAGGCTGCTCTGCAAGTGCTTAAAGATAATCAACTCTATGCAGAACTTACAAGTAAGTGTGAATTCTGGATGGAAGAAGTGTCTTTCCTTGGCCACATCATATCCAAGGAGGGAATCTCTGTAGATCCATCTAAGGTAGAGGCGGTACAGAATTGGGGAAGGCCGACAACTGTGTCAGAGATCAAGAGCTTTCTGGGTTTAGTTGGTTACTATCATCGCTTTATTAAAGATTTTTCAAAGATAGTTGTACCATTGACTAGGCTTACCAGGAAGGAGAATCCATTTGCATAGACTGATGAATGTGAAGAAAGTTTTAGGGCATTGAAAGAGCACCTCACCTTAACACCTGTACTAACATTGCCAGTGACTGAGGGTAGTTTTGAAGTATACACAGATGTATCTGGGATCGGCCTAGGCTATGTGCTGATGGAAAATGGGAAAGTCATATGCTACGCATCCAGACAATTGAAGAAGCACGAGGACAATTATCCTATACATGATCTGAAGCTAGCTGCTGTAATCTTCGCCTTGAAAATATGGCGCCATTATCTCTATGGTGAGAAGTTCATTGTGTTTTATGACTATAAAAGCTTGAAGTATCTGTTTTCTCAGCAGGAATTGAACATGAGACAACGAAGGTGGTTGGAGTATCTCAAGGACTTCGACTTCACTATCCAATATCATCCAGGTAAAGCAAATGTTGTGCCAGATGCTCTAAGTAGAAAGCCAATGATTACATTGTCAAGTCTAATGGTGGGCGAATGGAGATTATTAGAAGACTTTGCCAAGTTAAATATTAATGCTGACATCAAGAAGAAAGGATGTCTTATTGCTAGTGTTAGAGCACAACCTACACTATTGGAGGACATCATTGCACTCCAAGAAAATGACCCTGTGCTAATGGAGATTAAGGCTAATCTAGACCAGAGGCCATATTTCTCTTTAACTAAAGAAGGAGGATTATTGTTCCGGGATCGAGTCTGTGTAGCCGACCATGCGGAGACAAAGAAGATGATTATGGATGAGGCTCACAAGACCAGGTATACCATTCATCCTGGAACTACCAAAATGTATCAGGATCTGAAAAGAAGCTTTTAGTGGCCAAATATGAAGAGGGAAGTGGCGGAATATGTCGCCTGATTCTTAACATGTCAAAAGATGAAGGCGGAACACTTGCGACCTGCAGGTAAACTTAATCCTCTAGAAATCCTGACATGGAAATGGAAAGGTATAGGGAAGGACTTTATTTTCGGACTACCTAAATCTAGAGGTGGATTCGATGGCATATGGGTAATAGTCGACCGCTTAACTAAGTCCGCTCACTTTCTGCCAGTAAAGAATAAGTGGTCAGTGGATGTTCTGGCCGCGTTGTATGTGAAGGAAATAGTCAGACTACATGGAGTACCAGTATCTATCATGTCTGATAAAGACCGTTGGTTTACATCCCACTTTTGGAAATGACTGCACTATTCCTTGGGATCTAAACTGAACCTTAGCATGGCTTTCCAACCACAAACTGATGGTTAGATGAAAAGAACCAATCGGGTGATTGAAGATATGCTCAGAGCCTGTGTTCTAGACTTTGGAGGTAGTTGGCATGAACACTTACCTCTGGTGGAGTTTGCCTATAATAATAGCTACCAAGCTAGTATACAAATGGCACCATTTGAAGCACTCTATGGTAGGAGTTTCTGATCTCCAATATGCTGGTATGAAGTTGATAAGGGAAACCACATAAAAAGTGAAGCTTATTAGGGAAAGAATGGCAGTGGTGCAGCAAAGACAAAAGGCATGTGCAGACAATAGAAAGAGAGACCTGGAATTTCTGGTTGGTGATCATGTATTCTTAAAGGTGTCTCCAGGCTGTGGGATCAGACAGTTTGGCATTAAAGGAAAGTTGTCACCAAGATTCGTCGGGCCTTTCTAAATCCTCGAGAGAATCGGTGAAGTTGCATACCGTCTAGCATTACCACCACAAATGGATGGAATACACAATGTGTTCCATATATCCATGTTGAGGAAGTATGTACGAGATCCATATCATGTTATAGAATACGAACTTCTAGAGTTTAACAAAGATGAAACTTATCAAGAAAGGCCAATTAAGATCGTGGACCGGGAACTGTGCCAACTAAGGAACAAGGTCATCCCACTAGTAAGAGTGAGATGGAATCAATGCATGGAAGAGGATGAGATGTGGGAAACTGAGGAAGCTATGCGCAAAAGATATCCGGAGCTATTCGCAAGTAAGTACACCTCACTTGTACAATAAATTCTATCTATGAACTTGGGGACCAAATTCTCATAAGTGTGGGAGGGTGTAGCACCCTAGAAAATTTAGTAATTTAAAATTTTAAATAAATGGAAATAAATAATTTCCATAATATCTGAATGTTTAAATCATACGTACCAATATCGTATGTGCAAGAACTCATTGAAACATTCCGTAAAAACTATAAATCAACCCCAAACATTATCCCTAAATGTTCCACAAAGAAATTCATGCAACAAAAAATCCCATTGGCTAAGCATACGTCACAACATGACTAATTATCTAAATTAGGAAACTAAGTCTGAAAACCATTAACACAGAAATATAACACGATTATAAATTAAATAAACATGTTGGAGAGACTTCCAACATAATATATTGATGACCGATTATCGGAATTGGGACAATGGATCACATTTGGCCCAAGAATAAAGTGAAGCAAGAAAAATACATAGAAATTCGTAACCCTAATTGAGCTGAAAATAGAAGGAGGTAATTAGGGAAAATCCCAAGGCAATTAAGCTTTCTTGACAACCCAATTTTATGTCTAACCATGGTGGGAGGTTTCCTAAAACCTCACACACTCTTTTGGGGTGAAAAATCATCAAATTATGGAAGGTGGAAGGCAAAAACGACACCTTTCCTTCCCTTCACCCAATGGGACTTCTAAAACACCCAAGATGCATATATACATGACATGAAACACTAGGGGATGAATTTACACATTGTTGGGGTCATGGGAGGCTATTCTTGAGCACAAGAAGAGGAGGAAATTGCCCCAACTCAGAGCTTTCTTCCCTGCTACGTCTGCATCAACCTATACAGATAGCTCTTCTTGGAGTCGACCAAAGGTAGGCCAAACCATAACCAAACCATGCAAGACTTATACCCCTGGAAAGAGGGTCGATTCTAGTTCCTAACCCCACTGGTTTAACTATTTTTCATCCAATAGATCGGGTGTAGTAAGTGTTCTCCTCCAAGCATTTTGAAGGAGGGCTTTTTGGAGGATGAGACTTCTTCAACGCAAAAGGTAGGTGATCTCGGACCAAATCTTAATAAATATTATATCAATGTGTAGAGCATCGCAACTACTTTCATGTCCAAGTGATGTCATCGATTTTCATTGAGTACATCTCAAGTTTTAAGCGTTTTGTCAAAGTCGCGCATGGTAGCAGCTTTTTATATTCATGTTGATTTCTCACACATTCCTAGGCCACTTTTAATGATTCCAAAACCATAGTTCTCTTCCATTCCATGTTCCCAACAAGTTTCATGTTCACACTTTTGTCCCAAGAGCCCTAGATTAGAAGTTATAAGCATTTCATGAATTGTGTGCCTGTTTTCTGCGTTTTCGGGCAAGAACCCAAAACGCGACGGGACCAGGCCCGCGTTTTGGCCTGCATGAACACGATGCACTAGTCCGACGCGTTCATGTGAATTGCGACCATGCCCTACGTCACTATTTTGAGTGCAGCCGTATGGTTATGACGCCTCAAACTATGCGCTGCATGGTTTTTAGCGCCTGCCTGAAACGTGACGTGGAACCCCATCGCGATTCAACCGGTTTTTTCACTCAAGAATTTCAAGTGATTTTTATATTGTTGTTTAAACACATTTCATGAACACGATGGGGTAAACCGTCATGATTCATGCATGAAGGCTACGACATAGGCCGTCGCGATTTGAGTTCTCACAAGCTAGGCATGTTTTGACTGTACACTGCGTTATGAAATGCGTCGACTGTGTCTGATGCGGATTTCAAGACCTACCCGAGACCTGTTTTACATGGTATTGAGTTCATGATTTGCATGCCTTGGTTCTGGTCATTGCATGAGGTCTATCTAATGTCTTAAAAGTAGCCAACCCATGAAAAATCTATAACTACATGAATGTTATTCTAATTACTCTTTAATGATGTGACCATTCATGCAACTAGTGATTTGCTCTTCTCATTGTTCTATCTTTCTTAAATGATAATTTCTATTTTAATAAATTGTGAATCATGTATAGTTAAATGCATAGTTCATCTCATGCGATCATGTTAATTATTTTCCGCAAGTTTGAAACCGATGGATTGTGGATTGAGATACGTACATCACTACACACTTGCATGTGTAGGAAGCCCTTTCTTGGGGGATTGGAAGCTCTCTGTTGGTCATTCCATATCAACAGACAAGCGACCTTTTCTCTAAGGCCTCCGTAATTCTCCGTACTCTATGGATTCCCTCATGGAGACCGAGTTGGTTGTACCATTGAAGTTCCCTGGAGATAGCGTGCACTTCCTCTCTCATCTTGTTCTCGTGAGTGTGATTTATAATCTAGACTTAAGCCATTAATGTAAAGAGTGAACTAAAGTATAAATCGCGCTGTTATGTTGCCAAAATTATCGTTTGACCATTGTTATCATGCAATCAGGTTCACATTACATGCTATTGATTCTCATCATCATCATGAACATGACATTACTATTGCTTACGTATTGAAACTCTTGTTATTGGCCATTAATGACTGTGGGTATCTACATTTAAAATTAAGTGAGATGCTGACCGGGCACGGTGAATGTCCAAGGGCTCCACCCTAGCCCCAATGATGGAGAGTCATAAATATACTATTAACCATGGGGTATAATGATTACTAGCATTGCATCTGTGCTGGGAAATAGTGTCGTGTTGAATGCTAGATATAATATCCACATACACGTGTCCTAGTGTGCATTTCAAGGTGGACCTTTCCTTGGTGCACATTAGTGTCTTCATGCTTGATTGGTGTTACATGATCGTGCTCGTGCTTGCTTGCTTGCGTGATATGGCCATCCTACATTTATTGCAATTTAAGTGATACCTTGCGTGCTTGTTACATGCCTCACTATTGATAATATCTTGCTCGTTATATCGTACTAGATCTTGCTCTATCATGATCACTTTAGAGCTTGTTCAATTATCTTATTTAATGAGTTTTATTCGTACATGCATATTATGACAATCGTGCTTACCTAGTTCCAAATTGTTAATCACTTATATCATTGCCCGCACATTGAGATATAAATCCTACTGGGCTAGTTTGCTCATTCCCTACTTTTAACCATTCTAGGTGACTATAAAATACAAGAAGAGGAGCAAGTCGAGGATGGGAATGCGTCTTAGTGATGAGCGTCCCAACACTTGAGTCTATCTATAGTTAGCTTGTCTGAGTGTTAGATTCATGTAGTAGGTAGTGAATAATTAATGTACTTTTCCTTTTATTGAGTCTTAGTCTTGTTATACAATGTTTAAGAGTTGTATTAGTTCCCTTTGATACAAGGAGATGAGATTTGAGTACAATTTTCATTGAGTTCAATATTTGGGCCCTATTATGATGCTGTGTTGTTATACATTTAGTGTGTGCTAGCTAGAGGCTTATTTGCCGACTGTTCACATCTCAGAATATCGACTCGAATTATCTGAATTAATATCTGCTGCATAATTCTCGGGACGTGATAGAGAGTGAGTTCATTGTGTCATTGAACTTCCCTGAAGATAGAATGCACGTCCTTTCTCATATCATCCTCGTGAGTGTGACTTTATAATCATGGACTCAAGTCATTAATGTAAAGATTTAACTAAAAGTGTAAATTGCACCATCATGCTGCCGAAATTATTTCTTGACTATTGTTATCATAAAATCATGTTCACATGACTTGTCTTTCTTGAAGTCATCATGAACATGATATTGAATTGCATACTTCTTGAAACTCTTGTTGTAACGACCCACTTCCACCCAGTACGGTTATACCACCCCACATCAGATGTGAGTAAGGCGCTACAGGGGAGAAAACCCCAACAAGTAACAAATGGCCTGAGATATGCACAAATAGAGAATACTAATGCAACAAAATTTAAACAAATTCTTTTTCCATCAACTTTAATCCACATACCACAATCTATATAGTCCAATAAAGAAATGACATAACATAATAAACATTAACATGAGCCAGTTTCAAATATATATCCATGTTCAAATAACAAATTACATACTGGAAAATAAATTTGCAAGTCTTCAATTATTCTCTACGCTCCTCGTTAGACCTTGCTTTCTCCTCGGCTTCTAAATTTCCTGAAATATTTAGCAAGGGTGAGTCTACACAATAGACTCAGCAAGTAACTTAAAATTCAAACTATATACCTATCACACATGCTTTCTAACAGTTCAAGAACTATAAAATTTCAGCAATTAAAGTCATACATGCTCATGCTATAACATAAATGAATTTACATGGAATCATGTTAAACAACTATTCTAACACATGTAAAACAATAATTTAAACATGATTACTAATAACAAGGTATCATTAACATGAGTACAAACATACAATCATATGCTTTCATACTTTATTCAAATCATTGCGCAGTTCTACAAGATTAGTCATGGAAACATGTACCATACAGATAGCACTCCTAGCATGATTCTAACTCAATCCACATGCAAATATAACACTTTACTATACATTTAGCTTGTTGTTTTGATATAAAATTTATCACATTCACATGACACTTGCATAGGGGTCACATTAGGCTACACAACATGTTACTAAACGTGTAATCACAATTAATCTAACTCATATTATCACATGCAACTTTCCCTTCTCATGTCATATTCGAATGCACTTACTTTCACACTATCACATTTTCATTTACACATGATTTCCCATCGTTTTCACTTTCATATTCACATATTTCTTATCCCTTCACTTTGCACATAACATGTGCCACATTCACATACATCTTGCACATACCTTGTGCCACAATCACATGTCATTTTTCACATTATACTTATATTCATTTTACACAATGCCAAGACACAGCCCAAACCACCACAAGATGATCATATAGCACATGCACATTCACATTCATGTACTTAATCACCATATATAAGCACTAAGCATAGCAATCAAGTCTTGGTTCCTGTAGAAACTGGGGAAAGCCCTTCCCACCATTATCAGTGGAACTTGTCCACCTCCAGGATTTCACAAGCCCCTTGCCTAGGGTATCACAATTTAACAAACCCCTTATCCAGGGTATCACATAATATGTTTGAGCGTTCCCATAGGGACACTACTACAGTACAGCTCCAAGCATCTAGGGTGGTAGTGTCTTATGGGCACTTTTGTTTATGTTGTTACATTAACCATTATACACACATATATCACTTGATCTCTCACTTCCCATGCACATGCACATACATAATTCATGGAATATAACTTATCGCATTCAAACTCTCAAATCAGTCATAACCAGAATTTAACAGAAACTAAACATGATGCTAATCACATTTTTAAACTTGGTTGAGATTTAACATTCAAGTTATGGTACCGAACCTTCCGAAATTCGTAACTCATTCTATAGTGATCAAAATAAACTGAAATTTTAAACACAGGATACATGTGTGTCACAGAACACATCACAAATTTGTCATAAATTTCAGAGCAGAAAAACGATTTTTAATATTAAACATAGAATTCAGGTAATTTATAAGATAATTCAATTGGTACATGGTAGATAGTGAACCATCCATTTCATCAGATATAAAACATGTACACAGTACTTATAACTTCATTAAAATTTCTGAAATAGTAACATTCAACATACATTATTATTCTATATTTAAATCTATCATGTCATGGTGTAGAAAAATTCAGAAACTAATAGCACTCTGCACAATACATAGAATCCTACCAAATTTTAACCATAGTTCACATATAATACAGGGAACATATCTGAAATGTTTCACAATTTTTGGAGCATTAAAACTATTTTTACTAAATATCACAGATCATATGCAATTTAGCAAGAATATTTGGTTAAGCATGGTAGACAGTACGGAGTCGGTCCTAACAAGTTCAAAATATGGGAACGGTCATTCTAAGTTCATGGTAATCTTCTTGATCCGTAACATGCAACAAAACCATTTAATCAGAATTAACCACAATCAAAACACACTTATTCTCTAATAATAGAAATTGTTCTAGTTAATATCATGCTCAGAAAATTGGTAGATCCTCATGATATAACCTACATACCATACTTGACAAACCTTGACTTCCATAGCATGCACAGACCAGCGAAGATCACAGTACAAGGATTTACACATTTCTGTAGAAGAAAGTTGAACTAGGTGGCCAGGTCCTTGCCGTCAGAAGGTGTTAATGATAGGATCTGTTGCCGTCTACACAAGAACTAGACGGCAACCTATTGGCCGTCTACCTCCTATCTGCACACAGTGCAGACCTAACACAGGAGCAGGTGAATTGAGGGGTCCAGGACGCGATTTAAAAATCCGTAAAAATATATAAACCCTAGAGGACAAGTCTATAGATTGAATAAATAAGCTACTTGCCTGGAAATAAATCCGTAGAGAGATGTTTTGGTCAGTGAAGCCCTCCTCGGCCAGTGCCAAGAAGGTGGTCTAAATCCGCTGAGATCTGATCCTCCTGTTGATGTAGGCCGCACTCCAGCGTTGGGGGTGATACTTCTGTCCAACTTCCAACTCCCAGTGGAAGAAGAACGCCCGAAGATGCACACAACCACCAGATCAAAGCTCTCCAAGTAGGGTTTTCGCTCAGGTTTTTCTAGGGTTCCTCAAGAGATCCAAAAGAACCTAATCCATCTAAAAGGGGTGCTTTTATAGAACCTAAGGGGTCGGGTACGCATTAGGGGTAGGTTATCCATCCATTGGGAAGGTTTCCTAAACAAGAACCCGGCAAAACTACTACCGTTTTCAGATCTAAAAATGCACACAGCTGGAGAAGTAGGCGTCCACATCTTGTGCCGCCAACAGAATGTTTGGAGTCCATCGATCTGGACGCCAACCTGGCCATGCAGTCAGTGGCCTGAATCTGGCCGCCAACCTGCAATTTGACCAGAAAACAAATACAAATCCAAACTGATGTATCAATACATCATAAACAATTTAATGGTTACTGAAACAGGAAGATATCATATACACAAAGTCAAACATATACATATATATATGTACACAACATAATTACATACAGCATGTATGGTTTTAAATAAGTATAACATGTACATTGATAGTTAGATAATGCATGCATATTTAAATATATACATGTACAAAATAATCTTACGTGTACTTTCAATATATATATATATATATACACTATGCATAGAAATGAATACTTATAATATACACACAGGGATAAGATATATTTATACGCATGCACACAAGTAGGTAAATACTTATAATATGCATCAAGTAAACAATGTTAAATGCGCAAAAATTAGGGGCCTCACACCCTCTCCCCCTTAAAAATATCTTCGTCCTCGAAGATCGAATCATGTACCTTTAGCCACATGGTCGGTGTCGCTTCCAGCCAACTTAGACCGGTGCTTGAGTTCTTGTTGCTGGCACATCTCGGGGAACAGACTTCTTCTTCTGATTCGGACACTCTCTAATCTGATGATGCTTGCTACCACACTTGAGACATCTTCCCGACCTCGTCCAACACACGTCTCCGCCGTGGCACTTGCCGCAATGCACACATACGGGCTTCTCGCTGCCTGCTGAAGCTACTGACTGCGATGCTGATTCTGCTAGTACCATAGCTGATTGTTGACCTTCCATGAGTTTTTTCATCTTCCTCTTCTGCCGCTGAAATGGTTCTGGCAACCTCTTCAACCGAGCCTTCTTCTCCTCCAGATACAATTTCATCTCACTCTCCTGCCTGCATGTCGCGCTAAGAGCCGCATCCATAGTCCTATAGTCAAATTCTACTAGTCTGGCCCTCAACGACGGTCTAAGTCCCATTACAAACTTCTTCGCCTTGCGCCTCTCATCAGCAACTATGCACGGCGCATACCTCGATAACTCCGCAAATTTAGACTCATACTCCAAAACTAACATTGAGCCCTGAGTCAATGCTAAGAATTCCTGCTCCATGTTGTCCTGTATATGCTCGGGAACATACTTGGCCTCAAATAACCTCATGAACTCTTCCCAGGTCACCACTAGCTCCACTCCCTCAAACTACGTGTGAAGAACGGAAGACCACCACACATCCACTCGCTCTTGAACCATATATGATGCCAAGCTGACCTTATCATCCTCTGCACATCTGATGGCTCTAAATATCTTCTCGATATCCCTAAGCCAACTCTCTGCAACCAATGGTTCACTCTCCCCCTTAAAAAGAGGCAGAGCCATCGCTTGAACCTCTCCATGATCGTACACCTCCTACACCACGGTCCTGCTGAGCTGGTGCTGGAACCTGAGCCTGAAGTTGAGTCTAAAGAGTTGCTTGCATCTGTGCTTGAGTTTGCATCACTTGCACTAGTCCTTGCATGAATGTACCGTAGTCAACCAATGGTGGCGGGGGTGGCGCAGGTGGTCCCTGAGGGGCTGGCACTCCCTACTGCTCACTTGCAGTCCCCCTTGGATCCTCATCCTGCACAGGCATACTCGAATGTCGGGTCCTTCCAGCCATAGTCTGCAAAATAGACACCTAGTCAAACTCCATTTATCACTATACCTAACATTTTATCATGCATTCATCTTATCACTTTTCTAATCCTATCTTAATTATTCCTTGGATCTGGCTATCTACTACAAAGACATAGAGATGTTATTTAGTTGATGGCTATTCATGTATAATCTCAACCCTGTAGCTTTGATACCATCTCTGTAACGACCCACTTCCACCCGGTACGGTTATACCAACCCACATCGGATGAGAGTAAGCCGCTACAGGGGAGAAAACCCCAACAAGTAACAAATGGGCTGAGATATACACAAATAGATAATACTAATGCAACGGAATTTAAACAAATTCTTTTTCCATCAACTTTAATCCACATACCACAGTCTATATAGTCCAATAAAGAAATGACATAACATAATAAACATTAACATGAGCCAGTTTCAAATACATATCCAAGTTCAAATTACATACTGGAAAATAAATTTACAAGTCTTCAATTATTCTCTACGCTCCTCGTCGGACCTTGCTTTCTCCTTGGCTTCTAAATTTCTTGAAATGTTTAGCAAGGGTGAGTCTACACAATAGACTCAACAAGTAACTTAAAATTCAAATTATATACCTATCACACATGCTTTCTAACAGTTCAAGAACTATAAAAATTCAGCAATTAAAGTCATACATGCTCATGCTATAACATAAATGAATTTACATGGAATCATGTTAAACAACTATTCTAACACATGTAAAACAATAATCTAAACATGATTACTAATAACAAGGTATAATTAACATGAGTACAAACATACAATTATGTGCTTTCATACTTTATTCAAATCATTGCGCAGTTCTACAAGATTAGTCATGGAAACATGTACCATATAGATAGCACTCCTAGCATGATTCTAACTCAATCCACATGCAAATATAACACTTTACTATACATTTAGCTTGCTGTTTTGATATAAAATTTATCACATTCACATGACACTTTCATAGGGGTCACATCAAGCTACACAACATGTTACTAAATGTGTAATCACAATTAATCTAACTCATATTATCACATGCAACTTTCCCTTCTCATGTCATATTTGAATGCACTTACTTTCACACTATCACATTTTCATTTACACATGATTTCCCATCGTTTTCACTTTCATATTCACATATTTCTTATCACTTCTCTTTGCACATAACATGTGCCACATTCACATACATCTTGCACATACCTTGTGCCACAATCACATGTCATTTTTCACATTATACTTATATTCATTTTTACACAATGCCAAGACACAGCCCAAACCACCACTAGATGATCATATAGCACATGCACATTCACATTCATGTACTTAATCACCATATATAAGCACTAAGCATAGCAATCAAGTCTTGGTTCCTGTAGAAACTGGGGAAAGCCCTTCCCACCATTACCAGTGGAACTTGTCCACCTCTAGGATTTCACAAGCCCCTTGCCTAGGTATAACAATTTAACAAGCCCCTTATCCAGGGTATCACATAATATGTTTGAGCTTTCCCATAGGGACACTACTACAATACAGCTCCGAGCATCTAGGGTGGCAGTGTCTTATGGGCACTTTTGTTTATGTTGTTACATTAACCATTATACACACATATATCACTTGATCACTCACTTCCCATGCACATGCACATACATAATTCATGGAATATAACTTATCGCATTCAAACTCTTAACTCAGTGATAACCAGAATTTAACAGAAACTAAATATGTCACGCCCCAAAGCGGAATATCGGAATGCAAGGCAGTTGCAAGTAAAGATATAGAGCAAGTACTAGACATCAAACCATTGCACAATGAATAACACTAAAGCAAATCTTTATCATTAATAACTTTCCAATGTCTAGTTACAACCACTAATATCAGAGCCAATCTATAGGGCCCAATTACATTGAAATAAAGTAAAGACTAAACTTCAAACCTAACTACTACAACGCTAAACATAGTAATAGGACGCTAGGGTAATCATGACATCACTCCAGGTCGTTCCCGTCCTCTTGAGTGTATGGTTCATCCTCAGTCTCACCTGAGAACACAACGACAAATAACGCAGGGTGAGCGACAATGCCTGGTAGGACTTAAATCTCAATAGTCAAACAGGCTTTAAATGATTAATGAATTAAAAGGCAGAGTAACTAATGATAGAGCGAGAGAGTCAAGTAATAGATAGCAGGATAGCACGTGAGCGAAATAGCACATGTTTCCAAATATAGCACAAACGTCAATTATAGCACAAATAGCAAGATGGCCATAGCACAATAGCACAAAGTATAGCAATAGCATAGCACTTTTGTTGTCAACAGACAACGAGAGAATATAGCACTTTTGTTGTCAACAGACAACGAGAGAAGATAGCACTTTTGATTGTCATTAGATTAATCTAGATTGTATGGCACTTGGATGTAATGCCGACATCCTGATCATTTAACTCCCATGGGCAAATGGCACTTTCGGGCGCTCTCCCCAGGACCAGATCGGGCCCTATTGCGCTGGCATTGGTTATGTTGTTTATCTTTAGACAATCAATCAATGGCCAATATGTTGGGTTTACATTTGGTATGTTTGTTTTTGATGATGAGCAATTCATGAACAATACAAATTGATGTGATGTGAATATGTGAAACATGATGAGAATAACAAGTCGAGCAAATCCTAATCAAGAAAAACATGTCTAACTTGTTCATTTATATGTTCATAATATCTCACTAATAATGTTCATGCATGCAAATGCACCAAGACTAGATCAAAAGCTCAAGGAAAACTCAAGAAGCATCTGCCTGTCGATAGCCCCAAAGGCTCCTGTTGATAGATACAAACAGGAAGACAAGATTGGCTTCAGGACTAGTGTGCCTGTCGACAGAAGCAAATCGCCTGTCGACACCCACTGACAGGAAACTGTCACCCGTGAAGCTCATTTCTCTATTTTTTTTGTAACTCTGTCAGCACATGTCGACAGATGCATATCTTGCTGTCGACAGACGAAGAGAAACTTCAAATACGAGATTTCCATATGTTTCCAAGTTGGGTGTTTCCATCTACCCCGACTCTCCATACTTAAACACCCATATATAAGGAATGTTTTGAAGGTATTCTCGTACAGAAGCAGCCACCATACAAAACCCTTGCAAAATCTCAAGAGAAAAGTCTCTCTCTACTGCTCTGCTTCAGCACTCCGTCCAGAGCGAAGAAGAACCATCTTCTAAATGGAGTTGAAGCCGGTTTGTCCATCGTTCAAGCTTCTACATCAACTCGTACCTGTTAAGACGAAGTTTGAAGCACATCTGGATGACCATCGTGAAGAGTTCTATCTCAAGATTTGATTCTTCAACTCAGAACTCTTCTTTGTCTCTGTTTTTCATACTCGGTGTGTGTGTTGGTGGGTCAAGTGTCTCTTGTGCTTGATTTATGTGGGTTATGTTGTTCTGATCGTGTGTTAACATCAGACAATGTGAGTGTGTGTCGTAGAGTGAAGCTCGCTCGTAAGCAGTCGTTTCTACGTGTGTGTGGACAGTGGACGTAGGATATACAAGTTCTATACTCCGAACCACCTTAAATCTTCGTGTTCTATGGTTTGCACATTTTCACGATAGATGATTGCTTGGCACGCTGGTTCTATACACGTTAGATTGGCTGTTCATGTTCTATTCACAACAAGCACACTAATTGCAAGTCAAACTAATCTTGAATCGGTTTAAGATTTCAATAAGTTTGTATTTTCATCGAAAAGAAGGTAATTGTGGTTAGAGTTAGTTGTAATCTATTCAACCCCCCCCCCCTTCTAGATTACCATACTAGATAATTCCACACATCTTTCACAATATGAAGTACCATGGAAAAAGATGAGAGCACTAGATGAATAGACGAGATAGTAGAGTGAACGTGAAAAGATGAGCGAGTAGAGCATAGATGAGCTAGTGGACATTGTACGTAACATGTCATGTAATCAGGCGATATTAACAGTTGCACAACATGCGCACTTGGTGTTGGCAGTCAGGTGGAACTCACGCCTCTACCACTGGCCATGTTAAGCACAGGTCCAGAGGTCCGGCGTGATTCAAGATAAGAGAGAACTTCTAATAGCCATTTGGATCTTATTGATCCCTAAAGGGGCAATAGGTGTTAGGGTACAACTGGCTCGTCGACCATGTGGGAATCCATGGACAAAGGAGACTTACAGAGGCCTTGAACAAAGACTCACTAGTCCGGCAGAAGGAATATCCGACAGAGAGTTCGTCCAAGTCAAGAAAGTGTGTATATAGAAACAAGTGCTCAACGTTCTAGAGGAATTCTAGAACAGTGGAGCGTCGAGATCGGTGTTTCAAAACAACGCAGAAATCGAGAACAAGCTCATTTATAAATAAGGCAATTTAATTGCATAAATTACTGGATAAATTATGTAACATATTCATGCCATTTAAGCCATATTTGGATGGTTCAAGTGTGTGCATGTGACATGAAATCATGGATGGAAATTAGTTGTGTGTATGTATTTTAAATCACATATAAAGATTCAATTCGTATTAAGTGCAATTACTGCGGTATAACTGAGATTGAAGAGTATAAGCACACTAGGCAATTAGAGCATTGCAATCAGAGGTTTTTATGCAAAAATCCTATGATCGCGATGGACACTTGTAAGGATCGCGACAGGGTCGGATCAGAATGTGACAGTGCCTTGTAAGGATCACGACAGGTTGTTCAGAACATGCGCTGAAATCACGACGGGGTCTTCCAAGGATCGCAACAGTTCTGCCAGGACAGGTGCACGGATCGCGACGAAAGTGCCCATCGCGTTCAGATCCTTGTAAGGATCATGACAGGTTGTTCAGAACAGGCGCTAAAATCACGATGGGGTCTTCCAAGGATCGCGGCGGTTCTGTCAGGACAGGTGCACGGATCGTGACGACAGTGCCCGTCGCGTTCAGATCGCGACGGTTGATGCTATCGCGACAAGACCCCTGAACACGGCCTATCAGGCTGTCACGTTCACATGACCTACACCTGAGTCCGACAGGGGGTCAGACATGTCTTTGATTACGGTCCAAGAGTTGCCCTTCTTGACAGGGGGTGATTCAAAAACATAGAACTAATTGTACAAGCAATGAAAAATCATGAAACCAGTTGCAGGTTGATCTAAACATGCGTGAGAACTTGCAATAAATTGGAATTTGAAAATGGATATGTTTTGGTCAGGTTTTAATCAAATGAAACATAGGGTACAACAAACTATGAAGAGTAGAGATGCAAGAATTTATTCACAAGATAGAGTAGATGAAAATTAGGGCTTTTAGGGGAAAAAGAACCCTAACATCCATCAGTTCTTACAGTAAAAATCTCATGGTATGAGGATGAGTAAACATGAAGATATGAATTTAATAAGAGGGTTCGGGGTCATGAAGTTCACAGAACTTGGAAAATTGAGAACTAAAGATTTACTCGATGGAAAAATATGAAATCAAATGGCTTTTGTTCCTGATAGACGAGACAACCTAAAAAAAACTTTTCATGGTTTATGCTCGTGAGAATGCCTACCTTTGATCATTTCCCTCTTCTAGGGTTAAGACTTGAAGAACTCGGGTTGAGGGCTTGAGAACTCCTTTCTCCCACAAGATCTCCTCCTTTTGGCCTCTCCTCCTAGTCCAGCAACCTCTTGGCATGAGCTAGGGCCAGCCATGAGAGTTTAAGAGAAGTATTTAAGCTTCTCCTCATTCTCTTTCCTAGTTTAAGTCTAATTCCTATTAATTCTGAGTTTTCCTATTTCCTACCTTCCTTCTAAGCATTCCACCTCCTGTTTGGGTTGGGAAGAGAGCCAAATTCATGGCCAATCAATTAGGGTAGGTTTAGGATTCCAAATCTAACTCTATTTGCTTATTTAATGTATTAAATTCCCCTTTTCTAATTAGTTAATAATTAATTTACGAATTTAGGATATTTCCCCATTATTCTCTTTTCTATAAATCCAATTTTGGCCCACTAATTTCCAATGGGTCCATTTAGTAAAGCTCATCACTTGTTTTCATTTAATGGGTTTTATTTAATTCTCTTTTCTTTGATTTTCTAATTAATTTAATTAGTTTTCTCTTATTTGATTTTCCAATTATCAAGATTTTAATATTTTAATATTTTTAATTTCTCCAAAAATTCAGGTTGCTACATCCTCCCCCTCTTAAAAGAATTTGTTCCTCAAATTCATATGATCATAAGGGAGGAATATCTTACCGAAAAGATCGGGGTAGTTCCGTCTGATGACTCCTTCCGGTTCCCATGTGGCTTCCTCCACTCAGCAGTTATTTCATAAGACTTTAACCACGTGGATGGGACGGTTCCTGAGCTGTTGAACCTTCCGTTCCAGTATCTTGACTGGCTTCTCTTCGTACGTCACATCTTTGTTCAATACCAACTTCTCGTGGCGGATGATGTGTGTAGGGTCATAGACATACTTCCTGAGCATGGAGACATGGAACACATTGTGTACACATGTCAGATCCGGTGGCAATGGTAGTCGGTATGAAACCTCACCAATCCTTTCGAGCACTTCAAAAGGACCGATGAATCTAGGGCTGAGCTTTCCCTTTAGGGAAGATGACACAGATGATATGACGGAGAAGACAAGGCATTAACAAGTACAATCAGTGTGACACTATCAAGGGTAAAACACTTGTCTGCCCAGTCAGATCGGTTCACTGGCAGAGTTTTGGTAAAACATAGTTTGTTACACAGTACATTTACCATTGCACACTAAAGGTACAACGCTTTTAGAATCAGATCATGTACAAGCACAGGCCAAGTGAAACACGTCATAAAGTCTGACATGTTTCATAATAATGGGTTCAGGGATTTAACGGTACAACCAGCTTGTCGGCCACGTAGGAATCCATGGTTAGAGGATACTTATGAAGGCCTTGGCCAAAGAGTCACTAGTTCGGCAGAAGAAATATACGACGGAGAGTTCATCCAAGCCAAGAAGGGGATTTCCTATCGTGCAATAGTGTATGCACATATCATGCATGTGAATCGCTTGGGTGCATGTACGAGTGTCATTTAAATCCGATTATGGAAACCTCACACTAGGTAATTAATAATAGAGCTAAATCAAGAAATAAAATCATACATGTTCAATTTTAAGCAAGTGTCCATTCTCCAATTTGAGTAAGATTGATAACTAGGCAAGAGAGAGAGAGCAATCGGCATGTAGAGAGCATGATCAAGACTTTAATATCAATTAGAATCATTGTAGATATTTAAAATTAAATATGGATTGAATTCATGCATGAAAATACCATATGTAACCTTCCTAGAAAAGATCAAAACTCACACATGTAAAGAAACAACAAAGAATGATTAAAACCTGGACGTATGCCCCTTGGAAGACAAATGCAGTCCCATCTCTTCCACTTCTATGGTCATAATGTATTAATTTCTTATGTGAATCTTGAATAAGGAATCCAACAAAGAAAATGGCTCGTCAATCCGAGGTCTATAGAAAAAGTTATGGCCAATTAAGTGGACATAGGAAGAATGCGACATAGTGCATGTCGCCTTTTGAAAGTGATTGCGAAAATCAATGTGTCACCTTCAGAAAATGACCATGGATCTGTCACAATCATGTTCTAGGTTGCGATGATGATGCTGTCGCATTAAGGTTGTGACTAGTCGACTCGTCGCAACTATAACAGAGGTGTATATTGACTTATTTAGCCTAATTCCAGCTCCTACTTGGATTGGGTTTGACACAGGGGTCTTTGAAAAATCCAAACTCTATGTATGCTGATCCATATTAGACAAAATCACTTATTTTAGTTAGGAGACTTCCTAATTCACCTAAAGTAATGAGGAGAAAATTGTGGTCATTTAATAGGGCAATAAGACATTGTGTGACTGACTATGTAAATCTGATACAGTATAGTTATTTTGGTTACTGATCTCTACACATATGACAAAATTGGCTAAGGTTGGTCTTGTTTGTTGAACTCAAGGATGATGTTACAGTAAAAGCTTCATGATTTTTTATAAACTAACTCAAGAGATATAAAGCTTATAAAATAGATTAGGAAGAATCTTGACTGTACTGATATCAAGTGTTTGCAAAAATCAAATCAAAGGCTATGGCTGAAGATAAATTGGAAAACAAGTTTTCTCATGATCTAAACATGATGAAGCATGCATGTATATAGTTAATTATAGTTTGGTAGAGAAGACCTACCTTTTAAGTAAAAAATTTCAATGTCACTTCAGAACTCTAGGTTGACAGTCATATAGAACTCCACTTAATAGTCACTATCTACTCTATAGAAATTTGGTAAAATAATCTTAAAATAAACTAGACTCAAAGGGCTTTCTAATGGTATATAGTATGTCAAATTTGGTCATGATTTTACTAACCATTGAATGCTATTAAGACTTGGCTTCAATTCTTGTCGTAGCAACAAGTTGGAGGAGAGGAAGAAGCCCACGATTTCCAAGCCTTCTTCCTCATTTCCCAACCTCCAAGAGCATTTCGCAACGACCAAAAAAAACCCTAGGGGCATCCTATGGTAGAGAGGGGTACAATTTCTAGGGATGTGTGTGCTTAGTAGTCCTATTGGGATTAGGAAACTAGGACTGCGAATTTTGAGATTGGTTGCCCTCTTTTTGAGATTTCTCTCCTAATTGAGGATGGAAACACATTAGGAAACTTTCTTCTGAGTTTTAGCCATGATTTGGGCTCATTTGGTGGCCCACTAATGTTGCATTGTGTGAGAATTCATTCATCTAACTTTACCTAGTTGAGATTTTTGATTTTTGGGATAATTTTCTATTTAGAATTAACTCATGGTGCAAGAGACATTTCTTGGCCTATTTCCCTTAGTGAGATGTTAATACCCATTATTTAAAGTCTACCTATAATTCTTATTTTGATTTCTGACCCCTTTATGTATATGTGATAATGGGTCTCCTACTTATTTCTTAATTATGATAATAAGTCACAATAATTCTTAAATTGTGTCCAAGAGATTTTCCGTGGCTCAATTTTCCTTATGGGTCATTAGGGAATATTGTTTAAAGTCTAACTATGATTTTTACAAAATGTTTAGATGTGTTTTTGCACATGCGATAATAGTGCATATGCTTGAGCTAATTCAAATAGCCCTTCTTCGTTTTATCTCCTATTTTGTAATTATCAAAATTCTGGGATATTACATCCTCCCCCACTTAAAAGAATTTGGTTCCCAAATTCACATGGCTAGTTTAGGTTGGAGATATGTCACGTCCCAACACGGAATATCAGAATGTGAGGCAGTTACAATAGTGCGAGTATAGAGCGTATAATAGATATAAATTCACTAGACAATTGAATATGTAAAATCATTATATTTCATTCATAATCTCCACTAATGTCTATTACATTCACTAATTTAGAGCCATTACTTAGGGCCCAATTGACATCATTACAACTGAATAAATTGTAAAATACTAAGCTAAGACTTCTAGGATAGCACACTGGTACTTCAGGCACTCTCTTAGATCACTTATGATCATTCCCTTCCTCATGAGTGTTACTTTCGTCGTCTGACTTACCTGAGAACATATCACAAATAACACAAGGTGAGCGATAATGTCCAATATGTCTTAAATCTCATGCCTAGGCATGATTTAAGTGATTAACATATTTCAGAGCAGAGTATCTAATGACAGAGAAAATCAAGCAATGTTGAGAGAGTAATAGCACGAATAGCATGGTTCAATTAGCATGTGTTCAAATTATAGCACAAAGAGCAAGATGGTCATAGCACGAATAGCACACAATAGCACATAGCACAATGAGTCGAGTATAGTATAGCACTTTGATTGTCATTAGATAGTCGAGATAGATAGCACTTGACTATAACACCAAACACTCTGATCAATTAACTCCCGCGGGCACTAGCACTTTTCGGCGCACCTCCTAGAATCAGACCGAGCCCCTTTATATTGCCAGGCATTGATTTTGTTTAATATCTTTAGACAATCAGTTAAATGGCCATAGAGAGTACCAAGAGTAGATGAGAGTAATTGAATAATAGGCGAAAGTATAGAAAGAACGTGAATAGATGAGTGAATATGGAATGGACGAGAACTATAGGTCAATGCACGTAAAATGACATTAAAATAGGCTATAGTAATGGTTGCAACAGTACCATCGGGTACTGACAGTATGTTAACTATCGCGGTCTACCACTTGATCGTGATAATAACACGGTCAAGAGCTCGGCGCGATGTCAGAGATAGTACTATGGGTAGTTGGAGCATGTCGTATAGGTCCAGCCTGCTCTTTGACCACATGGGATTCCATGGTCAGACGAGACTTATGGAGGCCTTGAACAACGATTCACTAGTCCGACAGAAGGAATATCCGACGGAGAGTTTGTACAAGTCAATAGAAAGTGTGGAAACAATAGTTGCTCAACATTCTATAGGACTTCTAGAATAGAGGAGCGTTGGGAGTGGTGATCCAAAACATCGATAGAAATGAAGACATGTCCATAAATTTAAATAGGAAAACATATGTTCAATATTCTAATAGATTACCAGATATATTTTTTTGTCCACTTGATACGGCAACAAGACTAACCTAGAGGGGGGGTGAATAGGTTATCTGAAAATACAAATAAAAATCACCACTTGAAAACTTTGGTTAGTGAATGTAGTTGTGTGCAATTGATAGAGTAGCAGTGTAGAAGCAATTTAAACAAACAATCACCTAAATGAACACAGAGAATTTTATCCTAGTTTGGTACTTCTCAAATGGATGACCTACATTCAGTCCCTAAGAAAATCTTGGGATTTCACTAACCAGGGTATAATCCCCCCCCCCCCCCCCAAGGATATACAACCCTCAGCTCCCCACTAGTCCTCTTCCTTTCCGAGTAGGAAGAAAACTCACTTCTGTTACAGGTCAAGAAGCCACCCTCCTGAAACAAACCCCAGTGCGGTTCTACTAGACTTAAACTCCTAGCAGGGTTCTACTGACACCAACCCCAGCTAGGTTCTTCCCTTCACCCAAGAGGAACACTGTGTACAGTCTCACAGCCAGAAAGAAACCACCAGCACCCCACTAGCCTTCTCTTCTCATAGAAAGAGGAACATTGTATACAGTCCTATAGCTTGACACAAATCTTTCTTAGAAAAGAAAGAACAGGCAGAGAGCTTTACAAGATGAACCCTAAGGAACTTAAACTCTCAGCTCACAGACTCTCCCCGAGATTTACAATGATGCATAGAGACAGTGAAGGGAGGAAAGTAGCTTGAATGCTTGAAGACTTCATATGGTTGCTTGCGCACACACTTCTTATTGGGCTCAAGCTCTTTCTCTCTTGCTTTGAGTGTGTATGGCATTGAGGCTTCTCAATGGATGTACACTCTTTCAAAAGGATTTTTAGAAAGGCTCTCTTCTTGTTCTTCATCCTCGCTTTTCCTTTTATGGAGAAGAAAGGTAGATCGATTGAAGTATAGCCATTGGAGTTCTTCGATCCGTTGAGACTCTTCATTATCTACTATTCTTCTACTTCTATCTAACAGACACATGGTGTAGAGGGAAGTCTAGATATCTGTAGGCATAAAAGACAGTTAGATTAAAAGGTCTTTTGACAGAAGGCCCATACCTTGTTATGTGCAGAGGTCGATGATTTCCGTTGACATCCAGATATGTTAGGTGAGGCCTTACTTCCATGTTTCCTACTGACAACTACCCTGAAGGATAGACATCAAAAAGTTCTTCAGTCAGACAAAGAAATAATAAGATAACATGTGAAGTACATATGAACTTTCATTTGCCGCCACAAACATTTTGAAACATTTGAAATATAGAGGCAATCGATGTTTAAGTATAATAGTAATCGATGTTTCAGAGGCAATCAATGTTTCATAAAGGTAATTGATGTTTAATAAGGGTAATCGATATGAAAAACAATCAATGCTTAAATGAAGCAATTGATGTTCTAATGCAATCGATGTGAATGAAGAGGCAATTGATGTTCAAATCAATCGATGTAAAATGCAATCAATTTTTGAAGATAGTTGATGTCTAAAGACAATCGATGTTCTAAGGCAATCGATGTTGCTCAAAGGCAATCAATGTTTAAGTGAAAAGCAAATCGATGTTTAAGACAATTGATATTTAAGTATAATCAATGTTTAATAGGTAATTGATGTGAAAGACAGTCGATGTCAATGCAATCTATGTTTAAGTGACAATCGTTGTTAAGAGAAGCAATCGATGTTTCAAGGAAATCGATGTTTAAATTTAAAAGACAATCGATGTTCATAACAATAATCGATGTTTAAGCTTATCAGTAATCCATGTGAGATTTCAACTTTAGAGAAGTCTCAGTGAGACATTGACTGATGACCTTTGTTCATCAATCGACACCTAACTTCGATTGAACAGGAGTCGGAGTCAACATGATATATATGTATATGTTGTGTACTTAAGAAATTTTTAGCAAGCAGAAGAACATATGCGCCATCCAAACATAGTGTTTATAAAATATATTCTTCTGTGGTATTATTATACTGCATTTGAAGATTATTTATGGTAATCATGAGGTTTTGATATCACCAAAATAAAATGATAAAAAATAGGAGTGGTTCAACAATATTACAGAGCTTTTTATTAACATTGCAAGTCTGAGTTGGGTGGTTTCCTATGTGTGCATGTGATGGAAAAATCAAAGATTTGAGAGATCAGGTGCAAAGCTTTTAAAAGAATAATTACATGTTCATGACTATTTGACTTCTTTTACCACGTTTCAGACTTAACATGAACTTAACATGGTGTAAATACACGAGTTTAAGGCAAGAACAGAAGAAAATAATGGTGTTTGGATAAAAATTGAGATGACCACGTACCCTTGCACTGGTCGACACAGGGTACCTTCAGAACGTGACAGGGCCTCTCAAGATAGACAAGAAGAACGCGACGCAGTGCCTGTCGCTTTCAAAACGTGACAAGGGGCTTGTCACGACCCGTATGAGAATGCGATGTATCAACATGTCGCGATCTTAGGGTTCCTACCCACCCTAATAAGGAAATCAAACCTCCTTCGATTGCGGTTTGCTTCCATGGGGTTTTGACATAGTGACTACAAACAATGAAAATCTCAACATAGACATGATGAAAATTTATGAAGCTTGAACTGAACGAAACTAGACTTTCAAGAGAAGAAACAATAAAAAGAAATTAGGGTTTCATCATGGTTACAATTTGGTATAATTAGGTACTTTCATAACAAACTAAATATGTGACACATGGATCTTGAGTTAAGAAATTCGTACAAAACACTTGATAGAAATTGGGGAAAAGGATACCACCGTGTTCAAGACATCATGTAGTATCTACAGAAAAAGTTTCACATCACGAGGTAATGTATGAACAAAGAATTGAGGTGAACATGATGGGCCAGATACATGTTTGTGACAGAATTTTAAGCATGAAATTGACAAGAATAACATGATAGAATTTGGGGAAAACAATGGACTGTTGTTCCTAAGATCAAGAACAACATATGGACGAGATTAATTAAGTTTTACTTGTGAGATTGCCTACCTTTTTTTTTTTTGAATATAGTCAAACCAAAAGGAGATGGTAGGGGCGCCCTCACGCATGTGAGGGTGCCACTACCTTCACTAAGCGGCTAAGAGTGATTATCATTATATAAGTGTCGAAGAAGGGTTGGGGGGGAGTATAAAACGGGTTAGGGCCTCAAGGATGGACACCCTACCTTATCAAGGTGGTAGGGGTCCTTTACAGTAGTTGGGAGATCGGCCCAAGAGTTCCAAGTAGTGAAATGAACACAAGAGGATGCAAACCCAGCTAAACAGTCCGCCACCTTATTGCCTTCCCTCGGTACATGTGTGATTTCAGTCTTAATCCTCTTGGTTATAGAAGCTACCTCTTGCAAGATAAATGCAAGTTCCCACAGGTGAGGGAGCTGCCTAGTAACAATGTGTGGGAGGTTGAGGGAATCAGTCTCAACTAGCACCTCATGAACGCCCTCTCTGCAGCACATTAACAGCCCATCCCTGAGTGCAAGAGCCTCAGCATCGAGGCTGGATTTCAGACCGTGGTAGGGACTGGCAAATGCACAGCACATATTGCCTTTCTGATCCCTGAGTATGCCTCCTCCTCCTGTAGACGCGCGATTTGGCCCATCTCCCACAAGGCTCTTTTGGCCCATTAAGCCTCGTTTGACCATTTGTTGACCAGTCTCGGATACCATATAGACGGCAGCATCGATGGCCGCCGACTACTGGTTGGCGGCAATCCCCCTTGACGTTGACCCATCCTGACGTCCACATCCATGGACGTCTGCATGGTGTTGGCGGCAGGATCCCTTGACGTCTATATCGTTTACATGGTCTGCGCAACTAACCCGAGAATATAGCCCACTAGCGCCTTTCTCTCGCCCATGCACCGCATGGGACCGTTCCCAACGGGCATTTGGGCCACCTTGGCACCCCCTTGACCCAGTAAAAATCCTATGTGGCCTCCCCCCATTGCTTGGAGCCTTTACACTAGGATTGCCAAGTGTACAAGTGTGTTTCTTCACACTTGAGCATCCAAGGCCTCTGAACTCCGACCCCACTGTCTATATAACAGTCCCTAGGGTCCTCTAAGCAAGGGGGGAGAGGCTGGACGTCCATATGCTCATGCTTTGAGAGAGGAGAGAGAAAGTTGCACCCAACCTTCCACTACTCATCTTCTTCTTCCTCTCAATACTTGGGACGTCCAAGAAGGCTGCTTTGGAGCTGAAGGAGCCTCTGCAAGGATCTAGCATCATCAACCACGAGGATCAACTCCCCCCTCTTCCTCTCCTCTTCCTTTTCTCTCTTTACTAGTTGCATGTTACACCCACGTTCACACACACTCTAGGCACGTAGGCCACCTTCCTACATACCTAGAAAGGGGTTTCCCAACCAAAAACGGAGGGAAGAAGGGTGGTCATAACACTTGGCCACCCCTCTTCTCAAATCTGCAACCGGTGCGGGACTCTCCTTTTGGGCATGTATTGTTTCATTTTGAGCATTTGCTATACTTCTTAGAGTCTTATAGAGTGTCTTACTGTGGCAGGAACGATCTGTAGAAGACCGCGGAGCTCTCCTCCTTTGGCCGACTGAAGGAGAAGAAGTTGAGGTCCCACCATCACCCGCAACGCGAGGCTATTGCACCGATGTGATCACAGCAACCCCTTGGGCACAGGTAAGGCCCTGGCGATCGCAAACATCTCCCATACTTCACCGGTTCCTTTTGTTTCTCCTCAGTCAACTTAGTCAAACGGGGAGTCAACGAGGTCAACCGGCATGTCCTTCATCGCCAACGAGGGAGCGGCACGTCCGTGAACCACCGTCGAGGAGGGCCACACACATCGGCCACGACAACGGAGGCGAAACGCGACGTCCACAGCTCTTTTCTGGCGATCACGGTGGGACAACAGTGCTGCTGCGGTTTGTGTGCATCCAGGTAGACGGCAAGCGATCTTGCCGCCTATCCAGGTAAGCGTCCATCTTTCCTGCCGTTGAGTTATGTTTAGCGTCCACATATGTTGTCGTCTACTCTGTTTCAGCGTCAGTCGATCTAGTCATTTATCTGCTTTTGATGAACTTGGCGTCCATATGTCTGTCGTTGATCGTCACAGAAGCATGATTTTAACCTTTTTCTGATTGTTTTGCTTTGATTTTGTTTCTTGTTTGCTTACTGATTGTCACTGACGGTCCTCAGTCATTGGGGGGTCATCTTCCTCCTCTCTTCTAGCCTCCCCTCACATTTCTAGGATCACCCTTCTTCGGTTTACAACCTTTTACTCGGGGATTCCCTCTCGGGTAAATTGGGTTGACTCCGAAGGAAACTCTATAAGTCCCTAAATTCCATGGATTCCCTCACGGTACGGGGCAGGAGGACCTTTACCCATCCTGTCTAGTTCACCTACTCACCGGGATTCAAGTGAAATTGGAGAGAACAACCCTCAACTTAACTTAACACATAACTTTGACATTTAAAAGTCTTGGGGACGTTGTTTGATAACATTGATTGGTAGAAATCCATATTTCTGCTCAAAACAGTGAAGTTAATCAACCTTAACCACTTTAAAATCCATATGTTGTGTGCTAATGGACACTTGGTTTGACCCTGTTGACATGGCCAATAAATCGGCATTTGAGTATGATGATAATGTCAATGAAGTCGTCGGTATGATGAACACAAATGTTCAGCTTGAGGAATCAGTCCAATCATCCTCTCAGGCCAACAATGAGGAAGTTAGCTTGAGGGTCAACCCCACTCATGCCCAAAATATTCAAGAAGACCCCGAGTTTTCTAAACTCATGTCCCGCTATTCGCCTGAGGATATTATTTCTATGCTTTCAAAGCATACTATCCGGGCAGCAACCTCTCCTTCCACTCCATCCTTATCCCCTTTCAATGCCTCCACATCTAGGCCCACCCCTAGGCCGGTCACCCCACCTCGGGTTCCCGTCTCCACCTTCATTCTTCCTGTCACTTCCACTCCTTCGCCTACTCCCATTCTCACTCCTCCTTCCGCTTATTCACCACCTGTCCAAATCACACCTCTTGTCCAACCCGAATCCATTCCCCGTTCGGAGGTAGAAGGTCTTGTTAGGAAGCTTGTGGCAGAATCCTTGTCCCACTCTAAACCTCATTCACTCCTAAACTACTGCAAGCTCCCCAACGCTTACTTTCCCCCCGATTTCAAGGCCCCAAAGTACCGCAAGTACGATGGGACCTCCGACCCCCAATTCCACCTCGCCGGATTTACCATGGATTCCCATCAGTGGTTATATGATCGGGCCCTCTTAGTTCACCTCTTCCAACAATCGTTAGAAGGGGAAGCTTTAAGATGGTTTACCTCTCTACCCGCATCGGATCTCGTTAACTTTGACATTGTCTCCGAGCGATTCATCTCGCATTTTTCATACATGGCCACTCAAGTCCCTACACTCCCCGACTTGGTAGCGGAAAAGATGAAGCCGAACGAATACTTTGTCACTTATGCCAACCGATGGAGGTCCATGGCCTCGAGAGCCGACATTCCCATCCCCGAGTCCCAAGCCATAACCTTGTTAGTCACTAACACCACCCCTGTGCTCCGTTCCGTTTTAATGCTAAGTGAGTTCCCTTCCTTCTCACATCTTTATAACAGAGCCAGGGTGATTGAAAATCAGATCAAGGACTCCTCTCTCCCACACTTCCTTGAAGGGAGGCCAAAGGCACGTAAGGCTCCCGCGGCACCCACCACCGAGGGGGTGACCATCAACGAGTCTGTCAGTGCCTGCAGCCAGCCTTTGAGGCCTCCCAACAAATCCTCTCACCCTCCTTCCAACCCTCACCAATTCCCATCTCACCCCTCCAAGCCTTACTCTGCCGTTCCCCCTCCTTCTGACTACATCCGACCTGGCCCCAAAAGGTCGCATTACCCTCCTCTTCCTGAGACTCTCGAGGATGTGTTCTTCACCCTCATGTCCTGCGATGCGATTCAACTCCCCCCACAAAGGGAGAACACCAATCCGAGGGTGGACACCTCCAAGTATTGTCCCTACCATAGGGCCCATGGTCATTTCATCAACAATTGTTTTACTTTTCATGACTGGGTCTATGACATGAATGACCAAGGTAGATCAACTGGGATGACGTCAAGGTGGCCATAGCCAAGTCTAGGTACACCAAAAAAGACCTTGGCATTTTCAGTAACCCTCTCCCCAATCACCAAACCAACAACCCCTCCTCATCCAGAGCCCAAGAGAATGTGCATACCATGATACACCTAGGACCCCGGGTTGTGAGGAGAGAGCAACAGTGGGGGGTAGAAGGTTTCGAAGAGTGGTACCCATGTCCCACTGCAGAGTCTCAAGAGCCCTCCACTTCAATAGATGCCATCCTAGAGGAAAGACCCTTAATGCTCATTCGACCTCCACAGGATGCCTATCCCACCATTCTCACTCCCCCTAGCTGTGAGCCATCTACCAGACCCCTCCAGCTCATTCGCCCTCAGTCCCAGGAGGCCATTCATGTCACCCTCAGGAATCGAATTATTCCTCCACCCCTGCGGCCATCCCAAGATGAGGAGGATAATGGGCCTCCACCTCCGGCCGGCACCGAATATGACATTCTCCAACATTTGGATAAGACACCCGCGAGGGTGTCCATTTTAGAATTGATTCGGAGGTCGCCGTCGCATCAATCCACTCTCCTCCAGTTTCTTCAGAAAATCATGGTTAATGATGACCTCCCTCCTAGCGGGGTCACCAATGCCATTCTTTCTCTCACCCAAGGACCCTCAATTTCCTTCTCGGACAAGGATCTTGCAACCCCCGAGTGTCGTTCGCTCCCTCTTTGTCTCACCATCAACCTCAATGGGGTTTCGGTGGACTCCACTCTTATCGGCACCGGGGCATCCATTAATGTCTGTCCGATGAAGACCCTTAAGCAGTTGGGTTTAGGGGAAGAGAATCTGGAGAAAAGCTGCTCCACCATCACCGCCTATGACAACTCCAAAAGGGTTGCCAAAGGTAAAATTGCTCTTAAGTTAGGAATCGGACCTGTCACTATGTCCATTGAGTTCCTAGTTCTTGACATCGATCCAGCCTACAAGGCCATTCTCGGTCGTCCTTGGCTAGAACAGACTCTAGGGGTCCCTTCCACCACCCACCAATGCTTCAAATTTTCTTTCAATGGGCGGGTGATCAAGATTAAGAGCATTCCCATCTTGGAGACCCTCAATGCGGTTACCACAGAGCAGATGCCGCACCTTTTCATTCCGGATAAGGGGAAGAAGCCAGTCATGTCTCTTTTTTACTTCCCCACACCATGTGAGCTCGGCCAACCTCCCAAGCCTGCTGTAGAATCCCATGTCCCATGTCCACCGGGAAAAGGTTGGGAAGTAATGGCCAATATCGGCTATGTTCATGGCCGCGGGCTAGGCACGGATGAAAAGGGAGAGATCCAGAGCGTCCAGGCAATTAGGAGGTTGTTACCCACGGCCGGTCTAGGTTTCCGCCCAGACCCTGTCCATCCGAACCCATTTATACCATATCAACCTCTTACCTGGACTTTAAAGGAGCATTTTTTCCAGGGGCCAACCCAGTTGGGGACCAAGGAGCCTATAATTGAAGAAATACCTTACTCTGGGAGTGAGGATGAAGAAGAAGAAGAAGAAGATGCCCAAATAGAGGACATTTCTGACGATTTTGGCCTCCTCTCCCTCTTTGGCTCTGATCTCCCTTCTCCCCCATCTTCACCACCATCATCTCCATCTCCCTCTACTGTTGTGTGCCCGCCACACAATTCAGTTCCCCCATCCACCTCTAATCCCCTTATTTCTCCCCCTATCTTTTCACCATCCCTCACCTCGCCAGTCGAGGCTACCTTGAGTCAGCAACTCATGGTTCTTGGCCTTGACTCCAAAAAAAAAATGCCAATTTTGAAAATTGGAAATCTGAGGTCTCTATTGAGCACCCCTCCTCTCTGGAACCTCTTCCGCTCGGCCAGGGGCCGACGATTTCCAGCTTAAGTTCCTCCTCCTCTTGCTCCTCTAGGAGCACTTCCCCTATACATGGTTTTGTACATAGCAGTCATGTAAATAGTGGTCTAGATTCTAGTTTAGAGTCAGGTCTAGAGACTAGTCTAGGGTCTGGTCTAAGTTTAAGAGAGTCTAGTTCCTCTCAGCCATGTGTACGCAAGGAGAAGGGTAGGCAAGTTCCTGCCCGTTTTGTCATGGCCTTGGCTGAGAAGTGTGCTAAGTTAAGTCAGGTGCCAGAATTTCTTGAGGATCCAACTCTCGTAGAGTTTGACTTTGAAGAAGGTGACTCTGTAGATGACGGTTTAGGAGTCTATCTGCTAGATTTTGATGAGGAGGGTGAGTTGGGAGATCCTGGGTCGGGAGAAGAGGACCCGGTGAGCTCCTATATGGATGGCACAAAAAGGTTCGACGAGCCAACCATGGCTGCAGACGAGCCTACTAAAGAGGTCAACCTTGGCACTGAAGAATCCCCGAAGACAGTTTTGATTAGAGCCAACTTGAGTGTTGAAGAAGAAGAAGCCTTGGTAGCTATTCTTAAAGATTTTTCCGAAGGATTTGCTTGGTCTTATGAGGACATGCCGGGACTTGACACCTATTTGGTCGAGTATCATTTGGTCCTAAAAGCCGACGCAAAGGCCGTCAAGCAAAAGTTGAGAAGGCTACATCCTAAGCTTGCACTCAAGATCAAAGAGGAGGTTGACAAGTTGCACAAAGCCAAATTTATTAGGGTTGTGCTATATCCACAGTGGGTAGCTAATAACGTTCCTGTAATGAAGAAGGACGGTAAGGTTAGGATCTGTATAGATTTCCGTGACCTTAATCGTGCTTGCCCAAAGGACGATTTCCCTCTCCCACACATAGATGTCCTAGTGGACAATACTGCCAGTTTCGAGCTTTTGTCATTTATGGATGGTTTCTCTGGGTACAACCAGATTCATTGACGGAGGAAGACCAGGAGAAAACCTCATTTACAACGCCCTGGGGGACTTATTGTTACGTCGTCATGCCCTTCGGATTGAAGAATGCGGGAGCAACCTATCAAAGGGCCATGATGGCGATTTTTCATGACATGATGCATGTGCACATGGAGGTCTATGTGGACGATGTCTTGGTTAAATCAAAGACTCGACATGGCCATGCTGGGGTCCTCCGGGCAGTTCTCCAAAGGTCTAGAGAGCACAATCTTAAGATGAACCCCAAGAAGTGCGTCTTTGGTGTCTCTTCGGGGAAATTGCTTGGGTTCATCGTTAGCAAGCGGGGAATTGAAATTGATCCTAACAAGGCCAAAGCAATAATCGATATGCCTCCTCCTAGGAATATTAGAGAAGTCAGAGGGCTAATTGGCAGACTCCAGTTTATTCGGAGATCTCCAGTTATTCGGAGATTTATCTCCCAGCATTCATTCCGCTGTAAGCCCTTCTACGAGATGCTTAGAGGAGAGGCGAAGTTTGATTGGGACGATAAATGTCAGAAGGCCTTTGATGAATTGAAGAGCTATCTTTTTAATCCCCCTGTTCTCGCTCCTCCGGTCCCGGGTCGGCCTTTACTGCTCTATGTGTCAACCACTGAAGACTCAACTGGAGCGGTTTTGGCCCAATACGACGACGAGAAGAAGGAGAGAGCGGTGTACTATTTATCCAAGTTATTCAATGAGGCTGAAAAGAAGTACACCGCCATGGAAAGAACGTGCGCGGCCGTCGTCTGGGTTGCCTAGAAGTTGAAGCACTATTTCTTGGCTCATGAAGTGAAACTTCTGGCGCGTATGGACCCTATTCGGTACTTGCTTGAGAAGCCCGTCCTGACTGAGCGTTTGATGAGGTGGCAAAGCTTCCTTAACCAATTTGATATCACCTATGTCAACCAAAAGTCAATCAAGGGGCATGCCATAGCCGAGCATTTGGCCCACCACCCCTTACCTTTATACTCTCCCGTTGATGAAAGCTTTCCCGATGAAGAGTTAGGAGCCATTATCGATGGTGAACCTTCGTTGGTGCTTTACTTCGATGGGGCTCTTAATTCTAAAGGGTGTGGGATAGGGGCAGTCCTCCTCTCACCGGAAGGGGTAGTCATTCCGCACGCCTACCAATTAACCTTCCGAGCCACGAACAATGTGGCTGAGTACGAGGCGCTCTTAGTTGGGCTGAAAATGGCTTTATTGCTCGGAGTCAAGGTGTTAAGGATAATTGGAGATTTGCAGTTAATACTCCGGAAATCCCTCAGTAAGTACCAGACCCGGGACCCCAAGCTGAAACCATACCAAGAGTTGGTAGGAAAAGTAGTCCGGCAGTTTAGGAAGCTCACCTTAGTTCACACTCCTAGGGCCCAAAATATCCTAGCAGATTCCCTCGCTTCCCTCGCGTCTTCCATTCCCATCCCTTTGGGAAAGTCGTCTGAAACCGTCTCTGTCCAGAGGTTAAGAGTCCCTTCCCATGTCGATCCGTGGTTCTCTCAGCTCGTGCGTCCTTCTCCATCCCTTCGGGTCCATGTGCTTTCCAAAGAGCCAGAAATTGACCTTGAAGATGGCCATCCCTGGTATTTTGACATCAAAAACTTCCTCAAAGATGGATCCTTCCCTGATTATGCCACCTCTGCTGATAGACGTGCAATTCGTCGCGTCTCAGAGCATTACAAGATCATAGGTGGCATTCTCTACAAAAAGTCTCTCAGCGGGGTCTATCTCCGTTGCCTTGATGAATTCGAGTCTCAAGATGTTGTTGAAGCCGCTCACTCTAGTGAATGCGGTGGCCATGTTAATGGTAGAGCAATTGCCCAGAAATTGCTAAGACACTATTATTGGCCCACCATGGAAGAGGATTGTCACCATTTTGTCTGTCACTGTGCTAAATGCCAATTGCACGGTGACAAAATTCATGCTCCTTCCTCTTCTCTTCACCCTCTCATCGCACCATGGCCTTTCGCCTTGTGGGCATTTGACGTGGTCGGTCCTCTTGCGGACAGAACTGGAGAAATCTGTAAGAAGTCCTTCATTCTGACCGCCACGGAGTACTTCACAAAGTGGGCCGAAGAAGAAGCGTTCATAGAAGTCAAAACTTCAACAGTTGTCAAATTCATCAAGCGCAACATCCTTGCAAGATTTGGCGTGCCTCGGGACATCGTCACCGACAACGGACCACAATTCACTTCACAGGAGCTTCGCGACATGTGTGGTAAATATGGCATTAACTTGCATCATTCATCACCATATTATCCACAAGGTAATGGACAAGCTGAAGCTACTAACAAAACTCTCATTAAAATCATAAAGAAAACATGTAAATCTCACAACAATGCTGACTGGCCAGATCGCTTGGTTGAAGCTCTTTGGGCTTATCGCACCTCCGTCCGCACTCCTACGGGGCAAACCCCTATGCTTTGACATACGGATCGGATGCGATACTCCCATATGAGATCTTCGTCTCTGCACTTAGAGTTCAATTGGATTCCGAACTTGATCCTGATCAACGTCGGGAAGCCTTGTTGGCACAACTTGAACTCTTAGATGAGAGGCGAATGATAGAGGCTGACTATGCTCAAGTCTATCGTCAGAGAATTGCACGTTTTTATGCCAAACGAGTTCTTGAAAGAAAATTCGAAGTGGGTGAGATGGTCCTTAAGCGTAAAATCTTAAAAGCACCAGGTCCCAGGAGCAAATTGCAAGAAAATTGGGAGGGTCCGTTCGTTGTCAAAGAAGCATACTCAGGGAACGCTTATAGGTTAGTGGATGCCGAGGGAGTTGAGCTAACGGACCCTTGGAATGCAGTCTACCTCAAGAAATTCTACCCTTAGTCAGTCAGTCAGTCCGTCAAGTCGGCCATTCATCACTTGTTAAGGTGTGGGTCTACTTTTCCTACTTTTCCAATTGGTCATTAGTAAGGAAAGGTTTATTCACACACCACACGATGTTGGAGTACTACCCCTAATCGGAAAATCACAAGTACACTCGGGCGGTCTCATCCGGTCAATGTGTTTCCCCTATTCTTTTCCCACTCGGTCGTGTCTGGAAACGGAACAAACTACGAGTAGGGGACCATCCGCTCCCATCTAAAGGGGCAAAAGTCATCATAAAAATAGGGGTAACTAAGAATAAAAACAAGGGGCAAAATGCTAAACCAAGCCTCAATGGGGGAAAAGAAGAGCCGAAAGGTCAAAAAAGGGTAGCAAAAAGTACGTACCCAGAAAAAGGCTGACCAACTCAAGGAGGTAGCAAAACGTACGTGCCTCCACCCCTGAAATCAAAATAAAATGAAAAAGTCCCCTGAAAACAAATGTTGACTAAGTCCTTTTAGTATGGAATGTTGGTTTGGAAACAAAAAGTAGTTTGAACCAAAACCTTACATGACTTCCTATACATTTCTTCCCATTCCTCCCTCTAGGGGCAATTTGATTGTATAAGATTCTCCGTAGTGGAAAATATCAAGAAGGCTAGGGGCAATTTCTAACATAAAAAATTTCATGCACGTCCCTCCTTACTCTTGGCCTCTATGGTTAAGTAGATCGTGTAAACCCTATACCGCAACATGTGATGAATATGTGTCTTAGAGTCCAAAAATCCAAAAAATACAAGAATGCAAAAACAACAAAAAGAGAGTCCCTTGATGTATATATTTCACGTTGTACATATTTTCTCTCGTATTTTCTCCCTTATTTTCAAAAGCAAAAAAAATTTCAAAAAAATCCAAAAAAATTTGTAGTAACATGTATATATACTAACATTCTCCTTATTTTCTTATCAAAAACAAAAACAACAAAAAAATCAAGAAAACAACAAAAAACAATGTGCATATTTCCCTTTCAGTCATTTTCTTCCTATCTTTGATTAGAAATTAGCCCCTTGACCAGATCTCAAGAAAGGTACATCGCAGGCAAGGGGCTAAAGACAGATCTACACTAACCTGTTCTCTTTTAAGTGTTGTGGATTGCAGGAAATAGAAGCCAAACCATTCAAGCACACAGGATGATGAAAATTTCAAAATTCCACTATGATAATCAAGTCCATGTACATATCATGATAGGGGTATACCCCTGGAAGTACAACCGGAGCACCGCTCCTCACTCCTCTCTCCGCTCTCCCTCACTAGGCCTCTGCCTACGTGAGCTGCTCACCTCCTCCTCCTCCCTCTCCCGACGCCGGTCTGGGAGAGGAGGCCTCGACGCTGTCGACGCCTCGGGCCGCTGCAGCCCTCCTCGTACCACGGAGGGGTCCCCTAGGGACACGATGTCGTCAAGGGACGCGAACGTTGATCCGGTCCTCGCTGGCGTCTCCTGCAGGGCTGCCCGCTGCTGCTCCCGACGATGCTTCAGGACCCGGTCCTTTAGCATCTCGTAGTCCGCGGCAATCCGCGCCCAAGCTGTCTCTTCCTCTCTCTCCCTCTCTCTGGCCTCGAGCAGGCGACCCTTCATGGTCGACCGCTCATCCTTCAACTCCTCCATGGTAGCCGCCATGGTCCGCCGCTGCGCATCAAAAGCAAAAAGGGATCAGTCATGAACATGTGTCAGAAAAGAAGAAAGAAGAAAGATACACACCTCAGCCTCCAGATCAGAAATCCTCGCCTCAAACTGTAGTCGCAGACTCTCCATCTGTGCCTGGAGAGTAGCCACTCCTCCTCCCTGCCGCTGCATGTCAAAGGACAAGCACGTTAGAACATTCAATATACATTGAAGGAAAGTGCAAGTTTAGTGTCTTACCTCAGCCCCAACCTCTCGAGCCTGCTCCTCGAGCTCCTGGACCCGAGCCTGCACCCGGTCCAGGGCGTCCTGCAGGCGGTCGGCGAGATCCCCTCTCGCCGGCTGTGCCGACGAGCTCGCTCAGAGGTCGCGGCTCGCCCGAGCCCTCGCTAACTCCTCCTTCTGCATTCACAGAACCCTGGTCAGTCATCAGTTCAATATCAAATCAAATCAAATTTAAGGGTTAATGCTACTTACCAATGTCCGAACCTCGGTGCGGAGCCTCGCCAGTTCCACCTCCTGCTCGGCGAGCCGTCCATCTAGGAGGCGTACGGCCTGTGACTCCGGCATCTTCCAAATGCACTTCAAGGTTAGAATCAAATGAGGCAATCCACCAACCAAGGCTTCAGGTTAGAAGTTTCACTTACCACTCGTCGGTCAAGCCGGAGTCGCCCGGCATACCATGCCCGGTAGTCCTCCATGTAAGCCGAGCTATCAAGGAGGGCCGTCTGCCGCACTACCTGCTCGCCGCCCTCACGCCAGTAGGCGACGGTGCTGCCGTGATCCGTGCCCCAGTCGCGGTCCTCAGCGAAGAACAGCCGGCGCGAGTGTCCCTCTCTCCCGAGGGAAGGCACCTCGATGGCCGGTTGGTGCCAGCCCAGGGTCCGCACCACCAGCTCCAAATACAGCACCTCACATGTCCCGAGGCACAGTAAGAGGAGGTGGCGGTCGAAAAGGGGCCGGCCCGCCGCCACCGCCGGGTGCGAGGCGTCCGCCTCCCCCACATAGGGGATCCACACTACCTGAGAAGAATGAGAAAACACTGGTCAGTAACATCAAATGCAGCAGTAACTGAAAGAATGCAAGAGCTAGTTGAGGTTTTCGTACCTGCTCGTGCGGGTAATGGTCAAGTGTGACCCGCACGTCCCCTACCCTCCTGTATGTGACCCTGGGGTCCGGGGCCACCTCCCACCTCGCCATGAGAGGCACCATTGTCTGGTGCCCCTCTACAAGTGTCCCGTACCCCATAGGGAAGCGCGTATACCCCCAGATCTGCAAGGCAGCAAAAAGAATGGTCAGTCAGGCAGTTAATCAATAAAAAATCAATGATGAGCATTAAGAGAAATCTGTGTACCTGAAGGAAGGGGGTGAAGCCCCCGGTGCTCTGAGAACGCCGCGAGCTGCTCGGGAGAAGTGAGAAGAGGTGTCCCAGCATCGCGGCGCCCCAAGCATACCTCCCCGCCTGCGCCAGGTCCCTCAAAAGTAGCACGAACTTGCAGTTCATCTGAGATGACTGCGTCGCAAACAGAAGCCGCCCGAACAGATAAGTGACAAAGATCCAGACCGAGCGCTCCTCGCTCTTGTCCCCCAAGTCTAGGGCTCCCCTCACTCCTGTATAAAACTCATCTAGTGTCTCAAGGGGTCCCCTCCTCCTGCCTCTCAGGCCCACAGCCTCTGAAAGTGATCCGAGCAAGATGCTCCGGATCGGCCGCCTCCTACCGGCCACAAACTCCGGCCCCAACAACTCTACGATATCATCATAATAGTCTCTCCTCTCCTGTCCCACTACCGGCTCTCCCTGAACCGGTAGTCCTGTCAGATACGCTACATCCTCCAATGTAGGTATCATGTGACCCCAAGGCATGATGAATGCCTTGCAGTCCTCCTCCCATCGCTCCCTCAGCGCCTCAAGGTACGGTACGTCCACGTGGAATGGACGCACCGACAACAAATGCCCGAACCCTATCCGGGCAATCCTCGTCTGCTGGGCCTCCGGCAGCGCCCAGTACCATGCCCAACACAGGTCCCAAGTCACCCTACTCCTCATTCGGCCCTTACCCTACAGAAAACACAGAAAACTTGACGTCAGCATCGATTGTCGTTAATCAATAGTTGGCGGCAATGGTATTGCCGTTTACCAAAATTGGCGTCAATGGGTATGCCATCTACACTCAGTCAGCGTCCAGGTATGACCGTCTAGTTCCTGTGTCGGCGTCCAACACATTGCTGTCAAATTCACTTAGACGGCAAGATGTTGGACGTTTACAGGAACCCGACGTCCACCGATGTGGACGTCAAGTTCCTGTGAAACCCGACGACACATCCCCTGTTTTCCCTCCTTTTCACAAATTACAAGCACAAGGGTTTTGAGGGTTTTGGAGGCCTACCTTGGGCCGACGAGGTACATCCGCCTCCGTCTCGTCCCCTCCTCCGTCGTCTCCGATGGTCTCCTCCCCCTCTGGTGCATCGCCCACCACTTCCTCTTCTCCTTCCTCCGCCATGCTACCCTCTCCACTCACCGCCAAGTCCTCCTCCTCCTCCTCTTCCGGTTGGCGGCGACCTCTAAGCATCTGGCGTTTCACCCTCATCATCATGTCCAAAGTCTTCGAGAAGGGTTTGAGAGGCTCCGGCACTTAGAAAGTTGGAATGGCGCCGGGAGAAGGCGTCGGTTAAAAAAAAAGGCAGTTTCCTTGTTTAACGTCAAGGTCAGGCCGTTTAACTTTTCCTGACGTCAAGCCCTGGCCGCTGACGTACTGTAGGCGGCCATGGTATGGACGTCAATGTCTCTTCAATGTCAGACCTCAATGTTTGGTCGACGACCATGTCCGGACGTCTAGTTTGAATTTCGACGACCACCTTAGTGGACGTCGATTCTCTGTCTCAGTGATTGGCGTCAGGCCCTGGACATTTACCCGTAGTTGGCGGCCATTGATGTGGACGCCGGATATCCCGCACCCAGTCCTCACAGCACAATTCTTTGAACCTTTTGAGGCCATTTCATTCCACACATTCCACAAGCCAAGCTATTCAAGCCAATCAAACACAAATGGAATCTACTGTTTATTCATTTCAACTTGTGTTACACTTATCAAAAGCACATCACTTTGCCCTACGGGCCATGAAAAAGTCACATGAAATGGGGCAAATGGTATCAGTAAAATCTTCATACTGCCATATACCTTCCGGTGTTTCCTGCACTGCCAATCCCACCTTCTTGCTCACTGTGTATTTCTTCCAAGTCTTCATAGCTTTCTTCATCATCCTTTCATTCTTCCCGGTGATTATCATATTGGTGCGGTTGAATGAAGTAGGAATTCCCCGTGGAATCCCAAGCTGACAATGGCACAGGTGTGGCTAATACGCCACCATCTGATCAGCTCCAATCAACCACAAGTCTCTGTCCACCCTAGTTCGGACCCGAAACTCAATTGTCCTCATGAAGAACGGCCTCACAATGAAGTCATCCTTTACCAGAAATGCCAAATGATCTCTCCAAGCATCTCTGCTCTTCAAGTGTGCTGTCACACACTTGATCTCATCCTCCGGCTCATACCATGCCCTGCTACAGTATACCAAACTCCGAAGGAAAATTTTGGAAGGGGTAAGTTGTGCTTCAGCAAAATCGAACTTTAAATGAGCTTCCATCCATACCTGGAGCAGAAACAAACTCCCGCAGGTGCGTCCGCCTAGGCTCATTGTGGTGAGCGAACTGTACAGGTGGGCCAGCACTGCAGGGGCAAGTGACTGCCCGCGCCACAGCAGAGAAAGTACTCCAACATGCTCATAGAGGATGAAATCGCCACTCGTGGGGAACAGGAAGACTCCAGCCAGGCAGAGTGTCAATCCCCGGGTCGCCCTCTCTCCACCAATCTCCCTCTCATGCTGGATCAACCACCAAGCCAGCCGGTCTAGGAAGATCCCGTTCTTGTTCGTCATCCGCAACACTTCCTTCTTGTCCCGTACGATGTCCGCGAGGATCTCTTCCCACGGAAGGAGAGGAGTCGCTGCATCGTACTCCAGGCACCGCTGCCATCCCAGGAACAGTTCCACCTCCTCCAGCAGCACGCTCGCCTCGAAGCCCTGGAACACGAAGGTGTGTGTGTGTGGGTGCCACCTCTCTATCAACGCCCCAAGTGCATCAAACCCCCACCACATGTCCTTCATGTTCTTCGCCAGTACCACCATAAAGTTCAGATTCCACATGGCAATGTAGCCCCGCATGTCCAGCATAATGGCGTTTACCAGGTTCACAAGCCAGGAAACGGCCCGTACCTGGCCTTGGCTTGGGAATGCTGGGATTTCCTGCATGGGGGGGCGGGGTTTTTGTAAGAGCGCTGTTCGGGGCGTTTTCAGCCCAGGAAGGAGCAGAAATGATCATTGCTTACCTCTCCGTTGGCTAGACGCGTGCTCAGGTGACCTGAAACTTCACTTAAAACTCCGGGGTTTGCACCTGTGGATCGTCCGGTCGAAGAAGAGGCCATTTCGCTCTGTCTTTCCGTCTCTCAGCTCTCTGGTTCGCAGCAGGAGCAGGGAGGGATGGAGGTAGGAGATGGAAGAGTCCTTATGGACTCCCATCACCTGTTTTTTCGGCCTGATCCGCTGTCAGGTAGGTGTCTAGATCGGTAGACGTCAGTGATAGGTTGGCTTCCACATCTGTGGACGTTAACATGGCTGCTGGCGGCCATCGATGTGGACGTTTACTCCTCGGATACTTTCAAATGTCTTATTCTTTATATGGCCATCATCTTTTTATCTTGTGCTTCAAGTTGTTTTGCAGATATTCTTAAGCAGAAGCTGCGCTTCAAAATTCAGAACGCTCATGCGACCTTGAGCGTTATAGGTATGTCTAACATAGGACCCCACCAGAGGCGAATAACTTGGCGACCGTGAACCCTGAGTTCCCCTTTACCAAAAACCATGATGGGTTTGCGATCTCTCAATTATTCGTATGGCCTTTAGAATTTTCCTCTGGTGCTAACTTGCATTTTAGATAGGCAACCCACACTAGCATGCATCTTCACTGCTAACATTCTCTTACAAAAAAAAAAATGGTGAATTTCCTCGATCATATGATTGCTCCATGGCTCCCCCAGCTTAGGTAGCCTGCCGGGTCCACCCTTCATGACTATCCAAGTTGATATCGGGTCTTTGTTGCCCTCCCCTTCTCCACTTGTCCCACCGTGTCTTTCACAAATAGTCAAGCAATCCTTATTGAGTTCATTTGAGCCTTCGCCAGTCGCGAGCTTAATTCCGGACTTCAGGCTTTCCAAGCATGTGATTCCAGTTAGAATCTTTTGATAATCCTTGAGAGATCAACCAACTCCTTGTTTCATGACCTCCTAAATTCGGGACCGACGTCCTGATTAGGCCAGCGAGCCCGTGAGCTCCGGTTATGAGATCCTCCTGATTCAACCGTCATATTACAACTCCTTTGACTCAGACACACCAGAAACTAGTCAAAGTCCAACACGGCCATGCCAGGGACCCTGCCATTGGGCCGCAGTTGTAGTTACACGGTAGATCACCCTTTTTCTTACCCCTATTTGTCTCTCACACGATTCGTCATCTGTTTCTAGCCTGACTCTTTTGTTTGGTTCGCTAGAATTCCAATCCTCGGAGATGGCCCTTCCATTAAATCTCCGCGTCCTTTGTTTATCGAGACACCAACCTTTCAGTCCGCTCTTCTCCCTTGCAAGACCGGATGTCTCAGAGGGGCATTTGTAGATGCGCGATTTGGCCCATCTCCCACAAGGCTCTTTTGGCCCATTAAGCCTCGTTTGACCATTTGTTGACCAGCCTCGGATACCATGTAGACGGCAGCATCGATGGCCACCGACTACTGGTTGGCGGCAATCCCCCTTGACGTTGGCCCATCCTGACGTCCACATCCATGGACGTCTGCATGGTGTTGGCGGCAGGATCCCTTGACGTCTATATCGTTTACCTGGTCTACGCAACTAACCCGAGAATATAGCCCACTAGCGCCTTTCTCTCACCCATGCACCGCATGGGACCGTTCCCAACGGGCATTTGGGCCACCTTGGCACCCCCTTGACCAAGTAAAAATCCTATGTGGCCTCCCCCCATTGCTTGGAGCCTTTACACTAGGATTGCCAAGTGTACAAGTGTGTTTCTTCACACTTGAGCATCCAAGGCCTCTGAACTCCGACGCCACTGTCTATATAACAGTCCCTAGGGTCCTCTAAGCAAGGGGGGAGAGGCTGGACGTCCATATGCTCATGCTTTGAGAGAGGAGAGAGAAAGTTGCACCCAACCTTCCACTACTCATCTTCTTCTTCCTCTCAATACTTAGGACGTCCAAGAAGGTTGCTTTGGTGTTGAAGGAGCCTCTGCAAGGAGCTAGCATCATCAACCACGAGGATCAACTCCCCCCTCTTCCTCTCCTCTTCCTTTTCTCTCTTTACTAGTTGCATGTTACACCCACGTTCACACACACTCTAGGCACGTAGGCCACCTTCCTACATACCTAGAAAGGGGTTTCACAACCAAAAACGGAGGGAAGAAGGGTGGTCATAACACTTGGCCACCCCTCTTCTCAAATCCGCAACCGGTACGGGACTCTCCTTTTGGGCCTGTATTGTTTTGTTTTGAGCATTTGCTATACTTCTTAGAGTCTTATAGAATGTCTTACTGTGGCAGGAACGATCTGTAGAAGACCGCAGAGCTCTCCTCCTTTGGCCGGCTGAAGGAGAAGAAGTTGAGGTCCCACCATCACCCGCAACGCGAGGCTATTGCACCGATGTGATCACAGTAACCCCTTGGGCACAGGTAAGGCCCTGGCGATTGCAAACATCTCCCATACTTCACCGGTTCCTTTTGTTTCTCCTCAGTCAACTCAGTCAAACGGGGAGTCAACGAGGTCAACCGGCATGTCCTTCATCGCCAACGAGGGAGCGGCACGTCCGTGAACCACCGCCGAGGAGGGCCACACACATCGGCCACGACAACGGAGGCGAAACGCAACGTCCACACCTCCAGCTTCATCCGACATCATGTTGAAAGCACCGTCGACGTTCAGCTTTAATCTCCCCTGGGGGGGAGTGAGCCATCTGACCACCTTGGGTATCATGACATTCAGATTTTCATTCCCACTGCTTGACTGGCGATGGGTAGCTAACCAAGGCTGGGGAATTTTCTAGAAATTGGCTGATATGCAGATGGCACAGACAGATAACATACTTCTGTTGATGATGTGTTTAGCCGACATGTCTTTACCTTGAAATATCTCCTTGTTTCGGCTGCACCAAATTTCCCACAGAACTACCATAAAAGTGCATCGTTTGAGGCGCCCAGCAGTGGTGGTAAGTTCCGGGTGTGTTAAGAAAGAGGTCACACCGTCAGCCACATTAGTTATTTCCATGTTTTTAAACTATAGGAGGGGGGCCAAGTCTGTCCACACTTCGATGGCTATGTTGCTACTGAAGAACAGGTGTAGCAGACTTTCTTGCTGGTGGTTAGGACAGCAGGAACACTTGGAGCAAAAGGGCACACCTTTTTCTTTCACTGTCCCATCCACAGGGATTAAATTCCGAACCATTCGCCACAATAGGATGGACCACTTGAGGGGGATGTAAGGAGACCACAAGGCATTCCATTTCTGGGCGGTTTCAGGTTGGAGGAGCAGCCAGATAGATTTTGTGGAGAATTCACCATTTGAGTTTGAGCACCAAATCCACGTGTCCCTGGTGTCGTTGTTGGTCAAGAACTGAGCCAAGAGATGTGTGGGGCAGTACCTAAGGGCGGTCTGCAAGTGATTATTCCCTGGGTTGCTGAAGACCTGCTGAATGGTGCATAATTTGTTGGATATTTCCCGCCATTTATCTTCAGGTATGTATGCTTTAAGTGGTGCATCTCCCGTCCAAACATCAAACCAAAAATAACCAGCAGAGTTGGTGTCCATAGATATGATTATGTGGTTCCCTTGGATTAGCTGTGTTGTAGATTGCCTACCTTTGAATGATGTAAACTCCTAGGGCTTTAGAACGCGAAGAACGAACTTGCAGATCTTCTAGCAAGCTCCTCTCCTTGATTCCCTCCTCCTTTGGCCTCCCTTCCACTTCCAATAAGTCTCGGAATAGCATTAGGGTTGGACATGAAGGGTTTGCGGGTTTATTTATAGATCTAGGGTTGTCAATTCCTATTACAACTCCAACTTCCCTTTAACTCTGAATTTCCATGTTTCTAGATATTCTAGCAGACAAATCTCCTATTTGGGTTAAGATAGAACCCCAATTTTGTGGCTAACATATTGGGGAAGGGTTTGGACTCCAATTTTGATATATATGAGTTGTATTCATGATTTACTTACCCCTTTTTAATTAGGAAATAATGGGGTTATGAATATAATAGTATTTTCTTTTTTTCTATCATTTTAAAGTCCTGTTTTGGCCGAATAACTCTAGTGTGGTCCATTAATAAAGCACATCTCTTAATTTTTGTTTAATCAGTTTAATTTATTCATAAATTAGCAGGTTGCTACAGGATACGATCTAATTTCAAGAACTCGATAATATAACATATTACTTCACAAGTCAGCTTTTGTTTTAAGCTCTGGAGCTTTTATTAAGTCGATGAGATTCAGTCACGCCAATTGTGCTGCCTATTGAGTTATACAGTGTGTGCACCCACCATATATCCTATAGCAACCCGCTATTTTTAAATAAATAAATAAATAGAAATATTAAAGAAATATGATTTAATTAAAACCCAATAAGTAAAAATAAGTGATAGGCTTTAATAAATAGTTCATATAAAAGTTATTGTGCCAAAATAGGAGTTTTAAATGATAGAATAAAAGAAAAGACTATAAAATTCAATGCTCTATTATTTCCTAATTTAAAAAAGGAAAGTAAATCACTAATATAACTCATATATATCTAAAATGGACTCTTAACCCTACCCCAACTTGCTAGCTATGAAATTAGAGTCCCATCCCAACCCAAATAGGAGGATTAATGCTAGGAAAGGCTAGATAAACATAGAAATTCATAGTTAAAGGGAAGTAAGAGTTGTGTTAGGCATTAGCATAGCTAGATGCATAAATACACCTCCAAACCCTTCATGGCCGACCCTATTGCTCTGTTGTGACTTCTTGGACATGGAGAAGAGGCCATAGAAGGAGGGAATAGTGGGGAGAAGGCTACTAGAAGATCTACAAGCCTGCTCTTCGTGTTCTTAACCATAGGAGTTTACAACATTCAAAGGTATGTGTTCTCGGGCTAAAGATGAAGATATCCTATACCATGTTAAAGTTCTTCATGTCCAGTTTCATATGAACCTATTTTGCCTAATTTTCATCAAGCATGCTTCAAGTATTAAGCATTTTCCAAGCATCATGCAAGATTAGGGCTTTTAGTGTTCATATCGTATTTCACGCATCCAAGACCAAATTGACTCAACCCAAAAGCATAGTTCTCCTTCACTCTTCATCCTCTACAAATTTCATGTTCAAAGTTTTGCCCAAAGAGCCCTAGATCTCGAGTTATAGGCCTTAAAAGCATGACTGCATCCATTTTCACTATCCTTGGTTTGAACCATAAACCGCGACCACTCTAGACGTCACGATTTAGACACTAGTATTACGACAGACTAGACCATCATGATTACCTTAAAGGTGACAACATCGTCCATCGTGAATCATATTTGTTTTGACAGGATTCGATTGCATTAAACTGTGTGCCATGTAGTTTTCAATGCATGTCTGATACACGACCAATCATAGCGTCGTGATTTGACCCGTTGCCCTCCCTTGCTTTTCGTACATTCTTCGTATTTTGAAAGTCACATGAATGCATCAAACAGACCTGTCACAATTCTGTCTCACTAATCGATACACTGTACCAATTTCCCATGAACGTGACCATCAAGACTGTCTTGTTTTGGTTGCCATCAACCTTACTTTCTTCCAATTGCCCTTAACGTGTTTGTGGAACCCGTCGCTTTTAGGTGGTCACCAATAGATGCATCCCCTACCGATTGTCTTGAATGCGTCATACCTGGTCATCGCATTCTGTTCCATAATCGATTGTTTTAAACGCGACTGTTACACCCATTGCGATTTTACTATCTTATTCCAACAACCTTATTATTGAATTTAATCTTTTTATCTATGTTATATAATCATGATTTAACCCCTGTAATGTGCTGTGACAAACTGTAATAGTATGATAATCAAATTTTAATAATATTCACATGATTTTGTTATTAAACGATGTGTGTGATTTTTCTCACATGCACACACCAAACATTGAATTTTGCCATGAGACCATGTAGAAAATACCTCCATAATATATCTGGTAATTACTTCAATAATTGTATATCATTACCTTATTTTAATAATGGACTTGTCTTCGTTTCTCACATTGTTTTGGAATACCATTACCGACGCTCCACTATTCTAGAATTCCTCTAGGACGTTAAGCAACTTGTTTCTTTCACACTAATCTCTTGACAAGTTGGAACCTCTCTGCTGGAAATTCCATTCTAGCAGACTAGGAACCTTTTGTTAGGACCTCTGTACGACTCTAGACTCTGTGGATTCCCTCAAAGAGACCAAGCTAGTTGTACCTTCAATACCTATAACACCTTAGGGATCAGCATGTTCTAAACGGCTTTAGATATTCTCCCTTACCTAGATATTATGCCAGAGCTCTGGACTATGTTTGTAGCATGACCACTAGGTGGTTAGCGAATTCTACCTGACTACCAGCACCAATCATGCGTGTTGTGCAACTGTTACTATCGCATGATTTAGTGTTGTTGTTATGCGCATTGACCTTTAGTTCTCATCTATACTCTATTCGCTCATCTATTAACGTTCTCTCTACACTCTCGTCTATTCTTTAATTACTCTCATCTATTCTTGGTACTCTCATCTATTCTTCAATATCAAGATTCAATATAACATGCTTGGAGAGATCAAAGATCAATAGGATAACGATCCATTCTTGGTTTGTGTTAAGGAAACCTTAGTAGAAAAATGAGAGTTTGCTATGACCAAGGATGGAAGACTGGTATTCCAAGGACGAACATGTATACCTGACAATGAAGATCTCAAGAAGAAGCTAATGGATGAAGCTCATAAAACTAAGTACACTATTCATCTTGGTGCTACCAAGATATACCAAGACATGAAAAGAACATTTTGGTGGCCTAACATGAAAAGGGAAGTAGCTGAGCATGCTGCTTATTGTCTTACTTGTCAACAAGTAAAGGCAAAACACCAGTGCCCTGCAGGTGTATTCAGACCATTAGAAATCCGCGAGTGGAAGTGGGAAATCATTGGCATGGACTTCATTATGGGGTTACCTAGGACTCGTGGTGGACTCGACACCATATGGGTTATCGTTGATAGACTAACTAAGTCTACACACTTTCTGCCAATTAAAAGTAAGTGGACTATGGACATGTTAGCTGCTCTGTATGATAAAAAGATAGTGAGACTGAATGGAGTTCCATCATCCATAGTCTCAGATCGTGACCCAAGATTTACCTCTCATTTCTAGAAAGGACTGCAAGCTGCACTTGGTACTAAACTCAACTTTAGTATTGCTTTTCAAAGACTGAGAGGACCAATCAAATTGTGGAAGACATGTTAAGATCTTGCATAATAGACTTTGAAGGCTACTGGAATGAATAATTATCCTTAATTGAGTTCGCCTATAACAATAGTTATCAGTCGAGTATAAAGATGGCTCCATTTGAAGCACTATATGGTAGAAAAGGTAGATCACTAGTATGCTGGAATGAAATTGGTGAACAACAATGGTTAGGTCTAGACATGGTACAAACCACGACCAAAGACATCCATGTTATTCGGGATCGGCTCAAGATTGCTCAATCCAGACATGGTACAAACTATTGCCCAGATGCCCAGATAGCAAGCCCAGAGAGGGGGGGGGGGGTGAATGGATTGCTAAACACCCTTATTAAATTAAAACTTCTCAATAAAATAACTTAACAGAAAAATACTAAGATTGATAGTTAGTGTTAGTGCGAATAAAGACAAACAATCAAACATACAACACAGGAAAATTTTATCCAGGTTCGGACCTCCTATCCCAAGGAGTCCTACGTCCAGTCCCCATGCAACAACTTTGGATTTCACTAACTAAGGGTATTGTCCCCCTTAAGGACCTTTACACATCTAGCCGCAGCTGGCCTTCTCTTCTAACCCCGAAGAGGTACAAACCACCACCTGATACACAAGTGTTCCTTCCTCAACGAAGGGAATAAGAACCACCTGTTTCCAACAGGTCTTCTCTTCACAACCGAAGAGGAACACACAGAGAATTGTGTAAAAAGGCGAAAGGCCCCTAGACCAAGCTTATAGGGGTTTGCTTGATTTGAGGCAATGTCTAAGAGAGACAAATTTCAATAAGAAAATCTCTCAGAACAACAAATTGCTCTCAAAGGACTAAGCAAGAAAAATTTAAAGCTAAGAGCTAAAGGAATGGTGGAGTGAAGCAAATGAGCTCTTCTGTCTGATGCTTGCAAGATGCTTTTCAGTTGTATGTAAAGCTCTGTCTTTCAAAAACTTATGCTTCATGAAGTCGTCAGTCTTCTATATATCTTCTGCAACATATTTTGACCGTTGAAGTAGCCGTTCAGACGCCCGTTGTCTCATAGCTTCATGCTCGTTAGAGAGACTGGTCGTAGGCATGCAGAGATGAGCTTGCAGCTAAAAACGCTTGGATTGGTCTTTGCATCTTTAGGAAAGATTTTATGAATCTTTTATTCTTTGACGGATCCATACTTTACTTGCTTTACTACAAAAGGCCTGCATGTATTAAACATAGATACCTAGACAAACTTTTTGTCTACATTGTCAGTCAACCGTGGTAGTCGTGCAGTAATGATATGCTTAAACTAGAAAGGATATCCTGTCATCACACAAATCAAGACCCTATGCGATATATCAAATAAGTAAGAGGATTTCGTGTGTAATAATCAAAATCTTAGTATGCGCGGGAAGACTTGAACTCCACAGAGTTTTGAAATATATTTGAATAGTATGGACTTTATCAGGAATATTTGACAAGATAATAATAATGAAATCGTTGTCCAAGCAAATTATTGTTTCACTAAGGCAAATCGTTGTTCATGTAAGAGAAAATCATTGTAAGAGCAAATCGTTGTTCAAGTGAGAGCAAATCGTTGTTTGAGCAAATCGATGTTGAAGTGGTAACGAATCGTTATAGCGATCAAATCATTGTTTTACTTATCGAATCGTTGCAGCGACCAAATCGTTGTTTCACTTATCGAATCGTTACATCGATCAAATCGTTGTTTCACTAATCGAATCGCTACAGCGACAAAATCGTTGTTTCACTTATCAAATCGTTATAGCGATCAAATCGTTGTTTCACTTATCGAATCGTGAATCGTTGTTTAAGTAACTTATGAAATCGATGTGAGACCAAATCGTTGTTTTTCTTAACGAATCGTTACAACGATCAAATCGTTGTGTAACTTATCGAATCGTTGTTTAAGTAACTTATGAAATCGATGTGAGACCAAATCGTTGTTTTTCATAACGAATCATTACAGCGATCAAATCGTTGTGTAACTTATCGAATCGTTGTTTAAGTAACTTATGAAATCAATGTGAGACCAAATAGTTGTTTTTCTTAACAAACCAATGTTCTATCAAGGAAATCGACATGTACTTAGAATGAATACATGCTTTAAACTTTAAACAACAGTGTATGAGAATTACTTACAGATTTTGCTTGAATTATTTCCTGTGGATGAACTTTAGAAAACTTGTTAGAAAATCTTTGTTAAGGTTTTGTTAATCACCCAAAAAAAAACATAAAATAAATAAAATTATATGGGGATGGACTGATCATCAATCTCCCCCTTTTTGATGATGGCAAAACATAGCAAAACATAACATGTAATGTGCTGAAATAAACTTAAGTAAATTTTCTAGAGAAATTTATGTATTTCAGAGTGTGGTATTTTCTCTCCCTTTTTGTCATTAAGCAAAAAGAAAAATAAGAATTTAATAAAAGAAGAGAAGAAAGATAAATGGAGCCAATCAATCACTATATTGATCGCTGAGGGGGGACAGAAATGACAAGAGGGAGGCATGGCAAGTAATGATGGGCCAGCTTATTACACTAAAAAAAAAGGGCCACCCGGTGCTATGCTTTAGCTTTAGCACAAGACAAGCATCAAAAGAAAATAGGAAAACCATACATACCGTGACAGATGGGGGATGGGATTGGAATGACATGCATATTAAAAAAAAAATTATAGACTTGAGTTCACATAGGCGCAAGGGCCTGCACATGCCATTCAAAACCTTTTTTTAAACTTCACAATTATGGGAGTACGTTCCTAGAAGACAAAAGATAGAGAGAAGGGATATTTTCTCAGGGAAGAGGAGGCAGAAGTAAGTAAATAAAAACAACAACAAAGCTGTAACCAGCCTCTACCCTCACCTCTCCCCACTCTCTTAAACACTGCTCACACACACAGCCCACCCCCCCTTGAGAAGAACAGAGCTGTAAACCCTTCCTCTCCTCTTCCTTCAGCCGCCGGATGGAGAGGCTTCCCCTGCAAGAAAGAGCCCTCCCCAGACACTTCTCCCTTCTCCTGGCTGCTGCTGCTTCCAATGCGATGCCCCGTTTTTTACTGGGAGGAGTGATGTCTTTTAAAGGCTCACTTTTTGAGGGCTGAGGTGGCTGGGTTGCCCCCAAAAGAGCCCCTCCTTTTGTACAGATTTACTTTGGATGCCATTTTGCTTGCTGGAGCTGCAAATTGCTTGTTGCGATCTCCCCTTGGGCCGCTAGCCTATTTGTGGCCCAAAGGCCATAAAATGAGTGCAAACAGTAGTCTTCGCTTAACTAGCCATAACTTTTTCTATAGACCCCATAATGACAAACCATTTTCATTGTTGGACTTCTTATTCAAAGGTATTCAAGATGGTATATTAATGTATGAGAGTTTCACAATAAATCAGTTAGTTATGACCTGAGGAAGTGAAGGGATGGGACTACATTTGCCTTCTAAGGGGCATATGTCTTAGTTTCCATCGTTTTTCATCGTTTCTTGGCCCGATTTGTTCCTGTTCGTGGTATATACTGTAAACATGCATTAATCAACCAATGGAAAAAAATTAAAACATGTTCACATGATTTTAATCACTCTTAAGTTAATGATCATGCTCTCTATCTGCTGATTATTCCCTTTCTTGCCTTATTATCAAACATACTAAACTCAACACATGACAACTTGCTAAAATTGTGTTGGCCCACTTGATATGGCAACAAGACTAACCTAAAGGGGGTGGTGAATAGGTAATTTTAAAATTGAAACAAAAATCACCACTTGAAAATGTTTGGTTAGTATAAATAAGCTTGTGCAATGAAATGTAAAGGTGCGGAACCAAACACACAAGGCACAAAGATATATACTGGTTTAGCCCTTCCAAATGGAAGTCGTACATCTAGTCCCTCAGCAAACTCTTGGGATTTCACTAACCAAGGGTACAGTCCCCCTCAAGGACATACAATACCCAGCCCTTGCTGGTCTTCTTCTCTTTCCAGACAAGAAGGTAGCCCACTGTTTCACCTCAGTCAAGTGCTTCTTTTTCGAGCTCAGAAACAACTCACTGGTATAAACCTCCAGCTGGTCAAACCTCCAGACACAAACTGGTCTTCTTCTCTTTGCAGGTAAGAAGGCAACCCACTTCTCTTATAGGTCAAGAAGCCAACCTCCTAGTACAAATCCCAATGCATTTCTTCCCTTAACACAAGGGAAACGCTTCGACAGTAAGCCTTCTCTTCCAACTGAAGAGGAACACTGTGTACAATCCCATAGCTCGACAGACACCTAGCACTTCAGTTGGTCTTCTCTTCTCAATAGGAGAGGAACACTTCTGAACACAGAAGCTAGGACCTGAAGCCCCTAGATCAAGCTCAAGATAAACAATGAAATGGTTGATCTGAGATGATGCCTAATAAAGAAGGAGTTTACAAGAAAAGACTCTTCCTAGACAAACCTCCAACTCTCTCATAAATACACAAAGACACATAGAGAGAGAATGAGAAAGAGAGAAGGGCTTGAATGCTTCTACTTGAATGGGCTCGAGCTCTTCCTCTTTTGCTTTGAGTGTGTATGGAGTTGAATGCTCACTAGATGTACACTCCTTGAAAGATCTTCAGGTTTTCTATCTGTTTCTTCAACCTTTGCTTCATCCTTTTATGGAGCAACTTGAAGAGTACCGTTGATAGATGGCTGTTGAAGTTTCTTATCATCTTCCACTTCTACTCTTCTTCTCTTGAGTCTAACGGCTTCTTTCTTGTGCCTATTGGCCCCTTAGAGTTTATGTAGATCTTCCATCTGGTGTATGCTCTCAAGGATGCTAGCAGCAGGTCCAAGATGTTGACTATGAGCAGAAGTGGACCTACAGACATTAAATGCAAGGCAGATGTTTAGACTCGATAAATCTTTTGTCAGATGACCCTTACCTCTTTTGCCTTGTGTCCATATTTCCTACTAATAGCTAGAAATAGTAGGTGGATGCTTTTCTTTCTTTGCACGAAGGAGGAGTCCTATGAGACAGCAAAAAGGCAACTTCTATTAGAGAAATAACAAGTTAAGCATATGAAGTGCATTTGAATTTTTATTGGGCACCAAAGACATTTTGAAACATTTGAAAGTTAATCGATGTGAGAAGGCAATCGATGTGAATGAAGAGCAATCGATGTTCTTAAGGCAATCGATGTCTAAAGACAATCTATATGATAATGACATTCAATGTTTTCAAAGTCAATCGATGTGTTCAAAAGCAATCGATGTTTTCAAGGCAATCGATGTGTTCAAAGGCAATGATGTTTAAGGCAATCGATGTATAAAGACAATCGATGAATAAAGACAATCGATGTTTAAAGACAATCGATGTTTAAAGGCAATCGATGTTTAAACATAACAACAATCGATGTTTAAGTTAAACAGCAATAAATGTTCAAGTTAAACAGCAATCGATGTTTAATTTAAATGGCAATGAATATTTAAGTTTTACAGCAATCGATGTTTAAGTTAAATGGCAATTGGTGTTTAAGTTTAATAACAATCGATCTTAGTGAAGGCAATCGATGTGCAACTGTAACAGTAATCGATGTAGAGCTTTGATTGGTGAAGAAACAAAACATGCATGATGAAGTTAAAGCACAGTGCAAATCTATTTGAAGTGATGGAAAATATTATATTCATGTGAGAGAAAAATAATATTAAATATATTAAGGATATTTCTGACAAACATGAGTTTGGTTATCACCAAAACAAAAGGATAAAAAATATAAGAGTGTGGTTCAACAAATTGGCCATGCATGATTTTTATTTCCTGATTTAGCACCTGTGATACTTGCCTACTACAGAGTTTTCATAATTGGATTTACAAGTCACACACACACGTACTTGAGTGATTATCATGCACAGTACGCGCATACACTCTTGCACGATAGGAAACCCCTTTTTCTTGGCTTGTGGTGAACTCTCCGTCAGATATTCATTCTATTGGACTAGTGATCCTTGACCAAGGCCTCTATAAGTCTCCTCTGACCATGGATTCCCACATGGCCAACGAGCAGGTTGTACTACTGAAGTACCTAGAAGTTAGTGTGCATGTATCTCTCTTCTCTTGACATTCTTCAAAAGGTCTTTCTCTTCTCATCTTGATATTCTGAAATACACCTCTATAAGGCATGAAACCAAATCATTAAGAAATATTGAACTAAATGGAAAATACATCGTTATGCTGTCGAACTGAACTCTTGAACTATCACTTTGTTAATCCCCAACTATCTTGATATTATTGAACTCATGAAAATGTCATACTTGATTGTGCGTATCTACGTTTAAAATTCTTGAGATGTTGCATCAGGCACGGTTAGTGTCCAAGCGCTCCAGTCTAGCCCCCTCAGTAGAGAGCTGGAAATATACTGTTAACCATGGGATATAATGATTACTAGTGTTGCATGCATCTGAACTAGGAGTACTTGCATGTGTAAATGCTAGATACAAAACACCACATTACATGTGTTCATGATATGCATTCCATGGTGGCATAGATCCTTAGTGCATATTCATGACTCATGGGCCTATTGTCTTCTAGTGAAAAGTACATGCTTGCTTGCTTGCTCGTTAAATGGCCAATCTTGTACATGCTCTCTCGTTAATGCTTGCTAGATAATGGTTCTTCCTATCTGACATGTAAGGCCCTCGAATTAGTTGTCATTTTATCTTATTGTGTGTTGAATCATGTTGTATGTAATATCACGTATACGTAGGTGGATACTTATGTACGATGTTATATTGGTATACTTACGTATGCATGCGTATATTAGTTGTAAATATTGCTTGAGTACATGTTGTAGTAGTGTGCACATCATATTACATATATGGCATGTAAATATATATAGTGTAAGCATGGTTTTCTGCATGTTTTTAAGCTCTGGCCGAAGAGCAACTTGGCGTCAACATGGATGGACGTCCATGAGGAGTAAACGTCAATGTCGATGGATGTCAACCCCTGAATAACGGCCATGGATGTGGACGTCTACTTCTCTGATTTTCTGTGCGCAGCAGACCCTGAAATTCTGGGGCAAGCTAGCTCACCGATTGGGAGATGTCCCCCGGCTCTCAGCCCTCCCATCCGACCCTGTGTGAGATCCCATGCCTTTTCTTATAAAACAACTCACCTTGCATCTTGGAGAGCTCTCTTGGCTCTTTGCAAAGAGGAGAAAAACCCTAGCTGAGAACTAAAGAGAGGTAGCACTTTGAGAGCTTAGATCCGGCGATTTGAAGCTGCTCCCGGCGAAACATTGCAACTGGAAGATAGCTTGGGCATAGGGGAAGGCTTCCCCAACCTTAACTGGAGGCTACATCATCTTAGAACCCGGAGCAAGAGGATCTTGGAGGCTTCTTGGCACTGCCCAAGAGAGCTTCAACAGCCATTTAAACCCTTTGGGAATTTTTCTAAAGGCAATAGTAACCCATCCCCGTAGCCCATGTATGTGTTCATAGGTTTTAGGGATTTATGAGATTTTCCTTGTGTCCTGGATCCTCACATTCACCCCATTCTTTAGAGCTCGGTCTGTGTTTTGCACAGACAGGAGCTTGACGGCAAGATCCTTGCCTCGTCAAGATCCTCAGTTGGCGGCAGACGATGCTGCCATTAACACCTATAAACGGCCAGACCTTGCCGTTAAGTTTTCCAGGACAGAACAAACCTGTTCTACCTTATATACCTAATTTCTGAAGTTTTGCACATGAGGATATAGTGTAAATTCTACATGATACGTAATGTAGTTAATAGAATGTGTTGTGAATGTTTGATGAATTTCTGTAAATGATGTGAATTATTACATTACTTGAAATGCATGTTAGATAAGTCCTGAACATGTAGACCTTTGTTACGTAGTCCATGTAAATTTTGATTGCCCCGAAATTTTCAGGTGATGATATGTATGTCTCCCTATCCCAAAAATCTGAGAATTTTCCCAGACCATGCTAATTGTTGTAATTTTCGCATTGAAAATAGAGGGCATGTGTAGGTTAGCCAAAATTTCCAGTAAATTGTGTAATGTGCATAAATTCGGAAAAATTTATGTGATAACATTCATGTTAAATACAGATCTGAAAACTGTCAAAACTGATAATTATTTGTGTTTCCATGATAATTGAATTGATTATGGCATGTGAATGAGTATTTCATTTTCTGTAAATTATTGTAATTCAAAAAATGTGAAAAATTGCATGTTGGTCTGAAACCTGCAACAGTGCGTGTTTAAATTTTCATGAAATTGGGTAACAGTAGGTTATGTTGTAAATTTCCATGTGAAATTGAATTGTTTATGCATGCTTAACGTAATTAGGATTTGATTAGGTGTTCTCAACCTGATTAGTGTAAATTTTGAAGTGTTTGAACCCTGTCAACAGTAGTACCATGATTTAGGATAAACTGAACCATGTGTTAATGATTAAAACTATAAGTGATGTGTCATATTGTGTAATATGTGTGTGTTAAAAGCCGAATGTGTAAAAATGGGCCGTGTGTGACGCTGCTTCCATAGAGGGCTGTGGAACACGTACCGTGGAAAGTCCCCACGGGAAGGTCAATGTGTAAAATCCTATGGGCATTAGGATGAAATCCTGGAGGTGGACAAGTACCACTGGTTAGGGTGAAGAGTTCTTCTCCCGGTCTGCGCGCAGTCCAAGAGTCGTCATTGTGTTGCCTAGTGGCGTCCTATGTGTTATGTGTATGTGATGTGTCCTTCTAATGGGTCTGGACTATGTGTCACGGCATCTAATGTGAAATGTAAATATGAATATGTGTAATTGTGTAGTGTGAACATGTATATGTATGTAATGTGTAAAGTGGACCATGTGAATGTTTAATGTGTAACCATGTGATATAAGTGTGTTAGAGTGAAAATTTGTAATTCATGTATGAAATTATCAAGTTCATGTCAAAACAGCAACCATCATATGTTATAATGATGCCTTACATGTACAAGAATGTGAAAACCATGTTAGGAGTTCTTCTTTTAGATGTGTGTGAGATTCCATGCTTAGAAGGCTACCCTGCTAGCTTAAATGTAAAATGTAGCTCTCATGTGAAGGAATGAGTAGAAAGCATGTGATAGGATTTGGTTTTGAGATGGCATGAATCATGTATCATGCGTTGCGAAGTTGTAAAATACCATGATAAGGTTTGTTTTATTTATTGTCTCAACCATGTTATATGTTGATTTAATGAATTTGAAACTAGAACTTACTTGTGATATATACATGTGAGGTGTATGGAGTTATTTGTTGAGTCTATTAGACTCATTCTTGCTTTGGCGTACAGGTTTAGTAGGTGACCCCACTTCCTTGGAGGAGATTGTGGAGAGCGACTCCGAGCGAGGAGAGTAGCTTGGAGGAGTCACCGTTGTGACATTTTGCTTTCATAGTATGTAGTTGAGGCATTGTAATCAAAACATTATGAAATTGTGGACAAGCTATGTATTTTGGAATTTGAAATTTTATTATGTGGACTTTAGCTCTTTAATTCACTATATTGATCATGTATGGTTAAATGTGGATGATGAAATGAAAGACAGTAGTTCTTTTCTTCCGCTACTCTGTATTTATATTTGTATACATCTCGACCGTATGTTAGTGTTGGGTAAATGTCCCACTGTGACGAGACTCACTATACCGACGTGGATTGGTATAATCGTACCGGTATAAGGAGGTCATCACAGAGATTGGTATCAGAGCGACCGATTGAGATAGTACATAATATACATAAGTCATCATCCTCATTACATGCTAAATCTTTGTAGAATTGTCCACATGTGTGAATTGATTATATGAATGGAAAATAGATAAGAAAATGGTTAGGAGTAAATTAACATAGCTCTAATAGTAGCTGAAATTATTGCAGCCATGGCTTCACGTGGTAGACGTGGCGGTGCTCTTGCTCGTGAGGGCGAGCAGAGGTGCGAGGAGCAGGATGAGTAGCAGGTCCCGTCACCTCAGGGTCTTGTACTTCCCCCACCGCCACCAGTGGATTATGGAGTGTTCATGCAGGTCTAGTGCAGGCCATGCATACGCAGGCCCACACCCAGGCTGTACTCCAGGCCCAGTTGGAGGCTTAGGTTAGAATAATGAAACAAAGAGTAGTATGCTTTATTTAATGGCATGATGTTGTGTTGAATATGTGGTTTGTTGTAGCAGGCTCAAATTCCAGCTCAGGACCATGGTGGACCTTCCATCATGGAAATATTCAAGAGGATGTTGCCACCCTCTTTTATGGGGAAGCGACCCTTGCTAGCTGAAACTGTGAGGGAGATCGAGAAGATCTTCCGGGCTGTTAGGTGTGCGGACAAAGGAAGGTTACTTAGCCACCTATATGCTACAGGTATGTTTAGTTTTATATGTTGGATATCCTGTTAAGTTAGAATTGTTTAAGTGTGGGTGCTTATGAAGATTGTGTTTTCAGGAGAGAGCTGATGTGTGGTGGGCTTCCTACTGCGTACCCGTTTCGAGGCGGAGCTATTGACGTGGCTTGGGACGAGTTCGTGAGGCTCTTTCGGGCCCAAGTTCATCCCCAGCATGTCTAGGACAGATGGAGCAGGAGTTTCCCTCTCCTGACTCAGGGCTCCATGACTGTGCTTGAGTATGATGCCAGGTTTGCAGACTTATCTAAATATGCACCTCATATCGGACTGTGAGCGCAGGAAAGCAAAGAAGTCTGTGATGGGCCTGAAGCCATCACTGAGGACGAGGCTAGTGGCGTTTGACCATCGTACCTTGGATGAGGCCCTTAGCTCTGCTTGTAGGTAGGAGGGTGAAATGGAGCAGTATCTCGAGGAGAAGAAGGCTTCGCAAAGAGGCCTGCAGCTACGTTTCAGTCGCAAGACAAGAGAAGCAGTGTACCAGGCACCACAGCATCTAGTAACAACCAGTAGGTACAGGTACCTTCTCAATGTTCCCCTGGTGTGAAGAAGGAGTGTCCCCTTTGCGGGAAGACACATGGTGGTACAGAGTGTTGATGATGCGGGGAAGTGCTTGAAGTGCGAAGCAGCGACCACAGATCAAGGATTGTCTGAGACTTCAGCAGGGAGTCCAGCGCGGAGCGCCACCCCAGCAGCGGTAGCAACAGCAGCGCCAGCTACAGGAAGACTAGGAAGGCCCTCGGCCCCAGCTCGAGTGTTGCTCTAGCACGAGAGGATGCCGAGTAGGCGGAACATGTCACCGAAGGTACGGTTTTACTTCTAGCACGAGAGGATGCCGAGTAGGCGGAACATGTCACCGAAGGTACGGTTTTACTTCTAGGTGTGCACGCTCGGTTTTGTTTGATACGGGTGCCACTCACTCGTTCATTTTCGAGCGTTTCGCTAGGCAGTTAGCTCAAGAGTCAGGGGTAGAGTCTGAGGATTTAGAAGTCCGTTGTCTGTACACACACCTGCGGGTACGGTATCGACTGGGAAGTGTATTCCATCATTACCTGTGTGCATTGAGGATAGAGTCCTAGAAGGGTGTTTCTTCTTGCTAAAAATGAAGGACTATGATGCTATTCTTGGTCTGGATTGGCTAGAGGAGCACTATGCGTTAGTAGATTGTCGTGGGAAGAGGATTGTTTTCCGCATTCCTGGTGAGGATGAGTTCTCTCATCCCTTGCCAAGGAAGTTGGCAGGAAAGTTAGTCATCTCTGCCATGAAGGCGATGCGCATGGTAAACAAGGGTTGTGACGGTTTTCTTGCCAGCGTGGTGTTAGTACTTGAGGCTGATGAGTCACCTACTCTTGCAGAGATCGAGGTAGTGCAAGATTTTCCAGACGTCTTTCCCGATGATTTGTCTGCATTGCCACCGGATAGAGAGATAGAGTTCACCATAGAGTTGCTTCCGGGCACCTCTCCTATCTCGAAGGCTCCATATCAGATGGCACCTGCGGAGTTAGCCGAGTTAAGGAAGTAGTTGCAAGAGTTGCTAGATAAGGGATTTATTCGCCCTAGTGTTTCCCCTTGGGGCGCACCTGTCTTATTTGTAAAGAAGAAGGATGGATCACTTAGGTTATGCATCGATTATAGGAAGCTAAACCAAGTGACAATGAAGAACAGGTATCCCTTACCTCGTATTGATGATTTGTTTGACCAGTTGCAAGATGCATCAGTCTTTTCTAAGATTGATTTGTGATCTGGTTATCATCAGTTGAGGATTCGGAGTGAGGATGTGTCCAAGATGGCATTTAGATCCCGTTATGGACATTATGAGTTTTTGGTTCTTCCTTTCGGATTGACCAACGCCCCTGCAGCGTTCATGGATCTCATGAACGGGTGTTTAGGCCGTATTTAGATAGCTTTATCGTAGTGTTTATTGATGATGTGCTGGTCTACTCTCCAGATGAGGCCACACACCGTCAACATTTGAAGGTAGTATTAGAGGTTCTCCGTGAGCACAAGCTGTACGCAAAGTTCAGCAAGTGCGATTTCTGGTTGCGCAAGGTTCATTTCCTCGGGCATGTTATCTCCGGTGCTGGTGTAGCAGTTGATCCAGCAAAGGTCCAGGCCGTTATGGATTGGGAGACCCCCAAGACCCCTTCGGAGATTCGTAGTTTTCTTGGTTTGGCTGGTTACTATCGGCGATTCATTGAGGGATTTTACTCCATCGCCGCCCCATTGACTCAGCTTACCAGAAAGGGAGTGAAGTTTGTCTGGTCCGAGAAGTGTGAGAGTAGTTTTCAATTGTTGAAGACTAAGCTCACGTCAGCTCCAGTGTTAGTCTTGCCGAGCGGTGTAGAGGGTTTTCTATCTACACGGATGCATCTCGGATTGGCTTAGGCTATGTGCTAATGAAGCAAGGAAGGTTAGTGGCATATGCTTCTCGTTAGTTGATGGAGCATGAGAAGAACTATCCGACCCATGATTTGGAGCTTGCGGCAGTGGTTCATGCACTAAAGATCTGGAGACACTATCTTTATGGTGTCAGATTTGAGGTGTTCACCAACCATAAGAGCTTGAAGTATCTTTTCCCCAAAAGGAATTAAACCTGAGGTAGAGAAGATGGATTGAGTTCTTGAAGGACTATGACTTCGACCTTCAATATCACCCTGGGAAGGCGAATGTCGTAGCTGATGCCCTGAGTAGGAAGAGACCATCTCTCCAGCAGGACTGGAAGATGTTGGAGGATGCGGTTTGTGCGTTGACTGAGTTAGAGCCATCGCTATGCTAGGCTTTTGTAGCACAGTTATCCCTTAGGTCCTCGGTATTGAATGAGGTAATCGAGCAGCAAAAAGCCGACCCTAGACTCCAGGAGCTAGTGGGCAAGGCGGGCATTGCTCGTGATGAGGACGGTGTGATTAGGTTTCATCACCGTGTCTGTGTCCCTGATTTGGTAGATGTCCGTGAGCATGTGTTAGCGGAGGCTCATAGATCGCGATTCTCTATTCATCCGGTAACACTAAGATGTACCAGGATTTGAAGAGGTCCTTTTGGTGGTCTGGCATGAAGAGGGATGTGGCAGGTTATGTATCCCGGTGTTTAGTATGCCAGCAAGTGAAGGCCGAGTGACAGCGACCATCTGGCCTTATGCAGAAGATGGAAATCCCAGTGTGGAAGTGGGAAGCTGTCACGATGGATTTTGTTTCGGGTTTGCCTCAGTCTAGACGGGGAAATGACTCGATTTGGGTAGTTGTAGATAGATTCTCGAAGACTGCACATTTCTTGCCTATGAAGAAGAAGCAGTCAGTAGAGAGCTTGGCTAGACTGTATGTTAGTAGCGTTATTAGATTGCATGGTGTGCCGAAGTTGATCATTTCGGATCGAGATCCGAGATTTACTTCAAGGTTGTGGAAGGGTCTTCAGGATGCCTTAGGTTCGGAGCTGAAGCTCAGTTCGGCATTTCATCCCCAGACAGATGGACAGTCTGAGAGGACTATCCAGACGCTCGAGGATATGTTGAGGGCGTGTGTGCTGGTTTGGAAGGATGATTGGGAGCGTCATCTACCTCTAGTGGAGTTCGCATACAACAACAGCTTTCATGCGAGCATTGGTATGGCTCTATTTGAGGCGTTGTATGGAAGGCCTTGCAGATCTCCTTTATGTTGGGAGGAGACCGGCGATAGGCAGTTGATCGGTCCGGAGTTAGTTCAGGAGACTTCGGATAAGATTCAGTTGATTAGGAAGAGGCTTGTTGCGGCGCAGGATAGGCAGAAGAGCTACGCCGACAACAGAGGAAGGATTTGGAGTTCGAGGTGGGTGAGCATGTCTTTTTGAAGATTTCACCTACTCGAGGTTGTCAGGTTTGGCAGGCATAGCAAGTTAAGCCCTAGATTCATTGGCCCATATGAGATTCTCAAACGATTGGGCAGCGTGGCATATGAGCTAGCTTTACCCCCCAGCTTTAGCTATGTTCATCCTGTTTTCCACGTTTCTATGCTCAGGAAGTATGTCTGAGATCCATCTCATGTGATTAGTCACGAGCCAGTGGAGATTCAGCCAGATCTGTCGTATGTGGAGCAACCAGTAGCTATTCTTAACTAGAAGGTTCAGCATCTCCGGAACAAGAGTATTGCGTCGGTGAAAGTTCTATGGCGGAACTTCTCGTGAGAGGAGGCTACTTGGGAGCTTGAGGATACGATGAAGAAGAAGTTTCCCCTTTTGTTTGAGTAGTTTTGTTTAAACTTCGAGGACGAAGTTTCCTTAAGGGGGAGAGGGTGTAAGGCCCTCGATTAGTTGTCATTTTATCTTATTGTGTGTTGAATCATGTTGTATGTATATATCACGTATACGTATGGGATACTTATGTACGATGTTATATTGGTATACTTACGTATGCATGCGTATATTAGTTGTAAATATTGCTTGAGTACATGTTGTAGTAGTGTGTACATCATATTACATATATGGCATGTAAATATATATAGTGTAAGCATGGTTTTCTGCATGTTTTTATGCTCTGGCCGAAGAGCAACTTGGCGTCAACATGGATGGACGTCCATGAGGAGTAAACGTCAATGTCGATGGACTCCAACCCCTGAATAACGGCCATGGATGTGGACGTCTACTTCTCTGATTTTTTGTGCGCAGTAGACCCCGAAATTCCGGGGCAAGCTAGCTCACCGATTGGGGAGATGTCCCCAACGGCTCTCACCCTCTCCATCCGACCCTGCGTGAGATTCCATGCTTTTCTTATAAAAACAACTCACCTTGCATCTTGGAGAGCTCTCTTGGCTCTTTGCAAAGGAGAAAAACCCTAGCTGAGAACTAAAGAGAGGCAGCACTTTGAGAGCTTAGATCCGGCGATTTGAAGCTGCTCCTGGCGAAACATTGCAACTGGAAGGTAGCTTGGGCATAGGGGAAGGCTTCCCCAACCTTGGACTGGAGGCTACATCATCTTAGAACCCTGAGCAAGAGGATCTTGGAGGCTTCTTGGCACTGCCCAGGAGAGCTTCAACAGCCATTTAAACCCTTTGGAGATTTGTCTAAAGGCAAGTAACCCATCCCCGTAGCCCATGTATGTGTCCAGTAGTTTTAGGATTTTATGAGATTTTCCTCATGTCCTGGATCCTCACATTCACCCATTCTTCAGAGCTCGGTCTGTGTTTTTGCACAGACAGGAGCTTGACGGCAAGATCCCTTTCCGTCAATATCCTCAGTTGGCGGCAAACGATGCTGCCGTTAACACCTATAAACGGCCAGACCTTCCCGTTAAGTTCTCTAGGACAGAACAGGAAACTGTTCTGCCTTATATACCTAAATTCCGAAGTTTTGCGCATGAGGATATAGTGTAAATTCTACATGATACGTAATGTAGTTAATAGAATGTGTTGTGAATGTTTGATGAATTTCTGTAAATGATGTGAATTATTACATTTACTTGAAATGCATGTTGGATAAGGTCCTGAACATGTAGACCTTTGTTTACGTAGTCCATGTGAAATTTCGATTGCCCCGAAATTTTTAGGTGATGTATATGTATGTCAATCCCTGTCCCGAAAATCCGAGAATTTTCCCATAACCATGCTAATTGTTGTAATTTTTGCATTGAAAATAGAGGGCATGTGTGGGTTAGCCAAAAATTTCCAGTAAATTGTGTACTGTGAAATAAATTCGGATAAAATTTCTGTGATAACATTCATGTTAAATATAGATCTGAAAACTATCAAAACTGATAATTATGTTGTGTTTCCATGATAATTGAATTGATTGTGGCATGTGAATGAGTATTTCATTTTCTGTAAATTATATGTAATTCAAAAAAATGTGAAAAATTGCATGTGTGGTCTAAACCTGCAAACAGTGCGTGGTTAACTTTTCATGAAATTTGGTAATAGTAAGTTATGTTGTGAAATTCCATGTGAAATTGAATGGTTTATGCATGCTTAACGTAATTATGATTGATTAGGTGTTCCCAACCTGATTAGTGTAATTTTGAAGTGTTGAACAGTAGTACCATGATTTAGGAATAGCTGAACCATGTGTTATGATAAAAACTATAAGTGATGTGTCATATTGTGTAATATGTGTGTGTTAAAAGCCAAAATGTGTAAAAAATGGCCGTGTGTGACACTGCTTCCATAGAGGGCTGTGAAATCGTACCGTGGAAAAGTCCCACGAGAAGGTTCAATGTGTAAAATCCTATGGGCATTAGGATGAAATCCTGGAGGGGACAAGTACCACTGGTTAAGGGGGAGAGTTCTTCTCCCAATCTGCGCAGTCCAAGAGTCGTCACTGTGTTGCCTAGGTGGCGTCTATGTGTTATGTGTATATGATGTGTCCTTTTAATGGTGGTTTGGTCTATGTGTCACTGCATCTAATGTGAAATGTAAATATGGATATGTGTAATTGTGTAGTGAACATGTATATGTGTGTAATGTGTAAAAGTGGACCATGTGAATGTGTAAATGTGTAACCATTGATATAAGTGTGTTAGAGTGAAAATTTGTAATTCATGTTTATGAAATTATCAAGTTCATGTCAAAACAGCAACCGTCATATGTTATAATGATGCCTTACATGTACAAGAATGTGTAGAACTATGTTAGGAGTTCTTCTTTTAGATGTGTGTGAGATTCATGCTTAGAAGGCTACCGTGTTAGCTTAAATGTAAAATGTTAGCTCTCATGTGAAGGGATGAGTAGAAGCATGTGATAGGTATTTGGTTTTGAGATGGCATGAATCATGTATCATGCGTTGCGAAGTTGTAGAAATACCATGATAGGTTGTTTATTTTATTGTCTCAACCAGTTATATGTTTGATTTAATGAATTTGAAAGTAGAACTTACTTGTGATATATGCATGTGTGACGTGTATGGAGTTATTTGCTGAGTCTATTAGACTCATTCCTTGCTTCGGCGTACAGGTTTAGTAGGTGACCCCACTCCTTGGAGGAGATCGTGGAGAGCGACTCCGAGCGAGGAGAGTAGCTTGGAGGAGTCACCGTTGTGACATTTTGCTTTCTAGTATGTAGTGAAGGCATTGATCGAAACATTATGAATTGTGGACAAGCTATGTATTTTGGAATTTGAAATTTTATTATGTGGATTTTAGCTCTTTAGTTCACTATATTGATCATGTATGGTAAATGTGGATGATGAAATGAAAGACAACATTCTTTTCTTCCGCTACTCTGTATTTATATTTGTGTACATCTCGATCGTATGTTAGTGTTGGGTAAATGTCCCACTGTGACGAGACTCAGTATACCGACGTGGATTGGTATAATCGTACTGGTATAAGGAGGGTCGTCGCGACATCTTGAACTCGACTCTCTTTCCAGTTAATCTCATGTATTCACTTGTTTATCGCTTGCTATCTACACGACTTGCGAGACACATTTTACCATCATTGTTTTAAATTGCATAGTTCATATCATGTCCATACCTTCTAGCTTTTAAAATGCTAACTACAAATATCATTGCTAGAAGATGTAAATCCTACTAGGCGAGTGTGCTCATTACCAACTTTGCAACATTTTAGGAGAACCAGAAATAGATGTAGAAGAACCTGCATACACTAGGAAGACCTGGAGTGATGAGTGAGCTTCCGCCTCAACAAATTTAGTTATGAGTCAAGTGTTATAGCTTTTAGTATGAGTGTTAAATAGAGCATTATAAATGTAGTAGGTGGAAAATATATATGTACTTTTCCTTTTCTTGAGTCAACTTATGTATCATACCATATTCGAGTTAATGGAAAAACATAGTTTCAATTATTACTTTGAGCCATACATGTGTTGTGTGGTTTGTCTTGCTCGCTAGCTAGAGGCTTATTTGCTGACTGTTCACATCTCAATTATTCCTTTCGCTGCCATCTTTGGGACGTGACAGAACAACATAGGTGTCTAGAGCATGGAAACACCGATCAAATGTTGTTCTTCACGATGGTAGGCAAATTCTCTCATTTTTTTGCATTGATAGTTGGTTTAAAGCATGAAAAGCATGGTATGATGTGTTCACGTGTTTTCTGCTTGAGTTAGTTGATTAGTAGAGGTTTGAAGTAAATGGAAATAGAGATTTGCTAAGGTTTCTGGGTGAGAAGTGAGGTTATGAGTTCTATCTGAGAACGGCACGGTCGGGTTGTCGCATTCAGGTCACGGCCTTCGACCCTGACGTGTTCTCAATGTGAAAGCAGCATATCAGGCTGTCGCATTTTTAACGCGACGATCATCCCCATCGCATTATGCCTCCCAAAGTGTTTAGTCTTGTGATTGGCAATGTGGGTCCTAAGGGGGGGCCCGACCTCAGTAATCTTTTGTAAGTTTAATGTGTTTGAGTAGTTTGAATATTATTTAGCACTAGATTAATGGGACTTGAACATTTTATCAATAATTAGGTGCTATTGTGTATTAAGAAGGTTATTTACATGTAAATATGAAGAGTGTGGCTTATGAATGCAAGGTTTAATATTAGGAATGTACGATTTAATGGTTTGTTCAGTAATGATAATGTCAATTATGAATTGTGTTTTCTAAGTTCAGTTGTCCGGCGCTTAATCCAGAATGCTTCTGTCATGCCCTAATTTTACCAGCAGATCAAGAGACGTGAGAAATTAGCATTCAGAAGCCAAAGAAAAATAACTAACACAATTAGGGCCCACAGTTTAGTAATACATATCTATTTGTTTATTCATCACAATTAGATAATACAATCTCTAATGTCAACAAAAAGAACAACTCTCAACTACTAATTGTCAGATCGAAGATGCAGTGAAATGGCAAATAAAAGAGGTTGAATAGATTTACAGTTGAAACCTTATGTAATTAAAATATGTCAAATTAAAATTTCCATTTAAATTGGTACCCCCTGATTTGATTAACTTATAGGAATCTAAAGCACATTAGATCATCTATCTATAAGTGTGTGAGTGATTAGAAGGTGATCAAAATCCTATGCAAACATTCTAGTGGAAAATCAACACATCAAACCACTGTACATGATATTTTTAAGGTGGTTCAGCTCCCAGACGAAGACCTATGTCCACCCCTCACTCAAACCAAGTAAGGCCTCACTAAACTGTTGATTCACAGCTTTAAACAACTACTGACTCACAACTTGCCAACCGCTGATTACACAGCTTATCTGCTGATTCATAGCTTCAAGGTCAGACAGACCTTCTCAATCCACACACACACAGTATGGGATCAACACTGCTATTGCCAGTAGGATCAATCAATGAGTTCTGAATAAACTTTAAAAGTAAAAAAAAAAAGTCACATGAAGATTAGAGTTTAGAGAGAAAAATCCTCAAACACCAGTCTTTCAACTTTGCCCAGTTTCCTCTGGACTGATGAATTTGAACTCTAAATCGTCAGATCTTGAGGGTTGAAGTTGTGATTAAGATCATCTTGCATAAACGCATCTTCTTGCTATGCTTCTTAGCCAATTTGATCTGAACTCTTTCAAATCAGACTCGATCTGCAATACTTTATTTCATATCAAATTTATAAAAAATTCAGATTTGAGTTCATGCTCTTGAGTTCTTCCACAGATGCTGAGCTTCGTGCTTCTGCTCTTGCACAAGCTTCTTCTTCCACCTTCCTTCATATCTGCTTCTTCTTCTCAGCTTTTCTGCTCTCTTTTTTGCACAACTGCTTCATCTTCCTCTGTTTCTCTTCTTTTGCACGATTGCTTTTTTCTCAGCTCTGCTACTCTTCTACTTGATCTGCTTCTCTTGCAGCACTCTAAACACTCTCCTTCTATGCTTGGCCTTGATCCCCACATTCTCTGTGATAGATTCGATGGGTGGCTACTCTAGATGAGATAAGAGAGCGTTTATAGATTCTATGTAGTCTCTTGTATGTGGGAGAGATGTGCACAGAAACCTAGAATGCACCACACGGTTGCCACTTGTCCAAATCCTTTTTCATTGCCACTTAGAGAAAGGGCATTGGTAATAATAATCTCCCAACCAATCTCCAAAGATAAATCACAGCCATTGGATATCATACCCTTTGTGTTTCGAAGCTATCACGCAATGGTGTTGACACTAGTTTGCATGTGTGTCGGCACTACTGACTAAGTATTAGTTTCAGCTAACTGGAAGGACACTAGTGTCAACCTGACCTTCAACTAGAGTCGACCTGAATGGCAGCTAGTGTCGACCTAACTTTCAACTAGTGTCGACCTAACTGGTAACTAGTGTCGACCTGACCTTCAACTAGAGTCGACACAACTGTAACTTGTTCTTCAGGAGCTACTGGGTAGACATTGTGTGTCGACCTGATTTTCAACTAGTGTCGACACTACTTTGATAAACCTTTGTAACCTATATATGAAGAGTGGACCATCAAAACATGTCATATCATTAAATATGAAATATTAAGTATCAAAACATGTGTTTAGTCATCATTGTAATATGTACAATATGTCATCATCAAAATCCAAGTATGAGTGTTTGGACATCATCCACAACCAAATGTTGTAGTTATCATTAAAATCAAAGTATGAGTGTGTAGACATCATCAACATGAAGGTTTTTAGTCATCATCCAAATGAATACACAACTCAACAATCTTCCACATATATACAATATGACATCAAATTGTGTACAAAATGTCATCATCAAAACACACAACTCAACACTAATCTATTTATCTATCTCTCAAAGAAAGGCAAAAATTACAATGATGGCCATTCTCTCACTAGCTAGTTGTCTTAATAATAACTCTCTAATGTGTACTCTACGCTAGTGCAAAAGTCCCATCATTAAGCTATATTCCTTTTTCTTGTATCTTATAAATGTTAGAGAACAAGTATGAGTGCACTCTCCCAGTAAGATTTACATCTCGTGGTACGAGCAATGATATAGGTAATTTAACATTTTATCATGCAAGATACTATCATACAATGCTCATGGGACAAAGACGACCATGATATCAATATGGATTAATTTTTAGAGGTATAACATGTATTGGACAAGAGAGCGGTTCAATAAACAATCTCCAGTGACATTTACCAAGTGAGAAGAAGCTATTACCAATGGTGTAGATGACAATACGATCATTTATCCAATGGAAGAGCGAGTCAGGAGATTCAAGATCCAATATCATGCGCGATGAATAGTACGAGTGGAATTTCATTGAATTCTAGTGGACAATGACATATTGGATTCAATAGTAGTGACACATACAATATAATTGGCCATTTCACATATACCTGTTCAATCATATCAATTTGTCAATCAATCAATCAATCAATAACAATTTGGAATGAACCAGACTAATCTTGTAGTCAGTTAGGTGTTGTGCCAGACACCCTTGTGGATTATATACTTCTACAGTTATAAGTATTTCGGGTGCTCATCCTAGGACTAGACAGGGCCCTATTTGCATAGGCATTCAGTCATGATTGGAAGTTTCATTTAATTTCTGATAAGTCCATTTTATTTATGGCCAATAAGATTTCCAAGAACAAGCTTATTGTACGATGACCTGAGATTATTCAAGAAATAGGGAAGATGACACAGATGATATGGCGGAGAAGACAAGGCATTAACAAGTGCAATCAGTGTGACACTATCAAGGGTAAAACACTTGTCTGCCTAGTCAGATCGGTTCACTGGCAGAGTTTTGGTAAAACATAGTTTGTTACACAGTACATTTACCATTTCACACTAAAGGTACAACGCTTTTAGAATCAAATCATGTACAAGCACAGGCCAAGTGAAACACGTCATAAAGTCTGACATGTTTCATAATAATGGGTTCAGGGATTTAACGGTACAACCAACTTGTCGGCCACGTAGGAATCCATGGTTAGAGGATACTTATGAAGGCCTTGGTCAAGGAGTCACTAGTTTGGCAGAAGGAATATCCGACGGAGAGTTCATCCAAGCCAAGAAGGGGATTTCCTATCGTGTAAGAGTGTATGCACATATCATGCATGTGAATCGCTTGGGTGTGTGTACGAGTGTCATTTAAATCTGATTATAGAAACCTCACACTAGGTAATTAATAAGAGAGCTAAATCAAGAAATAAAATCATACATGTTCAATTTTAAGCAAGTTTCCATTCGCCAATTTGAGTAAGATTGATAACTAGGCAAGAGAGAGAGAGCAATCGGCATGTAGAGAGCATGATCAAGACTTTAAGATCAATTAGAAACATTATAGATATTAAAAAATTAAATATGGATTGAATTAATGCATGAAAATACCTTATGTAACCTTCCTAGAAAAGATCAAAACTCACACATGTAAAGAAACAACATAGAATGATTGAAACCGGGACGTATGCCCCTTGGAAGACAAATGCAGTCCCATCTCTTCCACTTCTATGGTCATAACATATTAATTTCTTATGTGAATCTTGAATAAGGAATCCAACAAATAAAATGGCTCGTCAATCCGAGGTCTATAGGAAAAGTTATGTCCAATTAAGTGGACATAGGAAGAACGCGACATAGTGCATGTCGCCTTTTGAAAGTGATTGCGAAAATCAATGTGTCACCTTCAGAAAATGAACATGGAACTGTCACAATCTTGTTCTAGGTTGCGATGATGATGCTGTCGCATTAAGGTTGTGACCAGTTGACTCATCGCAACTATAACAGGGGTGTATAGTGACTTATTCAGCCTAATTCCAGCTCCTACTTGGATTGGGTTTGACACAGGGGGTCTTTGAAAAATCAAAACTCTATGTATGCTGATCCATATTAGACAAAATCACTTTTTTTGGTTAGGAGACTTTCTAATTCACCTAAAGTAACGAGGAGAAAATTGTGGTCGTTTAATAGGGCAATAAGACATTGTGTGACTGACTACGCAAATCTGATACAGTATAGTTATTTTGGTTACTGATCTCTACACATATGACAAAATTGGCTAAGGTTGGTCTTGTTTGTTAGACTCAAGGATGATGTTACAGTAAAAGCTTCATGATTTTATATTGAGTAACTCAAGAGATATAAAGCTTATAAAATAGATTAGGAAGAATCTTGACTGTACTGATATCAAGTGTTTTCAAAAATCAAATCAAAGGCTATGGCTGATGATAAATTGGAAAACAAGTTTTCTAATGATCTAAACATGATGAAGCATGCATGTATATAGTTAATTATAGTTTGACCTTGAGACGACCTACCTTTTAAGTAAAAAATTTCAACGTCACTTTAGAACTCTAGGTTGACAGTCATATAGAACTCCACTTAATAGTCACTATCTACTCTATAGAAATTGGGTGAAATAATCTTAAAATAAACTAGACTCAAGGGCTTTCTAATGGTATATAGTATGTCAAATTTGGTCATGATTTTACTAACCATTGAATGCTATTAAGACTTGGCTTCAATTCATGTCGCAGTAACAAGTTGGAGGAGAGGAAAAAGCCCACGATTTCCAAGCCTTCTCCCTCATTTCCCAAACCTCCAAGAGCATTTCGCAACGACCAAAAAAAACCCTAGGGCATCCTATGGTAGAGAGGGGTTCAATTTCTAGGGATGTGGGTGCTTAGTAGTCCTATTGGGATTAGGAAACTAGGACTACGAATTTTGAGAGTTGTTGCCCTCTTTTTGAAATTTCTCTCCTAATTGATGATGGAAACACATTAGGAAACTTTCTTCTGAGTTTTAGCCATGATTTGGGCTCATTTGGTGGCCCACTAATGTTGTATTGGGTGAGAATTCATTCATCTAACTTTACCTAGTTGAGAATTTTGAATTTTGGGATAATTTTCTATTTAGAATTAACTCATGGCGCAAGAGACATTTCTTGGCCTATTTCCCTCAGTGAGATGTTAATACCCATTATTTAAAGTCTACCTATAATTCTTATTTTGATTTCTGACCCCTTTATTATATGTGATAATAGGTCTCTTACTTATTTCTTAATTATGATAAAAAGTCACAATAATTCTTAAATTATGTCCAAGAGATTTTCCGTGGCTCAATTTTCTTATGGCTCATTAGGGAATATTATTTAAAGTCTAACTATGATTTTTAAAAATGTTTAGATGTGTTTTTGCACATGCGATAATAGTGCGTATGCTTGAGCTAATTCAAATAGCCCTTCTTCGTTTTATCTCCTATTTTGTAATTATCAAAATTCTGGGATATTACATCCTCCCCCACTTAAAAGAATTTGGTTCCCAAATTCACATGACTAGTTTAGGTTGGAGATATGTCACGCCCCAACACGGAATATCAGAATGTGAGGCAGTTACAATAGTGCGATTATAGAGCGTATAATAGATATAAATTCCCTAGACAATTGAATAATGTAAAATCATTATATTTCATTCATAATCTCCACTAATGTCTATTACATTCACTAATTTAGAGCCATTACTTAGGGCCCAATTGACATCATTACAACTGAATAAATTGTAAAATACTAAGCTAAGACTTCTAGGATAGCCACTACAAGAAAAAGCGCTATTTCCGACGGACTGAATCCGTCGGAAATCCATCGGTATTCTGTCGGAAAAGGAGCCTTCCGACCGCTTTCCGTCCAAAGCTCGTCGGAAACTTTCCGTCAGAAATACATGGTCAGAACTTTCCGACGGATGAAAATTCCGTCGGAATTCGGTCGAAACCTCCGACAGATTTCATCCGTCGGTAAAGCCGTCAGTATTTTCCGACCGAATTGCCGACGGTCTTTAACCGTCGGTAATTTATCTTTTCCGACGGATACTTATCCGTCGGCCAATCCGTCAGTATTTTCCGACGGAATTGCCGACGGTATTTAGCCGTCGGTAATTTAAGTTCCGACGGATACACATCCGTCGGCCAATCCGTCAGGACTTTCCGAAGGTATTACCGACGGTCTTTTTTCCGTCGGTAATTTATACTTTCCGACGGATACTTATCCGTCGGAAAATACACATTTTTTTTTTAAATAAACAAATAAAAATACATTGCTACAATGTCAAACCTGCTACAATATTCATAAATTTAACAAATACTAACAATCAACATAAAATCATAAAATACAATAAATATAAATCATATAGCATAATAAATACAAAAATCAACATAGATCTGCTAGATCGTCTGCTGTCCCTGCCTCGTCATCGTCTGGAGCTGGATCCTATATTAAAACAAATTAAAATGAGAAACATTAATAATAAATAAAAGAAATACAATATTTTCAAAAATAAAATTTAAAACATGTGATTATTTCTCAAACTTAATACAATAATATTTTTAGATCCATCATTTTCTTGGGTGTTTTTAGATCCGTCCTTTGAATGCCCACCCAATCCGGGGATCCAAATTGGATTCCGTCAGTTTCTACACGTCACTTTAACTCACCTGGTCGTGTCGGAGAAAACGGCACGTCGATCCGATCCCTATTTGGGATTTTGGACCCCCGGGTTGTGTGTTTTAACCTTTTATATATACTTGAGTGTTTTTAGATCCGTCCTTTGAATGCCCAACCCAATCCGGAGATCCAAATTGGATTCCGTCAGTTCCCACACGTCACTTTAACCCACCCGGTCGTGTCGGAGAAAACGGCACGTCGATCCGATCCCTATTTGGGATTTTGGACCCCCGGGTTGTGTTTTGATGCTTTATATATACTTGGGTGTTTTTAGATCCGTCAATTGAATGTCCGACCCAATCCGAGATCCAAATTGGATTCCGTCAGTTCCCACACGTCACTTTAACCCACCCGGTCATGTCGGAGAAAACGGCACGCCGATCCGATCCCTATTTGGGATTTTGGACCTCCGGGTTGCGTGTTTTGACCATTTATATATGCTTAGCCGTGTTTTTAGATCCGTCCTTTGAATGCCCAACCCAATCCGGGAATCCAAATTGGATTCCGTCAGTTTCTACACGTCACTTTAACCCACCCGGTCGTGTCGGAGAAAACGGCACGTCGATCCGATCCCTATTTGGGATTTTGGACCCCCGGGTTGTGTGTTTTGACGCTTTATATATACTTGGGTGTTTTTAGATCCGTCCTTTGAATGCCCAACCCAATCCGGAGATCCAAATTGGATTCCGTCAGTTCCCACACGTCACTTTAACCCACCCGGTCGTGTCGGAGAAAACGGCACGCCGATCCGATCCCTATTTGGGATTTTGGACCCCCGGGTTGCGTGTTTTGACCATTTATATATGTTTGGCCGTGTTTTTAGATCCGTCCTTTGAATGCCAAACCCAATCCGGGGATCCAAATTGGATTCCGTTAGTTTCTACACGTCACTTTAACCCACCCGGTCGTGTCGGAGAAAACGGCACGTCGATCCGATCCCTATTTGGGATTTTGGACCCCCGTGTTGTGTGTTTTGACGCTTTATATATACTTGGGTGTTTTTAGATCCGTCCTTTGAATGCCCAACCCAATCCGGAGATCCAAATTGGATTCCGTCAGTTCCCACACGTCACTTTAACCCACCTGGTCGTGTCGGAGAAAACGGCACGCCGATCCGATCCTATTTGGGATTTTGGACCCCCGGGTTGCGTGTTTTGACCATTATATATGCTTGGCCGTGTTTTTAGATCCGTCCTTTGAATGCCCAACCCAATCTGGGGATCCAAATTGGATTCCGTCAGTTTCTACACTTCACTTTAACCCACCCGTCGTGTCGGAGAAAACGGCACGTCGATCGGATCCCTATTTGGGATTTTGGACCCCCGGGTTGTGTGTTTTAACCTTTTATATATACTTGGGTGTTTTTAGATCCGTCCTTTGAATGCCCAACCCAATCCGGAGATCCAAATTGGATTCCGTCAGTTCCCACACGTCACTTTAACCCACTCGGTCGTGTCGGAGAAAACGGCACGCCGATCCGATCCCTATTTGGGATTTTGGACCCCCGGGTTGCCTGTTTTGACCATTTATATATGCTTGGCCGTGTTTTTAAATCCGTCCTTTGAATGCCCAACCCAATCCGGGGATCCAAATTGGATTCCGTCAGTTTCTACACGTCACTTTAACCCACCTAGTCGTGTCGGAGAAAACGGCATGTCGATCCGATCCCTATTTGGGATTTTGGACTACCGGGTTGTGTGTTTTAACCTTTTATATATACTTGGGTGTTTTTAGATCCGTCCTTTGAATGCCCAACCCAATCCGGAGATCCAAATTGGATTCCGTCAGTTCCCACTCGTCACTTTAACCCACCCGGTCGTGTCGGAGAAAACGGCACGCCGATCCGATCCCTATTTGGGATTTTGGACCCCCGGGTTGCGTGTTTTGACCATTTATATGCTTGGGTGTTTTTAGATCCGTAAATTGAACGTCCGACCCAATCGGAGATCCAAATTGGATTCCTTCAGTTCCTACATGTCACTTTAACCCACCTGGTCGTGTCGGAGAAAACGGCACGTCGATCCGATCCCTATTTGGGATTTTGGACCCCCGGGTTGCGTGTTTTAACCTTTTATATATACTTGGGTGTTTTTAGATCCGTACTTTGAATGCCCAACCCAATCCGGAGATCCAAATTGGATTCCGTCAGTTCCCACACGTCACTTTAACCTATCCGGTCGTGTCGGAGAAAATGGCACGTCGATCCGATCCCTATTTGGGATTTTGGACCCCCGGGTTGTGTGTTTTGACGCTTTATATATACTTGGGTGTTTTTAGATCCGTCAATTGAACGTCCGATCCAATCCGGAGATCCAAATTGGATTCCGTCAGTTCCCACACGTCACTTTAACCCACCCGGTCGTGTCGGAGAAAACGGCACGCCGATCCGATCCCTATTTGGGATTTTGACCCCCGGGTTGCCTGTTTTGACCATTTATATATGCTTGGCCGTGTTTTTAGATCCGTCCTTTGAATGCCCAACCCAATCCGGGAATCCAAATTGGATTCTGTCAGTTTCTACACGTCACTTTAACCCACCTGGTCGTGTTGGAGAAAACGGCACGTCGATCCGATCCCTATTTGGGATTTTGGACCCCCGGGTTGTGTTTTTAACCTTTTATATATACTTGGGTGTTTTTAGATCCGTCCTTTGAATGCCCAACCCAATCCGAGATCCAAATTGGATTCCGTCAGTTCCACACGTCACTTAACCCACCCGGTCGTGTCGGAGAAAACGACACGCCGATCCGATTCCTATTTCGGATTTTGGACCCCCGGGTTGCGTGTTTTGACCATTTATATATGCTTGACCGTGTTTTTAGATCCGTCCTTTGAATGCCCAACCCAATCCGGGGAGCGATTGAACTTCCGTCAGTTTCTACACGTCACTTTAACCCACCCGATCGTGTCGGAGAAAACGGCACGTCGATCCGATCCCTTTTGGGATTTTGGACCCCCGGGTTGTGTGTTTTAACCTTTTATATATACTTGGGTGTTTTTAGATACGTCATTTGAATGCTCAACCCAATCCGGAATCCAAATTGGATTCCGTCAGTTCCCACACGTCACTTTAACCCACCCGGTCGTGTCGGAGAAAACGGCACGCTGATCCGATCCCTATTTGGGATTTTGGACCCCCGGGTTGTGTGTTTTGACCCTTTAATATATACTTGGGTGTTTTTAGATCCGTCATTGAACGCCCGACCCAATCCGGAGATCCAAATTGGATTCCGTCAGTTCCCACACGTCACTTTAACCCACCGGTCGTGTCGGAGAAAACGACACACCGATCCGATTCCTATTTGGGATTTTGGACCCCCGGGTTGCGTGTTTTGACCATTTATATATGTTTGACCGTGTTTTTAGATCCGTCCTTTGAATGCCCAACCCAATCCGGGGAGCGATCAAACTTATGTCAGTTTCTACACGTCACTTTAACCCACCCGGTCGTGTCGGAGAAAACGGCACGTCGATCCGATCCCTATTTGGGATTTTGGACCCCCGGGTTGTGTGTTTTAACCTTTTATATATACTTGGGTATTTTTAGATACGTCATTTGAATGCTCAACCCAATCCGGAGATCCAAATTGGATTCGTCAGTTCCCACACGTCACTTTAACCCACTGGTCGTGTCGGAGAAAACGGCACGCCGATCCGATCCCTATTGGGATTTTAGACCCCCGGGTTGCGTGTTTTAACCATTTATATATGGTTGACCGTGTGTTTTTAGATCAGTCCTTTGAATGCCCAACCCAATCCGGGAATCCAAATTGGATTCCGTCAGTTTTACACGTTACTTTAACCCACCCGGTCGTGTTGGACGCCCGGCCCAATCCTAAGTATATGAAATTAATACTAATACTAACCTGAGCTGCTGGCTGTGTGGGGCGTACTCCCTGCATTATTGACATGAACTGCTGAACCATATCGCTGAACTGCATCTGTAGCTGTACCGCTGCGTCTCTATCTCTACTGCTGCGCCTGTAGCTCTACTCGCTGCGTCTGTAGCTCTTCCCGCTGCATCTGTAGCTCTGTACGTAGCTCCTCCCGAATGATGCCTCTAATGTCCTCTACACCACTGACGGGCGGCGCAGAAGATGAACTCGCGTGTGCGGAGGAGCGATCGAACTGGCATATGAGGACAACACTCGATGAGTATCCAGGCTGTCCCCAAAGCCGTACACTCGACCCTTCCTCGGCACTCCCGCTGCCTCGACCCAAGCGTCCGCATCCAAATCTGGCTGGGGAGTGCCCTCTGTGTAGCTCTCCGCCATCGTCCTGTCGTACGTCTCCTGTAAAATAATTTAAAATTAAATTATTGAAAACAAATTACTTTAATATCATAATTGAATTCATAATTTAAAGCTTGACTTACAGCAATCGTGCGGGCACTCTCGGTAACATAGTCATCCGTCCCCTTCCGCTTATGAGTCCGGTCAAATAACTCGCGGAAAGTAGGGGCACGCTTCAGGTCGTGATGCTTAGAATTCAACAAAATTAGTTAGTTTCACAATAATAATCCATATGTATATATGAATCGAACAATAAAATACTTACCAATTTTTGACTATGGGTCGCATAAGATAGGATCCACTAGTATGCACATTCTTCTCCGGTTGAGTGCTCTGTTGCGTATTGCCGCCTGTGACCGCTGCTGCCATGGTCCAGCAGCCCAACGCGCGCAAAGGGACTCCCAATAGTCCGTCCGCAGCCAAACAGGGCCGTAATCCATCCAAGCCATAGGATCCGGTTCCCTGTGGTCTTCATTGCCTTGTCCGTGCCTCCCACATCGACTTTCTTAAATTAGTCTGGGCCGTAATCTCCCAGACGGCTCGAGCCCGAGGGAGATCCTCGGGTCTCGTGAACGCGAACCTCCGCTGTAAAGAAATAAAATTAATCAACGTTCTGCAATAAACCTAAATTAATAATAATTGAATAAATGACTTCAACTCTTCTAAAAAATAAAAATACCGTAAACATGTCAAATAATAAATCCCGGACTGGCACCGGGAAGTCTCTCCATGCATCCACTGGTCCTGGAATATGTGCGTGGACCAACGTCGTATATAGCGGGAAGCAGGACTGGGATCTATCTTCCCCCTGCAATTCCACATTAATTTTCTACATGAAATGTATATCCTAAATAACAAATACAGTAACACTGAGATGATGAACTTTACCCTGAGATCCAGCATGGTTGTCGTCCTGGTAGCTGAGGCCACTCCTCAGCTGCTGCTCTCCACCTCTGTTGAAAACAATTTAGTACACTTTTATTGTATAAATTGCAAGAGACCAAACATACTAATCTATTGAAACATATGTTTACCTTGTGGTGATGAAGAAGACGAAGGTCGTGGACGGGGAGGCAGTCCCTGCAAAATTTCATACACATTAGAAGTTATGAATTCAAATAAACAACAATGTAGAAAATTACTGTCGCTGGGACGACGAGCGTGGACGGGGAGGCAGTCCCTGCAAAATTTCATACACATTAGAAATTATGAATTTCAAATAAATAACAATATAGAAATTTACTGTCGCTGGGACGACGGGCGTGGACGGGGAGGCAGTCCCTGCAAAATTTCATACACATTAGAAATTATGAATTTCAAATAAATAACAATATAGAAATTTACCTGTCGCTGGGACGACGGGCGTGGACGGGGAGGCAGTCCCTGCAAAATTTCATACACATTAGAAATTATGAATTTCAAATAAACAACAATGTAGAAAATTACCTGTCGCTGGGACGACGGCCGTGGACGGGGAGGCAGTCCCTGCAAAATTTCATACACATTAGAAATATGAATTTCAAATAAACAACAATATAGAAAATTACATGTCGCTGGGACGACGGGCGTGGACGGGGAGGCAGTCCCTGTAAAATTATATGTACGTTAGTTCTCGTGAAATCAATATAAACAATAATAACATATGGTTTTTTGTGTACATATGCATATACCTGTCGCGGACCTGGAGGCAGACGTGGACGGGGAGGCAGTCCCTCTGCCAACGGACTTGGCAACCCTCTGACTGCGTCCTCCACGTACCATATCTCTATTGATACAAATAAAGATATAGCAAGTCATCAGCACTCAATTTGAGTAGCAATTTATTATGAACATGTAATGAACAACAACACCGATTCTTACAAAATATGCAGTATATTATCTATATTCATCATCAGATGCTGAAGACATGTTTAATTCAGCATCATCTTCATCATCATCCTGGAATTCATCCTCATCATCTTGGGAGTCTTCCTCCACATCAGACTCCACCTCCCGCTCAGCGACATTTGGGTCAACTTCTTCTTGTTCGTTATCCTATGTAAGGAAATTGTTTCATTTATATCATGAACATTGTATGCATAGAAGCTGCCAACTCTCGTGCGTCACTCCGATCTGATTGGAAAAAGTTGTCATTAACACCTTCGAGCTCATCATCAGTCGGGAGAAGCTCATACTCAGGGAATAGTCTTGATTTCACTCTACATGCAGCCCACCAATCTCTTAATTTGAGGGATGTATAATTTGAATAATAAACTTGTTGGGCTTGTGCCGCCAGGATGAATGGCTCATATGTACTCAATTTGGACTTATGCTTCACATCGATTAATCCATATGTTGTGTCATGACGAATAGATGTCGGGTCAAACCAATGACACTTGAACAGAAATACATTGTTGTCTTGTCCCAAAAATTGCAGTTCAATGACTTCTTCAAGAATGCCATAATAGTCATTTTCATTTTCATTATAGGCACTTCCCTTCACACATACGTCGCTGTTCATCGTAGACTTTTCCGTCCATAATCTCTCGTGTGAAATCTGTATCCATTCACAATGTAGCCTGGATAGACACGTACAATCTTCGAGGGGCCAAAACTAATCTGTTGTACTCTTGAATCGGGAATGAAGCCTTGTTCAACCTATATGAGATAAATAAACAAACATTGAATAAATGACTTCAACTCAGTCTGCATAAAAACATAACACTTATGTTTCAAAATAATTAGACACATACTCGAGATCTTAACCAAGTAGGAAAAGACTTCTCCCGTTCCTTTTCAACCTGCACGTCAGTTAGACGTGGATTCCGTCGCAATATGACGAGTCAAACTCTCTGCAATGTAAATGTCACACAACCGTTAGGTTCTGCAGTAATGCACGCAAATGATGACGAATAAGCGTGGAGAGCTTACTGAATGTAAGGGTCTAGTTCTTCGCAATTCATGAACACGTAGATCTCCGCAGCTACCAACTCTCTGTCTTGGAGTGCGCGAGTAGATGAAGATCCGAATGCCGTCCGGCACACTTGAATACAGAGAGTCGGTCTGACACCTCGAATCTCCACCATCATCATTACGTGGAGGTTGAGTGCGTCGGGTTCTATTTCCGTGTCAAAGTACATCGAACAGAAGTTCGATATCTCCTCAATGAGGTACGCCTGAGTAATGGAGCCCTCAACTTGTGCTTTGTTACGGACTTTCATCTTAAGATCGTGCATGCACCTACGACAATAATTCAATGCATACATAAGTAATATAAAAGATCATCGTAATGGCAATAATTGAGATGTAGAAATATACCTCTCAAACGGATACATCCATCGAAATTGTACTGGTCCTCCGACCCTTGCCTCATATGGTAAATGGATGATCAGGTGCTCCATTGAATCAAAGAATGCTGGAGGAAATATTCTCTAATTTGCAGACTGTCTGAATTATATTTTGCTCTATATTTTGCAAGTCATGAATTTGAGTTCTGATGCAGATAAAATCCTGAAGAATTGACTCAGCTCAGTCATTGCTCCCCATATTTGTTTCGGCAACAACTCACGAAAAGTAAGAGGCATCAGTCTTTGCATGAAAATATGGCAGTCATGACTCTTCATTCCGTATATTTTCCCTCGTTGACATTTACACAACGCGCAATATTCGAGACATATCCATCCGGAACTCTCAATTGCTTTAACCATTGCAACACTTCCTTAATCTGTCTGGCCCCAAGCACATATGCAGCTTTAGGTTGCACCACTTTTCCTGAACATGCTGTAGCTCTAGTTCTGGACGTTTGCAAAGTACTTTCAAATCGACCCGTGCCTTGACGTTATCCTTCGTTTTACTTTGACGTCCATAACTGTGTTGAACACATTATCAAAAACATTCTTCTCTATATGCATGACGTCTAGGTTATGACGTATCAAAAGTGTTGACCAATAAGGCAATTCCCAAAAAAATGCTTTGCTTTACCCAATTGTGATCCTTCCCAAAGCCAGGGATTTGTCGGGTACTACCAGCCAGTTGTGTTACAGTCGGTAAGTTCTGGACCCGCCTCGCCATGTTTCCACCAGACACCCGTTCCATATCTACCTCCTCCATCACAGTTGTATTTTTAATAAAAGAATCCTTTGCTTCGGAAAGGATGGTCACTGGGTAGAAACCGCCGATGACAATCGAACAACAAGATTTTCCCCCAGATTTCAACACAAATGATTTAGAATCCTCCATGCAATAAGGACATGCCAACCTCCCATGTGTGCTCCAGCCAGATAACATGTCGTAGGCTGGAAAAGTCACTTATTGTCCACATTAATGCAGCCTTCAGATTGAAATTCTGTTTTCTAGATGCATCATAAGACTGCACACCATCTGACCATAACAATTTCATCTCATCAATCAACGGTCTGAGATATATGTCTATATTCTTTCCTGGACTTTTTGGACCCGGAATCAGCAATGAAAGGAACAGATTCTCACGCTTCATGCACATGCCTGGCGGAAGGTTATACGGTGTTAAGAATACTGGCCAACATGAGTAAGATGCCACCGAGCCTCCGAAAGGATTGAAACCATCTGTGCATAAACCAAGCCGTACGTTGCGTGGATCCCTTGAGAAGTAAGGATGAGTACGGCTAAAATGAGCCCAAGCTTCACCATCGGCAGGATGACTCATTTCACCTTCGTCGCGACGGACTCTTTCCGCATGCCATGTCATATGTCCAGCTGTCCTCGAGGACATGAACAATCGCTGCAATCTGTGTGATAGGAAAGTACCGCAATGACTTATACGGAACATCCTTCTGCTTTGACTTGTCCCCTCTCTTGGGCTTGAACCTATCATGCTTACAAATACAGCATGATGTCTTATCTGCATCCTCTTTGTAGTACAACATACAGTGATTCGGACATGCATCAATTTTCATAAAACCAAGCCCCAATCATTCACCATCTTCTTCGCACGGTAAAAGTCAGCAGGTAACCTCTCTGATTGAGGAAGCATGCTCTTGACCAGTAAGAGAAGCCGGTCAAAACAACTCTCGCTCATATGAAATTCAGATTTCAAATTCAATAGCTGCGACACTGCAGACAACCGTGTATGCTTCTCACAACCATCCCATAATGGCTCATCAGCATCTCGAAGTAACTGATAAAATCTCTGAGCTGTATCATTCGGCACTTCTTCATTTGTTTGATCTTCATGAATATTGAACTCCGGACCAGCCAGCAACGACAACCATGTCTACATACGTACTTGTGGAGGCAAAGTAATTAGCTAGTGCAGACGACTGAATATTCAACTCACCATGACACGACCATAACTCATAATGGCCAACAAATCCTCTCGTATACAGATGATGCTGCACATCCCATGTCGATATCCACTTTCTGTTCTTACAAGCCGAACACGGACATCAGATGTTACCATCGGATCAACTGCTACTGATGTATTACTCAATGCAAACTCAATAAAACTGTCAACTCCGTCTTTAAACTCCTTGGTCACAACTCCATTCACTATTCCACGGTACATCCATGACCGATTCTCCGACATTTTTCCTACATATTAAATGTCATGTCCCGAGTTAAAATCCAAACACCCTCACATCATTCAAGTACCATACATACGTTATATGGAGAGTCCCAGAGCTAATGGGTGAAATAAAGTGTTGACGTAAAAATAAATGAAGAGTAAACATACATGAATATCAAATAAATTTGAGCACTATATAAATACTTAATGGTATTGAACATTAAAAACAACACAAACCGTGATGTCTTCATATTAGGCCACCACCACTTGATCAGCTCTTTATTCACCAGCTTCTCAGTAGATTTCCTAGGGAGTGAACTAACCACTGATATCCTAAATATAGTTTGCCAAATACATCTCTTCGTACATAATGGGGAAGACATAACTTTGAGAATGTCAAATTCTTTGACACAATTATTTTTCACAAATTTACACCAGTCTTTTCCAATAAACATGTACATACTAGCACACCAACTGCGTCGTAAGATTACAGAATATCGCACTCCTTTTCCTCTTGAACAATAACAGATAATCCACTTTATTTTCTAAACTTTGTCTTTCTTCTTTCCGAATAATTTTATGATTTTCGTCATCTTCTCTTTCACCAAAAGTAAACCATCATGCAATCTTCGAATATCGAGCGGAAATATTTTACGTTCAAACAAACAAGTACTTTGATACGTTGGACATTTGTTCTTCTTTGAGTCTAATTTCCAATCGCGAACTCTCATCACTATTACAAAAAAAATTAATAACATTTTATTCATGAGTAATTTAAAATATGAAATTAAATCATATATGGTAAATATGAAAAATCTCTCAAATGGCTACAAATAAACATACGAATGTTGAATGATTAACTTGTAGTGTGAAATTTGTGAAAGTAAACAATATGTGTTAACAAAGAAAGTCATTGCATTGTTTATTTTCATGTCAAGCGTAAAAAAATAACAGCGAGCAAGATAAATAAAAAATAACTTAATTTACCAAATGCTTTGAATATAAGCAATTAGGAGAAGGAACTTGTAGGGGAAGGGGGCGCCAGGATGGGAAGGGGGTGCTGGGACGGGGAGGGGGAGGGGGGGCATTTGTACTCGACGAATTGTACTCTTATCCTTCTTCTGGCGTCTTGTATTTATTTTTGTTTAGTTTCTATTATTGGTAGAATAACATTTTCTGAAGAGTACTCTTATCCTTCTTCTGGCGTCTTGTATGTAATTTTTAATCCTCATTTTGATATTTTCTTTATATATATATATATATATATATATATATATATATATATAGATATATATATGAAGCGATTAATTCTATATATATATCCCTAAATTTTTATCTCATCGCCTACACCCCATAGTTAACTATATTTCCTTATATATATAATGTTATTTACTAGATCTATCCATGATAATTAAATGGATGTTGAAAACGGACTAACCTGCCCCACCCTTTAAAATCCCACCAAGCATAATGGATAGAGAAATGCTGGTTATTTGGGCCCCTGGGTAACCCAGCTGAGCTGGATCGGCCGTGCGGCCGATCCACGTCAGCCAACTCTACATTTGGCATGTAAAAAATGGGGACAAAGGTGATTTAAATATTTTGAAGATATCAAAAAAAAAATAGATGTAAGTGGGGAATAAGTCATCCCCTAATTCCCATCTCTTATCCCCGTTTTCTTATTTTTATTTTAAGATTTTTCAGAACCTTAAAAAAAGGGAGGGGGTCGACTTGTTTCTTATTTTTATTTAAGTACGACAATATGTTTAGTATTTTCTTGTGGAACAAAAACTTAACAATGATGGTTTACATTTTAAAATTTTTAATGAGATTATTAAAATACAATATGCATTACCAAAACTAACAAATCACTCCAAAAATGCAAAGAGATTATATGTCTATGGCTTTCATGTAGTCATTTCATACAAAATATCACAAAGAACTAAGTCTCACAGGCGGCCTTAAATATAATTCAACATGTGTAATTATAAGCAAAGTAATAAAATTCTTCTTTCATTATTACAAGCAATTTGCATCTTTCATATATGCAACAAAGTAATCTCCTTAAATTTAATTAGCATCATCAACATATAATATGTAGTAATTACAACAAGAGTCACAATCGGCCTATGACATACAGAACATGAGAATATGTTGCTTCATTTAAATCTTGTCCTCTGTTTGAACAACAATAGATCCATGTAATTGTAAAAATAATTAATACATGCAAACCATTAAGGAATGAAATCATAATTGATTAAATTAACATTGATTAATTACTTGTGACAACAATTCTCTTTTTACCAAAACCATGGTCTATGTGAGTTCCTGTACAATAAAAAAATTAATATAAAAAGATGGTAGATGGTAGCACATAGTACAATAAAAAAGTAATAAAGAAAAGTAGTTAGGGTTAACCCCAACTCGTTTTAAATTTTCTCTACATCTGATTAGACTTTATAACAAACAAATATAGTATTTTATATAGTTGACGACCATTCTAATAGAAAGTTAAATGGTGGTGAAAAAGTAACTAATTAAATTAAGCTTTTTAGATATTTATTTAAAATAGATTAGTACATGTTAATTATTTAATGTCACATGTTAATTCTTAATTATATTTATTTAGTTTACATGTATTAATTTATTAGGGTGCAGGGGGGAGGGGGGCCGGGTGGGAAGGGGGGAGGGGGGTGTGCAGGGGAGGGGGGCCGGGTGGGGGGGGGAGGGGGCCGGGTGGGGGGGGGAGGGGGCATCCCGGAGGTGGCCAGGTGGGTGGGAAGGGGAGGGGGTGTGTGTGAGGGGAGGGGGGCTGGGTGGGGGGGGAGGGGGCCGGGTGGGGGGGAAGGGGAGGGGGGTGTGTGCAGGGGAGGGGGGCCGGGTAGGGGGGGGGAGGGGGGTGTGTGCAGGGGAGGGGGGCAGGGTGGGGGGGGAGGGGGCCGGGTGGTGGGGGGGGGAGGGGGCCGGGTGGGGGGGGGGATCCTGCAGGGGGGAGGGGGGCAGGTGGGGGGGGAGGGGGGCGGGTGGGGGGGGGAAGGGGGGGGGGGGTGTGCAGGGGAGGAGGGCCGAGTGGGGGGGGGGGATCCCGGAGGGGCAGGTGGGTGGGAAGGGGAGGGGGTGTGTGCAGGGGAGGGGGGCCGGGTGGCGGGGGGGCATCTCGCAGGGGGGAGGGGGCCAGGTGGGAAGGGGAGGGGGCCGGGTGGCAAGAGGGAGGGGGGCCGGGAGGGGGGGGCCCGCAGGGGGAGGGGGCCAGGTGGGGGGGGGGCCGGCAGGGTGGGGGGGGCATCCCGCAGGGGGAGGGGGCCAGGTGGGAAGGGGAGTTGCGACGGGGTACCTGCGGCGGCGGGGGCGGCGGCGGGACCTCGAGGCGACGGCGGGCCGGCGTCTCGACGGCGGTGCGAGGGAGCGGCGGTGGCGGGAGCTTGGGCGACGACGGCAGTCTGCAGGCGGCGAGAGAGAGAGAGAGAGGAGAGAGAGAGAGAGCGGGAGTGGAAAAGAGGGGGAGGGGGAAGAAGGGGGGTTTCGCGGGATTTGGAATAGCGGTATTACCGACGGATATTCCGACGGTATTATTTCCGTCGGAATATCCGTCGGTATTATCTTAGTTCCGACTGATATTTCCGACGGATAATTTCCGTCGGAATTTCTGACCGATATGTTTTAGTCGGTAATTCCGACGAAATTACCGACGGACAATAATCCGTCGGAAATATCCGTCGGTAATCCCGCAAATTCTTGTGGTGAGCACACTAGTACTTCAGGCACTCTCTTGTACCACTTATGATCATTCCCTTCCTCATGAGTGTTACTTTCGTCGTCTGACTTACCTAAGAACATATCACAAATAACACAGGGTGAGTGATAACGCCCAATACGTCTTAAATCACATGCCTAGGCATGATTTAAGTGATTAACATATTTTAGAGCAGAGTATCTAATGACAGAGAAAATCAAGCAATGTCGAGAGAGTAATAGCACGAATAGCATGGTTCAATTAGCATGTGTTCAAATTGTAGCACAAAGAGCAAGATGGTCATAACACAAATAGCACAAAATAGCACACAATGAGTCGAGTATAGTATAGCACTTTGATTGTCATTAGATAGTCGAGATAGATAGCACTTGACTATAATGCTAAACACTCTGATCAATTAACTCCTGCGGGTACTAGCACTTTTCGGCACACCCCCTAGAATTAGACCGAGCCCCTTTATATTTCCAGGCATTGATTATGTTTAATATCTTTAGACAATCAGTCAAATGGCCATAGAGAGTACCAAGAGTAGATGAGAGTAATTGAATAATAGACGAAAGTATAGAAAGAACGTGAATATGGAATGGACGAGAACTATAGGTCAATGCACGTAAAATGACGTTAAAATAGGCGATAGTAACGGTTGCAACAGTACCATCGGGTACTGACAGTCTGTTAACTATCGCGGGTCTACCACTTGATCGTGATAATAACACCCGACCAAATCGTTGTTTCACTTATCAAATCGTTATAGTGATCAAATGGTGTTTCACTTATCGAATCGTTACAACGACCAAATCGTTGTGTAACTATCGAATCGTTGTTTAAGTAACTTATGAAATCGATGTGAGACCAAATCGTTGTTTTTCTTGATGAATCGTTACAATGATCAAATCATTATGTAACTTATTGAATCGTTGTTTAAGTAACTTATGAAATCGATGTGAGACCAAATCGTTGTTTTTCTTAACGAATCGTTACATCGATCAAATCTTGTGTAACTTATCGAATCGTTGTTTAAGTAACTTATGAAATTGATGTGAGACCAAATAGCTGTTTTTCTTAACGAACTGATGTTCTATCAAGGAAATCGAGTGTACTTAGAATGAATACATACTTTAAACTTTAAATAACAGTGTATGAGAATTACTTACAGATTTTGCTTGAATTATTTCTTGTGGATGAACTTTAGAAAACTTGTTAGAAAATCTTTGTTAAGGTTTTGTTAATCACCCAAAAAATATATATATAATAAATAAAATTATATGGGGATGGACTGATCATCAATCTCCCCCTTTTTGGTGATGACAAAACATAGCATGTAATGTGCTGAAATAAACTTAAGTAAATTTTCTAGAGAAATTTATGTATTTCAGAGTGTGGTATTTTATCTCCCTTTTTGTCATTAAGAAAAAAGAAAAATAAGAATTTAAGAAAAGAATAGAAGAAAGATAAATGGAGCCAATCAATCACTACATTGATCACTGAGGGGGGACAGAAATGACAAGAGGGAGGCATGGCGAGTAATGATGGGCCAAGCCTTGAGTTCCCGCTCTTCAAAATGAATTTGAAAAACACCCCAGACAATAGTGTAGGAAGGCCCCATAATAGGAACCATTTTCTGGATATGAAGTTGCCTTTGAGCTTCTAAGAAATTGGCATATTCATCCTTGCCAAGAGAAATCTTGTATGAACTGGAGGTGCCAAAACTTGCATGCTGTAAAAACTGGTCAATAGAAATTGGATAGAAGATCTGATGCTCCTTCAGTTCCTTTTTCAGACCAACAAAAACTTATACCTTTCAACCCAAATAGCAAATGGATCTTGAACAAGATTGATGGAGTTTAGATCCAGAAATTGTTCAGCTTAAAGAATGGGTTTCCCAGACTTAAACAATGAGCTGTTCAGATTTGCGAGCTGCTGAGCAGATTGGTGGTAGTGCTTCTCCCAATCAGATGGAGAGAGCCTCTCATATTCAGACAAGAGGGGAGCAAGCACTTCGGATTTAATATGTCCCCTATGGTATTCTCTGAAGAGGAATCTATGGAAAGCAAGAGGATGGCACTTCTGAACTGAAATTCTGCCCATGACTCTAGAAAATCTCTCAAAAATGATGGGACCTACTTCAGAATCCATGATCAAAGAATGAAGCTTAGGTAGGAACACCACATCTGGTATCTACAGGGTAGCAAAATCCACTTGGATGGAGGTGTTGATAGGATTTTCTGATCTGAATAGTTCTATGGCTCCTCGGAATTGCCCAAGCTGAATCTCTGGAAAATTGTTGAGATATCGATAATCATTGAGCATTTGAAAGTGTCTGAACAACTTTATCTCCTTCTGGATGAAAGGACCCCATGAATTCTTATGATGAATGACAAACCACTCACTCAGTGTGAGAGGGTGGTCTCTAGGGGGGAATTTGTCAGATCTAGCAATTATGAATTTCTTGAATAAGGACTGATGGCCCTGAGCCCACTGATCTTCAGTCTTAGATTCAGCCGTGGAAATTTTTTGGACTGATCAGGTTTAGATAGAGGAGAAAGAGGAAGAACAATTTGGAGGTAGTCTGTGTAACATCCCATGTTACCCTGACCAGTCGCCCTCCTTCAGGGATGGCGACATAGGGTATGTCGCCTTCTGAAGACGACATGAGGCATGTCACTTTCCAGTTGGGAAGGCGACGGGCCCTATGTCGCCTTCTGTTGTGCTGCCAGCCGCATGCACTTTGTCGTTTTACTGTCTGAAGAGAGGTGACAGGTGTCTACATCTGGCAGTAAGGAGGCGACAGGTCCCTTGTCGCCTTTTGGTTTCAGGCTTGCATGGCTGACACGTGGCGATGTCGCAGGCCGACTTGACCGTTGAGCAGGGGATAGCGACATGGCCTTTGTCGCCTTCAGGGTTAGTGAAGGCGACGGGGCCCATGTCGCCTTCTCAGTTTCAGAGGGTTAAGTGCCCAAGCCGTGAGCACAAGCCCCAGTTCGGCCTTCTCTCTGAGAAAACTCTTCTTCTCCGGCGAACTGGAGCTTGGGAGCTCCGTGGGAGGCTTGGTAGGAGCCTTCTTGGCTCTCTTGTAAGGTAAGGTGTTGTGGTTGTTTGTTCTTGTTCTTCCTTGTGTTCTCCCTCTCTCACTATTCTTCCTCTCTTTCTTGGCATGCATGGATGCTCTTCAAGGGAGAGGAGGTGCTCGGTTCGTGGGAGGAGGCTCGTGGATCATCGGAGCTCGGAGGTGGAGGGTTGCTAGCCTACGAGAAGGGCCCTTGAGGTTGGATCTTCATCTCGAGGTAGGGAACCCAAACCTTCCCCCTAGATCCACTTGCTAGGATCCTCACCTCTTCCAAGCCTAGAACTTGCATGCTAGGTTGTTTTCATGCTTTGGTTATGCATGTGTGATTGTGGTGGTTTGGGTGTTTCTCTTTCATGCAATGGGTTTGCCTTGAGGTTTGAGGGTTGTTCTTATGTTGAGTGAGATGCATGTGAGTGTAGGTTATTGTGCATGCTTGCTGGGGTTTCTAGAGGGTGGTTTGAGCTCTTTAGAACCATGTTTAATAGCCTACATGATCCCCTCCCCACGGTTGTGGTTGTGGTGGTTGAGGCCCTGAAGAAGGGAGCCTCGGTGTGTTGTGCACTGTGAAGGCGACACCTTTGGTGTCGCCATCAGGTGGCGACACATCGATGCGTCGCCTTCTTCCTGCTTTTCCCCGTTCCGGTTTCAGGGGCTGTTCTAGAGCACTGGCATGGTTGCGACATAGCCTATGTCGCAACCAGATCAGTAGGGTTGCGCCGGCCTAGGTGTCGCCTTCCTGAAGGCGACACCAGGCCTGTCGCCTTCTCAGCCAGAGAAGGGACTTGGCAACCTGCTCAGTGTTTTGCTTCCGCTGTGACTCGGTTTTCTCGACACTTGTGCTGTTTCCTAGTACAGTGCTACTGCTAGTCGTTCTCTCTTCGCCCGGTGCTAGGGACTTGAGGGCTTGTCCGCGAGACAGGTTGTTACCGTTACCTGGGACCCCCGGTTCCCGCACGTCTGTGTCAGAGGGTGTTGCTCCAGACGGCGGGGTTTGCTCGAGTCGTTGACTATGGTAGCAGTAGGGGAAAACGGTGGGACAGCGACGTGGTCGTTTGTGGAGCTCTCTTAGCTGAGACTGGGACACCGGTAGTGTGTGACTCGTACGGCGCAGTTCAGCTAGTCCGTTCTCACTGCCTCACTCTACGTGGTTCCGGTACCACCTAGAGGTGCCAGGAGTGGGACCGTAGTCCGGCCAGACTACGGCAGTTTGTGGTTACTTGTGGTTCCGCGTCTCACTCCGACGGGAGGTGTCAGACAAGGACCGTTGGTCGAGGGTAAGACGCGTGGCGCTCCTGACCAGCTGACTAGAGTAGTGTACTGTAGCTAGTGTGCTTGTCCAGGCAGTTCGCTGTCTGCGTTTACAGCTGGGTTCTTGTGGTGCCTTGGTTTACACAGGTTTTCGGTCCCGCCGAGTGGCTTAGACCGACGATTGTGTAGTTTCTTTCATGCTTCCGCACTTTACTCTGTTTAGTAGACTAGACTTTACTGCTTTATTTAATTATTGCACTAGTCTATATATGCTTGTGGAACCAGTGGGAGATTTGTAGTCCCTACTGGGCTTCTTCGTGAAGCTCACTTCTTGTTTTGTAGGTGAGACTTCACAACAGTTCCCTCCGCGGCATAGCGAGGAGACGGGCCCGTAGTAGCTGGCGTCTCTAGAGGCAGTGTTTCCCCAGCTCTGTACTTCACCCTCGGGGTATGCCCCGAAGGGACGTGTTATTCCTTTTCCGTTCTGCACTTGTACTTTTACTACTTTGGGACTTGTACTAGACTTGCACATTGTGTTAGACTTCTTCTTGCACTAGTTGGTACATCTTTAGTGCGTTTGTCTTTACTTACTTTCCGTCACATATCTCGTTAGACCGATCCGTTAGCCCTTCCGGGTCTCTGGACCCGTGGGCGGCGGTGCCGACGGTCGGATCCTTGGTGGGAGCCGGGGACCCGGGGCGCCGGGGCCGTTACAGTCTATGAGGTTGAGGTGAGGGAGGCCACAAACTGTGGCAAAAATGCATTTCTACAGGAATTCAGAATAGATAGTGTAGACACCCATTTCTGACCCATAAGTCGAGCCAAATTCCTTGTCATATCATTGATGCCCTACATTGGCTCATCATCGCCTAGCTGGCTTTCTCTGATCACGGTATCTTCCCATTAGTCCATCACCGTGGTGGGTTCCCCTGGTCAAATTAGTCAGTCATCATCATCTCGTAACTATCTAGGTCAAGAGTCCAATGCTTCAAGCTGCACGCCAATCCGATACCCATGCAAGGAGATCATATCCTTTAATTGAGCCATATGCTGAAAGTTCATGAAGGCGACAATGTCCCTGTCGCGTTCTCCTTCAGAAGGCGACACCCCGATGCGTCGCGTTCATAAATGACATTTTAATTCCCTCAAAAATCGCCAGAAAGTGCTTTCCTTCTATGGAAGGCGACGTATCGAGGCGTCGCGATCTGATAGCGATAAGGAGCCTATCGCGTTCTGGTTTCCATGCAACGTACCCTTTCCTAACATGACTTGGACCCTAGCTATTGATAAATAATCTGACTTTTGGTCTGCCTAGAGTCGTCCAAATCCTTCCAAAATTGGAGGAGACCTTCTTTAATGCTTCCTTTCCAAGTTCTTACCACCCTTGCACGATCATACTTACCAGGATTCAGACTCTTGCCCATTATTCCCCTCTCAGCCTGTTCAAGAATAACATGGTATATATCCCTCCATACAGCACGGTTTAGGGGAAAGCCAGTGTTTGCTTCTTCCTCTCCCAGAGAGCTGTGAATCCTCAGAAGAGCTCTCAGCCTCCAAACGACTAAGAAGTGCCCCCCAGGGCGTTCTTCCCTTATCTATGCTTTCTCTCTTCTGTTCTTCATCCTTTTTCTCTTCATACATGCATGCTTAGTCTAGTTTTCTTCGTAGATTTGCATTAGAATGTTGAACCTCTCTTATATTTTACCCTTATATTTTGGTGATAATAAAATTTATATTTAATATCATGATTTCCTAATAAATATAAATTTATTGTTCTATCACTATATGTGTGCACTAAAATGCTAAATCGATGTTCATTCAATATACATCGATTTCTATTCAAAGTGCCACATCTATTTCACTAACAACGGTTTGATAAGTTACACAACGATTTGATTTTGTAACGATTCATTAAGTGAAACATCAATTTGACCGCATAATGATTTCATAAGTGAGAAACAATGATTTGGTTCTCATAACGATTCAATAAGTGCCACAACGATTTGATAAGTTCCATAACGATTTGGTCTCACATCGATTTCACTCTCACATCGATTTCATAAGTGAGAACAATGATTTGGTTCTCATAACGATTTCATAAGTAAGAACAACAATTTGGTTCTCATAATGATTCGATAAGTGCTATAACGATTTGATAAGAGTCATAATGATTTGGTTGCCACATCGACTCAATAAGTTAAACATCGATTTGCCCATCGATTTGTCTATCTTATAATAACGATTTACTTTCACTTAAACATCATTTTTGTCCAAACATCGACTTCATGTAAACATCGATTTCCTTTATGTTCAGATGTTTCAAATATGTTTGGCGCCTAATGAAAAGTCAAAAATGCCTCTGACAAAAGATTTTCTTTTATCTCTCTAAATCTCTTCTCTCCTATCAGACAAAAAGGTGGTCACTTACCACTTATGGGAGAAATTAGGAAGCATAGAGGTATGTGAGCTTTTTAACATAAACACTGTTTTAGCTAAACACTTTCTTCTATGTTTACAAACCTCGTAGACCACCATGTGGCTGACAATCTAAAGAAGAAAAAGAATAGAAAGATCAGTAACGACTAGAAGAGCTCCAACGGATCTCTTCAACGGATCTATTCAAAAGCCTCTCATATAAAAGATGAAGCAAGGCTGAAGAAAAAGGCAGAGAGCTTTCCTGAAGATCTTTGAAGGAGTGTACAACCAGTGAGGAACCTCAACGCCACATACACTCAAAGGAAAAGAGAGAAAGAGCCTGAGCCAAAAAGAAGTGTTCAAGTAACTGAAGCACTCAAGCATTCAAGCTCCTTCTCCTCTCTTCACTCTCTCTGTGTGCATCTTGTAATCTGGGGGAGAGAGACTTTTAGCTGAGAGTTTTTCTTAGTTGGTTTTCATCTGTTCCAACTCTCAGCCGTGTTCTTTGTTTTCTAAGAAAGATCTTTGTCCAACTGTAGGACTGTATATAGTGTAGAACCTAGCTAGGGGTTTGTGTCTGGTAGAACCACACTGGGGTTTGTACCAGGAGGTTGGCTTCTTTACCTGTAAGAGAAGTGGGCTACCTTCTTGCCGGGAAAGAGAAGAAGACCAGCTAGGGTGCTGGGTGTTGTATTGTCCTTGAGAGGGACTATACCCTTGGTTAGTAAAATCCCAAGAGGTTGCTTGAGGACTGGACGTAGGACTTCCATGTGGGAAGGGCCGAATCAGGATAAATCCCTTGTGTCATTTGTGTGATTATTTATTTGCTTCCGCACTGCTACTCTTTATCACACTAAACTAACCAAACTTTCAAGTGATAATTTTCTGTTTAAGTTTCTATTTAAGATTTAAGGCAAACATATCCCCCCCCCTTTTAGGTTAGCTTGTTGTCGTGCCAAAAGGCCCAACAAGTGGTATCAAAGCGAGGTTCTCTGATCAATCATGAAGATCCAACGATCTTAGAGAAAATCCATGGCAGCTCAAGGATATGCTGAAGGTCAATCAGTCACAAGACCTCCATTCTTCGATGGAGATGATTACCAATATTGGAAGATGAGGATGGAATGCTTCATTCGAGGCACATACTTTGATCTGTGGCAGGTAATAGAGGTAGGTGATTTTGTTGTTACTCCTGTTGTTGGCACTACTGCCATTACTGTAGCTGATAAAAATAAATTATCATTAAATTTTAAAGCTAAGAACTATTTATGTTGTGCTTTATCCAAAAAGGAATTTAGTAGAATATTTGCATGTAAATCTGCTAAAGAAATGTGGGATAAACTGCAAATAACTTATGAAGGAATAGATAAAGTAAAACAAACTAGGATAGATATTCTTGTTTCACAATACGAACAATTTAAAATGCTTCCAAACGAAAACATTACTACTATGTATAATAGATTTTCAAGCATAGTAGTAGGTTTAAATTCTCTTGGTAAAACTCTTTCTAATGAAGAAACCATTAGAAAGATACTTAGGTCTTTAACTTTTTCATGGACACCTAAAGTAACTGCTATTGTAGAAGCCCATGACTTAACCAAACTTTCTATTGATAACTTAATAGGTTCTCTCATGGCACATGAAATTAATATGGAGCGAATATCTGAGAGCTCATAAAAAAAAAAGTACTAATGCTCTTAAAGTTGCAGCTGCTCCTTCCACTTCTTCTTCTTCTAGCTCAAAAATTGCAGGATCTAAAGATAGTGATGTTGATGAAGTACTGTCCAAACTTCAGAAGATTTTAAAGAAGAAGAAAAATGGGTCAAGAAGGATCCAAAGGAAAGAGAAAAAAGAGAAAGAACCAGTCTGCTATGAATGCAGAAAACCTGGACATCTGAGACCAGACTGTCCAAGACTCAAAAAGATTTGTCAAACTGAAAAGTCCAAGAAGCAGCACAAGAAGTTCAAAAGAAAAGTCATGACAGCTACTTGGGAAAATGAAGAGGCCATAAGCTCAGGCTCATCAAGCTCAAGTTCAGGAAAAGAGCAAGTAAATCTAGCCCTCATGGTAGGACTAGATGAGGTACATTCTGACCCATTTTTTGATTCATGCAATGATTCAGGGTCAGAGTCTGAAGACTTGGAAGAAGTCTTTAATGAACTTTATGATAAACACAAGCTTGTTGTAAAAGAATTAAAAAATATCAAGAACAACCTTACCTATTTGGAAAACACTAATTCTGATCTTAAATTAGAAATAGAACAATTGGAAAAACAATTCAAGGATGGTAAAGATAATAATTCTCTTTTGAATGAAAATTTAAAGAGCAAGAATAATGAAAAATTAGAGTTAGAAGAAAAGTTAAAAACTCTAACTAAAGAAAATCTTTATTTAAACGATTCAGTTAGAAAATTAACTCAAGGAAAAACATCTCTAGCTCTATGCTTAAGAGGATCAAAATATGGAAATAATAAACAAGGGCTTGGATACATTCCTCCAGTAAAAGGAAAACAAACGATAATTCTAGAAAAATATCATTTGCCAAAATTTGTAAAAGAAACCAAAATGCCTCAGAAAAAGGCCCCTGAAATGAACAACCGTATCAGAAGAAAAAGGTTTCTAAAAATTGTTTTCTAAACAAACATCACAAAGCCAATAAGAACTACAAAATAGATTACATTCATTGTTGTTCTCATTGCAATAAATTAGGACACACTGTGAACACCGGCACAACAAGACACCTAGTTTGGAATCCGAAAGGATACTTTTATGCATCTAACCATCAAGTACCCAAAAAGATTTGGGTACCTATTTCTGAATAAGTTGTTTGCAGGATAGCCTTGGAGCATCACGATCAAAGGATGCTCAAGGCACTGATGACTGCCAGCTCTTCATCCATCTCATATCTGAAGAGGGAGTAGTCATAAATTGTTTATTTTTATTACTACTTACATTGGTTTTGCAAGTCTCTCTGATCAATGTAGGCAATAATTCTGAAGACTTGATAAACAATATGTGAAAGGTCAAGACCAACAAGATCTGAGTTGCCTCACATTAAGGAGGAGTTTCATGCTCAGGGGGAGCCTACACTAAGGGGGAGTCATTCATTACTGTCAATCATGGTAAGATCATTCATTATTGTTGAACCCCTCAATGGTAAGAAATCTTCAAAGGAGCGATGCATGGTAAGATCATTCCTTTTTGGTTAGTGACAAAAAGGGGGAGAGTATGCATTATTTATGAATTTTCTGTAATTTTGTCATCACAAAAAAGGGGGAGATTGTTGAACCTATCTTATATTTACCCTTATATTTTGATGATAACAAAATTTATATTTAATATCATAATTTCCTAATAAATATAAATTTATTTTTCTAACGCTGTATGTGTGCACTAAAATGCTAAATCGATGTTCATTCAATATACATCGATTTCTATTCAAAGTGCTACATCGATTTCACTAACAACGGTTTGATAAGTTACACAATGATTTGATTGTGTAACGATTCGTTAAGTGAAACATCAATTTGATCGCATAACGATTTCATAAGTGAGAAACAACGATTTGGTTCTCATAACGATTCAATAAGTGCCACAACGATTTGATAAGTTCCATAACGATTTGGTCTCACATCGATTTCACTCTCACATCGATTTCATAAGTGAGAACAACGATTTGGTTCTCATAACGATTTCATAAGTAAGAACAACGATTTGGTTCTCATAACGATTCGAGAAGTGCCATAACGATTTGATAAGATTCATAATGATTTGGTTGCCACATCGACTCAATAAGTTAAAGATCGATTTGCCCATCGATTTCTCTATCTTATAATAACGATTTACTTTCACTTAAACATCATTTTTGTCCAAACATCGACTTTATGTAAACATCGATTTCCTTTATATTTAGATGTTTCAAATATGTTTGGGGCCTAATGAAAAGTCAAAAATGTCTCTGACAGAAGATTTTCTTTTATCTCTGTGGATCTCTTCTCTCCTGTCAGACAAAAAGGTGGTCACTTACCACTTCTAGGAAAAATCAGGAAGCATAGAGGTATGTGAGCTTTTTGACATAAACATTGTTTTAGCTAAACACTTTATTCTATGCTTACAGACCTCGTAGACCACCAAGTGGCTGACAATCTAAAGAAGAAAAAGAATAGAAAGATCAGCAACGACTAGAAGAGCTCCAATGGATCTCTTCAACGGATCTATTCAAAAGCCTCTCATATAAAAGATGAAGCAAGGCTGAAGAAAAAGGCAGAAAGCTTTCCTGAAGATCTTTAAGGAGTGTACAACCAGTGGGGAACCTCAATGCCACATACACTCAAAGGAAAAGAGAGAAAGAGCCTGAGCCAAAAAGAAGTGTTCAAGCAACTGAAGCACTCAAGCATTCAAGCTCCTTCTCCTCTCTTCACTCTCTCTGTGTGCATCTTGTAATCTGGGGGAGAGAGTCTTTTAGCTGAGAGTTTTTTTTAGTTGGTTTTCATCTATTCCAACTCTCAGCCGTGTTCTTTCTTTTCTAAGAAAGATCTTTGTCCAGTTGTAGGACTATATACAGTGTAGAACCTAGCTAGGGGTTTGTGTCTAGCAGAATCGCACTAGGGTTTATACCAGGAGGTTGACTTCTTTACCTGTAAGAGAAGTGGGCTGCCTTCTTGCCCGGGAAAGAGAAGATGACCAGCTGGGGTGCTGGGTGTTGTATTGTCCTTGAGGGGGACTGTACCCTTGGTTAGTAAAATCCCAAGAGGTTGCTTAGGGATTGGACATAGGACTTCCATGTGGGAAGGGCCGAACCAGGATAAATCCCTTGTGTCATTTGTGTGATTGTTTATTTGCTTCCGCACTGCTACTCTTTATCACACTAAACTAAGCAAACTTTCAAGTGATAATTTTCTGTTTAAGTTTCTATTTCAGATTTCAGGCAAACCTATTCCCCCCCCCCTTTTAGGTTAGCTTGTTGCCGTACCAAAAGGGCCAACATAGAACACTCCACACACCTAATTTAATCACCCAAAGGGGTTAAAACCCCACCCCTTGTGAGTTCCCTCCAATTACATCATGTTCTTTCATGTTTTTGGGATATATGCTACAAAAACAAGTTGTCTAATGGGTTTTCTATTGTTTTGATGTTCTTGGCAGGTGTTAGAAGATAATAGCAGCACGAGGCTCTTGCCCCTTGGCCGGCTGAGGAGTAGGAAGAAAAAGAACCCACAGTCTTTATCCTCTGAAGCAGAAGGCGACGACAATCTTGTCGCGATCAAGAAGGTGATAGGCAACACGACGCGTTCAAGTATAAGGAAGGCGACACTTACATCATCGCGTTCACAGGATCAGGTTCTCCTTTTGCCTTCTTTTCCCTTTTCCAAGGTAGTTAGCACTTAATCATTCATGATATCCTTTTGCAACTACTTTGGGGGCGATCACAGTCAATTCCCTTACTTTTAATCATCATTTTATTGCGAGCAAATCCTGTGATTACACCTTTTGACGATCACGGTGGGACTTCTAGTGCCCATCATGCTTGTTACTGTCTTTCCCTGCTTCTCTAGTCGTCCATGTGTGTGGTTCTTCCATAAATTTCACGTTTTTCCGTTTACTTTTACTGCTGTTTTGAGTTTTACTGCTCTGGGTGGGAAGGCGACGTTGAGGGCGTCAGGATTCAGGCGGCGACAAGGTTCGCGTCGCGATCAGGTCAGTATATCAGCATCCATTCTTTTCATGCTATTTCGGTGTTCTGTTGTACTGGTCTGGAAGGCGGCGTTGAAAGTGTCGCGATAAAGAAGTCGATCAGACGAACGTCGCGATCAAGTAAGTGTTGTTTGCCCGTCCATCTTTTTAATGCTATTTTGAGTCCTGTGTGCTAGGTTGGAAGGCGACGTTGCAAGCGTCGCTATAAGGACGGCGACAGGGAGGTTGTCGCGATCAGGTCAGTGCCTTTGATTCCATCTATTCCTGTTCTTTTGGGCTTATTCCAAGTATTCCATCCATGATTTGAGTTGTTTGATGCCTGTTACATGCCTGTGAGAGTTTGTCAGTCCTCCATGCTATAGGGTTGTTTGGATTTTTATGCTTAATCGGGTCTTACCTGTCCTCTGTCCACTGCGAAGTGGAACGTGACGCGCTTCCTGTCGCGATCCTGGTCGCGACTGTTTCGCCATCGCCTTCTGCTTCTGAGAGCAGGTCGGCCTAGTTTTTGTTATGTTAGTCTCAAGTTAGATTTTTGCATGCACTCCGGTGCACATAGGGTGAGCATACATCTTTCCATATTGTAGTTTAGGTTGTCCTCCTCAGCGACGCCCGCTCTCTCGGCCACATACTCCTTGTGTCCGACTAGAGCACTCGCTCGAGGGCCTCTGTAGGTCCTCGCTGACTGTGGATTCCCACATGGTCGCCAGGCTGGTTGTACCTATTGCCACCTAGATTTAGGGTTCATGCATTGGTGAGTCTGCGAGAAATCCTAGTCAAACCCGAAGTTGGTAGTCTTCTCCCTTTAGGAAACCCTTCCTTTGAGGGAACTTGCTAAAAGATCAATCCATTAAAAGGCAAACATGAACCAAGTAAAAGAAACCATCATCATTGCCAACTGCTTGCTTTGGGTGAGACATTTTTCTCTTTCTTTTGTTTGCATAGGAGTGATTGTTTAGGAAATCAGGTGTCTGTTTAGGTTAGGGTGTCTCTTAGGTCTGGACAGGCTTTCCTTATTTTGGCACTCCCACTTTCCAAATATGGAATCTTACTTGAACCCAGTCTATGGTGATGAGAATCAAGATGCGGCATTCTACACCACCCAAGACTATGAGGAATCTCTTCCTCATGATCTCCTCGAGGAGTCGACCTGGCCCTGGGTCGCTACAATTCATGCTAGTGATAGCCATCGTCTCGACAACGGCGGCCCGTCACTAAACATCCATCCTCCTCAGGCAGACGTTCAAGCTGCTCAACTCATGCACCTAATTCCTCAGCTTGATCAGTCCCAAATCTAAAATCTCATGACGGCCCTCAAAGGAAAGGCCACCTCATCACCCTCACCTAGAGCGGGCGCCTCTCACCCCATGGCATCTACCTCCGGCCCCCGCATCATCACGGGACTAGCCGACAACACCCCTATCCGGCCACAGGCCATTCGATTCACTCTTTTCGAGTCTGAGCATTATCATCCACGTGAGTCGAGGCCCCGGTCTCCCCCTAACCTCCCTTGTCATCCATCCACCACAGCTGGAGCCACGCGCCAGGCCAGCATCCCGTGCCTCCTCCTTGTATGCTCAACCATCTGCCGCTCCCGACATGTTGTCTGAGTGGGCGTCTATCATGAAAGAACTGCAAGAGCTGCGAAGGCAGGTCGACCCTAGGTAGCATCATGATGTCCACATGCCTAACTTCAATGGTTTATGGGTCCCATCTCCATCCGAACTTCCAAAGTACCGTAAGTACAATGGCTCTGGAAACCAATATATCCATATCAAGGATTTAATCTATGAGTCCGCACCCTATCAGCATGACTGCCGCTTGATGGCGTATCTATTCCGCCGGTCACTGGACGGGTCTGCATTAGATTGGTTCAATTCCTTGCTACCCGAGGATGCAGAGGGCTTCACCATAGTAAAAGAAAAATTTCTTGAACAATTCCAAGACAAAGTTGGGCCAGAGTATTCTCTTATGGACCTCATGGCAGAAAAGATGAAGTCGAATAAAGATTTTGCTACATATGCCGACAGGTGGAGGCAAATGGCCACACGAGTCGCTGGGTACCTTCTGGAGGGAGAAAAGGTCAAAATCATCATTGCCAATGCAACCCCTGCTTATAAGAACATCCTAGCAATGAATGATACCACCACCATGCACCAGCTCTACGGTCGGACCCGGTTCATCCAAACCCAACTCAATGACTCCCCCATACATTCCCTGTTCGAACCCCAAAAGTCTCGCTTCCAAAGAAAACCTCAGGGGGCAGTCACCGAGGGTGTCCAAGTAAATGAGCAAGTGAGTGCATTCAACCCTACCGGTCAGAACAACAACCGTCAACCTTGCACTGCCTAGGGTCAAAACCGCACCAATCCTCCACAAGGCCAGCAGCCCCAATACAACCAAGTACCACCTCCCGATGGCACCCAACAAAGGCGTCCCCTAGGTCCGAGGAGAACTCAGTACCAACCACTCCCTGAGACACTCTCCGATATCTTCCTGGCCTTGGTCTCCACAGATGCTATCAAACTCCCTCCAGCAAGGCCATTGAATCCGAGTGTAGACCAGACAAGGTACTACATGTTCCATCGGCAGCCGGGTCATACTATTGAGCAGTGCTTCACATTCAAAGACCTGGTATATGATCTGCATGAACAGAACAGACTGGACTAGACAGCTCTCCGACAAGTGATCGGAGACATCAAAGAAAGGCAGAGGCAGCAGCAACAACAAAGGCAGCAGCGCCAACCACCTCAACAACAACAACAACAGCAACAGGTGTTGCAGGACCTAGGGATTGTCCACAACCCCTTACCAAACCATCTGCCAGCTCCCAATCCACCACAACAACTAGCCCAAGTGAATCCTATCGTCCACCAACCCCCTCCTCAAGCAAACTGGACTTATGATGATGAACCCGATGTTCAGCAGATGATGGACATTAACCACCAATATCCTCAACAATCCCAAGCAATACAACCACCCAACACGGCTCCCCAGTCAATCCCTCCTTTAGTTTCTCAAGCCAACGCCATCATACTGCCCATCGGCTCAACACCTCCGCCAGTCGCTATGCCCTCCATTATTCTACCACCTACCACATCCCTCGCTCCGCCTGTCTCCATGCCACCATCACCCATCATAACCACTCCCACACCTATCATTTTACCTCCACCTGGGCTGAATCAACCCTCCGCCACCACGTTATCCTCCACCAGGCAAACCACCACCCAACCAACTACCCTGCGGAGCGGACGAGTCTTTCGTCGCCCGTATCCACCCATCTCCACAACCTTCACCAGCCAAAACAATCCCCAACAGGTCCTGCAACCACCCCAGCAGCAACCACAGTAGTAGCCACAAGATGAGGGGGTGATTGAGCCTTTACACGGTACGCACTATGATATCCTCAAGCATCTTGATCATGTGCCGGCCAAGATCTCCATACTGGAGTTGATAAAGAGATCCAAAGAGCACCAAGAAGCATTGAGAAATTTCTTGCAAAGGGTAGTGGTGAATGAGGACATGCTCACCGACAAACTGCCAAGTGCACTGGCCATAGTGACTCGTGGGCCGGCAATCACCTTTGCTAAAAATGAACTAGCACCCCCAGAGGCTAGGAGGCTCCCGCTCTGTGTCACCTTGGTAATCAATCATGTAGCAGTGGGGGCAGCACTAGTTGACACGAGGGCATCCATAAATGTTTGCCCACTGAGTACCTTGAGCCTGCGATGTGTCAAAAGGGCTGCTGAAACCAACACCAACCACCATAGCCGCGTATGACAACTCCAGAAGATCCTGTCACGGCATGGTGACTGTACAAGCCGAACTGGGGCCGCTTGCTGTCACTTTCGACTTCTATGTACTTGACATCGACCCCATGTTCAAGGCCATTCTAGGGCATCCATGGCTAGAGGCACTGGGAGCTGTACCATCCACTGCACATCAGTGTTTGAAATTCCCTTTCCAAGGACGGATCATCAAGGTCAAAAGCATAGCCACTGCTCATACAGTCGATGCCATCAATGATACCTTTCTTCCAGACATGTGGCCCGCCAAAAAGCCCGTCGTCTCAGTGCTGGACGTTAACTATCCTTGGCCTTACTCATTCCAGTAAAAACAAGAGGCCAGTCTGGCACAAGTCAATGTAGTCAAGAGGAAGGAGCCACTAAACACTAAGGGGTGGCAAATCATGATGAAGTTGGGCTACGAGGAAGGCAAGGGCCTAGGGGCAGCACTGCAAGGCATCGTCAAGCCCATCCCAGACATTGTAATGAAAAGCCGATGGGGACTGTGTTATAGAGAGAAATCCAAGTCATGGTCTTCCAGCACCTCCACTCTCAAGGCCAACCGTGAACCACTCACATGGACACTCTGGTGTCACTTCATTAGAGGCCCATCCCAACCTGGGTATAACACGGTGGTGGTCGAGGCAGAGCTGTCACAACACGACATATATGGCAGAAATTTCTCTCGGCATATGGCCCCCATGCTCACATACAGGGCACTGGAAGTACTATGCCCAGGAAAGAGAAGGAAGACAGCCGACCCAGAGGCTAAATGGTACCATTGGTTTGATATAGAAGACATCACTGTAGCCTTCAGCCGTCTGTTCTGGGAAGAAGAAAGAACATGGCCGCCGGCTGCTGTCAGACTGCTAGATCCGCCCACATCTATCACATCCAAGAGGCAGCTGATGAATGAGACTACAGACGTGGGAGAGCAAGACATCCCCTACGAAGAGGGAAGGATAGTAGATGAACTATGGAGGGGCACGTGCCTGGCCATCCACTCATCACTCTTGAAGTCCCTCCTTCCCAACCTTGTCCCTTCATCCCCTCCCTTACTCATTCGACTGTCTCCCCAACTCCTGACAGCTGCCCACGACCTCTTCACTCCTAACCTCCCACCTACAGTCCTCTCGGCGCTGCAAGCCGACCCGAGCAACCACGAGATTACTCTCTCGTGCTGCATGCTCTCCACTGATCCCGATCTCTAAAAAAAAAATGCCAATCTTCAAATGCACATGGAGGTCGAGGAGCCGACATACCTCCTTTACCCTCATGATCAGGGGAACCCCTCAGCTGGGGCTTCCCCTCTCGCTCCTTCATTAGGAGCCATCCTCTTTGAGGACACCATGTCCTCCCCTAGTCCTATAGAGTCGTCTATCCAGTTAGGATCGTCTAGGTTAGAAGAGCCTAGTCTTAGTCTAGGAGAGCCTAGGGTAGGGAGTCAGGTCAACCCAGCGCCCGCCAAGTCCAAACGTCACCCTAGAAAGCAACGGGGCAAGGCTATTCCCCGAAGATACCTTCAAGAGTTAGCTCGATGATGCCAGGTGCTATTGCTAATAGAGGAGTTCATAATAGACGTGTTGGTGTTAGAAGAAAAAATTGAGCAGGATGGGGTGTTCATAGACGACGGGTTTGGCGTCTATGAAATCATGAATGATGAGGATGCAATCAATGAAGAGGATAGCGAAGTAGATGACACTGCCGAGATGTACGTGAGTGGCTTAAGAAGATTCGATGAACCCACAACGACAGTGGATGAACCTACTAAGGAAGTCAATCTTGTAACAGAGGAAGATCCCAGGATAGTGATTATTTCAGCGAACCTCCCTCCTGATGAAGAAGAGGAACTGGTGCAAATTCTGAGGGAGAACAAGGATACCTTTGCCTGGTCGTATGAGGACATGCCCGGCCTAGACCCCTCATTAGTAGAGCACCGACTTGTATTGAAAGAAGGGGCAAAGGCCATAAAGCAGAAACTCAGAAGGCTCCACCCACTCATGGCCCTGAAGATGAAGGACGAGGTAGATAAACTTCATAAGGCTAGATTTATCAGGGTAGTCCTTTATCCAAATTGGGTGGCAAATATAGTCCCAGTCATGAAGAAGGACGGAAAGGTCAGAATTTGCATTGACTTCCGGGACTTAAATAAGGCATGTCCAAAGGATGACTTCCCGCTTCCTCACGTTGATGTGCTAATTGATAACACTGCTGGGTATGAGACCCTCTCATTCATGGATGGATACTCAGGCTATAACCAAATCAGTCTAGCTCCTGAGGATCAAGAGAAAACATCCTTCACCACGCCCTGGGGCACATACTGCTATGTAGTCATGCCATTTTGGCTAAAGAATGCTGGGGCTACCTATCAAAGGGCGATGATGGCCATATTCCATGATATGATGCATGTCTACGTAGAAGTTACTAGTTATAGGTGCCCTACAAGCCAATTCACGTGAGTGACGGCACTTGTAATTATGTACAATATCTTTTGGTAATATTATAATGGTATTTTCTCACTGTATATTCCATGCGTTTGTATACTGTGATGTCCATGGGTCTGTGCAATGGGAATTGGATCATGATGAGATCATGATAATGAGGCCCATTCTCTTTAAACACAGATCCTAAATATTCCTAGTCGTAGGTTACTCAAGAAGGACATTGAGATGACCGGAAAGACTGGTGTGCCATATACCTGTCCATATGATGGAAGCAGCTGTTCTCATAGCTGCTTGTGTGGAGACACTAGGGATATAGTGCATGTGCTTATTAGAGAATGAGTTCACTGAATGATCCGTTCTCGGAATGCTATATGGTTAATGATACCTGATTGTCAGCTAGCAATTTCGTAGTGTCAGTTGTGTAACTGGTCCTTAGACTTGAGACACTAAAGATATCTTGTTTGAGTACTCCATTCTTTGATACTGGATTTATAGGTCTGGATGTTCCAGGTCTAGTATAGCCAGTCATTGGGAATGGTAGCCAACCTTACGAAGGCAATTATGTGTCAATAAAGGATCATCCACTCTCGGTATCATGAGAGGAATATCCCATATTGTCTTACTCAGACAAATCCCTGGCCAGGGTCAATTGGATTTAGTGAGAAGGAGTTCTCCAGGAGAATCCGATAAGAGTTTGACTTTAACAGATTCCGTATAGGCCTGACAACACCATGCCTAATATACGGTCTCTGGGATAATAGACGGATGAGGGACTAAAGATACACGGTAACTGTGGGTAGACAGGTCCAATGGATTTGATCACTCGTATCGTCTAGGGATTATGGCATAGTGGCCTAGTATGTTCATAATCGATGAGTTGAGTGAATTATTATGGAGATAATAATTCACTAAGTCAGAAGGAGTTCTGACGAGTACAACTCACGGCCAGTTCGATATTGGGCCTAGAGGGTCACACACATAAGGTGGATAACGTGATGAATAGAGGATTGGATAAAAGTTATCTAATAAGCCTTATTTAACCCATTATGGACCTATTGGGTAAGACCCAATAAACCTTGACAAGGATCCATTAAGGGAGCATACCAGGATCATGCCACCTCACCCCCTTCTAGAAAGAGGACACCTCATCATTACCCATGATGACATGATGAGGTGTCCCTGCGAGGTGTCCCTTGTCATGATTACATGATGAGGTGTCCCTGCGAGGTGTCCCACTTGTCATCATGACATGATGAGGTGTCCCTGTGAGGTGTCCCTTTTGTCATCATGACATGATGAGGTGTCCCTGTGAGGTGTCCCTCTTGTCATCATGATATGATGAGGTGTCCCTCTTGTCATCATGACATGGCGAGGTGTCCTGCAAGGTGTCTCTTGTCATGATTACATGGTGAGGTGTCCCTGTGAGGTGTCCCTCTTGTCCTCATGACATGATGAGGTGTCCCTCTTGTCATCATGACATGGCGAGGTGTCCCTGTGAGGTGTCTCTTGTCATCATGACTTGATGAGGTGTCCCTTTTTGGCTCTCTATAAATAGAAGGGGTTCTCTTTGAAATTCATAGGCTAGAGCTTGAGAAGAGAAACCACCCACTTCATCCCCCCTTCCCGTCTCTCCCTCTTGTGCTCTCCCTAGGCAAGTGGAGGACTTGGAGGGCTGAGCCCTCTTGTTGTTGCTGCTACTTGCTGCTATTGGCCGCTGTGTGGCATTGCACGACTAGGAGGAGTGGCACCACCGGTGTAGGAGGGGTCATCGTCATCGCCGATCATCCACTGTGTGGATACCGCTAGAGGGAGTCTCGTGAGAGCTCCTTCAAACAAGGACTAGTTCTGTGCTTCAGGGGATATACGATCTCCCCTAGGTGAGATTGTCTCACGCCTTATTTGTATGTATGTTTACATGCACCGTACATCATAGCCCGATCAAGTACATAAATGGAAATCGATTTTTGTTTTACTTCCGCTGCGCATGTGATGCCCCAAGTCGATTTCCAACAGTGGTATCAGAGCCAAGGTTAGGCTATGATGTTCGGGTTTTGATATTTTGATCAATTCAGATCGATTAAGAGTTAATCCATGTATTAGATTAAGAGTTAATCTAATAGTAATATTAGTTAAAGTGTTTAATTAATTTCTAGTAGCTTATATATATGCATGTGATGTGTATATTGTGGGCGGATGATCATGGACCTAATTGTGGATGGTGATTCATTGGGGTCTGCGAGCCCCCTTCTCTTCTCATTAAAATCGTTGTGTATTTCTACCTCTCCCAATGGTGTAATTCCCCTTGATATGATCAAGGTTTCTTAATTTATTAAATGTACATTTTTGGGCTTGCGTGCCTATAGTTATTTGTAATTATTGTAATTATTTGAAATCACTCTCGGAGGGGCGGCAGAAGCGTAGAATTACCAACGAAGCTAATGACGATGAGGAGGATGAACACCGTGCATGGGATGCGTTGGGTACACACATAGGGTTTTGTGATCAAGTCTTTTGGCTCAGGCTTGATCATGCTTGAATTTGGTCCATGATCTTCCGGTATGGTTATTTATATATATGATTTATATTCTTTTCCACACCTACTAGGTACATATTTACATGCGATGTAAGTATATGCTAAATATATGTGTGGGACGTGTATTATTTAGCTACGAGACCACTCAAATAAAATAAAAACCCCTCTGCTTTTAATATATTAAGTCGGCAAGCGTGTATCAATAAGATTGACTCACGTGGCCTTCCATCATTATAGGGCAGACGTCTTTTTCTTGATATAGAATGGGTTGGCGGAGTCACTCCGGGCTCACCTATATTGGGATTTGATATCTACCCTACGACATGGAGATGTTACCGGTGACTTGAGGACATGGTATGCTTGGCCGAGTCCCTCGGGAGCATATCACTGAATCAAACTCATCTTGTAATGATAGTGTTGACTTAACCAAACATCATGGTTGGCGGAGTCCCTCTGGGCCATGGTGATTTGGAGGCCAAATTATGACAGGAATCACAAGAGTTGTGATTGACAAGAGTTGCCTACCATTTGGGCTTGGTATGATTGGTCGAGTCCCTCGAGGTCATGTCAAGATGCCAAATTGGATCTCGATCCCCACTAGGAGTTTGCCGGAAACTTCCAATTCACATGCTAGAGGGTGTCATGTGTCTTGCGAGAAAATAGTGGGATAAAATTGAGATAAAAATCCATGTCTTAATTTTCTACAAATCCAAAAGTCTGCATGTTATTTATTTCTGCTACATCTTTATTTTTCAGAAAAATGTCGCTTGCAAACCCACTCCGTAGCATATTAGATGCCAATCGTCTCACTGGTCCTAACTACGCTGATTGGCTTCGGAACCTGAGAATGGTTCTTACGGCAGAGAAAATTGCGTATGTCCTCGATGAGATCGTGGCCGAGCCAGTGGAAGGGACTAGTGAGGAAGTTATTTCTCACTATAAGAAGTATAAGGAGGACTCAGTTCTTGCTCAATGTTATATGTTAGCTTCTATGACTCCCGAGCTGCAAAGACAGCATGAAAAGATGGAAGCTCAATCCATCATGCTGCATCTTCGCACTTTGTTTGAGGAGCAAGGACGGACTCAAAGATATGAGATATCAAAGAGCCTGTTCAGGATGAGGATGACAGAAGGGGCATCAGTTCAGAACCATGTCCTGAAGATGATTGAGTGGATCGAGAAGCTCACAGGTCTAGGACTTCTCCTCGAGGATGACCTGTGCATGGATCTAATACTTCAATCCCTTCCAGATTCCTTTTCACAGTTCATTATGAATTTCAATATGAACAAAATAGTGGCAACCCTACCTGAGCTCCTTAATATGTTGAGGGAAGCTGAGGGTTCCATTAAGAAGGAGAAGCCAGTTCTCCATGTTGATGAAATCAACAAGAAGAGGAAGGGACGGAAGACCCTTAAGAAGGGCAAAAGCAAAGGCAATAAAGCGGGCAAGGCAAAGGTTGCCAAGAAAGACCCGGCCAAGGATAAAGGAAAGTGCTTCCACTATGGCAAGGATGGGCATTGGAAGAGGAACTGCAAGGAATACCTTGCAGAAAAGGCAAAGCAGAAGCTTGGAGAAGCTTCAGGTATATTCATGATTGATCTCCATTTGTCAGAAAATTATGATAATGCATGGGTATTAGATACCGCATGTGCATCTCATATTTGCAATTCGTTGCAGGTTCTGACAAAGTGTAGGAGACTGGCAAAGGGTGAGGTTGACTTAAGAATGGGGAATGGTGCAAAAGTTGCTGCTGTTGCTATCGGCGAAGTCAACCTATTACTACTTCGTGGAGCCACACTTGTGTTGGATAAATGTTACTTTGTTCCTTCTATCATCAAAAACATCATTTCCATTTCATGTTTGACTAAAAATAGATATAAGTTTGTTTTTGAGAACAATGGTTGTTCACTGATTTTGGATGATGAGATCATTAGTAAAGGAACATTGTTCAATGGTTTGTTTACATTAGATGTTCTTCACATATCATGAATGTTAGTACGTCTAAAAGAAAGAGAGATGAGGTGAACCAGGCTTACCTATGGCATTGTAGGCTAGGTCATATCCATGAGGGTAGAATTCAAAGGTTGTTAAAGGATGGATATTTAGACCCATTTGATTATGAATCATATGCAACCTGTGAATCTTGCCTTCAAGAAAGTTGACCAACTCTTCATTTAGTGGAATTGGAGAGAGAGCTTCTGAGTTACTAGAACTCATACATACTGATGTATGTGGACCTATGTCCATACAAGCCAGAGGAGGATATTCTTACTTCATTACATTCACTGATGACTTATCAAGGTATGGACATGTGTACTTATTGAAGTACAAGTCTGAGGCCTTTGAAAAATTCAAAGAATATAAGAATGAAGTAGAAAATCAGACTGGAAAGAGTATTAAGATTCTTCGTTCAGATCGAGGAGGAGAATACTTAAGTATAGAGTTCACCCAATTTCTAAAGGACCAGGATTCTATCTCAATGGACTCCTCCTCATACACCTCAGCTCAATGGTGTATCGGAAAGGAGGAATCACACAATGTTGGATATGGTGCGATCCATGATGAGTTTTGCCAACCTACCCATGTCATTCTGGGGATATGCCCTACAAACCGCAGCTTACCTTCTGAACAGAGTTCCAACTAAGACGGTAGTGTCTACTCCATATGAGATATGGAAAGGGAAGAAGCCCGATCTTAAAGTTATTAAGATTTGGGGCTGCCCTACCCACGTTAAGAGACACAATCCTGATAAATTGGAATCAAGGTCAGAACGGTGCATATTCGTGGGATACCCCAAGGAAACTTGTGGGTATTATTTCTATCACCCCGAGGACCAAAAGGTCTTTGTTGCCAAGAGAGCAGTGTTTCTTGAGAAGGAACACATTCTTGGTGGAAACAGTGGGAGTGTGATAGAATTGAGTGAGGTTGGGGAACCTGGCTCAAGCACCATTCTGCAAGAAGAGTCTATTCAAGTACCTATCACACAAATTCCAAATTTGCGTAGGTCAAGTAGAGTTCCTATCCCTCCTGAAAGATATGTGGGACATATCAAGGGACAAGACTCCGAGGATATTGATCCTCAAACCTACGAGGAGGCTATTATGAGCATAGACTCCAGGAAATGGCAAGAGGCCATGAATTCTGAGATGGATTCCATGTACTCCAACCAGGTTTGGAACCTAGTTGATGCACCTGAGGGTATTGTACCCATTGGGTGCAAATGGATCTTCAAGAAGAAGATTGGAGTAGATGGAAAGGTAGAGACCTTTAAGGCAAGGCTTGTGGCAAAAGGATATCGTCAAAGGCAAGGTATTGACTATGACGAAACCTTTTCGCCCGTCGCCATGCTAAAATCTATCAGAATTTTATTGGCTATTGCAGCATACCATGATTATGAGATCTGGCAGATGGATGTAAAAACCGCATTCCTCAATGGCAACCTCGAGGAAGAGGTGTATATGATACAGCCTGATGGATTCGTTTCCGAGAAAAATCCAGATAAGGTGTGCAAGTTGCTTAAGTCTATTTATGGACTAAAGCAAGCTTCCCGAAGTTGGAACATAAGATTTGATGAGGTAATCAGATCTTATGACTTCGTTAAGAACGAAGATGAGCCTTGTGTATATAGGAAGGTAAGTGGGAGTGTTATCATTTTTTGGTGTTGTATGTGGATGACATTCTCATCATTGGAAATGATATTGGAATGCTATCCACAGTTAAGACTTGGTTATCAAAGAACTTCTCCATGAAGGACTTAGGGGAAGCATCCTACATTTTGGGGATCCGGATCTATAGAGATAGATCTAAGAGGATGCTTGGCTTGTCCCAGTCCATGTACATAGACACCATAGTCAAAAGATTTGGCATGGAAAATTCCAAAAGAGGTCTCATACCACTGAGACATGGAATTTCTCTTTCTAAGAGTATGTCTCCAAAGACTCTAGAAGAAAGGACATACATGGATAGAATACCCTATGCGTCTGCTATAGGATCTATCATGTATGCAATGTTATGTACTAGACCTGATATAGCGCATGCTCTAAGTGTTACGAGCAGGTATCAGGCAGATCCAGGTTTGGAACACTGGAAGGCAGTAAAGTGTATCCTTAAGTACTTGAGAAGGACAAAGGATCTTTTACTAGTATATGGAGGAGGTAGCCTCAAGGTTGAAGGCTACACAGACTCAAGTTTCCAGTCTGACATCGATGATAGTAAGTCTAACTCTGGCTATGTTTTTACCCTGAATGGAGCAGCAGTAAGCTAGAAGAGTTCCAAGCAAGAGACTACTGCTGACTCGACTACTGAGGCGGAGTACATTGCTGCTTCAGAAGCAGAAAAGGAAGCCGTCTGGATGAAAAAGTTCATCACAGATTTAGGAGTGGTGTTTGGCCATGAAGAGCCAATTTCATTGTTATGCGACAACAACGGGGCGATTGCTCAAGCAAAGGAACCTAGGTCTCATCAGAAGTCTAAGCACGTTCTAAGGAGGTTCCACTTGATCAGAGAGATTGTGGCCCGTGGCGATGTAGCAGTAAAGAGAATTTCATCCGATGATAACATTGCAGATCCACTGACAAAGCCACTAACTCAAATTGTTTTTGAGCGACACCGAGGTCTGATGGGAATCAGACATGTAGGTGATTGGTTTTAGGTCAAGTGGGAGATTGCTAGTTATAGGTGCCCTACAAGCCAATTCACGTGAGTGACGGCACTTGTAATTATGTACAATATCTTTTGGTAATATTATAATGGTATTTTCTCACTGTATATTCCATGCGTTTGTATACTGTGATGTCCATGGGTCTGTGCAATGGGAATTGGATCATGATGAGATCATGATAATGAGGCCATTCTCTTTAAACACAGATCCTAAATATCCTAGTCGTAGGTTACTCAAGAAGGACATTGAGATGACCGGAAAGACTGGTGTGCCATATACCTGTCCATATGATGGAAGCAGCTGGTCTCATAGCTGCTTGTGTGGAGACACTAGGGATATAGTGCAGGTGCTTATTAGAGAATGAGTTCACTGAATGATCCGTTCTCGGAATGCTATATGGTTAATGATACCTGATTGTCAGCTAGCAATTCCGTAGTCTCAGTTGTGTAACTGGTCCTTAGACTTGAGACACTAAAGATATCTTGTTTGAGTACTCCATTCTTTGATACTGGATTTATAGGTCTGGATGTTCCAGGTCTAGTATAGCCAGTCATTGGGAATGGTAGCCAACCTTACGAAGGCAATTATGTGTCAATAAAGGATCATCCACTCTCGGTCGTGAGAGGAATATCCCATATTGTCTTACTCAGCAAATCCCTGGCCAGGGTCAATTGGATTTAGTGAGAAGGAGTTCTCCGGGAGAATCCGATAAGAGTTTGACTTTAACAGATTCGTATAGGCCTGACAACACCATGCCTAATATACGGTCTCTGGGATAATAGACGGATGAGGGACTAAGATACACGGTAACTGTGGGCAGACAGGTCCAATGGATTTGATCACTCGTATCGTCTAGGGATTATGGCATAGTGGCCTAGTATGTTCATAATCGATGAGTTGAGTGAATTATTATGGAGATAATAATTCACTAAGTCAGAAGGAGTTCTGACAAGTACAACTCAGGCCAGTTCGATATTGGGCCTAGAGGGTCACACACATAAGGTGGATAACGCGATGAATAGAGGATTGGATAAAAGTTATCTAATAAGCCTTATTTAACCCATTATGGACCTATTGGGTAAGACCCAATAAACCTTGACAAGGATCCATTAAAGGAGCATACCAGGATCATGCCACCTCACCCCCTTCTAGAAGGAGGACACCTCATCATTTCCCATGATGACATAATGAGGTGTCCCTGCGAGGTGTCCCTTGTCATGATTACATGATGAAGTGTCCCTGCGAGGTGTCCCTCTTGTCATCATGACATGATGAGGTGTCCCTGTGAGGTGTCTCTCTTGTCATCATGACATGATGAGGTGTCCCTCTTGTCATCATGATATGATGAGGTGTCCCTCTTGTCATCATGACATGGCGAGGTGTCCTGCAAGGTGTCTCTTGTCATGATTACATGGTGAGGTGTCCCTGTGAGGTGTCCCTCTTGTCCTCATGACATGATGAGGTGTCCCTCTTGTCATCATGACATGGCGAGGTGTCCCTGTGAGGTGTCCCTTGTCATCATGACTTGATGAGGTGTCCCTGATGAGGTGTCCTTTTTGGCTCTCTATAAATAGAAGGGGTTCTCTTTGAAATTCATAGGCTAGAGCTTGAGAAGAGAAACCACCCACTTCATCCCCCCTTCCCGTCTCTCCCTCCTGTGCTCTCCCTAGGCAAGTGGAGGACTTGGAGGGCCGAGCCCTCTTGTTGTTGCTGCTACTTGCTGCTATTGGCCGCTGTGTGGCATTGCACGACTAGGAGGAGTGGCACCACCGGTGTAGGAGGGGTCATCGTCATCGCCGATCATCCACTATGTGGATACCGCTAGAGGGAGTCTCGCGAGAGCTCCTTCAAACAAGGACTAGTTCTGCGCTTCAGGGGATATACGATCTCCCCTAGGTGAGATTGTTTCACGCCTTATTTGTATGTATGTTTACATGCACCGTACATCATAGCCCGATCAAGTACATAGATGGAAATCGATTTTTGTTTTACTTCCGCTGCGCATGTGATGCCCCAAGTCGATTTCCAACAGAAGTGTACGTGGATGACATCTTGGTGAAGTCAAGAACCAGGAGAGGACACCCCGAGATCCTTGCTAAGGTGTTGCAAAGGTCAAGGGAGTAAAACCTGAGAATGAATCCAAAGAAATGTGTGTTCGGGGTATCATCAGGCAAGTTACTAGGCTTTATAGTTAGTAAGCGGGGGATTGAGATTGATCCAAACAAGGCCAGGGCTATAGTAGAAATGCTGCCTCCAAAGAACATCTCACAACTAAGAGGCTTGATTGGGCGCCTGCAATTTATTAGAAGATTCATATCACAACATTCGCAAAGATGCCGCCCATTCTATGATCTCTTGAAAGGAGGGGCAAAGTTCGAATGGAATGACAAGTGCCGAGAAGCCTTTGATGATTTGAAGAGATATCTCATGAATCCCCCAGTTCTGCAACCTCCTGTGCCCAGGAAACCACTAATCCTATATCTCTCAGTCATTGAGGACTCCCTAGGTGTTGTCCTTGTGCAACATGATGAATCTGGAAAAGAAAGGGCAGCATACTATCTCTCAAGGCTTTTCAACACCGCAGAATCCAAGTACACCACCGCGGACAAAACCTGTGCCGCGCTAGTGTGGGTAGTCAAAAAGCTCAAGCACTACTTTCTTGCCCACGAGGTCAAGCTGATCTCAACGATGGATCCACTTAGATATCTCTTAGAAGAGCATGTCCTCTCTGATCGACTGGCATGCTGGTAGAGCTTCCTCTCAAAATTTGTTATCTCTTTTGTGGTCCATAAGGCCATCAAAGGGTATGCCATCGCCGAGCACCTTGCCCATTTGCCACTCCCTTACAGCGATTCCGTCCGAGAGGAATTCCCTGATGAAGAGTTCTCGGTCATCTCCAAAGATCCTTTCTGGTCCCTCCATTTTGATGGTGCACTCAACTCTCAGGGACGGGGCATTGGAGCCGTGCTGCTCACCTCGGAGGGTATTACCATTCCCATCGCTTTTCAACTCACATTTTCTGCCACTAATAACATGTATGAGTATGAAGCTCTCCTAGCTGGCCTTAAGCGCGCCTATATCTTGGGTGCATCTCACCTTAGAATCATAGGAGACTCTCAGCTCGTTCTGCGACAGGTGCTCTCAACTTATTGCACTCGTGACCCAAAGCTTAAACTGTATCAAGATCTGGTCACGTTGTTGGCAAGGCAGTTTTGCAAGCTTATCTATGTCCAGACTCCTCGCTCATAGAATATCCTGGCTGATGCCTTGGTGTCACTAGCTTCATCTCTTTCCTTCCCTCTGAGTCACCGAACTGAGACAATTGTCATCCAGCGGCTCGACGTTCCATCTATCCAGGATCCTTGGTTCAACAACCTTAGAAGAAAGGGCTAGGAAGAGAGGAGCACAACAAGTCATGCTAGTTGAGCTTGAGGAAATTTTAGATGAAGAGGAACTGCCCTGGTATTTTGAGATTGAGCAATACTGTAAGGATGGGTCTTATCCCGAAGGGGCAAATGCGGAGGATCGCAAGGCCATAAGAAGACCCGCCTTAAGATACACAGTCGTCGGAGAAATTATATACAGGCGAGCTCTTAATGGAGTTCTTTTGAGATGTCTCAATGATGACAAAGCTTGGAAAGTGGTAGAAGGAGCTCATGCTAGTGAATGTGGAGGGCATGTCCACAGTCAGATGCTTGCTAAGAAGATCATTAGGCAGGGCTACTACTGGCCAACCCTAGAAGAAGACTGTGCCTTCTACGTCCATAGGTGTGTCAAATGCCAACTCTACGCTGATAAAATCCATGCTCCTTCATCCACTCTCCACACCTTGGCCATTCTTCATGTGGGCTTTCGATATTGTTGGCCCCCTTGGTGATCCTAATGCTCAAACCAAACAAAAATCCTTCATCCTCATAGCAACTGAGTATTACACCAAGTGGGCAGAAGTAGAAGCGTTTACAGAAATCAAAGCATCCACAGTGTGCCACTTTATCATGAAGAATATCATTTTGCGGTTCGGAGTGCCAAGCAGCATTGTCACGGACAACGGGCCACAATTCATCTCATAAGAACTCCAGGACCCCTATAAGAAATACAATATCACTCTGCATCATTCATCTCCATATTACCCACAAGGCAATGGCCAAGCTGAAGCAACTAATAAAACCCTTTTTAAAATCTTGAAGAAAACTTGTGAATCGCATAAATTTGCCGATTGGCCAAAAAAGCTAATAGAGGCTCTATGGGCCTATCATACCTCCGTTCATACTCCCACGGGGCAAACCCCGTACGCCCTCACCTATGGGATGGAGGTGGTAGTTCCATATGAGATCTTGTTCCCTTCACTAAGAGTCCAACTAGATAAGGAACTTAATCTTGACGAACGTCGAGAGGCGTTGCTAGTCCAATTGGAACTTTTAGACAAAAGGTGACTCATGGCGGCCGATCATGTACTCTCATATCAAAGGCGAATCTCAAGGTCTTTTGAAAAGAAGGTAATTGAGTGAAAATTCCAAGAGGGTGATATGGTCTTGAAATGCATTTTTATCAAACCTGGAGGTCCGAGGTCTAAATTACAACCAAATTGGGAAGGTCCGTACGTCATGAGAGAAGTGTATCCAAGAAATGTCTACCGCCTAACCAATGCTGAGGGCGTAGAATTGTCACATCCATGGAATGGGTTGTACCTTAAAAGATTCTATCCCTAGGTCTTTAGGTGTGAGGCCACAACACTTGGATTAGGGATAACCCCATGTTAAGAGTCTGAAGTCCTTTCCCAAATCATCAAGGGTTGACCTAAGTTAGGACTCACACACGCACACGGCAAGCCCAGGCGTCTGTACTTAGTAGATACCGTAGCTATGAAGGCCCTACCCTGGCGATGTGATGGTCAATCTCTCCCAAATCGGTCGAAGTGTAGGGGCAAGGGTCATAAGGGCAAGGTTGTCAACCTTAAGCATACCCTGACGAGAGGAAGTCTCAAACAGAGACGGTCAAATAACAAGGGCAAAAGGAGCAAAAGGAACAAAAAAGAAGAAAAATGCATGATAGAATAGGGGCATGGCAAAGAGTGGCAAAGTCCCCGCGGGACGCTCATGAGCCGGGTCGTACGCATGCCCCAAATAGCGCAAATCTATAGAAAAGACCACAAAGTCCCTCCGCAACAAACCTAATCTTTGAAGGGTATGCTGCAGGAAGAAGCCGAACCTAGCATCCTTAAACCTACATTAGACTTTCCTTAAATAGTCTTCCACTTCCCTCTAAAAGATCAGATCATCTATTAGGTATGGCCTAAGTAGCTGCACTATCAACCAGGGGCAGTCACCCATCGCATGTCACCCCTAAATGCACGTCCTATCTTAGTAAAGCCCTTGGTGAGAAGGGGAGGCGACCAAGACTCCTAAACCAGCAGTTTGAACTGGTCTATGTGTTGTGGCCCAAAAGGGCGAGTACCCTCCGTCTCGCGCGTCTTATTTTAGGAAGGGCTAACGTCGGCTTTAGGCGTCTTTTCAAAACTCCAAAAAAATCAAATATTTCAAAACTCCAAAAAATCAAATATTTCAAAACTCCAAAAAATCAAATATTTCAAAACTCCAAAAAATCAAATATTTCAAAACTCCAAAAAATCAAATATTTCAAAATTGCAAAAAATCCAAATATTTTAAAACTCCAAAAAATTAAATATTGCAAAAATCCAAAGAAATCAAATATTTCAAAACTCCAAAAAAAATCAGATATCCTAAAACTCCAAAAAATGTTTTCAAAATCCCAAAAACACCTTTACTCATTCATTCATGCATGTCATTTATTTATTTATGTCTTTTCGCTTATTTTAATAAGGCTTAGCCACTTGACCATTTATCGAGATTGGTCACTTGTCACGCTTAAGGCAAGGGGCTAAGTGGAAAAACGGATCTAACTTGTCTTCGTGGTTATCCTAAGTGTGCAGATCGCAGCAGAAGAAAGAAAGCGGCACTCGTGTCTCACTCATCACTGTCACGCAATCACATTCAATAGACAAAAGATTCCATTTTTATTCTATTCCATATCTACATTATCATCATGATACATTATGAGCAAAAAGGGGCAAAGTACAAGCCCTCAACCACTCTCCCCTATACTATCAGGCGAGCGAGATGGTGGAGGGGCCATCTCCCTCGGTCCTGTCGTGCTCCCCTCAGTCGCTCCCTCACGTCGTTGTCTCTCCTCCTCGTTCCTCTGTCGTCCGGAGGAACCTGTCAAGTAGTGCCCGGCCAACCAGCTAGGGAGGCCGCTCCTACTGGCTGACGAGCGGCTGTGGCCGACCAGCGCCAGGGCTCTCTCAAGCCCCCTCATCTTCGACCTCAGCAGCTTGTGGCGATGTCGCTCGGTCCCCAACTGCGAGCAAAGCTCCTCCACCTCTCAGCGCAGTCTTGTCGCCTCATCCGCCTGAGGGCATAGGCGCAACTCCGCCATCTCTGCCTCTAGTGCTGTCATCTGCGCTAAGGCATCCCTCAACTCCGCCTCCTGCAAGTCAAGCTTTTGTCAATAAGGGAAATAGAGAACAAGGGGCATGCAGTCAATAACTCACCCGCTCGCATAGCTGGGCCATGGCATCCTCCGCCCGAGTCACTGCTGCCGCCAACTCACCCTCCAGCACATAGCGGCCAGGCTCATTTCGGGAAGTGGAGGCACCTCCCACCATCTGCTGCGCCCGCTCCAGCTTGGTGTGCTGCAAAGAAAAAAGCATAGAACTCAGTCAACTAAAATTAAGGGTAGAAAGGATAGGAAGAAGAGTACTCACCAGCTGTGGCACGGTCCTCTAGAGGGAGGCGATCCGGCCCTTGGGGTCAAGCTACAAACACAAGTCAAGATAGCCAAGGAATGAACGATTAAAATATTTATGGCTAAGTTAGTAACATTTACTGGTCGTCGGGTCCCCTTGTATACTTGGGCCCCGTACGTCCGTGCGTAGGCACAGAAGTAGTCCTCGTCACTGGTGGCCTCGGAGGTCACCACTCGGCCCCACCGCTGCTAGTCCTCGAGCTACTCCCGGGTCCACACCCTCCAGTCAGTGACCTGCTGAATGCCACGGAAGCTACGGCCCGGTCTCTCCCATACCCTCTACCGGGTCGGGAACTCCACTACTGCCTGGTAGAGTCCCAGTGTCCGTGTGATGAGCCGGAGGTGGAGTGGTACCACCGTGTTGAAAGCGTGAAGCCAGATCTCCCTACCGAAGTAGGGGCGGCCCTGCTCCACCCACGGCTGGTGGGCATCCTCCCCAGCATAGGGAGTCCACTCAACCTGCACATCACAAATAGAAGCTCGTCAGTTAATGGTCAGTGATAATGAAAAGGAAAGGGATGCAAGTGTAGAAGTACTCACATGTCCGAAGGGGACAGTGTCTAATGCATCCTGGATGAGCGTCACCTACAGGTGCAGGGATCGCTCGTCGCGGCGAAACCTCCAGCGCTGTAGAAGTGGTACAGCGCCCGCTCGCCTCGACACTCCCCAGCCTAGGGAGGGGAGGTAGAGATATGCCCAAACCTGCAAAACAACTCAGTTAGTGCCACAATTAATCAAATAAGTAGAAAAGCAATAAAGAGTTAAGGTGAGAAGCGTACCTGGAGAAAGGGAAAGAAGTCGGCTACCCCCGTCTCCCTACCAGAGGTGCCCAACCTGTCAAAAATGTGTGCCAGGAGGGCCTCACCCCATGCATAAGTCCCCACCTGGGACAGGTCCTCTAGCACAAGAAGGCACCTGCAGCTCATTGGTTCCCCTCTGGTCCCCAGGATCAACTTCCCGATCATGAGGATCAAGAAGCGCCTCAAGTCGCGGTCCGCTGCCGCTCCCTCCTCCTCCTCCAGCACTGCTCTGGCATCCGCCATTAGCTGGGCCATGTACTCTGCTTGGCCCTCTCCGGTCTGGTGGCATGCGTCCGCCACCCAGAGGCTCGGCTGCAGCCTCGTCCTCGGCATAAGGGACGATCTCTCCCTCATCACCTCCAGCCCCAACAATCTCTCTACCATCTCCTGGTAGCAAGTGTAGGTTACCCCTGTCACCGCCTGGCCATCCACCCTCAGGCCGATGCACATCCTCCAGTGTGGGGACCATATGACCCCACAGGAGAAGGAAGGCGTGGCACTCGGGGTCCCACCACTCCTTCAACGCCTAGATGAGCACCACGTCCGACGTCAGCTCATCTAACCTCAAAAAGGGGCCGAACCCCATCTCCTCCAGGCGCTTCTTCTAGAAGTCCGGCAGTCACTGGTAAACTGCCCGGACGACAACCCACCCCAGCCGGCACCGTAGCTCACTCTGCAAAACAGCCACATAAACACAAAGATCAGCCATAGAAAAGCAAAAAATCAGTCAAATACCACAAAACAAGCACTCTATTCAGATCGCGATAGGCCCCCTGTCACCTTCTGAAGGAGACACAACGGTCGTCGCATTCAGGTTTCTGAAGGCGATGGGTCGACCCGTCGCCTTCTGAATGCGACAACCAGGGTATCGCGTTCACCCTGGTAATGTGACAGGGACACTGTCGCGTTCACAGGTCCGACTGGGAATGGGCAATACCCATTCCACGGCCGTTTCACCTTGGGCAAAGCCTTACAACGGGTGCTCAGCACCCCCGTCCGCACCATCCTCTCATCAAACCACACCACGGGCTAGGGTTTTTTGGGCTTACCTTCTTGGGGTCGGCCTCCTCCTCGCCTGGTGCCTCCGGAAGATCCACCTCCATGGGGACGCCCAGGGCTTCATCCCTCGCTATTGTGGATGATCCCTCGTCCGTCCGCCGTCGGCGGATGGTCTTCTTAGACCTCCGCCGGTCCCCGTCGCTGCCTTGACCTCCTTCGCTACCCTGCATCGCCACAAGTTGTCGGAGGGGAAGAGAGAGGGAGAGAGAGAGAAGAACGGAAGAGAGAAGAGGGGGGGGGAAGCCCACTGTCGCCGTCCAGAGGTTGCCAGAGGAGAAGAAGACGGGGAGGTCCCTGTCGCCGGAGGAAGAAACAGGAGAGGGAAGAGTGAAAGAGGGAAAGAGAAAGAGATGCGTGGGGCCTTAAATTCAAACCTCCCCAATCCTGTCATCGCGACAAGGAGCTTGTCGCCTTCTATTTGTGTCGCGACAGACTCATCGTCGCATTCATGATATTGGTTGCGACAGTTGACCAGTCGCGTTCAGGGTCGCGACTCCAAATCGGTCGCCTTCTCAGTTTCTTCACAGAATTCTTAAAAATTTGTATTTTCATTGCAAATCTCAAATGAATACATCAAATAAAAACTGAAAATCACCATAAAATGTCTGATACATCACTATCATCCTCTCAACATATCAAATCTCTCAAAAATTCCAAAAAAAATACAATCAGGACTCTCTTGCAAGCTCTCGGTCCCCACGTGGCCAGATCTCCCTATACTCCCTGAGGTACGCCTGGTATGCTTCACGCTCCTCGTACACCGTGGGTCGAAGGGCATGAGTGGCACACAGGCACCATATAGCCAATGCGCTCCGCACGGCCTGCTCATCCTCTAGATCTCCCAAACGTCTCTTCTTCATAGGAGGCAAGTGTGACAGCTGAAGTAGCCTCGTCCTCAGATTCCCGATCTGAAGATAGCACATGTGTGGACTGTAGAGAACCATCGCCATGTTCCCCACAAGCTGTAGGTCCAGTCCACGCCCAAGGGGAAGCCGGATGTCCACTCCGCATAGCGCCGCTATGTCCATGGTGAAATGCTCTATCGGAAGTGTGTTGAGGTAAAGCCGCCATGCACTCCGAGTCTTCTTGTTCGCCGTCCTGCACACAACACGATCGGAGAACTTGGCCTCTCCGTCAATGATGCACAATGGATGGCACCCAAAGATCCGACTCTCGGAAGTGGGATTTTCTACATGCTTGAACTTTATCCTCACTCTCAACCAGCACTCTAGAAGGATCATGGAGCCATAAAGTGCCCCCCCCCCCCCGTAGCCGCCGATGTGAGTCCCGCATAGAGATAGGCTAGGACCGCATGAGAAAGGGAGAGTCCCCGCCATACCCCACTAATGGCGCTAAGGCTCGAATAGTCTATGAGATGATCTCCGGTCGGGAAGAGTACCACCCCACATAAGCATAGAGCCACGGCTTTAGCTATCTCTTGGTAATTCCCACATTTGTTTTTACAGTGAGATATGACCCACTTAGACAAGGGGACAAGGTGATTGTGTTGTGGGCTAATCATGGTATAGACATTCCTGGGATCCATTGTGAATTCACCTAAGATGAGCTTCGGGTTAATGGGTTCAACGGTGTAGCATGTCTTTTGCTCATCTCCCCTTGTGGTTTTGGATAGTGCCATGAACGCTTCCACCTCCTCAAGAAGAACGGTGGCCTCAAATTTTGGGAAGAGAAAAGTATGGGTTTTTGGGTGCCAAAGCTCTATTAAGGCGGTAATGCTATGCCAATCAAAGGAGATTTTGTGATAATTGTGGGCAGCTATCAAAACACCCCCCAAACCCCACTCTCTCAATGTGCAGACTACATGCATGGGTAAGGCTTTTATCATGGGTGCTATCCACATGAGATTGGAGTATCGGCGGGAGCCAGGGAAGAGCTAGAAGAGGAGAAGAAAAGGGAAAAAGAGAGGAGAAGAAGAAGAACATGCATTAATGAAGAAATTCAGAGTTGAAAATCACAGAAAAAAAAGGAAAAAAATGCATCTTACATACCTCTCTCACATTGCCATTGCTACTTAGATGGTTGGGGACATCCGTCAGCCTCAAGAGCTCGCCATAGGACGTCCGGGCGCGCTTGGGACCTCCATAGGAATCCTCTTCACCCATGGGAGCACTTGGAGCTCTCCTCATGGCCATGGGAGACTTGAGAGCTTGAAGAGAAGAAGGGAGGATTTGAATTTCGGGATTTGGGCCTCTCACCCCTTATTTATAGACACTTAGGACTCCTATTCATGATGGGAGAAGGTTTAGAGGGGTTAATGGGAATTGGACCTAGATTAGGAGGCTCTAAGAGTCTGAGTGGGAGACAAGCTTTGAACCCTCGGGTTGCCTTTTGTGCTCTGGGTGCAAAACCTGTGGTCGCGACGTATCGACACGTCGCCACATGGTCGCGACAGACTCATCATCGCGTTCACTTTAAGGTAGCGACAGTGACTTTGTCACGTTCTGTGTTTGAATTTTGTTGACTGACTCTATCGCATTATCATGAGATGAATCTTGCACTTATGATCTAATTCTTCAATTGTTTTAGTGCATGTTGAGTTGTATCCTGTCCTTTATTGCTTTATATATCCTGAAAATTCATAAGAATTAGAAAATCCATAAAATCCATAAAAATCAGAAAAATTTAGAAAATCAAAAGACGGCTCGTCAGGTAAGTTCAGGTAGGTATTTCTAACCCTAATCTCTGCATTACTAGATGGTATCTACTCTACTATATCATCTCAAGGACCGGCTGGTTCTCAGTGTGTGCCAGGATCTGAGTTCCCCTTCACCAAAAACAAGGATGATCTAAGTGTGCACTGTTAATCGTTGGATAGGTCGTTAGATGGTATGGCTTGGGGATGATGGATTCTATCGCACGCCAGGGGTGCGAAGTGTCTTGACCCTTGCTCATTTTGTCTTGCAATATTATCCTTGGGTATTTGTTATTTTCTCCTTTTCTTTGCATTTTATTTTATGATTTCTTTTCTTTTAGCCCAGCATGCATCATTTAGGATCTTTGAGCTTCATGCCTCATGATTGGTCAAAGCCAACTTCGCGATGATGTTTCAACCAGATCTTCATTTTCCTAAGACAAGGATTTCATTCCATTCCGAATTTGAAAGTCTTCTTCGAGCTAGTTGCTCGGTCCAGTTTGCCAAGTATGGTTCGTATTCAGGATTCCTCTCATCCCCATTCATTATATCAGTCATTTCCTTTCCCTCTGATCCGCTCATTAGTCGTGAACCGCTCAAAGGCCAGAGTCGAATCGACCCGCCGGCTAGCACTATCCCATAATGAACGAAACCTGCAAGCTAAAGATAGCCAGGGTACCTCTTGAATCAAGAGGTTGATCATTTCTTTTCTTTTGATCTTTATTTGTCCCAAATTTGAACCATCCTTGCATTCTATTCCAGCCATGTTCGAACATCGCCGGATAATTCTCGCTGCTTATTTGTTCAGAATGGGTGTCTCTTTACCTTGATGCCCACTTTTCATCTCATTCTGCTTCATTCAGCTACATCATCATTTCATGCCATCTCTTCTTCACTATTGGTCCACTCCCTTGCAAAGCAGGCATCAAGGATGGGCAATCTGTAGACACCCATTTCTGACCCATAAGTTGAGCCAAATTCCTTGTCATATCATTGATGCCCCACATTGGCTCATCATCGCCTAGCTGGCTTTCACCGATCATGGTATCTTCTCATTAGTCCATCGCCCTGGTGGGTTCTCCCTGGTCAAATCAGTCAGTCATCATCATCTCATAACTCTTTGGGTCAAGAGTCCAACGCTTCATGCCGCACGCCAATCCAATACCCAAGCAAGGAGATCAGATCCTTTAATTGAGCCATATGTTGAAAGTTCATGAAGGCGACAATGTCCCTGTCGCGTTCCCCTTCAGAAGGAGACACCCCGATGCGTCGCATTCATAAATGGCATTTTAATTCCCTGAAAAATCACCAGAAAATGCTTTCCTTCAATGGAAGGCGACGTATCGAGGCATCGCGATCTAATACCGACAAGGAGCCCGTCGCGTTCTGGTTTCCATGCAACGTACCCTTTCCTAACATGACTTGGACCCTTTCTATTGATGAATAATCAGACTATTGGTCTTCCTAGAGTCGTCCAAATCCTTACAAAATTGGAGGAGACCTTCTTTAATGCTTCCTTTCCAAGTTCTGACCGCCCTTGCGCGAGCATACTTACCAGGATTTGGACTCTTGCCCATTATTCCCCTCTCAGCCCGTTCAAGAATAATAAGGTATATATCCCTCCATACAGCATGGTTTAGGGGAAGGCTGACGTCTACTTCTTCCCCTCCCAGAGAGCTGCGAATCCTCAGAAGACCTCTCAACCTCCAGACGACCAGGAAGTGCCCCCCAGGGCGTTCTTCCCCTGTCTATGCTTTCTCTCTTCTGTTCTTCATCCTTTTTCTCTTCATACATGCATTCTTAGTCTAGTTTTCTTCGTATATTTGCATTAGAACACTCCACACACACCTAATTTAATCACCCAAAGGGGTTAAAACCCCACCCCACGTGAGTTCCCGCCAATTACTTCATGTTCTTTCATGTTTTTGGGACATATGCTACAAAAAAGAGTTGTCTAATGGGTTTTCTATTGTTTTGATGTTCTTGGCAGGTGTTAGAAGACAGTAGCAGCACGAGGCTCTTGCCCATTGGCTGGCTGAGGAGCAGGAGGAAAAAGAACCCATAGTCTTTATACTCTGAAGCAGAAGGCGATGGCAATCTTGTCGCGATCAAGAAGGCGACAGGCAACACGACGCGTTCAAGTATAAGGAAGGTGACCTTACATCATTGCGTTCACAGGATCAGGTTCTCCTTCTGCCTTCTTTTCCCTTTTCCAAGGTAGTTAGCACTTAATCTTTCATCATATCCTTTTGCAACTACTTTGGTGGTGATCACGGTCAATTCCCTTACATTTAATCATCATTTTATTGGGAGCAAATCCCGTGATTACAAATAGATCTCCTTCTATATTCAACAGAAAGAGAGAACCAAAGGGGTGGAAAATGAGGTTAAGAGGAGAGGGCATGGTCCTTTGAGACTTTCCTCTTTTTAGGAGCAGGACTAGAAGAGCCTGTCCTGTGAACATGAGAGGAAAGGGAGAGGACTGAGCGAAGAATTGCTTCTTCAAACTCATCTTTGATGTCCTCAATGACCACACCCGGAATTCGAGCACCCTATGGAATGAGAGTTATGAATGAGGGTGGAGTGGGTGGATGAAGAGTATATTAAGAGGTAGGAGGAGGGATATATGGTCTAGCTGAGGATGGACCGGCAGATGAGGATCCAGCTGAAGAGGAGGCTGGAGGATTCTCAAAAATAGGAGGAGGAATAAAAGTAGAGGAAGTAGGAGAAGAAGAGGAGGTAGTAGGAAATGGTGCAGGTAAGGAGATGTGTTTTGGAAGGGGTTGTTTGAAGGTGGCAGGGGCTGGAGGTGCAGTGGATGAAGAAGGTGGAGAAGGAGGAGCTGGAGTCTGAAGAGGTGAAGGAACAGGAGGCTCTGGGGGCACAACAGTAGCGACTACTAGATCTTCAACTCTTACTTGCTCTGCTTCAAGTTCCACTGGCCCTACTGGCCCAGACTCTTCCATAACTGGCCCTGGAGACCCTGACTCGTCAATTAATGGCCCTGGTGGCCGGTCTGCTTCTTCAGAAGGCCCTGGTGGCTCTGATTCATCAACACCAACTGGCCCTGATGGCCTGGCTGCTTCTTCAGAAGGCCCTGATGGCCCTGGAACCTCTGAAACTAATGTAGTGGGAGCAGGAGGGGTAGGAGAAGACAATTGCGCCCTCACCAGATCTGAAAGATTTGACAGTAATTCCTTCATGCTTCCCAGCTCATTTTTCATTCCCCGCAGCACTGCTTTGACCATTGCCAGCTCTTTGACTCCAGTGCTCTGGCTAATAAAGATAGAAGAGATATCGAACTGCACAGAGCATAGGATTTTCCCTTGTTCATCTAACCTTTCAATCACAGGTTTCAAGCTTTGTTCTCCAGTCTGCCTTCTTGGTTAGTAATGGAACTTTGGTGGCCACACCCTTGCCTTTACTTCCTGAGCTGATGGCTGGCTCCTTATCAACATCTTCAGCACCATCATAGGTGCTCTCCACAAGACCTTCTTGGAATTGATCAGCATGGGCATTAACTGTGGGCTCCCCCTGAATTTTTGCTTCTTTTTCAGCCACATACTCCCCCTGAGCTGGAACATCCTCCATCTGAACATCTTCTATGTGGCCTAGTGCCACATCTTAAGCAATAGCTGCTCCCTGACCAACTTCCACATTAGCAATTTCAGCCTTTGAATACTAGCTACAGTTTCCAATAATTCTTCAATTATGATGCAATAACTGTCGAAGGGGTCTTAACCTCAGATGGCTGCCCAACGAGCTCAATGTGTTTAGGATCAATTTGTTCTATTCTTCTAGCACTTGCCGCTGGATCTTCAAGTCTGGCTTCTTCTTGCTCTTCTTGGACAATTGGAATTTCAAGAGCTTCTACAATAATGGCCTCTCCTTCTGCTGCAAAGGTCTTGGTCCAAACACTTCCTACTAAGGAAAAACCACTTTTCTTTAGATTTCTGGACCTGCCCATCTTCTCCATTACTTCACCATTCAAATCAATATTGTAATGTCCTAAATATCCTGGTCAGCATATGAGCATACAGAAGTGATACATTCAGCTTGTTCTTCTTATCCCATGTCATAGCTGTAGCAAACTTCATCCTTTCAATGATTACTTGAGCCATATTTATATCTTGATTTTGGATTGCCCAAAACATCATATCAGAATCAACCTTAGGGCAAGTCGAGAAAGTGGCACTTCTTGGTACTAGAATCTGGCAGACTATGAAGTGTAGAATCCTGTTGAATGCATTCAGCTAGTTGATGTCTATCTTCCCATCCTTCAGCTTGTACTCCATATCGATGATGCCTAACCCCTTGGCATGAATATCCACAATATCTACTGCGCTTTGACCAATGGCAGATACTCCAAACAGACTTTCCAAAAGATCAAATATGATGTGGATAGGTCTACCTTTAACTGAGGAGGTAAGGGATGTTGGGCTACAATGTGTATGATGACATGTGCATAAATGTTTTTGATGATGTGTGACATAATTGATGTTGCGTAAATGCTTGAAACATGATAAAAATGACAAAGACTTGAAAAAATGAATACATAAAAATCATGCTTTTACTGATCACCTATGTATTCATTGTATCTCACTTAGAATGGTTCTCAATGTAGGTATGAATGCATACAAGTCCAGCAACAAGATCCAAGTGAAAATAAACAAGAAAATAAACTTCAAGTGATCACCTGTCGACAACCAAGAATGTACCTGTCGACAGATGGACCATCCAGCAACAATCAAGCTATTGGAAGCTCAAATGGAGCAGTAGCTGTCGACAGATGGTGCTTACCTGTCAACAGATAAGACTGCCTGTCGACAGCCAGGGATCGCCTATCGACAGTCCCAGTGTTCCAGGAAATTACATTATTCTGGGAACCAGTTTTGAGCAGTAGCTGTCGACAGCTAGAAGGTGCCTGTCGACAGCCGAAGGTTAAGTCACAATCGATGGTCAGGATATGATCTGTATTGGGGTGATCCCTTCAAGCACGACTCTCCATACTTGGACATCCATATATATAGATCATATGAAGGTATTTTCGCAGCAAGAAGCCACCATACCAAAACCCTAAGCAAAACCCAAGAGAAGGCTTTCTCCCTGCTGCTCTGCTTCAACCCTCCGTCCAGTTTATGGAAGATCCATCTCACAAGCGGAGTTGAAGCCAGTTCGTCCGCGATTCAAGCTTCTCCATCAATTGGGCATCATCTACACGAAGCTTGGAGTTCTTCTGGACGACCACCATGAAGAGTTCTTCATCTGGATTAGTTTCTAAAACTCAGAACTCTTCCTTTCTTCTGTTCTTCATATCTTTGTGTGTGTGGTTGTCGTTCGAGCGTCCCTTGTGCTTGATCCATGTGTGGGTTGTTGTTCTGATTGCTTGTTTGCATCAGACAACTTGGGTGTGTGTGTTGTAGAGTTGAACTCGCTGATAAGCAGTCCTTCTGCGTGTGTGTGTGTGGACGGTGGACATAGGATACACAAGTTGTGTACTTCGAACCACCCTAAATCTTCGTGTCCTGTGGTTTGAACATTTCACGGTAGATGTTTGGTAGGCACGTTGATTATTCACACACTAGACAGGTTGTTATTGGTTCTACTCACAATCAGCACACACATCATAGTTCAAATTTGATACAAATCTGTTTATGATTTTGTCAAGTCAGTGTAAGCATCTAAAAGAAGGCTATAGTGCTTTTAATTGGTAGTAATCTATTCAACCCCCCTTCTAGATTACTGCTTAAGATAATTCCGCATATCTTTCAATTGGTATCAGAGCGAGGTTTCTCCAATTTACTGTTTTAAAAGCTTGATCTCACAATTAGGAGAAGTTCGATCTCATGGAACCTAACAAGGGTTTATGGCTGAAGGACACTCAGTGTCACATCCTGAGAATTACGCAGCAGATATTAATAGTGTAGAATAATTCGAGTCGATATCCCGAGACGTGAACAGTCGGCAAATAAGCCTCTAGCTAGCACGCACTAAGTGTTTAACAAAACAACATCATCATAGGGCCCAAATATTGAACTCAACTAATCTTGTATTCAAATCTCAAGTCATTGTATTCCAAATGGAAACTAATACAGGACTAAGACTCAATAAAAAGGAAAAGTACATTTTATTCCTCACTTCCTACTACATGATTCTAACACTCAAAGCAAACTACTATAACTAGACTCATAGTTGGGACGCTCATCACTCGGTCGCATTCCCATCCTCGACTTGCTACTCTTCTTGTATTTCATAGTCACCTAGATTGGATAAAAGTAGGGGATGAGCAAACTAGCCCAGTAGGATTTATATCTCAATGTGTGGGCAATGATATAAGTGATTAGCAATTTAGAATTAGGTAAGCACGATGAATGTCGTGATATGCATGTACGAATAAAACTCATTAAAACATGATACATGAAACAAGCTAGATAGAGAGATCATAATAGAACAAGATCTAGAACGATATAATGAGATGAAACTAGCAATACATCACTTTGTAGGAGCACACAAGATTTCACTTGATGTCAATAGCTTTCAAAATGCAAGATATCACTAATTGCAATAAATGCAGGCTGGCCATATCGCGCAAGCAAGCAAGCACGCACGAGCACGATCATGTAACACTAATCAGGCACATAGACACTAATGTACACCAAGAAAATATCCATCAAGAATGTACACTAGGACACGTGTATGTGGTTATTGTATCTAACATTCAACACGCACACACGACTCCCAGTGCAGATGCAATGCCAGTAATCATTATACCCCATGGTTAATAGTATATTTATGACTCTCCGTCATTGGGGCTAGACTGGAGCCCTTGGACACTCGTCGTGCCCGGTCAGCATCTCACTTAAATTTTAAATGTAGATACCCACAGTCATTATTAATGGCCAATGAGAGTTTCAATAAGTAAGTATAAGTAATGTCATGTTCATGATGATGACGGGAGCAAGTAATAAGCAATTTGAACATGATTTCATGATAACAATGGTCAAGGGATAAATTCGGCAGCATAACGGTACGATTTATACTTTAGTTCAATCTTTTCATTAATGGCTTTAGTCTAGATTGTAAATCGCACTCACGAGAACAAGACGAGAGAGGAAGTGCACGCTATCTCCAGGGAACTTCAATGGTACAACCAACTCGTCGGCTATGTGGGAATCCATGGTCAGAGGAGATTTACGGAGGCCTTGGAGAAAAAGGTCGCTAGTCTACCGATTCGGAATGACCGGTAGAGAGCTTCCAAATTCCCAAGAAAAGGCTGCCTAGATGTGCAAGTGTGTAGTGATGTACACGTGTCAATTCACAATCCATCGGTCCCAAACCCGCGGAAAACACTTAACATGATGACATGCAATGAATAATGCATTTAACTACACATGGGTTTGCAAGATTTTAAGATAATAATTATCATTTTAATCAAGCTAGAATAGTAACAAGAGCGAATCACAAGTTTCATGAATGATCATGTCATTAATAGAATAATTAGAATATTGTTCATGTAATTATAGTTTTTAAATGGGTTAATCACTTTTAAGCCATTAACAATCATCATGTAATGACCAGACCCAAGACATGCAATTTACACATTAAATACCATATTAAACCGACCTCAGGTATAGCGGTAAGTTTTTCAAAATAAACAAGTGGGGTTTCATGCAAAATTCTGAGAATGCAACGCACCCCAATAAGGGTCGCGACAGGGTCGGGACAGAACGCGACAAGGGTATGTACAAAACGCGACAAGGCAGTCAGATCAGGCAGAGAGATAGCGGCGGCGCACTCGTTGCATTCATAATGCGACAGGTTTTCTGTCATGACATGACCTCAGAACGCGGCCTATCGGGCCGTCGCCTTCACAGGGTCTATGCCTGAATCTGACAGAGAAAAGACATGTTCTTGGATTGCAGTCCAGGACTGCCTTATATTGACACAGGGGGCTTCGAAAATAAAGAACAAATTGTATATTGCATGAAAAATCACAAAACCAGTTTTAAACCAACCTAGACATGCAAGGGTGTCTCCAGTAAATCGTAATTAGAAAACAATGATGGTTTCGATAGACTTTAATCAAGTCAAACATGAGGTATAGAAAACTATGGACAGTTAAATGCAAGATTTGCTTTGCAAGGTATGATGCCAAAATAATTAGGGCTTTTACGATAAACGTCTCATCATGAAAGTTGTTGGGAACATGGAATAGATATAGACTATGGTTTTTAAATAATTTTAAACAACCTTGAGATGCATGATAATTTTACACAACGTAAAAGCCAAGTGCAACCTGCAAATATAGTATCATGCAGCGACCCTCTTACCACGCTTATAACTCTCTAACTTTTGACATTTAGACAAAACTTTCAACACAAAACATGAACAGGACACCTAGTAGAAAAACTTTCATGTTGTGTGTTTGCTTTAAATCGGTCTTGAATCGCATGCAACATATAAAGAATGGGAAAAGCCCTGACAGTGCGCGACGTGGGGAAAACGCTTATAATTCAAAATCTACTCATTGGAATTCGATGAAACCAGTGGGAAACGAAATTTAACTTGATGCTCTACACATTGGTATAGAATAGATTAATGTTTGGCCCGAGAAAACCTACCATATCATATATGGTCCATTGGCCCAATTATGATATTGGGTCATTAATATATAATGTTAGAAGTTTCTCCAATATTTTTATTTAATTTATAGTTGTGTCGTATTTCCGTGTTAACGATTTTCCAACTTGTTTCCTAATTTGGATAATCGGTCACAATAACTCTTAAACCTAGCCCAAATGATTTTTATTGAACTAAATTTCTTGATGGGTCATTAGAGGATATTATTTGAAGTCCATATATGATTTTTATTTAATTTTCTGACTCATCCAAGTACGTGTGATAATGATTTTTCGACTTATTCATAAATTACGATAATAAGTCGCGAAACACTTTAAACTTGGCTAATCCAATTTTTATTGGCACAAATTTCTTTGTAAAACATTTAGTAATAATGTTTGGGGTTGATTTATAATTTTTACAGATTTTTCCGATGTGTTTTAGCACATACGATAGAGGTGCGTATGTTTTAAATAATCTGATATTATGGAAATTATTTATTTCCATTTATTCAAATTTTTACTTATTAAATTTTCCGGGGTGCTACACCCTCCCTCACTTAAGAGAATTTGGTCCCCAAATTCATAGATCATTAATTGGCTTTTGATAGTTATGATTCTTGAGCTCGTTTCGGATTTAATTCTTCTAACTTGTTTCAAAATCGTGGATGCTAGTCCAACATCTACACCCATGACCACCCATACTATTCATTTGGTTCCTTCCAGCTTGGTCTTTTAGCATGGGGCAGTTTGGTATATGATGTTCCTGACTCCCGCATCGCAGGCAAGCCCCGGCCTTCTTCCAGCACTTATCTACTTGGTGCCCAAGCTTGTTGCAAAAGTTACAATATTCCACCATCATTGTTTCTTCTACTTTGATCTTTTTCCCCATGCCATAGTCCTTCCCAGTGGTTGGCCTTTTGTTGTTGTTGTAGTTGTTGTTATTGTTATTGTTGTTGCGAAAGGTTCCAGTCGTATCGACTGCTCCCCTTTTTATAAAGGTCGGCTTTGAGATGTGCTTCCCCCTCATGCCTTCCACCTTAGCCATAGTGTCTTCTACCAGTTGAGCTCTTTGGACCATCTCAGTGTAGGTTTGGATGTTGTGTGATCCGAGCTTTTCAATGAACATGGGCCTGAGCCCATCCATGAAACGGATAGCCTTTAGTCTTTTAGTTCCCACCAGGTGTGGGGCATACACAGCCAGACGCGCGAACTGAGCCTCATACTCAGCCACGGACATTCCTTTCTGTTTTAGGGCGGCAAACTCCGCCGCTTTCTTCTCCTTCACTCTTTCAGAGAAATATTTTCCCCGGAATATCTCCAGGAATCTAGCCCACTCCAGTCCGCCAACATTAGGCAGGTGGGCCGATGTGGCCTTCCACCATGCTCGGGCATCCTTAGTGAATTGAAAAGTGGCCAGTACCACCTTCTCCCTGTTAGTGCATTGCATGACTTGGAAGATCCTCTATATCTCCTCCTGCTAGTTCTTTGCTTCGTCCGGATCAGGGGATCCAGAGAAATGAGGGGGGTTCAAACTCCTAAAATTACGGTGTAGATCACCGGCTCCGTTTCTTGCAGCTACAGCCTAATTTCCAGCCTGAACTACATTTTGTAATGCCTGGGTTAGACCAGCCACAGTGTCTTGCATAGCTTGCCACTGGTTGCGAGCCATTGCGGTTGAGTGAGAGAGTTATGAGGGTTCTTGAGAAAAGGATGGAGACCAATTAATGTCTCTAGATATATTATCAGAGTCAATCGGTAGGAGTGTTTTAATTCTTGCTAACATATTCCCAGTCTCTACCCATTCTCACCAGGTACTGTATTTAATTTCCATGACCTAGGTTCCATAGGTATCTCCTATTCCTGAGACATATATCCTATTTGGTATTCCTAGGCTCTGATACCACTAAACTGTCACGTTCCGAGAATTATGCAGCGAATATTAATAGTGCGGAATAATTCGAGTCGATATCCCGAGACGTGAACAGTCGGCAAATAAGCATCTAGCTAGCACACACTAAGTGTTTAACAACACCACATCATCATAGGGCCCAAATATTGAACTCAACTAATCTTGTATTCAAATCTCAAGTCATTGTATTCTAAATGGAAACTAATACAGGACTAAGACTCAATAAAAAGGAAAAGTACATTTTATTCCTCACTTCCTACTACATGATTCTAACACTCAAAGCAAACTACTATAACTAGACTCATAGTTGGGACGCTCATCACTCGGTCGCATTCCCATCCTTGACTTGCTCCTCTTCTTGTATTTCATAGTCACCTAGATTGGATAAAAGTAGGGCATGAGCAAACTAGCCCAGTAGGATTTATATCTCCATGTGCGGGCAATAATATAAGTGATTAGCAATTTAGAACTAGGTAAGCACGATGAATGTCATGATATGCATGTATGAATAAAACTCATTAAAACATGATACATGAAACAAGCTAGATAGAGAGATCATGTTAGAACAAGATCTAGAACGATATAACGAGATGAAACTAGCAATAGATCACTTTGTAGGAGCATGCAAGATTTCACTTGATGTCAATAGCTTTCAAAACGCAAGATATCACTAATTGTAATAAATGCAGGATGGCCATATCACGCAAGCAAGCAAGCACGCACGAGCACGATCATGTAACACTAATCAGGCATGTAGACACTAATGTACACTAAGAAAAGATCAATCAAGAATGTACACTGGGACACGTGTATGTGGTTATTGTATCTAACATTCAACACGCACGCACAACTCCCAGCGCAGATGCAACGCCAGTAATCATTATACCCCATGGTTAACAGTATATTTATGACTCTCCGTCATTGGGGATAGACTGGAGCCCTTGGACACTCGCTGTGCCCGGTCAGCATCTCACTTAAATTTTAAATGTAGATACCCACAGTCATTATTAATGGCCAATGAGAGTTTCAATAAGTAAGCAGAAGTAATGTCATGTTCATGATGATGACGAGAACAAGTAATAAGCAATTTGAACATGGTTTCATGATAACAATGGTCAAGGGATAAATTCGGCAGCATAATGGTACAATTTATACTTTAGTTCAATCTTTTCATTAATGGCTTAGTCTAGATTGTAAATCGCACTCACGAGAACTAGACGAGAGAGGAAGTCACGCTATCTCCAGGGAACCTCAATGGTACAACCAACTCGTCGGCCATGTGGGAATCCATGGTCAGAGGAGATTTACGGAGACCTTGGAGAAAAAGGTCGCTAGTCTACCGATTCGGAATGACCAGTAGAGAGCTTCCAAATTCCCAAGAAAAGGCTGCCTAGATGTGCAAGTGTGTAGTGATGTACACGTGACAATTCACAATCCATCGCTCTCAAACTCGCAGAAAACACTAACATGATGACATGCAATGAACAATGCATTTAACTACACATGGTTTGCAAGATTTTAAGATAATAATTATCATTTTAATCAAGCTAGAACAGTAACAAGAGCGAATCACAAGTTTCATGAATGATCACGTCATTAAGAGAATAATTAGAATATTGTTCATGTAATTATAGTTTTTAAATAGTTAATCACTTTTAAGCCATTAACAATCATCATGTAATGACCAGACCCAAGACATGCAATTTACACATTAAATACCATATTAAACCGACCTCGGGTATAGCGGTAAGTTTTTCAAAAGAAACAAGTGGGGTTTCATGCAAAATTCTGAGAACGCGACGCACCCGAGTAAGGGTCGCGACAGGGTCGGGACAGAACGCGACAAGGCAGTCAGATCAGGCAGAGAGATAGCGACGGCGTGCTCATTGCATTCATAATGCGACGGGTTTACTGTCCCAAAAAGACCTCAGAACGCGGCCTATCGGGCCGTCGTGTTCACAGGGTCTGCGCCTGAATCCAGGACTGCCTTATATTGACATAGGGGGATTCGAAAATAGAGAAAAAAAATGTACAGTGCATGAAAAATCATGAAACTAGTTTTAAACCAACCTAGACATGCAAGGGTGTCTCTAGTAAATCGTAATTAGAAAACAATGATGGTTTCGACAGACTTTAATCAAGTCAAACATGAGGTATAGAAAACTATGAACAGTTAAATGCAAGATTTGCTTTGCAAGGTATGATGCCAAAATAATTAGGGCTTTTACGATAAAAGTCTCATCATGAAAGTTGTTGGGAACATGGAATAGATGCAGACTATGATTTTTAAATAATTTTAAACGACCTCGAGATGCATGATAATTCGACACAACGTAAAATCCAAGTGCAACCCGAAAATGCAGTATTATGCAGCGACCCTCTTACCACGCTTATAACTCTCTAACTGTTGACATTTGGACAAAACTTTCAACACAAAACATGACGAAGACAACTAGTAGAAAAACTTTCATGTTGTGTGTTTGTTTTAAGTCGATATTGAATCGTATGCAACATATAAAGAATGGGAAAAGCCCTGACAGTGCGCGACTTGGGGAAAACGCTTATAATTCAAAATCTACTCATTGGAATTCAATGAAACCAGTGGGAAACGAAAGTTAACTTGCTGCTCTACACATTGGTGTAGGATACATTAATGTTTGACCTGAGAAAACCTACCTTCTGGGTTGAAGAAGTCCCATTTTTCCAGAACAACTGTGTTCAGACCACTTGCAGGAGAACACTTAATACTCCATGTATACTACATGGAATTTAGGCATTCCACTTGGGTTAGGACGTAGACTTGACCCTCTTTCCAGGGGTATAAGCCTTGCAAGGTTTGGTTTAGGTTTGGCCTACCTTTGATCGGCTTCAAGTGGACGGTTTGTGCAGGTCATAGCAAACAAACGGGGGAAGAAGATGTCCTTCTTGTGGTTGATCCACAGCTCCCCAGCCCCCAAGAGCTCCTCCACACGACCCCAGCAAGTTGTAAACTCGTCCCTAGAGTTTGGGTGAAGAGTATTTAAGCAACGAAGGTATTTAGGAGTCCTATTGTAACTTGGAAAGAAGAGTTGTGGTTTTGGTTTGTTAGTTTCCTAATTTGAGGATTTCTTCCCATAGTTAAGCATGACTTTGGGTTGCCAAGAATGCATGTTCTCATCCCAATTCAACTATAATTGCCTCTTTCTAATTTCAGCTTATTTAAGCTACGAATTTCTATGCATTTTCTTGCTTCATTTGATTTTTGGGTCATATATGGTCCATTGGTCCAATTATGATATTGGGTCATTAATATATAATGTTAGAAGTCTCTCTAACATTTTTATTTTATGGTTGCGTCATATTTCCGTGTTAACGGTTTTTCAACTTGTTTCCTAATTTGGATAATCGGTCACAATAACTCTTAAACCTAGCCCAAATGATTTTTATTGACCCAAATTTCTGGATGGGTCATTAGAGGATATTATTTGAAGTCTGTATATGATTTTTATTTAATTTTCTGACTCATCCAAGTACATGTGATAATGATTTTTCGACTTATTCATAAATTACAATAATAAGTCACGAAACACTTTAAACTTGGCTAATCCAATTTTTCTTGGCACAAATTTCTTTGTGAAACATTTAGTAATAATGTTTGGGGTTGATTTATAATTTTTACGGATTTTTTCGATGTGTTTTAGCACATACAATAGAGGTACGTATGTTTTAAATAATCTGATATTATGGAAATTATTTATTTCCATTTATTCAAATTTTTACTTATTAAATTTTCCGGGGTGCTACACTCAGTGTCCAGGCCTCCCTTCTTTGATGGCACTAACTACACCTATTGAAAAAACCGTATCCAGGTCTTTCTGGGATCTCAAGACTACGAGCTGTGGACGATCGTCAGTAAAGGGCCTTATGAGCTGCCTACTGACGAGGACACCTGACAAGAGAATAGATCCGCAGAGGTACATTGAATTGGAGCGCATTGAACATGATGCAGTGCGTCGTGCATCCGAAAGAATATTCGAGGGTCTCCACATGTAAGTCAGCAAAAGAGATGTGGGACAAATTGGAGCTCATATAGGAAGGTACATCTGAGGGAAGGGAAACTAAAGCAAGCATGCTAGTATCTGAATATGAGATAATTAAAATGAAAAATGAAGAAACCATTTTAGATATGTTTGCTAGATTCATGCTAATAATAAATGGGTTGAAAGGTCTCAAAAAGGAGTACTCAGAGAGTGACTTAGTAAGGAAGATACATTGGTCTCTTCCAACCTCTTGGCATACTAAGGCCACTGTCATTGAGGACTCTAAAGACCTTTCAACAATGAAATTGGATGAGCTAATTGGATCCCTGATGACTTATGAAATTAATCTGAAAAGAAAAGAAACTGAGGTTAATCCAAGAAAATCTATTGCTTTAAAAGCCTCTAATAAAAGTTCTTCAAGTTCCAAGAAAGAGGTTCAGCAGGATAGTGATGAAACTGGAACGTCTAGTGATAGTGAGAATGATGAAATGGCCATGCTCACTAGACAGTTCAAAAAATTCCTCAGGTTCAAAAATAAAGGCTCAGGTAACTTCAAACCTTTTCAAAAGAAGGACTTTTCAAATAAATTGATTCTAACAAAAAATCTGACATGATTGTGTGCTATGAGTGCAAGAAACCCCGGGAACATGAGAGGTGAATGCCCAGAGCTAAAGAAAAAGCTGAAAAAGGACAAGTTCACTTTCAAGAAATCCAAGGCAATGATGGCGACTTGGAGTGATGAAGATGAAGATGAGAACGCACAAGGAAGCTCTGGAGATGAAGAAATTCAGTGCTTAATGGCAAGGAGTGAAGACTCAAATGAGGTAAACTCTTCCTTTGAAAACTATACTATTGATGAATAGGAAGAGGCATACACCTTGCTCTTCAAAAAATTTTGTGAATTCAAGTCTGAAAATAAAGCACTGAAAAAAAAATCACTAATCTTGTTTCTAGCACAAGCACTGATGAACAACTTGCAATCATGTCTAAAGAATTTGACTTACTGAAAAGTGAACAGGAAGGTCACTATGAAGAAATGGATTGCATGAAAGAAAAATTGCAAGAAAATGAAGAGGAAAAAGAAAGTCTAATCAATTCTCTTGAAAAACTTCAAAATGAAAATCAAGAGATTCAGAAAATGTTCGAACAAGCTGAAAAGGAATTAACAGGAAAAACTGAAGACCTTTCAAGATTTGTTAAAGGAAAGCAAAATCTTGATGCTGTTTTGAGAGTTAAAACAAATGTAAGAAGGCATGGACTTGGATTTCAACCAGAAAAACAAAAGAAACTTGGAGAGAAATTGATCACATCTCTTGCTGATTGTAGTCCAAGTACAAGTAAACAAGTTCCACCGAAGAGCAAGAATGCTCAAGCTAAGGGTAAGCAACTACAAAATAATCAAAAGATCACATCTGTTCAACAAGTGAAGAAATCTGTCGACAGACCCAATCAGATCTGTCGACAGGCCTGGAAACATGCTGGAAAAGTGAAGCCAACCAAGCAACAAAAGGGTAAGATGCAAGCATAAGTTCAACAAAACAACAAAAGAAATGTTTCCAGTAAAACTCCATCATGCAATTACTATAATAAAATTGGCCATGCAGAAAAACAATGCCGGAATAAGTTAAACAAACTAAAATACAAACAAGTTTGGATTCCAAAGCATTTACTTTTTGGCATGAATGTTAGATTGGGACTGAAAGTAACTTGGGTACCAAAATCTCTTGTCTGATCCATCTATGCAGAAATGCCTAGCAGACCAAAATCAAAACAAATGGTACATGGATAGCGACTGCTCGAGGCACATGACGGGCGACAGAGAAATATTTTGTCTGCTGGTGGAAAAAGACGGAGGACAAGTTGTCTTTGGAGGTAACAATAAGGGCCAAATTATTGGCACAGGTAAGGTAGGTAAGTATGCCTCTAACTCAATAGACAATGTACTCTTAGTTGATGGTCTAAATCACAATCTTCTTAGTATTAGCCAATTGTGTGATAAAGGCCATAAAGTAATCTTTGAATCAAGTGCATGCCAAATTGTTGATAAAGAAATAGGAAGTCTCAAGTTTTCTGGAAAAAGGGTGTATAACATCTATCTAGTTGATTTAGATGAACCAGAAAACAAAAACTTGTGTCTTGTTGCAAATAAATAGGCACCCCGAGCTTGGTATGACAGACTGAGCAACTTCTTAGTGAGTAAGAACTACTTAAGAGGTAAAGTGGACCAAACCCTTTTCACTAAATGTGTTCGTAATCAAATAATTGTTGTTCAAGTCTATGTGGACGACATTATTTTTGGTTCCACTAACCCCTCACTATGTGAAGAGTTCTCAAAACATATGCACAGTGAATTTGAGATGAGTTTAATGGGGGAGCTTAAATTTTTTCTTGGCTTGCAGGTAAAACAATATGAAGATGGCTTCTTCATCAACCAAGAAAAATATGTTAAGGAGCTTCTCAAAAGATTTCAGTTTGAACAAGCCAAGATAGCCTCTACACCAATGAGCACAAGTGTAAAACTGGAAAATGATGAGAAAGGTAAAACGGTAGATGCAAAGCAATTTCGAGGTATGATTGGCTCACTCCTTTACCTAACTACAAGTAGGCCGGACATACAATTCAATGTTTACCTTTGTGCTAGATATCAATCTAGTCCAAAGGAAAGCCATTTGGTTGGAGTCAAAAGGATTTTCTGATATCTCTCAGGTACACATGATTTGGGTTTATGGTATCCAACAGGTAGTAACTTTGATTTGGTTTCATATTCTGATGTTGATTATGCTGGATGTAAAATTGATAGTAAAAGTACTAGTGGGTACTGTCAATTTCTAGGGGGTTGCATGGTTTCGTGGGCATCCAAGAAGCAACACTCAGTTGCACTCTCCACTGCAGAGGCAGAATATGTTGCTGCAGGGAGTTGTGCAGCTCAAGTGTTGTGGATCAAAAGTCAATTATGTGACTACAACATTCACATTGGATGCACACCTATCCTATGTGACAATGTTGTATCCCTGGTTTTATGATGTCATATTTGAAGGAAAAAGGTAAGAACATTTGAATAATAATATTTGTTTTTACAGGTACAACTCACTTGCTTCAAAAAATATCTGATACAGTCAGATAAGGTCAACACTACTTGGAACATAGGTTGACACTAGTGACCTCTCAATGTTGTGTTAAGAAGATGTGGCTAAGACAGATCAACTCTATTCAAGGAGTGTGTCGACACTCGAGGCTTCTACAAGTTTTACTAAAGAGAATCAAGTTGCTATGGTTAGCACCAACTGAGGATAAGGTCAACACTACCCTGAGAGCAGATCAACACTTCTGGAATTCTCTATGCTGGATTGAAAAGAAGCTTGCTGATGAGGTCGACACTAGCTGTAGATGAGGTCAACACTATTCAGAAATTTAAGAGTTCTTTGAAGAGAAGTGGATATAAGGTCGACACTCACTCTACATGAGGTTAACACTATGGTAATGGTTTTGATGTCACTTGCAATATTTCAAGCGTTCAAGTGTCGACACTACATCCCTTAAGATGTTTTTTCATCAAAGCAGTCATCAGCATATGAGTGCTTGGCATGTGATCCCAGATACAATGTTTGGGACTTTTCTGGTACACGTCACTTTCTTTCTAGAAGATACCATACTCTTGGCGACAAAAAAGGTATCTCCCAAAAAGTAATGGGAATCTGTTGAGGGGACCACTGCAGAAGAATCCCGCGCAATCAGATAAAGAGGAAAAAGTGCTCCGGTATGGAAAAAGGGTGTTGCTTGCCTCAGCGAGAAGAAGTGAAGAGTGTGAAAAGTGAGAAGAGCAGTGTTCTGAGTTCAGCACGAAAAGGCGATTTCAGCTTGGAGCAAGGATTTTGAGGATGTGCTGCTGAATCGAGTCAACTCGATGATTCGATGTGTTGCTGCTGAGCTTCTAGAACAGATGTAGCGACCCAGAATCCGCATTACCAGTAACCAACCAGTAACCCGAATTCTGACCCGCTAACCCACGAGACAAGCTCAGAAGGGTAAAAAGTGAACGTCAAAGGAGACTATATATAAGATGATATACACCATGTAAAGCTGTAAAATTTCAGTATACATGAACATAACATGTACAACTCAGAGTCCGAGCTAAGTACAGAGTATAGAAGTACAACAAAAAGTACTACTCACTGCAGCTAGGGTGCACCAACACCGGAGTGGCTAGACTCGCCTAGAACGGGAGTCGACGACGACTCACCTAAAAGGGAGGGGAGTGAGTATTAAGAAAAGAGACCCAGTAGGGAAAAGTAACCCCCACCGGCAACAATACTAAAGTGCGGAAAGTAAAAACAGAAAGTAAATACACGTCGCACCTCAACACAAAACTGTAAACCTCGCGGCTCAGTAACACACACTCACAAACAGTAAGTAGGACTCAGCTACGGTCTGTGGCTCAGCGTCCCGTCACCACAAAGTCTCTCAACCCCAGCCACGTGTGCACACTACAGACGCTCCCTCTCGCGTCTGGTCCACGATCGGTTTTCCCCCTACGCTTGGCCCTAGCAGTAGAGAAGGGGCTCCACGGAGACCGGCTCGAAACCACCACAAGGAGTACGCACAGGACAGAGACGCTCTCAACGTCCTGGCTCACTGACGGAGGACCCCCACACGCCGGTCATCTAGACAGAGCGTCGCTCTATGTCCAGGTGACAAACAGAAACAGAAGCACGGTAACTCAACGCGAGTACAAACGGTAACACTCTCAACGTCTGAAACACCATACAATAGACGGACATCTCATGTCACGTCATGACACAGTTAACTACACATATGCACAGGCGGAGCCACACTCTAAACCTAGCAGAATGTGTTAACAGGGCGGACATCACACGTCAACACCTTGAAACACAAAACAGGACCAAAGCCTACTGGGACACAAGATATTAACGGCAACATCGATTGTCGCCAATATTAATGTAGACGGCACTCACAATGCCGTTAACACTTAATGAACGGCAATCGACTTTGTCGTTTATATCAAGTCTAAAGATCTCAGCGTCAACAGATGTGGACGTTAAGTTCTCCAGTCCCCTAGACCCAGAACAGCACCGGGTCAGTCCAATTGGGCAAAATCACCCAACCAGAACCCTGTTGATGGAGGGAAATACTTCCTCACATCTTCTAACACTACCAGAACTTCGGAAAAACACGATCCAACACTTGGATCGCCCAAACACCCAAAATCCCGGCATGGTATAACCCAACCCTAAAAAGCAATTAGCATACTAATCTACACAAATAAGCATGCTAATCTATTAAGGAAGGTTTAAGGGGTTAAGTCCCTACCTCAGAACGCCCCAAAAACTCCTAAACAATCACCAATCGCACCGGAACCCCTCGAAGTCTCCGCTCGAAATACACCAAAATCTTCGTGTTTCCCACTCGATCTATCACCGCCACACGTACCAGGGCCTTCCCACGAACTCCCATCAATAATCAGAAGTGGTGGAAATAGATAAAGGTAGAAGTGGAGGGAAAGGAAGGAAAGGAGAAGAAGAAGTTCTGCTCTCGGGCTGCCCTATTTCTACAGGTGCGACCAATAGACGTCCACATCCCTCACCGCCTACTGAACCGCCAAAGGGTTGACGTCCGGACCGCTTGCCGTCGAGTTCAACAACAAACGTCCACATCTCTGGATGCTAACTCCTAGTCAATGGCTAGCCCCCTGCCGCCAACCACAAGTCAACGACAATATCCCCTGTCGTCAACCACAACAAAACCTCTACAAGACCCAATAAGGATCCACTAAGACCCGAGACCTTACAGCCCTCCCCCTTAAGGAATTTTGCCCTCAAAATTCAAACAACATAAAGAAGAAAGACTCACTAAAGAGGTACGGAAACTGCTCGCGCATTTCGTCCTCTCGCTCCCATGTCGACTCACCACCTGAATGTCGCTGCCACGCAACACGAACTAAGGGGATAGCCTTGTTCCTCAACCTCTGAACTCGGCAATCCTCAATATGCAACGGAAACTCTGGTACAGTCAACACTAGAGTCACCTCAGACCACTCTGTGCTCTGGAGAACGTGAGACTCGTCAAAAAGGTACCTCCGAAGCATCAACAAGTGGAACACATCGTGGACTGCTGCCAACTCTGACGGAAGCTCAAGTCTGTACGCCAAACCTTCGACACGCTCAGAAATGGTGAAAGGTCCAATAATGTGAGGACTCAACTTTCCACGCCTACCGAACCTCACCACTCCCTTCATAGGAGACATATGGACAAACACCTGGTCCCCTACCTGAAACTCGAGCGGTCGTCTGCACTGATCTGCATAACTCTTCTGTCGACTCTGAGCTGACTGAAGCCTCTGCCTCACAAGCTGAACTACCTCAACTGCTTGCTGAACTAACTCTGGCCCCGTGACAATCCGTTCGCCAACCTCGAACCAGTCTAGAGGAGTGCGACATAGTCGTCTGTACAAAGCCTCATATGGTGCCATATCGATACTGGAGTGATAGCTATTATTATATGCGAACTCGACCAACGGCAAGTGAGTTGTCCATGATCCCTGCCACTCCAAACAACGAGCTCTAAGCATGCCCTCCAAGGTCTGGATAGTCCGCTCTGACTGACCATCTGACTGAGGGTGGTAGGCGGAACTAAAAGCTAACTCTGTCCCCAAAGCTCTCTGGAAACTACGCCAGAACCCAGAAGTGAAGCAAGGATCCCTATCTGACACAATAGTGATCGGCACTCCGTGCAAAGGAACAATCCACTCTACGTACAACGCGGCCAACCTACTCACACCCCAACTAGTCCTGACAGGAAAGAATCTGGCAGTCTTCGTCGATCTGTCCACAAGAACCCAAATGCTGTCAAAACCTCCAGCTGTCCTCGGCAAACCACAAACAAAGTCTGTCGTCACATGGTCCCACTTCCACATCGGAATCTCTAACGGCTGCACAAGTCGTCCTGGACGCTGATGTTTGGCCTTCACCTGCTGACAGACCAAACACCTAGCAACAAAAGCCGCTATGTCTCTCTTCATCCCAGGCCACCAAAACTGACGTCTCAATCTGTGATACATCTTGGTTGACCCTGGATGAATCGAGTACCTGGAACCATGTGCCTCCTGCAACATAACCCTCCTGACAGACTCCTCAACAGGAACATAGAGTCTATCTCGGAACCTAATAGTTCCGTCCTCACAAAGCTCAACCTCTGGGAGAAGTAACACACTGTGCAACTCGGGATCTGCCTGCTGAGCCTCGACAACCTGTCTCACAACGGCGGGAGCCGCCAACAAACTGCCCAACACACACAGTCGACGATTGGACGAAACTCTAAAAGACCCTTCTGCTGCAGACTGCCACAACTGCCACTCTCTTAGCATCAGATGACTCATCTGTGCTTTCCTACTCAAAGCATCTGCAACTACATTCGCTTTTCCAGGCTTATACTCAATGCTAAAATCATAGTCTTTCAGATATTCCATCCATCGACGCTACCTCATATTCAGATCCCTCTGAGAAAACACATATCTCAAGCTCTGGTGGTCGGTACGGACTACAAAACTCACTCCGTACAGGTAAAGATGCCAAATCCTCAAAGCAAACACCACAGCTGCAAGCTCTAGGTCGTGGGTCGGGTAACTCTCCTTGTGGGGCTTAAGCTGGCGAGACGCATAAGCTACCACCCGACCTTGCTGCATCAAAACCGCACCCAGACCAACACCTGAAGCGTCTGTGCAAACCTCAAAACCCTCCTCACCTGAAGGTAACGCAAGGATTGGCGCTGACGTAAGCAGTCGCTTCAACTCCATGAAGCTCTGCTCACACTGCTCCGACCACACAAACGGAACCCCCTTTCTCGTCAGCCGGGTCAAGGGTGCAGCAACCTGAGAAAAGTCCCGAACAAACCTGCGGTAGTAACCTGCAAAGCCCCAAAAGCTACGAATCTCAGACACAGATCTGGGACTCTCCCACTGCAAAACTGCCTCGACCTTCGCTGGATCCACAGAAACTCCTTCACCTGAGATCACGTGCCCCAAAAAGTGAACCTGTTGTAGCCAAAACTCACACTTACTAAGTTTGGCATACAACTGGTGCTCTCGCAAGGTCTGCAACACGATCCTCAGGTGCTCGGCGTGCTCCTCCTCCGAAACAGAGTACACCAGAATGTCGTCAACAAACACTACGACAAACAGGTCCAAGAACTGGTGGAACATCCAGTGCATCAGATCCATGAAGGCCGTTGGAGCATTGGTGAGCCCAAACGGCATCACCAAAAACACAAAATGTCCATATCTGGTCCGAAAAGCAGTCCTCTCAATGTCAGAGTCTCTAATCCGCAACTGATAGTAGCCTGACCTCAGGTCGATCTTCGAAAAGACATGAGCAGACTGAAGTTGATCAAAGAGAGGTTAACATGAGGTAATGGTTTTGATGTCACGTGCAATATTTCAAGCGTTCAAGTGTCGACACTACATCCCTTAAGATGTTTTTTCATCAAAGCAGTCATCAGCATATGAGTGCTTGGCACGTGATCCCAGATACAATGTTTTGGACTTTTCTGGTACACGTCACTCTACATGAGGTTAACACTATGGTAATGGTTTTGATGTCACTTGCAATATTTCAAGCGTTCAAGTGTCGACACTACATCCCTTAAGATGTTTTTTCATCAAAGCAGTCATCAGCATATGAGTGCTTGGCACGTGATCCCAGATACAATGTTTGGGACTTTTCTGGTACACGTCACTTTCTTTCTAGAAGATACCATACTCTTGGCGACAAAAAGGGTATCTCCCAAAAAGTAATGGGAATCTGTTGAGGGGACCACTGCAGAAGAATCCCGCGCAATCAGATAAAGAGGAAAAAGTGCTCCGGTTTGGAAAAAGGGTGTTGCTTGCCTCAGCGAGAAGAAGTGAAGAGTGCGAAAAGTGAGAAGAGCAGTGTTCTGAGTTCAGCACGAAAAGGCGATTTCAGCTTGGAGCAAGGATTTTGAGGATGTGCTGCTGAATCGAGTCAACTCAATGATTCGATGTGTTGCTGCTGAGCTTCTAGAACAGATGTAGCGACCCAGAATCCGCATTACCAGTAACCAACCAGTAACCCAAATTCTGACCTGCTAACCCACAAGACAAGCTCAGAAGGGTAAAAAGTGAACGTCCGAGGAGACTATATATAAGAAGATATACACCATGTAAAGCTGTAAAATTTCACTATACATGAACATAACATGTACAACTCAGAGTCCGAGCTAAGTACAGAGTACAGAAGTACAACAAAAAGTACTACTCACTGCAGCTAGGGCGCACCAACACCGAGTGGGTAGACTCGCCTGGAACGGGAGTCGACGACGACCCACCTAAAAGGGAGGGGAGTGAGTCTCATGAAAAGAGACCCAGAAGGGAAAAGTAACCCCCACCGACAACAATACTAAAGTGCGGAAAGTAAAAATAGAAAGTAAATACACGTCGCACCTCAACACAAAACTGTAAACCTCGCGGCTCAGTAACACACACTCACACACAGTAAGTAGGACTCAGCTACGGTCTGTGGCTCAGCGTCCAGTCACCACAGAGTCTCTCAACCCCAGCCACGTGTGCACACTACAGACGCTCTCTCTCGCGTCTGGTCCACGATTGGTTTTCCCCCTACGCTTGGCCCTAGCGGTAGAGAAGGGGCTCCACGGAGACCGGCTCGAAACCACCACAAGGAGTACGCACAGGACAGAGACGCTCTCAACGTCCTGGCTCACCGACGGAGGACCCCCACACGCCGGTCATCTAGACAGAGCGTCGCTCTATGTCCAGGTGACAAACAGAAACAGAAGCACGGTAACTCAACGCGAGTACATATGGTAACACTCTCAACGTCTGAAACACCGTACAATAGACGGACATCTCATGTCACGTCATGACACAGTTAACTACACATATGCACAGGCGGAGCCACACTCTAAGCCTAGCAGAATGTGTTACAGGGCAGACATCACACGTCAACACCTTGAAACACAAAACAGGACCAAAGCCTGCTGGGACACAAGATATTAACGGCAACATCGATTGTCGCCAATCTTAATGTAGACGGCACTCACAATGCCGTTAACAATTAATCAACGGCAATCGACTTTGTCGTTTATATCAAGTCTGAAGATCTCAGCGTCAACAGATGTGGACGTTAAGTTCTCCAGTCCCCTAGACCCAGAACAGTGTCGGGTCAGTCCAATTGGGCAAAATCACCCAACCAGAACGCCTGCTGATGGAGGGAAATACTTCCTCACATCTTCTAACACTACCAGAACTTCGGAAAAACACGATCCAACACTTGGATCGCCCAAACACCCAAAATCCCGGCATGGTATAACCCAACCCTAAAAAGCAATTAGCATACTAATCTACACAAATAAGCATGCTAATCTATTAAGGAAGGTTTAAGGGGTTAAGTTCCTACCTCAGAACGCCCCAAAAACTCCTAAACAATCACCAATCGCACCGGAACCCCTCGAAGTCTCCGCTCGAAATACACCAAATCTTCGCGTTTCCCGCTCGATCTATCACCGCCACACGTACCAGGGCCTTCCCACGAACTCCTATCAATAATCAGAAGTGGTGGAAATAGACAAAGGTAGAAGTGGAGGGAAAGGAAGGAAAGGAGAAGAAGAAGTTCTACTCTCGGGCTGCCCTATTTCTACAGGCGCGACCAATAGACGTCCACATCCCTCGCCGCCTACTGAACCGCCATAGGGTTGACGTCCGGACCGCTTGCCGTCGAGCTCAACAACAAACGTCCACATCTCTAGATGCTAACTCCTAGTCAACGGCTAGCCCCTGCCGCCAACCACAAGTCAACGACAATATCCCCTGTCGTCAACCACAACAAAACCTCTACAAGACCCAATAAGGATCCACTAAGACCCGAGACCTTACAGCCCTCCCCCCTTAAGGAATTTTGCCCTCAAAATTCAAACAACATAAAGAAGAAAGACTCACCAAAGAGGTATGGAAACTGCTCGCACATTTCGTCCTCTCGCTCCCATGTCGACTCACCACCTGAATGTCGCTGCCACGCAACACGAACTAAGGGGATAGCCTTGTTCCTCAACCTCTGAACTAGGCGATCCTAAATATGCAACGGAAACTCTGGTACAGTCAACACTAGAGTCACCTCAGACCACTCTGTGCTCAGGAGAACGTGAGACTCGTCAAAAAGGTACCTCCGAAGCATCAACAAGTGGAACACATCGTGGACTGCTGCCAACTCTGACGGAAGCTCAAGTCTGTACGCCAAACCTCCGACACGCTCAGAAATGGTGAAAGGTCCAATAAAGTGAGGACTCAACTTTCCACGCCTACCGAACCTCACCACTCCCTTCATAGGAGACACATGGACAAACACCTGGTCCCCTACCTGAAACTCGAGCGGTCGTCTGCACTGATCTGCATAACTCTTCTGTCGACTCTGAGCTGACTGAAGCCTCTGCCTCACAAGCTGAACTACCTCAACTGCCTGCTGAACTAACTCTGGCCCCGTGACAATCCGTTCGCCAACCTCGAACCAGTCTAGAGGAGTGGGACATGGTCGTCCGTACAAAGCCTCATATGGTGCCATATCGATACTAGAGTGATAGCTATTATTATATGCGAACTCGACCAACGGCAAGTGAGTTGTCCACGATCCCTGCCACTCCAGACAACAAGCTCTAAGCATGCCCTCCAAGGTCTGGATAGTCCGCTCTGACTGACCATCTGACTGAGGGTGGTAGGCGGAACTAAAAGCTAACTCTGTCCCCAAAGCTCTCTGGAAACTGCGCCAGAACCCAGAAGTGAAGCAAGGATCCCTATCTGACACAATAGAGATCGGCACTCTGTGCAAAGGAACAATCCACTCTACGTACAACGCGTCCAACCTACTCACACCCCAACTAGTCCTGACAGGCAAGAATCTTGCAGTCTTCGTCAATCTATCCACAAGAACCCAAATGCTGTCAAAACCTCCAGCTGTCCTCGGCAAACCACAAACAAAGTCAGTCGTCACATGGTCCCACTTCCACATCGGAATCTCTAACGGTTGCACAAGTCCTCCTGGACGCTGATGTTTGGCCTTCACCTGCTGACAGATCAAACACCTAGCAACAAAAGCCGCTATGTCTCTCTTCATCCCAGGCCACCAAAACTGACGTCTCAATCTGTGATACATCTTGGTTGACCCTGGATGAATCGAGTACCTGGAACCATGTGCCTCCTGCAACACAACCCTCCTGACAGACTCCTCAACAGGAACATAGAGTCTATCTCAGAACCTAATAGTTCCGTCCTCACAAAGCTCAACCTCTGGGAGAAGTAACACACTGTGCAACTCGGGATCTGCCTGCTGAGCCTCGACAACCTGTCTCACAACGGCGGGAACCGCCAACAAACTGCCCAACACACACAGTCGACGACTGGACGAAACTCTAAAAGACCCTTCTGTTGCAGACTGCCACAACTGCCACTCTCTAAGCATCAGATGACTCATCTGTGCTTTCCTACTCAAAGCATCTGCAACTACATTCGCTTTTCCAGGCTTATACTCAATGCTAAAATCATAGTCTTTCAGATATTCCATCCATCGACGCTACCTCATATTCAGATCCCTCTGAGAAAACACATATCTCAAGCTCTGGTGGTCGGTACGGACTACAAAACTCACTCCGTACAGGTAAAGATGCCAAATCCTCAAAGCAAACACCACAGCTGCAAGCTCTAGGTCGTGGGTCGGGTAACTCTCCTCGTGGGGCTTAAGCTGGCGAGACGCATAAGCTACCACCCGGCCTTGCTGCATCAAAACCGCACCCAGACCAACACCTGAAGCGTCTGTGCAAACCTCGAAACCCTCCTCACCTGAAGGTAACACAAGGATTGGCGCTGACGTAAGCAGTCGCTTCAACTCCATGAAGCTCTGCTCACACTGCTCCGACCACACAAACGGAACCCCCTTTCTCGTCAGCCGAGTCAAGGGTGCAGCAACCTGAGAAAAGTCCCGAACAAACCTGCGGTAGTAACCTGCCAAGCCCCAAAAGCTACGAATCTCAGACACAGATCTGGGACTCTCCCACTGCAAAACTGCCTCGACCTTCGCTGGATCCACAGAAACTCCTTCACCTGAGATCACGTGCCCCAAAAAGTGAACCTGTTGTAGCCAAAACTCACACTTACTAAGTTTGGCATACAACTGGTGCTCTCGCAAGGTCTGCAACACGATCCTCAGGTGCTCGGCGTGCTCCTCCTCCGAAACGGAGTACACCAGAATGTCGTCAACAAACACTACGACAAACAGGTCCAAGAACTGGTGGAACACCCAGTGCATCAGATCCATGAAGGCCGTTGGAGCATTGGTGAGCCCAAACGGCATCACCAAAAACTCAAAATGTCCATATCTGGTCCGAAAAGCAGTCCTCTCAATGTCAGAGTCTCTAATCCGCAACTGATAGTAGCCTGACCTCAGGTCGATCTTCGAAAAGACATGAGCAGACTGAAGCTGATCAAAGAGATCATCAATCCTAGGCAATGGATACCTATTCTTGATGGTCACTTGGTTCAGCTTCCTATAATCAATACACAATCTCAGGCTACCATCCTTCTTCCGGACAAACAAAACAGGTGACCCCCATGGAGAAAAGCTAGGACGAATATAGCCCTTCTCCAACAACTCCTCAAGCTGCCTCTTCAGCTCCCTCAACTCTGCTGGTGCCATACGATACGGCGCCTGTGCAAATGGTACAGTGCCAGGAACTAACTCAACAGAAAACTCAATCTCTCTCTCTGGCGGTAGACCAGGTAACTCTTCCGGAAAAACATCCGGAAACTCACACACTACGGGAATGTCCCCCACTCCCAAGGTAACCTGGTCAAGGGTAATAGCAGAAACTAGAAAACCCTGACAACCAGAGGCAAGCAACCTCCCCGCCCTCAAAGCAGAAACTAAAATGTGAGAAGTAAGAGGTACGATACCCTGGAAGTAGAACGCCGCTTCCCCAGGTATCCGCAAGTGCAACCTCTTCTTCTGGCAATCCATGACTGCACCATACCGCTCTAACCAGTCCATACCCGAAATCACATCATAGTCCTGCAACTGCAAAGCAAACAAGCGAGCTGACAACCACTGATCCTGCAACTGCACAAGTACCTCCCCGAGACAGTAGGACGTAAGGACAAAGTCCCCTGTCGGCAACTCTACTGCTAGCTCAACAGACTCTCCCGAACTCAACTCTCTAAGGGAGTCTAAAAACTCCTCAGACACAAAAGAGTGAGAGGCACCGGAATCAAACAAAACTCTAGCTGTATAACCAAAAACTGTAACAGTACCTTCCACTAGCTGAGCTGCCTCCGCGTCTGCCCGGGTCAAGTGAGTAACACGACCTCTACCTCTCGACCCACCAGAACCTCCGGCCTGCTGACACTGCTGCACGGGTGCCTGCTGCTGCTACTGCTACTGCACTCGGGGCTGTGACTGGGTCTGCTGCTGCGGCACACGAGGTAACAAAGGGCAATCTCGTGCCATGTGACCTATCTGGTCACACCGGTAACACTGACCAGCAAAAGAACGTTGTACCTGCTGCGAAGGCTGCCCTACAGGCTGCTGAACACTCCCAACAGACTGCTGTCTCTGCTCTGCCTGCCTCCTGTCACGCCGAAACTTCCTCCGAGATCCTGACTTCGACGTCGTCCCAGCAGAAGTGGACGCGTAGGAAGTCGTGGTCTTCGAAGTCGTCTGCATACTACCCTGCTGCTGCCGTGGCTGAGTAGGAACTACCTGTGTCTGAACCTCTGCGCTCCGAGCACGGGTCCGCAAAGTATCAGCCTCCAACGCTGCCGCTGTCTGATAGGCCGCATCCAAGTCTGTGACGCACGCAACTATCAGCGCCTGCCTGAGCTCTGGCCTCAGGCCCCTCACAAACTGCTGAGTCCTCAGACTCTCATCTGCCATAATCTGCGGAGCATAACGCCCTAGCTCTACAAATCTGGCCCTGTACTGCACTACAGTAGAGTCTCTCTGCTGCAAGTCCAGAAACTGGTACAACCTCTTAGTCCGGACGTAAGTAGGACAGAAGGCTCTCTCAAAACAAACGACAAACTCCTGCCACGGAATCTGTCTAAGTGGGCGAGACTGAAAAGTAGTCTCCCACTCAGAGGACCACCAAGTCAACGCCTGCGCCTGCAACTGATAACTAGCTAACAACACTCGCTCCTCGGGAACACACTCCATGGAACGGAAAGTCTGCTCTACAGCATCCAACCACGCCCGCACAATGTCTGGATCAGGCTGGCCCAAAAATTGGGGAGGCTGAAACTGCAAGAACTCCCTCAACACCTTCCCAGTACCACCCTGGGGTACCGACGCATCATGGTGCTGAGCTACAAACTGAGCCATCCCCTCAAGAAACCGGGTCAAGTCTAATCCCTGAGCTGCCTGAGGAGGAGGTGGCGGCGGCGGAACAATGCCACTGTGTGCATCCTGTGGCAAAGGCTGCGTCTGCTGAGGTGTCGGGGTGTCTCCAGCCTCCTGACGAGTCGCCTGCTCAGCCACTCCCTCTCTAGGACGACACCTAGGTGCCATAGTACTATACACAGAGCAAAAATACACACACATAAATACACTAACTCCGGGCTAAATAGCTGCAACTGTACTCTTTGTACTCTGAGTTAACATGATGGGTATTTCCTTATATATATCTCATCAGACCAGGCTCTGATACCAAACTGTAGAGACCCAGAATCCGCATTACCAGTAACCAACCAGTAACCCGAATTCTGACCCGCTAACCCACGAGACAAGCTCAGAAGGGTAAAAAGTGAACGTCCGAGGAGACTATATATAAGAAGATATACACCATGTAAAGCTGTAAAATTTCACTATACATGAACATAACATGTACAACTCAGAGTCCGAGCTAAGTACAGAGTACAGAAGTACAACAAAAAGTACTACTCACTGCAGCTAGGGCGCACCAACACCGGAGTGGCTAGACTCGCCTAGAACGGGAGTCGACGACGACCCACCTGAAAGGGAGGGGAGTGAGTCTCAAGAAAAGAGACCCAGTAGGGAAAAGTAACCCCACCGGCAACAATACTAAAGTGCGGAAAGTAAAAACAGAAAGTAAATACACGTCGCATCTCAACACAAAACTGTAAACCTCGCGGCTCAGTAACACACACTCACACACAGTAAGTAGGACTCAGCTAGGGTCTATGGCTCGGCGTCCCGTCACCACAGAGTCTCTCAACCCCAGCCACGTGTGCACACTACATATGCTCTCTCTCGCGTCTGGTCCACGACCGGTTTTCCCCCTACGCCTGACCCCAGCGGTAGAGAACGGGCTCCACGGAGACCGGCTCGAAACCACCACAAGGAGTACGCACAGGACAGAGACGCTCTCAACGTCCTGGCTCACCGACGGAGGACCCCCACACGCCGGTCATCTAGACAAAGCGTCGCTCTATGTCCAGGTGACAAACAGAAACAGAAGCACGGTAACTCAACGCGAGTACAGACGGTAACACTCTCAACGTCTGAAACACCGTACAATGGACGGACATCTCATGCCACGTCATGACACAGTTAACTACACATATGCACAGGCGGAGCCACACTCTAAACCTAGCAGAATGTGTTAACAGGGCGGACATCACACGTCAACACCTTGAAACACAAAACATGACCAAAGCCTACTGGGACACAAGATATTAACGGCAACATCGATTGTCGCCAATATTAATGTAGACGGCACTCACAATGCCGTTAACACTTAATTAACGGCAATCGACTTTGTCGTTTATATCAAGTCTGAAGATCTCAGCGTCAACAAATGTGGACGTTAAGTTCTCCAGTCCCCTAGACCCAGAACAGCGCCGGGTCAGTCCAATTGGGCAAAATCACCCAACCAGAACGCCTGCTGATGGAGGGAAATACTTCCTCACATCTTCTAACACTACCAGAACTTCGGAAAAACACGATCCAACACTTGGATCGCCCAAACACCCAAAATCCTGGCATGGTATAACCCAACCCTAAAAAGTAATTAGCATACTAATCTACACAAATAAGCATTCTAATCTGTTAAGGAAGGTTTAAGGGGTTAAGTCCCTACCTCAGAACGCCCCAAAAACTCCTAAACAATCACCAATCGCGCCGGAACCCCTCAAAGTCTCCGCTCGAAATACACCAAATCTTCGTGTTTCCCGCTCGATCTATCACTGACACACGTACTAGGGCCTTCCCATGAACTCCCATCAATAATCAGAAGTGGTGGAAACAGACAAAGGTAGAAGTGGAGGGAAAGGAAGGAAAGGAGAAGAAGAAGTTCTACTCTCGGGCTGCCCTATTTCTACAGGCGCGACCAATAGACGTCCACATCCCTCGCCGCCTACTGAACCGCCAAAGGGTTGACGTCCGGACCGCTTGCCGTCAAGTTCAACAACAAACGTCCACATCTCTAGACGCTAACTCCTAGTCAACGGCTAGCCCCCTTCCGCCAACCACAAGTCAACGACAATATCCCCTGTCGTCAACCACAACAGAACCTCTACAAGACCAATAAGGATCCACTAAGGCCCGAGACCTTACAACAGAGGATCGGAATGCTTCTTCGATATTGATGTTTGTGATCTAGATGCAGAAATTGCCAGTGGATTTCACTTAAGGAGAGATCGAAATTTGAGCCAACAAGCATTTGCAGTTCGAATCTAGATTCTGAGCAGGAAGTTCGAGGATCTCTTAACACATTCTGGCATCCTTTTACTTTGTTCTTCTTTTCAATTTCTTCTGAACATCGAAGTTGTGTGCTGTCTACTTCTTTGTGAAGTAGATTGTGTTGATCCTTCACGAGCTGTGATTGGATCATTTGGATTGAAGTTGTGTGTCAGCGGATTGTTCAAGCTGTGAGTCAGCAGATGTGATGAAGCTGTGAATCAGCAGTTGTACGAGAACTTCTCACGTTTGTTCTCGTAGTGGTACCTCATTAGTTTAGTGAGGGGTGGATGTAGGTCTCCTCATTAGAGCCGAACCACCTTAAAAATTCCTTTCTCTCTTGTGTGTGGTTTGTCCCTCTTTGCATCGAATTTACAGCTGTCTAATTAGTATCCTCACTTCACTGATTTCGATAAGTTTAAATTGTCTTAAAATTCTGAAGATTCTCTATTCACCCCCCCTCTACATAATATTTCTACACTCAACACATGGTATCAGGGCCTGGTTCTCCAATTTATTTGGTTTCATGACCAGGAGAGTATAGTGTATGATGGAATCTAGAGGTTACATTGCTGAGGGTCATTCTGTGAATAGACCACCTTACTTTGATGGTACTAATTATGCATATTGGAAAACTCGTATGCAGGTTTTCTTGCGAGCTCAAGACCATCAAATTTGGAGAATTGTGAACAATGGACCTTATGAGTTGTCCGAGGATGAGGAGAAGTGGACTCCTGATGAGATCAAGAATTCTAACGCAAACTGGAGTGCAATGAATATAATGCAGTGCTCTCTGCATCCAACTGAATTCTCGAGAGTATCATCATGCTCAAGTGCAAAAGAGATCTGGGATCGCCTCATGGTAATCTATGAAGGCACATCTGAGGTAAAAGAAACTAAATCTAACATGTTAGTTTCGGAATATGAGGCATTTTGAATGAAGCATGATGAAACAATTTTCGAGATGTATGGTAGACTAACATTGTTGACAAATGGGCTAAAAAATTTAGGCAAAGTCCACACTGATAAAGAATTGGTTAGAAAATTCCTTAGATCCTTGACACCCATATGGCATAGTAAAGCTATTGTTATTGAAGAATCTAGGAATCTATCCACAACAACTATAGATGAATTAATAGGTTCTTTAATGACATATGAGTTGGGGTTGAAAAGAACTGAAGATGATATGAAGAAGAAGAAGTCTCTTGCTCTTAAGGCAAGTCCCAGCACAAAAGAGGCTACTGAACAAAGTGAATCTTCTAGCTCGAAAGATGATTCAGGTGAGTTTGCATTGATTACTAGAAAATTCAGGAAATTTCTGAGAAAGGAAGGTAAGGGTTTTCTTAAAAAGAAACCATATACAAATAATCTATCAAAACCCAAAGTGAATACAAATAAAAAGGCTGCTGATAGAATTGTTTGTTATAACTGCAGGAAACCAGGGCATGTCAAGTCTGAATGTCCTGAGGTTCACAAGAAAATTTAGTCCAAGTGGAACATAAATAAACAAAAGGCTATAGTTGGTACCTGGAGCGAGGAAGAAGAAGATGAAGAAGAAGAAAGCTCAGATGCTAAGGACACTCATTCAAAGCTATGTCTGATGGCTAGAGAAAAAGAGGAGGAAGAAGAAGAGGAAAGCTCTCTTTTTAAAGATTTCACTTTAGATGATTGGAAGCATGTTTATTTTGAATTAATGGATCAGTATGATGAACTTAAAAAGGAAAATAAAATGCTCAAGAAGAAATTGAAATAGTCTTCTCAGAACACTCTAACAGAAGAAAAGGAGAAAGAATTCTCACAAGAGATAAATGCATTAAAAGAAGTCATAAATGAATTGAAAAATCAAAACATTGAAAGTCTTGATGAAATATCTCTTGTCTCTAAAATATATGCTGCCTTAAATAGTGTTAACAATGAACTAAAAAAGGAAATTGAAGTCTTGCAAAAAAAAATAAACAAAAGGCAAGAAGTTCTTGAAAAATTTGTCAGTGGCAAGAATAATCTTGAGGCCCTTCTAGGCACAAGAGTAAATTTTAATAAAGAGGGGTTAGGATTTAATCCCACAAAGAAGAAAGAGGTAGAACTGAAAACCATAACATTCATTTCCTCAAAAACCTCAGAAGCTTCAACCTCAACAGGGAAAAGAAACAAGAAAAGTGAAAAAGAAACAAGAAAAGATCAGACAGCAAAAACTGTTTTCAATAAAAAATCAAATGAAAAAAGGAAAACTAAAGCTGAAAGTAAACAAATGTCTCAAAGGAACAATAACTTGAGGTCCTCAATCTGGGAAGGTCGACACTATGTCAATGATAGGTCGGCACCATCTTACATTAAATCACAGGAATTGAGAAAATTGACCTATGACAGGCCAATGTCATCACAAGGTTGGACAAACATCAAATGGGCACATAGTAGGTCAAGACCTAACTGTGTGAATACCTCAAACAAAACAAAATGGAATAGTGTAGGTCAACACTATCCTCACATAGCGTCAACACATGTCAATGATTTCAGCAATTCATACAGAACAAGATATTCTAGAGTTTTCAAGAATCAAACTAGTTTCTGGCCTCACTCAAATGCTTATAAAAATTCTGGTGGAAAATTCATGAATGTTAATGTTCCAAAACGACATGAAAACAGCTGGAAGAACAAAAATCAACAAACTCTAAGGAACAGAAATATTTCCACAATAAAGAAACAAGTTTGGATTCCAAAGAGTTTGCTATCTTGTATTTTTGATCTGGAAGCTTTGAAAGGACCCAAATGTACTTGGGTTCCAAAGAATTGTTTTTGATTGTATGTGTGTAGGTGTGTCTTACAGCCAAGAACAATATGTGGTATCTTGACAGTGGCTGTTCAAGACACATGACGGGAGACAAAGAAAAGTTCTGTCTCTTATCTGAGAAGAAGTCTGGGCATGTTACATTTGGAGGAAGCAATAAATGTAAGATTGTTGGCTCAGGAAAGGTAGGTAAAAATCTTTCAAATTCGATTGATGGTGTTCTTTTGGTGGAAGGTTTGGAGTACAACCTTCTAAGCATAAGTCAATTGTGTGACAAAGGTCACAAGGTAATTTTTTATTCTCTTGGTTGTACTATTTTTTAGCCCATTTCAGATCTTGTAAAATTCACTGGAAAAAGAATAAACAATGTGTACATGGTTGATCTTGATGAATCATAAAACACCAACTTGTGCTTAACAGCAAATAAAAATGACTTAGCTTGTTTGTGGCATCATAGACTAGGACATGCTAGCTACAATATGCTTCATAAATTGGCAAAGTTCAACATGGTTAAAGGTCTGCCTGAAATCTCCTTCAAAAACAATTTGAAACTGTGTGAAGCATGCTCTCAAGGTAAGCAAACAAGAAAATCTTTCAAAAGTAGATCAGAAAGTCAATCTACTAAACCTTTTGAACTTATTCACATAGATTTATTTGGACACACACGGACAAACAATCTAAATGGAAAAAGGTTTGGATATGTTCTTGTTGATGACTTTTCTAGATTTACTTGGGTTTTCTTTCTTGCTCACAAAAATGATGCATTCACAGAATTTCATGAGTTTTACAAGAAAATTACACAGGAAGGAAAGTTTAAAATTGTAACAATCATGTCAGATCATGGTGGTGAATTTGAGAACACTGACTTTGAAACCTTCTGTAGGAATGAAGGAGTTTTCCACAAGTTCTCATCACCAAGAACACCTGAACAAAATGGGGTTGTTGAAAGAGGAAACAGAACACTTGTGGAAATGGCAAGAACTATGTTGATTGAGAGTGATTTGCCAAGGAAGTTCTGGGCTGAAGCAGTAAATACCTCTTGCTATATCATAAACTGTGCAATGGTAAGGCCTTTTTGTAAAAAGACTCCTTATGAATTGTTGAAAGGTAAGAAACCATCTATTGCACATTTTAATGTTTTTGGAACCAAGTGCTTTATTCTGGTTAACAACAAACATGACTTGGATAAATTTGAGCCCAAAAGTGACTTAGGAACATTCCTTGGCTATTCTGATCATTCAAGACCTATAGGGTTTTCAATGTAAAATATCAAATTGTTGAAGAATCTCCTCATATCACATTTGATGAATTTAATGTTGATCTTTGCAGAGAAAAGCAAGATGGGGAGTTTCTAGAAGGAGAAAGCTCTAAGGAACAAGAAGAAAAGGAAGAAACAACCAAGAAAAATTCAGACCGAAGTGAAGCACAGGATTCAGTCAATGAAGTCAAGGAAAGAGATCAAATGAACATAAGAATGCTAAGAGATCATCCTCAGGAAAGTATCATTGGTAACATACTTCACCCTCCTAGGACAAGATCTCATTTTAGAGTAATTTCTGAACTTGATCAAATGGCTCTAGTGTCTCAAATTGAACCTAAGAACATAGAAGATGCTCTAAAAGATTCGTTCTGGATAAATACAATGCATGAAAAATTAAATCAATTTGAGAGAAATAATGTGTGGCACTTAGTTCCAAGACCTTCCTCTCAAGGAGTCATTGGAACCAAGTGGGTTTTTAGGAACAAAATCAGTGAGGATGGAAAAGTGATTAGGAATAAGGCTAGGCTTATAGCAAAAGGCTATAATCAGAAATTGGGAATAGATTTTGAAGAGTCTTTGGCTCCAGTAGCTAGGCTTGAAGCTATCCGAATTTTACTTGCTTTTGCTTGTGCTCATGGTTTTAAATTACAGCAAATGGATGTGAAGAGTGCTTTTCTGAATAGGTTGATTAAGGCGGAAGTTTATGTTGAACAACCTCCTAGTTTTGAATGCACTAACCTTCCTGACCATGTGTTTAAATTGGACACGGCCTTATATGGTCTGAAACAAGCTCCCCGCGCATGGTATGATCGGTTGAGCTCATTCCTTACAGGTAAAGGGTATTCAAGAGGTAATGTTGATCAAACACTCTTTACAAAAATTCAAGATAAGGATATCTTGGTGGTCCAAATATATGTCGATGACATTATTTTTTGATCGACAAAGTCCTCCTTATGTAAGGAATTTTCAGAATTAATGACCAATGAATTTGAAATGAGTCTAATGGGAGAACTCAAATTCTTTCTTGGACTGCAGATTGTTCAATCAAAGGAAGGGATCTTCATAAACCAGTCCAAATACATTCAAGATTTGCTGAAAAGTACAAGATGGAAAATACCAAAGCAATGGGAACTCCAATGAGCACCACTGTGAGTTTAGATGCTGATTTGAGAGGTAACCCTGTAGATCCAAAAATTTATAGAGGTGTGATTGGCTCCTTACTATATCTAACAGCATCTAGATCGGACATTCAATTTTCAGTGTGCATGTGTGCTAGATTTCAGGCTTGTCCTAAGGAGTCCCACATGAGTGCTGCTAAAAGAATTTTCAGATATCTTGTAGGAACTCATGAGTTGGGACTGTGGTATCCTACATTTAGTGAATTTAACTTGATATCCTATTTTGATGCAGATTTTGCTGGTTGTAAACTAGATAGAAAGAGCACTAGTGGTTATTGTCAGTTTTTGGGGGGATGTTTAGTTTCTTGGGCCTCTAAGAAACAACACTCAGTAGCTCTCTCTACTGCAGAAGCTGAGTATGTTGCTGCAGGGAGTTGTGGCACTCAAGTGTTGTGGATTAAACATCAACTCCAAGACTACCAAGTAGATCTTGGATGTGTCCCAATCATGTGTGATAACACTAGTGCAATTTGTTTGGCAAAAAATCCAATCCAGCATTCTAGGACAAAGCATATAGAAATCAGGCATCATTTCTTGAGAGATAAAGTAGGCAAAAATTCTTTTGAATTGCACTTTGTTGAAACCTCAAAACAAATTGCTGATATCTTTACAAAACCCTTGTGCAATGAAAGATATTCTTGCTTAAGAAGAGAACTGGGTCTTTGTTTACTTGATCAATGATTGTTTATGTTGAAGCTGCTGTGAAAGTGTGTTTAAATAATTGTCTGTATTGGAATAAAATTCTTGCAATCTGTTGGCAAATTTCCTGTGTAATTTCTGTTAAGCTTGTGTAATAATAATAAAAAAAAGTGGTTGAAAGTCTATGCATGGTGGATCAGTTTATCTGACAGGTTGGTTCAAAAGCAATCAATTCATGTGCAGTATGTGGAGTGAAAAGTTCTCAGTGTTTCAAAGGTGTACTTTAGATCCAAGGTCGACTCTATCGACATGAGAGTCGACACTGCTCTCACCTCACCAGAAAATCCTTGGCATTCCTTCAACCTCTACATCTGTGATTTCTTTTTGTACATAAATCTCATCTTCCTTCAGCAAATAAAACTTTGCTTCTGATACTGCATTGACTTATTTGGTATATAAAATGGTGACTTGAAGAAGGACAAGTTAAGCTTGTCTGGAATCTTTTACTATGCGTGAGTATATGTCTCCTCCAAGTACTAAAAGGTCGATATGCAATTGTTGAGGGGGAGTTTTTTTTTTTTTCTCTGTCCTCTTGTTTCACAAGCCTAATTCTTGAGGGGAAGTAATTTCATTGTGAAAAGCTAAATTTCTAGGCATTTTCTCAGGGGGAGTTAAGTTCATTTACACACTTTCTAACTCCTCTATCTCATAAGTTAAAAGATTGTGGTTTAAAAGTTATTAAATTTTGGATTAACTTTTAAAAACTGTTTGAAAGATTCAAGTCGATTAAAAAGCAGTGCAGAAGGTAACTCATCATGTGAGAATCACATTACTATAAATCCCTAAAAAATTTCATGTAATTTTAGGTCTCATTGGTTAGAGTTCTAAAGCATCTGAAATGTTTTGTCTATGAAAGACTAAATGCATGGAAGAATCGACTTCTGTCTAAAGCTGGCCGCTTAGAGCTCATCATATCGGTCTTACAATCATATTCTATCTATTGGTCTTCGGCCTTCATTCTTCCCTGTGGCCTCATCAAAGAAATTGATAGCATTCTTAGAAATTTCTTCTGGAAGGGCTGCTCTGACAAATCGGTTATGACCATGGTGAAATGGAATCACATCTGTAGACCCAAAAAGGAGGGCGGTTTGGGACTTAGGAAATTGTATGACTGGAATAGAGCAGCATCGGTGAAGCATCTTTGGGACACTTTGCAAAGGAAGAATTCTATATGGATTGACTAGATCTACAAGAAATATTTAGCAAAAGAAAACATCTGGTTAATTGAGTGCAAATCATATTTTTCTAGCGCTTGGAAAGGTGTCCTAAAGGAAAGAGATAGGATGCAGCAACAAATCTCTTATACTATTGCAGATGGTTCTCAAATCAGTATGTGGTATGATCCTTGGCTGAATGGAAAGAGTATCTTTCAATCTTATGGTGATAGGATTCGGTAAGATTTAGGAGCTGGTAAGGATTTCAAGGTTGGCCATTTTATTAACTATGATAATTGGAATTTGCCTGTTCCTACTTCTCATGAGATGATCACGGTTTGGCCTTCAATTAAAGCTACTACGATCCACCATGGCCAAAGGGATGTGATCGTTTGGAATCACAATGGAGGAAAGTTCTCCATTGCTTCTGCTTGGAATGCAATTCGAGAGAAGCATACTGAAGATAATAACTCCTTGTGGATTTGGGCGAAGCCGGGAGCTCAAAAATTTAATCTCTGTCTTTGGCAAGCTGCTATGGAAAAGTTACCTACCCAGGACCTCATGAAACATAAAGGTATTCAGTTGGCTAATCAATGCACTCTTTGAAAACTAACGAGGAAAGCAACAACCACATTCTTTTCCAATGTCATTATAGCACTTGGATTTGGAAGCAAATCATCCACAGGTTTCATTTTGGAAGACCCTCGGAAGATAAACTTGTCAAGGAGATGAGAATGCTGCATCAAAATTTCCCTGTAAGAAATGTTGCTTGGAAGCTTGCTCAACTAGCATTAAAGGCTGTTGTTTGGTGGATATGGTGAGAAAGGTGTTTGAGGATTTTTTAGGGAAAGCAAAAATTGAGAATGCAGTTGTTAATTCACATTCTCATGGATATCAAGATTTCCATGGAGAACTTCACCTATAAATCGCCAAACAGAAGAGAGATAGACATGCTGAAGCATTTTAACATTTCTGTTTTGTAATTTGAATCAATTTAGTTTGGTTGCATTCACTTGTGCTATACTCATAGTCTACAACTTGTGTAGTCATGAGTAATCCTTCTTGGAAATCCTAATGTTGAGGGCGGTGGAGTGAGAACATTCCACCTCTATGAGGTGGGGTGCACTCTCCTGAACTCCATTAGGAGTTTTCCTCCCATGCACCACTTTTCTTGTGGTCGTAGTTTTGTACATTCTTCATTCTTCAATATATTATTACTTATCAAAAAAAATATCTCATCTCTTTGGTGTTATGAAAAGTCTTGTAATTGGCAGAACACTGACTATGCTCTAAGAAACTGCAAATCTCTGAAAAAATCAGAAGAAGTTTTGTATGTCATGAAGAGCTAGTTAGTTTTGTTAAGGGCTGTTAAAATTTTTTTTGGTGCATTCTGAGTAATTGGGGATTCTGGTGTTTGATAGACATGTATCCTCACATGAAAAGATGCAAACCTTCCTTGAGACAAAATGATTATCTACACAAGTAATCAGGAGCTCTGGTATGTAAAAAACATGGGCTCTTGCATGAAAACGTGAGGGAAATCAGACTGTTCAATTGTGTCAAATTAAAAAAAAAGATTTGATTAATTCAAAATATTTTAGCACGCTTTACCATTCTTCCAAAGACACCTTGTTACATGTAATGTGTAAGTGGGTTTATAATGATGCAATTTCTCAATCTGACAAATTATTCCTTTCTCTGTTATTTACTCACATGAATTCTTCAAGGTTTTTAATGGTTAATCTAAAAATTTATAATTTTCAAACCATTAATCTTAATAATGCTGAGAGAAGGTGTAAAAAGTGCTTAAATGTTGTTAACTCTTCCAGAATCTACTAAAAATATAGTGGATCATAGTGAAATATCATTTCCTCAAATGTGTTGAAATCTGGCCTCATTCTTAATCTCATTGTGTCGACACTCTCAATCTTAGAGTCGACACTACTCTAACTTGTGGAGTTGGTTCATGTTATGCTTTCACTATTCCTCAGATTCTTTGTACTCCCAGGACAGGTCGACACTTTTTGAGGCGTCTCATCAGACGTCTCTCCACTTTAAAGCAGTTTTGTACTCTCTGCTTTTGTTTCTCTTCCTCTCAACCGTCTCTCCAAGAACATCTCTTTTTCTTCTATAACTTGATTCCCCTTTCTTCTCCCTTCTCGATATCCTGTTCATACCATCATGGCTCCTAAGCAGCAGTCTCGACACGGAGGGATGAGGAAGCAAGATGATTCATTTGCTTATGAACAGAAAGCCAAAGCAGCAAAGGGGATAGAGATATGAGAAAAGAAGTCCGCAGCACCGTCTTTTTCAAGCTGAAGATACTCCCATCCTCGAATTGCCCAGGAAAAAACTTTTTCCAAGGGTAAGAAAAAGTTGGAATTTGTGGATTTAAGCAGCTCTGATGAGAATGTCGCAAGCCTACAAGGTGCTCAGGCATCGTTTGAAGAAAGCCCTAATTCCCAGGGATTCGACAGTGGCTCTATCAAACAGGAGATGCAAGAGCAGTTGTCATCATCACCGCAAAAAACTAGTGACAATGAGGAAGTACCATCTGAGGAAGACAACTATGACCAGCTATTGGTTGAGGAAGAGGGTGTGCGTCCTGATCATGAGGAAGAGGGTGAAGATGAAAATGCTGCAAGGGAAACTAATTCTGAAGAAGAATCACTGAATGAAGAACAAGAAGAATCTGAACCTGAAGTTGGTGACTCTAATGAAAAAGAGACATAGTATCCGCTTTCAAAGGCGAAAAGAATGATCATTGGGAATAAGTCCATTTTGCATCCAAGGCTCATCAATATTCACGATGAAGGTATGATAAACTTGGTACCAGAACTCATTGGTATGTTAGCATTTCAGGGATGGACTGACTTTGTTAATGAGCATCAGTCATACTATCCCATTTTGGTTCAAGAGTTTTTCAGAAACTTGGTTAGTAAAGAGTACACTCTTGAGTCCAGTGTTCGGGGTGTTTCCATTATACTCACAAATGAAATCGTGAGTCAACTGTTGAAAATACCCAATGAGGGTAGTAATCCACAAGATCTACATTTCTGTGCTCATGAAGCTTTTACAGTACTAACTGGGCTGCCTCATAATGTTTTGAACATAAATCAAGCAAAGGTGTCTCATCTGAATGCAAATCGATTCCCACCATCAAATTGTTTGCTACATCATTGGTGTACTACCATCTTGACTCCTTAGGGAGGTGGCAAACAGAGAGTAACAATTCTGCAAAGATGCATTATGTACTGCTTGATTAAGAAAGAGAAAATCAATTTGGCTACTATATTTTGTCAACTGCTTCATGAAGTAACCATACCAAAGTTGAGACGATGTTTGCCCTATACAACTCATCTATCTACAATATTTCAGTTGTTAGGTGTTCCAGTTGCAGGAACAAAGACCCAAATGATTGCCAGATTCCACATATATGATTTGGGTCACATTGAGAAGTTTATGAAGTTAAACTTGGGTCCCCAGGAAAATATCAATGAGATTTTGGAGTTGGAACAGGCACAGCAAGCTGAGGAAGAACATCAAGGGCAGGAAAATGATGCTCAAGAAGAATCTTTACCAATTCCATCACCTCTACATGTTCATGATGCTCCTGACATTGATCCTCCACACTTTTCTCCTCCTCATTTTCCTCATTCTGCATACATTCCATCTATGGATGATATTCCTTCATCATCCTCTACAGCAGTTCAAATTCCATCCAATCTCCTCAAATTCTTGGAAGAGAAATTTGATTCTGTCCATAGCTCTCTTGATGTATTGAACACCAAAATGGAGTAGCAAGCCTCACAATTTGATAGCCGATTGGAAAGAATTAAGCAACTATTTACAGCAAATGTTGACAAACAAGATCAGAATTACAGATTCACAAAGGTCAGATCTGATATCCTCATTCAGACCATTGAATATGTCTTCAATTCAGCTGCTTACACACAAGCAAAAATCTTTGACAAAGTTGAAACCATCTTCTTGGATCTTCAACAAGGAGCTGATAGGTTCAATGCAATTCCTGGCCTAGTTCAGACTGTTCAAGTTATTCTTCAAAGGATGAATGTTCTGCGAAATTATAATGAAGACATCTCTAAGGAAGTCCAATTGATTAGAGATGAATTTAACAAAGTTTGGAGGCTGCATGATTTACAAGAGTCTGATGATAGTAATCAGGCAACATCTTCTGCTATTGAGCCTACCATGCCACATGGTGTTGACAATGTTCCAGCTGTTGTTGCACATCAGTTTGCACAGTTGCAAGATTTTATGAACACCAGATTTAATGCTGTTTAGATTTATCTCAACGACAATTATGAGGATTTGCGCTTTCGTTTGGCAAGGATTGTGAACAAGCTTTTTCCAAAGCAGCCAACTCCTCCTCCACAGTGATATCCTCTTTTTGATTATGTCAAAGGGGGAGAAGATACATTGATGTTTGTTGTTTTTTATTGGCCTTTGGCTAATGGATGTTTTTTTTTTTAATGAATGTTTTTGAATATGGATGAATATTTTTGGGTTTGATGATTAATCGATGTTGTGACTGTTGTGACTGTATGGGTGGTATCTTTGATGTTTCACTTGTAAGAATCTTAACTTTTGAAATGAAAACATCAGTAACTGACTCTTGCAAATGAAGTTGTACTTACGTTGTCTCATTTCCATAAATGGCTTGGGTACTTATGTGAATGGTTTGGATGAATCATTTGTTTTTTCAACTCCTCAAGCTAAAACATCTATGACCAATTGTTGCCATCATCAAAAAGGGGGAGACTGTTGTGTCCCTGGTTTTGATGATGTCATATTTGAAGGAAAAAGGTAAGAACATTTGACAAATAATATTTTTTAATAGGTACAACTCACTTGCTTCAAGAAATATCCAATACAGTCAGATAAGGTCGACACTACTTGGGACATAGGTTGACACTAGTGACTTGTCAATGTTGTGCTAAGAAGATGTGGCTAAGACAAATCAACTCTATTCAGGGAGTGTGTCAACACTCAAGGCTTCTACAAGTTTTACTGAGGGTAATCAAGTTGCTAAGGTTAACACCAACTGAGGATAAGGTCAACACTACCCTGAGAGCAGATCAACACTTCTGGACTTCTCTATGCTGGATTGAAAAGAAGCTTGCTGATGAGGTCGACACCAGATGTAGATGAGGTCAACACTATTCAGAAATTTAAGAGTTCTGTGAAGAGAAGTGGATATAAGGTCGACACTCACTCTACATGAGGTTAACACTATGGTAATGGTTTTGATGTGTGGCTCTCTCTCTCTAGTATCCTAGAGAGAGAAGCTCTGGGGAGAGAGGGAGTAGGAGGGTGTCTGGGGCTCACCCCCGCCTACTTGGCAGTGGGCGGAGCTTCCCTCCTGCGTTGAGGAAGGATCCTTTGCTCTTGAGAGCTCTTCCTGGTCGGGAAGACGTTATCTTGAGTGCTGCCACCGGGTGGATTCCTCCATCTGGGGTCTACTTCTTCCTTCTTCTGCATCTCTTGGGAGGGGTTCTTGTCATGGCAGCGGTTTCTGGAGATGAAGGTGAACCCATGGTAGAGCCAAGGAAGGAGGTGGGCGGTGCATCCATGGTCCTTGGCAAGGCTCAGGAGAGTCGGAAGGGGCGGTCCTCCTCGGCTACAAGAGGGAGATCTCGGTCGAGAGGTCCGGTGGAGGTGTCATCTGCTCCAAGAACATGGGCGAGCCTCTTCTCTGCTCCTTCATCTAGTGAGAGTTCTCATGCACTATCTTTTATTGCTCCAACGGTCATTTCGGAGGACAAGAAAATTGTTGTCTGTGACGTGGAGGATATTGAGGAGCTCGAAGGTGCATGGGATCATACCATTGTCAGGTATGTAGTTGATCTTAAGACTTCTTTCATGCCTTTATCTTCTTTTATTAAGAGTCGATGGGGGATAGTAGGATTCGACTTGCACCTTTTAGAGAATGGCTTCTTCCTATGTAAAATGGACAATGAGGAGGATGTCACCCGTATTCTTGAGAGTTTCTGGTCTATCTGGGGTCGTCCCATGATCCTTAGGAGATGGGAGAAAGGCTTGAGGATGGAGTTAGAGAGTTTGAAGAATATTCCAGTGTGGGTCTCTATTCATAGCCTACCTATTCATCTTTGGACGAGGAAGTTTATCTCCAAGCTCTGCAGCACTATTGGAGAACCACTGTTTATGGATAGGCTGACTACGGAGAGGAGGCGATTATCTTATGCCCGGGTTGTGTGATGGTTTCTTCAGAGGTAGAACTTCCGAATTCTATCATCTACAAAGACCTTGATGGATCGCAGCATGAGCTTCATATTTCTTACTCTTGGAAGCCAAGGAGATGCGGTTCTTGTGGGATGTTCGGTCACCTCCATGGCCAATGTCAAATTCCTCACATCAGTTCGAAAAATTCTCAGCAGGTCTATAGAAGAAGGAGTAGTTACTTGTTTCGAACACTAGCACCAGTAAGGAAATTGTGCAAGCGGCTAAAAAGATAGGGGTGAGCTATGAGGAAAGTAGCAGATTCTCTATTCTTGCAACCAAGGAAATGAATGAAGCAAATGAGGATGGGGAGATCATTAATAGACAGCAGGATGAGGTGGCTACTCCTGCAAAAAGGAGAGCACCGTCTAATGGTAATACTGCAATAGGAAGGTCGAAAGAGCAGGATATAGAGGAGAATGGATGCTTGTTGCTGACTAACAAATATTCTGAAGATGCAAGGGAGGAAGGGGAGCTCTCGCAAGGGCAAAGGAAAGACCAGCCGTTTCCTGTTAATGGAAAGGAAAGGGATATTTCAGAATCATTCATGGGAAGGAAAGAAGTGCAAAGCATGGAGAATATATCTAGCAGTAGAATGGAAGGAAGATCTTATCCTCTTCTCAAGGGATTTGAAGCTCCAATAGAAAGGGCTAGCGCTGGCTATCTCTTGGGGACAGTAATACAAAGTTCTTTCATGCTTCTTTCAAAGCCAGAAAGTCGATTAATACTATCACAAGATGCATGGATTCTAATGGGAACAGTATTGATGATATGGATATGGTTAAGCAGCATTCTGTGAACTTCTACTCATCTATATTGAATCAGCCTTCAGGAGACTGCAAGCATGTGAATATTGAGCCTCGGTATAAACTTAATAGCATGGATATTCAAGCTCTTTGCACTGATATCACAGAGGAGGAGATTAGAGAAGTGATTATGCACTCTCCTAAAGGCAAAAGTCCAGGTCCAGATGGCTTTCCGGCTGATTTCTACCAGTATAATTGGGATATTGTAGGGGATCAAGTGACCAAGGCAGCCAAGCACTTCTTCCAAACTTCTAGAATGCTGAAACAGCTTAATTGTACCTTCATTGCCTTAATTCCAAAATCTGATGGAGCTGATTCCTTTGATCAATTCAGGCCTATATCTTTATGCAACTTTACTTATAAGATCATTTCCAAGATCCTGGCTAACCGTTTGCAATTTGTGCTTCATAAGCTTATCAGTCCCAACCAAGCTGCTTTTATCAAAGGGAGATCGATCCAGGACAACATCATGATTACTAATGACATTGTCCGGGACCTTCATTCTAAAAGCAAAGGTAATCTCCTATGCTTCAAGGCAGATTTGAAGAAGGCATTTGACTCCTTGAACAGAGGTTTCGTCTATTATATGATGCAGCAAATGGGTTTCCCGAATAAATGGATAACTTGGATAAAGAATTGTATTGAGAACCCATCTTTCTCTATACTCTTGAATGGCTGTCCAACTAGATTTTTGAGGGATCTAATGGTGTTAGGAAAGGAGATCCACTGTCCCCGTTATCTTTTCACTATTGCTATGGAAGGTTTATCTTGTATGATGGAGGAAGCTGTTTTAAAGGGTAGTATTAAAGTCCCATCTGCTGATTGCATGAAGCTTTCCCATGTTGTGTTTGCTGATGATCTCATCATCTTCTTGAAGAATGACATTAGCTCAGCTACTCACCTTCGTAATATGTTGCATGACTTTGCTATCTCTTCGGGTCTCACTCTTAATAAGAACAAAAGTAAGCTTTACATTGGAGGAAATGTTCAGCACAAGGAGAACTTTTTAAATATTTTGGATGTTGGGGAAGGCTCTTTACGAGTGCCTTATCTTGGTCTACCTATGGTTTCATCGTCCATCAAGAAAGTGCATTGTACGCCTCTTATTGATAAGATCAAAGGTAGACTAAATGCATGGAAGAATCGGCTTCTGTCTAAAGCTGGCCGCTTAGAGCTCATCAGATCGGTCTTATAATCATATTCTATCTATTGGTCTTCTGCCTTCATTCTTCCTTGTGGCCTCATCAAAGAAATTGATAGCATTCTTAGAAATTTCTTCTGGAAGGGCTGCTCTGACAAATCAGTTATGACCATGGTGAAATGGAATCACATCTGTAGACCCAGAAAGGAGGGCGATTTGGGACTTAGGAAATTTTATGACTGGAATAGAGCAGCATCGGTGAAGCATCTTTGGGACACTTTGCAAGGGAAGAATTCTATATGGATTGACTGGATCTACAACAAATATTTTGCAAAAGAAAACATCTGGTTAATTAAGTGCAAATCATATTTTTCTAGCGCTTGGAAAGGTGTCCTAAAGGAAAGAGATTGGATGCAGAAACAAATCTCTTATACTATTGCAGATGGTTCTCAAATCAGTATGTGGTATGATCCTTGGCTGAATGGAAAGAGTATCTTTCAATCTTATGGTGATAGGATTCGGCAAGATTTAGGAGCTGGTAAGGATTTCAAGGTTGGCCATTTTATTAACTATGCTAATTGGAATTTGCATGTTCCTATTTCTCATGAGATGATCACGATTTTGCCTTCAATTAAAGCTACTACGATCCACCATGGCCAAAGGGATGCGATCGTTTGTAATCACAATGGAGGAAAGTTCTCCATTGCTTCTGCTTGGAATGCAATTCGAGAGAAACATAGTGAAGATAATAACTCCTTGTGGATTTGGGCGAAGTCGGGAGCTCAAAAATTTAATCTTTGTCTTTGGCAAGCTGCTATGGAAAAACTACCTACCCACGACCTCATGAAACATAAAGGTATTCAGTTGGCTAATCAATGCACTCTTTGCAAAACTAACGAGGAAAGCAACAACCACATTCTTTTCCAATGTCATTATAGCACTTGGATTTGGAAGCAAATCATCCACAGGTTTCATTTTAGAAGACCCCCGGAAGATAAACTTGTCAAGGAGATGAGAATGCTGCATCAATATTTCCCTGTAAGAAATGTTGCTTGGAAGCTTGCTCAACTAGCATTAAAGGCTGCTGTTTGGTGGATATGGCGAGAAAGGTGTTTGAGGATTTTTGAGGGAAAGCAAAAATCGAGAATGCAGTTGTTAATTCACATTCTCATGGATATCAAGATTTCCATGGAGAACTTCACCTATAAATTGCCAAACAGAAGAGAGAAAGACATGCTGAAGCATTTAACATTTCTGTTTTGTAATTTGAATCAATTTAGTTTGGTTGCATTCACTTGTGCTATACTCATAGCCTACAACTTGTGTAGTCATGAGTAATCCATCTTGGAAAGCCTAATGTTGAGGGCGGTGGAGTGAGAACATTCCACCTCTATGAGGTGGGGTGCACTCTCCTGAACTCCATTAGGAGTTTTCCTCCTATGCACCACTTTTCTTGTGGTCATAGTTTTGTACATTCTTCATTCTTCAATATATTATTACTTATAAAAAAAAATGGTTTTGATGTCACTTGCAATATTTCAAGCGTTCAAGTGTCGACACTACATCTTTGAAGTGTCAACACTATTATACTTAAGATGTTTTTTCATCAAAGCAGTCATCAGCATATGAGTGCTTGGCACGCGATCCCAGATACAATGTTTGGGACTTTTCTGGTACAATTCACTTTCTTTCTAGAAGATACCATACTCTTGGCGGCAAAAAGGCTATCTCCCAAAAAGTAATGGGAATCTGTTGAGGGGCCCACTGCAGAAGAATCCTGCACAATCGTATAAAGAGGAAAAAGTGCTCTGATTCGGAAAAAGGGTGATGCGTGCTTCAGCGAGAAGAAGTGAAGAGTGCGAAAAGTGAGAAGAGCAGTGTTCTGAGTTCAGCATGGAAAGGCGATTTCAGCTTGGAGCAAGGATTTTGAGGATGTGCTGCTGAATCAAGTCAACTCGATGATTCAATGTGTTGCTGCTGAGCTTCGAGAACAGAGGATCGGAATGCTTCTTCGATATTGATGTTTCTGATCCAGAAGCAGAAATTTCTAGTGGATTTCACTTAAGGAGAGATCGAAATTGGAGCCAACAAGCATTTGCAGTTCGAATCTAGATTCTAAGTAGGAAGTTCGAGGATCTCTTAACACATTCTGGCATCCTTTTACTTTGTTCTTCTTTTCAATTTCTTCTGAACATCGAAGTTGTGTGTTGTCTACTTCTTTGTGAAGTAGATTGTGTTGATCCTTCACGAGCTGTGATTGGATCATTTGGATTGAAGCTATGTGTCAGCGGATTGTTCAAGCTGTGAGTCAGCTGATGTGATGAAGCTATGAATCAGCAGGTGTACGAGAACTTCTCACATTTGTTCTCGTAGTGGTACCTCACTGGTTTAGTGAGGGGTGGACGTAGGTCTCCTCATTGGAGCCGAACCACCTTAAAAATTCCTTTCTCTCTTGTGTGTGGTTTGTCCCTCTTTGCATCGAATTTACAGCTGTCTAATTAGTGTCCTCACTTTACTGATTTCGATAAGTTTAAACTGTCTTAAAATTATGAAGATTCTCTATTCACCCCCCCCCCCTCTAGATAATCTTTCTACACTCAACAGAAAATACAAGTGCTATCAACCTTTCCAAGAACCCAATTCAACATTCAAGAACAAAACACATAGAAATTAGGCATCACTTCTTGAGAGATCTGGTTACCAACAAGACCTTGGAGCTTAGTTTCATACCCACTAAAAAACAATTGGCAGATATCTTCACCAAACCCTTGTCCGAAGATAGGTTCACATCATTGAGAAGAGAATTGGGCTTATGCAAAATGCAATGAAACTAATACCAAAATTTAAAGTAAATGATCTTTCTATGTAATGACTATGTGGTATATCAAATGGTGAAATGTGGAAGAACAAGTCAGGCTTGTTTGGAAACTATCATTATGCGTGAGGAAACATCCTCCGCCAAGTATCCATAGTCAAGTTGCATATGAAGATCATCAACTTAAAATGGGGTAATTAGTTTCATTCATTTTTGGCTAATTTATCTCTGAAAATGGATGAAAGTTTGGTGCTCATATTTTTATGGATGTTAATTCTCTGTGAAAATGCTTACTTGGATGTGTATATCATTGTTTGAATTGCTTGAATGTTGAGTCATCACATGCATACACTATGGGGGAGTAAGTCAAGGCAGATTTAGTGAAATGCTTGAGAGAAACCCTTCATATTCATTATTTAATTATCTCTCAAAATCTTGGTCTTCATGTCACTTAATTCAAAGCCTCAAAACCCATTTACCAAGTACCTGTCGACAGCCAGACCACCAGCTGCTGACAGATCCCCTCATCCAGAACTACATTTCTTCTGTGAAACAGTAGTTGTCGACAACCACATTCTTGCTATCGACAGATGCCCTTCAATTGTGAAAACATCAACATCTCTTGGCAATTCTTCATGAGTATGCTCATATTATTGATGCAAGGGGAGAATTGGGAATTAATATTCATTACAACCTTTCATACTCACATAGTATCAAAGACATTGATTTAATTACAATGATTTTGACATAATATTTTGTGCTTGAGTCTAGGTTGTGTCATCTAGAAGACATTGAACAAATATAATGATTTTAACCTAACTCACTTGAATAACTCCCTTGTGGATGATCATGTTTCTAAAATGGATTGATAAGTAAGAAGGTTATTGAACATAATGTTTTTACATTGGCCTTTGACCTTAAATAATCTTTGACCTTGATTTTCAAATTTTTTAAAAAAATGGGAGAAATGCTACCTATTTCTAAACTTAAAATTTCAAATAAAATTTGTGAAAAGGGACAAAGGCAGAGCACTAATGAGCATTACTGAGGAACCGGGGACATGGGCATCACCAATGTCTGTTTTCGCATCAAAAAGTCCTTTCATTATCTCTACACAATGGTATGATGGTCACTCACACTGAGTCACTAGGGGTACGGGTATCACCAATGTCTACCTTCACGTCAAAAGGTGTAAGTGATCCTAATTACCACTTTTCCCACTTTAATTTGACAAAAGAAAATAGTTAAATGTTAGAAATAGAGTGAAACCTCCATGATTTCAAATCAAAGCCAACATGGTGTTTATTGTCAATTGTTCATGCAGACATTGCCTTCATTTACCAACTGAACATCACTACTAAGATATATGATTTTCTTCAATTGTTCTATTCAAAGGGGTTATCTTAGTTTCATAAGTTTTTGAACGATGAATTTTATATGCCATAACTTAAGATTCCCGAAATATTATCTCTCAACCATTGTAGAATTTTTCTTATGAGTCTTAATACTATTGGTTATGACATTTGTAATGGGTATAAACCTATTCTCAGCCTTAAAATCTCATTTGAACACTCATTCTCCACTTACATCCCTCAAAATTCTGTTATGGGACAAAACTGCTTAGCAGCTGTCGACAGATGACTGGGCACCTGTCGACAGCCGCTTTTCTGGGTGGTTCAGAAGCCCAACCGGCATCCTTTTTGGCCAAATTTTGTGGGCCCCCTTTACTTCAAACTTTCTTTAAATATATCCAATGGGGGAAACACACCTTTTCACCCCTCACCTTCCTCCAAAAGGTCTCTCTTCCCTCTTTTAGCCTTAACTTCCTCTCTACAGGGTGCAAGAACCCAGAATCTGGGTCTTCCTATCTTTTCTTTCTACAGTATTACTCCCCTTCCAGGCTCTTCTCTACCATGTGCATCTCCTTTGTTGGGTTCTCATGTGTTTAAATGTTTTTCATGATGTGAATTCAATGGTTGTTGCAATTGATGTTTGTAAAATGACAAATTTGATGAAGACATGAATGGCATAAGCAAGTGCAAAAGTGATCACCTATGTACTCATTGTATCTCACTTAGAATGTCTTTTTATGTAGGTGTGAATGTATACAAGACAAGCACTTAACATCAAGTGCAAAAGACCTTGAAAAAGACTTCAAGTACACACTTGTCGACAGCCAAGAAATCGCCTGTCGACAGATAGACCATCCAGAACAAAACAAGCTACTAGAAACTCAATTGGGACAGTAGTTGTCGACGGCTGAAGCCCACCTGTCGACAAATACAGATGGCCTGTCGACGGCAGCAAATCTCCTGTTGACAGATCTAGTTTTCCAGCATAACAATGGTTCTGGAAACCAGAATTGAGCATTAGCTGTCGACAGCTATGGACTGCCTGTCGACATCTGAAGTTTAAGTAAGATCTGATGTCAGGATATGATCTATATCTGGGAGATCCCTTTGAGCACAACTCTCCATACTTGGACACCCATATATAAAGATCATATGAAGGTATTTTTGCAGCAAGAAGCCACCATAGCAAAACCCAAGAGAAAAGCTTCTCCCTGCTGCTCTGCTTCAACCGTCCATCTAGAGAAAAGAAGATACATCTTCCGAACGGAGTTGAAGTCGGTTCGTCCGTGGTTCAAGCTTCTACATCATCTTATATTCATCAAGTTGAAGCTTGGAGATCTTTTGGACGACTAGAAAGAAGAGTTCTACATCAAGATTTGCTTCTACATCTCAGAACTCTTCTCTTTCAATACTTTTCCTATATGTGTGTGTGTGGTAGTGATTCAAGCATTCCTTGTGCTTGATTCATGTGTGGTTTGTTGTTCTTATTGTGTGTTTGCATCAGACAACGAGTGCGTGTGTGAGACCCCGAATTTTTATTCTCTTTATATATATGTATGTATATGAATGGTGTGTTGGGTGTTCGGTTGTTGTGTGCTTAGCATGCGTAGTTCATTGTGCCTACTATAAGTTTTATCCTTCTCTTGAGCATGAGCATGTGCGTATATCTATATATATATATACATACGTGTATATGACAATTAATGTAGAAGTGAACAATTAGCTAATTAGAGGTGTATTATGAATATCAAGAATCTCTGATTTAGGATACTTGAATAATACTATGCATGTGCTATCTAAATATTGAAGAATATCCTATACTACCTATTTCATGGAATTTTGTATGGGAGTGTATGAAGTACATATGTGTATGTACGTATGTATGTTATCTTATGCGTGTGACAATTGTATACCTAATTCTACATGCATAACATCTTGGTGTACTTGTGTATGCATGTGTATGATTAGTTGTAAACATTGTTCATTGCATGGTTTAGTTAATGTGGTTTAGTTAATGTGTACATCTTCGTACATTGCATATACATAAAGAGTTCAAGCACGGTAGGTGTAATTAGTAGTTTATATTGAGATTCTATACTCCTCATGAATAACATGCATGTATTTTTATGATATTTAGGTGAGAATAGTCAATTGGCTAAATTATGCATATAGTACTTAAGCAATGTTAGGTAAAGTTGTGTAAGTTAATCTAATTACCGGTGCGCATGTTGTACCCATCTATTTCAAGCATAATGTACATAAGTATGCTACACCAGTGTGTGTATACTATGTATATGTCAAATCAAGTGTGTGTATGCAAGGACTATTTTATCGAGTAGGTTATTCCTAGCTAACATAATTCATATCACCTCCTAATGATTTGCGAAGCCCTCATAATTCTCGTCATTTATTTTTCCGTGTGTTGAGTCACACTTATGTAAAACATCATGTACGTATAGGTAGATATCTACGTACATCTTATCTTAGTGTACTTATGTATGCTTGTGTATGCCTAGGTATAAATGATATTGATTGCCTGGTATAGTAATATACATGTTACACCTTATACATTGTATGTATATACATAGTGTAAGCATAATTCTGCATGTTTTTAAGTTCTGGCCGAAGGGCCAATTAGCGTCAACATGGGTGGACGCCCATTAGTTGTCGGCGTCCATCCCGATGGACGCCAAGCCTTATGTAGCCGTCCACATAGGTGGACGTTTACCTTTCTGACACTGCATGCGTAGCAGGTCAGAAATGCATGGCTTGCCATGCTCCTGATTGGGGGATGGCCGACCCAAAGGCTCTCCCACCCCCCTGCAAAGGCAGACTTCGGATCTTGCCTCATAAAAACATCAACCTTGCTGCTTGCAAGGTGCTCTCTTGGCCTTTTCAAGAGGAGAGAAACCCTAGCTCAGGAATGTGAAGAAACCTGAACTTGAGAGCTCAGATCCGGCGTTCTGAAGCTTGGATCCGGCGATCTTCTTCGACAAGGAGGAAGTCCAAGCATAGGAGAAGGCCTCCCCGGTGCTGGACAATGACCTACAACCCCCTAGAACCCGGAGCAAGGGAGTTGGAGGCTTCTTGGCATTGCCCAAGGAGAGCTTCTTCGGCCATTTTGATCCGTTTGGAGATTTATTCAAAGGCAAGTATACCCTAGGTCTTGAGCCTAGACATGTCCCCTAAGTCTCAGGAATTTTGTGGATTTTAATTCGTGTCCTGGAGCCCCTATTATGAGATTTTTTCCAAGCTCGGTCTGTGTTCTTACACAGACAGGAACTTGACGGCAAGAGACCTTTCCGTCAAGTGCATCTGTTAACGGCATGCGATAATGCCGTCAACCCCTGTAAACGGCTAGACATTGACACTGAGTTCGTCAGGACAGAACCGTTAACTGTTTTCTCTCCTCTAAATGACTATTTTCGATGGGTTTCTCGCGATGAGGATATACTGTAAACCCTATACGTTATGTAAGATACCTATTGTGGTGTGTGGATGGGTTATTGAGCATGGTATGAGAAATGCAATTTAATTGCTTTGCGAAAATGCATGTATGTTAAGGCAATGACCTTCTTGACTCACTGTTTGGATGATTTAGTGAGGGCCAGAAAGCGTTAAATGTCGTGAGCCATGTATGCATGCATCAGTCACCCCCTGCAATTTCTATGATTTTTCCCATGTTTGTATGATTTATTAGAACTTATGTTTTGGAAAATAGAGAACATGTGTAGGACTGTTAAATTCTCTAGTAAATCGTGCTTTGTGCAATAATATGGGTAGAATGTCGTGCAAATACAGGCATGTTAGGTCAGGGCTGAGGCATGTTAAATCAAATGCTTATGCTAGGTTTCCATGCTAATAGGGATTTCAAATAGCATGTAAAATAATGTTTGATTTTCTGTAAATTCTATTTAGCTCAGAAAAATCTGAAAATTGAGGGTATGATCTTGAACCTGAAAATAGTATGTGGTTAAAATTTCAGGTCATTTGGACCATTATATAAAGAGTTATGTGTTTTTCATGTGAAATGTAATAATCTACGTATGTCATCGTAATGTGGTTAGTTATTGCTTAAACCCAACCTGATTAGTGCATTTACTGTGTTAAACTCCTGAAATCTGTAGTAGCATGGTTAGGAGAAAAACAAAGTCACATTGTGCATGAGAAAACGAAGGAGATGTGAGTGTTATGTGTAAAATACGTGTTAAAACTCGGTATGAGTAAAGTGTAAAAGTTGTGCCTATGTGACACTGCTACCCTAGAGGCATCGGGATCTGTATATAGAAAAGTCCCTATAGAAGGCTCCATGTGATATAAGTTTCTCCCAAACGCATTGGGAAAACCCCGGAGGTGGACGGTACCACTGGATAGGGTGGAGAGGGCTTCTCCCGGTCTGCGCAGTAACCAAGATTCACCACTGTATTGCCTAGGTGGTGGGTATGTGATTATGAGTCATGTTATGTGTTATGTGTTGTGAAAAGAGTTATGAGAATGAGTTGTGTTATTTGTTAGTGTCCTCTATTGGTGGTTAGGACTATGTGTCATGGCAATTGATTAACCAATGAAAGAATGAATAAAGTGTGAAATATGTGAATATGGCACGTGGTAAGTGCCCAAGATGCACGTGGTAAGTGCAATCGATGTGATATGTGATAAGTGAAAGTGGAAGAGTAAATGATGGAAATGAGTAAATTGTGTAAGTGTGAACATGTGTACATGTCAAATGTGTAAAAGTGAGCAATGTGAATGAGTAAGTGTGCAATCATGTGAAATAAATGTGTTAGATTGTAAACTTATGATATAGGTCATGAAAGTGTTAAATGCATATCCAAACAGCAACCTAAATGTATGCAAAACAATGTTTCACATGTGTAAGAATGAGTAGAATCCATATTAGGAATTTTCCCTTTCAAACATATGAGAATCTCACGTTAATTGCTATCATGTTGTGATTGAATTGTGCATATATATATACATAGTTCTCATATAAATGAAATGGTAGTGAGCATGTAATAGGATTTTCATGTTTGCGAAAGGTAGGTTACGAATATGGCAAATGTATGAAAAATAATTGGATTCCATGATAGTTGAAAGGCTCAATTAGTATAAGAGTTCATACTTAAGTGCTCATGGATTGTTAAATGGTTTCACCATGTTTAACCTTCAAGTTATGCTATAAAATGCGAAACTAGGTGCATGTGATTTTATGATGTTAAACAACAAGCAAATTGTATAAATAAATACAAAAGGGCATGTGAAAAGAAAGTAGTCATCATGTTAGCTTGTTCCTTTTCTTCATGTTAAATTTTATGCTCTAGTAGTAGAGACATCTGCGGAATAAAAGGATGTGTGGACGAATCATCCTACATGTTAAGTGTAGGTAATAAGTGCATGTGTATGATGAAATGCTCATGATTTAGAATAGATTTATGGTAGACTAAAGCATGCTCCTGTAAAGATAGTATGTATTGCTAGTTGAGAGTAAGGACCATGAGTACCTTTGTGATTGGATGATAGTGTGCATCTCTTTAATGTTAATGCCATATTGTGAGTGTGACATGTTTAAGTTCAGACTTTGGTTGCTTGCTGAGTCTTTGGACTCACTCTTGCTTCGGCGTACAAGTTGACAGGTATCGTGCACTAGAAGGAAGCGTGGTGAGGATCATCATTTAGAAGACTATTTTGTGGAGCTGTTACCAGTTGTACTTTTCTTTTGCACAAAAAGGATTATTGTATGGACAATATTTGGACATTGTAGTTCTCTTTATTTTGTATTAATGTGGACATTGTCTTTCTATCTCGCTATTTAGATTGTGGAATGTGTGTTGGTGACGGGTTAAGAGTTGAGTTGTTTATTTTTTCCGCTGTACTCTATTGCTATCCAGGTACATATCAACCTATCGACCAGTGTTGGGTACATGTCCCACTGTGACGACGCCTTTATACCGATGGGGATTGGTATAATCGTACCGGTATGAAGAGGGTCGTTACAGAGATTGGTATCAGAGCACCAAGGTTGAGACTGTACATGATAGGCCATCACCGTCACAACATTGCAAGGTCTCATAGGGAGTTGTCCATATATATAGAATCTACTAATAGTAGATGGAAGATAATAGGGAGAATAGTTAGAATATAGTAACCTAGGTTCTAATTGAGTTATTTATTTGCAGACTATGGCTGGACGTGGTAGACGTGGTGCTCAGTCTCGGAGGTATGAGCAGAACCGCAAGCTGAAGAATTTTGTGAAAGGACTTAAGCCATCAGTGAGGGCTAGGCTTCTGGAACTCGATTCATGTACGTATAGGTAGATATCTACGTACATCTTATCTTAGTGTACTTATGTATGCTTGTGTATGCCTAGGTATAATGTTATTGATTTCATAGGTGTAGTAAGATACATGTTATACCTTAGATGTTGTATGCATGTGTAGATAATTATGTGCGTATTATTATTATCTTGATGTACCTATGTATGTATGTATAGGATTAATAGTAAGTATTGGATGGTTATTGGGTGTAATGGTGTATACACTATACCACATGGGTTTCATGTGCATATATGTGTGGATTAAGCATGGTTCTGCATGATTTTAAGTTCTGGCAGAAGAATGTCTTGGCGTCAACATGGATGGACCCCATGATATGTCAGCGTCCATATCGACTGACGCCAACCCTAATGTAGCCGTCCATGTATGTGGACGTCAATATCCCTAAGTTTCTGTGCGCTGCAGACCCAGAATTTCCGGGGCAAGCATGCTCACTGGTTGGGGAGATGTCTCCCAACGGCTCTCAACTCACATCAGACCCTGCCCACGCATGCCCCAAGCCTAGATCTATATAGAAACACCCTTAGCAGCTGGAGGTGATTGCTTTGTCTCTTGGCCAGGAAAAAAAAACCCTAGCTGTGAGAAAACTAGAAGAAAAACCTGATCTTCCCAAGCTTTAATCCGGCGATTGGGAGACCTTCTGAGAGATCCATGAAGATGGGAGCGTAGCACAGCTGCCCAAGAGCATCCCCAGACCCTAAACCTATGAAATACCCAGCCTAGATCGAGGAGGAAGCTTTGACATTTGGTGAACCCTTGGACCCGAGATGCAGAAAAGCTGAACTTAAGGAGCTCTAATCCGTCTGGGATACATCCAAGAAGAGACCCCAGCTCCGAGGTGCCATCTACATCGACAGGAGAAGAGGATCGAAGGAGTTTCTGAACACCTTTTTGGCAAGGCCGAGAAGGGCTTCATCAGCTTATTCCGATCTTGTAGATTTAATTGAGAGGCAAGTAACCTATAGATCTCAATCCTATACATGTGCCCTAGGTCCCAGCATTTTTTCTGGATCCTGGATCCCCCTATTCTCCTTGTGTTTGAGCTCGGGTCTGTGTTTTTGCACAGACCTGAACTTGACGGCATATCCATGCCGTCGAGATCCTATATTGGCGGCCAACGATATTGCCGTTAATTCTTATTAGCGTCCATACTATGCCGTTAATCTCTTCAGGCAGAACATGACTGTTCTCCCTTCTATATGATTAATTTCCGAAGTGGTTTCGAATGATGATATAAGGTAATCATATATGTATGTAAAATAGACCATGGGATGCATGTGATATTTTCTGTGATTTTGGTGATGGTATAAATTTTTAGATTATTGAAATACATGTTTGGGAAAATGGATTATGCATGTTCACCTACTGTCTACATGATTCCTGATGAATTAAATGCCCTAGATTTTTCTATACCATGTGTATATGTATCAGTCCCTGCCCCGAGATTTTGAGAATTTTTTCCATGACTGTGGGATTTACTGAATTTCTGTTTTGAAATAGAAGACATGCATAGATTTGTATAAATTACAGTAAATATGTGTTTTGCAAATAATATGAGAAAACTTCTGTGATGATGAATAGTTAGTTCAGGGCTGTGACTGTCAAATTTGATATTCATGTTAGTTCCATGTTAATCAAATTATGAAAAATCAAATTATCATGAGATTGCATGTTTTAATTTCTGTAATGTAATATGATTCAGAAAATATGAAATTTGCATGTGTGATTATAACCTGAAATGTCTGTGGTTAAAATCTCATGTTATTTTGATGACAGTAAGTATTGTTATGAAATTTTAAATGAGAAAAATGACTATGTGAGCATGTTAGTTGTGACTTGATGTGATTCAGTAAATTTTAGTATGATTATCTCTGTATTATGATTATTTGATAGTTGTAACAGTGAGGCTAAAACCAATAAATGGGGACTTATGTGTGTATGAATTATGTATGAGTGTGTGTATGGAATGTGAGAGAACAAGTGGTATTGTGTGTAAACGGTTAATGTGACAAGATAAACAAGTATGCCCATAAGACACTGCCACCCTAGATGCTTGGAGCTGTACCGTAGTAATGCCCCTACGGGAAAGCTCAATGTGTTATGAGATACCCTAGGCAAAGGGTCTTGATAAAGTGTATACCCTGGCAAAGGGTCTTGTAAAATCCTGGAGGTGGACAAGTTCCACTGGTAATGGTGGGAAGGGCTTTCCCCGGTTTCTGCAGGAACTAAGACTTATCACTGTGCCGGTGATTAAGTAAGTGAATGTGAATGTGTATGTGTCATGTGATCGTCTATGTGGTGGTTTGGGCTGTGTCTTGGCATTAAGTGAAAATAAGTATAAGTGTGAATGAGAAAAGTGATATGTGTTCATAGCACAAGGTATGTGCAAGATATGTGTAAATGTGGCACATGTTATGTGCAAAAGTGAAATGATAAGAAGTGTGCGAATGTGAAAGAGAATAAAATGGAAAATGTGTATAAGTATTGTGTGAAAGAACAAAGTGAGTGTATGCGAAATCCAAGGTTAATCATATGGTTGTATGAAATGAGAAAGTAGTATAAGTGTAAATGACAATAGTGTTAATTGATATTTTGTTTATTGATGTGTATGAAAGCTTGTGTGCGTATGTGTTGGTGTATTAATTGTCAAATGCTAAAAGTGATGTTACTATTAGTACCAAAATGTAAGTATATGCTTTCATATTCATGGAAATTGAATTGTTGGATGCACATGTGTTTAGTATTATGTTGTGTAGTTAAAAATGATCCCTATGCAAGGGTAATATGAATGTCATAAAATTTGTATAAAATCAGCAATCTAAATGTGGAGTAAATTGTTTGACTGCATGCCAAGTGAGTTAGAAATCATGCTAGGAGTGCACCTATCTTGTATATGTATTCCATGACTTAGTTATGAAGTTTTACAATGATGTGAGTAAAGTGTGAAGGTATGTGAATGTGTATTTGTACTTATGATAATGACACCATGTTATTAGAAATCTTGTTTAGATTATAGTTTTACATGTGTTAGAATAGTTGTTTAATACAATTCCATGTGAAATTTCTTGTTATGGCATAAGCATGTATGATTTAATTGCTGAAATTCTACTGAGTTAAATTATTGGAGAATATGTATGTATTGAATCTTAAGTTACTTGTTGAGTCTATGTGGTAGACTCATTCTTGCAAAACATTTCAGGAAATTTGTAGCGGAGAAGCTAGCAAGACTTGAAGTAGAGTTGGACTAAGTGATTGAAGACTTGTAATTTATCTTTCATAGTATGTAAAGCTACAATTGAAATTTTAGTTTTGTTCAAATGTACTTGGAGTCGGCTATGTATTTGGAACATTTTGCACTTATGTTATCTTTTGTTGAACTATACAGACTGTGGTATGTGGATTAAAAGTTGATGGAATAAGATTTATTTAAATTCCGTTGCATTTATCTAATTCTATTTGTGTATATCTCAGCTCATTTGTTACTTGTTGGGGTATTCTCCCCTGTAGCGGCTTGCTCTCATCCGATGTGGGTTGGTATAACCGTACCGGGTGGAAGTGGGTCGTTGCAGCGTGTGTGTTGTAGAGTTGAACTCACTCATAAGCAGTTGTTTCTGCGTGTGTGTGTGGACGGTGGACGTAGGATACACAAGTTGTGTACTCCGAACCACCTTAAATCTTCGTGTCCTGTGGTTTGAACGTTTTACGATATATGTTTGGTAGGCACGTTGATTACTCACATGCTAGATTGATTGATAGTTGTTCTACTCACAATCAACACACACATCGCAGCTCGAATTTCACACAAATCTATTTAAGTTTTCAACAAGTCAGTGTTGGATTAAAAAGAAGGACATAGTGTTTCTAATTGGTGGTAATCTATTCAACCCCCCTTCTAGATTACTATTTAAGATAGTTCCGCATATCTTTCAATTGTGGCTCCCAGGAAACGTCTCATCTCTCGTCAGCATCTCATCTCTTCCGACGTCAGAGAAGGCTCCAGGGCACCCGCAGAGCGTAGGAGCAAGCACCGAGACGAACGTCTACCAGAGCTCATCGTTCCTCCCAATCTGTAAACTTCTAAGGTCTGAGGCTCCTTCACCAAGTTTGTTCAGCCTCGGTATGTCAACTTCGTGTCCTTGAAGGACATGTTCCCAGGTCTCCAGTCCTTGTTTGACACCCAGGGTTGGACGATTTTTCTGTACTCCCATATGCAATACTCCTCGGTCGCTGTAACGGAGTTCTATAACAACCTGAAGATGATGATTGAGGGTGCAGAGCTTTACACCACGGTAAAGGATACCACCTTTCAAATTACTCCAAATCTCTTTAGCCGTGCATTTCAGATTCCTAACTCTGAGGCAAGCATCCTTCTCAATCATCCTATGACCCTCAAATTCCACATGAATCAAAAAAACAGAAATTCACAAGATTAAAAACCTGCTTGACATGCATTTCAGAAATTCAGATAAATAAGGTATTCCACAGAAATTCACCAAAATTTGCACAACATGATCCCATGAGTATATTACATAGAGTATAACTTTTACATTATATCCTCATGTGTAGAAAATCCAAAAAAATATAGCTTCTATAGGGCAGCAGACTACACTGTCTCTGCCTGAAGAACTCAACGGCAAGGGTGTGGCCGTTTATCATGTTAACTTCAACATCGTGCCCCTGAGAACTACGTTGTAGCACAGTGGCTTCCCTCCATGCCAAATGGAAGGGGGAAGCGGGAGGGCACGGGATCAATCCGGGCCCTCTCCTCACCTTTCCCCCTCCCCCCCCCACCAATTTACCTATCAAAAAAAAACATCGTGCCCGCCAGCTTATGATCTTAACAGCAACAGATCATGCGAATGCAAAAGACTGATTGAAGGGGTTCCAAGACTCGAATTAAATCCATAAATATCCTAGGACCTACTAGACATATGTATGGATGATGTGAACGGTTTACTTGCCTTAAAAAATCTATCACCGAAGATTTATCTCGACAAAGCTCTCTGCAGCCAGCCAAAGAGCCACCAAATCTCCCTCAATCCGACTTCTGTGTTGATCTTCGAAGCACGCCGAGTTGGGAAGATGCACCCTGACGTTCAGACTTCCTCCCAGTCCATGAAGAACGCCGGAAGAAGCCTCCAATCACCATATTTCAAGGTTCAAAGATCGGTTTTTGCTCAGAGAGAACTAGGTTTTTGACAAATGCCAAAGGACCCAACTATGCCCCAAACTGAGTCTTTTATAGGTTAAAGGTTTTGGAGACGCGCGTGGGTAGGCTAGGTTACCGTTGGGGATGGTTTCCTAACAGGGTGCGAAATTTTCAAAAGGACCCAACTATGCCCCAAACTGAGTCTTTTATAGGTTAAAGGGTTGGAGACGCGCTTGGGTAGGCTAGGTTACCGTTGGGGGATGGTTTCCTAAACAGGGTGCGAAATTTTCGGGGACGTTTCCGGATCTGAAGTCGCAAAAGATATGGAAGATAAACGTCAACATCACTGGCCGCCAATTATGAGTGGCATCCATCGATGTGGCCGCTGACTCACCATCAACGTCAACTCTGTTGACGCCAACAGGTCGTCTGCACAGAACTTAAAACAGCAGGAAACATACTTACTCAATACATATACATAACCATACAAAGTTACTTTATAAAATTAATACTATTCATGCAATGAAATATATAATACAAATAATAACTTAACAAATATACATCTATATATAACAATACTAATCTAATATGTATACACATACATATATATATATATATATATATATATTATATATATATATATAGTATATATATATATATATATACTAACTACACACAAATAACATCAATTCTCACACAACCAAACACCTAAAGAAGAGAGCAAAATTCTAGGGCCTTGCACCCTCTCCCCCTTAAAGAAACTTCGTCCTCGAAGTTAGACTGACACTACTCAAACAACTGAGGATACTTCTTCTTCATTGCATCATCAAGCTCCCAAGTAGCCTCCTCTCGTGAGAAGTTGCGCCATAATACTTTTTTCCGACACAATACTCTTGTTCCGAAGATGTTGAACCTTCCGGTCAAGAATAGCTACTGGTTGCTCCACATAAGAAAGATCTGGCTAGATATCCACTGGCTTGTGGCTAATAACATGAGATGGATCTCTGACATACCTCCTGAGCATAGATACGTGGAAAACAGGATGAATGCTAGCTAAAGCTGGGGGTAAAGCTCGTTCGTATGACACGTTGCCCAATCGTCTGAGAATCTCATATGGGCCAATGAATCTATGACTTCATTTGCTATGCCTGCCAAATCTTCAAGAATACATACTCACCTACCTCGAACTCCAAATCCTTCCTTCTGTTGTCGGCATAACTCTTCTGCCTATCCTGTGCCGCAACAAGCCTCTTCCTGATAAGCTGGACCTTATCCGAAGTCTCCTGGACTAACTCCGGACCAATCAACTACCTGTCACCAGTCTCCTCCCAACATAAAGGAGATCTGCAAGGCCTACCAAACAACGCCTCAAATGGAGCCATACCAATACTCGCATGAAAACTGTTGCTATATGCGAACTCCACAAGAGGTAAATGGCGCTCCCAATCATCCTTCCAATCTAGAACATATGCCCTCAACGTATCCTCGAGCGTTTGGATAGTCCTCTCGGACTGTCCATCTGTCTGGGGATGAAACGCCGAACTAAGCTTCAGCTCCGAACCTAACGCATCCTGAAGACCCTTCCACAGCCTCGAAGTAAATCTCGGATCCCGATCCGAAATAATCGACTTCGGTACACCATGAAATCTAATAATACTACTAATATACAATCTAGCTAAGCTTTCTACTGACTGCTTCTTCTTCATAGGTAAAAAATGTGCAGTCTTCGAGAATCTATCTACCACTACCCAAATCGAGTCATTACCTCATCTAGATCGAGGCAAACCTGTAACAAAATCCATAGTGACAGCTTCCCACTTCCATACTGGAATCTCCATCATTTGCATAAGCCCAAATGGTCGCTGCCGCCTTCACTTGCTGGAACACAAGACCTCTAGACACATACTCCGCTACATCCTTCGTCATGCCAGACCACCAAAAAGATCTCTTCAAATCCTGGTACATCTTAGTGTTACCCAGATGAATAGAGAATCTAGACCTATGAGCCTCCGCTAATACATGCTAACAGACATCCACAATGTCTGGAACACAAACACGGTGATGGAATCTAATCACACCATCTTCATCACGAGCAATGCCTACCTTGCCCACTAACTCTTGGAGTCTAGGGTCGGCTTTTTGTTGCTCGATCACCTCATCCAACACCGAAGACCTAAAGGGCAACTGAGCTACAAAAGCCTGACACAAGGATGGCTCTAACTCAGTCATCGCACACACCGCATCCTCCAACATCTTCCAACCCTACTGGAGCGATGACCTCTTCCTACTAAGGGCATCCGCTACAACATTCACCTTTGTAGGATGATACTGGAGGTTGAAGTCATAGTCCTTCAGAAACTCAATCCATATTCTCTGCCCCAGGTTTAATTCCTTTTGGGAGAAAAGATATTTCAGATTCTTGTGGTCAGTGAACACCTCAAATCTGACACCATAAAGATAGTGTCTCCAGATCTTCAGTACATGCACCACTACCACAAGTTCCAAATCATGAGTCAGATACTTACGCTCATGCTCCTTCAATGACGAGAAGCATATGCTACTACCCTTCCTTGCTGCATCAATACACAGCCAAGGCCAATCCAAGATGCATCTGTGTAGATAGCAAAACCCTCCACACCACTCTGCAAAACTAACACAGGAGCCGAAGTGAGCTTAGTCTTCAATAATTGAAAACTACTCTCACACTCCTCGGACCACACAAACTTCACTCCCTTCCTGGTCAGCTGAGTCAAGGGGGCGGCGATGGATGAAAATCCCTCAATAAATCGCCGATAATAACCCGCCAAACCAAGGAAACTTTGAATCTCCGAAGGGGTCTTGGGAATCTCCCAATCCATAATAGCCTGGACCTTCGTTGGATCTACTGCTACACCCGCACCGGAGATAACATGCCCAAGGAAATGAACCTCGCGCAACCAAAAATCCCACTTGCTGAACTTTGCATACAGCTTGTGCATGCGGAGAACTTCCAACACTACCCTCAAATGCTGACGGTGTGTAGCCTCATCCGGAGAATAGACCAACACATCATCAATGAAAACTACAATGAAACTATCTAGATAAGGTCTAAACACCCTGTTCATGAGGTCCATGAATGCTGCAGGGGCGTTGGTCAGACCAAAAGGAAGGACCAAAAATTCATAATGTCCATAACAGGTTCTAAACGCCGTCTTGGACACATCCTCACTCCTAATCCTCAACTGATGATAACCAGACCGCAAATCAATCGTAGAAAAGACTGATGCATTTTGTAGCTGGTCAAACAAATCATCAATCCGAGGTAAGGGATACATGTTATTCACCGTCACTGGGTTAGCTTTCTATAATCGATGCATAACCTAAGTGACTCATCCTTCTTCACGAATAAGACAGGTTCGCCCAAGAGGAAACGCTAGGGCGTATAAATCCCTTATCTAACAGATCCTGCAACTGCTTCCTTAGCTCAGCTAATTATGTAGGTGCCATCCGATAAGGTGCCTTCGAGATAGGAGAGGTGCCTGGAAGCAACTCTAGAGTAAACTCTATCTCTCTAGCCGGCGGTAATCTAGATAAATCATCAGGAAAAACAACTGGAAACTCCCACACTACATCAATCTCCGCAAGAGTAAGTGACTCATCAGCCTTGGGTACTAATACCACGCTGGCAAGAAAAGTGTCGCAACCCTTGCTCACTTTTCTCATCGCCCTCATGGCAGAGATGACAAACTTTCCCGCTAAGTTCCTTGGCAATGGATGAGAAAATTCATCCTCACTGGAATGCGGAAGACAATCTTCTACCCACGACAATCTACCAACGCATAGTGCTCCTCTAGCCAATCCAGACCAAGAATTGCATCATAGTCCTTCATCTTAAGCAAGATGAAACACTCTTCTAATACTCTATCCTTAATGCACACCGGTAAAGACGGAATACACTGCCTTGTCTATACCGTACCCGCATGTGTGTGTACAGACAGAGGGACTTCTAAATCCTCAGCCTCTACCCTGACTCTAAGGCTAACTGCCTAGCAAAACGCTCAGAAATGAACGAGTGAGTAGCACTCGTATCAAAAAAAACCCGAGCATGCACATCTAAGAACAAAACCGTACCTTCGGTAACATGTTCCCCCTACTCGGCGTCCTCACGAGCTAACGCAAACACTCGAGCTGGGGCTCGAGGTCTCCCTAGTCGTCATGTCGTTGGCGCTGCTGCTGCTGCTGGGGCTGGTGCCGCTCCACGCTGTGCTCCCTGCTGAAGCCTGGGACAATCCTTGATCCTATGCTCGCTGCTTCCGCACTTCAAACACTTCCCCGCCAACTTCCAACATTCCGTACCACCATGTGCCCTCCCACAATGAGGACACTCCTTCTTGCCACTGGGGGAATGCTGAGAAGATACTTGATGACTTCCCGATGCCGCGGGACGCTGCGGTGACTGATGTGCCACCTTCTTTCTCTCCTGCTTTTGGAACAGAGCTGCTGGCCTCTTCTGCGAAACCTTCTTCTCCTCAAGATATTGCTCCATCTCTCCTTCCTGCCGACAAGCCGCGCTAAGAGCCTCATCGAGAGTACGATGGTCAAAAGCCACCAACCTTGTCCTCAGTGATGGCCTCAGACCCATCACGAACTTCTTCGCCTTCCAACGCTCATCAGTCACAATATGGGGTTCATATTTGGATACCTCGGCAAACCTAGCCTCGTACTCTAGTACGGTCATGGAGCCCTGGGTCAAAGAGAGGAACTCCTACTCCATCTTGTCCTGGATGTGCTCCGAAACAAACTTGGCTCGGAAGAGCCTCACGAACTCGTCCCAAGCCACCTCAACAACACCGCCCTCAAATCAGGTACGAAGTAACGAGGACCACCATACATCGGCTCGCTCCTGCCAAAACCATCCATAAGGACCAACCCAAAAGCTCTAAACTAGAGAAACTAAATGCATAATTAAACAACACATACTTGTAGCATGTAGGTGGCTAAAGTGACCATGCCATCATCGGTGCAGCTAATAGCTCGGAAGATCTTCTCGATCTCCCTCAACCAGCTCTCAGCTAACAATGGATCGCTCTCCCCCTTAAAAGAGGGTGGCGACATCCTCTTGAACCGTTCCATGATGGAGGGTCCACCATGGTCTTGAGCCTGGGGAACTGGCACCTGAGCCTGCTACAGCAAACAACATAAGCAACACATATAGCATAGCAACATAATAAACATATCATCAAGTAAAACAGACTACTCTGTTTATTGTTCTAACCTGAGCCTACTGAGCCTCCAGCTGAGCCTGGAGTGTAGCCTGGGTGTGGGCCTGCGTCTGCATGGCCTGCACTAGACCTTGCATGAACACTCCATAGTCTACTGGTGGCGGTGAAGGAAGCACAGGACCCTGAGGTGCTGGGGCCTGCTGATCACCCTGATCCTCACGCCTAGGCTCAACTCTCTCTTCTCTCCTCTGCTCACCCTCACGAGTAGGGACACTACCACACCTACAACGCGAAGCCATAGCTACAAAAGATTCAATCTTAATTAAGGACTAAGCTATCAAATTTCCTAACCATATTCTTAAATATGTGGACAATCTATACAAACTTAGCATATAATGAAGATGATGGTATATGCATATTTATGTACAATTTCAGCCTGTAGCTCTGATACCAATCTCTTTAATGATCCTCCTTATACTGGTACGGATATACCATCCCACATCGATATAGAGAGTATCGCTACAGTGGTACATGTATCCAACACATGTACAATAGACTAAAACATACACAAATATAACACATAACAGTGGAATAGAAAGAGCTGAAAATAAATCTCTTATTCCATCATCCACATTTATACACAGTTTATATAGTACAAAAGGAACTAACTATTTCATAGCTGGGAAATTTAACAATTACATTGTCCACCTCTTGCAAATAAAATGAATTACATAACTCAAATGTAATACAATTCTCCCTTTATTACATACTATGAAGGGAAATACAACGTCACTAGCTCTCCTGCTCCGAGTCACTCCTAACAGTCTCCTCGGAAGAGTAGAGACACCTGCACCTATACGCCGAAGCAAGAGTGAGTCCAAAGACTAAGCAAGTAACTTCCATTCACATTAGGCATACATACATCACATGGGCTAATTGCATTTTCATAACACAACTATTACATATAGCATGGATTAATTAATCAACTAAAGGAAAAACCTAAATATGATAATTCTACATTTACGACACATGATACTTGATCTATATTTTAAATTCACAAATTTTAAATCTATCACATGTTTTCTACGCATTCTTTAACATAGAATCAATTTTTACATTTCATTACATGTATGTTGCAACATAATAGCAATTAAGCATAGAGTTTACATTAAAAGGAAAAGACATTCCTAGCATGGCTTCTATGCAAAATTTCATATTCATATTACATTTCTAAACATAGTTAGCTTGCTGTTTTACATGGGTTTAACACATTCACAACAGAAATATACATGCTCTCATATCGTATTTACACATTTACATGCTCGGTTACTCATTTACATAATTTCACATTCACTTTTCACATAACCAAAAATCCACATTATTAACATTGGTATGTCGTGACACATAGTCCAAACCACCTATAGATTGACACACACTTATCACATCACACATATATCTATCACCTAGGCATTACAGTGATAAATCTTAGTTACTGCGCAGAACCGGGAGATGCACTCTCCACCCTAACCAGCGATACTTGTCCGCCTCCAGGATTTTATAGCAAATGCCCATGGGATTTCACACAAATATGAACCTTCCCGTAGGGACTTTACTACGGTACAGTTCCACAGCCCTCTAAGGTAGCAGTGTCACCATTGGCACATTTACACATTTTCTCAATTTTTAACACACACTTAATGTATAGCTTAAACATTTGTTTCATGTTCACACATACACACATTGTAGGATCACTTAGCATGGTACTACTGTTTTCAGGGTTAAAATCACCATTTACAACTAATCCTAACCATACTGGAATTATCTAATTTATCACAATTACATTAAGCATGCTTAAATTGGCCATTCTCTCATGAATTAGTGAAATCAGTATCCACTATTTTCAGATTTACATGAAAATTTTATCACATACCGTTTACAGGTTGAGCATCATGCATACCAAATTTCACATTTTTCAGAGTCATACACAATTTATGGTAATTAAAACATGTGTTCTGCCTATTTTAGCAGGTACTCAGTTAAACATGGTACTCAGGGCCACATACATATTTCTCTGTTCAAAAATCTGTTTCCCATGGTCATGATATTGTACAAAATTTTCAAGAATTTATTTGACATCATATAATTTTTGGAGTTTTAAAATCTATCATGCATACTCACTATTTTACAGTGCAGAAATTTTAATTATTTACACAGACAATAGAAAATCCCCAAATTTTCGTGGTATGATCTAACATCTATTAACATTGTACATAAATTCTATGACCCTCAAATTCCACATGAATCACAAAAACAAAAATTCACAAGATTAAAAACCTGCTTGACAGGCATTTCAGAAATTCAGATAAATAAGGTATTCCACAGAAATTCACCAAAATTTGCACAACATGATCCCATGAGTATATTACATAGCGTATAACTTTTACATTATATCCTCTTTCGTAGAAAATCCAAAAAAAATATAGCTTCTATAGGGCAGCAGACTACACTGTCTCTGCCTGAAGAACTCAACGACAAGGGTGTGGCCATTTATCATGTTAACGTCAACATCGTGCGCCGCCAGCTTATGATCTTAACGGCAAGAGATCATGCCGTTAAGTTCCTGTCTGTGCAAAACACAGACTGAACGCAAAAGACTGATTGAAGGGGGGTTCCAGGACTCGAATAAAAATCTGTAAAATATCCTAGGACCTGCTAGACATATGTATGGATGATGTGAACGGTTTACTTGCCTTATAAAAATCTATCACCAAAGATTTGCCTCGACGAAGCTCTCTTCAGCCAGAGCCAAAGAGCCACCAAATCTCCCTCAATCTAACTTCTGTGTTGATCTTCGAAGCACGCTGGAGTTGGGAAGATGCACCCTGACATTCAGACTTCCTCCCAGTCGATGAAGAATGCCGGAAGAAGCCTCCAATCACGAGATTTCAAGGTTCAAAGATCGGGTTTCGCTCAGAGAGAACTAGGGTTTTTGACAAATGACAAAAGGACCCAACTGCGCCCCAAACTGAGTCTTTTATAGGGTAAAGGGTTGGAGACGCGCTTGGGTAGGCTAGGTTACCATTGGGGGACGGTTTCCTAAACAGGGTGCGAAATTTTCGGGGACGTTTCCGGATCTGAAGTCGCAAAAGATCTGGAAGATAAACGTCAACATCACTGGCCGCCAATTATGAGTTGGCGTCCATCGATGTGGCCGCTGACTCACCATCAACGTCAACTCATGTTGACGCCAACAGGTCGTCTGCACAGAACTTAAAACAGTAGGAAAACATACTTACTCAATACATATACATAACCATACAAAGTATAATTTATAAAATTAATACTATCCATGCAATGAAATATATAATACAAATAATAACTTAACAAATATACATCTATATATAACAATACTCATCTAATATGTATATACATACATATATATATATATATAACTACACACAAATAAACATCAATTCTCACACAACCAAACACCTAAAGAAGAGAGCAAAATTCTAGGGCCTTACACATCTTCTCTGTCTCATGTTGAGTTCCTTCTGGGAGAATAAGTACTTCAAACTTTTATGGTCTGAGTAGACAGTGAACTTTTCACCATATAAGTAATGTCTCCAGATCTTCAAGGCGAAGACCACGACAGCCAACTCTAGATCATGCACGGGGTAGTTGACTTTATGAGTCTTCAATTGTCGAGAAGAGTAGGCGATGACTTTCTCCTTTTGCATCAATACACACCCTAGTACAATTCCTGAGGCATCGGTGTAGACAGAGAAACCTTCTCCCTCTATTGGCAGAGCGAGAACAGGTGCTAAGGTAAGGCAATCATTAAGAGTTTGGAAACTTTTCTCTCACTCTTTACTCCAAGAGTAGGGATTCTCCTTTCGTGTCAGACGCGTGAGAGGAACGGCAATCTTGGAGAAGTCCTTGATGAACCGCTTGTAGTAGCCAGCCAGTCCTAGGAAACTTCTTATCTCGGTGACATTGGTTGGTCTCTCCAAATTGAGTACAGCTTCGACTTTGGAGGGATGAACAGAGATGTCGTCCTTTGAGATGACATGGCCCAAGAAGGACACTTCTTCGAGCCAGAATTCACACTTGCTAAGATTTGCGTATAGTTTGTTGTCTCGCAAGACTTGCAGTGCAATCTTCAGGTGTTCTTCATGCTCTTCCTTGGTCTTTGAATAAATGAAGATGTCGTCGATGAAGACGACCACGAACTTGTCAAGGTATGGCCGATATATGCTGTTCATGAATTTCATAAAGGCTGTAGGAGCATTGGTTAGACCAAAAGGCATAACGACGAATTCATAATGTCTATACCTGCTCCTGTAAGCCGTTTTGAAGATATCGTCATCCTTGATCCTCATTTGATGATAGCCAGATCGAAGATCGATCTTGGAGAATATTGAGCTCCGGATATTTGGTCGAATAGTTCATCGACCCTGGGCAATGAGTATTTGTTCTTGATGGTGAGCTGAAGAGTTGACGATAGTCGATGCACAGCCTCATAGATCCGTCTTTCTTCTTGACGAATAGCACAGGTTCTCCCCATGGGGAAGTACTCGGTCTGATGAACCCCTTCTCTAATAGTTCCATCAGTTGCGCCTTCAATTCTTGGAGCTCAGCAGGTGACATCCGGTATCGTTGACGCGATACCGAGGCGGCTCCAGGGATCAATTCTATGGCGAAGTTGACATCACGTTCCGGGGGAATCCTGGCAAATCCTCAGAAAACACATCGGGGAAATCCTGGACTATGTGGATGTCTTCTATCTTAGAACCCTTCTTTTCAACTACTACGGCTGCAAGGAAAGCAATGCAACCTTTCTTTATCATGTTGTGGGCTTTTATGGCAGAGACTAGAGACAACCGTCTCTTATGTCTAATCCCAGAGAATATCAATTTAGGAAAGTCACTAAAGGTAACCTTCTCTTTCTTACAGTCGACACTTGCCCCATAAGTGGACAACCAGTCGGCTCCCAAATTACATCATAGCCTTCCATGGGCATACACACCAGGTCGGCTTTTAGGTTATGGTCTCCGATCAAACTTCGGCAGATGGAAAGAACATGGTTCTAAGTCAATTGGCAATCACATATTTCATAACACTTCTAATTATCATGAAATAGAACATGTCATGTAATGCATAAAATTCACATATTATTCCTTAACAATTAATTCAACATGTTCCTACATATAACATGTAATCATTCTTATCATGGAATCTACTTATTGCCATGTAACATGTAAACCATTTTAATGAAAGCCTTATGCTATATTATGCGATATGCAACAGTTATCGTGTAACAGTTGAACATTTAAACATGTAGCAACTCTTTTACATAACAATTTTACATGTAACATTTAACACATTGACATGTGGCATGTAATCATGTAGACAATATTCATGTAGGCATGTAGCATGTAGGTCATGTAGGCATATAGACATATAGACATGTAGCAAGTAGCATGTAGTCATTTTCATTTATTTGCCAAGACATAGCCCGCACTATAATAGAGATCAGTAGTCATTTAACATTCACTTATCACCTAGGCAATGCAGTGATGAAGTCATGGTATTTGTGCAAAACTGGGGAAAGTCCTTCCCACCTTAACCAGTAGAACTTGTCTTGTACAGGTCGCGACGGGCTCATCGGTTCAGGCAGATAGATCGCGACAGGGTCGTTTGAAGGTCGCGATGGGCATGTCAGGTCGGGCAGCAAATTGCGACGGTAGGCCATGTCACGATCAGATCGTGACAGTAGGCTCTGTCGCAATGGCCCTATGAATGCGGCCTATCGGGCCATCGCGTTCACAAGGTCTGCGCCGAGTCCAACAGGGACAAGAATAGTATATTGGATTGCGGACCAGACTTACCTTATTTGACATAGGGTGATTCAAAAAAACATAACTATTTGTACAAGCGATGAAAAATCATGAAACTAATTGCGAATTGATCTAGACATGCATGGAAACTTACAGTAAATAGGAATTTGAAAACAAATAGGGTTTAGACATGCTTTAAATACGGGTATTCATGATGAATATGAAACAGTGCATAGTTGAGTTCAACGATTAAATTCGCAAGATAGGATGGATGAAAATTAGGGCTTTTAGGGGAAAAAGATGCCTAACATGCATCAGTTCCTACAGTAAAAATCTCATAGCATGGGGTTGAGTATATAAGGAGATCAAGAATTAAAGAGAGGGTTCGAGGTCATGATGAGTACAGAACATGAAAAATCAAGAAGAAAATATTGACTCGATGAAAAATTATTAAACCAAAGGGTTTTTGTTCCTGAGGTTTAGATCAACCTACAGACGAAATTGATTTAGTTTTTCTCGTGAGAATGCCTACCTTTGGACGATTTCCTCTTCTAGGGCTAGAACTTGAAGAACGGGGTTGATGGCTTGAGAGCTCCTTCTCCCTACGAGTTCACCTCCTCCTTGGCCTCTCCTCCTAGTCCAACAAGTCTTGGGTACGAGCTAGGCCGGCATGGGGGTTTAAAGAGAGTATTTATGCCTCTTGGGTTTCTATTTCCTAATAGGACTCTAATCACTACTTAATTCCGAGATTTCCTATTTCTCTCCTCTTTTAAAGCATACCAATTCCAATTTGGGTTAGGTTGGGACCCAAATTTGTGGCCAACCTATTAGGGTAGGTTTAGGAATCCAAATCTAACTCAAATTAGCTATTTAATACATTAAATACCCTTTTCTATTTAAGTAATAATTAAGTTACGAATTTAGGGTATTTCCTTATTCCCCTTTCAAAATCTCTATTTGGCCCACTAATTTCTAATGGGTCTATTTAACAAAGCCCATTACTTCTTTTCATTTAATGGATTTTATTTAATTCTCTTTTATTTGATTTTCTATTTGCTTTTATTATTATTATTATTATTATTTAAAAAAAACCAAGTTGCTACATCAGGTTTCTTGAAGTCTTTTCCTTTCTTAAAATATCTCCTTCTAGACTGGTACTTCTTCTTAGCTAGTATTCTTTGCAGTCTTCTGGAGAGGAAAGCTTCTTCATCTTCACTGCTTCCCATGCTCTTATTGTCATCTGATTCTTCTCCAGATGTCTCTTCTGCGGTCTTGAGAGCATTGCTTTGCTTCTTTCTACTGGACGACTCTCCTAACCTTTCCATGATTATCTCGTGGGCCATGAGTGACCTAACAAGCTTTTCTAGAGACATTCGTCTTAAATCATTGGCTTCCTCTATGGCTGTTACTTTAGGAGTCCATGATGCTGGTAGAGATCTCAAGATTTTTCTTACCATGTCTCCCATTTCGTAATTCTTTCCAAGTCCAGCCAAGCCATTTGTAATGTTGGTGAATCTGCTATATATTTGTGTGATTGTTTTACCAGGCTGCATCTGAAATCGTTCATACTGAGCTACTAAAATATCTATTCTGGTTTTCTTCACTTTATCTGTGCCTTCATAGGTGATCCTCAATTTTTCCCACATCTCCATAGCATATTTGCAGGCTGATATCCTGTTGAACTCCTTCTTACTAAGAGCACAACATAGTATGCTCTTTGCTTTGCAATTGAGAGAGATCTTTTTCTTGTCCTCATCTGTCCATTTTTCTTTATCGTTGGTGACTAGGAGATCTCCTTCTTCTATGATTGACCAAATGTGATAATCAAGCCCTGAAGGAAGAATTCCCTTCTGGTTTTTCAGTAGTTGTAGTCTTCACCATCGAACAGTGGTGGTCTGTTGACGGACTGACTCTCGAAGTGACCTTGAGCTGCCATTTAATCTTTTCTCTTTTGATCGTGAGATCTTCTTTGTCGAAGAGACTTGGCTTTGACACCAATTGTTGCCCAGCTAACAAGCCCAGAGGGGGGGTGAATGGGATTCTTAAATTTCGAATAGCGTTAAAACCTGTCAACAAAAATGTTTAACACAAAACACTACGTTCCATTGTTAGTGTTAGAAATAAAGAAGACAACAAACACAAGCATGCAATCACACAACACAGGAATTTTTATCATGGTTCGGACCTCCTATCCCAAGGAGTCCAACGTCCAGTCCCTGAGCAACAACTCAGGATTCCACTACCCAAGGGTACAGTCCCCCTCAAGGACAATTGCACATCTAGCCGCAGCTGGCCTTCTCTTTACAGCCTGAAGAGGTATACAACACCCTGATACACAGGTCTTCCTTCAACACGAAGGGAATACACACCACCTGCTTCCAACAGGTCTTCTCTTCACAACTTGAAGAGGAACTTCACAAGAATGTGAAAGAGGTTAATTGCCCCTAGACTTGGCTTACAACAGATACCAGATCTGAGGCAGAGACTAAGAGAGAAAGATCTAAAATGGCAAAGTCTCTCAGAACTCAATGGCTCTCCCAAGTTTAAGATCAAGAAGAACAGAGAGCAAGAGCTACAGATGATTGGAATGAAAGCAAGAAGCTCTTTCGCTAAGACTCTATGACTTCAGGAATTTTCGTTGAGATTTTTAAACACTTCAAAAGTTGTCTTGCCAGGAGTCTTGAGTCTTGTATAAAATCTTCTCTTTCTAAAGTAGCCATTGAGATGTTTGTTATCTCTAGCTCTGGTATACGTTAGACTGCATGTATAGGTGAGAACCAGGTACGCTTTTCGTTAAACACATTTTCGATCCATGCACGTAAAGAGTAGATTCTTATAGATATCCTTCAACCTCTATTTTGTCCAATCATTGTATGAGGTTATGCTATCAGAGACCTGCACACAATAAATATCAAACTATAGACGGCTATGTTGTTTCTTGTTGTTAGTCAACGTTAGAATCCATATAGTAGGACTATTCACCATAATAGAAAAGTTATTCTGCTTTCCGAAAAAGGTTTCATGAGAATAGAAGATATCTAGATATGCATCGTGCAGTGAAATGTACAGTCCCATCAAATGCATGGATATTAGAGAAACACGCAGGAAGACTTTGACTCACTATTTGAAAATATATTTGAATATCAAGTCGATGTAATCCATGAAGTCGTTATGACATAGTAATAGTTGTACAACTTATGAAATTGTTGTGTGTACAAATCGTTGAGAGCGAATCATTATAAGCAAGTCGTTGTGAACACAAATCGTTGTGCTACTTATCAAATCAATGCAGTGACCAAATCGTTGTTTGCTTTATCGAATCGTTATGGCAACCAAGTCATTGATGTGACTTATCAAATCGTTACAAAAACCAAATCGTTGTGTAACTTATCGAATCGTTACGGCGACCAAGTCGTTGTTGTGACTTATCAAATCATTACGGCGACCAAGCCGTTATTTAACTTATCAAATCGATGTGAAAGCAAATCGTTGTGAGACCAAATCGTTGTTTTTACTTAACAAATCGTTGTGAGAGCAAATCGTTATAAAATTGAAATCGATATGATACTTATGAAATCGTTATGCTCTGCAATGACTTATGAAATCGTTATGCTATACAATCGTTAACACGACTTGTGAAATCCTTGTGAGACTGAAATCCATAAAGATATAGAAATCGTAATGATTCTAATGAAGTGGATATGAAACTTAGGAAGTCGATGTGCACTTAGAAAAATTACATACTTTAAACTTTAAATGCTACAGTGTAAAAATACTTATAGGTTTTACTTGATTTTGCCTGATTTATTTCCTGTGACTAAGCTTCAAGAGAACTTGTTAAATAATACTTTATTGAAGTTTCGTTAATCACCAAAATAGGCATATAATAAATGAAATTATATGGGGATGAACTGATCATCAATAAAAAGACGAAAGGCCCCTAGACCAAGCTTATAGGAGTTTGCTTGATCTATGGCAATGTCTGAGAGAGACAAATTTTCAATAAGAAAATCTCTCAGAACAATAGATTGCTCTCAAAGGACTAAGCAAGAAAAACTTAGAGCTAAGAGCTAAAGGAATGGTGAGTGAAGCGAATGAGCTCTTCTGTCTGATGCTTGCAAGATGCTTTTCAGTTGTATGTAAAGCTCTGTCTTTCAAAAACTTATGCGTCATGAAGTCGTCAGTCTTCTATATATCTTCTGCAACATATTTTGACCATTGAAGTAGTCGTTCAGATGCCCGTTGTCTCACAGCTTCATGCTCGTTAGAGAGACTGGTCGTAGGCATGCAGAGATGAGCTTGCAGCTACAAACGCTTGGATTGGTCTTTGCATCTTCAGGAAAGATTTTTTGAATCTTTTATTCTTTGATGGATCCATACTTTACGTGCTTTACTACAAAAGGCCTGCATGCATTAAACACAGATACCTAGACAAACTTTTTGTCTACGTTGTCACTCAACCCTGGTAGTCGTCAGTAATGGTATGCTTAAACTGGAAAGGACATCCTGTCATCACACAAATCAAGACCCTATGCGATATATCAAATAAGTAAGAGGATTTCGTGTGAAACAATCAAAATCTTAGTATGCGCCGGAAGACTTGAACTCCACAGAGTTTTGAAATATATGTGAATACATGGACATTATCAGGAATATCTGACAAGATAATAATAATGAAATCGTTGTCCAAGCAAATTATTGTTTAACTAAGGCAAATCATTGTTCAAGTAAGAGCAAATCGTTGTAAGAGCAAATCGTTGTTCAAGTAAGAACAAATCATTGTTCAAGTGAGAGCAAATCATTGTTTGAGTAAATCGATGTTGAAGTGGTAACAAATCGTTATAGCGATCAAATCGTTGTTTTGCTTATCAAATTTTTACAGTGACCAAATCGTTGTTTCACTTATCGAAACATTACAGCGATCAAATCGTTGTTTCACTTATCTAATCGTTACAACGATCAAATCGTTGTTTCACTTATCGAATCGTTACAACGACCCAATCGTTGTTTCACTTATCGAATCGTTGTTTAAAAAACTTATGAAATCGATGTGAGACAAAATCATTATTTTTCTTAACGAATCGTTATAGTGATCAAATCATTATGTAACTTATCGAATCGTTGTTTAAGTAACTTATGAAATCAATGTGAGACCAAATCGTTGTTTTTCTTAACGAATCGTTACAGTGATCAAATCGTTGTGTAACTTATCGAATCGTTGTTTAAGTAACTTATGAAATCAATGTGAGACCAAATCGTTGTTTTTCTTAACAAACCGATGTTCTATCAAGGAAATCAATGTGTACTTAGAATGAATACATACTTTAAACTTTAAATAATAGTGTATGAGAATTACTTACAGATTTTGCTTAAATTATTTTCTGTGGATGAACTTCAGAAAACTTGTTCGAAAATCTTTGTTAATGTTTTGTTAGTTGATAATATCATAATTATCATGAATAATCATGCCATTTCAATGACTAACACTTGATAAATTCATAAGATTTCTATTATCATGGACGATAATTGATTAAATTTAATTTTATGTTGTATTTGCAGGTTAATGGGCCATTCTATGAAGTGCTTAATGGGCTAATGGATTGGAGTGAAGCAAGAGAAAATAAAAGAGAGATTCTTAAAATATTCCCCCTCTATTTTTTAAACACTTTCTCACTTTTAAAAATCTTATCCTTTTTTGTAAAAATCTCTCTTTCCTTTCCTCTCTCCCCCTTCCTCTCTTTCTCTACCACTTTATAAACCTCTCCCTCTCTCTCTTGCTATGATTCTTTTCCCCTCTCACTTTCTCTCTTCTCCCTCCTGCGATCTCCCCTTCCTCCTCTTCCTCTTTCCCTTCTCTTCTCTTTCTTCTTCTCCCTCTCTTGCCCCCGGTCTCTCTCTTCTCGGAGAACAGAAGCAGAAGCAGCAGCAGCGTAGGAGCCCCCTGCCAGGGCCCCCTACCGTGCTGCCAGTGCCCAGCCTCCGCCTGCCGCGCGCCCCGCCTGCCGCGGCCACCTCCACGTCGCCCCCTCTCACCTCTCTACGTGCATGCATGCACGTAGAGAGCCACACGCGGGCCCCCTCTCTCTCTCCTCTCTATCGCCGCACTCTCTCTCTCTCTCGCGTCTCTCTCTCTCGCGCTCTCTCTCTCTTTCTCGCGCTCTCTCTCTCCTCTCGCTTTCTCTCTCTTTTCTCTCTCCTCTCTATCGCCGCTCCTCTCTCTTCTCACTCTCTCTCTTCTCTCTCTCTTCTCTCTCCTCTCTCCTCTCTCTCTTCTTGCTTTCTCTCTCTCGTTTCTCTTGTTTCCCTTATTCTCTCTTTAATTAAAGTGTATGTTAGATGCACTATTTCTGATATTTAAATAAAATTTTTAGTTATTTTGTTCACTATTTGTACCCTCCGTCTCTCTCTCTTCTATTCTCCTCTTTCTACCTTCTCTCTTCACCTTCTTGTCTCTTTAGATTTATTTTAGTGTGGATATGCTTGTGTTAAGAGATTTAGAATATCTTGTTTAGTTAATCGGTCACTAGGTATTTTCTTACTCTCTTCCATTCGTAATAGTCTTTCTCTCTCTCTCTCTCTCTCTTAATATCTCTCTCTTTATTTATTTAGTTTAGCTTAGATTTATTTAACGCAACTTAGTTTTAATATCACCACGCTATTTTCCTAACTAAAAATCTAAGGTTTTCAACTCTAAAATCTAGTTCTCCGTGGATTCGACTCGGCTCTCACCACCTAACTACTGTTAAAATATTTAGTGTAGGCCGATTATTTGAGATTGTTAGTCATGTGTTTAACGACGCATTCGTGGGCTATCAATTTTTGGCGCTGTTATCGGGGAATTAGATTTTTAGTTTTGATAATCTTTGTTTTTTTTTGTATATATTCAGGCTAACATTTTCTTTCTTTTGTAGGTATCAAATAAAAAGTCAAAAATCCTGAAAATTACAAAATTGAAGAATCTATCATAAATCTGTCACTAAAAGGGAGATTTGTAAGTAAAAGGGGCTGTTTTGGAAAATAATCCAAAAATTGCACACAAAAAAATCAGAAAAAAAGGTAAGTGAGGTGAGTTTCCTTCTCTCTCTCACTCTTTCCATTTGTTTTCATTTCCAAAAGAACGAGGGATTGCGTTGGAGGTAAGTACCATTAAAACCCTCTTGATTTAGTTTCTTTTCTTAGTTACCATGTTTAGATAATTAATAAAAAATCAAAAAATCAAAAAATCAAAAAAATCAATCACTTGAATCCAATAAAAGATGTCATGTCAAGATTAGAAACTTTCCATCTTTAGGACATGCATCATTTAGATTTCCATCTTTAGGTAATTTTCCTTTTGAAAAGTTTCCTTCTTTGTCGAAGATTGTGGGAGGCAAGGTGAGAATCTCAACTTCTTAAAATCATGATCATGCATTGCCATGCTTGCATAGAACCCCTTGCTTGATTTTGTGGTGTGCACATCATTTCTAAAATATTTTAAGGGCAGTTTCCTTAACAAGATAAGGTGGAGATTGATCACCCTTCCTTAGCCCACAAACCACAACTTCCTGCATCTTTTGCATTCCCAAGCCCAATAAAAGAAAGTAGAAACTTGACCTAGGGTTCGCTTTGAGACTTAGGCCCACTTGGGCCCACTATCAAGTTTGGAAACTGGTGTCTAAGGCTAGAGGTTCATAGGCAAACGCCTAAGTGGACAAGTGGTTATTAATTAGGTCCCTGCGAGAGCAGGGGGAACCTCCACTCTCCCACCTCTTACCTGGCCAGTTAACGGGCTTGAGAGTGGATTTGAGTTAGGCCTCAGTTGATTAGTGAGAAATCAAATGTTTATGTCCTAGGGAACCATAGGTGTCATAGGATTAATTGTTTGCTAACTTATTTGAAAATACAAAAAAAATCAGATATTTCAAAACAACAAAAAAAATTAAAAAAAAAAAACAAAAAAAGAGATTTATGTGGGTTGACAATCATGGTTATGAAATTGGCACTTCAATTGGACAAATTGGATCAGCCCACTATGGTATGCACTCTCAACCTCACCCACTTTATCCATCAACCTCTACTTACCAGTCCAATGGCTCCAAATGGACTCAAGCCCATCTGATTCATGGTCACCCAATTAAAGATCACATGTATGATTCAGGGTGGAGGAAATATGTTGACCCACTTTATATCTCATCACCTCCGTCAACCCAAGAGCAGACCTAAACCTTTCAAGTGTTATCCACACCCACTCCTTACTCAAAAGTTGACCAAGGTGTCTCCCTTGAAAAATTAAGTTTACTCTATCAAGATCCTCAAGGGGAAATTCAAGGACCCTTTCTAGGTGCCGAAATCATATCATGGTTCGATCAAAACTTTTTTGGCATTGATCTGCCGGTGTGCTTAACAAATGCTCCTGAAGGCACACCCTTCCAACCACTTGGAGAAGTAATGCCACATTTAACACTTAGAGATCAACATATTCTGGCCCAAGCCCAAAGTCCACCTATCCACAACTTTTAACATTGGGCCCAATGCCAAATTGATATTCATGACAAAAGTCATCATGAGGGACATGTATATCCACAGTCCATTTATACTTCTCCCCCACAATCAGGCCTATTTGATGATCAATTTGGGCAATTTATGCAAAAAATCCATGATAACCAACAAGTCTTTGAGCAAACATTCACCCACAACAACAAGAATTAGAGCAATCCTTTGTCAAAACTGACCTCTTGATTACTCAACTGATGGAAATCAGAAGGAGGCAAGATAATCAGTCATCATGCCAACCCTTGACAAATATGAAACATCATTATCTTGATTGTGACCAACAATTTGACTCTCAAATTCCATTCGAAACTTCTCAATCCAATATAATTGTGGACACGCTCACTTGGAAAATGAGAAATATTTTAATGAGTCAAATCAGGAGGAGATGGGTGCCACTGAAAATCAATCCATTATCTTGGCCCAACTTGAAACTGACCATCAAGAAGACTCCATCCATGATGTCATATTTGAGGACAGCTCTAGTGAATTAGTTGAATTCAAGTTGGGGGGAGAAAAGAAAGAGTGTCATCTAGATGTTGGGTCCGAGTTTGATGTGACATCGTTTCAAGTGAGTAACAAAGAAGAGGTGAGTGTGGAGAAAGAGCTGGGTGTAATCATCAATCATTCTTCTGGGTAAAAGAAAAATTAGAAATTCTGCCTGAAGTTCACATTGACTGGGTCTCTCTTGATGTCGAGAAAGACATAGAACTCCTACCTCTTCCTGATCTTGGCAATCCAACATATTTATGGACATGCTACCACTAGCTGATTGGTCAACTGCACTTGAACCTTTTAAGCATCCTTGTGTTGAAAGTCATATCCATTTCATTCCCGATCATGCTACTAATTTTGACTCAAGTCAGCCTGTGGAGTTCAAGTAATCCTCTGAGCATCCAACTCAATTGACCTCAATATCATGAAAGAGGAAAATGGAAGTTGTGGGTGAAAAGGATGAAAATAATCAAGTCCGCATTGATGTGTTCAACACATACAAAGATCTTAAGTGTACAAATGAAAATTTCTTAATTGAAGATATGATCTTGAGTGCCTCAGTTTATCTATCACTTACTGTTCTACAAGGTACGTGTGGACCACTTTACCCACTATGGTTAATGATGCCTTACAAAGCAAGAATTTGGCGTCAATTGATTGGGGGTGTTACGTGAGGCTGTTACCTCCGTATGTCTGACTGAAGACATTAAACTTAGCGTTTATTGGGAGGCAACCCAATATTTTTAGGATATTTAACTTATTTCTTCTTTTCTATTGTGTTCTAGGTTTTTGAAGGCCCATTACCTTTGATGAAGCTAGTGTGCAACCATCCTCATGTGATCATCAGGTTGCATCTCCTTCCTTAACTTACATTGGCTTTATTCTATGTTCATTACTTTTATGCCATTGAGGACAATGTCATTCAAGTTGGGGAGGGAAATCTTTCAAATTTTAAAATCCTGCTAAACATCCCAAAACATACTTCATATGTCATTTTCATGGAAAGAACACTTCATTCTAGAATGATTTTACTCTAAGTATATACTTATGTCAGTGGTACGTTAAAGGATGAATTTTGTGGTTATGTTCTTAGCATTTCCTCAAACTACATTTGAAATTTTATTGAACCTTCGCACATGTATTAGATGATGAATAAGTGTCATTCATGAGGGTGATGAGGGTTTTACCTAATACTCATGATGAGAATTGACATCCTACACTCTTATTGAAAACTAATCGTGGGGAAAAAGCTACCTGCCTGCAAGTTATGAAAAAAAAAATATTGATGAAATGACAAAATGAAGAAGGAAATCTCTAGCTTAGTAACTAGGCTTCGACACCTCATGAAGTGTTGAAGTTCGCGTCAAACAGTGAAAGGATATCCAAAGAAAAAAAAAATGATGATGAAGGATGAAAATAAAAAGGCAGAGTGAAAGCTACCTGTAATTCGAGGATTGGATTTTAAGAGTGTAGAGTTGATATCATCTCTAAGTAATGGGTCAAAAGCTCATGCACTATCTTAGTAATGCTTGTTGATTATAAGTGCATTCATGAAGGAAATGATAATTTCAACTGTATCTTGAGGAACTGTCTAATAACATGAACTGCATGATTATCTTTGACACATGCTACTAGAACTAGAAATATTTAGTGTTGATCAGTCTCCTCTCTACTTTCTTGACATGGAAAATGATGTTTTGAGTTCCTGTTAGTCCCGATTATTCACTTGTGTGCATTGCTAAGGGACTAGCAATGAGTAAGTTGGGGGATGTGATAATATCATAATTATCATGAATAATCATGCAATTTCAATGACTAACACTTGATAAATTCATAAGATTTCTATTATCATGGACGATAATTGATTAAATTCAATTTTATGTTGTATTTGCAGGTTATTGGGCCATTCTATAAAGTGTTTAATGGGCTAATGGATTGGAGTGAAGCAAGAGAAAATAAAAGAGAGATTCTATTAAAATATTCCCCCTCTATTTTTTAAACACTTTCTCACTTTTAAAAATCTTCTCCCTTATTTTCTAAAAATCTCTCTTTCCTTTTCTCTCTCCCATTTCCTCTCTTTCTCTACCGCTTTATAAACCTCTCCCCTCTCTCTCTTGCTATGATTCTTTTCCCCCTCTCACTTTCTCTCTTCTCCCTCCTGCGATCTCCCCTTCCTCCTCTTCCTCTTTCCCTTCTTCTTTCTCTTTCTTCTTCTCCCTCTCTTGCCCCCGGTCACTCTCTTCTCGGAGAACAGAAGCAGAAGCAGCAGCAGCGTAGGAGCCCTGCCAGGCCGCCTGCCGTGCTGCCAGCGCCCCCCGCCTCCGCCTGCCGCGGCCGCCTCCACGTCGCCCCCTCTCTCCTCTCTACGTGCATGCATGCACGTAGAGAGCCACACGCGGGCCCCCCTCTCTCTCTCCTCTCTATCGCCGCACTCTCTCTCTCTCGCGCGTCTCTCTCTCTCACGCTCTCTCTCTCTTTCTTGCGCTCTCTCTCTCCTCTCGCTTTCTCTCTCTTTTCTCTCTCCTCTCTATCGCCGCTCCTCTCTCTTCTCTCTTCTCTCTCTCTTCTCTCTCCTCTCTCTCTTCTTGCTTTCTCTCTCTCGTTTCTCTTGTTTTCCCTTATTCTCTCTTTAATTAAAGTTGTATGTTAGATGCACATTATTTCTGTTATTTAAATAAAGTTTGTTAGTTATTTTGTTCACTATTTGTACCCCTCCGTCTCTCTCTCTCTTCTATTCTCCTCTTTCTACCTTCTCTCTTCACCTTTTGTCTCTTTAGATTTATTTTAGTGTGGATATGCTTGTGTTAAGAGATTTAGAATATCTTGTTTAGTTAATCGGTCACTAGGTATTTTCTTACTCTCTTCCATTCGTAATAGTCTTTCTCTCTCTCTCTCTCTTAATATCTCTCTCTTTATTTATTTAGTTTAGCTTAGATTTATTTAACGCAACTTAGTTTTAATATCACCACGCTATTTTCCTAACTAAAAATCCAAAGTTTTCAACTCTAAAATCTAGTTCTCCGTAGATTCGACTCGGCTCTCACCACCTAACTACTGTTAAATATTTAGTGTAGGCCGATTATTTGAGATTGTTAGTCACGTGTTTAACGACGCATTCATGGGCTATCATTAGTCACATAAAAAAATACATATAATAAATAAAATTATATGGGGATGGACTGATCATCATAAACCACGATCAAAGACATCCCAATTGACTATGGAAACATATTAGGAAACTTTCCTCTGAGTTTTACTCATGATTTGGGCTCATTTGGTGGCCCACTAATGTTGTATTGGGTGAGAATTCATTCATCTAACTTTACTTAGTTGAGATTTCTGAATTTTTGGGTAATTTTCTATTTAGAATTAACTCATGGCTCAAGAGGCATTTCTTGGCCTATTTTCCTCAGTGGGATGTTAATACCCATTATTTAAAGCCCACCTATAATTTTTATTTTGATTTCTGACCGCTTTATGTATATGTGATGGGTTTTCGACTTATTTTTAATTGCGATAATAAGTCATAATTATTCTTAAACATTGTCCAAGAGGTTTTTCTTGGCCAAAATTTCTTCATGGGCCATTAGGAATATTATTTAATGTCTAACTATGATTTTTACAAAATTTTCAGATGTGTTTTTACATATGCGATAATAGTGCGTATGCTTGAACTGGTTTAAATAGCCATTCTTCGTCTTATCTCCTCTTCTCTAATTATTTTGGGGTATTACACCTACCAGTTGGGTGCCCCAGGTTCTTTGTGAATCAGGAATGTTTGTGCTCCGTGTTTATCTTGGTACTATATGTACCGTCGAGGTCTGTGTCATCTTCCTCAACACCCTCACTCACGTGTCAAGTAACCCATCTGGCTAAGGGAAAGACGACAGTGGGGAAGCTACTTGTGGTGTGTGTTTGTTCTGTTCAGTCGCTTGTAGTGTGTTCGTGGTTGGGGGATGAACACTAGTAGATGTACTAGTCCCTACCTAGTCCTGTGTTGCCACAACCTCACTCTCAGGGTGGCGGAACCCTTAGAGGTGTGTCATACAGGGGTTTGCATCTTGGTTGTCTGCAGGTGGTATTGGTTGGTCTCCACAGCTTCTTGTACTTGTTGAGGTAGAACTGCAGTTGGATCTTTTGTACGTGGTTGTGAGGCTGAGAGATATTTTTTGTGTTAGCTTGTTTGGGTCAAATATTGGTGTCATGAACGAGTAGTCGTGACCCAAGAGTTAGTGTTGCTCCTTCCAACTCTGCTTGTTATTTTACTTCATAGTGTGTGATGTGGAACTCAACAAAGTATCTTTCATTTTTACGGTTGCTGTATAGTTTTACTTACTTGCCTTTCAGTAGTGTGCATTTAGTGTATGTGTGGTTTAGGTAGCTCTTAGATGTTAGTGTATTATGAGCAATTATGGATTTATTTTTATTTGTCTTAATTATGGTTATCATGAGTAATTCGTGCTCAACTGTGAGTAATGTAGTTTTTATTGTGTTGGTTAGAAAGCATACTTAGGTTCAAGCTTTCTGTGAATTTCCTTTCAATTGTCATATGTGAGCTAACAGTGGAGTTGTGTTATTGGTGCTTTTCTTTTGTTATACATGGATTATATATATTGCTATTTTGAGTTTCCCTTCTGAGTTTGTAACTTTGTGACGCTCACACCCCTACACCCTTTTCAGGTGCTTTAGCGAGCGTGGTTTCATGGAGGCGGACCTATACCACTAGCAATAGTGTGAGCTTTGTTCCTATTGTATACCTCAGAGTGTGCCTCAAGCTCTTGTACTTTTCTTTTGAACATGTAATAATGTATTAAGACAATATAATTCTATGAATGTGTATAAGATCATGTACTTTATCATGCATCTTCATATCAGTGTGTTTATCTTTTATATTCTTGCTGGATACGTGTGTGTGTGATATCGCTTGTAAGACGGCAATCTGTTCACAGGAGGTAGATGTGGATATGGAGTCTTCTCAGGCATAAGCATCTAGGGCCGCTACATTTATTATAATAAAAAAAATCTCAAAATACTCTCTTTTTAATTCTTTTCTTGGCCCATTTATATTTTTGAGACTTTCTATTCAAAATCTTTATTAAATTTTTATTTGTTGTTAATCAATTATTATCTTAAAATGTTTATTTAGTTATTTAAAAATCTGGGTTGCTATAGCTTTGCTCTTCTACAATGGAGTTAAGAACCTGTCGAGCAAACTTTCCGAGATAAGATCCCCTTAGACTATGCGCCTCCGAGTTAAAGGTGTCCTGGAGGAAAGTCAAGCTTCTTGATTAAGGTCTTAGCTGACAAAAAGGAGTTAACATGAGCTGAGTCAATTCTCCTTTCCTAACATATTCCTTAGGCAAATTTTCAGGAGTTGTCCACTTATCTTGAGCTATCCACCCAGGCTTCCAAAGCAAGTTAAGTGGGGTCTATGAGGGTGGCAATATTAAGCTCCATAGAGCATTTTGAGGCGGATTTTTTATCTAAACTCATTCTAGGTGAGCCTTGGTTTAATAACTAGGTTGTCACATATTTGAACTTAGTTCAACAATTGGGCTTCATGATTAGATCAGAGGGCCGAGATTCACCCTCTCTACAAAATATTTTTCAGATGATCTGTTAAGCTAATAGCGGATGAACCAGTAAGTGGCATAGAAAGATCATACCATCTATATAGGAGTGCGAGGGTACCTGAGAAATAGCAGTTCTTATGGGATTGAAGGCAAGGAAGGGGAGCACAATGGAGAGAGTGGGGGGGAGGGGGCGGGGGGGGGGGGTGGTGGGGAGGAGGGGGCGGCATTGTATCCCATATTAAACCAATGGTTCCTGCGCTGGTGGTTCCCTTTTTTTCCTCCCTTTTTTCAGGTTCCTCAGATAGGAGACATGGCTTGAATGAAAGTTTAAGATCCACAAAAGAATGTCTGTGTGAGTTTGTGAGTTTGACATACTTTCTTTTTGGCCTCCTGATTTAAAACAGGGTGCATCCTGTAAAAGGACTAACAATGACGGGATACTACAAGTCTACAAGGTTATATATGCTCACCTAATTAAAAGTAAGCACTTACTGGGGAGAACAGCAGTCAAGGCTATCCACACGCGAATGCATTTTTCCAGCTGGGTTTTCCTTTTGGAAAACTAAGCTGTGGCCATTATCCGTTTCATGAGGTGGTGGCCATTATCCATTTCATGGGATTTCACATTATCTTTACACTGTTCAATTTGTTTCCAGAACTCACATAAAGAAAAATGGACAAAACCTTGGTTCAGTTGGGAAAGAAAACATGCACGAACAGGATGTGATATGTCTGGCTGGGATATTCTATCTTTAACTACCTTCTTCCACCACACATTAAAAGAGATTAATATATTTTGAGAAATAAGTAATCTTATAATAATGATGAAGTAGATTGTAAAAAGAGCAGGTGTTTCTCTCTCTTTTTTAATAGGGATGTAGATAGACTGATCAGTTGGTTTCTGCGGATTGCCGGTTCAAAGTTCGAGACGAATCGGGGTTCTGGATGGACTTAGTTACCAGGGTCTAATATTAAGCTAAGTTGCAAATCCTGCAGATAATTCAGACATCCATCGATATCACCAGGCTGTAGCCTGTATCATGCCTACCAGTTTCTGAACTGTGGAGATGAGCTCAAGTCAGTGGCTGCATTTGTCTGCTCATCTTGTAGAGACAAGTGAATTAAATGGACCCATTAGTACAAAGATCTTCTAATTTGTGGCTAACGGCTCTCCTCGGGAACCGTCCAGGTATCAGGCGATGTTGACGCTAATGTAACATGTCCCCCGTGGCGACGGACATGCAGGTGGTCTCTTCCAACATGTCTGTGTACCTCTCATGCTTGTGGATAGGCATCAGACACTAGCATGGATCCATATAAATAGGGGCAAGACGTAGAAGGAAGGAAGTCGTCGAATGAAGGCGAACAACTCTCTCTCTCTCTCTCTCTCTCTCTCAATGACACTCTTTGCACTGCGCTGGCGCCTCCTGCTCACTGTTTCCGTCATTCTCGGGATGGTCGCAGCTCGAGGTGAGTTCACAACCCATAGAATCTACAGATTAGCCCTTCAAGAGCAGCCCGGTGCAGACTGCCATTGATAAGAAGATGCACCATATAATATACTGCAGGGAGAAAGCTCATCAGAGGCAATCACAATAGCCGTGCGAGTGCAACTGGGGTCGTTCACAGCGAAGCACGTCGAGAGGATGGAGAGCTTGATGAAGTGAAGGAGGCAGGTGAGAGGAGTACAGCTACATGGACCACGCACGGGAGACTCCACCAGTATGCAGCTGACAAGAAAGGTGCACAAGTACGCCCAGAGTCCCCTCTTGTCGAAGAGGATCACGAACCTAATTCATATATGAGAGAATGAGTGACGACAAAACCCCATTGGAGATGATCAAAGGCGTATCCCTCTGTAAATTTTAGGTCAGAACGTCCCGCTTTCCAAATTAAGTGCTTCCCGCATTTCTTCTACAAATTAAGGAAGAAATAGTTGATTTGAATGGTAAGCTAGCCAGAACATCCATCCCCAGCTACATATATCTTCTATTTCTATCAGCACTTGTTCTTTTTCAAAAAGAAAAAGGTAAAACACTAAAACCACTTGAGGGCCAGGTTGATAACCAAATCGGTTATTTGCATATCTTCTCTTCGGTTTTTCAAAGTTTTAGATTTGGTAGGAAAAAAGTACTATCCCACGGCATAAGATGAGATATAATTCTTTAAATTTTACCAATTTTATTAAATACAAAATCCTAATAAACTATCTTCCTTATCAAACTAAATTTTAGCTAGTTATTACATCTGATAACTAATTAGACCTTTTAAGCTGTTATCAAATTGGTCATAATGGTTTGTAGTACATATATAGTGCATGCAACTTCATTGAAAGGGCATGTTTCACTCCACCAAACCACCATACTGAGTCAACATTTAAAGTAACTAAAAAACACAAATAAAAGATAATGAAACTATTACCACTCATGCGCCTTGCACATCCAAACCGATAAAGACAGGAAGCCTATACTAACCATATCTAGAATAACGATCTAACTTTTATCCGTCATCCGCTCAAATACACATTTCAATTTGGTTGGATAAAGTTGCGAACTGAACTGTATCAATTTTTTGTTGGGATGTTAATGACCAAATTAAATATATCGCAGCGATTACGTTTCCATTCTTCTAAATTGTTACAAAAAAGAATAATAAATAAATAAATATTTTGCTACTTTGAACCAAATTGATCATGTCCAAAACCATCTTTTTTTTGGCACGGTACGAATGGCCAGTGCCGCACTGTATTTGACATTGTTTAGGATGAAATCGACATGTGTACGACATCAATCTATTTTCTGCAACAGCTAGAAAGACTTTAAAAAAACCAGAACAAGACTGCCATACCAACAACCGTACACACCCTTTCCTTTTGAAAGCTACTTTTCCTTTTTGCTACAAAAAGCATGAAAGATGCGTGTAAGAATCCTTTTTCTTTTTTTCTTTTTTATCCTTTTGAAAGGCGTGGTAATTATACAACCTTGGAATATCAGGTTCTCTATGAACCTCACCCTTTCTCTCCAACTTGGGAAGTTCTAATTCAGAGCTTATGGGTAGAAGCCAAAAGTTAACACAAACTCGTGCCATGATCACATATTCACCCTTGAAGCTTCTTGCTGTGGACGCCCTTTCAAGTCATTACAATTTTTTTATTCTTGGTCTTACTAATATGTGATTAAATGTGAGCTTTTGGATAGAATCTTCACAAAAAGATAATGGGAGATGTTAAATGCATTACATTGCTTTTCGAATTGAGTTTTACTTGCTGCACCATGAGCAGCATGCTACACCCCCTTTGTACTGCGGCAGTCTCTCGTCTAATGGACGATTCCATTAAGTACGATTATCGTTCAGATGCAAAAAAAATGTAAAGATTAAACAGTCTTTAATGATTAAGGATAACATATTTAATAGACCCATTAACAAGAATGCATAATATTTATGCTTTGTAATTCTTTTTCGACGGCCTAATTGATAATTGGACTGCAAATGAGATGTAAAATGGTAAATCTTAGTTTTGAAAAGGCATTTTATACACCACCCCTAAATCTTAACTAATTTCCAAGCAATTTCTTGTAACCATGATAATTTCTAACCCCCTCAAATCTCTTGATCAGTTAAAAAAAGTCACTCTAATTAGCTGACAGCCCAAACATGGATCATTTTATAGAATACTCCATCCAAAATAATTGTAGAGATTTTAAAATGGTCAACAAACTTCCACCCTTCGATCCCCATGGGCTCTTCAATTTGTTTGATAATGAAAACGTTGGCTTGCACCTACAAGTTAGGAACAACAAAAATCGGGGGGATTGACGGGAGTCATCCCAAGGGAAGAACTCTCATGTTCAACTTAAGGAACAGTCGGGACATAGGGGAGCTGCACGTGAAGAGGAGAAGAGAGTGCGGGAAGATGAATATGGGCCAACCTACTTGTCTCTCTAGGGTTAGGGGTCCACAGTGTGTGTCTGAATGTCTATGTGTGTTTCCCTTTGTGTATGGCATAGGTAGGTTCCTTTTTAGCATATGTCATGGCTCTTTCGAGTGCATTAATCTATCTTAGCCATGAAGACATGTGGTGAGGGGATGTTCAAGTGTGTGCCCCCTAGGAGTGGCTACTAGAGTGGGTCAACAAGGAGGCGACAATTGTCTCCATATGGGCCAAACTACCACGACATTGTTGACTTCTTCGAGATAGAGAGGGGCATGTTGGGTAGGTGAGGGAACCTATCTCTATCGCTAAGTGTGTGCCATTCGGATGAGGAGCCATGCCCTGGCATGGTAGGGATGAGTTAGGTAGCAAGAGTGGATGCCTTGCATCCTAGAGAGGGAGGCCTTGATGTAGCACGAGGGGTTGGGGGCTAGGCCTCAACGAAAGCTAGTGGGCTTGGGGATGAGGAGTCGCAGGCCTAGTGGGTCATGCCCACAACTGCCTCCAAGATGAGATATCATTGGGGGGCAGAGCCATGATTGGATCCAACCACGCTTTTATACATTGGTGGGCTAGGTGAGTGGGTCTTAATGGGCCAAGCTAGTTTAACCCAACCTTGCCTCCAACATTCACTCTTGGGCCTAAAAAGTTCAACTAGAAGGGTGATTTTGGAGAGAACATGGTCGATCCATCACAATCTCGATATGAGTCCTTTTGCTGCTGGATCTTGTGGCTGATCAATGATCTAGACTTCCCTTCCCACTTCTCGACCTCCCAATTGTTGAGACGGTTGCAGGTAGCAATTATCATGATGTTAGGTGGAAGGTGACCATTGGTTGGAAGAACACATTGGCTTGTCATAGATTGCCACATGGGTGGTGTATCGATGGCTCGGAGGGATGTGACACCTAGGGGTGTAAACGAGCCGATACGTTCGGCGAGTAGCTTGACAATCGAGTTGATAGCCGAGTTTGAACAAAACAAAAAAACTCGGTTCATAAACGAGTCGAATCTGAACACATGTGAGCTCGGCTCAATTATGCTCGTGAACAACTCGTTTAAGTACTCGTTAAGAATTTATTTAAATACTCATTAAGTACTTGTTAACAATTTCTTTAAATACTCGTTAACCATTTCTTTAAATATTTGTTATTAAAATAAGTGTTAACTTGTCATTTTATAAAGTTGTTATTAAAATATGTAATGTTATAAGAACTTAATATGGAAAAGTAAATATTAGAGGATACATGTAGTAACTCTCAAATTTTCATTGAGAATAATAATTTAAAATATAAAGAAATACATATAAATTAAACCCATTAAGCAAAAATAAGTGATGGGCTTTAATTAATGGTTCATACATGAGTTATTGGGCCAAAAATCAATAGTCCAATGATTAGAGATAAATAGGCCAAAATTCGTATCTAAATTATTAATAAATTAAAAAGGGTTAAGTTAATCACTAATATGGCTCATATATATCAAAAATATACTTCTAACACTACCCTAACTTGCTAGCCACGGAATTACAGCCCACCCTAAGTCAAATAGGGAGATAAATGCTACAAAAAGGCTAGATAAATATGGAAATTCGGAGTTGGAGGAAGAGTTAGAGTTTTAGGAAGACTCTTCAACCCTAAACCTACAAATACACCCTAATCTCATCCATGGCTGACCTTATTGATCTACTGGAGCTTGGAGGACCTGGTAGGGAGACTTTTGGATGAGGAAATCGTGAAGAAGGAGGCTTGGAAGGGAGCTTCTTCCCGTTCTTCATGTTCTTGCCCTTGGATCTTAAAGCGCTCAAAGGTAGGCAATCTCTCAAGCAAAACCTTATTACTCTCGATCATAGATAGTTCATGATCCCAACAACAAAAGCCCCATGTTTTCCCCAATTTCCATCATGCCATTTGTGACTATTTCAAGCTCAAATTTCGACTATTGACATGTACTCGAGCCCTCTTGTTTAATCTCAACCTCCATGAAATCTATATCTATTTACTTGATTCATGCTTCTATCATGTTTAGAATCATGTTAGCAACGTTTTAAAAGTGATTTCATGGATTTTTCATATTATACATTGAGATATAGGAGTTCTATTTGAGACCTATTTTCTGGGCGTGTCGGCCTGAGAACGCGTCGCCCTCATGCAGTGCGACTAGGTCGCATCCCCTCGTTGCTGCACGACACGACATGAAGATTGTGTCGGTCATGTCGGGCGCGACCTGAACCCTGTTTTCCAGTTCGTCACGACCTTCTAATTGCATCGGCCCTGTCAACCCCTGACCTGATCACGTCGACGTGTCAGATTGCAACACTAACGTGTCGGCCCCGCCCGTTGCGATCTGTTGATCGCATAGGTCAGTCATGACCTGATCATGTCACCTCAACCGGCCACGACAAGATCAAGGCCGTCGCGTTGGCCTAGTGTGTCGCGACTTGAACGTGCTGTTGGCCAACGTTGCGACCTGACTATTTTTTTCTAAAAACTCTAAAGTTCCATTAAATCATGCTAATCCATGTTCTATAATCTTGGTTAAACCCCTATAATGCTCTATGATGAATAATAACATCATGGTAATCAGCATTCAATAATATCCACATGATTTTCTTATTTAAAAGATAATTTTACGACTCTCAAATGTTATCTTTGATTCCCTCTCACATGCACACACGAACCATTGAATTTTGCCATAAGATCTTATAGAAACTACCTCCATAATATATCTTGTAATCAATGAAAATATTTCATGTTAATTTTCCTATTATTGTAAATAGACATGTCTTCATTTTATTCGCTAGATTTGGATACCATTATCGTGCTCAACTGCCTTCGAGAACTCAAGGTAGGATGAGCAAATGATTTCTATACACACTTTTCTTGACTTGGATGGACTCTCTGTTGGGAATACTCCTGACTGAACCAAGTAATCCATGTTCAAGGCCTCCGTAAGACTCCTTGGCTTTGGCATACGTCCATTGTCGACGAGCTAATTGTACCCTCAATACCCTTCGGGATCAGCATGATCCAACAACCTTAGAATTCTCTCTTACATTGAGATCACGTCGGACCTCTGGACTGTGTTCGTAACATGGCCAGTGGGCGGTTAGTGAATTCTACCAGACTGCCAACACACAACTAAGCGTGTTGTTCAACTGTTACTATCACCTGATTTAACGTGGTATTATGTACATTGACCTATAGTTCTCACCTATACTCTGTTCGCTCATCTATTCACGTTCTATATACTCTCGTCCATTCTTCATTTATTCTCATCTATTTATTGGTACTCTCTATGGTCGTTTGACTTATTATGTAAAGATAAAAACATGATCAATGCCAAAAACCATTATAAAGGGCCAAGTCTGGTCATGGGAGGCGCATCTGAAAGTGCTAGTGCCCATGGGAGCCTATTGACCTCAGTGTTTGGCATTACACTCAAGTGCTAGTTATCTCAATAGTCTAAAGACAATCAAAGTGCAATCTTGACAAGTGTGTTATCGTGCTAGTATACGTGCTACCTCATGTTATGGTCATTCCTTTATCATGTTAGTTGTGCTATATTCTTTTGAAAAGTACTATTGTTCTTTCGCTATCATGTACCATTACTCTCTCGACTATACTTGATCGTTCTCTTTAGTTATCCTGTTATTCAAGGCATTAATCACTTAAAGTATGCATGTATTCGAGATATTAAGTCCTATTGGGCACTATTGCTCATCCTGTGCTATTTATTATATGTGTTTTAGGTGAATCTGATGAAGAATACCACATGCATGAGGATGGGGATGAGTATACACAAGAGTGGCCCGATGTGCTGTCATCCTGATGTCTTAGTATTAGTCAGATAGTTAGTTTGCTTTTAATTGAATAAAGTACTTCAAGCCCATAGTTTGCCTCTGGACTAGTGAATTGTAATAGTGAATAGTAAAGTTATCAATAAAGCTAGATCATTTAGCATTGTCGTCTATTTTACGCTCTATACTATATGATTAACTATAGCTCACTCCGATATTCCACGTCAGTGCATTATAGTTTTGTGGTATCAGAGCCTAGGTTGTTCTTAAGTATAAGATGATCTAGGATGACCTGCCTCGACTAAAGTCAATTATCCTACCTATGTGAGATATGGGTATAACCATGGGTAACTACTTAAATTAAATTACACACACACAAACTAATGATATTATGGCCTATTAACTCTCATACCCCCCCCCCCCTTTTTTAAGGGATTTGAACAATAGTGATGGCCTATGGCGTACACAACTGCGCGACACCATACAGGATCTGACTCAGGCTCTGTTGTAAGCTTCCCAAGTCAGCGGAAACCGTGGAGCTGGGAACCTGCACATAAACTTTTGAGCATGAATCCACTCTATTTTAGTGAAATGACTGATCTCGATGAGGCATAGCCCTGGCTGAAGGAGACTAAGCACATCTTCCGTGTCATGCAATGTGCGGATAGTCACAAAATACTGATTGCTACTTTACAACTAGAAAGAGACACCCGTGCGTGGTGGGAATCAATAGAAGCCACTAGAGCGGATGGACAATTCACTTGGTACGAGTTCAAAGAGGAATTCGATTCTAAATATTTTTCTGAACGAGTTCAAGAAAGAAAGACCGCTGAGTTCGCAACACTAAAACAATGGAACCTTACGGTGGTAGAATATGAGGCTATTCTCTCGGTTGGCATGATATGCAAATCACCTTGTCAACACCAAGAGAACGAAGTGTGAAATGGTTCCTCGATGGACTCAAGCCTTCATATATTAGTCAACTAGCACCGCTCGGCCTTCAGACTTATGCCGAGATGGTGAAGAAGGCTCAACTATTGGAAGATGCGACCGATTTCACAGATCGCATTAAGGGTAGAATCGTCAAGAAAGAGCAATCACCTAGCTCTTCAAGCAAACCAACCAATGGCAAGAAGTGGCCGTTGAGCATCACTGAAGGGCCCAACCAAGAAAGGAAGCCCAAGATCTTTACCCCCTCTCCAAACAAGACAAATTGTAAGCATGTGACAAGCCTGGTCACACTGCCGAAGAATGCTAGAGGAAAGCTGGTGCATGCTTGCGCTGCCGGAGTCGCGAGCATCGCATTCCCGATTGCCCAATGCTGAACAAGAATGATAAGCATCGATATGGACAAAAGAGGCAAGGCAGACTTCATGCCATGCAAGAAAAAGAAACCACTGAAGATGGAGTGGTTGATGATTGTAGCAACTCTTAATTTTAATTGAGAAGAATAAAATTAAAATACAAATAAATGTGTATAAATTAAAATCCATTAAGTTAAAACAAGTGGTTGGTTTTAAATAATGGTTCATACATAAGATATTGGGCCAAAAGTAAGAGTCCAATTGATTGGTTAAAGATAAATAGGTCAAAATTCGTAACTAAATTAAATCACCAATATGACTCATATATATCTAGAAAAGAGTCCTAACACTAGCCTAACTTGTTAGCCACAGAATTTAGTGCCCACCCCAACCCAAATAGAAGGATAAATGTTAGGAAAAGTCTAGATAAATATAGAAATTTGGAGTTGGAAGAAGAGTTAGAGTTCTAGATTGACTCTTCAACCCTAAACATTCAAATACACCCTAATCTCGTCCCTGGCCGACCCTAGTGTTCATCTGAAGTCTCTTGGACGTGGGAAGGAGCCTAAAGGATCTGAGGGATTCATGGAGAAGAAGGCTTGGAGGGGAGCATCTTTGTCCTTACATTCTTAACCTAGGATTTCAAAGTGCTAAAAGGTAGGCAATCTCTTAAGCAAAACCTAATTACTCTCGACCAGAGGTAGTTCATGATCCCAACAACAAAAGCCCCATATTTTCCCCAATTTCTATCATGCCATTTGTTAGTATTTCATGCTCAGAGTTTGGTCCTTCACATGTACCCGAGCCCTCTTGTTTAATCTCAAACTCCATGAAATCTATGTCTATTTACTTGATTCATGTTTCTATCATGTTTAGAATCCTATTAGCATCGTTTCAAAAGTGATTTCATGGATTTTCATGTTGTATACCTCAAGATATAAAAGTTCTCTTTAAAACCTATTTTCTGGGCGTTCTCGGCCTAAGAACGCACAGCCCTCATGTAGTGCAGCCAGGTTGTGTTCCCTCGATGTGGCACAACGCAACATGATGATCGTGTTAGCTACATCGGGCGTGACCTGAATGCGGCGTCCGGTCCGTTGCGACCTGCTTATCGTGTCGACCATGTCCACCCCAACCTGATTACATCGGCCTGTTAGATTGCAACCCTAATGTGTTGGCTCGGTTGGGCGCATCCTACACACGTCGGCCAGACCATCACCACATGTTCTGATCACGTCGGTCTCGGTGTCAGTCGCGACCTGACCACATTGACCAACCCGTCGCAACAAGATCAAGGTCGTCGTGTCAGCCCAGTTCACCGCAACCAGAACGCGTTGTTGGCCGACGTCGCGACCTGACTGTGTTTTCCAGAAACCCTAAAGTTCCACTAAATCTTGCTAATCCATGTTCTATAATCTTGGTTAAACCCTTGTAATGATCTATGATGAACAGAAACATCATGTTAAACATCTTCCAATAATATTCACATGATTTTCTTATTTAAAAGATATGTTCACAACTCTCATATGCTATCTTTGATACTCTCTCACATGCACACACTAAACATTGAATTTTGGCATGAGACCTTACATAAACCACCTCTGCAAATATTCATGTAATTTCCCTATTATTTTAAATGGACTTGTCTTCATTTTATTTGCTCTATTTAGATACTGTTATCATACTCCTCTGCCTTTGACGACTTAAGGCAAGACGGGCAAACGATTTCTATACACACTTTTCTTGACTTGGATGGACTCTCCATTGGGAATACTTTTGACTGGACCAGGTAACACTACAAGAAATTGCGGGATTACCGACGGATGTTTCCGACGGATTATTGTCCGTCGGTAATTCCGACGGATATTCTGACTAAAAATATCCGTCGGAAACTCGGTCGGAAGTTCCGACCGAAATATGTCCGTCGGAAATATCCGTCGGTAGGCCGACGGATATTCCAACGGAAATATTTCCGTCGGAAATACGGTCGGAAAAACAACTTTTTCTCCTCCCGCGAAACCCCCCTTTCGCTTCTCCTCTCTCTCTCTCTCTCTCTCTCTCTCTCTCTCTCTCTCTCTCTCTCTCTCTCTCTCTCTCTCTCTCTCTCTCTCTCTCTCTCTCTCTCTCGGTCAAGACGCCGCTGTGCCCTCGCCGCCATCGGTCACCGACGCCGCTTCCGCCACGCTCGCCGCTCGCCGCCGCGACGAAGCCCCTCGCCGCTGCCGCCAGCCTCGCCGCTCGCCGCCGCCGCGTGCTCCGCCAGCCTCACCGCCTGCGGTATGTCCCAGCTGCCCCCCCATCCTCCCCGCCACCGGCCCCCCCTCCCCCCACCACCGACGACTCCCCCCCCCCCCCCCCCCCCCCCCCCCCGCGCCCCCCTCCCCCCGTCCCCCCCCCCCGTCCCCCCCCCCCCGACCCAACCTCCCCCTCCCCCTCTCGTCCCAACCCCCTCCCCTTCTGTCCCACTCCCCCTCCCCGCCCCACTCCCTCCCCTCCCACCACTCCCTCCCCCCTCCACCGGCGACACCCCCCCTCCACCGCCCCCCGACCCCCCCTCTCCCTCCCCTCCCAGCTACCCCCCACCCCCACTCCCATCCCCGGCTCACCCCTGTCGCCCCCTCCCCTCCTACAGTTCCCTCCCCCTCTTGTCGGCGACCCCCTCCCCTCCTATTCCTTCTGCACCCACCACCACCCCCTCGCCGGTCGGCCACCAACCCCCCATTTCTTGGCCTCGAGCTCAACCAGCACCTATAATATTGCTTGGCGAACTTATCTATTGCACGGCCTTGAGCCTTCGCTGATCAGCCAACATCGTCATTGCTCAGCTCCGAGATCTGTTGCTCGACTTTAAATCTTGGTCGGCCAGTGCCTCCATTGCTCAACCTTCAGCTTATAACTCGGCCAACTAGACTTTCAAACTGTATCTCATGCAAGAAGGGATAGATCTTCGGGATAGAAGGATAACTCCCTCGATGTCACCTAGATGTGGACATCGCCATCAGGACAATTTCAAATGGAAGAGGCCAGATTTCGAATGAGAATCGCAAAGAGGCCAGACAGAACCTTTGAATGGGTTACACCTTATTTCAATCCATCAATCTTTTTTTTTTATTGTGTTTCACTGTTTTAATATCTCCTATTCAGACTGCTACTCTCACCTGTGATGTTTCTCGATCTTTCTGTTGCTCCAACGAAAAACCAAGTACCTCCCGGCCGGAAGGATCTCTACTCAAGCTACAATATTTTTTGGACCGGTCGTTATCGTCTATACTACAGCGTACAAACTAGACTATATATACGTTCTACACAAACTGTATGACAATGTCTTATCTTGAACATTAAAACGGTTTTGCCTTTTAAAAAAAAAAAATACACATGATGAATATAGAGCATGTGGGGGAAGAGTACTCATGCTATTCCTTTCCTTACTTCATTATCCATGCGTTGGATATTGACACTAATTCGTTGGACGCAATGAATCACAATGACTAAGGATGAAAGTACAGAATTTTGATTTTGAAGATAAAATATGAACAATTGGGACAATGTTGTCAAATTTACATTAACAATCATAATATTAGTAAACCAAGTAACGGTCAGCACAAGATAACATCTGAAATGCTCTCATCGAGGGAGATTCAGACCAGGTAGCCTTCTCTAAAAAACTTATGTTATACACATCCATATAATTACCATGCACTCTAATTTGGTAGTGTGTATGCGTTTGGGGTTTGGCTCGCTGGTAAGGATTTCCATGGTTGGCTAAGACAAATCTCTGAGAATGTATGCATTAGCAAAAAAAAATACTATAAAATAAAAAGAAGGTTAAGTAGCCAAGAATGCCCCTCTTAACTAGCTGTAATTGAAATCAAATGCGCATCACTTAAGGTTTCGTGTTGATCTATGGATCAACTTGGTCAGATTTGGACAACGAAAGGCCCGGTGACAATAGTATTAACTAGCTGTACTTGAAATCAAATGCGCATCCACTTATGGTTTCGTGTTGATCTACGGACCTGGTCAGATTTGGAGAACGAAGGCCCGGTCACAATAGTAGCTTGCATGGACAAGATTTCCGACTACGGGAATTTGTGTACCTCCCAACCATGAAAAGATTTTTTTTAAAAAAGGTTAAATCAAAAGCAGAAAAACGTTGTTTTTTACAAGGTAAAAAAAGCAGAAAAAAACTAGGGACGCGTTGGAGTAGGTGCATGGCAGAAGATGTGGATCAGACGAAACGTTGTCATCATCCTGCCTTCTCCCCACTATAAGTAGAACCCATCTGTGGATGCAGGGGACGCACCACCACCACTACGAGCAGTACAAGGAGCCAACACCCCACTTCCGTCGTCCTCTCTCCTCTATCGTTAACCTCGCAATTCCCAAATGGCCACCTCCGGCAAGTCCACCACGATGTCTATGTAAGAAATATGGATATTGCCATCAAAGGAGAGATGACTACCCTTATAGGCATCTGTGGGGAGTCAAGTTGAAGAAAAATACTTGTTAATAGTCTTATATTGGCATGTTGATGATCCGCTCAAACATATTTTGGGCAATATGATCCAATCAAAACTGATGGCAATAGTGTGGAACTCGAATCTTCGACTTTTGAAAGGTTTCATAGATAGGGAGGCTTTAATATATTGGAATTGAGATAATGCGATCTTAGACACGATGGGCCTGATATCAGATTATCATCCAAATTTGCAAGATGAAAGTGAGAAGTGCACTGCAGGAAGTTCTAGTAGTTGTAGAACTCCACTCCCAGTCATCAAGAATCTACTTCTATGATGAACTTGATTTGACTACTTGAGAAATTTGTTGAGAATGTAAGCAATGAATCTATTATTGAGTGTTTTAAATATGAAAATCGTCGAGTACAATTCGTCGAGTACAAATGCCCCCCCCTCCCCCTCCCCGTCCAGCACCCCCTTTCCCACCCCTGGCGCCCCCCCCCCTTCCTAAGTTCCTTCCCTAATTGTTATCAAGCTTTTGGTAAATAAGTTATTTTTTATTTATCTTGCTCGCTTTTTTTTTTCTACTCTTGACATGAAAAAATAACAATGCATGACTTTCTTTGTTAAACATATTGTTTACTTTCACAAATTTCACACTGCAAGTTAATCATTCACATTCGTATGTTTATTTGTAGCCATTTGAGAGATTTTTCATATTTACCATATTATGATTTAATTTCATATTTTAAATTACTCATGAATAAAAATGTATAATTTTTTTTCTAATTAGTGATGAGAGTTCGTGATTGGAAATTAGACAAAGAAGAAACACAATGTCCAACGTATCAAAGTACTTGTTTGTTTGAACGTAAAATATTCCGCTCGATATTCAAGATGCATGATGGTTTAGTTTTGGTGAAAGAGAAGATGACGAAAATCATAAAGATTATTCGGAAAGAAGAAAGACAAGTTTAGAAAATAAAAGGGATTATCGTTATTGTTCAAGATGAAAAGGAGTGCGATTCTGTAATCTACGCGAAGTTGGTGTGGTAGTATGTACATGTTTATTGGAAAAGACTGGTGTAAATTTGTGAAAAATAATTGTGTCAGAGAACTTGACATTCTCAAAGTTATGTCTTCCATTATGTACGAAGAGATGTATTTGGCAAACTATATTTAGGGATATCAGTGGTTAGTTCACTCCCTAGGAGGAAATCTACTGAGAAGCTGGTGAATAAAGAGCCGATCAAGTGGTGGTGGCCTAATCTGAAGACATCACGGTTTGTGTTGTTTTAATGTTCAATACCATAAGTATTTATATAGTGCTCAAATTTTTTGATATTCATGTGTAGTTTACCTTCATTTATCTTTACGTTAACGCTTTATTTCACCCATTAGCTTTGGACTCTCCATATAACGTATGTATGGTACTTGAATGATGTGAGGGTGTGTTGGATTTTAACTCGGGACTTGACATTTAATATGTAGGAAAAATGTCGGAGAATCGGTCATGGATGTACCGTGGAATAGTGAATGGAGTTGTGACCGAGGAGTTTAAAGACGGTTGACAGTTTTTATTGAGTTTGCATTGATGATAATACACAGTAGCAGTTGATCCGATGGGGTAACATTCGATGTCCGTGTCGTTCGGTGTAAGAACAGAAAGTGGATATCGACATGGGATGTGCAGCATCATCTGTATACGAGAGGATTTGTTGGCCATTATGAGTTATGGTCGTGTCATGGTGAGTTGAATATTCAGTCGTCTGCACCAGCTAATTACTTTGCCTCCACAAGTACGTATGTAGACATGGTTGTCGATGCTGCTGGTCCGGAGTTCAATATTCATGAAGATCAAACAAATAGAAGTGCGAATGATACCGCATTTCAGATCATAATTTTATCAGTTACTTCGAGATGCTGATGAGCCATTATGGGATGGTTGTGAGAAGCATACACGTTGTCTGCAGTGTCGTAGCTATTGAATTTGAAATCTGAATTTCATATGAGCGAGAGTCGTTTTGACCAGCTTCTCTTACTGGTCAAGAGCATGCTTCCTCAATCAGAGAGGTTACCTGCTGACTTTTACCGTGCGAAGAAGATGGTGAATGATTTGGGCTTGGTTTTATGAAAATTGATGCATGTCCGAATCATTGTATGCTGTACTACAAAGAGGATGCAGATAAGACATCATGCTGTATTTGTAAGCATGAAAGTTCAAGCCAAGAGAGGGGGACAAGTCAAAGCAGAAGGATGTTCCGTATAAGTCATTGCGGTACTTTCCTATCACACCCAGATTGCAGCGATTGTTCATGTCCTCGAGGACAGCTGGACATATGACATGGCAGCCGAAAGAGTTCCGTCGCGACGAAGGTGAAATGAGTCATCCTTGCGATGGTGAAGCTTGGGGCTCATTTTAGCCGTACTCATCTTACTTCTCAAGGGATCCACGCAACGTACGGCTTGGTTTATGCACAGATGGTTTCAATCCTTTCGGAGGCTCGGTGGCATCTTACTCATGTTGGCCAGTATCTTAACACCGTATACCCTCCGCCCCAGGCATGGCATGAAGCATGAGAATCTGTTCCTTTCATTGCTGATTCGGGTCCAAAAGGTCCAGGAAGGAATATAGACATATATCTCTGACCGTTGATTGATGAGATGAAATTGTTATGGTCAGATGGTGTGCGTCTTATGATGCATCCAGAAAACAGAATTTCAATCTGAAGGCTGCATTAATGTGGACAATAAGTGACTTTCCAGCCTACGGCACATTATCTGGTTGGAGCACACATGGGAGGTGGCATGTCCTTGCATGGAGGATTCTAAATCATTTGTGCTGAAATCTGGGGGAAATCTTGTTGGTTCGATTGTCATCGGCGGTTTCTACCCAGGACCATCCTTTCCGAAAGCAAAAGGATTCTTTTATAAAAATAAACTGTGATGGAGGAGGTAGATATGAACGGGTGTGGTGGAAACATGGCGGGTCCGTCCAGAACTTACCGACTGTAACACCAACTGGCTGGTAGTACCCGACAAATCCCTGGCTTTGAAGGATCACAATTGGGTGAAGCAAAGCATTTTTGGGAATTGCCTTATTGGTCAACACTTTTGATACGTCATAACCTAGACGTCATGCATATAGAGAAGAATGTTTTTGATAATGTGTTCAACATAGTTATGGACATCAAAGGTAAAACGAAGGATAACGTCAAGGCACGGGTCGATTTGAAAGTACTTTGCAAACGTCCAGAACTAGAGCTACAACATGTTCAAGGAAAAGTGGTGCACAACCTAGCTGCATATGTGCTTGGGCCAGACAGATTAGGAAGTGTTGCAATGGTTTTCAAGCAATTGAGATTTCCGGATGGATATGTCTCGAATATTGCGCGTTGTGTAAATGTCAATGAGGGAAAAATATACGGAATGAAGAGTCATGACTGCCATTGTTTCATGCAAAGACTGATGCCTCTTGCTTTTCGTGAGTTGTTGCCGAAAAAATATGGGGAGCAATGACTGAGCTGAGTCAATTCTTCAGGATTTTATCTGCATCAGAACTCAAAATTCATGACTTGCAAAATATAGAGCAAAAATATAATTCAGACAGTCTGCAAATAGAGAAGATATTCCTCCAGCATTCTTTGATCAATGGAGCACCTGATCATCCATTTACCATATGAGGCAAGGTCGGAGGACCAGTACAATTTCGATGGATGTATCCGTTTGAGAGGTATTATTTCTACATCTCAATTTATTGCCATTACGACGATCTTTTATATTCCTTATGTATGCAATTTGAATTATTGTCGTAGGTGCATGCACGATCTTAAGATGAAAGTCCGTAACAAAGCACAAGTTGAGGGCTCATTACTCAGGCGTACCTCTTGAGGAGATATCGAACTTCTGTTCGATGTACTTTGACACGGAAAAACGAACCAGACGCACTCAACCTCCACGTAATGATGATGGTGGAGATTCCGAGGTGTCAGACCGACTCTCTGTATTCAAGTGTGCCGACGGGCGTTCGGATCTTCATCTACTCGCGCACTCCAAGACAAGACAAGAGTTGGTAGCTGCGGAGATCTACGTGTTCATGAATGCGAAGAACTAGACCCTTACATTCAGTAAGCTCTCCACGCTTATTCGTCATCTTTGCGTGCATTGCTGCACAACCTAGCGGTTGTGTGACTTTACATTGCCGAGAGTTTGACTCGGTCATATTGCGACGGAATCCACGTCTAACTGACGTGCAGGTTGAAAAGGAATGGGAGAAGTCTTTTCCTACTTGGTTAAGATCTCGAGTATGTGTATAATTATTTTGAAACATAAGTGTTATGTTTTTATGCAGATTGAGTTGAAGTCATTTATTCAATGTTTGTCTATTTATCTCATAATAGGTTGAACAAGGGTCATTCCCGATTCAGAGTACAACAGATAGTTTTGGCCCTCGAAGATTGTACGTGTCTATCCAGGCTACATTTGTGATGGATACAGATTTCACACGAGAGATTATGGACGGAATAAAGTCTACGATGACAGCGGCGTATGTGTGAAGGGAAGTCAACAATGTATTTCTGTTCAAGTGTCATTGGTTTGACCCGACATCTATTCGTCATGACACAACATATGGATTAATCGATGTGAAGCATAAGTCCAAATTGAGTACATATGAGCCATTCATCCTGGCGGCACAAGCCCAACAAGTTTATTATTCAATTATACATCCCTCAAATTAAGAGATTGGTGGGCTGCATGTAGAGTGAAATCAAGACTATTCCCTGAGTATGAGCTTCTCCCGACTGATGATGAGCTCGAAGGTGTTAATGACAACTTTTTCCAATCAGATCGGAGTGACGCACGAGAGTTGGCAGCTTCTACGTAGTACAATGTTCATGATATAAATGAAACAATTTCCTTACATAAGGATAACGAACAAGAAGAAGTTGACCCAAATGTCGCTGAGCGGGAGGTGGAGTCTGATGTGGAGGAAGACTCCCAAGATGATGAGGATGAATTCCAGGATGATGATGAAGATGATGCTGAATTAAACATGTCTTCAGCATCTGATGATGAATATAGATAATATACTGCATATTTTGTAAGAAATTGGTGTTGTTGTTCATAATAAATTGCTACTTCAAATTGAGTGCTGATGACTTGCTATATCTTTATTTGTATCAATAGAGATATGGTACGTGGAGGACGCAGTCGGACGGTTGCCACGTCCGTTGGCAGAGGGACTGCCTCGCCGTCCACGTCTGCCTCCAGGTCCGCACAGGTATATGCATATGTACAAAAAAACCATATGGGTATTATTGTTTATATTGATTTCACGAGAACTAACGTACATACAATTTTACAGGGACTGCCTCCCCGTCCACGCCCGTCGTCCCAGCGACAGGTAATTTTCTACATTGCTGTTTATTTGAAATTCATAATTTCTAATGTGTATGAAATTTTGCAGGGACTGCCTCTCCGTCCACGCCCGTCGTCCCAGCGACAGGTAAATTTCTATATTCTTGTTTATTTGAAATTCATAATTTCTAATGTGTATGAAATTTTGCAGGACTGCCTCCCCGTCCACGCCGTCGTCTCAGCGACAGGTAAATTTCTATATTCTTGTTTATTTGAATTCATAATCTTAGTGTACTAAATTGTTTTCAACAGAGGTGGAGAGCCAGCATCCAGCAGCTGAGGAGGGCCTCAGCTACCAGGACGACAACCATGCTGGATCTCAGGGTAAAGTTCATCATCTCAGTGTTACTGTATTTGTTATTTAGGATATACATTTCATGTAGAAAATTAATGTGGAATTGCAGGGGGAAGATAGATCCCAGTCTTGCTTCCCGCTATATTACGACTTGGTCCACGCACATATTCCTGGACCAGTGGATGCATGGAGAGACTTCCCGGTGCCAGTCCGGGATTTATTATTTGACATGTTTACGGTATTTTTATTTTTTTAGAAGAGTTGAAGTCATTTATTCAATTATATTAATTTAGGTTTATTGCAGAACGTTGATTAATTTTATTTCTTTACAGCGGAGGTTCGCGTTCACGAGACCCGAGGATCTCCCTCGGCTCGAGCCGTCTGGGAGATTACGGCCCAGACTAATTTAAGAAAGTCGATGTGGGAGGCCCGGGACAAGGCAATGAAGACCACAGGCAACCGGGATCCTATGGCTTGGGTGGATTACGGCCCTGTTTGGCTGCGGAGGGACTATTGGGAGTCCCTTTGCGCGCGTTGGGCTGCTGGACCATGGCAGCAGCGGTCACAGGCGGCAACACGCAACAGAGCAACTCAACCGGAGAAGAATGTGCATACTAGTGGATCCGTATCTTATGCGACCCACAGTCAAAAATTGGTAAGTATTTTATTGTTCGATTCATATATACATATGGATTATTATTGTGAAACTAACTAATTTTGTTGAATTTTAAGCATCACGACCTGGAGCGTGCCCCTACTTTCCGCGAGTTATTTGACCGGACTCATAAGCGGAAGGGGACGGATGACTATGTTACCGACAGTGCCCGCACGATTGCTGTAAGTCAAGCTTTAAATTATGAATTCAATTATGATATTAAAGTAATTTGTTTTCAATAATTGAATTTTAAATTATTTTACAGAGACGTACGACAGGACGATGGCGGAGCGCTACACAGAGGGCACTCCCCAGCCAGATTTGGATGCGGACGCTTGGGTCGAGGCAGCAGGAGTGCCGAGGAAGGGTCGAGTGTACGGCTTTGGGGACAGCCTGGATACTCATCGAGTGTTGTCCTCATATGCCAGTTCGATCGCTCCTCCGGCACAAGCGCGAGTTCATCTTCTGCGCCGCCCGTCAGTGGTGGAGAGGACATTAGAAGCATCATTCGGGGGGAGCTACGTACAGAGCTACAGACGCAGCGGGAAGAGCTACAGACGCAGCGGGTAGAGCTACAGACGCAGCGGGTAGAGCTACAGACGCAGCGGGTAAGCTACAGACGCAGCGGGTAGAGCTAGAGACGCAGCGGGTACAGCTACAGACGCAGTTCAGCGATATGCTTCAGCAGTTCATCTCAATAATGCAGGGAGTACGCCCCAACAGCCAGCAGCTCAGGTCAGTATTAGTATTAATTTCCTATACTTAGGATTGGGTCGGGCGTTCAATTGACGGATCTAAAAAACATCCAAGTATATATAAAGCGTCAAAACACGCAACCGGGGTCCAAAACCCAAATAGGGATTGGATCGGCGTGCCGTTTTCTCCGACACGACCGGGTGGGTTAAAGTGACGTGTAGAACTGACGGAGTCCAATTTGGATCCCCGGATTGGGTTGGCATTCAATTGACGGATCTAAAAACAGGCAAGTATATATAAAAGGTTAAAACACACAACCCGGGGTCCAAAATCCCAAATAGGGATCCATCGATGTGCCGTTTTCTCCGACACGACCGGGTGGTTAAAGTGACGTAGAAACTGACGGAATCCAATTTGGATCTCCGGATTGGGTTGGGCATTCAATTGACGGATCTAAAAACGGCAAGTATATATAAAGGTTAAAACACACAACCTGGGGTCCAAATCCCAAATAGGGATCCAATCGACGTGCCGTTTTCTCCGACACGACCGGGTGGGTTAAAGTGACGTGTAGAAACTGACGGAATCCAATTTGGATCCCCGGATTGGGTGGGCATTCATTTGACGGATCTAAAAACAGGCAAGTATATATAAAGGTTAAACAACACACCCGGGGGTCCAAAATCCCAAATAGGGATCCAATCGACGTGCCATTTTCTCCGACACGACCGGGTGGGTTAAAGTGACGTGTAGAAACTGACGGAATCCAATTTGGATCTCCAGATTGGGTTGGGCATTCAAAGGACGGATCTAAAACACCCAAGTATATATAAAAGGTTAAACACACAATCCGGGGGTCCAAAATCCCAAATAGGGATCGGATCGGCGTGCCGTTTTCTCCGACACGACCGGGTGGGTTAAAGTGACGTGTAGAACTGACGGAATCCAATTTGAATCTCCGGATTGGGTTGGGCATTCAAAGGACGGATCTAAAAACACGGCCAAGCATATATAAATGGTCAAAACACGCAACCCGGGGGTCCAAAATCCCAAATAGGATTGGATCGGCGTGCCGTTTTCTCCGACACGACCGGGTGGGTTAAAGTGACGTGTAGAAACTGACGGAATCCAATTTGGATCTCCGGATTGGGTTGGGCATTCAAAGGACGGATCTAAAAACACCCAAGTATATATAAAAGGTTAAACACACACCCGGGGGTCCAAAATCCCAAATAGGGATCCGATCGACGTGCCGTTTTCTCCGACACGACCTGGTGGTTAAAGTGACGTGTAGAAACTGACGGAATCCAATTTGGATCCCCGGATTGGGTTGGGCATTCAAAGGACGGATCTAAAAACACGGCCAAGCATATATAAATGGTCAAAACACGCAACCCGGGGTCCAAAATCCCAATAGGGATCGGATCGGCGTGCCATTTTCTCCGACACGACCGGGTGGTTAAAGTGACGTGTAGAAACTGACGGAATCCAATTTGGATCTCCGGATTGGGTTGGGCATTCAAGGACGGATCTAAAAACACCAAGTATATATAAAAGGTTAAAACACAACAACCCGGGGGTCCAAAATCCCAAATAGGATCGGATCGGCGTGCCGTTTTCTCCGACACGACCGGGTGGGTTAAAGTGACGTGTAGAACTGACGGAATCCAATTTGGATCTCCGGATTGGGTTGGGCATTCAAAGGACGGATTTAAAACACCCAAGTATATATAATGGTTAAAACACAAACCTGGGGGTTCAAAATCCCAAATAGGGATCGGATCGACATGCCGTTTTCTCCGACACGACCGGGTGGGTTAAAGTGACGTGTGGGAACTGATGGAATCCAATTTGGATCTCCGGATTGGGTTGGGCATTCAAAGGACGGATCTAAAACACCCAGAAAATGATGGATCTAAAAATAGTATTGTATTAAGCTTGAGAAATAATCACATGTTTTAAATTTCATTTTTGAAAATACTGTATGTCTTTTATTTATTATAATGTTTCTCATTTTATTTGTTTTAATATAGGATCCAGCTCCAGACGATGACGAGGCAGGGACAGCAGACGATCCGCAATCTATGTTGATTTTTGTATTCATTATGCTATATGATTTTATATTTATTGTATTTTATGATTTTATGTTGATTGTTAGTATTGTTAATTTATGATATTGTAGTAGGTTGACATTGTAAAATGTTGACAAATCATTTTTATTGTCTATTTAAAAAAATATATGTGTATTTTCCCGGATAAGTATCCGTCGGAACTTATAATTACCGACGGAAGAAAAAGACCGTCGGTAATACCTTCGGAAAATCCTGACGGATTGGCCGACGATGTGTATCCGTCGGAACCGATACATTACCGACGGCTAAATACCGTCGGCAATTCCGTCGGCAAATGCTGACGGATTGGCCGACGATTAATCTGTCGGAGGTTTCGACCGAATTCCGACGGAATTTTCATCCGTCGAAAGTTTCTGACCAAGTATTTCCGACGAAAGTTTCCGACGAGCTTTGGACGGAAAGCGGTCGGAAGGCTCCGTTTCCGACGGAATACCGACGGAATTCCGACGGATTGAGTCCGTCGGAAAGAGCGCTTTTTCTTGTAGTGTAATTCTTGTTCAAGGCCTCTATAAGACTCCTTGGCTTTGGTGGACGTGTAGCAACCCGATATTTAAATAATTAAATAAATAGAAATAATGGGAGAAATAAATTAAATAAAACCCAATAAACATCAAATAGTAATGGGCTTGCATATTGGGTCACTTAAAGGCTAATGGGCCAAGCTAGGAGTTAGATTTGGGGTTGAGAGGAAAATACCTAATAAATTCGTCACCCTAATTACATAGAAAATAGGAAAGGGTAAATTTGGGTTTAAAAGTATGGCAATTAGCCATGAATGGCAAGCCAAATAGCCACCCACCATTGCAGCAACCTTCTAAAGGGTTTTCCACTCCAATTGGGAGGGGAGATCACCAAAACATGGAAGGAAAGAGCTGGAAATCGCATCCCACCTTTCCTAGTTACATTAGGACATGGAAAAAATCCTAAACATATAAGAACTCGTCCTAAAACTAAAGGAGAAGGTTCACACACTTGCTAGGGTCGTGGGAGGTGGAGCTAGGGCATCAGGAACAGAGGAGAATGGCTAGAGAAGGGAGCTTCTTCCCCAACCGTGCTTTGTTGCGACCTGTGCACAACCCAGACTTTAAGCTTCATAAAGGTAGGTATTCTCGGGTGAAAGTTGAATCTAAATCATCCTATCTTGTACTGCGACTTGTCTACTTTCGTATGCAAGTGGGTTGCCCAAATTCCATGATGTAATCGTCGAGTTATAAGCATTTTCCCATCGTTGCGCATATATGTCATGTTTCTTGTTCATGCTTGTTTGCATGCCTTACGAGACCAAATTGATTCGTTCCAAAGGCATAGATCTCTTCTACATGATGTCCTCTACGAGTTCCATGTTCAACACTTTGTCCCATATGCCCTAGTTTGAGAGATATAAGCGTTCTATGATGATCAATACATGTTCCTATGATTTTCTGCATTTTCGGTTTGATTGTTGAATCGCAACCGCGATAGTTGATGCGATTCAAGTGACTGCTATTGTGTCAGCCTATGCCGACGCGATTACCTAAAAAGCGTCAGTCGAGGTTGACGCATTTTGGCGCATCCAACGCCTCAAACTGTGCGCCTTTGACCTGTCAGACGACCGCTGAAACGCGACCGCTAAGGTCGTCGTGTTTCGCTGTATTTTCCCGCCTTTGGGAAAGTGCGTCGTTCGAACATTTAGGGTTTCAAGAACGCGGCAGTCTTCGTCGACGCGTTTACTTCATAAATGCGACCAGTACCCCTGTCGCGATTTACCTGCATTATTCCAGCACTGATTTTAACTCTATTTAAAGGATTATTTGGACTATTTAAGCATGTGTACACCCTGTAAAGTTGTGTAATGAACAGTAAACCATCATGTTATTAAAATATGATTTATGTCACATAATTCTTTAATTTAAACGATAATAAGCACGATCATTCCATTTTCATGATTTCATGCACATGTACACACTAAACTCACATCCTTGCCATAAAATCATGTAGAAAATACTTGAATAATTTATCTGGTGATTTACTTTAATAATTGCACATTATTCCCCATTGTTAATAATGACATTGGTTCCGTTTTATTACGTGGTTTTCGAACACCGATATCGCTGCTTCCACTGTTCTAGAATTCGAGCAACTTGTTTCCTCTACACACGTCTCTCTTAACAAGTTGGAACCTCTCTATCGGACATTCCGTTCTGGTAGAGAAGGGTAGTGAATTCCACCTGACTGCCAACACCAAATGCACATGTTGTGCAACTGTTACTTCGCCCGTTTAATCGATGTGTTACGTGCATGACCTATAGTCTCATCTATACTCTACTCGCTCATCTTTTCACACTCTCTATGCTATCTCATCTATTCATCTAGTACTCTCATCTATTTATTGGTACTCTCTATTATCCATTGACTGATTGTCTAAAGATAAATAATATAACTAATGCCTGGCAGTATATATAAAGGGCCCGGTCATGTCCTGGGAGGTGCGCCCAAAAGTGCTATTTGCTCGCGGGAGTTAAATGACCAGAGTGTTTGGCATTACACTCAAGTGCTATCTATCTTGACTATCTAAATGACAATCAAAGTGTTATACTATACTCATTGTGCTACCTTTACACTTTGTGCTATGGCCATCCTGCTCTGTGCTATATTTGGAAACTTGTGCTATTTCAAACACATGCTATTGTGCTATCTTGTTTCTCACTATCATGCTATCTCTTACATTACTTGACTCTCTCGTCTATCATATAGTGACTCTGCTTTTAATACCAATCATGTAAAGTTTGCCCTCACCATGAGATATAAATCCTACTGGGCATTGTTGCTCACCCTATGTTATTTGTCATTGTGTCTCAGGTGAGGCTGAGGAGAATGAGTACACTCACGAGAATGGGGAAGACCAGGAGTGATCCAAGAGTGCCACGACATCACCACGTTATCCTAGATGTCTTAGTTAGTCTTTTATTTCCTTTTATGTATTAGAGTCTATTGGGACCTATGTTATGGCTCTGAGTTAGTTGATGTAATAGACAATGGTTGAATTATCAATAAAAGTTATTTTTTTAGTATTATTAAACTGTCCAATGGTTTGTTGTCTATTCTACGCTCTATACTCGCTTACTTGCAACTGCCTCACGTTCCGATATTTCGCGTCGGGGCATGACAGTTTTGTGGTACCAGAGCCTAGGATATCCTAACTAGGATAATTAAGTCTAGGATGTTCTTAGACGAACTGCCATGACACGTGTCTAAGTTAACTATCATACTGATGTGAGATTTGGGTAGAACCCAGGGTTAAGATCCAAGAGATATTCACACACGCATGAATTAAACTCCATATCAATGCCCTAATGATAAGCTACTCTTGTAGAAAACTTAAGAAAGCTAAGATGACTGTTGAATGTGCTCAAATGAGGGGCATGCAACAAACGATTCAAGAGCTCACCCGTGCGCTTCTGCAAGTGGCACATGGTGGTGGGAATCGTGGCGGTGCAGGCGAGCTGCATCAAAACTTTAGGAGCTTGAACCCACCGACGTTCAGTGGTTCCACAGATCCAGATGAGGCCGAGCACTAGCTGAAAGAGACGAAAAGAATCTTCCGTGTCATGCAATGTGCAGCTAGGGACAAGCTGCTATTAGCTACATTTCAATTGGAGAAGGACGCCCACTCTTGGTGGGAGTCAGTCGAAGTTACTAGGGCGAATGGTCAATTCACCTGGAATGAGTTCAAGGAAGCTTTCAATTCCAAGTATTTCTCCAAGCTTGTCTAGGAGAAGAAGGCTACGGAGTTTGCTGCTCTTAAACATAGGAGCCTATTTGTGGCTGAATATGAGGCACAGTTTTCAAGACGGGCCCGATATGCTGACCATTTGGTGAATACGGAGAAAATGAAGGCTAGTCATTTCCTCAATGGCCTTAAGCCTCAATATGTTACTCAACTGGCCCCTCCCGACATCCAGACATATGCCGAGATGGTGAAGAAAGCACAACTGTTAGAAGATGCAATGGATTTCACCGACCGTATAAAGGGAAAATTCGCAAAGAAAGAACTGACACTTGGCCTGACATCTGCCAAGCCAACTAACAGCAAAAAGCCTCCTTTCAGCATCATGGAAGGACCCAGCTAGGAAAGGAAACCCAAGGTCTTCGTTCCCAACACTCCAGCGAAAAGCAATTGCAAGCACTGTGACAAGCCAGGTCACGCAACTGATGAATGTTGGAGGAAAGTCGGTGCATGTTAGCACTGTGGAAGCCACGAGCACCGTATTCCTGAGTGCCTGCTACTGAAGGAGAATGCGAGGCGCACTAATGTGCCGAAGAAACAAGGAAGACTGCAAGCCCAGCATGACGAAGAGCCCACTGAGGAAGGTGGCATGGTAGAAGGTACACTGCAAGTTTTCTCCTTATCATCATTTGTTTTATTTGATACTAGAGCAACTCATTCATTCATATCTCAGAACTTTGTTGATACTCTAAATGTTAAACCAATATCTATGGGGTGTGAATTCTCTGTCACAACACCACTGGGAGAGAAGGAGAAATTGAACAAATATTTTCCATCTGTCGATGTAATGATCGGAGAGCATAACCTGAAGGCCGACCTGGTATGTATGCCCATGGAAGGCTATGACGTGATTCTGGGAGCCGACTGGTTGTCCACTTATGGGGCAAGTGTCGACTGTAAGAAAGGGAAGGTTACATTTAGTGATATCTCTAAGTTGTCATTCACTAGAATTAGACATAAGAGATGGATGTTTCTAGCCTCTACCATAAAGGGCCACAATATGATAAGGAAAGGTTGCTTTGCTTTCCTTGCGGCCATAATAGTTGAAAAGAAGGGTTCTAAGATAGAAGACATACACATAGTCCAGAACTACCCCGATGTGTTCCCCAAAGATCTGCCAGGGATTCCCCCTGAACGTGATGTCAACTTTGCTATTGAGTTAATCCCTGGAGCTGCGCCGGTGTCACATCAACCGTACCGGATGTCACCTGCCGAGTTAAAGGAACTGAAGGCACAACTGATGGAGCTGTTAGAGAAGGGGTTCTCAGACCAAGTACTTCTCCATGGGGAGCACCCATGTTGTTCGTTAAAAAGAAGGATGGATCTATGAGGCTATGCACCGACTATCGACAACTCAATCAGCTAACTATCAAGAATAGGTACCCATTACCCAGGGTCGATGAACTTTTCGACAGATATCTGGAGCTCAATATTTTTCCAAGATTGACCTCCGGTTGGTTACCATCAAATGAGGATCAAGGATGACGACATCTTCAAAACGGCTTTCAGGAGCAGGTATGGACACTATGAATTCATTGTAATACCTTTTTGTCTGACCAGTGCTCCTGTAGCAACCTGAATTTTTAAGAAAATAAAATTTAAATAAAGAATTAAAACCTAGCTAAATGGATATTTAAATGAAAAGAGTATTAAATAAAACCCATTAAATGGAAAGAGTAATGGGCTTTGCTTCATGGACCCTCTAGAATTTATTAGGTCAAATATGAATTTACAAAGGGAGAATAATAAGAAAATACCCTAAATTCGGAGTTTAATTATATCATAATTGGAAAGGTTATTTAAAGCAATAAAAGTGGCATTAGAGTTGGAATTGGATTCCTAAACCTACCCCCATATAGTTTAGCACGAATTTAGATACTATCCTAACCCAATTAGAGATTGGAAAGCAAGAGAGGAAAGGTGGAGTTAGGAAATCTCAGAATTAAGAAGAATTTGGATACTATCCTAACCCAATTAGAGATTGGAAAGCAAGAGAGAAAAGGTGGAGTTAGGAAATCTCAGAATTAAGAAGAATTTGGGTAGTAGTAGGAATAGGAACTTGTGTTTACATAGCCCTAGAAGACAAATCGAGTCAAAGGTAGGCATTCTCACAAGCATAAACCATGAAACTTTTTCTGTAGGATGTCTCATAATCAGGAACTAAACCCTCAAGTTTCATAATTTTCCATCGAGCCAATATTTTCTCTTGAATTTGAAGTTCTGCAACTCTCTTGACCCCGAACCCTCTTCATAATTCTTGTTCTCCATGATTACTAAATCCCATGCCTTGAAATTTTTATGGGAGATACTGATGATCATTAGGGAACTTTCGCCCCTAAAAGCCCAAATTTTTATCAAGCATGTTGCTCGAATTAAATCAATCTTGCTCTCTATATCATGTTCTATGTTACTCATTCTTGTTCGTTCTCAACCCTTATTCAAACCATGCTCTCTCTTGAATTCCTATTTACTGGAAGTATTCTCGCATGTCTAGTTTCATTTGCCACTGATTTCGTGAATTTTCATCATGTATATAATTAGTTATGATTTTCTAAACGACCCTGTATCAAAATTTGAATGTTCTGGTCTGCAATCCAATGTCTGGTCTGACTCCTGTCAGAGTCAGGCGCAGACCACCAGATCGCGACTGCCCGATATGTCGCCTTCTGGGGTCCGATTGCGACAGCCTACCTGTCGCGACCAAGAAGGTGACATGTAAGCCGTCGCGTTCCCAGTACCTGATCTGCAAGCCATGTCGCGACCCTTACATACGCCTGTCGCTACTTGCCCTACCCCTGTCGCCATCCTTACAACCCTATGTCGCCTTCACAGGTTTTTGATGAAAACCCATAAAAATTATTTCTGTCGCTTTCTAAATAATTTACGCCTTTTTACAGTTATACCCCCAGTAAAAAACTTGTTTAAAAATGGAGCTATATTGAATGATTTAAAATACATATTCACGACTTATTTCTATCTATGATTTCTCTTACACATGCACATACATGAACCATCCATATATGACTAAATCTGGCATAAAATATCTCATAATGTATCTGGGATTTATTGCAATAAAGTATGTTAACTGCCCTATTTTAAGGACTTGTATTCGTTTCTTGCGTGGTTATATACCGATATCGACGCTCCACTGTTCTAGAATTTTCTAGAACGCCGAGCACCTGTTTTATATACACACTTTACTTGGCTTGTGGTGAACTCTCCGTCGGATATTCCTTTCACCGGACTAGTGAACCCTTGCACAAGGCCTCCGTGAGTCTCCTCTGATCATGGATTCCCACATGGTCGACGAGCCGGTTGTACCCTAACACCAATTACATCTTTAGGGATCTATATGATCCAAACGGCTATTAGAAGTTCGCTCTTACCTTGAATCACGTCGGACCTCTAGACTGTGCATAACATGGCCAACGGGAAGATCGTGAATTCCACCTGACTGCCAATACGACGTGCGCGTGTGCAACTGTTACTATCGCCTGTTACTCGTCGCTTTACGTGCAATGTCCACTAGCTCTCATGTACTCTACTCGCTCGTCTATTCACGTTCACTCTACTATCTCGTCTATTCATCTAGTGCTCTCCTCTACTTCTTGGTACTCTATATTGGCCATTGACTGATTGTCTAAAGATAAACAATATAACCAATGCCTGGCAATATATAAAGGCCCGATCTGGTCCTGGGATGTGCGCCCGAAAGTGCTAGTGCCCATGGGAGTTAAATGATCAGAGTGTTTGGCATTACACTCAAGTGCTATCTATCTCGACTATCTATATGACAATCAAAACACAAAACGTGCTATACTCTCTCGATGTCTAGAATGACAAACAAGTGCTATACTCGTCGTGCTATTACCATACTTGTGCTAGTTGTGCTATGGCCATCCTGCTATTCGTGCTATACTCGATACTTGTGCTATTTTTGGAAACTATACTCGATCTCGTGCTATTGTGCTATCATGTTACCTGTTGTGCTATCTCTTGCTATATTTTGACTCTCTTGTACCTGCTATCTTAGATACTCTGCCATTAAATGTGTTAATTATTTAAAGCCTGCTTGAGCCTGAGATTTAAGTCCTACTGGGCGTTATCGCTCACCCTACGTTATTTGATGTTGTGTTCTCAGGTGAGACCGAGGATGACACATACACTCACGAGGAAGGGAATGACCAAGAGTGAAGCCAGGAGTACCCTCGAGTCATTATGTTATCTTAGAGTTGTAGTTAGTTATTTCCATTTATTGCAATGTAATTGGGCCCTATAGAATGGCTCTGATAGTAGTGGTTGTAACTAGACATTTGAAAAGTTATTAATGAGAAAGATTTGCTTTAGTAATATTCAATGTGCAATGGTTTGATGTCTAGTACTCGCTCTATACCTTTTCTTGCAACTGCCTTCGCGCTCCGATATTCCGCGTCGGGGCGTGACAGTTTTGTGGTATCAGAGCCTAGGTTATTCTAAGTATAGGGTGATCTAGGTTGACCAGCCTCGACTAAGAGTCAGTAATCCTACCTATGAGAGATGTGGGTAGAACCATGGGTAATCAGCTAAAATAAACTCACACACACACAAATTAAACTTTAATCAGCATTATAACTATCCAACTATTTTGTAGGAACTAAACAGCTACAATGACTGCGGAACGTGCCCAGATGAGAGGCATGCAACAGTCCCTCCAGGAACTGACTCCTGCCATACTACAAGCCACCTAGCAAGGCGGTGGTAACCGCGGAGGGAACCAACCATGTGCAGGTGAGCTGCATCGCAATTTCAGGGGTCTGAACCCGCCTAGGTTCAGTGGGTCTATGGATCCAGATGAAGCGGAGCACTGGCTAAAGGAAACGGAAAGGATTTCGTGTAATGCAATGTGCGGACGGAGACAAACTCCTATTAGCGACATTCCAATTGGAGAAGGATGCCCGCGCATGGTGGGAGTCCGTGGAAGCCACAAGGGAAAACGGCCAATTACTTGGGCCGAATTTAAGGAAGCTTATAATGCTAAGTACTTCTCTGAACGAGTACAGAAAAGAAAGCTGCTGAATTCGCTGCTCTTAAACAGCGAAGCCTGACGGTAGCAGAATACGAAGCCCAGTTCTCTAGACTGGCAGCTATGTGTACATCTGATCAACACTGAGAGAATGAAGGCTAAGCGCTTTCTAAATGGCCTAAAGCCTCAGTACATTACTCAACTGGCGCCACTCGACATACAAACTTATGCCGAGATGGTTAAGAAGCCCAGCTACTAGAAGATGCTACGGACTTCACTGACCGTATCAAGGGAAGTTCAAAAGAAAGAAATGACATCGGGACCAGCATCTGCCAAGCCGACCAACGGCAAAAGCGTCCTTTCCACCCAACTGAGGGATCCAGCCAAGATAGGAAACCAAGGTCTTCATCCCCAACACACCAACAAAGAGCCACTGCAAACACTGTGACAAACCTGGTCACACCGTGATGAGTGCTGGAGAAAAGCCGGAGCGTGTCTGCGCTGCGGAAGTCGCGAGCATCGCATACCCGAGTGCCCGATGCTGAAAGAAAATGAGAAGCGCACTGCTATGCCTAGAAACAGGGCAGGCTGCAAGCCCTGCACAATGAAGAAACCATCGAGGAAGGTGGCGTGGTAGAAGGTACCCTGCAAGTCTTTTCTTTGCCAGCATTTGTGTTATTTGATACTGGAGCTACTCATTCATTCATATCTCAACACTTTGCTGATACCCTGACTGCAAAACCTACAACCATGGGTGGTGAATCTCTGTCACAACACCCTTGGGGAGAAGGAGAAACTAAACCAATACTTTCCATCTGCCGATGTAATGATCGGAGACCATAACCTAAAGGCCGACCTGGTATGTATGTCCATGGAAGGGTATGATGTCATATTGGGAGCCGACTGGTTGTCCACATATGGGGCAAGCGTCGATTGTAAGAAAGGAAGGGTAACGTTTAGTGACTTTCCTAAATTAGCATTCACTGGGATTAGACATAAGAAGCGGATGTCTCTAGTCTCCGCCTTAAAAGCCCATAACATGATAAGGAAAGGATGTTTTGCTTTCCTTGCGGCGTCATAGTCGAAAAGAAGGGTTTAAAAATAGAAGACATCCACATAGTCCAGGACTACCCAGATGTATTCCCTGAAGACTTACCCGGAGTCCCCCTGAACGTGACGTCAACTTCGCCATTGAGTTGACTCCTGGAGCTGCACCGGTATCGCGTCAACCATACCGGATGTCACCTGCCGAGCTGAAGGAATTGAAGACACAACTGATGGAGCTGCTAGAGAAGGGGTTCATCAGACCAAGTACCTCCCTTGGGGAGCACCTGTGCTATTCGTCAAGAAGAAGGATGGGTCGATGAGACTATGCATCGACTATCGTCAGCTCAACCAATTGACCATCAAGAACAAGTACCCATTGCCTAGGATCGATGAACTATTCGACCAGATATCTGGAGCCAATACTTCTCCAAGATCGATCTTCGATCTGGCTATCACCAAATGAGGATCAAGGATGACGATATTTTCAAAACGGCTTTCAGGAGCAGGTATGGACATTACGAATTTGTTGTTATGCCTTTTGGTCTAACCAATGCTCTTGCAGCCTTTATGCAACTCGTGAACAGCATATATCGGCCATACGTTGACAAATTTGTGGTCGTCTTCATCGACGATATCCTCATATATTCAAAGACCAAGGAAGATCATGAAGAACACTTGAGGAGCGCACTGCAAGTCTTACGAGACAACAAACTATATGCAAAATTAAGCAAGTGCGAGTTCTGGCTCGAAGAAGTGTCTTTCTTGGGCCATGTCATATCAAAAAACGGCATCTCTGTTGATCCCTCCAAAGTCGAAGCTGTACTCAACTGGGAGAGACCAACCAACGTCACCGAGATAAGAAGCTTCCTAGGACTGGCTGGCTACTACAGGCGGTTCATCAAGGACTTCTAAGGATCGCTGTTCCTCTCACGCGTCTGACACGAAAGGAGAATCCATACTCCTGGAGTAAAGAGTGTGAGAAAAGTTTCCAAACCCTCAAGGACTGTCTTACCTCAGCACTGTTCTCGCTCTGCCAATAGAGGGAGAAGGTTTCTCTGTCTACACCGATGCCTCAGGAATCGGGCTAGGATGTGTACTCATGCAAAAGGAGAAGGTCATCGCCTATTCTTCAAGACAATTGAAGACACATGAAGTCAACTACCCTGTGCATGACTTAGAGTTGGCTGTCGTGGTCTTCGCATTAAAAATGGAGGCACTATCTCTATGGTGAGCAATTCACTGTCTATTCAGATCATAAAAGTCTAAAGTACCTATTCTCCAGAAAGAACTCAACATGAGGCAGAGAAGATGGTTAGAATATCTAAAGGACTTCGATTTCAACATCCAGTACCATCCAGGTAAGGGAAACGCCGTGGCTGATGCTCTTAGTAGAAGCCAATGGCATCTATCTCAAGTCTAGTCCTTGGCGAGATGCAATTACTTGAACAATTCGCGAGGCTAGACTTAAATATTGAACATAGGGATGATCATGTTTTGATTGCCAATCTCAAGATCCAATCCGATCTGCTGGAGGAAATCAAGATGCAACAGGACAATGATCCATTCTTGGTTCGTGTCAAGGAAACTTAGCGGACAGACCGGATTTTGCCATGACTGAAGATGGGAGGTTAGTATTCCAAGGGAAAACTTGTGTCCCAGACAACGAAGCCCTAAAAAGGAAACTAATGGATGAAGCTCATCAAGCTAAGTACACTATTCATCCAGGAGGTACCAAAATGTATCAAGACATGAAAAGAACATTTTGGTGGCCGAATATGAAGAGGGAAGTAGCCGAGCATGTAGCTCATTGCCTCACATGTCAGCAAGTAAAAGCGGAACACCTGCGCCCTGCCAGTGTACTCAGACCGCTAGATATCCCAGAATGGAAGTGGGAAAGCATTGGCATGGACTTCATCATGGGTTTACCCAGAACTCGTGGTGGACTTGACGCCATATGGGTCATCGTTGACCGGTTGACCAAATCTGCGCACTTCTTACCCATAAAGAGTATATGGTCTGTGGAGGTGCTAGCTGCATTATATGTCAAGGAGATCGTGCAGTTGCACGGTATTCCGTCATCTATCACCTCAGATCGAGATCCAAGGTTCACCTCTCATTTTTGGAAAGGTCTGCAAACTGCCCTTGGTACGAAGCTTAATTTTAGCACTGCCTTTCACCCGCAAAGATGGGCAAACTGAGAGGACAAATCAAATTGTAGAAGACATGTTAAGAGCTTGCATTATAGATTTCAAAGGTCATTGGAATGAACACTTACCCTTGATTGAGTTCGCCTATAACAACAGTTACCAGGCGAGTATTAAGATGGCACCATTTGAAGCACTTTATGGCAGGAATTGTAGATCTCCTGTGTGCTGGAATGAAGTGGGAGAACAACAATGGTTAGGACCTGACATGGTACAAAGTACAACCCGGGATATACAGATGATACGAGATCGACTCAAGATTGCTCAGTCTAGACAGAAGAGCTATGCCGATAAGAGAAGACGGGATCTGGAATTTCAAATAGGAGATCATGTGCTATTAAAGGTATCTCCTACCCGTGGTATTCAAAGATTCGGAGTGAAAGGAAAACTTAGTCCAAGATTCATTGGTCCTTTCGAAGTACTTGAAAGGATTGGTGAAGTTGCTTACAGACTGGCCTTGCCGCCAAATTTGGCAAGTGTGCACAATGTCTTCCATGTCTCCATGCTAGAAAGTATGTGTACGATCCTACACATGTCATTCGCCATGATGATCTGGTGTTAAACAAGGACATGACGTATGAAGAGAAGCCGATCAAGATATTGGACCGGAAGGTGCAACAACTCAGGAATCGTCTCATTCACGTGGTGAAGGTCTTATGGAATAACCGCAGAGTGGAAGAAGCCACATGGGAACCAGAAGGAATTATCAGACGCAACTACCCTGATCTATTGGTAAGTCATTCTCTCCTGTAAGGTCATATAAATTGGGGACCAAATTCTTTTAAGAGGGGAGGATGTAGCAACCTGAATTTTTAAGAAAAATAAAAATTTAAATAAAGAATTAAAACCTAGCTAAATGGATATTTAAATGAAAGAGCATTAAATAACCCATTAAATGGAAAAGAGTAATGGGCTTTGCTTAATGGACCTCTAGAATTTATTGGGTCAAAATATGAATTTACAAAGGGAGAATAATAGAAAATACCCTAAATTCGGAGTTTAATTATATCATAATGGAAAGGGGTTATTAAAATAATAAAAGTGGCAATTAGAGTTGGAATTGGATTCCTAAACCTACCCCATATAGTCTAGCACGAATTTAGATACTATCCTAACCAATTAGAGATTGGAAAGCAAGAGAGGAAAGGTGGAGTTAGGAAATCTCGGAATTAAGAAGAATTGGGTAGTAGTAGGAATAGGAACTTGTGTTTACATAAATACATCTCTTAAACCCTCTTGGCCGACCCTAGCTCATTGCCAAAGGTTGTTGGACGTGGAGAAGAGGCCAAGGAGGAGAGGATCTCGTGGGGAGAAGGAGTTCTTGGAGCTTCCTCCGTTTTTGAAGTTCTAAGCCCTAGAAGACAAATCGAGTCAAAGGTAGGCATTCTCACAAGCAAAACCATGAAACCTTTCTGTAGGATGTCTCTATCAGGAACGAAACCCTCAAGTTTCATAATTTTCCATCGAGCCAATATTTTCTTCTTGAATTTTGAAGTTCTGCAACTCTCTTGACCCCGAACCTCTCATAATTCTTGTTCTCCATGATTACTAAATCCCATGCCTTGAAATTTTTATGGGAGATACTGATGATCATTAGGGAACTTTCGCCCCTAAAAGCCCTAATTTTATAAGCATGTTGCTCGAATTAAATCAATCTTGCTCTCTATATCATGTTCTATGTTACTCGTTCTTGTTCGTTCTCAACCCTTATTCAAACCATGCTCTCTCTTGAATTCCTATTTACTGGAAGTATTCTCGCATGTCTAGTTTCATTTGCCACTGATTTCGTGAATTTTCATCATGTATATAATTAGTTATGATTTTCTAAACGACCCTGTATCAAAATTTGAATGTTCTGGTCCGTAATCCAATGTCTAGTCTGACTCCTGTCAGAGGCAGGCGTAGACCACCAGATCGCGACTGCCCGATATGTCGCCTTCTGGGGTCCGATTGCGACAGCCTACTCGTCGCGACCAAGAAGGTGACAGGTAAGCCGTCGCGTTCCCAGTACCTGATCTGCAAGCCATGTCGCGACCCTTACATACGCCTGTCGCTACCTGCCCTACCCCTGTCGCCATCCATACAACCCTATGTCGCCTTCATAGGTTTTTGATGAAAACCCATAAAAATTATTTCTGTCGCTTTCTAAATAATTCTTACACCTTTTTACAGTTATACCCCCAGTAAAAAACTTGTTTTAAAAATGGAGCTACATTGAATGATTTAAAATACATATTCACGACTTATTTCTATCTATGATTTCTCTTACACATGCACACACATGAACCATCCATATATGACTGAAATCTGGCATAAAATATCTCATATTGTATCTAGGAATTTATTGCAATAAAGTATGTTAACTGCCCTATTTTAAAGGACTTGTATTCGTTTCTTGCGTGGTTTATATACCGATATTGACGCTCCACTATTCTAGAATTCCTCTAGAACGTCGAGTACATGTTTTATATACACACTTTACTTGGCTTGTGGTGAACTCTCCGTCGGATATTCCTTTCGCCGAACTAGTGAACCCTTGCACAAGGCCTCCGTAAGTCTCCTCTGATCATGGATTCCCACATGGTCGACGAGCCGGTTGTACCCTAACACCAATTACATCTTTAGGGATCTATATGATCCAAACGGCTATTAGAAGTTCGCTCTTACCTTGAATCACGTCGGACCTCTGGACTTGTGCATAACATGGCCGCGGGAAGATCGTGAATTCCACCTGACTGCCAATACGACGTGCGCGTGTTGTGCAACTGTTACTATCGCCTGTTACTCGTCACGCCGTGCAATGTCCACTAGCTCTCATCTGTACTCTACTCGCTCGTCTATTCACGTTCACTCTACTATCTCGTCTATTCATCTAGTGCTCTCCTCTACTTCTTGGTACTCTATATTGGCCATTGACTAATGTCTAATGATAAACAATATAACCAATGCCTGGCAATATATAAAGGGCCCGATCTGGTCCTGGGATGTGCGCCCGAAAGTGCTAGTGCCCATGGGAGTTAAATGATCAGAGTGTTTGGCATTACACTCAAGTGCTATCTATCTCGACTATCTATATGACAATCAAAACACAAAACGTGCTATACTCTCTCGATGTCTAGAATGACAAACAAGTGCTATACTCGTCGTGCTATTACCATACTTGTGCTAGTTGTGCTATGGCCATCCTGCTATTCGTGCTATACTCGATACTTGTGCTATTTTTGGAAACTATACACGATCTCGTGCTATTGTGCTATCCTGTTACCTGTTGTGCTATCTCTTGCTATATTTTGACTCTCTTGTACCTGCTATCTTTAAATACTCTGCCATTAAATGTGTTAATTATTTAATGCCTGCTTGAGCCTGAGATTTAAGTCCTACTGGGCGTTATCGCTCACCCTACGTTTTTGATGTTGTGTTCTCAGGTGAGACCGAGGATGACACATACACTCACGAGGAAGGAATGACCAAAGTGAAGCCAGGAGTACCCTCGAGTCATTATGTTATCTTAGAGTTGTAGTTAGTTATTTCCATTTATTGAAATGTAATTAGGCCCTATAGAATGGCTCTGATAGTAGTGGTTGTAACTAGACATTTGAAAAGTTATTAATGAGAAAGATTTGCTTTAGTAATATTCAATGTGCAATGGTTTGATGTCTAGTACTCGCTCTATACCTTTTCTTGCAACTGCCTTCGCGCTCCGATATTTCGCGTCGGGGCGTGACAGCTCCTGTAGCCTTTATGCAACTCATGAATAGCATCGACCCTATCTGGATAAGTTTTTGGTCATTTTCATTGATGACATCCTCATTTATTCGAAGACCAAAGAAGAACATGAAGAACACCTGAAGATTGCTCTGCAAGTCTTGCGAGACAACAAGCTGTATGCAAAGCTGAGCAAGAGTGAATTCTGGCTCAAGAAGTGTCCTTCTTGGGCCATGTTATCTCAAAGGATGGCATTCTGTTGATCCCTCCAAAGTCGAAGCCGTACTCAATTGAGAGAGACCAACTAACGTCACAGAAATCTGAAGCTTCTTAGGACTGGCTGGTTACTATAGGCGGTTCATAAAGGACTTCTCCATGATCATCGTTCCTCTCACGCATCTTACACAAAAGGAGAATCCCTACCTAGAGTAAAGAGTGTGAGAAGAGTTTTCAAACTCTCAAAGAATGTCTGACCTCTGCTGTAACGGACCACGTCGTTCAAACCCGTTAACCCACTAATGAGCTTGACCCGACTCTGTCTCCCGCGATCGAGCCGTAGCCCCACAAGGGATATCACACTTATGTCTGTGAAAACATAAAAGAACACACTGATATATATATAAGATTCACAATCTCACACTTATTCATATTAGATTTACATAGCCAAATTTCAACAAAAGTCAAAGGAAACTACACAAGCCTGGGGCATACCCTGAGGTACAATAAAAGCAAAGCTACACTGCTGGAGGCGTCGGCCCAACACCGCTGTGATGCAGCTCTAAACTGGAAGACGGAAGAGAAACCTCCTGCTCTCCTTCACCTATAGGGAGTAGGGGTGAGCCTCGCAAGTTACTGGCTCAGTAGGGAAACTCCCCTAAAAATCGAGTAAACTAAACTCAAGCACGTAAGCAGAAAGCTACGCCAGCAATTTATAAAGTAAACTAAGCAGGATATCAAAGCTGTAAATACCACTTACCACTTGTCGTTAACACAAACCAAGTTAAATAATTAAACGGCATAACCACAACTCGGTGTACGGAGTAAAGTAGAGACTGCCACACTCAAGCCATGTAGACTGGTTGAGACACCAGCAACTGACTCGGATAAACAACACAGGTCTACCTCTCAGCCTCGCAGCCATGAACGAAAGGTCCAGCTGCCGCTCCATGGGAATAAGTCAAACAACTGTGGAGACCAACCAGCACCACAACCGCGGACCACACTGCTGCGGCCCCATGCCTGGCACCTTTAGGGACTCTGGCATGAGCTCCCTAGAGTGAGGCACTGGTAACAGGACTAGTTGGGGACCAATGACGTATACTGGTGTCCGCACCCCCAACTACGAGTGCGCTGCAAGCGACGAAACAACAAACTCACACAAGTCGTTGTCCCATTGTCATCTTTCCCTCAGTTAGACGTACAACTCAAACTAAGGAGTGAGGGTGTCCAGAACAGACGACACAGACCTTGACGGTACAACACGTGTAAGGCCCTTGAATTTTACCCTCTTATATATGTGTTTAATTGTGTGAAGAAATTATGCTTGTGTGTGTAAATATGTATATATAAACTAATTGAGTATTGTTGTAAATATATGTATATATTCTTATTGTGCATATTATTTATTTACATTGCATAAATAGTATTATTTTTTAAAGTATACATTGTATATTTCATGTACATGCATTGAGCAAGTGTAATTTTATGCAGTTCTTAAGTTCTGCCCTATCGACCTATTGGCCTCAACATGAGTTGGCGTTAATAGGGAGTTAGCGGCCACATCGATAGATGCCAACTTAGGGCTAGCGGCCAGTGATGTTGACGTTAACCTCCTAGTTCTGTTGCGTTTTCAGATCCGGAAACGCCCGCGATCTTTTCGCCTCTTGTTTAGGAAACCGTTCTCCAACGGTCATCTAGCCTACCTAAACGCATCTCCGACCCCTAACCCTATAAAATACCCACTTTCCAGCCAGATCTGACCCTTTTGACTCTTTTGTCAAAACCCTAAAACTCTTGTGCAAAACCCGATCTTTGAACTCTTGGATCCGATGACTGGAGGCTTCTTCCGGCGTTCTACCACGATTGGGAGGGAGTCTAAGCATCAGGGTGCATCTTCCCAACTCCGGTGTGCTTAAAAAATCATCATAGAAGCCGGATCAGTGAGGATTTGAAGGCTCTTTGGCTCAGGCCGAGGAGGGCTTCTTCAACTCATAACCTCATTTGTAGATTTTCTGAAGGCAAGTAAACCATACCCGTTATCCATATATGCGTCTAGTAGGTCCTAGGAAGTTTTACGGATTTTAATCGTGTCCTGGAACCCCTTTCTCTTGTGATTTTTGTGAGTTCTGTCTATTTTCTACATACAGGAACTTAACGGCAAGCTTTGCTGCCGTTAAGATTTGGGGTTAGCGGCTACCTTTGTTGCCGTTAACCAGGTAGGCGGCCACCTATGTGCCGCTGAGTTCTTCAGGCAATGACAGAACTGTCTGTTGCCCTATAAAAAGCTATTTTCCAGATTTTTTTGACATGAGGATATACTGTAAAATCATGTATTGTGAAGTATCTATACAGGATCATGCCCTTTAATTGCGGTGAATTTTTGTGCATTACAATGATTATTGAAATTTCCTAAATTATCTATTAGACAGGTTTTAATCTTGTTAAATACTGTTTATGTGGATTCGTGGTGACATTGGATGTCATGGAATTTCTGTAAGATATATACATGTATCAGGTCATACTATGAGATTTTGGCAAAATTTGGAGTTCTGTGTAAATAGTTATAATTTCTCGAATATAGAATAGTGAGCATTGAATTGTCTGTTTAAATTTCCCATAAAACATATGATGCATGATACTGGCCAAAAATTTACTATGATACCCTGACTATTGCATACATGTAGTAAAATGACTAAATGCATTTGCAGTACTGTGAACCATGTGTAATTGAATTATTGTTAATTATGCTGAATCGTTGTTGCAATATCTATAAATTGTGTATAGTTCAGAAAAATATGAGATTTTGTATGCACGATGATTAACCTAAAATTAGTCTGTAATTAAATTTTCATGCTTAATGGACAATAGTAGATATCAATTTTGATTTTATGTGAGAAAATGACCAATTAATGCATGTTTAAATTGATTAATGTAAAAGTTGTAAATCCCAGCATGATTAAGTTAGTATTAGGTCTGTTTAAAACTATAAGTAGTAGTATCATGCTAAGAAACCTGAACCATGTGCATATACGTGAAAATGGAAATTGTGTGTTAAACGGTATACAAATAGTGTGTGTTTAAATGGAAAATGTGTAACTGTGCCATGGGTGACACGGCTACCTTAGAGGGCTGAGGAACTGTACCGTAGTAAAGTCCATATGGGAAGGTTCATGTGTGTGGAATCCCATGGATATTGGGATGAAATCCTGGAGGTGGACAAGTACCACTGGTTAGGGTGGAGAGTGCTTCTCCCGGTTCTGCGCAGTTAACCAAGATCTATCACTGTCTTGCCTAGGTGATAGGTATGTGAATGCGATATGTGTGTCTTTCTAGAGGTGGTTTGGACTATGTGTCACGGCATTTAATGAGATTAATGTGATTGTGTACATGTGAAATATGAATGTGTAAAATGTGTAAATGATCACGTAAATATGTGAACTGATGTGATAACATGTGAAATTGTGAATCATTACATGAATGTGTTTCATCCATGTCAAAACAGCAAGCTATTTATGTATAAAATTTTGTTATGTATGTGAGAATGTCCATAGAATCCATGCTAGGAATATCTCTTTTGTTAAGTGTAAACTCCATGCTTAACTTGCCATTGTATTAAAAGATGAATGTAATGAAATATGACTTGAGTTAGCATGTTAAAGAATGTATAAATAGAATGTAATATGTTTATTTTATTGCGAAAATAAATATAAAGCATATACCCTGTGTCATAAGATGGTAGAAATATCATGCTTAGGCTTTTGAAGATTGTTCAAACCATATTATATGTATTAGTTGTTTGTTTTAAAAAGTAAATCGTCCATATGATGTATGTATGCATAATGTGTACGGATTTGCTTGCTGAGCCTTTTAGACTCACTCTTGCTTCGGCGTATAGGTGCAGGTATGTATTAGTTGTTTGTTTTAAAAAGTAAATTGTCCATATGATGTATGTATGCATAATGTGTACGGATTTGCTTGCTGAGTCTTTTAGACTCACTCTTGCTTCGGCGTACAGGTGCAGGTATCTCTACTTCTTCCGAGGAGATAGTTAGGAGTGACTCGAAGCGTGAGTAGGAGACCTTTGTGGAGATTAGCGATATTGTACTTCTTTCATGGTATGTAATAAAGGACGTTATGTAATGGAATTGTGGACAATGTAAATTGTTTTAATTTCTCAGTTATGAAATGTTTAGTTTCCTTTTGTTCTATATGGACTGTGAATAAAATGTGGATGATGGAATAAAATGTTTATATTCAATTCTTTCTATTCCGATGTTATATGTTTATATTTGTGTATGTCTCAGCCTATTGAATGTGTTGGGTAAATGTCCCACTATAGCGATGCTTTCTATATCGACGTGGGTTGGTATAACCATACCGGTATAAGGAGGGTCGTTACAGAGATTGGTATTAGAGAAACCAGGTTGAGATTGTACATAAATATAAAGACATACCATCATCTTCATTATATGCTAAGTCTCTATAGATTGTCCACATAGTTAAGAAAATAATTAGGAATTAGATAGTTAGTTCCTAAATGGGATTACATTGTTTTGCATGCTAGGCTTCACGAGGTAGGCGAGGTGTTCCTGCTCGTGAGGGTGAGCAGAGGAGAGAGGAGAGAGTTGAGCCTAAGCGTGAGGATCAGGATGAGCAGCAGGCCCCAGCTCCATAGAGACCTGTGCTTCCTCCACCGCCACTAGTGGACTATGGAGTGTTCATGCAGGGTCTAATGCAAGCCATGCAGATGTAGGCCCACACCTAGGCTGCACTCCAAGCTCAGCTGGAGGCTCAGGTCAGAATGATAAGATAGAGTAGTCTGTTTTATTTAAATTACATGTTTGCTATGTTGCTATATTGTATATGTGTGGCTTATGTTGTTTGTTGTAGCAGGCTCAAGCGCTAGTTCCCCAGGCTCATGACCATGGTGGACCTTCCATTATGGAAAGGTTCAAGAGGATGGCTCCACCCTCTTTTAAGGGGGAGAGTGATCTGTTGCTTGCGGAGAGCTCGATGAGGGAGATTGAAAAGATCTTCCGACCGATTAGGTGTGCTGAGGATGATAGAGTCACTTTAGCCACCTATATGCAACAGGTATGTGTTTGTTGTTTAAGCATTTAATTAAATCAAGGTTAGATTGTGTAGATAAGTGCTTATGGATGATTTGATGCAGGAGAGAGCCGATGTGTGGTGGTCCTCGTTGCTACGTACCCGGTTCATGGACAGTGCTGTAGAGGTGGCTTGGGATGAGTTCGTCCCCGAGCACAACCAGGACAAGATGGAGCAGGAGTTCCTCACTTGACTCAGGGCTCCATGACCGTACTCGAGTACGAGGCCAAGTTTGCCAAGCTATCAAAGTATGCACCTCATATAGTTGTGATGAGCGCAGGAAGGCAAAGAAATTCATGATGGGCTTGAAGCCATCACTGAGGACGAGGTTGGTGGCGTTTGACCATTGCACCCTCGAGGAGGCTCTCAGCGCGGCTTGTCAGAAGGAGGGAGAGATGGAGCAGTATCTCGAGGAGAAGAAGGCTTCGCAGAAGAGGCCTGTAGCTCCGTTTCAGAGGCAGGAGAGGAAGAAGGCAGCATATCAGTCACTGCACCGTTCCATGGCATCGGGAGGTCGTCAGGTATCTTCTCAGCATTTCCCCAGTGGCAAGAAGGAGTGTCCTCATTGCGGAAGGGCACATGGAGGTACGGAATGTTGGATGATAGAAGGAAAGTGCCTCAAGTGCGGGAGCAGCGAGCATAAGATCAAGGACTATCCTAGACTTCAGCAGGGAGTTCAGCGACTAGCGCCAGCCCCAGCAGTGGCAGCAGTAGTAGTGCCATCGACAGGAAGACCAGGAAGGCCTCGAGCCCAAGCTCGAGTGTTTGCGTTGGCTCGTAAGGACGCCGAGTAGGCGGAGCATGTTACCGATGGTACAATTCTTTTCATGGGTGTGCACGCTCGGGTTTTATTTCATACGGGTGCCACTCACTCGTTCATTTCCGAGCGGTTGGCTAGGCAGTTAGCTTTAGAGTCAGGATTAGAGTTTAAGGAGTTAGAAGTCCCTTTGTCTGTGCACACACCTGTAGGTACGGTATCGACTAGGAAGTGTATTCCATCTTTACCGGTGTGCATTGAGGATAGAGTCTTAGAAGGGTGTTTCTTCTTGCTAAAGATGGACCATGATGCAATTCTTGGTCTGGGTTGGCTAGAGGAGCACTATGTGTCAGTGGATTGTCGTTGGAAGGAGATTGTTTTCCGCATTGCTAGTGAAGATGAGTTTTCTCATCCATTGCCAAGGAACTTAGCAGGGAAGTTTGTCATCTCACCATGAAGGCAATGAGAATGGGAACAAGGGTTGTGACGCTTTTCCTGCCAGCATGGTATTAGTACAAAAGGTTGATCAGTCACCTACTATTGAGGAGATAGATGTTGTGCGGGAGTTTCCAGATGTTTTTCCCGATGATTTGTCTGGATTGCCACCGGCTAGAGAGATAGAGTTTACTCTAGAGTTGCTTCCAGGCACCTCGCCTATCTCAAAGGCTCCATATCGGAGGTCACCTTCGGAGTTAGCTGAGTTAAGGAAGTAGTTGCAGGATTTGCTAGATAAGGGATTTATTCGCCCTAGTGTATCTCCTTGGGGCGCACTTGTCTTTTTTGTAAAGAAGAAGGATGGGTCACTTAGGTTATGTATCGATTATAGAAAGTTAAACCAAGTGACTGTGAAGAACAGGTATCCCTTACCTTGTATTGATGACTTGTTTGACCAGCTGCAGAATGCATCGGTCTTTTCTAAGATTGATTTGCGGTCTGGCTATCATCAGTTGAGGATTAGGAGTGAGGATGTGTCTGAAGCATCACCTTGCTTCACAGTGCCTTGAGCTTTGTCCTTGAGGTATTGCTTGCAATTCCTCTTCCAGTGACCTTTCTGGTGACAATAGAAGCACTCGCCCTTTTCATCTCTGTGTCCTTCTTTTTCTTCTGGGCTGGGTTTGTTTTAACATACTTCTTTTGATTCCTTTCTTAAAGGATTGCACTGCCCTCCTCTTCCTGTTGGTCTTACAACTAAAAGGACTTGAGGTTTTTCCTTCTGAAGGTTTCCATCAGCAGTCTTAAGCATGTTAAGCAAACTCAGCTAATGTGACCTGAATCTTGTTCATGTTTAAAGTTAACAATGACTAAGAGTATGAGTCTAGAAGTGATTGCAGGATGAGGTCTGTGCTCATTCCTTGGGGAGTTCAATCCCAAGGATAGCTAACCTCTCAATCCACTCTATAATCTTCAATACATGAGTCTGTACTGAAGATCCCTCAGCCATCCTTGCTCTGAATAGACTTTTAGATATCTCATATCTTTCAGTCCTGCTCTGCTCAGCAAAAAGCTCCTTCAAATGGAGCAAGATGGCTTTGGCATCCATGTCTTCATGCTGCCTCTGCAACTCATTACTCATTGAGGCAAGCAAGAAACATTGTGCCATGGTGGAATCCTGCTTCCACTTCTCATACTCAAGCACCTCTCCTTCAGGGGCATCTGATGCCGGCTCAGCAGGGGCCTCACTTTCTAGGACATAGGCGATTTGCTCAAACCTGAGGACAATCTTCAGGTTTCTGAGCCAATCGGTGTAGTTTGGGCCTGTCAAACAGTTGGCATCCAATATGCCACGTAACGGATTCCCTGACGACATTTTAGCCTACGGGAGATAAAAGAAATATAATTAGTAGAGGTTCAGTTATTATTTAAAAACAAGATATGGTCTTTAATCTAGTTTAAAAACTCCTCCTATGTTACTATTTTTTGATGAACTGCATATCCCTCAAATATGCAGGAGGGAGATGCCGACAATCTCCTAGGGGGATCAGAATCTCAATGACTCATACCATGACCTTGTGTATAGCACAACAAGTCATGACATTAACAAAGAGCACCCATCTCATGGGACTTGCAACCCCTTGCAATATTGATTACTATTCGGTCCCTGCATCTTTAATGGCCTTGTGGATAGCACAACAAGCCATAAAGTGCAGTCTAAGCTTTACCATCCTTACTTAACGCAGATAGATTAGGATGTAGCCCTTGTGGATAGCACAACAAAGCTACATCGTGCCTCTACCTCGTTTACATGCATCCATATGCAATAGTTTTAAGACTTATGGTCACAATCAAGTGGGCCTTGTGGATAACACACAAACCCACCCAAATGTAATTTAAGTCATAAAACTATAACGATGGGGACCACACAACTATATTAAAATATATGCGCTACGGCTTAGAATTTTGATAGAGGAATTTGAAATATTTTATCTTGGTCTCATCCGATGGTAGCAGATGGTAGAATATATGAATATTCTTAATAACATAATACTATGATCTAGGACATATAAAAGAAATTTGCATTCCATACAAAATTAAAGCGGTCATAGATGTTGCACAAGTTTGACTGGAGCCATAACAGTCAACTACCACTACAGATCTAATATAACACTATATTGGTAAAACCTGCAAACACAATGGATAAGTGAACTTGTTCCAACGCCATCGCTTGTTGCAGTAGCGGATCATCCTCGCCATCAATCGTTTCCTCACGTACAAAATACATCAAAAAAATTGTATGTACATGTGTATAAAGAGAAGCCTTATGCCGAATACATCATGGGAGGGAGATAGAATTACTTGGAATGTTTGAGAGAGAGGAGGTCGCAGACCTCAAATTAACCATTAATTTACAAACATCCACATTCACAAATAAGCTAAAATAATCACATCAACCATGACATAGAGAGCAAAATCCATGACCAAATAAACTTTTAAAACATTCCACACATGGAAGAGCACATCACATGGCTAAATAAAAGGTTTAAAATAATTTTTGGTTCAGAAAACTAGGTCAACCAAAAAGGAATTATGATCATTTCGAAAATAATCATATAAATGCTTTATATCATCATTATAAAACGTAACAACAAGAGCAGAACACACAATCTAAAATCATTAATTGAGTGTTATTCCATGCAAAAGATTTTTCTGAAATAATAATTTAACAATTTTATATTTTCAGAATTAATGGCCCAAAAATTAATTAAAAAAAAATGGAACCTGTTGGCCCGGCTCGCCAGGCGCACCCGGCTCGCACTGCGGCCGGGCCCTGGCCGGCCCGCGCCAGGCCTACGCGTGGCCTGCGTGGCCCTGTGCGTGGCACGCAGTGGCCCCGCGCGGTGCGCCCGGCCCGCCGGGCGTGGCAGCGAGGCCTGCGCCCTTCGGTGGGCCCAGCCCTGGGAGGGCCCGCCGAAGGCGCCACCGCGGTGGCGGTTGCGGCGCCGTGGCCTGATGATCAGTCTGTCCCCATGCAATTTTAATTAATTTATATATATACATATTTTGATGATTAACAAAACCAAACAAGAATTTATCAATTATATCTGCTGAATATCTCATAAGTCTTAAGTACAGGAAAAATCATCGAAGTCAAACAAGCCAATAAAGGTATGCATTACTACTCTGAAGCTTTAATCTTTTCAAACATGAGATTTCTCTAAGTCCATATCGATTTCTGTTAAAGTTCATAACGATTCTCTTATGAGACTGAAAAGTCATGTCGTTTCAATCAAGTCGATGTCACAACGACTTACTTGTTGTAACGACTTCATAAGTTATCATAACGATTTCTTTAGAACTCGCAACGACTTACTTGTTGTAACGACTTCATAAGTTATCATAACGATTTCTTTAGAACTCGCAACGACTTGCTTGTTGTAACGACTTCATAAGTTATCATAACGATTTCTTTGAAGTTCGTAACGACTTGATAGTTGCAACGATTTCTTTAGTTCTCGTAACGATTTCTTTGATACTCGTAACGACTTGCTAGCCGCAACGATTTCTTAGTTCTCGTAACGATTTCTTTGATACTCGTAACGACTTGCTAGCCGCAACGATTTCTTTAGTTCTCGTAACGATTTCTTTGATACTCGTAACGACTTGCTAGCCGCAACGATTTCTTTAGTTCTCGTAACGATTTCTTTGAAAATCGTAACGACTTGCTAGCCGCAACGATTTCTTTAGAGTTTCAAACGACTTGATAAGTGTTCATGACTCACAACGATTTCTTTAGAGTTCATAAAACTTGATAAGTGTTCATGACTCACAACGATTTCTTTAGGATTCATAACGACTTGCTTTGTGTAACGATTTGTTAAGTGTTTCACATCGACTTCTTTAGAATCAAATGACTTGCCATAATTCATACGATTTCTTATATCCTCTGTCATAGAACGATTTGCTATAACTCATAACGATTTCATAAGTCATATAGTCTTCAACGTCATATTTTGATATCTTATTCATCTTAAAGTATTGACCAGTCAAAATCCATGTAGACATCTATCTGACGCTTTTGCATTTATGAGATCTGAACGTATCTCTGCATGCATGCAGACTATATCTTCCTTTATCGTGCTTAGTCTAATAACGTCCTTTAGACTTAAGCCAGTTGGTATTACTATTTTCTTGACTATTGCTACTGACGTTGACTGATATCAGAGACAGCCTATCTGTCTGCTGTTTGAGCTTGACATCTGTGCAGACCTTTGATGTAACTTCATTGTACAACGTTAGACAAATAAAAGCCAACGGATCTCTGTGAAGATTTCATCTCTATGCGTGCTCAAGTGATCAAAAGACTGAGACAGGAAGCTTCCAAGACTCCAGATGTCATTCAGTCTAACGGCTACTCAAGAGAGAGACAACGATCTCTTCAACGACCAGATTTCAAATTGAAGATATATATACAAGACAGAAGAATAGAAGGATATCGCATCGAAAGACTATTTTTCAAATTCTTCTGAAGAAAATCAAGAGCCAAGATCCTTCACTCCGTTTTGCTCTTTTGCTCTCTTGCTCTCCGCTAGTTCTTGTGAAAATCTTGAGAGAGCCTGTACAGTTCTGAGAGTGTGAATAGTTCATAATCTCTTCGCTCTCAGTTCTAGTTGCTTCAGATCCTCTCTTATCAAAAGCTGGATCTAGGGGCGTGAAAGTCTTTTTCATTCTTCTCTGTGTTGTTCCCTTCGGGTGTGAAGGAAGACTGGTGGTATCCAGGGTGTTGCTCCCTTTGGTTGTAAAGGAAGACCTGGTGGCATCCAGGGTGTTGTTCCCTTCGTGTGTGAAGGAAGACCAGCTGAGCTGGGTGTTGTAGCGTCCTTAGGGGGACTGTACCCTAGTTAGTGCAATCCTGAGTTGTTGCTCAGGGACTGGACGTAGGACTCCTAAGAAAAGGAAGTCCGAACCAGGATAATCCTTGTGTTGTGTGATTGTCTTCATTGCGTAATTGTTATTTAAACTAACAAGTAACTAACGTAGTTCGAAGATCGTTTGTGTGATTGTTTTTGGTTACAGGTATCTCCTAGATTGAATTTATAAAAACCCATTCACCCCCCTCTGGGCTTGTCAACAGGGCAACAAGTGGTATCAGAGCGAGTCTCTTCGACAAAGAAAGGATCCAACGATCTGAAGAGTAAAGATCCATGGCAGCCCAAGGTAATTTTGAAGGTCAGTCAGTCAACCGACCCCCTCTCTTCGATGGTGAAGATTATCCTTAGTGGAAGACCAGAATGGAATACTTTTACAAGGACACGACTATCAAATTTGGTCCATAGTAGAAGAAGGTGATCTGTTAGTCACAAATGAGAAAGCACAATGGACAGATGATGACAGAAAGAAGATTTCCCTGAATTGCAAAGCAAAAAGTATCCTATGCTGTGCTCTAAGTAAGAAGGAATTCAACAGAGTTTCAGCCTGCAAATCATCAATGGAAATGTGGGAAAAGCTCAGGATACTTATGAAGGCACAGACAAAGTGAAGGAAACAAGAATTGATATTCTTGTCACTCAATATGAGAGATTTCAGATGCAATCAAGTGAGTCCATAACCCAAATGTTCAGCGGTTCACTGACATCACAAATGGACTGGCTAGCCTGGGGAAAGTATATGAAATGGGAGATATGGTAAGAAAGATACTTAGATCCTTACCGTCCTCATGGACTCCAAAAGTCACAGCAATAGAAGAAGCTAATGATCTGAAGAGAATGTCTGTAGAAAAACTCATTGGGTCCCTTATGGCCCATGAAATCAATATGGAAAGGCTAGGAGAGTCCTCTAGCAGAAAGAAGCACTCCAACGCCTTGCTGAAGAAGATTCACCAGAAGCAAGCTCAGCTGAAAGTGAAAGTAATACAGACAGCGAAAATGAAGAAGCTATGTTATCAGAAGGTTACAGCGAATCTTGGCTAAAAAGAAAAAGTCTCAATCTGGTAGAAAGTATTTCAAAAGAAATAAGGACTCAAGAAACCAGATGGAAAAGAAGTGAAGAAAGGAGAACCCATTTGCTACGAATGTAAGAAGCCAGGACACATTAAGACTGAGTGTCCTAAGTTAAAGAAATCAGAATTTAGGAAGAAGGACAGTTCCAAGAAGTTAGAAAGTTCAAAAAGAAAGCAATGGCAGCAGCATGGGAAAACAGTAGCGACTCAGATAGTGAGTCGAGCTCCTGCAGTGATGAAGAAAAAGCCCACTTGGCTTTCATGGCAAACACTGAAGAAAAGGTAACTCTCATCTTTGAATGCAAACATCTTTGTTCAGGTCTCGAAGAAGGCGTTTCAGATGAATAGAACTTTCAATGAAAAAGTATAAGAAGTAACTAAACTATTAAAAGTAAGTAAGAAAAACATAGTCTGTATAGAAAATACAAACTCAGATCTAAAATCAGAAAATGAACAATTAGAAAGTCAAATAATGAACTTAAACGAAGAAATGAACTGTTATGTGAAGACCTAAAAGTTAAAAATGAACAAATAACTAAACTAGAAAAACATGAAAGTACTGATGAATTACGGAAAGAAATTGAAAACTTAAATGAAGAAAATGATAAACTATAGCACAAGCACACTAGAAAAATTTACTAATGGTAAGAACTCTCTAATATTAAAAGGTGCGAGAAGATCAGGTAAGAAGAAAAATGGATTAGGATATACACCCCCAGATAATGAAGAAACCAAGGTCTATCCTAAAACATATCCAACACCAAAAATTGTACCCGAACAAGATATAGCATACAAAGCTAATTTTAAATACATAGAAAAAGTGACTAAGTTATCCTGCTGTAGTCACTGCAATAGGTTAGGACATATTAAAACTACATGTCCAACAAGACACAAAAAATGGATATTAAAAGATAAAGTTAATGATACTAACCAATCAGGACCAAAAGAATTTGGGTACCTAAAGCTTGATGTCTTATTTCAGGACAACCCTCGAGCATCTAAATGGTATTTGGATAGTGGGTGCTCAAGACACATGTCAGGAAAACCAGAAGTTGTTCTCTCATCTCCAAGCTGAAGATGGAACAGTTACCTATGGAGATAATGGGAAAGGAATTGTAATAGGCAGTGGCTCTGTGGAAAACAAAGGAAAAAACAGTCATAGAAGATGTGCTACTAGTCAAGGGATTGAAGCACAATCTCATTAGCATTAGCCAGCTGTGCGACAGAGGCCATCAGATCAAATTTCAAGAGTCAAAGTGCAGTATACTAAAGGATGGAACAGTCATCTTCGAAGCTAATAGAGAAAAGAATTTGTATGTGCTCTATCTTGAAGAAACTCAAGGTTCAAAATGTTTGCCTGGCGGCAAATAAAAATAAATCCACAGAATTATGGCACAGACGACTTGGACACTGCAGCATAGATGGCATGAGAAAATTACTAAAGAAGAATCTTGTGCAAGGTCTACCTAAGGTCAGTACAAAGTTGGAAAGTGTATGTAAACCTTGTGCTAAGGGTAAGCACACCAAGGTCTCCTTCAAGTCAAAGACGGTGGTGACCACCTCAAAACCCTTGGAGCTCCTTCATATGGATCTATTTGGGCCAATGAGGACTACCAGTCTTGGAGGAAAGAATTTTGGATTTGTCATAGTTGATGACTACTCAAGATTTACATGGGTATCATTCCTAGAGCACAAAGATGATACTTTGAGAGTTTTGTAAGCTTCAGTAAGAAAGTTCAGAAAGATCAGAAGTTCAGCATTGTGTCCATCAGATCAGATCATGGTGGTGAATTTCAAAATGAGAAATTTTCTAGATTTTGTGATGATCAGGGAATTGAGCACAATTTCTCAGCACCAAGGACACCTCAACAGAATGGCATCGCTGAGAGGAAGAACAGAACTCTATTGGACATGGGCAAGAACTATGCTCTCAGAATATGATCTGCCTAGATACTTTTGGGCTGAAGCAGTCAATACAGCAAGCTATATTATCAACCGTGTAATGATCAGGCCAATCCTGAAGAAGACTGCATATGAACTATTCAAAGGGAAAAAGCCTCAGATCAGTCACTTCAGAACCTTTGGATGCCCTTGCTTCATTCACAACAATGGAAAAAGAGATATCGGTAAGTGGATGCCAAATCAGATGAAGGCATCTTCATGGGGTATACATCTAAACCTAAAGGCTATAGAGTGTTAATAAACGTACCTTGTTGATTGAACAATCTGTGCACATATTTTTTGATGAAACTAACCCTCCTGAGAAAGGAAGTAGATAGTGACGATGATGATGCAGAAGAAACTATCCAAGAAACTAAAGGATGCATCAATTGAGGACAAGGATGATCACCTCTGGAAGAATTACAACAAGAAGAAGTTACTCATGAAAACTTCCAAAGGAGTGGAGATACAAGAAAGATCACACTTGAAAATATCATTGGTGATCCATCCATTGGGGTAAGAACAAGAGGTAATGTTATTCCTTGTGATTATTTAGCTTTTGTTTCTCAGATAGAGCCTAGGACAGTCAATGAAGCTCTCTCTGATGAATCTTGGATAGTAGCCATGCAAGATGAATTAAATCAATTCAAGAGAAACCAAGTATGGTCTCTTGTTCCTAGACCATCAGACCATCCAGTCATTGGCACCAAATGGGTGTTCAGAAATAACTGGATGAAACTGGTGCAATCTTAAGAAACAAGGCCAGGTTGGTAGCTCAAGGCTATTCTCAAGAGGAAGGCATAGATTTCGATGAAACCTATGCACCTGTAGCTAGACTTGAGGCCATTAGAATATTACTTGCATATGCATCTGCTTTGAACTTGACACTTTCAAATGGACGTTAAATCCGCTTTCTTAAATGGTTTCATAAAAGAGGAAGTTTATGTGGAACAACCTCCGGGCTTTGATGACACAGAATTTCCTAATCATGTTTTCAAACTTCACAAGGCATTATATGGTTTAAAGCAAGCTCCTAGAGCCTGGTATGAAAGGCTTAGCTCTTTCCTTCAAACAATGGTTTCAGCAGAGGTCAGGTAGATAGTACACTTTTTATAAAGTCAAAAGTCAAACAAATCCTACTGGTTCAAATCTATGTAGATGATATCATTTTTGGTTCTATGATGAGTCTCTTTGCAAGTACTTGAAAAGTTAATGCAGGGAGAATTTGAAATGAGTATGATGGGAGAACTCAACTATTTCCTTGGACTACAAATCAAACAAGGAAAGGAAGGAACTCACATCAGTCAAGCTAAGTACACAAAAGAAACTATTGAAGAAATTCGGATTCGAAAATACAAGCCACTGTCAACACCAATGAGTACATCAACAAGAATGGACAGTGACAAAGATGGTAAGAAAGTAGATCAAAAGATTACAGAGGTATGATAGGTTCACTCCTTTATTTAACAGCTAGTAGACCTGATATTTATTTAGTGTATGCATGTGTGCTCGATATCAGGCAGATCCTAAAGAATCGCATTTAATTTCTGTGAAAAGAATATTTAGATATCTAGCAAGATCTCATGACTTAGGTCTATGGTATCCAAACAATGTGAAATTAGCCTAGTAGGTTACTCTGATGCTGACTATGCTGGATGTAAATTAGATAGAAAGAGCACCAGTGGTTGTTGCCAGTTCCTTGCAGGGTGTTTGATATCTTGGTCCTCAAAGAAGAAACAAATTCAGTAGCACTCTCTACAGCTGAAGCTGAGTACGTGGCTGCTGGAAGCTGCTGCACACAACTCTTTGGATAAAGCAACAGCTTGAGGACTTTGGATTAAATATCAAATCGATCCCGTGCTATGTGACAACACCAGTGCCATAATCTCACCAAGAATCCAGTCCAGCACTCAAGGACCAAACATATTGAGGTTAGATATCATTTTATTCGTGATCATGTTGCAAATGGAAATATTGAAATATCTTTTATTGATACAAATGGCCAATTAGCAGACATTTTCACAAAAGCCTTACCTGAAGAGAGATTTACATCTCTTAGAAGGGAATTAGGCATGTGTAATTTGTGATAAAAGTTTGCTTACAAGTGGCATATTAAAGTTAGAATTAAAGTAATTTTTCCCTCCTTGGCGATAAGCAAGAAAAATTCAAATTATATTGCAATAAACTCTCTCTCATTGAAGTCCAGTTGAACGGTCAAAACTTTTGTCGTTTCTCCGCCGCTTGGCGCCTCACTTTCCACGTAGCATTAATTTATTCATAAATCGATGTCAGAACGATTCGTGCCTCATCGTCTACCCCTTCCCCTCTTTTAGCCTGCCGCTCGAGCCGATGCCCTAACAACTCCATCTCAATCCTCTGCAAATTCGAATCTTCCTCCTACTTCCCGCAAAATTTCTTGAGGATTCTTTCTCTCACCTTCCGTCTCCACCCTCCGTTATCTTCCCACCTGAATCTATGGCCGCTCCTATCATCGCCGGCAGTTTGGGTGGCTACAGCGCCGAGTTCCTCACTCCTGAGGAGAGGAGAGGTTCACATTTGTGAAGACGAAGCTCTGTGGCAACAAAGCAGTAGATGTAGCTAATCTGCGGAAAAGTGGAATGAGCAGCTTAGTAGAGTTGATCAATCAGATGCAGTGGACAGAAATTTCCACCTTTCAGAGGTCAGTTATCCGGACTGGTAAAAGCCTTTTTGTGTGTATGCGAACAGAGGAAGATGGGTCTCTGGTTTCGTCAGTAAAGGGAACTTTGATTAGAATAGACCTGAGTTGCTGAAAGTGTGTTCAATGTAAAGACTTCCGGATTTAGTGGGATTCACTCTGAGGATGCCCAAGTGAAAGGTCTGGGAATTATAGGGCCAGGATTCAAGCTGAGAGACGGCAGATCGACATAAATCAACTATCAGCCTTCAATCGTCTTCTCCATTTTATTGTCTGTCAAATCCTAGTTCCCAGAAGTGCAATTTTCATCTTGCACAAAGGCCGATTCGGACATGATGTACTGGGCCATTCAGAATAAGGAAATAAATATGGCCGCATGAGTGATAAGGAAAGAATGAAGTTTGCAAGAGATCAGATTTGGGACACCAAGAGTAAGTTAAATGTGTCCCTGCCTTATGCCCATCTACTCACCAAAATTTCAAACACTTCGGTGTTGATTTCTCTGGGGCAGTTGTAGAGAAAATGGGCCAAGCAATCAGGTCCAGGAATTTGAAGAAGAGTGGTTTCTCTGTGGAGAATGGTATTTGGTTCAAGGCTTCAGTGGCCGAGGGCGAGGCCATCATTATCGACACTGCAGTTGTTCATCGGAGATGGAATCAGCAAATATGGATCCAGAACTGCCAGTGGAGTCAATTTTAGCTCCAGCAGTTGAAGCAGCAGAATCTTCAGGACCCTCCATGCAGAAGTTCAGTATGAAAGTGCAGTAGAAGAAGAAAGGGTGTGATTGCAGAAGCTTCAGGATTTCCAGAAGAACCAGTTCAAACCTTTGCAGAAAGGCGCATTGAGGATCTCCTCCCAGAGGACATTACTCCTATTGAGGACCCACATCCCTCAATTGTAGTTGCATCAATTCTGGCAGACATTTAGATTCCATTCCTTTTATTTCCAGTGCTCCAGAAGCAAGTAGCAATGTGCAAAAGAGACTGTGGCACCAGGCCACATGATGAGCAGATGGAAGATGTTCAGTCGAGGTCGAGCACCAAGCTGCCAAGGTTCACAAGTGGAACTGCTCCCAGTCAGGGGGAGCAAGTATCAGATGAAGAAAATGCTCCTATTGAGGGGGAGCTATCAAAAGAAGGTCATGAAGGTGCATCCAAGATGTTGAGAAGGTTGAAGAGCAAAGAGATTTTTCCAATCTGGATGACAGAGAAGAGTGACTGCAAGCTCTTCGAGCTCAGATGATGATGTCCCTCCCCAGAAAATAAAAGTAAGAAGAAAGGAAAAGCGGTTGCCTCTGGAGTCCCCTCCTGGCTGATTCTCCATTTCAGAGGAAGGCTAAGAAGAAAATTGTCATACATTTGAAGCCAGTAATTGAGAGGTTAAATGTTCAAGGTGAACTCTATGTTCTCTCCAGTCAGATGTCAACTCTATTTTTATGAGTCAAGCTTCGGCTAACAAAGAGTGGCCCAAATCAGAAATGCTATGACTTGGTTCAACCAGGAAATGAGCAGCATGAAAGGGATGCTCTCAGATATTATCAAGGTAGTTGGAGCTCATGCTCCTCCTCCTCAAGAAGAAGCAGTTTCACCAGGAGCAGCAGCAGCATCAGAAAATGCAGGGCCAACAGGGCCAGATGTTCCAGATGCAGGGCCAACAGGGCCAGATGTTCCAGATGCAGGGCCAACAGGGCCAGATGTTCAGATGAGCCAGGGCCATGTCAGGGCATAGGATGCGCCATCAGGGCCATCTGTGCAAGATCAGACATTGGAGAGTGAGCATGTGCAGTAGAGGCAGAAGAGATCTGGCACCCAAGCCCCCAGCTCCCTCTTCTCCCTCTCACACACCTATTCCTCCACTCCACCATCAGCTCCTACAGCACCTCCTGCTCCCCAAACATTCAAGAAGCCTCAATCTAGACCAATTTCATCTCCTACTCCATTTCAGTCCACCATCCTTTCCTTCATCTGAGGCACCTCCTGGATCCTCAGCTGGAGCATCATCCTCTCCTCGGTCCCTCCCTTGGACCACTGATGCTCCTCCACTACTTCACATCTTTCTTCATCCTACTCCTCCACCATCTTTCATCACTATCATACCTGTACATGCTCAACTCAGTTCTCCCTTTATTGAAAAGATAAAGGATGAATTTGAGGAAGGGATCCTCAGGTCTGTGTTGAAAGTGGGAGACCATATTCACAGGACAGATCCTTCTGTTCCTGCTCCAAGAAGAGGAAACTTACTTCTACCTCTTCCTCTTCCTCTGAACCAAATACCCTTCTTTGTGGTTTTCTCTCACAGTGGCCAACCACCATAACTCACTGTATAGGGAATACCTTTCTAAAGTTGCTTATGCCACCCATCAACCTTCCTTTTCAAAACCTTACAGATTATCTGCACACTATTTTCCTTATACTTCTCTTTCAAAAACCGAAAAAATCCAAAATTTTCTCTCTGCTCACTCCAAATCTGAAGAGCAGTGGGGCAAAGGTCACAAGGATCTTCTCAAGAAGTTCACTCTTGCCAGATCTGCCAGATTTCCTCCAAGGGACACTCCTTGACTCTCTCTGAATGGTTCAGGATGTATCACAAAGAACTCTGGGCACCCTCATTCAATCAGAAATCAAGATGATCAGGCATTCATGCTCTTCAACAACTTCAGATACATTAATAAACTTCCAGAAGTTCAGCTCTGTCAGTTCAAGAAGGCCATTTCAGCCTTGTCTCCAGTTCCAGCTCACTCTTCAGATATTAAGGTAGACTTTGCTACTCTTCAAATACCTGAGGAGATAGCCCTGCCTCAAATTCACTTTCTAGTTATGGAATCCTCTGTAGGATCCATCATCTTTGAGCGTTATGCCAGGGTTTGGGCAGAATAAAGTACAGAAAGGATGCATGGTTTCTTTACTAGATTCCTCTTCAGGGAATATCACATGGGCCATGTCAAGGCTGAAGTTCTCTCCCCTATCTTGTCTGAATGTGAAAGGCTCACATCTTCTGATTGGTCCACATTCTACCCTCTGTCAGCTCAGCAGTTGTCAGCACTCAATGAAGCTCAGGCCAGGGAAGGCAAACCAGCTATTTCTCCAGCCACTTTTTTAGATATGAACTCCATCAATCTTGTTGATGACCCCTTCAGGGTCTGGGAAGAAAGATACAAAGTGTATGTGGCTTTGCACCAAGCTCTCAGAGCTAACCACAATCACTATCGGTCACCATGGACCAGTTCCTCTCCTGTGCCAGCTTTGGCACTTCTCGGTTTCTCAAGTTCAACATGGACAAAGATGCCTATGCTGATCTTCTATAGGCATTTAGATCTCATATCAAACGGATGGCTTCCACCATGGGACCATCTTACTCTGTGTCTTTTGGCGTTTTTAAGTCTCTTTTGAAGAGCAGGAAGTTCAGGCATGGGAAACCATCTCCCATTTTGCCTCTCTGTTGTCTCCTGCCTTCTATTTGCCTGTACCTCCGCAATGAATGCCATGACTCTATGTGTATTCTCTCTTTCTCTTTCTCTTCTTTCTTTGTCAAAGTGTTCTTTTTGCTTAATGACAAAAGGGGGAGAAAAAGTACAAAAAATTCAGACATTTTTTTTATGCTTATTGTTCATTTTTGTCATCACCAAAAGGGGAGATTGATGATCAGTCTGTCCCATGCAATTTTAATTAATTGTATATATATACATATTTTGATGATTAACAAACCAAACAAGAATTTATCAATATATCTGCTGAATATCTCATAAGTCTTAAGTACAGGAAAAATACCGAAGTCAAACAAGCCAATAAAGGTATGCATTACTACTCTGAAGCTTTAATCTTTTCAACATGAGATTTCTCTAAGTCCATATCGATTTTGTTAAAGTTCATAACGATTCTCTATAAGACTGAAAAGTCATGGCGTTTCAATCAAGTCGATGTCACAACGATTACTTGTTGTAACGACTTCATAAGTTATCATAACGATTTCTTTAGAACTCGCAACGACTACTTGTTGTAACGACTTCATAAGTTATCATAACGATTTCTTTAGAACTCGCAACGACTTGCTTGTTGTAACGACTTATAAGTCATAACGATTTCTTTAGAACTCGCAACGACTTAATTGTTGTAACGACTTCATAAGTTATCGCAACGATGTTCTGGAACTCGCAACGACGTGTAGTTGTAACGATTTCTAAGTTCTATAACGATTTCTTTGAACTCGTAACGACTGCTAGCCGCAACGATTTCTTTAGTTCTCGTAACGATTTCTTTGATACTCGTAACGACTTGATAGCCGCAACGATTTCTTTAGTTCTCGTAACGATTTCTTTGATACTCGTAACGACTTGCTAGCCGCAACGATTTCTTAGTTCGTAACGACTTATATCGTACGACTTGAGTCGCAACGATTTCTTTAGAGTTCATAAGATTTGAAGTGTTCATGACTCACAACGATTTCTGTAGGATTCCTAACGACTTGCTTTGGGTAACGATTTGTTAAGTGTTTCACATCGACTTCTTTAGAATCAAAATGACTTGCCATAATCATAACGATTTCTTATATCTCTGTCATAGAACGATTTTGCTATAACTCATAACGATTTCATAAGTCATATAGTCTTCAACTCATATTTTGATATCTTATTCATCTTAAAGCATTGACCAGTCAAATCCACGTAGACATCTCTGACGCTTTTGCATTTATGAGATCTGAACGTATATCTGCTGCATGCATGAGACTATATCTTCTTTATCGTGCTTATTCTGATAACGTCCTTAGACTTAAGCCAGTTGGTATTACTATTTTCTTGACTATGCTATGACGTTGACTGATATCAGAGACAGCCTACTGTCTGCTGTTGAGCTTGACATCTGTGCAGACCTTGATGTAGCTTCATGTACAACGTTAGACAAATAAAGCCAACGGATCTCTGTGAAGATTTCATCTCTTGCGTGCTCAAGTGATCAAAAAGACTGAGACAGGAAGCTTCCAAGACTCCAGATGTCATTCAGTCTAACGGCTACTCAAGAGAGAGACAACGATCTCTTCAACGACTAGATTTCAAATTGAAGATATATATACAAGACAGAAGAATAGAAGGATATGATCGAAGACTATTTTCAAATTTTCTGAAGAAAATCAAGAGCCAAGATCCTTCACTCCGTTTTTGCTCTTTTGCTCTCTTGCTCTCCGCTAGTTCTTGTGAAAATCTGAGAGAGCCTGTACAGTTCTGAGAGTGTGAAAGTTCATAATCTCTCGCTCTCAGTTCTAGTTGCTTCAGATCCTCTCTTATCAAAAGCTGGATCTAGGGGCGTGAAAAGTCTTTTCATTCTTCTCTGTGTTGTTCCCTTCGGGTGTGAAGGAAGACCTGGTGGTATCCAGGTGTGCTCCCTTTGGTTGTAAAGGAAGACCTGGTGGCATCCAGGGTGTTGTTCCCTTCGTGTGTGAAGGAAGACCAGCTGAGCTGGGTGTTGTAGCGTCCTTAGGGGGACTGTACCCTAGTTAGTGCAATCCTGAGTTGTTGCTCAGGGACTGGACGTAGGACTCCTAAGAAAAGGAAGTCCGAACCAGGATAATCCTTGTGTTGTGTGATTGTCTTCATTGCGTAATTGTTATTTAAACTAACAAGTAACTAACGTCGAGTTCGTTTGTTGTTTGTGTGATTGTTTTTGGTTACAGGTATCTCCTAGATTGAATTTATAAAAACCCATTCACCCCCCTCTAGGCTTGTCAACAGGGCAACAGGCCCAACCACCGGGGTGCCGCGGTGGCGACCCCCTTCCCCGCCCCTTTTTCAAGCTTTCCAGCCATCAAATGGCCGTGGAAAAAATAGTCCGAAAAACTGGAAAAAAACGGGGAAGGGTTTCCGGCACTTTGGCCGAATTTTGCATGGAATAATACTTAAGAAAATGATCTTAGACAGCAAAACGGATGTAGATCGCAGTGGAACCTGGCTCTGTTACCACTGTTAGGATCTACGGCGACCCGAGATCAAGAAAACGCAGCGGAATATGAATTTAAATTTTGATCTCGTTCTGTTTTACGAGACACAGATCTGACTATCGGATAGTCTAAATCACCTTACGCGGAATCGGATCCGCGTTCGTACGACTGCGAGGAGGTGGTGCCACAAGCCGTTCAACCGTCCGGCCTCCAGCGGTGTCCACGTGGTCTTCCTCTCGACAATCCACGCCCGCTCCCTCGTGCCCGTCCACGCTCGCTCCCTTAAGTTCCGCAACGCTCGAAACTGAGCTTGGATCCGCGCCGATCTCCGCGACATGTGACGCAAGAGAGAGGGAGAGAGAGAGAGGGGGGGGCGGCCCTGGGCAACCCTGATGCTTGGCCAGGGTTGTCCCATCATATCATTAAAGATTGTGGTTTTTCAAAAAAACCCCTGATCTTTATATAATTAGACCTTCGCATGAAAACCTATTGCGTGTGACCCTCTAGGCCCAAGTACCAATCGAGTTAATGGCCCAATAAATTAGTAACTCTTACTAACTTGATTAATTAGTTAATATCTCATATTCGCTAATTAATAATCCGAATCAACTTTATCAAGTTGACTCAGCTGGGCCTCCGTACACGTTGGGTGCCAAGCAACACCACGTGAACCCGGAAGGTATTGGGGTTCTGCAACCTGACAAGGAACCTTTCCGTCATCAGTTACCGTGTAGATATAATCTCTCATTTTCACAATACTCTTGAACAACTTAGGATATGGTATACTATCAAATCCTAAATTGTTGTTCCACTGGAACTCGATGCTTTAGAATAATATCAAAAACTCCCTTTTTGATATTTTGTCTGCCCTGGCCAGGGACTCCATTACATCGTTCCCTTGAGTATTCTCCCTCTATGTACCGAGGGCAAATGATCCCTTATTGACCACTCAATCCCCTTCGAAGGTCTTCCGTTGTGTTCGAACATTGACTATTTGGAATCTCTTGAATTGAGATCCTTAGGTCAAGCTCAAAACACAGAAGTCCACCAACAAGGTGTCTTTGGTGTCTCAGGTCTAAAGATCATCTACACAACTATGACAATTGAATCCTTCTGGTTGATAGTTGGGTACAATTCCATCCAGTGATTCTATCGGATCAGTTCAGTGAACTCTTTCTCTAAAGAGCACCTATTGTTTCTCCTTAGTGTCTTCACACACATGACTATGAGATCAGTCATCCTCATCATATGAGCAGGAGTAAACAATACTATTCTATCCGGATACCTGATGTCCTTCTCAGGTATCCACCGAATAGGAACATTTAGAATATGTGTTTATTAAGTGAGTTGTCTCATTAGTATGATCACACATCATAGTCTACCCACTATTGCACATGTTCATGGACTTTATTATAATACCAACATAGTAAAATAATAAATAAAAGCCATTTTATTAATAACTGAACAAAATGATACAATATGAGATTGGCTTGTTGTCCACCTAAGACTAACAAATATGAGTGTCTTTGATCACTCCTTGCTCTTGGTGAAAACTAGTGAGGGATGCCGGGCCTCCAAACCAAGACCTTTCAAATTTTTTAATATGTGGACTTCACACCCTACTTTTCAGTCTGTTGTGTATGGCGCTTGGAACAATCATGTTAGTGGCTCTCCCTTATTCCAAGTTTGTCAAAAGCTCAAATTTGTGAAGAGTGCTTTGCGGGATTGGAATAAATAGGTATTTGGCGTGGTCCAGTCCAATACTTCTGAAGCCCGGACAGAGCTTATTCATTCTCAGCACCTTCTAGCTGACGATCCTCATAATACATCATTTCAAGACAAGGAGAAACAATGCCGCATGGCTTACTTCCAAGCTTTAGAGAGGGAAGAGATGTTTGCCAAGCAGAAGTCCAAGCAACAATGGTTGTCTCTGGGAGATTCAAATACTAAGTTCTTTTATGCTGCCACCAAGGCGCGCAGAGTTCATAACTCTATCAAGAGTTGCAAAACCATGATGGTAGTGTCTTGTATGGTGATGCTGATATTTGGGCCCATGCATTATCCTTTCACCACTCTCAAACCCCATGATAAGAGGTTGCCAACTTTTGACATCCGGTCTTCTCTTTTCAGAGGCAGAAATTACCTCTCTCATGCATCCTTTCACCCATGAAGATGTCCGGCAGGTTGACTTTAGTTCCCCTAGAGATAAGAGTCCGGGACCTGATGGATTTACTGCGGAGTTCTTCATTAGTACGTGGGAGATTGTTGGGGACTGAGAAAAGTTTACTTTTTTTTTTTTGATCCTCTTAGAGAGAGAGAGAGACGTAGTCATGAGTGAGGGAGGAGAGAGAAGCTCTGGGGATTCTGGGCAACTTTTGCCTGGAGGCACCATTGTGGCTGCCTCTGGTCATCCTTCAGCGTCCAACTTGATTGAGGGATGTGCTCCCTCTATTCCCTTGGGCATCCAGTCTTCCAGATCCGCAAGCTTCTCCTCTCGGGATCAAGGTAGAGGGCGTTCTAGATCGCGTGGAAGAGCAAGATCTTCATCTAGGCCTCCGGTCTCCTCAAATCCAGTGGCATGGAGCTCGCTCTTCAAATCTGCATCGTCCAACCCTTCTTTGGATCTCCAGTTCATCCAGCCAGAGCTCAACAATGGCATCAAAGTTGTTGTTTATGAAGCAAAGGATTTGCAAGATCTTCTTGCTTCGTGGTCTAAAGCGCTTGTCGGGTATGTTATTGGATTGAAAACTATGTTCTTTCCTCTGCATGCCTTCATTAAATCACGTTGGCAAACATCCGCTTTTGAGCTGCACGTCTTGGAGAATGGTTTCTTCATCTGCAAGTTCGACGTGGAGGAGGATTTGTCTCGAGTTTTGGAGGGTTTTTGGTCTGTCAAAGGCCATCCGATGATTCTCCGTCGTTGGTCTCCTAATGTTCGCATGGGGATTGATAGCCTGAAGAGCATACCTCTTTGGGTAGCTATTCACGCCTTACCTCTCCATCTGTGGATGAAAGACTTCATTGCTAAGCTTGCCAACACCATTGGCAAACCTCTCTATCTCGACAAGATGACTGCAGAACATAGAAGATTGTCGTATGCACGGGTCTGCATCGAGATATCATCTGAAGGTGAGCTTCCAGAGTTCGTTCATTATAAAGAGCTGGATGGTACAGTTAAGCGTCTCCGTGTCTCATTTCAATCGAAGCCGCGTAGATGTTCTTGCTGCTCCTCCTTTGGGCATGCGGATGGTTCCTACAAGCCTCCACCCAAGCTTAAGGTGGCGAAGATCTTCAAGGAGAAGGAAGCTCTCCATAATGTTGTTCTTCATAATTCCTTCGCGGTTCTTGGTGAAGACGATGGCCAATCCTCCTTGCTTGGAGACTTCCGTTCCTCCTCCAAGGAATCGAGCAAGGGAAAAGCCAACTTAGGAAACCTGCCTAAATCGTAAGAATCATTGCATAGCAAGGACTCTATTTCTTCTCATAATAAAAATGATGGGATTCACATTTCCATTCCTCCTCATCCGCCTAAAGGGAAACCAGCTACGGGAGGAGTTGGCGGGCCCCACAAAAACATTGTTGCGAAGGTTCCATCTACGGGAGGAGTTGGAGGATTTCCGGACTCCCCTCCGCTTCCTTCTCAAACGCAGCAAGCTCCAACTCGAGGTGGGTCCCACAAAGAAGCTGCAGCCAAGGATTTACCTCCATCTTTAGGAGGTAATTGCGGAGTCACTAATCCACCTTCAGATTCTTCCTCTTCTGGAGTAAACTCCAGCGCACACCAAAGAATTCAGCTTTGGCTGGAGTCCTCAAATCTAGCTGCGAATGAGGCATCTCAGCAATATTCTCACGAGAAGACCATTCCAGGCGGGGCCCACAAGAATCTTATTGCGAAGGTAACATTACAGGAGGAGTTGGAGGATCTCCGGACTTCCCTCCTCTTCCTTCTCAAACGCAGCAAGTCTCTCCAACCGAAGTAAGTATCCTTGTTAGCAAAGCTAATTAAAAATTCAAAAAATTGCTAGCCGTGGATGAAATGGATGGAACGAAATTCAAAGGTCTTAAAGGAAAGGACATGGATAAAGGTGGAAGAAGACATGATAAAGGATCTATCCTGCATGAAAATTAGGTGCTTAGTTCGATCTATCCTCCTTTATATTACCATGAAGATTATTGCCTGGAATGTGCATGGTATCAAGAAAAGTTATAAATGTAGAGAACTTAATAAGATTATTAAGTCCTCTGCATGTGATATTGCTATTCTTGTTGAGACTAAAGTTAAACCTACTCATGTTCCTGTTAAAAAGAATTTAATTTGGCCTGATGCTAATTTGATCACCAATGATTCCAATCTAGCTAATGGTAGAATTTGGATCCTGTGGAACCCTGATCTCATTGATTTGAATCAACATTTGGTCAAGTCGCAGTTCATTCATCTCCATGGAAAAGACAATAGAAACAATGTTAGCTTCTAGTTGACAGCCATTTATGCTTCTAATAACAGTCAAGAAAGGAATTCCTTATGGACCGATGACATCTATAAACTTGCTAGTAACACCTCTCAGTCGCCTTGGTTGCTGGTGGGTGACTATAATACAGTTAGATATCCTCATGAAAAGTCTGGAGGGAGGCAATTAACTGATTCTATGTTGAGCACTTTCAATGACTGCATCAATGACAATGAGCTTTTTGACATGAAGTCTGTTGGTTATCCTGGACAAATAGGGGAAAAGAAAGCAGAAGGATTATGGCAAGGCTTGATAGATGTCTGATTAACAAAGAATGGATGATTTGCTATCCCAATAGTCTGCTAAAATATGGAGTTCAATATTTCTCTGATCATTGTATCCTGATGATTAGTTCTGAAATTGATGGCCCTAGAGGAAAGAAGCCATTCAAATTCTTCAAGATGTGGAGCATGCATCTGCAATTCCATGAAGTTGTTGCTTCAGCTTGGAACATTAATGTCAATGGTAATCCCCAATTTATCTTGTGTAGTAAGCTGAAAGCATGCAAAGAAGCCCTTAAAGATTGGAATAACAACGTCTATGAAAATGTTCAGGATTCCTTAAAGAACAGAAAGAACATGCTCATTAAAGCTCAGAAGGAGTTATCCACTAATCCCAATAATGAAAACTTTATAAAAGCAGAGAATGCTGCTAGAGAGGAGTACTTGCTGAATTTGATTAAAGAGGAAAGCTTCATCAAATAGAAATCAAGGGAGAACTAGCTGAACATAGGTGATTCGAATACCAAATTCTTTTATGCTTCTCTTGCAGCCAGGAAAGCTAGAAACACTATAAGGAAATGCAGAGGGCGAGATGGCAACCATATTCATGATATTAATACTGTGAAGGATTATACTGTGGATTTCTACAAATCTCTTCTAAACTAGAATCAGACTCATGAGGAACACCAAATCAATGTTACCAGTAAGCTTTCTCATGAAGACATTCAACTTCTCAACCAGCCTATCACTGATGATGAGATCACCAAAGTTGTTATGAAGTCCCCAAAGAACAAAAGTCCTGGACCTGATGGTTTCACGGCTGAATTCTTCCAAAAAACTTGGCCCATTACCGGTAAGGATGTTATAAATGCTTGTCATCACTTCTTCAAGAATGGTCATATCCTCAAACAGATGAATTGCACTTTCATTTCTCTCATTCCCAAGACTAGAGGTGCTGATTGCTTGGAAAACTACAATCCCATTTCTCTTTGTAATTTCATTTACAAAGTTATTTCCAAAGTTATGGCTGATAGAATGCAAAAGGTTATGAGCAAGATTATTAGTCTGAATCAGTCTGCTTTCATAAAGGATAGAGGGATCCACCACAATGTTCTCCTTGCTAATGATTTAGTTAAGGACATGGCCTCCAAGAGTAAAGGAAAAAGAATTTGTTTCAAGGCTGATTTAAGGAAGGCTTTTGACTCTGTCAACCGATCTTTCATTTACAGTATGATGAAGTATATGCACTTCCCAAAGAATTGGATTGCTTTGATCAAAAATTGCTTGGAAACTCCTAAAATTTCAGTTCTATTCAATGGTTCTCTTGCTGGTTTTTTTGGTAGCACTAATGTTATTAGACAAGGAGACCCTCTCTCCCCTTATTTGTTTACTATTGCTATGAAGGGATTGACTTGCATGCTTGAGCAGGAAGTTAGAGAAGATAGACTTAAAGTTCCAAATTCGGGTAACATCCACATATCTCATCTCATATTTGCTGAGGACTTGCTTGTTTTTCTTAAAGATGATCAATCATCCATTCATAAGCTGGCTGAAATTCTTAATGCATTTGGAGTTTTTTCTGATCTAAAACTTAATCATGAGAAGAGTAAGGTGTATGTGGGTGCAAATGTTAGTAACAAAGACTCAGTGAGAACTATCCTAGGTGTTCAAGAAGGAATTCTACCTGTCACCTACTTGGGGTTACCTCTTTTCACTAATGGTATCAAAAAGCTATTGTCAGCCCATTGTTCAGAAAATCAAGAATAGAATTCAATCTTGGAAATCTCGCCTCCTTTCCAAGGCTGGTAAACTTCAATTGATTAATTCAGTGCTGCAAACTTTCACTTTTTACTGGTCTAATGCCTTTCCAATTCCTACCAGCATAATTCATGAAGTTGATAGTATTTTGAGCAAGTTCTTCTGGAGTGGAACTTCTGATGAAACTTCATTACATATGGTAAAATGGTCTTATATATGCAAACCTAAGGAGGAAGGAGGACTCAATTTGAGAAATTTGCATGATTGGAACAAAGCTTGCATGATTAAGAACCTATGGGATTTGTTGAAAGGTAATAATTCTCTTTGGAGCAAGTGGGTCAAGCAAAAGTATTTCAGCAACAAGTCTATTTGGCACATTGATATCAAGTCTTATTACTCAACTACAATAAAAGGAATTCTTAAAGGTAGAGGATGGCTGGTCAACCATATTTCTTACAATATTGGTTCTGGAAATGACATCAACATGTGGTATGATCCTTGGCTGAATGGCAAAAGCATTTATCAACTTTATGGGGAGAGGGTCAGACAAGACTTGGGGGCTGCTAAAGATACCACTGTTTCCCAATTCATTTCTAATGGTGCTTGGAAACTTCCTAATGCAATCTCTACTGAAATGTTCATCTTATGGCCTCAGATTGAAGCTATTTCTATAAGCAATGCGAACAATGGGATAAATTGGAATCATGACAAAGGCAAATTTTTGGTCAAGTCTGTTTGGAATGAACTTAGAATCAAAGGCAGCAACTGGAATCTCTCAGGATGGGTTTGGGATCAACCAATTGTTCAAAAGCATGCGCTTTGCACTTGGCAAGCTCTTCAAAATAAGCTTCCTACTCTGGACAATTTGCAGTGAAAAGGATTTGTTCTTGCTAATAGATGTATTCTCTGCCTTCATAACAATGAAAATATTGATCATCTATTCTTTGCTTGCTCTTACACTAAGTGGATTTGGACTGAAATCTTGAGAAGATATGATCTCAACAGAATTCCTCATAACAGTCTTCAGCATGAAATTCATGATCTGAATCAGAATTTTCAGAAATGTAGAGTTCTGAAAAGTTTAATTAAAATCAACTTAAGGTCTGCCATTTGGTGGATTTGGAGAGAGAGGTGCACTAGAATCTTTGAGAATCAGACCAGGGATAAAGTTCATATCCTCATTGATATCCTTAATGACTCAAGAAGTTGTTTGGAAGGCAGGTTCAAAACCAACAGTCTCAATAGGCAGGAGAAAAGGGTTCTTACTAGATTTAATTTCTCCATTACCTAGATTGTATCATTTGCCAATTAGTTCTTTTTCCAGCTTACATGAGTAGTATGACTTTTTATCAACTAGTTTGCATTTTACTGCTTGGTCTTGTTATCTTGTTGTGTTTTCGGATTCTGAGATGCTCTGGAACTCGGTTGGAGAATTGCAGTCACAATGGGCACTAAAGATCTTCTGCACGCTTCTTCTAATCTTCAGCATTCTATTTGTTTTCATGATCGTTTGCCATAGTCCACAGTTTGTGTGGTCATGACTTGTTTTCTTATCTTCTTAGAGCTGTGGACGGTGGAGTGAGAACATTTCTTCTCTTTGAGAAGGGGTGCACTCTCCTGGCCCACTCTAGGAAAACTCTTCCTTATGTCACGACTTGTGTGACAAAGGCTTTGTACATTTCACACCATTAATCCAATTATTTACTTATCGAAAAAAAAAAGATTGTTGGGGACCAGGTCTCTAATGCCATTCTTTCATTCTTTCAGAAGGGCTTTTGGGAAAAATAGATTAATTCCACATTCATTGCTCTGGTTCCAAAGCAGTCTAATGCAGAATCTCTTGATCAATTTCGTCCCATCTCTCTTTGCAATTTCATCTATAAGGTGATTACTAAATTGATGGCAAATCGAATGCAACTTGTTCTTCCTTCTATCATCAGTCTACACCAGACGGCCTTCATTCGTGGAAGGAATATTCAAAGTAATATTCTCCTTGCTAATGACTTAGCAAAAGATTTACATTCTAAGCATAAAGGTACCCGTATATGTTTAAAAGCGGACCTGTGCAAAGCTTTTGACTCAGTTTCTTGGGATTTCATCTACTATATGATGGGGAAAATGAACTTCCCTCCTTCATGGATAGGATGGATTCGTTGTTGTCTGGAGTCTGCTCGGTTTTCTGTCCTTGTTAATGGCAGCCCATAAGGCTTTTTCAATAGTTCCAATGGCATTCGTCAAGGAGACCCGTTATCACCTTACCTTTTCACTATAGTGATGGAAGGTTTCACCTGCCTTATTGAAGCTGCTGTTCAAGAGAAGACCATCAAAGTTCCAACTGCGGGTTCTGTATCCATCTCTCATTTTGTTTTCGTAGATGACCTCATTATCTTCTTCAAGGATGATGTGACTTCTACCATTACAATCAATCGCCTTCTGGAGGATTTTTATAGTTATTCTGGTCTTCAACTCAACACCAATAAGAGCAGACTTTACTTGGGAGGCCAAGTGAAGAACAAAAATGAGATCCAATCTATTTTACAAGTGCCTAAAGGTAAACTTCCAACGACATATCTGGGTTTACCTCTTCTTAGTTGCTCTTTGAAGAAAACTCACTGTCAGCCGATTATTGACAAGATAAAAAGAAGAATTGAATCTTGGCGTACTTGTTTTCTATCCCAGGCTGGTAGATTGGAACTTATTAAATCGGTGTTGTCATCTTATTCTATTTACTGGTCGGTCTCCCTCATTCTTCCTACAGTTGTGCTTAAGTAGATTGAAACTATTCTTTCCAACTTCTATTGGCATGGGCACTCTTCTCAATGCTCTCCTCATATGGTCAGTTGGAAGGCTATCTGCAGACCGAAATCTGAGGGCGGTTTGGGTATCCGGCGGATGAAGGATTGGAATTTAGCTTGTGCTACTAAGAATTTATGGGACATCCTTTGGAAATCCAATTCTCTGTGGGCCCATTGGGTTCAGCAGAAATATCTGAGGCGGGACTCGATTTGGTGTTTACAGCAGAAACCTTATCACTCCACGGCTTGGAAGAGTATTCTCAAGCAACGGCATTGGATGCTCCAGCACATCAATTATCTGGTCGATCAAAAGTCCTTTGTGAGAGATTCAATATCAGATTGAATAACCCATTATAGTCACCAACTTGTGGTGCCACATTGCTTGTCTTCTATGGGGATTAGTCACTGGTTTGTGGTGTCATCCTCCATCCGTTTACTTCTTCCTAGACTATTGGGTTCTTGATCCTCAATAGTCTTTTGTACTTTGTTTCCCTTTATTAATTTATTCATTTCCTTGGTTGACCGACCAAAAAAAATAGTTTGTAACATTGTGGCCATTCGGATCTATGCTTATTGGTTCTGGTGTGGTGCTCATGACTAATGTGGGATCATTGAACTTTGGTCGTGGTCTCCGTGCGTTGTGTGGGTGTTGTGGGCCGGAGGTTTTAGCCCAAACAGTCAACAGGTTCACTGGTTGTGAACGCGACAGGGTGTAACGTCGCGTTTTGAACGTGACGGTCACATGCGTCGTGTTCTCCGCACCGCCTTTGTGACACGTGGCATGGAGAGTTTTCAGAAGGTGACAGTTAGGTGTGTCGCGTTCTGAAGGCGACAGGATGCTACGTCACATTCTTGTTTCCGATTGGGATAAGTTTGGCCCTCTAGCCAAATAGAGTAGGAAGCTCTGTTCGACTGGGGATAGGGTTGCTGCGGCGATTTCCGGTGACGTCAGCTTTGGAGCTTGTGTTTCGACGTGGTTTGGGTGCGTAGAAGCTGTTCGGAGCGTGGAGAACACTGATCAAGTCTCGTTCTTCGAGTTCTTCTTGTTGGTAGGGACTTTCCTTGTTTTATTGCATTATTTGACTGATTTGAAGCATGTTTAATGTGTATAGATGTGTAGTTGTGTTTTTTGTATAGTGTAATTGACTTGTAGAAGTTTGGTATGCATGGAAATGAGGTTTTGATCTGGTTTCTGTGTAAAAACTAGAGTGCAGGGTTTCTGTCTGAGAAGGCAACAGATCGGGCTGTCACGTTCAGGTCAGGACCCTTGGCCCCATCATGTTCTGGTTTGTCAACACGTCCTATCGAGCCGTCACGTTCTTAACGCAATGGTAGACACCATCACGTTCTGGTGTGAGAATGCGGTTAGTCGGGCTGTTGCGTTCTTATCGCGACAGTGGCCCCCATCGTGTTCTTCTGTCCGAAATGAGTGGTTGAGCCTTGGGCAATGAGGGTCCTGTGTAGACCTAGCTCAAGTCATTTTAAGGTATTTTAAGTTGTTCTAAGTTGATTAATGATTAGTAAAGCATGTTTAGGTTAATGGAATAGTTGGTGGCTAATGAGTGAGTAATGTTAATGGTTACGTTAATTATGTTAATTATGTTACAAAGGTTATGTGATTAATATATGTATGGTTTATGTACATAATGGTGTGTTGCTATGGAGGCCATGAGATGGCCGATGACAGGCAAGGTTATAATGTGAATCTCGTGTTTAATGATGTGTAGTTGCTTGGAGGTCACGTGGTGACCAGTGACGAGCTGATTACGGTTGGGGTGTCATGGTATAAGCTTTATGGTTGTGTTAAATAATCGGCGTGGTTTGTGTGCTTGCCGAGTTTGGTGGTCTAGTGCCTATTCCAGAATGCCTCTCTAGTCGGGTACCCCAAGTTTTGTGTGAGCCAGGCACGTTAGTGCTCGGGGTTTGTCCCGGTACTGTGTGTACCATCGAGGTCTGTGTCGTCTTCCTGGACACCCTCACTCCTGTGTTTAAGTTGTACGTCCGGCTGAGGGAAAGACGACAAAGGGCAGCGACTCGTGTTTGTGAGTGTGCAGTCGCTTGTAGCGCACTCGTGGTTGGGGGTACGGACACCAATAGGCATACTGGGTCCCAACTAGTCCTATTTTCCAGTGCCTCACTTTAGGGAGCTTAGGCCAGAGTCACTAAAGGTGCCAGGCATTGGCCTCTAGTTGTGTGTGGTCTACAGATGTGGTGTTGGTTGGTCTCCACTATTCTTTGGCTTTACTATGTGTTTGTGGAGCGACAGTTGGACCTTTCGTCCGTGACTGCGAGACTGAGAGGTAGTTCTTATGTTGTGTTGTCCGGGTTGGATACTGGCATCATGAACTAGTAGTCCGTTCTAGTGTGGTGGCATCGTTCTCTCCGACTCATGCTTCGCCAGCGGTTGTGGCTTGTGAGTGGTGACTCACCGGTTGTGGTTTCACTCGTTGTGGTGTGCCTTGTAGGAGGCACAATTGTGTTGCGGTTTTGTGTGTGGTGGTGGTTTGTGATGGTACCTCATGGCTTTAGGTACATGTACCCTGTGTGGGTTGTTGGCTGTTGTGGCACGCAATGTGCTAGCGTTTTCAGGTGTTGAGGTGGTTCGGTTTCTATGGAAGTCGCATTATGTGACCTTCCATTTGTGGTGTTGTACCCCTGTGTGGGTAGTCCTCCGATGTGTTTGCTATTGTGGGTATTGTGGTGGACTAACCTCTGCGGTTATCCCCGTTACATTTTGTTAGTTGTTGGCCTGTGTGGCCTTGCTTCACTCGTTCATTTTGTGGGGGACTGGCTCTTTATTGTCAGTCTCGTTACCGTCAGTCAGTGGTTGGTCTATATGGTTTGTGGCGTGCTTCTTTCAACTGTCGTGGTGGACTGGTGTGTCTACACTAGTCCTATTGCTTCTTTTATTTTCTGTATACCGTGAAAATTAGTGTGTTCATATTTAATGCAGTTCAGTTATATTTATTGTTAGTACGATTTACTTCTGTAGTGCTTCAGTTAGCATTGCCAGTGAGACCCTTAGGGGTTGAGGACTTGGTTCCTTCCTTCGGTTATTGGTCATGGTTGTTTTTGGGAGGTTCCTGCTGAGCCTGTGACTTGTTGAGGCTCACTCCCCTACAGTTCTTTTCAGGGCTTGCCATGTGTTTGACTTGCAGTTGCGTTGTGGCAGACTTGTACCACCAACAGATGAGTTGTAGTCATGTTCAGTGCGAGCTTTGCTCCCTCGGGGTATGCCTCAGATAGTTGTACTTTTCTCTTAGACATGTAATAATGTATTGGGACAATGTAATTTATGGAAATGAGTATAATTACTTGTACTTTCTTATATGTTATACTCTCATGGTTGTCTTTTATATTCTTACTGGACACTTGTGTGAGATATCCCTTGCGAGACTTCGGTCTGATCATGGGAGGCGGACTTGGATATGAAGCCTTATTGGGCATAAATATCCAGAGTCACTATAGTTGGTATCAGAGCATGGTCCAGTTAGAATATGAAAAGTCATTGAGCTTACAATGTCCCAAGACATGGTTTAATGTCCACTGGTGGTAGTAAGTCTACGATTTTGTGTGACTTTAGTGGGGTTTTCACGTGAGTTTTTGTCATGTGCATTGGGTGCCTAAGTTTGTCAAATTGGCAGATGTTAGTGATGGCAGAGAAATGGTGTGGTTGGTAATGGTATAGTTGCTTGAGTTATGCTAGTAAGTTGGGCTATTGTAGAAAAGGTATGATTGTGTAGAGGTTTTCAGTTGTGGAAAATTGAGGGAATTGGTAAGTTTAGTTGTGATAATCGGTAAAGATAGAGTTCTGTTCTAAGAAAGATATGATTTAATGTTATGAAAGTGTTTTAACAAGGTAGAGAATCAGCAGAGACAAGTATAAGGTAATGATTGCGGATATGTATAAGAGAAAGTTATTGCAGAGATAGTTGTGAATTGAGTTACAGCGGGAAAAGTACTACAGTGTGGAATAGTGGGTGTTAAAGATTGTTAGGTGAAAGGATTGTGATTGAGAAATTCAGCAGAGGTAATTGATATGTCTGAGATTTGTGTAAATAAATGTTAAGAAGTCGCTTGGATGATAATGTGGTTAGTGATATGGAAGATTTTGAATAATTAAGTGAGTCAAGATCAGTTTCAGAAAAGGTATTAGTAAGTAGAGGAGCAGTGATTTGCGATAGCAGAGGTAAATGTGTTTTATAATTAGATATGGTTATTTTAGAAAAAGTTCGAGAGTAATGTTACTATAAGTGACCAGGTAACAAGAAGTTTGATATGAATATCAGCATAAGTGTGTGCAGTGGTGAGCAGTTGGGTGTAGAGAGAGTGAAAGAAGATCAGTGTTCAGTTAAATTTTTTGGGAAATTTTGAAGTAAAGACATTCAATTGATAAGTGGCAGTTTGTGAAGATTCAACAAAAGTATTTCTTTGCAAATCATAGTGTTAAAGATCAGATCAGTAATATTTAGTAGTTGTGGGCAGTACGATGAAAAGGAGAGACGAGTTAGTTAAGAAACTGATAAGGGAATGTCAAGTTGAGCAGAACAGAAAGGCAGATTGTGAAAGAATTTTAGGTTTGAATGAAAGGAATATTAATGAGTAAGTTGTAACAAGGGTATTTCCAGTTCTTAAGAATAAAGTAGTTATAGTAAGGTAATTGGAAAGGCAGATACTGAGATTGCAAAGCAGAAGTGTAGAACAGAGGAATCAGGTAGAGCAAGTTATCGTGTCTAAAAAAAAAGGGTATTCAGATTCTGGTTTTAGCAGTGTTACAGTGAAAGGTAATTGGGTGTTAAGAAAGGTCACAGTGTAGGTGGTGCAGTGAGATTAGTCAGATAGTGGAATGATTAGGGGAAAGTCTTTTTACAGAGATGGTATTATATTCGATATGATTGTCAGTATAGTTTAAGCTCAGTGTTATTAATTAGAGGAAGACAGAATGTGGCAGATTATAGAGTGATAATGTCGCAACTCTGATTTTTGAATCCCAAATAAAATAAAATTTAATTAAATAAATGTGGAAAACATATTGAAATGGGAATAAAGGGGGAATAATTGAATTAAAGAGAATTAAACTATTACCCATTTAAGCTAAATTAGTAATGGATTTTACTAATGGTCTAAACATGACTTGGTGGGCCCCATTATGAAGAGCCCATCTTGGGATGAGAGGTAATTAAGTAGAATTCGTAATAAAAATATTAATAATTAGTAAAGGGTTAAGATAAATATTAAATAACTCATATCTATCCCAAAAAGGAGCCCTAGACTTACACAAACTCCTTACCCATGAAATTTAACCTCTCCCCCATCCTATTAGGTAGATAAAAGAGACAAATAGGTAGATAATTATATAAATTCGGAGTTTAATGGAAAGGTGGAGTTTTAGAAGGGTAGGACTCTATTAGCAACCCAATACAGCCCTAATTCGTCTCTACCAAGCCTCATTTCATTGTTGGGACTCTGGAGAACGAGGAGAGACGGCTGAGGACGAGGAGCAAGGAGAGGAAGGAGCTTGGAGCAAGGGATTTTCATCTTCTCCTTCGTCCAAACCCTAGGTCTTCATTACAGCAGGAAAAGGTAGGCAATCTCTCAAGCTTAACCTAACTGAACTCGACCCTAAGTAGGCTTTGATCCCCTCTATCAAAGCCCCATGATTGCCCTATTTTTCGTTGCTCCATAAGGGAGAATTAAATGTTCAAACCTCTCTCATCATCATGTACCCGACCCTACATGTTTGCTTTTAATACATATATGTACTTGATCCCATGCCATGCAAAAATTCTCGTAAATACTACATGATGTTAGGCTTCAAACACCTCTATTTCCCCCAATTTTCATCATGTATCCATTGCTAATTAAATCGAAAACCATGACTGTGCATGTTTTAGGTCACCGAAATGTAACCTAATTGAAGCATGCCCAATACTTGTCTATATTCAAATTACTCATGCATGTTGATAGATCTACGTGTCTACTCTCATTTAAAACTAGTTTCATAATTTTTGGACCATCGTGCGATTTTATATCGATTTTAGAAGTACCATGTATCATGCGTAGGAGGGAAGGACCCAACCTGAAAAAGGGCTGACCCCCTTTTCTGGGTCAGGCCGCCCTTCTGTAATCGTGACGGCCCGACCCGTCGCGATCTCAGAAGGGAGGCGATCGGCCGGTCCATCACATTATAAATGCGACGGCCTGCGCCGTCGTGGTTCATTCCAGTCCGCGCCAGCCCGGCCGGTCCAGCAAGCCGCGGTCGGACCACTCGTCGCGACATGAATCACGACGGGTACCCCTGTCGCATTTTTAGTATTGCGGCCAGAACATGAAATTGCTCTTATGCTCCTGTCAATTAAGCTATATAACCCATGTTTAACCCTAATCATGCACTGTTATGAATAGTAACGATTTGATTATTTATATTTGTTAATAATTGTATGAAATTTATTAATTAAAAGTCATGTGCACAACTATACATGCTTTCATGATTTCTTTACACTTGCACACACTAAACATTAATATTTACCATTTGACCTTATTAAATTACTCAATTAATATATCTGGTAATTAAGTGTAATTAATCACTTAATCGCCCAATTATTTAAATAACACTTGACTTCGTATTATTCCCATGAATTGTACAATGTTATCACGTCCCTCTGCCATCGAGCACTCGAGGCAAGATGGACAATGTTTCGTTACACACTTTCTCTTAGCATGGACCACCTCTCCATTGGGAATACTCCTGACTGGACTAGGGACTCCTTGTCAAGGCCTCTGTAAGTCTTCTTGGCATTGGCGCACGTCCATTGCCAATAAGCTAGTTGTACCCTTAAAACCTGTTACACCTTAGGGATCAGTACGATCCAAATGGCCTTAGTGTGTTTTCTTCTTACCTTGGAATCATGTCGGACCATCTAGCCTACGTTCATAGCACAGCTAATGGGCGAATGTGACTTCTACCTGACTGTCGGCACCCAACCTAGTGCCGTGCAACTGTGACTATCGTTTGTTTATCGTTGTTTTATGATTATACCCCTATCTCATCTACTATCTTTATACTCTCATCTATTCACTTTCTCTCTACTCTCTCGTCCATTCGTCTACTATCCTCATCTTTTCTTGGTACTCTATTTGGCCATCTGTACATGATTGTCTAAGATAAGAAACATGACTATGCCAGTGCAATAGGGCCCGATCTGGTCCTGGGGAGAGCGCCCGAACAGTGTCATTTGCCCATGGGAGTTAAAATGATCAGGATGTTGGCATACATCCAGTGCCGTTATACTATCAATATTTAATCAATGACTATCAATCCAAGTGCTATTGTTATCGTTACTAGTGCATCTTTGTGCAATTTACGTGCTATATCGTTACATGGCCAATCCTTCTCTACATTCGTTGTGCTATTTTCCATATACAAGTGCTATTATTCTCTTGCCATCGTTACTATACTTTGCATGACTATTCTCTCTAGTTATCCTGCCTTTTAAGACATTAACCATTTAAAGCTTGCTTGTTCTTATGAGATATTAAGTCCTATTGGGAGTTATTTGCTCATCCTGCATTATTATTTCATGTGTTTCAAGTGAGTCTGATGGAGATTACCACACTCATGAGGATGATGCTCAAGAGTGACCCGTTTCGTCAACCCGTGCTTGTTAGTTAGATAGTTTAGTTATGAGTTAGTCAATATGTATTAGTTTGGATTTCAATAAAGTACTCTGAGCCTTAGTTCGGCTCTGATTAGTGAATGTAATGGAGTTAATGAATTATGAAAGAAATTGGAGTTTATTTGGCATTATTCCAATTGTGCAAATGATGAATGTTTATTTATCGCTCTGTACTATTTAAATAACTATAATATTGCTTCAATATTCCACGTCGGGGCGTTACAATTTTGTGGTATCAGAGCCTAGGTTATTCTTAAGTATAGGATGATCTAGGTTTGACCTGCAAATGATGAATGTTTATTTATCGCTCTGTACTTAGAGTCTAATTCCATACCTATGTGAGAGATGGGTAGGACCATGGGTAATAAGTTAAAAAAATAAATTCACACACGCACAAACTTAGTGCAACCTCATTATCTTTTTTTTGATAGGTAAATGAAATTATATTGCAAGAGGAAAGAATGTACAAGAAGGCATATCTACACAGGTTGTAGATTATAACCGATGATCCCAAGGGGGATCTAAGAGAGTGCACCCTCCCTCAAAGAGGGAGAATGTTCTCACTCCACTAGAATCCACCCTACAAGTAAAACATGAAGAACAGAATGTTTCATGACTACACATACCGTAGCCTATGAAATCATTAAGAACAACATTACAAGGTCCAAAAATAAGAAGAAAGATGTACTCATGACCCTTAATCACAACTCCAATCCAGTAAAACACCAAACTTAAGTTCAGCAAGGCGAAACTATCCTTGGAAGCAACCTGCAAAAGAGAAATAGAAGAGTAGATCCAAGCTTGGAGATAACCATTAGTGTAGAAACAAAAATGAAATAACATAACATCTCATGGCACTATTCGAAGGAAAGTAATCAGATCCAACTAACTTAAGGAGAAGTTAAATCTTCTGAAAACCCCTTTCTCACGCTGAGTTAAGCAGTCCTTCTTCAAATGGTGCTCCACAATGCTTCGAGTATCAAAAAGGACATCAATGAGAATACTCATCTTATCTCTTTTCTGGCCTTCAAAAATCCGTAAACACCGTTCTCTCCAGACTCACCAAATAGTACATCTGAAAACCGCCTTGGCCAGTCTAGTGAGTTTACTTTTCATAGGGAAAGCTTGCATGAGAGCTTGCAGTTCAAGATGAAGGCTATGTTGCGAGTTCCTACTGAAATCAAATCTCGTCAAGATTTCCTTCCATATCCAGCTTGTGTAAGAACACTCAAAGTAAAGATGATCAATTGTTTCATTAGCAGAAAAGCACAAAGAACATCTATTTGCGATAGAGTAGCCTTTCCTTTGAATGTTGTCCATTGTAGGGAGCTTCTTATGAAGAGCCTGCCAAGTACATAAGGAATGCTTAGGATTGAGAGGTTGGTCCCAAGTCCAGCTATAAGGTAACCAATGCTGATCCTTTTTCCTGATTTGATTCCAAGCTGAAGTTGCACTGAATTTCCCCCTGTCATGAATCCATGAGATTGCATCTGTGACATTGTTATAAATTGGAATACTTGCGATTTGAGGCCAAAGAGTGAACATGTCTGCAGAAATTGGGATGGGAAGCTTCCAAGTACCATTATCAATGAAATCAGAAACAGTAATGTCAGTTGGAGCCCCTAAATCATGCCTTATCCTGTCACCATATAATTGAGTAATGCTTTTACCATTCACCCAAGGATCATACCACATACTAATTGATCTTCCATCAGCAATCTTATAGATAACGTGGTTTTGAATGATGGTTCTAACTTGAAGGATGCTTTTCCAAGCTGCAGAGTGATGTGGTTTTGGAACGGCCTGCCAAATATTTGTTTTAGAAAGATATTTATGATTGATCCAATGAACCCAAAGAGTGTTAGAATGTTGTAACACATCCCAAAGCTGTCTAACCATAAAAGCATTGTTCCAATCCTTTAGCTTTCTAAGATTCAAACCTCCTTCCTCCTTGGGAGTACAGATACTATCCCACTTCACCATATGGATGGATTTGGTCTCACCATTCCCATTCCAAAAGAAGTTACAAAGGATCCTTTCAATCTCAAGAAGCAGCCCAGAAGGGAGAATAAAAGCATTGGACCAATAGATAGCATAAGACTGAAGAACCGAACGAATCAGCTCTAATCTACCTACCTTGGACAAGAGTCTTGTTTTCCATGACTGCAAGTGATTTCCTATTTTCTCAATGATTGGCTGACAATGAGTTCTCTTGATCCCAGTGGAAACCAGAGGGAGACCAAGATAAGGGCAAGGTAGAGTGCCTTCCGCAACCCCAAGACAATCAACGATTCTCTGCTTATTCTGAATCCCAGCACCAACATAGACCTTACTCTTAGATTGATTGAGTTTAAGACCAGAAACGTCCCCAAACTCTTTAAGAATGAGAGCTAACTGCTGAACAGAACCAATATCATTTTGAATAAAGATAATAAGATCATCAGCAAAGGTGATATGTGAGACACTCAGAGGGCCAGCAGAAGGGACCCGGAGCCGACCATTGGAAACCTCCTTCTCAAGCATGCAAGTCAAACATTCCATAGAAATGGTAAATAGATAAAGGGAGAGAGGGTCTCCTTGCCTAATACCATTACTACTAGAGAAGAAACCAATCGGCGAGCCATTAAAGAGAATGGAGATGAGATGACCCTCTTTATACCGGTACGATTATACCAATCCACGTCGGTATAATGAACATCATCACAGTGGGACATTTACCCAAACAATAACATACGATTGAGATGCTCATAAATATAAATACAGAGTAGTGGAAACAAAAGAACTACTTGTCTTCATTTCATCATCCACATTTAACATACATGATTTAAATGACAATTTAAAGATAACTAAAGTCCACGTAAATAAAGTGCTAAAAATCAGATTACATAGCTTGTCCACAATTACATAATAGTTTCATTACAATGCCTCAATTACATACAATGAAAGCAAAATGTCACGATGACGGCTCCACAAGGCAACTCGCCACGCTCGGAGTCACTCTCCACGGTCTCCTCTAACGATATAGGGTCACCAACTAAACTTGTACGCCGAAGCAAGGAATGAGTCTAAAAGACTCAGAAAATAACACCACACACCTCATACATGCATATATCACAGTAGGTTTTTCATTCCAATTTACAAAGCAAAACATATAGCATGCTTGGACATTGGTAAAAGACAACCTATCATGATAATTCTACAAAATTTAAAACACATGGTACATGAATTAAGCCATTCTAAAATAAATATCCTATCACATGCTTTCTACTCATGAAATCACATGAAAGCTACATTTCAAATGAGGCTATAACATGGAAGCAACCAAACATGGGATTCTTGCATGCATAAAAAGAAACATTTCCATCACGGTTTCTACACATTCTTACACATGCACATTATCATTTTATACACTTTAAGGTTGCTGTTTTGACATGGATTTAGCAATTCGCATCCTATCACATGAGAGCTACATTCTCGATTAAACTACAACGTGATAGCACTTAAACATGGAAACGTTTACACATAAGCAAGAATTGTTCCTAACATGGATTCTACGCATTTTCACACATATAAAACATTCTTATAAACACAACTTGGTTGCTGTTGTAATAAAATTTCACATTAATATATCATGGATCACAATTTCACAATCTAACTCATTGGTTTCACATGTTTGCACAATCACTCATTCACATAGTTCTCTTTTTACACGTTGCACATTTACACATATTCACACTACACAATTTACACATAGTCACATTCACATTTCACAATTTAGTGCCGTGACACATAGTCCAAACCACCATTAGAAGGACACATCACATAACACATACACATAGACGTCACCTAGGCAATACAGTGACGACTCTTGGACTGCGCAGACCGGGAGAACAAGTCTCCACCCTAACCAGTGGTACTTGTCCACCTCCAGAATTTCATCCTAATTCCCTTAGGATCTTAACACATTGAACCTTCCCATGGGGACTTTTCCATGGTACGGTTCCACAGCCCTCTATGGAAGCAGTGTCACACATGGCACACACTTTTACACATTACACATTTTGATTTTTAACACACATATTACACATGTCTTTACATTCTCTCACTTATGCACATGGCTCTGTTTTCCTAATCATGATACTATTGTTGACAGAAATCAAACACTCATTAGCTCACATTAATCAGGTTGGCAATCACATCATCAATTCATATTCATGATAACATGTATTTATCACATGTTTTCACATGGAAATTTCATAATACACTTTACAGTTATCCAAATATCTTGAAATTTTAACCACACACTAATTGCAGGTTCATGACCTCACATACAAATTTCCAAATTTTTCTGAGTCATTTTACATTTACAGAAATTAAAACATTCAGTTTCATGCCATTCATAATTCAATTTATCATGGAACATAACATGAATATCCAGATTGACAGTTTACAGCCCTGAACCTAACATACACATCATCACAGGAATTTTCCCCGGATTTATTGCACAACACACAATTTACTATAAATTTTACAAATCCTACGCATGTCTTCTATTTCCAAAACAGAAATTACAGTAAATCCCACAATCATGGAAAAATTCTCAAAATTGCAGGGCATGGACTGATACGTATATATATGGTTTAGAAAAATTTAGGGCATTCCATTCCTCAGGGATCATGTAGACAGTAGGTGAACATGCATAATCCATTTTCCAAACATGTATTTCAATAAGTCTAACAATTCATGCCATTCACCAAAAAGCACAGAAAATTCCACACACATCACATTGTCTATTTTACATAACGTATATGATTACATTATATCCTCATGCGAAAACACTTCGGAAATTAATCATATAGAAGGGAGAATAGCTCACTGTTCTGTCCTGAAAAACTTAACGGCACAGTCTGGCCGTTAACGGAGCTTAACAGCATTGTCGCATGCCGCCAACTGAAGATCTTAACGGCAAGAGAACTTGCCGTCAAGTTCAGGTCTGAACAAAAACATAGACCCGAGCTCCAAGAACAAGAGAATTTGGGGGATCTAGGACACGAGGAAAAATCTGTAAAAATGGTAAAACCCTACTAGACTCATACATGGACGAAATGTATGGTTACTTGCCTCTAAATAAATCTTCAGAGGGATCAAAGAGGTTGATGAAGCTCTCCTTGGGCAGTCCCAAGAAGCCTCCAAAACACCACTCCTTCGGGTTCTTGGTCGATCTCCACAGCAAGTTGGAGTCGGGGAAGCCTTCCTCTAGGCTCCAGCTAGCTTCCAGTTGCTGTAGGTCGCCGGATGAGCTCCAAATTGCCGGATCAAAGCATGCAAACTTCAGGTTTCCTTCAGTCCAGAGCTAGGGTTTCTCTCCTCTCTTCAAAGAGTCAAGAGAGCTCTTCTGATGCAGAAGGGGGTTTGGTTTATAGGATAATGGGTTTGAGATATCCCGGAGGGGTGATGGGATGGCCTAATAGCCGTTGGGGACATCTCCCCAATGGCTGGGCTTGCTTGCCCCCAGAATTTTGGGGTCTGCAACGCATGCAGGTCAGAAATATTAACGTCCACATCCATGGCCGTTGACCTAAGTATTAGCGTCCATCGAGGTGGACGCTGACTCATCATGGACGTCCATCCATGTTGACGCCAATTTGTCCCTTCGGCCAGAACTTAAAACATGCAGAAACCATGCTTAACTTATACATATATATACATGCCATACATATACTATCATGTACACACTACCACCATGCAATTCATACACTATTTACAACTAATTATACACATGCACACATAAGTATAACTAGTTAATACGTACGTAGATATGTACATCTATGCATACACAAGCATGAATTATTTACACGTAATAAAGTAATACAATAAAATTCGAGGGCCTTACACCCTCTCCCCCTTAAACAAACTTCGTCCTCGAAGTTTAAACAAAACTACTCAAACAAACGGGGATACTTCTTCTTCATCGCATCCTCAAGCTCCCAAGTAGCCTCCTCTCGCGAGAAGTTCCGCCATAGAACTTTCACCGACGCAATACCCTTGTTCTGGAGATGTTGAACCTTCCGGTCAAGAATAGCTACTGGTTGCTCCACATATGACAAATCTGACTGAATCTCCACTGGCTCATGACTAATCACATGAGATGGATCTCGGACATACTTCCTGAGCATAGAAACGTGGAAAACGGGATGAACACTAGCTAAAGCTGGGGGTAAAGCTAGCTCATATGCCATGCTGCCCAATCGTCTGAGAATCTCATATGGGCCAATGAAACTAGGGCTCAGCTTACTATGCCTGCCAAACCTGATGACACCACGAGTAGGTCATATCTTCAAGAAGACATGATCACCCACCTAGAACTCTAGATCCTTCCTCCTGTTGTCGGTGTAGGTCTTCTGCCTATCCTGCGCCGCAACATGCCTCTTCCTGATAAGCTGGACCTTATCCGAAGTCTCCTGAACTAACTCCGAACCGATCAGCTGCCTATCACCAGTCTCCTCCCAACATAAAGGAGATCTGCAAGGCCTTCCATACAACGCTTCAAATGGAGCCATACCAATACTCGCATGAAAGCTGTTGTTGTATGCGAACTCCACAAGAGGTAGATGATGCTCCCAATCATCCTTCCAATCCAGTACACACGCTCTCAACATATCCTCGAGCGTCTGAAGAGTCCTCTCGGACTGTCCATCTGTCTGGGGATGAAACGCCGAACTGAGCTTCAACTCCGAACCTAACGCATCCTGAAGACCTTTCCACAACCTCGAAGTAAATCTCATATCTCGATCCGAAATGATTGACTTCGGCACACCATGCAATCTAACCACACTACTAACATACAATCTAGCTAAACTCTCAACCGACTGCTTCTTCTTCATAGGCAAGAAATGCGCAGTCTTTGAGAATCTATCTAAAACTACCCAAATCGAGTCATTGCCCCTTCTAGATCGAGGCAAACCCGAAACAAAGTCCATAGTGACAGCTTCCCACTTCCATACTGGGATCTCCATCCTTTGCATAAGGCTGGATGGTCGCTGTCTCTCGGCCTTCACTTGCTGACACACTAAACACCTAGATACATAATCTGCCACATCCCTCTTCATGCCAGACCACCAAAAGGACCTCTTCAAATCCTGGTACATCTTAGTGTTACCCGGATGAATAGAGAATCGCGATCTATGAGCCTCTGCTAACACATGCTCACGGACATCTACCAAGTCAGGGACATAGACACGGTGATGGAATCTAATCACACCGTCCTCATCACGAGCAATGCCTGCCTTACCCACTAAATCTAGGAGTCTAGGGTTGGCTTTCTGTTGCTCGATCACCTCATCCAAAACCGAGGACCTAAGGGATAACTGAGCTACAAAAGCCTGGCATAGTGATGGCTCTAACTCAATTAACGCGCAAGCCGCATCCTCCAAAATCTTTCAGTCCTACTGGAGAGATGGTCTCTTCCTGCTCAGAGCATCCGCTACGACGTTCCCCTTTCCAGGATGATACTGAAGGTCGAAGTCATAGTCCTTCAAGAACTCAATCCATCTTCTCTGCCTCAGGTTTAATTCCTTTTGGGAGAAAAGATACTTCAAGCTCTTGTGGTCGGTAAACACCTCAAATCTGACACCATAAAGATAGTGCCTCCAGATCTTTAGTGCATGAACCACTGCTACGAGCTCCAAATCATGAGTCGGATAGTTCTTCTCATGCTCCTTCAACTGACGAGAAGCATACGCCACTACCCTTCCTTGCTGCATTAGCACACAGCCTAAGCCAATCCGAGACGCATCCGTGTAGATAGCGAAACCCTCTACACCGCTCGGCAAGACTAACACCGGAGCTGACGTGAGCTTAGTCTTCAACAATTGAAAACTACTCTCACACTTCTCGGACCAGACAAACTTCACTCCCTTTCTGGTGAGCTGAGTCAATGGGGCGGCGACGGATGAAAATCCCTCAATGAATCGCCGATAGTAACTAGCCAAACCCAGAAAACTACGAATCTCCAAAGGGGTCTTGGGAGTCTCCCAATCCATAACTGCCTAGACCTTTGCTGGATCAACTACAACACCAACACCGGAGATAACATGCCCGAGGAAATGAACCTCGTGCAACCAGAAATCGCACTTGCTGAACTTAGCATAAAGCTTGTGCTCACGGAGAACCTCTAATACTACCCTCAAATGCTGACGTGTGTGGCCTCGTCCGGAGAGTAGACCAGCACATCATCAATAAACACTACACAAAGCTATCTAGATACGGCCTAAACACCCTGTTCATGAGATCCATGAACGTGCAGGGGCGTTGGTCAATCCGAAAGGAAGAACCAAAAACTCATAATGTCCATAACGGGATCTGAATGCCGTCTTGGACACATCCTCACTCCGAATCCTCAACTATGATAACCAGATCGTAAATCAATCTTAGAAAAGACTGATGCATCTTGCAACTGGTCAAACAAATCATCAATACGAGGTAAGGGATACATGTTCTTCACTGTCACTTGGTTTAGCTTCCTGTAATCGATGCATAACCTAAGTGATCCATCCTTCTTCTTTACAATAAGACAGGTGCGCCCCAAGGGGAAACACTAGGGCGAATAAATCCCTTATCTAGCAACTCTTGCAACTGCCTCCTTAACTCGGCTAACTCCGCAGGTGCCATCCGATATGGAGCCTTTGAGATAGGAGAGGTGCCCGGAAGCAACTCTATGGTGAACTCTATCTCTCTATCAGGTGGCAATCCAGACAAATCATCAGGAAAGACATCTGGAAAATCCTGCACTACCTCGATCTCTGCAAGAGTAGGTGACTCACCAGCCTCAGGTACTACCACTACGCTGGCAAGAAAAACATCACAACCCTTGTTTACCATGCGCATCGCCTTCATGGCAGAGATGACTAACTTTCCCGCCAAGTTCCTTGGCAAGGGATGAGAGAACTCATCCTCACCAGGAATGTGGAAAACAATCCTCTTTCCATGACAATCTACTAATGCATAGTGCTCCTCTAGCCAATCCAGACCAAGAATAGCATCATAGTCCTTCATCTTTAGCAAGAAGAAACACCCTTCTAGGATTCTATCCTTAATGCACACAGGTAACGACGGAATGTACTTCCTAGTCGATACCGTACCCGCAGGGGTGTGCACAGACAAAGGGACCTCTAAATCCTCAGACTCTATGCCTGACTCTAGAGCTAACTTCCTAGCAAACCACTCGAAAATGAACGAGTGAGTGGCACCCGTGTCAAACAAAACCCGAGCGTGCACACCTAGGAGAGGAATCGTACCTTCGGTGACATGCTCCGCCTGCTCGGCGTCCTCGCGTTCTAGAGCAAACACTCGAGCTGGGGCTCGAGGCCTTCCTGGTCTTCCTGTAGCTGGCACTGCTGCTGCTACCACTGCTAGGGCTGACGCTCCACGCTGAGCTCCCTGCTGAAGTTTCGGACAATCCTTGATCTTGTGGTCGATGCTTCCGCACTTCAAGCACTTTCCCGCAACCATCCAACATTCGGAACCACCATGTGTCTTCCCACAATGGGGACACTCTTTCTTCACACCAGGGGAACGTACAGAAGGTACCTGAGTACTGCCGACTGCTACTGATCGCTGCTGTGTCTGGTACACCGCTTTCTTCTTGTCCTGCCGCTGGAACGTAGTTGCAGGTCTCTTCTGCGAAGCCTTCTTCTCTTCAAGGTATTGCTCCATCTCACCCTCCTACCTACAGGCAGCGCTAAGGGCCTCGTCCAAAGTGCGATGGTCGAACGCCACTAGCCTCGTCCTCAGTGATGGTTTGAGTCCCATCACAAACTTCTTCGCCTTTCTGCGCTCATCAGCCACAACGTGAGGTGCATACTTAGATAGTTCTGCAAACCTTGCCTCATACTCTAGCACAGTCATGGAGCCTTGAGTCAAAGAGAGGAACTCCTACTCCATCCGATCTTGAATATGCTCGGGGACAAACTTGGCCCGAAAGAGCCTTACGAACTCGTCCCAAGCGACATCAACCGCACCGTCCTCAAACCGTGTACGTAGTAATGAAGCCCACCATACATCAGCTCTTTCCTGAAGTACACCGTTCATAAGCACCATCTAAACAAATCTAACTTAATAGAACATACAAACATACAAAACTAACACATACCTGAAGCATATAGGTGGCTAAAGTAACCTTATCCTCATCCGCACACCTAATAGCTCAGAAGATCTTTTCAATCTCCCTCATCCAACTCTCAGCTAGTAATGGATCGCTCTCCCCCTTAAAAGGGGTGGCAGCATCCTCTTGAATCTTTCCATGATGGAGGGTCCACCATGGTCCTGAGCTGGAACTTGAGCCTGCTACATCCAACAACAAATAATGCACATTCAACATAACATCATACAATTAAATAAAACAGACTACACTTTGATTGATTATGCTAACCTGAGCCTCCAACTGAGCCTGGAGTGCAGCCTGGGTGTGGGCCTGCGTCTGCATGGCTTGCACCAACCTTGCATGAACACTCCATAATCCACAGGCGGCGGTGGGGGAAGTACATGACCCTGCGGTGCCGGGGCCTGTTGCTCCGCCCGCTCCTCACGTCTCGGCTCGTCCTCACGGGCCGGCGCTCCGCCACGCCTACCCCTCGAAGCCATGGCTGCAATAAATTTCAGCCACCATTAGAGCTACGTTAATTTATTTCCTAACCATTTTCTTATCTATTTTCCACTCATTATTAATGATTTCTACACATGTGGACATTCCTATGTAGACTTTGCATGTAATGGGGATGATGACTTATATATATTCATGTGCAATCTCAACCGGTCGCGGCTCTGATACCAATCTCTGATACGACCCTCTTTATACCGGTACGATTATACCAATCCACGTCGGTATAATGAACGTCATTACAGTGGGACATTTACCTAAACAATAACATACGATTGAGATGCTCATAAATATATATACAGAGTAGCGGAAACAAAAGAACTACTTGTCTTCATTTCATCATCCACATTTAACATACATGATTTAAATGACAATTTAAACATAACTAAAGTCCACGTAAATAAAGTGCTAAAAATCAGATTACATAGCTTGTCCACAATTACATAATAGTTTCATTACAATGCCTCAATTACATACAATGAAAGTAAAATGTCACGATGACGACTCCACCAGGCTACGCGCCACGCTCGAAGTCACTCTCCACGGTCTCCTCTAATGATATAGGGTCACCAACTAAACCTGTATGCTGAAGCAAGGAATGAGTATAAAAGACTCAGCAAATAACACCACACACCTCATACATGCATATATCACAGTAGGTTTTTCATTCCAATTTACAAAGCAAAACATATAGCATGCTTGGACATTGGTAAAAGACAACCTATCATGATAATTCTACAAAATTTAAAACACATGGTACATGAATTAAGCCATTCCAAAATAAATATCCTATCACATGCTTTCTACTCATGAATCACATGAAAGCTACATTTCAAATGAGGCTATAACATGGAAGCAACCAAACATGGGATTCTTGCATGCATAAAAAGAAACATTTCCATCATGGTTTCTACACATTCTTACACATGCACATTATCATTTTATACACTTTAAGGTTGCTGTTTTGACATGGATTTAGCAATTCGCATCCTATCACATGAGAGCTACATTCTCGATTAAACTACAACGTGATAGCACTTAAACATGGAAACGTTTACACATAAGCAAGAATTGTTCCTAACATGGATTCTACGCATTCTCACACATATAAAACATTCTTATAAACACAACTAGGTAGCTGTTGTAACAAAATTTCACATTAATGTATCATGGATCACAATTTCACAATCTAACTCATTGGTTTCACATGTTTGCACAATCACTCATTCACATAGTTCTCTTTTTACACGTTGCACATTTACACATATTCACACTACACATAGTCACATTCACATTTCACAATTTAGTGTCATGACACATAGTCCAAACCACCATTAGAAGGACACATCACATAACACATACACATAGACGTCACCTAGGCAATACAGTGACGACTCTTGGACTGCGCAGACCGGGAGAACAAGTCTCCACCCTAACCAGTGGTACTTGTCCACCTCCAGGATTTCATCCTAATGCCCTTAGGATCTTAACACATTGAACCTTCCCATGGGGACTTTTCCATGGTACGGTTCCACAGCCCTCTATGGAAGCAGTGTCACACATGGCACACACTTTTACACATTACACATTTCGATTTTTAACACACATATTACACATGTCTTTACATTCTCTCACTTATGCACATGGCTCTGTTTTCCTAATCATGATACTATTGTTGACAGAAATCAAACACTCAGTAGCTCACATTAATCAGGTTGGCAATCACATCATCAAATCATATTCATGATAGCATGCATTTATCATATGTTTTCACATAGAAATTTCATAATACACTTTACAGTTATCCAAATATCATGAAATTTTAATCACACACTAATTGCAGGTTCATGACCTTACATACAAATTTCCAGATTTTTCTGAGTCATTTTACATTTACAGAAATTAAAACATTCAGTTTCATGCCATTCATAATTCAATTTATCATGGAACATAACATGAATATCCAGATTGACAGTTTACAGCCCTGAACCTAACATACACATCATCATAGGAATTTTCCCCGGATTTATTGCACAACACACAATTTACTGAAATTTTACAAATCCTACGCATGTCTTCTATTTCCAAAACATAAATTACAGTAAATCCCACAATCATGGAAAAATTCTCAAAATTGCAGGGCATGGACTGATACGTATATACACGGTTTAGAAAATTTTAGGGCATTCCATTCCTCAGGGATCATGTAGACAGGAGGTGAACATGCATAATCCATTTTCCAAACATGTATTTCAATAAGTCTAACAATTCATGCCATTCACCAAAAAGCACAGAAAATTCCACACACATCACATTGTCTATTTTACATAACGTATATGATTACATTATATCCTCATGTGAAAACACTTCGGAAATTAATCATATAGAAGGGAGAACAGCTCACTGTTCTGTCCTGAAAAACTTAACGGCACAATCTGGCCGTTAACAGAGCTTAACGGCATTGTCGCATGCCGCCAACTGAAGATCTTAACGGCAAGAGAACTTGCCGTCAAGTTCAGGTCTGAACAAAAACACAGACCCGAGCTCCAAGAACAAGAGAATTTGGGGGATCCAGGACACGAGGAAAAATCTATAAAAATGGTAAAACCCTACTAGACTCATACATGGACGAAATGTATGGGTTACTTGCCTCTAAATAAATCTTCAGAGGGATCAAAGAGGTTGATGAAGCTCTCCTTGGGCAGTCCCAAGAGGCCTCCAAAACACCACTCCTTCGGGTTCTTGGTTGATCGCCACAGCAGGTTGGAGTCGGGGAAGTCTTCCTCTAGGCTCCAGCTAGCTTCCAGTTGCTGTAGGTCGCCGGATGAGCTCCAAATTGTCGGATCAAAGCATGCAAACTTCAGGTTTCCTTCAGTCCAGAGCTAGGGTTTCTCTCCTCTCTTCAAAGAGTCAAGAGAGCTCTTCTGGTGCAGAAGGGGTTTGGTTTATAGGAGAATGCGTTTCAGATATCCCGGAGGGGTGATGGGATGGCCTGATAGCCGTTGGGGACATCTCCCCAATGGCTGGGCTTGCTTGCCCCCGGAATTTCAGGGTCTACAATGCATGCAGGTCAGAGATATTAACGTCCACATCCATGGCCGTTGACTTAAGTATTAGCGTCCATCGAGGTGGACGTTGACTCATCATGGACGTCCATCGATGTTGACGCCAATTTGGCCCTTCGGCAAGAACTTAAAACATGCAGAAACCATGCTTAACTTATACATATATATACATGACATACATATACTATCATGTACACACTACCACCATGCAATTCATACACTATTTACAACTAATTATACACATGCACACATAAGTATAACTAGTTAATACGTACGTAGATATGTACATCTATGCATACACAAGCGTGAATTATTTACACGTAATAAAGTAATACAACAAAATTCGAGGGCCTTACAGGAGAATTTGGGAGTCTCAATACAGTTCTTGATCCAGTTTATCCAATGAGTGGGGAAATGCATAACCTCCATCATACGATAAATAAGAGACCTATTCACTGAATCAAAAGCCTTTCTAAGATCAGCCTTGAAACAAATTTTGTTGCCTCTTACTTTCGAATGCATATCTTTCACCAAATCATTAGCTAAAAGAACATTATGATGGATGCTTCTACCTTTAATAAAAGCAGCTTGATTGAGACTAATGATATTTGGCATTACTTGCTGCATCCTATCAGACATCACTTTTGAAATGATTTTGTAGATGAAGTTGCAAAGAGATATAGGTCTATAGTGCTCCATACTATCAGCCCCCGCTGATTTGGGAATAAGAGCAATGAAGGTGCAATTCATTTGCCTATGGATTTGGCCAGACGAAAAGAAATGATGGCAGGCTTTAATAACGTCAAAACCAATGATAGGCCAAGTTACCTGATAGAATTCGGCAGGGAAACAGTCAGGTCTAGGACTCTTGTTCTTTGTAGAATTGAAGACTACCTTTGTAATCTCCTCATCCATGATTGGAGCATTAAGAATTGCTACATCCTCCTAAGAGAGGGTCCTCAAAGGATCAATATGAATGTCACTTGCCTGTTGCTGCTGGTTAAGGAGAGACATGTAGAAATCAATCGTGTGGGCCTCAACTTGAATCAGATCGTCAATAAGGTTCCCATCAACATCCTTACACTTTTTAATAGTATTAACCACTCTTCTAGCCGCAATGGAAGCATAGAAAAATTTGGTATTCGAATCTCCCAAGGTCAACCAATTCTCTCTAGATTTTTGTTTGATGAAATTGTCCTCACGATTTTTTTTTTTTGATAAGTAATAATATATTGAAGAATGAAGAATGTACAAAACTATGACCACAATAAAAGTGGTGCATAGGAGGAAAACTCCTAATGGAGTTCAAGAGAGTGCACCCCACCTCATAGAGGTGGAATGTTCTCACTCCACCGCCCTCAACATTAGGATTTCCAAGATGGATTACTCATGACTACACAAGTTGTAGACTATGAGTATAGCACAAGTGAATGCAACCAAACTAAATTGATTCAAATTACAAAACAAAAATGTTAAAACGCTTTAGCATGTCTTTCTCTCTTCTGTTTGGCGATTTATAGGTGAAGTTCTCCATGCAAATCTTGATATCCATGAGAATATGAATTAACAACTGCATTCTCGATTTTTTCTTTCCCTCAAAAATCCTCAAACACCTTTCTCGCCATATCCACCAAACAGCAGCCTTTAATGCTAGTTGAGCAAGCTTCCAAGCAACATTTCTTACAGGGAAATTTTGATGCAGCATTCTCATCTCCTTGACAAGTTTATCTTCTGGGGGTCTTCCAAAATGAAACTTGTGGATGATTTGCTTCCAAATCCAAGTTTATCTCCTCACGATTCATAGCAAGCAAATATTGTTCCCTAGCTACCTTCTCCTTGCTGATAAGATGGTTATCAAGAGGGTTCAACTGCAATTCATTTTGTAACTCAGAGAGAGTATTCTTACAATTGGTGACTCCATCCCTAACATTACCAAAAGTATTCTTATTCCAGACTTTAAGAGCTTCTTTGCAACATTTAAGCTTTCTGCAAAAAATGTACTGAGCGCTGCCTACCACTGGAGTAGCCCAAGCTGTACGAATCACATCAAGAAACTGAGAGTGAGTGCACCACATGTTAAAATACTTGAATGGTTTCTTTCCATGCAAAACAGCCTTATCCGAATTGAGGTACAATATAGAATGATCAGAGAAAAGTTGAGCACCATACTCCAACAAGGTATCCATGAAGACTGATAGCCATTCCTGATTAATCAAGCATCTATCTAGTATGGCCATTATTCTCCTGTAACTTTCACCTCTATTATTCCAAGACAACCAATTACCAATTGATTTCACATCCATAAGAGCAGAAGAGTCGATGCAATCATTGAATTCGGATAAAATGGACTCCGATATGACACGGCCTCCCACCTTTTCATGAGGATATCTTACAGTATTAAAGTCGCCAGCAACAAGCCAAGGTCTCCCATTAGAGTCAAGAGAAATATCATGAAGGTCAGACCACAACAAACGTCTCTCAGCTGTACTATTGGAGGCATAGACAGCAGTGATGCTGAATTGAACCTTAGTTCATCTATCCAACCCTTTGATGTGAGGAAACTGAGTTGAGGAAGATAAAAGCTCAATGTCGAAGATATTGGGGTCCCACAAGATCCAAATTTGACCATAAGAAAGATCAGAATCATTAGTTAAAAGATTGGCCTCCGGCCAGATTAAGTTCCTTCGAATAGGTACATGAGATGGTTTAATTTTGGTTTCCAATAATAGCAATCTCACATGCAAAAGATCTAATTATTCTATTTAACTCTCTGCATTTCTTAGTTTTATTTATTCCTCTAACATTCCAAGTTATTAACTTCATGATTAACAAAAGTAAAGTGGACAAAATAAAGCAGAATTTCTTAGGACCGAGATAAGTCCCTTCCTTTATCCCCCTTAAATTTGAATCGGTCCATCTCATCCACGGATTGCAAGTTTTTAAATTTCAAGATACCTGGAATAGAAGACCCTTGCCCAGAATTGCTTTTTGAAGAGTTGCCCCAATGTCCATCTTTGCTTTAGTCAAGGGTTACCATAGTTGATTGAGTGCGGGTGCCATCTTTTGGGATGCATCCTTGGTCTTGCGCATGGCCCTTCTTTCCTTTGACACCTTCCTTAATGACCAGAGGAACAAATGGAGAGGTTTTGGCAACACTGGGATCTCCCCCAGCCAAAATATGGCTTGCCTCCTTCAGCTGCAAAACATGTACGTCCGACTTGGATACTTCTTTCTCTTGCAATCTGGCCGGACCCACCAAATTGCTAATAATAGGATATGCATGCACAGGATTGGAATGCGTGGGAAGTGAATCCACGACAATTCCTTCATCTATTGTATTTTGATCATTTTCCTTAGATAGAATTGCCTCACAGGAAAGGGCATCCGACCTGCCATTATTCAGTTGGTCTGAGCCCACCACCAGCTCCCATGCAGCTTGCATGGGCAATGGCTTTACGTGGGTAAGTGAGTCCGATTCACATTGGACTCCACTGATGACTTGTGCAACCAGATTAGAACTAGAAGCGACATTTGCTTCTCCATTATCCTCCTGAAAACAAGCAAACGAATTCTGTAGCGGAACATGTTGCTTTTGGCTTACCTTCAGTCTGTACTCCATGCGACTGTGCTTCTTCTTCTGCTTAAAGGAGCAGTGTTCTTCGAGATGGCCAAAAAGGTGACACAAGGAGCAAAGCCTGGGTTTCCAAGGATATTGAACTCTAATTTTTCTTAAAGAACTGCTGCTATCAGAATAAAATATTTCGTCAGGAAGTTCCATATCGGCAAGAATAAGAACACAAGCTCCGGCATACGAGAGATGTTTCCGCTCAGCTGTGAAACGATCCAGATAGAGAGGTCAGTCTATGAGACTACACAGCTTGCCAATAAACCGACGAGTCCAGAGATTAAGAGGGAGACCATGGAGGGTAATCCATAGAGGAATATCCTTGAGGCTCGCCTTCTCCAGATTCAAATCAGAAGACCATTTCTGAATGATCATCAGACGGCCTTTGATCATCCAAAACCCCTCCAATACCTTGTGCATGTCCTCAAGGATATCAAAAGTGCAAATAAAGAACCCATCCTCGAGCATATGAAGTTCGAAACCTTGAGAGCACCATCTTGACTTGATGAAAGCATGTAAGGGGAAATAAGATGTTTGCAAACCTGGTACATAACCAACCACCGCCTGAGACTACACCGCATCTAGTTCCTTAGAGTCTTCAGGCTCGTAGATAGCATGCTTACGTTCATTGTAAGGCCCTCGAATTTTGCTGCATTATTTTATTTCATGTAAATAATTCATGTTTGTGCATGCATAGATGTACATATCTACGTATGTATTAACTAGTTATACTTTTGTGTGCATGTGTATAATTAGTTGTAAATAATGTATGAATTGCATGGTGATAGTGTGTACATAATAATACATATGTATGGCATGTACATAGGTATAAGTTAAGCATGTTTCTGCATGTTTTGAGTTCTGGCCGAAGGACCCAATTGGCGTCCACATGGATGGACGTCCATGCTGAGTCAACGTCCACCTCGATGGATGCCAATACTTAAGCCAACGTCCATGGATGTGGACGCTAAGATCTCTAACCTGCATGCGTTGCAGACCCCGAAACTCCGGAGGAAAGCAAGCCCAGCCATTGGGGAGATGTCCCCAACGGCTAGCAGGCTTTCACATCACCTCTCCGGGGTTCCCCAAACCCCTCTGCTATAAACCACACCCCCTTCTACACCAGACAACCCCTCTTGACCTCTTTCAAGAGATAGAGAAAACCCTAGCTCGGAACTGCATAAAGACTGAACTTTGGAGGCTTCAATCCGGCGATTCAAGGCTTCATCCAGCGACCTACTGCATCAGGAGGGTAGCTGGAACATCGGGGAAGACTTCCCTAACCGCGGTTTAGCTTCTACACCAACCTAGAACCCGGAGGAGAGCATTTGTGGAGGCTTCTTGGGACTGCCCAAGGAGAGCTTCACCACCATCTTGATCCCTTTGGAGACTTGTTTAAAGGCAAGTAACCCTCACATTTCATCCATGTAGATGTCTAGTAGGGTTTTGTTATTTTTACAGATTTTAGATCGAGTCCTGGATCCCCCATTCTTCTTGTATTTGGAGCTCGGGTCTGTATTTCTGCACAGACCTGAACTTGACGGCAAGATCCATTGCCGTCAAGATCTTCATTAACGGCCAACGATGTTGCCGTTAAGCTCCATTAACGGCCAGACTATGCCGTTAAGATCGTCAGGACAGAACAGTGAGCTGTTCTCTCCTTCTATATGATAATTTTTTCGAGGTTCTCACATGAGGATATATGGTAACCGTACTATGATATGTATTATGAATGGTGGTATGTGTGGTGAGGTCCTTACAATTTCTGAAATTGGTATGAAGGGTGTCATTTATGAAAAATGCATGTATGATAAAAATCCTAGATCATGTTAGTTTTTGTTTGTGCAACTCGTGAGGAATTTGGGTGCCCTAAATTTTATGAACTATGTGTCTAGGGGTCAGTCTGTGCCCTGCAATTTCTGAAATTTCTCCATGCTCGTATGATTTACTGTAAATTTCTGTTCTGAAAATAGAAAACATATGTAGGGTTTGTGAAATTTCCAGTAAATTGTGTGTTGTGTAATAAATCCGGGGAAATTCTTGTGATAAGGTATATGTTGGGTTCAGGGTTGAGGTCTGTTGAATCTGCTATTCATGTTGTGTTCGGTGTGGAATTGAATTATGGATAATATGAGGCTGAATGTTTCAATTTCTGAAAATATATGTTAACTCTGAAAAATCTGGAAAATTTCATGTAAGAGTATAAACCTGAAATGAGTATGTGGTTAAATTTTCATGCTATTCTGATGACTGCAAAGTGTGTTATGAAAATTTCATGTGAAAAATGTGATAAATGCATGTTATCATGAATATGACTTAATGATGTGTTTTTCCAACCTGATTAATGCAAGTTAGTGAATGTTAATCCCTGTTATCAGTAGCATCATGCTAGGAAAAACAGAGCCATATGTGTGAGAGAGAGAATGAAAAGGTATGAGGATGTCTTGTGTAAATGTGTACTAAAATCGGTATGCGTAATGTGTAAGACTGTGCCAAGTGTGATACTGCTTCCATAGAGGGCCGTGGAACCGTACCATGGAAAAGTCCCCATGGGAAGGTTCAATGTGTTAAGATCCTAAGGGCATTAGGATGAAATCCTGGAGGTGGACAAGTACCACTGGTTAGGGTGGAGACTTGTTCTCCCGGTCTGCGCAGTCCAAGAGTCGTCACTGTATTGCCTAGGTGGCGTCTATGTGTACGTGATGTGTATGTGTCCTTCTAATGGTGGTTTGGACTATGTATCACGGCACTAAAGTGTGAAAAAAAATGTGAATGTGTACATGTGTAAGTCGTGTAATGTGAACATGTGTAAATGTGCAATGTGTAAAAAAAAAGTGAACTATGTGAATGAGGAAATTGTGCAAACATGTGAAACTAATGTGTTAGATGATGAAATGGTGATCCATGATATGTTAATGTTAAACTCGTGTCATAACAGCAACCTAATTGTAGTCATGAAAATGTTTTACATGTGTACAAATGCGTAGAACCCATGCTAGTAGCATTTCTTGCTTATGTGTAAACGTTTCCATGTTTAAGCGCCATCCATGACATAGTTAATTGAGATTGTAGCTCTCATGTGATTGGTTGTGAGTTTCTAATTCATGTCAAAACAGCAAGCTAAAAGTGTATAAAACGACAATGTGCATGTGCAAGAATGTGTAGAAATCATGATAGGAAGGTCTCCTTTCATGTATGTAAGCACACCATGTTTGGTTGCTCTCATGTTTTGCTTAATTGAGGTAAAACCTTTATGTGATGGAATAAGTAGAAAGCATGTGATAGGACGTTTTATTTTGGAAAATCTGAAATCATGAACCATGTGTTTAATTTGGTAGAATTACCATGATAGGTTGTCTCTTATTGATGTCAAGCATGCTACATGTTTTGTCTTGTGACTTGGGATGAAACCTGCTATGATATATGCATGTATGATATGTGTGGTGTTATTTGCTGAGTCTTTTAGACTCATTACTTGCTTCGGCGTACAGGTTTAGTTGGTGACGCTACACCGTTAGAGGAGGCAGTGGAGAGCGACTCCGAGCGTGGAGACTAGCTCTTTGGAGTTCACTTGTGACATTTTGTGATTTCATAGTATGTATTGTAAGGCAGTGTATTAGAATTATCATGTAATCATGGACAAACTATGTATTTTATTTTAGCACTTCTTTTATGTGGATTATGTGGACTTTAGATCATTAAATTGTTACATGAATCATGTATGTTAAATGTGGATGATGAGATGAATGAAAGACATGGTTCTTTTACTTACGCTACTCTATATTTATATTTGTGTATATCTCAATCATATGTAAGTGTTGGGTAAATGTCCCGCTGTGACATCGTTCACTATGCCGACGTAAGTTGGTATTACCGTACCGGTATAATGAGGGTCGTCCCAGAGATTTGATATCAGAGCGACCGATTGAGATTATACATAAATATACATGCATCATCATCTTCATTACATGCTAGATCTTTATAGACTGTCCACATGTGTAGAATTGATTAATAATGAATGGAAAAATAGATAAGAAAATAGTTAGGACATAAATTAACGTAGCTCTAATGGTGGCTGAAATTTATCGCAGCCATGGCTTCGAGAGGTAGGCGTGGCGGAGCGCCGGCCCGTGAGGACGAGCCGAGACGTGAGGAGCAGGCGGAGCAGCAGGCCCCGGCACCGTAGGGTCCTGTACTTCCCCCACCGCCGCCTGTGGATTATGGAGTGTTCATGCAAGGTCTTGTGCAAGCCATGCAGACACAGGCTCACACTCAGGCTACACTCCAAGCCCAGTTGGAGGCTCAGGTTAGCATAAATAATTCAAGTGTAGTCTGTTTTATTTAATTGTATGATGTTATGTTGAATGTGTATTATTGTTGTTGGATGTAGCAGGCTCAAGTTCCAGCTCAGGACCATGGTGGACCTTCCATCATGGAAAGATTCAAGAGGATGCTGCCACCCTCTTTTAAGGGGGAGAGCGATCCATTACTAGCTGAGAGTTGGATGAGGGAGATTGAAAAGATCTTCCGAGCTATTAGGTGCGCGGATGAGGATAAGGTTACTTTAGCCACCTATATGCTTCAGGTATGTGTTAGTTTTGTATGTTTGTATGTTCTATTAAGTTAGATTTGTTTAGATGGTGCTTATGAACGGTGTACTGCAGGAAAGAGCTGATGTATGGTGGGCTTCATTACTACGTACACGGTTTGAAGACGGCGCGGTTGATGTTGCTTGGGACGAGTTCGTGAGGCTCTTTCGGGCCAAGTTCGTCCCCGAGCATATTCAAGATCGGATGGAGCAGGAGTTCCTCTCTTTGACTCAGGGCTCCATGACCGTGCTAGAGTATGAGGCAAGGTTTGCAGAACTATCTAAGTATGCACCTCATATCGTGACAGATGAGCGCAGGAAAGCAAAGAAGTTTGTGATGGGACTCAAGCCATCACTGAGGACGAGGCTAGTGGCGTTCGATCATCGCACCTTGGACGAGGCACTTAGTGCTGCTTGCAGACAGGAGGGTGAGATGGAGCAATACCTTGAAGAGAAGAAGGCTTCGCAGAAGAGGCCTGCAGCTACGTTCCAGCGGCAGGACAAGAAGAAAGCGGTGTACCAGACACAGCAGCGATCAGTAGCAGTCGGCAATGCTCAGGTACCCTCTGTACGTTCCCCTGGTGTGAAGAAAGAGTGTCCCCACTGTGGGAAGACACATGGTGGTTCCGAGTGTTGGATGATTACGGGAAAGTGCTTGAAGTGCGGAAGTAGCGACCACAAGATCAAGGATTGTCCAAGACTTCAGCAGGGAGTCCAGTGCGGAGCGCCAGCCCTAGCAGTGGTAGCGGCAGCAGCGCCAGCTACAGGAAGACCAAGAAGGCCTCGAGCCCCAGCTCGAGTGTTTGCTTTAGCATGCGAGGACGCCGAGCAGGCGGAGCATGTCACCGAAGGTACGGTTTTACTTCTAGGTGTGCACGCTCGGGTTTTGTTTGATACGGGTGCTACTCACTCGTTCATTTCCGAGCGGTTCGCTAGGCAGTTAGCCCTAGAGTCAGGCATAGAGTCTGAGGATTTAGAGGTCCCTTTGTCTGTGCACACCCCTGCGGGTACGGTATCGACTAGGAAGTGCATTCCGTCGTTACCTGTGTGCATTGAGGATAGAATCCTAGAAGGGTGTTTCTTCTTGCTAAAGATGAAGGACTTTGATGCTATTCTTGGTCTGGATTGGCTAGAGGAGCACTATGCATTAGTAGATTGTCGTGGGAAGAGGATTGTTTTCCGCATTCCTGGTGAGGACGAGTTCTCTCATCCCTTGCCAAGGAACTTGGCGGGAAAGTTAGTCATCTCTGCCATGAAGGCGATGCGCATGGTAAACAAGGGTTGTGACGCTTTTCTTGCCAGCGTGGTATTAGTACCAGAGGCTGATGAGTCACCTACTCTTGCAGAGATTGAGGTAGTGCAGGATTTTCCAGACGTCTTTCCTGATGATTTGTCTGGATTGCCACCGGATAGAGAGATAGAGTTCACCATAGAGTTGCTTCCGGGCACCTCTCCTATCTCGAAGGCTCCATATCGGATGGCACCTGCGGAGTTAGCCGAGTTGAGGAGGCAGTTGCAAGAGTTGCTAGATAAGGGATTTATTCGCCCTAGTGTTTCCCCTTGGGCGCACCTGTATTATTCGTCAAGAAGAAAGACGGGTCACTTAGGTTATGCATTGACTACAGAAAGCTGAACCAAGTGACTGTGAAGAACAGGTATCCCTTACCTCGTATTGATGATTTGTTTGACCAGTTGCAAGATGCATCAGTCTTTTCTAAGATTGATTTGCGATCTGGTTATCATCAGTTGAGGATTCGGAGTGAGGATGTGTCCAAGACGGCATTCAGATCCCGTTATGGACATTATGAGTTTTTGGTTCTTCCTTTCGGATTGACCAACGCCCCTGCAGCGTTCATGGATCTCATGAACAGGGTGTTTAGGCCGTATCTAGATAGCTTTGTTGTGGTGTTTATTGATGATGTGCTGGTCTACTCTTCGGATGAGGCCACACACCGTCAGCATTTGAGGGTAGTATTAGAGGTCCTCCGTGAGCACAAGCTGTATGCTAAGTTCAGCAAGTGCGATTTCTGGTTGCGCGAGGTTCATTTCCTCGGGCATGTTATCTCCGTGCTGGTGTTGCAGTTGATCCAGCAAAGGTCCAGGCAGTTATGGATTGGGAGACTCCCAAGACCCCTTCGGAGATTCGTAGTTTTCTGGGTTTGGCTGGTTACTATCGGCGATTCATTGAGGGATTTTCATCCATCGCCGCCCCATTGACTCAGCTCACCAGAAAGGGAGTGAAGTTTGTCTGGTCCGAGAAGTGTGAGAGTAGTTTTCAATTGTTGAAGACTAAGCTCACGTCAGCTCCGGTGTTAGTCTTGTCGAGCGGTGTAGAGGGTTTTGCTATCTACACGGATGCGTCTCGGATTGGCTTAGGCTGTGTGCTAATGCAGCAAGGAAGGGTAGTGGCTTATGCTTCTCGTCAGTTGAAGGAGCATGAGAAGAACTATCCGACTCATGATTTGGAGCTCGCAGCAGTGGTTCATGCACTAAAGATCTGGAGGCACTATCTTTATGGTGTCAGATTTGAGGTGTTTACCGACCACAAGAGCTTGAAGTATCTTTTCTCCCAAAAGGAATTAAACCTGAGGCAGAGAAGATGGATTGAGTTCTTGAAGGACTATGACTTCGACCTTCAGTATCACCCTGGGAAGGCGAATGTCGTAGCGGATGCTCTGAGTAGAAAGAGGCCATCTCTCCAGCAGGACTGGAAGATGTTGGAGGATGCGGCTTGCGCTTTGACTGAGTTAGAGCCATCGCTATGCCAGGCTTTTGTAGCTCAGTTATCTCTTAGGTCCTCGGTTTTGGATGAGGTGATCGAGCAACAGAAAGCCGACCCTAGACTCTTAGAGTTAGTGGGCAAGGCAGGCATTGCTCGTGATGAGGACGGTGTGATTAGATTCCATCACCGTGTTTGTGTCCCTGATTTGGTAGATGTCCGTGAGCATGTGTTAGCGGAGGCTCACAGGTCGAGATTCTCTATTCATCCGGGTAACACGAAAATGTACCAGGATTTGAAGAGGTCCTTTTGGTGGTCTGGCATGAAGAGGGATGTAGCGGATTATGTGTCCCGGTGTTTAGTATGCCAGCAAGTGAAGGCCGAGCGACAGCGACCATCCGGCCTTATGCAAAGGATGGAGATCCCAGTGTGGAAGTGGGAAGCTGTCACTATGGACTTTGTTTCGGGTTTGCCTCGATCTAGAAGGGGCAATGACTCGATTTGGGTAGTTGTAGATAGATTCTCGAAGACTGCGCATTTCTTACCTATGAAGAAGAAGCAGTCGGTTGAGAGCTTAGCTAGATTGTATGTTAGTAGTGTGGTTAGATTGCATGGTGTGCCGAAGTCGATCATTTCGGATCGAGATCCGAGATTTACTTCGAGGTTGTGGAAGGGTCTTCAGCATGCGTTAGGTTCGGAGCTGAAGCTCAGTTCGGCGTTTCATCCCCAGACTGATGGACAGTCCGAGAGGACTATCCAGACGCTCGAGGATATGTTGAGAGCGTGTGTACTGGATTGGAAGGATGATTGGGAGCGTCATTTACCTCTAGTGGAGTTCGCATACAACAACAGCTTTCATGCGAGTATTGGTATGGCTCCATTTGAGGCGTTGTATGGTAGGCCTTGCAGATCTCCTTTATGTTGGGAGGAGACCGGTGATAGGCAGCTGATCGGTCCGGAGTTAGTTCAGGAGACTTCGGATAAGGTCCAGCTTATCAGGAAGAGGCTTGTTGCGGCGCAGGATAGGCAGAAGAGCTACGCCGACAACAGAAGGAAGGATTTGGAGTTCGAGGTGGGTGAACATGTCTTCTTGAAGATATCACCTACTCGTGGTGTCGTCAGATTTGGCAGGCATAGTAAGTTGAGCCCTAGATTCATTGGCCCGTATGAGATTCTCAGACGATTGGGCAGCGTGGCATATGAGCTAGCTTTACCCCCAGCTTTAGCTAGTGTTCATCCTGTTTTCCACGTTTCTATGCTCAGGAAGTATGTCCGAGATCCATCTCATGTGATCAGTCATGAGCCAGTGGAGATTCAGCCAGATTTGTCGTATGTGGAGCAACCAGTAGCTATTCTTGACCGGAAGGTTCAGCATCTCCGGAACAAGGTATTGCGTCGGTGAAAGTTCTATGGCGGAACTTCTCGCGAGAGGAGGCTACTTGGGAGCTTGAGGATGCGATGAAGAAGAAGTATCCCCGTTTGTTTGAGTAGTTTTGTTTAAACTTCGAGGACGAAGTTTCTTTAAGGGGAGAGGGTGTAAGGCCCTCGAATTTTGCTGCATTATTTTATTTCGTGTAAATAATTCATGTTTGTGTATGCATAGATGTACATATCTACGTATGTATTAACTAGTTATACTTATGTGTGCATGTGTATAATTAGTTGTAAATAATGTATGAATTGCATGGTGGTAGTGTGTACATATAATACATATGTATGGCATGTACATAGGTATAAGTTAAGCATGGTTTCTGCATGTTTTGAGTTCTGGCCGAAGGACCCAATGGCGTCCACATGGATGGACGTCCATGCTGAGTCAGCGTCCACCTCGATGGACGCCAATACTTAAGCCAACGTCCATGGATGTGGACGTTAAGATCTCTGACCTGCATGCGTTGCAGACCCCGAAACTCGGGGGCAAGCAAGCCCAGCCATTGGGGAGATGTCCCCAACGGCTAGCAGGCTTTCACATCACCTCTCCGGGGTTCCCCAAACCCCTCTGCTATAAACCACACCCCCTTCTACACCAGACAACCCCTCTTGACCTCTTTCAAGAGATAGAGAAAACCCTAGCTTGGAACTGCATAAAGACTGAACTTTGGAGGCTTCAATCCGGCGATTCAAGGCTTCATCCAGCGACCTACTGCATCAGGAGGGTAGCTGGAACATCTGGGAAGACTTCCCCAACCGCGGTTTAGCTTCTACACCAACCTAGAACCCAGAGGAGAGCATTTGTGGAGGCTTCTTGGGACTGCCCAAGGAGAGCTTCACCACTATCTTGATCCCTTTGGAGACTTGTATAAAGGCAAGAAACCCTCACATTTCGTCCATGTAGATGTCTAGTAGGGTTTTGTTATTTTTACAGATTTTAGATCGAGTCGTGGATCCCCCATTCTTCTTGTATTTAGAGCTCGGGTCTGTATTTTTGCACAGACCTGAACTTGACGGCAAGATCCATTGCCGTCAAGATCTTCATTAACGGCCAACGATGTTGCCGTTAAGCTCCATTAACGGCCAGACTATGCCGTTAAGATCGTCAGGACAGAACAGTGAGTGTTCTCTCCTTCTATATGATAATTTTTCGAGGTTCTCGCATGAGGATATATGGTAACCGTACTATGATATGTATTATGAATGGTGGTATGTGTGGTGAGGTCCTTACAATTTCTGAAATTGGTATGAAGGGTGTCATTTATGAAAACTGCATGTATGATAAAAATCCTAGATCATGTTAGTTTCTGTTTGTGCAACTCGTGAGGAATTTGGGTGCCCTAAATTTTATGAACTATGTGTGTAGGGGTCAGTCTGTGCCCTACAATTTCTGAAATTTCTCCATGCTCGTATGATTTACTGTAAATTGTTGTTCTGAAAATAGAAAACATATGTAGGGTTTGTGAAATTTCCAGTAAATTGTGTGTTGTGTAATAAATCCGGGGGAAATTCTTGTGATAAGGTATATGTTGGGTTCAGGGTTGAGGTCTGTTGAATCTGCTATTCATGTTGTGTTCGGTGTGGAATTGAATTATGGATAATATGAGGCTGAATGTTTCAATTTCTGAAAATATATGTTAACTCTGAAAAATCTGGAAAATTTCATGTAAGAGTATAAACCTGAAATGAGTATGTGGTTAAATTTTCATGCTATTCTGATGACTGCAAAGTGTGTTATGAAAATTTCATGTGAAAAATGTGATAAATGCATGTTATCATGAATATGACTTAATGATGTGTTTTTCCAACCTGATTAATGCAAGTTAGTGAATATTAATCCCTGTTATCAGTAGCATCATGCTAGGAAAAATAGAGCCATATGTGTGAGAGAGAGAATGAAAAGGTATGAGGATGTCTTGTGTAAATGTGTACTAAAATCGGTATGCGTAATGTGTAAGACTGTGCCAAGTGTGATACTGCTTCCATAGAGGGCCGTGGAACCGTACCATGGAAAAGTCCCCATGGAAAGGTTCAATGTGTTAAGATCCTAAGGGCATTAGGATGAAATCCTTGAGGTGGACAAGTACCACTGGTTAGGGTGGAGACTTGTTCTCCCGGTCTGCGCAGTCCAGGAGTCGTCACTGTATTGCCTAGGTGGCGTCTATGTGTATGTGATGTGTATGTGTCCTTCTAATGGTGGTTTGGACTATGTATCACGGCACTAAAGTGTGAAAAAAAAAATGTGAATGTGTACATGTGTAAGTCGTGTAATGTGAACATGTGTAAATATGCAATGTGTAAAAAAAAAGTGAACTATGTGAATGAGGAAATTGTGCAAACATGTAAAACTAATGTGTTAGATGATGAAATGGTGATCCATGATATGTTAATGTTAAATTCGTGTCATAACAGCAACCTAATTGTAGTCATGAAAATGTTTTACATGTGTATAAATGCGTAGAACCCATGCTAGTAGCATTTCTTGCTTATGTGTAAACGTTTCCATGTTTAAGCGCCACCATGACATAGTTAATTGAGATTGTAGCTCTCATGTGATTGGTTGTGAGTTTCTAATTCATGTCAAAACAGCAAGCTAAAAGTGTATAAAACGACAATGTGCATATGCAAGAATGTGTAGAAATCATGATAGGAAGGTCTCCTTCCATGTATGTAAGCACACCATGTTTGGTTGCTCTCATGTTTTGCTTAATCGGAGGTAAAACCTTTATGTGATGGAATAAGTAGAAAGCATGTGATAGGACATTTTATTTTGGAAAATATGAAATCATGAACCATGTGTTTAATTTGGTAGAATTACCATGATAGGTTGTCTCTTATTGATGTCAAGCATGCTACATGTTTTGTCTTGTGACTTGGGATGAAAACCTGCTATGATATATGCATGTATGACATAGTGGTGTTATTTGCTGAGTCTTTTAGACTCATTACTTGCTTCGGCGTACAGGTTTAGTTGGTGACGCTACACCGTTAGAGGAGGCAGTGGAGAGCGACTCCGAGCGTGGAGACTAGCTCTTTAGAGTTCACTTGTGACATTTTGTGATTTCATAGTATGTATTGTAAGGCAGTGTATTAGAATTATCATGTAATCATGGACAAACTATGTATTTTATTTTAGCACTTCTTTTATGTGGATTATGTGGACTTTAGATCTTTAAATTGTTACATGAATCATGTATGTTAAATGTGGATGATGAGATGAATGAAAGACATGGTTCTTTTACTTCCGCTACTCTGTATTTATATTTATGTATATCTCAATCGTATGTAAGTGTTGGGTAAATGTCCCGCTGTGACATCGTTCACTATGCCGACGTGGGTTGGTATAACCGTACCGGTATAATGAGAGTCGTCACATTCATTGTTATCCGTGGGAGCAAAGAACTCAAGCTGAACATCTGGCGAGGAAGCAGGAGCCTTGAACAAATCCGACCACTTCCTCGGCGTAAATGAGGCAATGACTGATCGATCTTGGCCTTTAGAAGAAGAATGCCCACAATGTCGCCCTATAGATTGACCCCTTCTCTCAGTGAAAGAAGGAGCATCTACAGGAACATGGTTGGAAGATGGAGGAGTGACATGTGATGGGATAGCCAAAGAGGAGGGCTTCACCATGGTATCACTTGAGGGCTGTTGGTGCGACCCTCCCTGGCAGGAAGGTCTTCCATATGCCAAAACTCCATGATCGGCCATGTTACCCCCAGAGCTTTTCTCTCTAGAATCACCTAGAGAGAGATTAGCTTACTTAAAGAATAGATGGTTGATGTGTTCTTCATGATGATTACATAGGACACGGATATTATGTCACACCCCGGTATTTAGCAGCGGAATAAATACCGGGGGCGTGAACGATACAAACAGACGTATCACAGTTGAATAGCGCAGAGTCACAATTGAATATAATAACACATTCGAGACTATAATATGGTCACCAAAAGTATACTTTATTCCGTTCCATTCAACTAGTTACAACCTTGCATAAGAAGAACTCACTGAACAGGGTTCATTATTCAAATAACAATGTTTCTCTAATACATCAACTACTCAATTGTCTATTTCTAAACTGTCATCTACTCATATGGCGGGTGCTCATCACTCTTGCCCTGCCCCATCGGACTCCACTGGTTCTTCATCACTTCCTGAAAAGGGCGGGATAATAGGGGTGAGTGAACTAGCTCAGTAGGATTTACATCTCAATATTGTGCGGGCACTAATATACATGATTAACATTTTAAATAGGCAGATATGCACATGCATATGATGACAATGTATGCAATACTAACAATTGAATAGCAGAATAGAACGGATATCATATCAGATAAAAATGTCGAGTTGCATATACAATGAACAGATATTTCAAGAGTAGAATCGTATCAAAAGAGATTGGCCATATTCAGACAGATATCATACGTTCACATGATCAGGCGTATCATATCAAATAATATCATATCAGATCAAATCAGACTTATCATATCATACAAAGGCACATTCACACTAATCTTGCTTATTTGTTTGTGCTATGCCAAGCACCAGAAGTCCATACTCCCGCGGTTAATAAGTACGTTGGGGTGCTCCTCCCAAGACCGGACCAGGCCCCTTTTTTTTGCACAGGCATTGGATCAAATTTGGACCGGAGTCCCACGTTGTGCCGAACAAACAGATTCATATTATGGCCACAGAGTTTCAATAACAAGCTCGTAGTAAAAGGAACATGATCATTCATAGAGTCAAGGAATGACAAACAGCTCAAGAGAACAAGGCAGGATAACGACGTATCTTCTGTTTCATAATTCATTAATGTCTTGACATGAGGAAGTTTCTAAAGACAGATAGTATGCAGAACATGTGCTCTCAATTCCCCAAGGTGGGTGTGCCTATTCGTACAAAGGTGTAAGTGATGAGTCACGGATCTTTCCTAGCATGTATGCATTTGACAAATAATTAATTGAACACCGGAAACATAAAACTATTGAAACTCATGTGCAAATCATGATATTAACTCCACTAACAAGTCCATACTAACATGTATTCACCCCACATTTATATCATATTCTTATCTTATCAATTGACAATAAGTAAGATCACAAGATAATCCAATGAACATAAGGACAACCACAATTACACATTAGAATCGTATTCATATCATTACTATTTTTCAATGGGTTGATTTATTTTAGGTCCATGCATACTATATAACATCATACACATGTTAGTAGACATCATGAAATGATCATACCCAAAATATGCAAATTTTTTGTAAGGGTAGTGTCGACACACCCCTTACAGGTGTCGACACAATGCTTCAAACACAAGACAAAATAATGCAAAACTGGTCAAGTAGTGTCGACACTAGATCAGGTAGTGTCGACACAGTGCTTCAAATACAAGGCAAAAAGGTCAAGTAGTGTCGACACTAGATCAGGTAGTGTCGACACTAGAGACAGCTCCCAGAAAACCTTCTGGCCAATCTGGGACAGTGTGTCGACACTAGCTCAAGTAGTGTCGACGCTAGAGGCCTTCCCAGAACACCTTTTGGGCTATTTTGGGACAGTGTTTCGACACTATCTCAAGTAGTGTCGATACTAGAGGCCCTCCCAGAACAAAACCCATAGGTCAAGTGTAACCCGAAAACACATCTCATGCAGCGATTTACTTGCCTCTCTTATAACTCTCTAACGAATGACATTTAGACAAAACATTCAACACGAAAGATGACGA